>CM062809.1:568095336-569452369 GCA_031772625.1 Pinus tabuliformis | reverse complement strand
ATCCATGCTCTAGCTATTCCTTACCCCTTGGAGTCCCATAGCTTTTCTATGGCCGATCTCTGTATCAAGTTGGCCTCCAGGGTTTGGTTATCACCTTTGTTTCCACTGAGGGATCATCTGATTCACAAGCATACATCAACAATGTTGTTCAAACAACTGGTTTAGACGTTCGCTGTGCAGAGATTTCAGATAACTTGGCCATGGATTTTGATAGGTCTTTGTACAACGAAAGATTTTTACAGTTTACTTTCAACACAATGATGCAGCCAGTGGACGAAGTAATCGAGAGGCTGAACACACAGGAGGACAATCAAATTTCCTGCATCATTGCAGATTCGTTTCTGCCATGGACGGTGCTCATTGCCAAGAAATTCAACGTTCCTCTCATCTCGTTGTGGACTCAGTCCGCTGCATCGTATATAATATATTATCACTCAGATATGCTCATTTCCAAAGGCCATTTCCCCTCTAAAACCCACGGTAAGACTCAATCCTAAATACTTTCATTAGACTGCCATTAAACCCCATTTCTTTTGTTTATAATTACTTTTTAAATATGGTTTAGATTGATGGTATAGTATAACAATATTTACCCGTTATTTCAGGAATCAAGATAGAATCAAGATACATAATCGGTTATTTACATGTTATTTCAAGAAATTAAGATAGATAATCGCCTTATAGACAAACCATCCCAACCATACAACTTACAGTCCATTAAATTCTGTTTCTATATTTTTTTCATTCTCTGTTCACATATAAATCAATTTATTTTTTTAAACGTTGGTAGGAGTTTCTTGCTCTGTTCACTTATCAATCAAAATTTTAGGTTCGTGGGAGAGGTTTTTTCAATACTCCAGGAAAAGTGATCATGGTTTCTTATTATAAAATTTTAAAAATTCAGAAACTGATAAATGTGAGTAGAAAAATGATTTTATATTGTATTGTTTGAAAAGAAACTGAGATCAATTTACGGTAAATATAAATTGTTTTGAATCCTAAATCTAATAAGTCCTTAGTGGCATCAAAAGAAACAAAGCTTTGATTGGTTATAGACATAAAACTGGGAACCAAATTCCAAGTTTAAATAGATTTATATTAATAGATTTAAGATTTTTATGATAAGGGTTAATAGATTGTAAGTTTTCGATTAATCATATCATTTTGTTGTTAGTTATGTTTAGAATATCTAAGTTTTCGGAAAATTTCAGTGTTTATTTTGTTAGAAAATTTGAAGTTTCCAATTTTAACTAGATTTATCTTCGAATCTATATTAATTTCAAAATCCGTGGGAACCTATGAATCTATATTCATTTTAAACTCTGTGGAAACCTATATTAATTTATTGCTATGGTTGATTTTCTCTTTTGTAAAATTGAACTTCAATTTTTCGTTTTATCAATTTAATTTTTCTATTTATCAATAAGGACGGTGAGATAAACTCTGAAACAAATCTATTCTTACAAGTTATTATAAAACTAATCAATCAGGTTTTTGAGGGCACTTTTCATGATATTGATCCAAGGGTTCACTCACTTTTTTCTTTTTCCAAGCTTTATTCAGTTTATTGTGATTTCTTTTTCTATACAGTGAAAGCTTTTCCTTTTATTTAAATTCAATTTTTCAGTTTATCAGCTGCACCCTTTTTCATTTCATTTACAAGTCTAGATGCAATAAATACTGTGAGACAGACTGAAACAATCTATTTTGGAATAGTAAGCGGTCAGATTTTTTGCCACTGTTAAAATATTGATGGAGCCAAGGGTTTAGTCACTTTTCTTTTCAGCTTTTTTCCGTTTATGGTGAATTCTTTTTCTGTACAGTTGAAGCAGATGATAACTGCATCGATTACATTCCGGGAGTCCCAGCGATGAGTCCAACTGATCTCCCATCTTTTCTCCAGGCAACAGAGATGTCAGACTTGATGCTCCATATTATATTTTGTCTTTCCAATGCGTTCGCGAAGCAGACTGGGTCCTCACAAATTCAGTCTATGAACTGGAAAGAGAAGAAATACAATATTCGATGCAGACTACTACGCCTCTCTGCTCTGTGGGTCCGCTGTTGCCATCTGGGTATTTTGATAGCCATGAAGCTCTGGACTCCGATATGGAAAGGTGGTTGGATTCGAAACCGCGACACTCAGTCATCTACGTTTCGTTAGGTGAACGTGCCCGTGTTTCCGAAAGCCAAATCGAAGAAATAGCCGTCGGCTTGCTTGAAAGTAGAATTCCCTTCTTCTGGGTACTGCCTCCTGAGACTCTCAATTCTGATGCGTCGTTATCAGAGATTTTGCCAGCTGGTTTTCTTGATCAGATCAAAGATAAGGGTGTCGTCGCTTCTAACTGGTCTCGTCATCATCATCTGGCATTGCTATCGCATCGTTCCGTCGGGGGGTTCTTCACGCCCTGTGACTGGAATTCGATCTTGCAAGGTCTCTGCAATGGCGTTCCGCTGTTGGGCTTTCCGCTTCATGCCGATCAGTACACCAACTGCAAGCTCGTATCGGACGAGATGGGAATCGCCATGAAGGTACGGCATTCCGGAATCCAAGGAGAAACAATTGGGCGCAAAGAAATTGCGAGGAACGTGGAAGCCTTGATGCGGGGAGGAGAAGGTAAGAAGGTTAGGAAGAATATGAAGCGATTCAAGCGTGTAGCTACGAAGGCAGCCATTGAAGGCGGATCCTCTGCTGGAAACTTGGACAATTTTGTGGAGGAATTGGTTGACAAAATTATGCTCGCCTAGTGTGAAATAGGATATAGAGTGAAATAGGCTAGAGATGTATGCAGGGGCTGATGCTAAAATGTGGTATGTGGTTGACTGTGTTTCAGAAAATGTAACCTTTCTTGCGATAAAGTTTTTATGTAAAATGTGGTATGTAGTTGACCGTGTTTCAGAAAATGTAAGCTTTCTTGCGATATCGTTACTTTTGATCTAACCTTTGTCTGAATAATGTTTTGATATAACATTGGCCCCTAAAGTTTCTGAGATCGTGTCATTAGCACGCATCATTTGTTAATTTTTTCTTTCTCTATTGGGCAAATTTCTCTTTCTTTAGATTACTTATATATTCTGTAGACATATATATTAAATGTAGAGCTGTATGAAATCGCATATTGAATATTTATATATGTTTATATATAAACTAAATGGAAAAGCGGAATCAAATGAATACATCATACTCTATAAATTTTATTTTTAGTTTTTCTCTTTAAAATAAATATTAAATATTAAAATATTTTAATTGTACTTTTCTAAATTTTTAAATGTTATACATTAATTTATTATATATAATTTTGAATAAATAATTATATATGTATACTTTTGTGATAATATCAAAAAAATAAATTTATCAAATAAATAAAAATATATATATATATATTATAAATTTAAAAATCCATATTAAAAAATTTATATATATATATATATATTAAACTATAAAAACTATTATTTTAAATAATTAAAATTAAATTATAAAATACCTTAACTATAAATGTATCTTGAAGCGTTGAAGGTTAATCGGGGATAAATAAAACAATCATTATATAACTAAATATATATAGATTCTTATCTATGATCTTCACAATTTAATAAATTATTTACTCTATTCTATAATTTTCGAAGTTTAAAAATAAGGTTAATTACATAAAAAGAAAACCACCACCATTTTTATATATGGTTAAATTTAAGTAACCTCCCCCATTTTTATATATGGTTAAATTTAAGTAACCTAAAACTCATTTTTAAAGCATAAATTTTATACCTAAATTTCTTGGCGTGTGGTATGATATGAGGATTTTTTTTGGAAATTGGTACAAGTATTTAAATTGTACAAGGATTCAGATGTCTTTATGGATGGGTTTAATGGAAGAGTTGACTTAAAGATTTTTTATATAGAATTCAGGGAAAGGAAAATCTCTCAGCGACAAAGGCAATATGATGATGTACAAGTTCTTTATACATATAAGGAAAATAATGCCATAGAGATATGTAGACAAAGAACCTTTGCTATTACATGTTGGGTTACTTTCCATCTTACAAGTGTCTAATGGTATTGTATTGTGAATTTTATCCTTGAATTTGTTTGATCTTATTCAAATATGATTTAGTTAAGTTTTAAGATACATTTAACATCTATAATATATTTAAATTTTACTATATTTTTTATTTTATATAGAATATCAAAAATATGCTTTTCCTTTTAAAAAAATGAAAAAATATAACAATATTATTTAATAATATATAATACATGATGAATCATTTATATATGAAAATGTTTATAAACATTTTTTCTAATTATCTTAATTCATTTCTACAAAAAAAATATTTATTTTTAATAAAAAATATTTTAGAATTATAAATATTTTAAAAATATAATCAAATTTATATCGAGTCATTTACCGAGGTAAAGGAATTGTCTGGACAGCCAAAAGTGGCTGGAATCCAGGCAAAAAATTTTCAAAATATCAAATAATTCAAAAAATCACGTTTTTTATAGTGGAAATAGATTCAACGCCATAAAAAACTTCCAAGACACCTAAAATTATGAAGTTTGACAACTTTTATTTGCATCTACAAAAATCCATGCCACATTTTTTCAAAATATAGCCAAAATTTCTATATTAAAAATAAAAAATAAAAAATTAAATTAAACTCCAACCGTTTATATTATTAAAATGAAAATAATTTTTACTAATTATATAGTAGATTTGGGAATTGAACAAACCCTAAAACATCGCGTGAGAAAATAATATATGACGTAATTGTGACCAGCAGAATTAAAAATACTTTTTCTTGAGAATGTGTTTCAAATGTTATGAGAGTTAGCAAATTCAATTTTCATTCTTTTCAATAATAAAAATGTAGGACATAAACATTTTAAGTAGATTTTTTCAAATGTAGACCGTTGAAAGAAGCGATTCTTAATTTTTTATTTAAATTTAATTTAATTTCCATAAAATAGTATATAATTTGAGCTTTTAATAACGCTAAACTATCACGATCTTTAAGGTAATAGGAATCCAAAAAAGACCTTGTTTTTAATTTGGGTTAGTATTAATTCCCATATATTTATAACAATGAATTTCTTCCATATCGCTATTGTCATATCAAAAAGATACCAGGTATTTGATTTCTAGGTTAGAGGATATCTACATAAATGGGTAATATCATTTAGATAAAAAAAAAAAATAGGGTGATCACTCGCCAATATCACGTTTGCCTAACCTACTTTCTTCAAGAAATTTTCTACCATGGCCATAGAAATACTAAAAATTGATGATATAGGACAACAATTATTAGAATTAGTTTTTTTTTTTAATATATTATTATTTTTAAATATCGAAATTATTTTATTATAAATCTTTATTACTTTAGCATTTAATCTAAAAAATTTAATATTTCCTATTTTTTTGATAAGTTATTTTGAATGGCGTACAAATCTTTTATATGGTAAAACAAAAAGGAAATTTATCTTTTTGATATTATAATTTTTATCTATAATCATAGAAGTAATTAAGTTGCCTCAAGTGAAAAGAAAAGTTTGAAGTTAGTTTTTTACTTCTTTTTCGTGATTTTCAATTCATAAGTTAATATTCTTTTCCAATATTAATTTTTATACAAATTTTCTTATAAGTTAAGAAATTCTATTAGTAACAAAAAAATTACTTAAGTCATTACTGGTTGTCTTTTAATCGGCTTCCACATGGGAAACTAGATATAATAAACTGTAAATGCCTATGGTAGTAGTAAGAGCCCTGAGACAAAACAAAAAACCCAAAAATGCTTATTAAAAATATTTACATACACCCAAATTGACATTGTCACACTCTCATACTAAGTAAATTTTTTTTTTTTTTAAATGGTTCACGGTATTAATTACCTTGTGAAGACTATGCAATCTCTCCACGTTAATATTCATGTAAATACAATATTGCGGCATGATTTAAAGTTTAATCTCTACACATATGTGGATATACATATACTCGTATGCATTTAATAATAACCTGTACATATATTTCTCATTTGCATAAAGGTTATAAAGCCATATATTCACGTTCATTTTACATAAACCATTGTAAAGGTTCCGCTACCATGTATGTTTCGATTCATATTCATTGCACAGATTGCGATAACGTATTAATGGCAACAGCTACACCACTCGGATTTCATATCCCGAAGTTTCTGAGTTTTATTATACTTGTCCGGCCTCGGCATCGGGAACCAGTTGTCCAAACCAGCGTTGTCCATCTGGGAGGATAATCGGCTCGATGGCATTCGGCCATGTGCGCCTGGTGCTCCAAGTGTTTACGGTCTGACACCTCGGGTAATGTTGTTTTCGCGCCCAAAGGCTTTCGATGCCCACCGGCTATCGAACGGCGATCAGGGCTCATGGCAAATCGATGGATGGGAGAATGCCACGAAACGGTAAAAGGAAATAGGATATTTAATGACAGGTCTCCCCTTCTGTCGGATTCTAATTTTCATTTGTGCATGAGTTGTGTCGCTGCAGCTCTGTAACATTGGGTGTATTTCGCAAACCTTTCAGCTGCCGTCAATACCGTGCTTCGATTCAGGTATGCAGCTATGCTGTTCGATGGGTCTTTTTCCCCGCTTACAGTTACGGTTTACATCGCTTCAGCGATTCCAATCTGGTAATATGCTGTAATAATTTTCCCTTTTTATTTGTTACAGACCTTTCATATCTTTCACAGGTTCTAAATCTATTAAAGAATGGTGTTTTCAGGTAAATGGCTCATCGCCGAACATTGAAGGCACGGGGTTTCTACACTTTGCCGACAGCCCATTACCAGGTATGTTAAATACTGTCGTGAATTCCTACATTCACTTCATTCGAAGCAATGACTGAACCCTTCCTCCCTTGAGCAGGGATAACAGTCATTATCTATTCAGGTTCGGTCCCTGCACAAGTCCAGGGCTCTTTCTGGACAACAGTCAGGTTTCTTGCCCTGCTTAGGCGGAACACCACTGTCGGGAAGCACTGCGTGCTGAGCTTCGATTATTTAATCTGGAGTTATTTAGCATGTATATCTAGTCTTTAGCCATGAGGCTTATTCTCTTTGCAGACTGTGGTCGTGGACTGAACTATAGTTTGATTCTGGCTTAAACTTGTTAAGATATTATATATATAAGATGCGAGTAACCCCGTAAGTTCGATTTTGTTCATAATGTTTCTATTTGATTAACCGTCTCCTCAGATGGATTTTATTTACAGTTTCAAGTTTGTCTTACAATATTAATTTTCCGCTTAGTAAAATTTTCTGTTATTGTATTTCCGTTTAATGATGAATTCTTATTGTTATGTTTCGACTATGGCGCCCTTGCTGGCTAGCACAAGCTTCAGCCCAGCTAGAGTAACTTATTCTGTGTGAGGGTTTACTAGAAAGCTTGGCTGAGAATGCATGTAACCACGGTTACCATGCATTCCTCGGCATACCTACTTTTTGTTTGAGTTATTAATCGTGAATGCGTATATCTGTGTATTTAATCCGCGCATGCGAATGTTACAGTGTGGTTCTGCTCTCACTCTCTGAGATTCTCGCGGTCCTCCTGACCGGGGTTTAACATATATATATGTTTCTTTACTTTATTCGAATAATGAAACAGTTTATCTATATACATTTGGTTTGCGGAACATACCAGTCCCACCTTATGAATATATGTTATGCCTTTAGGTGCATAATACAATTTTCTGCAAAGAATGTCTGTTCATTTCTTTTTCGATTCTTTCTGTTCGTATAGAATTCCAATTCTTTTCTTCGACATGTACAGTAAGTAGAGGGTTTACAGCATTACCTCTGTTCGTATTTCTTGCTATCGCTGAAGTAGCAATGACCTGATTATTCTGTTTTTCTATTGTTATTTCCAAATGAGGAATGCAAGGGTTTAATGTTCGTTTCTTCAGAATGCAAGTGTGTTCGGTCTCTGTCTATACTACAGCAGCTAATGTTCTTTTCTCATTTTCTATTAAAGAATAACAGTCAAATGTTTTCCACTGTATCTATCTTCTTAGCACAGAACAATATATCTTCTTAGCACAGAACAATATATCTTCTTCGCACAAGACAATACAAGAGACATCTCAGTAAATAAATATATACATAGTAGGCCATACCTGCTTCTTTGCAAACCTACTTGTAATGCTTGTCAATCCACCCGTCCGTAGGAAGACTCTTCACTATCTTCCACCCCCAAGCACTTGCAGGCCCTCTTGGCTGCAGTTTCTCTGGTTTTTTTTTTTACCAGATCTCGCTATCTGGTCCTAACCAGACATAGCGCATACAGGAAAATCCTTCCTTTTTCCTATGCCATCTGATCATAACCAGACATAGCATAACCTCATTCCTGCCATCTGATCCTTACCAGACTTGGCAAATCCTTCCCCTTTTCCTCTGGGGACTCAACTACCTCCTGAAGGTAGTTAGGGTTTTATTTTTAACTCACAGTTATTGGTCATGATTAATCATATTTCAAATCAAATAATGTTAACACAATTCTTTAATTATCAAACACTAGCAACAGAGTTATATATATTTCAAATAAGGTCTTTGTTCAAAATTACTTTTACTATTTACCAACATTAACTTTTCACGAGGGATGTTACATCTCCCCCTCCTGAAAGCCTACATCGTCCCGATGTTGTTGCTCATTCAAAAACAATCTGGGATAAGTATCCCTCATAACCTGTTCATTCTCCCAGGTGGCCTCATCAGGCCCGAAGTGCTGCCACTGCACTTTAACCTGGCTGATGACCTTTCTCCGCAGCTCGACTCTTCTCCGATCTAATATGTTCACTGGTTCGACCAGGAACTCTCCTTCCGGTTCCACCTGAAACACATAATAATCAGATTAGCTGCTTACTAGTATTCTATTTCAGTTTACATAATTAACAGTCTTCCCTTACCTGAATGTCCTGCCAACTTATTATATGCCTAGGGTCATAAACATATCTCTTTAAAACTGATACATGGAAGACATTATGAACCCGAATATGGCTGGGCAGGGCGAGCTGGTAAGCTACCGGCCCTACCCGTGCCAGAATTTGGAATGGTCCACAAAAACGCGGTGCCAATTTGGCACAAGCATTCCATTGAAGGGTACTTTTTCTCGCTCGTATCCTGATGTACACATGCTCACCCACTTGGTACTCTTTAAATGTTCTCTTCCGGTCTGCAAAACTCTTCTGCCTGTCCTGAGCCATCTTTAGATTAGCTCGAACTTTTTTCACCATGACTTCCATTTCTTCCAACATCTCAGGGCCCAGCAAAAATTTGTCCTCCGGTCCACCCCAACTGGAGGGTGTGCGGCATTTCCGGCCGTAAAGCACTTCGAATGGGCTCATCCTCAAAGATGCATGATAACCATTGTTATAAGCGAATTCCACTAGGTGTAAATACTCCTCCCATCGTGTAGGTTGCTGCATCACATAAGACCTCAGCATGTCTTCCACTACTTGATTCACCCGCTCAGTCTGTCCGTCAGTTTGCGGATGATATGCGGTGCTGAAGTTCAATTGAGTTCCTAGACCTTCAAATAAGGTCCTCCAAAAAACTGAGGTAAACTTAACATCACGGTCAGATATTATTACTTTCGGCAGCCCATGAAGTTTAAATATATTCTGCATGAAAATGTTTGCGATTTGAGCTGCACGATAAGTGGATTGAACTGGTATGAAGTGAGCTGACTTGCTGAGTTTATCCACTACCACCATTATAGAATCATTGTTCTTTTTGGATTTCGGCAACCCGGTAATAAAGTCCATGGTTATGGTCTCCCATTTCCATTCTGGTATGGGCAATGGCTGTAGTAATCCTGCAGGGTGCTGGTGTTCAGCCTTCACCTGTTGACACTCTAAACAGCGTGCCAGGTATTCTATCACATCCTTTTTCATGCCTGGCCAGCAGTACTCCTTCCTTAGCGAGGTGATTAATTTCTGGTAACCAGGATGTCCTGCATAAGGACTCTTATGATATTCATCCAGAATCTTTTCTTTAATACCGCTCTGATTGGGTACATAAATCTTCTTCTGATAGCACAAAATTCCGGCTGCATTCAAGGTGTACCCTTGTTGAATTAAGCGGGTATCTGAATTCTGTACCAACTGCTTCTTTTGCAAGTAATTCTGATCTTGTGCAGCAGCCTCGTCAATTTCCTTGTCAAGGGTGGACCATCCTTGACTAATACCAATTTCATAGATGCAGTGCACCTTTCGGCTCAGTGCATCCGCTACTCTGTTTTCTTTTCCCTTTAAGTGTTTAATTTCAAAATCGAAATTTCCCAAAAAGTCCACCCATCTTGCTTGTCTTGCGTTTAAAGTTGGTTGACTAAAGTAACTAGTCAAGCTGTGGTGATCCGTCATCAGCAAAAATTTTCTCCCCACTAAATAATGGCGCCACATCTTTAATGCATGAATTACCGCGGTTAATTCCAGATCATAGGCAGAATATTTCTGCTCATGTTCTTTTAACTTTCTGGATTCATATGCAATTACTTTACCTTCCTGCATTAGCACTCCACCCACGCCCTCCTTACTAGCATCTGTGCAGACTACATACTCCTTTTCGGGATCTGCCACACACAACACAGGTGCAGTGGTGAGTAAATGTTTGAGCTGTTCAAAACTCCGTTGACAGTCTGCTGTCCATTTAAATATTTTTCCCTTCTTTTGCAAGGAGGTGATAGGGTAGGCAACTCTGGAAAAACCTTCTACAAACCGTCGATAATATCCAGCCAGCCCCATGAAGGATCGAATATCTGCTACATCTTTGGGTGTTGGCCATTCCATTATAGTTTTGATCTTTTCGGGGTCTACAGCTATACCCTCCTTCGTAATAATGTGGCCCAAATACTGGATCTGTTCTTTGTAAAAATCACATTTGCTAAATTTACCATATAACTGATGCTCCCGTAATGTTTGTAACACTATCCTCAGATGTTCCTCATGCTCCTTGATATTCCGGGAGTATATAAGTATGTCATCAATGAAGATCAATACAAATTTATCTAGGTATTGATGAAATACACTATTCATCAAACACATGAATGTCGCGGGTGCATTAGTTAGTCCAAAAGGCAGTACCACAAACTCGTAGTGTCCATAACGAGTACGAAAAGTTGTCTTGGCTATGTCCTCATCTTTAATTCGGATTTGATGGTAACCCGATCTTAAATCGATCTTTGAGAAGATTGTCGCCCCCTTTACCTGATCAAACAGCTCATCAATGCGGGGTAGTGGATATTTGTTTTTAACTGTCAGTTTGTTCAGCTGTCTATAGTCTATGCACATCCGCAGAGTCCCATCTTTTTTCCTCACAAATAGCACAGGAGCTCCCCAAGGAGAGACACTGGGACGGATATACTTCTTTTCCAGCAGCTCTTGCAGTTGCATTTTTAACTCAGTTAACTCCGGCACACTCATCCGATAGGGTGCCCGGGACACTGGGGCTGCTCCGGGTATCAGCTCAATGGTGAAGTCTAAATCCCTTTTGGGCGGCAGCCCTGGAATTTCTTCAGGAAATACATCTGCAAAATCCTGCACTACCGGTATATTCTCAACAGTTGCAATCTTATCCACAGAATCTGCATACCCCACTTGTACTGCATAAATCTGGCATTTCTTTCGGATACATTTAACCAGCTGTGAGGCCGTGATCGGCTGGATCTGTACTGGTTTCTGGATGCCTTGAATCTCTTTTCCCATACCCAGTTCATCTCGGTAAGAGACTGTTTTCGTTTTACAATTAATTACAGACCATCGTCGTTCCAACCAATCCATTCCTATTAGCACATCATAGGAACCAAGAGGGAGTACGTTTAATTCAGTTGTTATTGTTTGGCCAGCTAACCTTAATGGACAGTTGCTGACTTTAGTTAGTACTCGTCTTTTGGCCCCAGTGGCCAGCTGTACTAGCCAAGGGCTTTTAAATTTAGTGGTTTGCAAACCATAGCTTTCCACAACTTTGGGACTTACATAGCTTAAAGTAGCTCCTGGATCTACTAAAATAGAAACAGTTCGATCAAAGATCTTACCTTCAAACTCTATCATCGTTGGCTGGTAATCAGCTTGTCGATCCTCCAGTGCTGCATTTATTCTGGGCATAGATCGAGCCACATCTCCTACTGTTGAAGCTTCATAGATCTGGGACAACTGATCGCTGTCCTTCCGATGAGGGCAATTTTTAATATAATGGGGTCCGCCACAACCCCAACACTGAACAGGTGGTCTAGCTGAGCCTTCATTGTCCAATCTAACTTGTTGTTCATTATATTTGGATTCTGCAGGAGGCTTGAATCTGTTCTGATTTTTGGTTGGATTTCTAGTATTGGCTCCTTTCGAAAATCCTTTTTGAAAGCTGCTGCGAGCTCCCTTACTTCCCATAGGCATTCTGCTGCCCCGCTTATCTGTCCAACGCTTCCCAGAATTTTCTCCTTTTGATTTGTTTTGCTGATAACATAGCCTTGCCTTCCGAATGGCTTAATCCATCGTCTTCGGATTATCAAACTCTATTCTTTCTCGCATTGCCAGAGGTAGGCTACTAACAAACCTTTGTACCTTAGCCTTCTCCTCACGAATATATGGCACGTAACGAAGCAGGGATGTGAATTTAGTTACGAACTCGTCAATGGTCTGCTGTCCAAGCCGCAGATCATGGAATTCTCGCGCTTTTTCATCGTAAAAGCGTTATGTCAGGTACTTCTCCTTGAAATGTCTTTAAAACATTTCCCAGGTCACATCCTGCTCATTCACTCCCCACACCATCTTGACCTCCTCCCACCATAGTGTGGCTTTGGCCTGTAGCTGGAATATAGCCAATCTTGCTTTAAGATGATGATCATATTCGTATACTTGAAAATACTTATTCATATTAATTAGCCATGCCTCTGTAGCTTCTTCTGATTCCCCATCGAATTGAGGTGGTTTAATCTTCCGAAACTCCCCTTGTAGTTCCATCCGTGGTCTTTTTGGAGTCTGATATTCAGAAGCATTGACAGACTTCTCTCCTCGCGTCTCTGCTCTGTCCTCTGCTTCCTCTTGTTCAGTGTGATAGCTGTGTTCATCTGTTATTCGTGGCTGTTCAGGCCTCGGATGTGACTGTTGTTGATGTTGCTTATCGGATAAACTTTTCAAAATCCTCTCCTGTTCCACATTTAATCTTGCGTTATCTGCACGCAACCGGGCCATTTCATCCTTTAGTTCCTGAACTATCCTCATTAATGTCGAATCAACATTGCAGCCTTCTGCTCCCAGTTGCACCCAAAGCTCAGGATTTCCCTGAGGTTGTCTCATGTTATCAGGTTGATCCAAATTTCCATGGGGAGCGCTACTTGCTCTCCTCATTCTGCTGCTACCTGCTTAAGAATAACTCATTAAACAGATATAATTTGTTTTTAGCACACTCAACTTTTGTCATGACACTGTATATTTATATTGCTGCATAACTCGAAATTTTCCCAAAGGTCACAGAGTTGTAAACCTGGGCTTTGATACCAATTTGTCACACTCTCATACTAAGTAAAAAAAAAAAAAAATTAAATGGTTCACAGTATTAATTACCTTGTGAAGACTATGCAATCTCTCCACGTTAATATTCATGTAAATACAATACTGCGGCATGATTTAAAGTTTAATCTCTACACATATGTGGATATACATATACTCGTATGCATTTAATAATAACCTGTACATATATTTCTCATTTGCATAAAGGTTATAAAGCCATATATTCACATTCATTTTACATAAACCATTGTAAAGGTTCCGCTACCATGTATGTTTCGATTCATATTCATTGCACAGATTGCGATAACGTATTAATGGCAACAGCTACACCACTCGGATTTCATATCTCGAAGTTTCTGAGTTTTATTATACTTGTCCGGCCTCGGCATCGGGAACCAGTTGTCCAAACCAGCGTCGTCCATCTGGGAGGATAATCGGCTCGATGGCATTCGGCCATGTGCACCCAGTGCTCCAAGTGTTTACGGTCTGACACCTCGGGTAATGTTGTTTTCGCGCACAAAGGCTTTCGATGCCCACCGGCTATCGAACGGCGATCAGGGCTCATGGCAAATCGATGGATGGGAGAATGCCACGAAACGGTAAAAGGAAATAGGATATTTAATGACAGGTCTCCCCTTCTGTCGGATTCTAATTTTCATTTGTGCATGAGTTGTGTCGCTGCAGCTCTGTAACATTGGGTGTATTTCGCAAACCTTTCAGCTGCCGTCAATACCGTGCTTCGATTCAGGTATGCGGCTATGGTGTTCGATGGGTCTTTTTCCCCGCTTACAGTTACGGTTTACATCGCTTCAGCGATTCCAATCTGGTAATATGCTGTAATAATTTTCCCTTTTTATTTGTTACAGACCTTTCATATCTTTCACAGGTTCTAAATCTATTAAAGAATGGTGTTTTCAGGTAAATGGCTCATCGCCGAACATTGAAGGCACGGGGTTTCTACACTTTGCCGACAGCCCATTACCAGGTATGTTAAATACTGTCGTGAATTCCTACATTCACTTCATTCGAAGCAATGACTGAACCCTTCCTCCCTTGAGCAGGGATAACAGTCATTATCTATTCAGGTTCGGTCCCTGCACAAGTCCAGGGCTCTTTCTGGACAACAGTCAGGTTTCTTGCCCTGCTTAGGCGGAACACCACTGTCGGGAAGCACTGCGTGCTGAGCTTCGATTATTTAATCTTGAGTTATTTAGCATGTATATCTAGTCTTTAGCCATGAGGCTTATTCTCTTTGCAGACTGTGGTCGTGGACTGAACTATAGTTTGATTCTGGCTTAAACTTGTTAAGATATTATATATATAAGATGCGGGTAACCCCGTAAGTTCGATTTTGTTCATAATGTTTCTATTTGATTAACCGTCTCCTCAGATGGATTTTATTTACAGTTTCAAGTTTGTCTTACAATATTATTTTTCCGCTGAGTAAAATTTTATGTTATTGTATTTCCGTTTAATGATGAATTCTTATTGTTATGTTTCGACTATGGCGCCCTTGCTGGCTAGCACAAGCTTCAGCCCAGCTAGAATAACTTATTCTGTGTGAGGGTTTACTAGAAAGCTTGGCTGAGAATGCATGTAACCACGGTTACCATGCATTCCTCGGCATGCCTACTTTTTGTTTGAGTTATTAATCGTGAATGCGTATATCTGTGTATTTAATCCGCGCATGCGAATGTTACAGTGTGGTTCTGTTCTCACTCTCTGAGATTCTCACGGTCCTCCTGACCGGGGTTTAACATATATATATGTTTCTTTACTTTATTCGAATAATGAAACAGTTTATCTATATACATTTGGTTTGCGGAACATACCAGTCCCACCTTATGAATATATGTTATGCCTTTAGGTGCCTAATACAATTTTTTGCAAAGAATGTCTGTTCATTTCTTTTTCGATTCTTTCTGTTCGTATAGAATTCCAATTCTTTTCTTCGACATGTACAGTAAGTAGAGGGTTTACAGCATTACCTCTGTTCGTATTTCTTGCTATCGCTGAAGTAGCAATGACCTGATTATTCTGTTTTTCTATTGTTATTTCCAAATGAGGAATGCAAGGGTTTAATGTTCGTTTCTTCAGAATGCAAGTGTGTTCGGTCTCTGTCTATACTACAGCAGCTAATGTTCTTTTCTCATTTTCTATTAAAGAATAACAGTCAAATGTTTTCCATTGTATCTATCTTCTTAGCACAGAACAATATATCTTCTTAGCACAGAACAATATATCTTCTTCGCACAAGACAATACAAGAGACATCTCAGTAAATAAATATATACATAGTAGGCCATACCTGCTTCTTTGCAAACCTACTTGTAATGCTTGTCAATCCACCCGTCCGTAGGAAGACTCTTCACTATCTTCCACCCTCAAGCACTTGCAGGCCCTCTTGGCTGCAGATTCTCTGGCTTTTTTTTTTACCAGATCTCGCTATCTGGTCCTAACCAGACATAGCGCATACAAGAAAATCCTTCCTTTTTCCTATGCCATCTGATCATAACCAGACATAGCATAACCTCATTCCTGCCATCTGATCCTTACCAGACTTGGAAAATCCTTCCCCTTTTCCTCTGGGGACTCAACTACCTCCTGAAGGTAGTTAGGGTTTTATTTTTAACTGCCTCCACAGTTATTGGTCATGATTAATCATATTTCAAATCAAATAATGTTAACACAATTCTTTAATTATCAAACACTAGCAACAGAGTTATATATATTTCAAATAAGGTCTTTGTTCAAAATTACTTTTACTATTTACCAACATTAACTTTTCACGAGGGATGTTACAGACATCCAATGGAAACTCATGAAAAAACTAGCAAGAATTGGAGGCATCCACCTCAATTAGCAGGAAAGCTTCAACACTAGATCCACTTACTCTAGGGCTTGGAGTGATGACCTCTTCAATCTAATTCACTTTGGTACTTATTTATTTCAACTACAACATATCATATAAAGCTAGGAGAATTTCGTCTTTAACATAGTTCTTGTCAAGAAGGACTTCATAAATGAGAGCCTTCATATCCAATTAGAGATCGATAGTGTACATGCATTGAGTTTACTAGGCACAAGTGTTATCCTACTTTTGAATCCCACATAACCACAACATCCATAACTTTTATAGGAAATTAGGTTCACCCATAAAATCCAATCAAAATTTTAACATGATATCATATAGAGCTAGGAGAATTTCATCTTTAACATCATTTTTGTCAGGAAGGACTTCATAAAGGAGAGCCTTCATACCATATTAGAGATCCATAGTGTACATGCATTGATTTTACTAGCCACAAGTGTTACCCTACTTTTGAATCCCACATAGCCACAACATCCATAACTTCAGAGTTTTATAGGAAATTATGTTCACCCATCAAATCCAATTAAAATTTTAATGGCTAAATCTCACTCATTGACTAATTTTCTATGCTTTTCCCCAAAAAAATATTCACTAATTTCAATTTTCCTAGAACTCGTTTCCCCGAATTCTACAGGATAAAATTATTTATTATTTTACCTTAAAATGCACCAAAAATATGATATAGACTGTATAAGATCCTTGGAAATTCAAATATTTTCACAAAAATGTAGCCAAACATCCTACATTTTTCATATGAAGGATTAGTAATATTTTCTAACGTTTCCATAATTTTCAAAATAAGATTCCATGCTGAAAATTTTCCTTCATCAAATCTAATTCTACTTCGTCCAAACGAGCTAAGGAATTGTATCTTTGTAGATGTCCAATGAGATCTCCACCCCATGCTAGGTTGAGAAACCCCTAATAAGCCAAAACCACCATTACCCTACAAACAACAACTTTGCTACCAAATTATCTCTAGCACTAAAAAACTAATAAGCGACAACCAACATTACCCTGGAAACGAGCTAAGAAATTGTATCTTTGTAGATGTCAAATGAGATCTCCACCCCATGCTAGGTTGAGCAACCCCTAATAAGCCACAGCCACCATTACCCTAGAAACAACAACTTTGCTACCAAATTATCTCTAGAACTAAAAAACTAATAAGCCACAACTAACATTACCTTGGAAACAACAACTTTGCTACCAAATTATCTCTAGAACTCAAAAACATTGTCCTGAGACTGGAAAAGTACAAAGAAGAACTATGCAAATAATAGAGGAAACAAAACCAAAGATGAGGAGAGAGGAAGAAAATTAAACGCGGATTCACGAATTGAAAAGGCTAAAGAACAGTTTGGAAGCTCATGAGCAAAACCCATGTGCCACCGAGAAACACACACACAACAAGAAGATAACATAGGGCATGGAGGGGAAGAAGATTGAGGAAGTAAACTAGGAACATAGAAAGTAATGAAAAGACCAAGAAAGAGGATGGAAATATGTAAACATAGATCTCTTTCCATTGAGAAATAAACCAACAGATGATGAGAAAAAACATAAGGAATAGATGGTCCATGTCGACGTAACCACATTTGAAGACGAACTTTTAGCCACACTCTGAGATTGCATGTTGCTATGCTATACCCGAGGGACTAAACACCATGATGGCTATGAGCATTTTGCAAATAGCCTCAATTTGGTTCATGTATAGATCACCTCAAACATATAACCCATTTCTTCAACATTGAGAACGCGTGTCATAGTATAAATTCTCAAGTGGATAAAAAATAACTACATGTCAACTCATGGTACAAGCCATTGGTATATCACCTCTCCTTATAAAGCATTTAGTTAAGTACATTCTCTCCCCACCATTGAACACGCCCCTAAACCCCTAATACATAAGTAATTGATACACCTTGGCAAAGAAATACTTATCATAATGGTATTATTCTTTGAAATATTACCTCTTTCACTATCTTTAAAACTAAAAACAGTAAAGTTATTTTCCAAACGGTAAGAAAACATTCCTTAAAAAAAGAAAATAGATTGTGAATATCAAAAATAATAATAAATATTTTAATATTTCAAACTTTATCTTAATAGCTTTCAATGTCTTTGGATTTTCCTACATAATTCCAAACTTATTGTCTTCTATAGTTAAAAAAAATTCTCATCATAAGAGTAAGTTAATTTTCATTGAGACATTAAAGGATTCATAAGAATAACTTGATCTCGAATGACAAATTAATGGATTCATCAATATTTTTATGTTACATTTTCCAATGAAATGGACAGTTTCACCGAGTTCAGCGGCGCTCTTTCCCATTTCTTTGATCATTTTTACGTTAAATTCTCCTTAGGATTTCTCTATAAGATTTAAGTTTCTCTTTTTGGTTTTCGTCTGATACTATTTGACCAAACTTGACCAAAGATGCTTTGGACCTGATGATCTCTTAAGGAAGGATGCGTTTGGCTTCGCTTGGCTTACATGGCAACCAACGAATCAATTGGCTTTCTCTTTAGTTTTGCTAGTCAAAATTCTATACAACGTTTTAAATTTTAAATGCGTTCAAAAGCTTTATTTTATTTTGTGTAAGTTTTTTAAAATAATATTACTTAATTTTAAGATTTTGATACAACGTTTTTTGAATTTAAATGCGTTCAAAAGATTTATTTTATTTTATTTAAGTTCTTTTAAATAATATTCCTTAATTTTAAGATTTTGATAAAAAAAAAAAAATTATGAATGTGATAGCTTATAATAATTTAATGTATATTTAATATTTTGTGAATTATTTTACATGGTTTATTAGGTGTACAATTAGATAATTTGGTTTTTAATTAAAAGTTATATTTAAAAACTATTTGTTTATATGTCATAAAAGCTTAGTTGTAAATCAAGACATAATTTCACATAAATCAGTGTTATTATAAACGAAATTAAATTATTTTTTTAGTTTTTTTAATTGAAATAATTATTGTATTATATTTTTTTATATATAATTGACACATTTCATATATATATATGAATATATGACTTTCAAAGTGGGGAAGGGAGGATTTGGCTATTCAATTTCCAAGGATTTTTTCCTTTGCTGCACTAGTTTTCTTTTTACCTTAGTGGACATGTTCAAAATGTCTTGATTCCACATTATTTGAGTTTAAAGATAGAGCATCCTTTTGGTGTACAAGAAACATAGTGCAATGATGGAATTTGCATTTCACTTCCAAAAAATAGTCATTGTTTCAAAATATATAACAGACTCATCACATTGGCATTATAGGTTTCATCCATTTATTCTAATTTATATAAATTGAAATTAATGGTCAATAAATTTATGTTAATATAAGAGACTTATCACATTTGTAATATAGGTTTTATGGGCTTATTCTCATTTATATAAATCCAATTTTATAGGAATTCAGTGGAAAAATTTGTGGTGAAATCTTGATTTCTGTTATTTAAACTAGTTTTTTGACAGCATATATGGATTTAGCACTTTGTAAAATCCGTGGGGCACTTTGATTATGCAAAGTTCATGAATCAAACATGTGATTTCAATTAATTCCTAGGGAATTTTAGACAAATTAACTAGTTAATGCATTAATTTGAGATAAATTAATTCAAATAATACAGCTAACTTGGAGATAAATCCTAAGACTTGATTTGTGCATACTATTATGAATATTTTGACATATTCTATGGAGGTTAAATGTCTACTGTCCACCTGATAATTAAATTAAAATTTAAAAAAAAATATTTTCAAATAAATACACATATCTAATAATTTGAAAAAAAAACTATTATAAAATAAATATATAAATTAAAAATACATTAATTAATATTTATATAATGATCAAAGTTTCCATCCTTGTAAAATTAAAATTTTGAAAACATATAAAAATAATATATATATAACTAACTCATAATGATTTCCTTTATCCCTATTAAATTTGTTATAAGCGCAATCTAAAATTTATGTAAAATTAATTACCTTTTCCCACTTTATATATATATACATAGGAGTTGTCTATAATGCGACTTTTTGAGATTCCGGTGACGGAATCCGGCGGAAGAAATTGAGATGAAATCATGATTTGTTGCAGTTAAAATGGTTTTTTAATTGCATATTCGGATTCAGCACCCTGAAAAACCCCTGGGACGGTTTCATTGTGCAGAAATTAGCTATCAAACTTGGATTCCAATAAATTACTGCCGGATTTTCACCGGAAAAAATCGCCAGAAAGACTTTCAAAAAGTCGCGTTAAAGACTACTCCTATATACATACACTCATTTGCCTTTAAATTACACCCATATATTCGTATTAAATTTACTCTATCCGCAATCTGAAAATTTCCACGCAGTCGAGTGTCGTCACCACTGCCATATGTAGACACATATTTTAATGTTTATACATATACATATTAAAATACGGTCAAGTTTTGCTTTATGAGAATTTGGATATAAATATATAATGTTGTATATAATATTTTAGATTTATTTTAATTCAAAATTGGTTTAACCATTCAAAATTCGAATTCGCTTTTTATCTATGCTAGTAAAACTTAAATGTTTGCTTTATGGAAAATTTTGATATAAATAAGGTTGTATACCATTACTTTAATTTAAAATTGGTTTAAAAATTAAATAACATAAATTTTATAAAAGATACCATCTTAAACCATGTTTCAAAAAATATTATTAAATTTATAAAAATAAAACACAGTTTTATTCATCTGAGTGTTAAATAAATTATTTTTTTTGAACTTCAATATTATAATTTTTTTTTTCAAGTCAGAAGTATATATTTTAATACAAAATATGTTACAAAAAATCTGCCATTGCAGATCGAGGCTTGAGAAAGACAAGTTCACAGACCCAAGATGCAGGCCCTGACCGTTCAGACAACAAAAACTACCCGCACACCACGCAAGGTGGCCAAACTAAAAAGCGATTACATATTACAAAGACACCAACAAAAACTTAGACTGCGACATAGTTACATTAAAAAAAAATTCAGAAAAATACTGCATTTGACTGAATGCGGTAGAATAAACAGTGGCAAATTACTGTGGTGGCATCCCAAACCGGCTGACAGTGTCCAGACCCTGCTCCAAGACATGCTTATCTACTCTTGCCTGCATGGAATGATAGTCATGAACTTCCTTCGAAGTTGCCTGCTGTTGATCATCATAGAGCGGAGGATCCGGGCTTAGCGTCTGCCTTAGAAGTTTAATGAGCAGAGTCAGCTTTTTGTTTACAGACTCCGCCACCTCATGCACTGCCGAGATTTTGAGATCCAATGTCTTATAGATCTCGTACAGACTATTCAGTTGAGCCTCAGAGAGGGAGTCCTCCCTTTTAGAATGCTGCTTCTTTTCTTCCCTAGAGTCTAAGGCTCTCGCTAGCAGGGTTTTAATCCTCCAGCTTTCCGCCTGCGTACGCACGAACTGTGTTGCTCGCTTGGAGGCTGTGCCCGGGTCCTTCAGCCAGTCGACCTCCCCTGCAATGTCTTCCTCTGTGCGCGGCAATTCCTCCTCCTTAACCGAAGCTTCCATATCAGCAATCTTTCGCTTATTCTTCGCCGCAGTTCGGGTCTCATACATCTTCTTCGCTGTTTGAAGCTCCCGGTTTGCAGTTAAACTTCTGCAGCTTCCCGTCTCCATAATGCTCCCACTGTCCTTCTCTTGATGACCAGATCGCAACCAAGAAATACAGCAACCCAGAGAGATGCCCGGAGAAAATGTAATGGATCCAGTGCCTTGGCTGGCTAATAAATAACCTTTCTCCATTAGGTTGCTCATGATACGCTTGTCCTTTCGAAGCGAAGTGGTAGTACTATCACCATAAATTTTGAGGAGAGCCGTGAATCCCAAGTGATGCCTCCAGATTTTAAAATGAATGTTGTTGTTTTCTTCCTGAGTGCGTTCGTGCCAAGTGTCCCTCCTTCTTGAGATGCGGCGGCGATGGACTCTGCGGCATAACCTGTCATAAAACCATTCTATCTCCGCCTTTTGTTGCCATAAATGTTTCCGCTGCGCCTGTCCTTTCGTCCGGCGCCAACGATCAAAACTCATCACATTTCCGGCCAGTCCCATCATGCGTTGCCGTGAATCCCTGCCCTTTACCGGTCACGCCCGGTCTGTGTTGCCTAGGTCCTGCTGGGCCAGCTGTAAGCACTTTTCCTTAAGGCTCGGACAGTCCACCTGTTGCCAACAGCTGTCCCATTCCCCTTCTTGGTTATCAATACCAAAGTTTGCCAAGTAATCCGCCAGCCCATTAGCTTTACGTCTGACCGCCTGAAAGACTAACCCGTTCATTCCAGCAATCAACTCTGCAATATTCTCCGTCACCTTGGCTAGCCTCCAGTGTTTCGTGGCTCTGCTTGCCTTAGTACCTCCATAGATTTTCTTTGTGACTGAGATAACTAGAGACGAATCGCCTTCCACTATCGCCTTGCTTGTCTGTAGATTCTTTAGGATTCTTAGCCCCTGCTCTAGCGCCGCGAACTCCATCTCATTGTTCGTGCTTTCTCCCAGCTCTCTGCAATAGATATGAAGAATTTCGCCAACCTGGTTCCTTATAACACCTCCTATACCTGCCAGCCCGGGGTTTCCTCTGGACGCACCATCAAAATTCAGCTTCAAACCTCCCTCCGGCGGGCAATTCCATCTATTGTCCTCCGGATTTGGTTGCTGCTGGTGTCTCGGCATCGTAATGCTGTGGATAGCTTCCAATTGAAAGCTCTTCAGGATAAGTAAGTCTCGATCTGAGGGCTTTTCTTTAGGATCCACTTTACATTTTGTCTGAATTAACTGTTTGATGTTTGTTAATATAGTTTCTTTGGAATGCTCCGCATTTCTGTATTCATCCTGGAATATTCTTCTATTGCATTCTTTCCATATTGTCCACAATAAGAAGCCTGGCAAAGTTTTCCAGATGCTGTTGACTCTTTGGTTATTGGAGAAGTTACTTTGCCAATTCAGGATGGTATTATGTATTGATCCTCTGTCTCTGTTGGAATCTCTGAGAATTCCCTCCATCCAATTCCATAGGTGATTCGCCCACTCACAAGAATTAAACAAGTGGTTTATTGTTTCTTCTTCGACTAAGCACATTGGGCATCTGGAAGGTCCATTGAATCCTTTTTTGCGTAAGTTATCCCAAGTTAGGGTTTTGTTTCGCATCAGAAGCCAGAGGAAAGTCTTAATTTTCGGCCAAAATAGGTTGTCCCATACCTTGTTGCACCAGGGCACTGCCTCCTCCTGTTCAGCCTTTTCTATTATGTCCCTTGCTTCTTTTAATGTGAAGTTACCACTCCCTTTCATACCCCATCTCAGCTGATCTTCTTCTTCTGTCTTCCGAATCTTTCTTTTTAGTAACTGATCATTGACTTGTTGTATGCTTTCATTTCTTTCAATGTTGTTGCCGCAATTGAGTTTTATCCATTCCCTCCAGTTTGGATCCCTGCTGTTCTGATTCCAGTAATGGTGGACTCTGTACCTGCCTTCATTCTGGCTGAATAGTTTGAGAGAGGATAGTTCTGGGGTACCCAGTTTTGGGAGTTGCTGCCAGGCATCTTCCCAAAACAGGGCGAGCCTTCCATTGCGTATTTCCCAAAAGCTATTCTCTTGCACTAAGCTCCGGTTTTTTCTCGCGAGGTTCCAAATGGGTGAGCCCTCCGGGACCTCTTGCAGTCTTACAAGATCCTGATTGTTGCAGTCGGGAATGTATTTTTCTTTCCAATGTCTAGCCCACGGCAAATTGGGCTCTTTAATCCATCTCCACCATAATTTTGCACCACAGGTCATGTTGACGATTGAAGGATCCACAAGATTTAGTCCCCCCATAGATTTCGGCTTGCATAACTTATTCCAAGCTACCAGCGCCCATTTTTTCTTATCCCCATTACCATTCCATAGGAAGGATCTCTGTATGGTTCTAATTTGCTGTAGAATCCCCTTGGGTGCTGGTAGCATAGATAGTAAGTACTGTGGTATAGCCTGTAACATAGCCTTAGTTAGGATTAATCTGCCAGCAAAGTTAAGTGCCCTGTGCGTCCAGTGTTTACATTTTTTCTCCATGTTGGCTATAATCTTCTCCCAGTGCACTTTCTGCCTAGGTTTGAGAGTTAGGGGAGCCCCTAGATACTTCGATGGTAGATTGCCTATCCTGAATCCAAGAAGTCGAGACAGATGAGCCTGAATATTCGGATGAGTATGGAAGAAGAAGATCGTCAATTTGGAGAAATTTATTTCCATTCCTGATGCTTTGCTAAAAAGATCTAAGATATTCCTGAATGCCAAGGCCTCTTTTACTGTGGGGATTCCGTGTAACATGGTGTTGTCCACAAATTGTTGATGAGTGGTGGCAGGTAAGGAACGTATTGGTTAAAGACCCTTAATAGTTCCTTCAGCTTTCTTCTTGGCTATGATTCTGTTGAGACCCTCCATGAGGATGATGAAAAGGAAAGGGGACAAAGGATCACCCTGTCTTATTCCACGCGAGGGTGAGAAAGGTTCAGAGGGAGCTCCATTAACAAGGATCGAGAACCTTGTGGATTTGATGAGGGCTAGAATCCAGCTGATCCATTGCCTGCAGAAACCGAAAGCATCCAATATAGCTTCTAGGTACCTCCAGCTCACCTTGTCATATGCTTTTGAAAGATCGAGCTGCATTAACATCCCTGCTTCTTTCCTTGAGTGGAGGGTATGGATCATCTCCTGAGCAAGGAGGATATTGTCTAATATCTGCCTTCCCTCGACATAGCCCGATTGCTCTGCTGAAATGATGCCCGGAAGAATCGGCTTCAATCTATTGGCTATGACTTTTGATATTATTTTATAAATGACATTGCAGAGGGCAATAGGTCTGAACTTTTCAGGGGTATTGGCTTCCTCAACCTTAGGTATGAGCGCTATAAAGGTTGAATTAATGGATTTTAGAATTGTTCCAGAGCGTCTAGAGTCCTCAACAACATCCCATACTTCCTGCTTCACAATGTGCCAACAAGCCTTGTAAAAGTTGATGGTGAACCCATCCGGTCCTGGGGCTTTGTCGTTTGGCATGCTTTTCACAGCTTCCTCCACCTCTTCCAATGTGATTTCCCTGCAGAGGGCCCAGTTCTGATCAGAGTTGATAGATTTGGGTATGGCTTTTAGAAGTTCCTTGATGGCTTCCTCTCTATTTATCTGCGGTTCCTGTGCTATGGAGTTGAAATGTTCTTGGAGCAGCGCTGATATATCGTGGTGGTTCTTCAGTGGCTCCCCATCTTTATTTTTTATCTCAAGAATTTTGTTTGCACTTCTGTAGTCTAGAGCAGATCTGTGAAAAAATTTGGTATTCTGCTCTCCTTCTTTTAGCCATTGAATTCTTGATTTTTGTTTCCAGAGAGTTTCTTCTTGCCTACATCTATTGTGCCACTGTTGAGTTAGAAATTTCTCCTGCTCCGCAGATTCCTCATTACTGTTCCCAGCTGCCCAGTCTTTGTGAATCTGTTCCAATTTCTCTTCTATTATGGTTTTCTCCTTAAAGATGTCCCCAAATACCGTTCGGTTCCACTCCTTTATCTTATCTTTGATAATTCTTAACTTCTTCTACAGATTAAACATTTTGGAACCTTTGCCTTCCAGGGGTTCTGACCACCATTTCTCCACCAGCTTGAGGAAGTTAGGGTGATCCAGCCAAAATTTTTCAAATCTGAATGGTTTATTCCTTGGTGTACCCTGAACCGCAACTGTGATCGAAATTGGCCAATGGTGCGATCCTCCACTTGGAAGGATGTCTGACTCTACGGTGATGCCATCCATTATGATATTTCCAGAAATCAAAAATCTATCCAAGCGAGAGGCAATCATCCTTTCTCCCCCTCTCCTGTTATTCCAAGTGAAGTTGCCACTCTTGGGGAGAATGTCTACCATTTTGACATTATCAATGAAACTTGTGAAAGCCTCCGCATCCCTATTAAGTTTCCTTAGACCCCCTCTCTTCTCCAGAAGGGTTGTTATCATGTTGAAATCCCCCCATAATACATTTGGACATTGGATATCTAGCAATAAGTCTATATAAGGAATTTAAGAAACTTATTTTATCTTCTGTTCTTTGTGGTCCATATACATTAACACATAAGAATGATTCAGAATTACCTGTGGGTTGAACTTCCACAGCGATGAAGTGTTTGTTCGCTTCTGCAGAGATCACCTGAATATCTCTTGTGTCCCACAACATTGCTAGGCCGCCTTCTCGGCCCTGACTTTCAACTTCTAGATAGTTTATGTTCCTTCCGATCTTCTTGCTTATCATGGCCATGCTGGAGCTACTGCATTTGGTTTCTTGTAAGAACATGATTTCCGGTTTGTATTTCTGAAATTTGCGCTTCAATATTCTGTGCTTTGCTTGGCTGTTAAGCCCTCTTGCATTCCATGATGTGATCTTCATGACTAACTTTTGGTTTTATTGATAGGTCGGGAAGGCGCTGAGCGCCTTCATCTTCCCTGAGTTTATCATTATCATACCTAGCTCCTGCAAAGCTTCACCACTTGTCCTTCGGCCTCTTCTTTTCTTTTGTTTGGAGCTGGATGAGTTCCATAGAAGACTCTTTGAATGGATGCCATTACCTCTTGCTATACCTAGCTTCCTGTTCTGCCTTTCTAAATCTGCTTTCTGCCGTGCTATGAACAAATCATTGACCTTCTTGATTTCTTCCTCCGGTACATTTTCTATGCCTTGAGTTTTCCAGTTCTCAGCTATAACTGGTAGATTCATCCCTTCCTTGGCTAGTACCTCCTCCAGCTCGAAATCCTCGCTTCCTCCATCGCTGGTTAGCATGTCTGCGTCCTCCTCTGGCTCTTCTGGTCGCTCCTGCATTTGGACTTCGTTGGTGTTCTTGTCCTCTTCCGCTTCTTTCCTGGTTCGTTCTTCCTCTTCCTTACGCCCCTTATTTGATGTTAGGGTTCTGTGCCCATCCTCTGAGTCTGTTTCTAGATCCAAGATTTCAAAGGTATTACTGTAGTTGTTTCTGTCTGTTCCTGCTTTGTTTATTCTTCTTCTATTGGCTCTCTGCCTTGACTTTGGTGTTATGAAGTTATCTTTGCCTTTGTTTACCTGCTCTGTTTTAGTGTCTTCTTCCTTCCTGTTCATTGGACATTCCCTTATTAAATGTCCATGTTCATGACATTTACGGCATCGAAATGGGATCTGCTCATAGTCTATTGCCTGAAAGTAGTCTTCATCCCTGTATTCGAGCCATAGCCCCTCATGCAGTGCCCCCGATACATCCATTTCTACACATATTCTTGCGCATGAGGTGTATTTCTTTTGCAAAGTTGCCTCCGAGGCTTTGATAAAAGTTCCCAGCTGATCTCCAATTTGTTTTAGAGCATTCAGACCCCAATAATCTATTGGGAGAGAGAATAAACGAATCCACAATGGAACTTGAGTAAAGGATTCTTTTTCTGGAGCGAAGTTTGATTTCCATGGTCGCATGTATAGACCAGCAGAAGCCATGAAATATGGGCCTCCATAAAAAATCCTATCCTTATCTTCCAGGTTGGTAAACACAACTGTGAAGAAACCTGTCACGACCCTGCTACTTTTACCATAAAAAAAAACTTTGTTATGTCCTACCTTCCATTTTACCATGGTAAGGATACATTTGTTTCGCACGAGTATATGACTTTGTATAAACGTGGATTATGATTTATGGCTCACACACCTTAATCGATATTCTTTAACATATGTTACACCTCGTATGTGGTCTTACTATACATTAACTTTGTAATAACTCAACGCATGCTGGTGCATTGGTTTTCCCTCGTCCGGATGGTCATTAAACTCCAGCGCCACATGGTGAACGGTCATGGCCAGGTGGCTGCAGGCCATGTGGAGCCATGTGACCATTCTACGGTTTGTGCATTCGATAAACGTGCCATGCTCCCGCCCAAACGAACGATGAAGATTGTGTCTCCAGATCGGACGGTGAAAAATGACCTTAGGGTTTGGTTGACATATAAGTTTACCGAGTTCTTCGGTTCTGGCTCATTTGCACATTATGCATACACAGGTTTTCCGACAGACTCCACCACCATACCACTCTGCTGCTCGCACAGGTATCTTCTCATCTATGGTAAAATGTTACAGCTTACGGTTAATTCATGGCATCTACTCTCTCTCAGGTTCTAACGTTTACCTCCATACTTTGATGATTTACACAGTGCGGTGCCGTGCAGAAGGGTTTGGCTTCCATGGCGTCGACCATCCGAGGGATCTTCTGATCGACCTGCATTCCTTTCGGGTAATCCCTTCTCAGTAGTATGTCTAGACATTTAGTCAGCTTGGAATGAATGTTTGGCGGTTGTTAATGACCGACGGAGCTGATGCACGGTATTTATGTGCCCAGGTCTGTTACTCTGGTTTCGAGACTTGATGTTATTCACAGGCGGCATTCTTGGCCGATTCTGTACTTTACAAACCCTTGGGATTTAGAAGTTGTCGGTTTATGGCCACAGGCCAACCGAGGGTTTTGATATTTGGTCATGTTGTTTTACAGTCGTTTATATAAAGGATTTGCTTTACACAATGCACAGTCCATATTTCTTTGAAACTTGCTATTACTATGAGCCGGGGTTACCCGACCTGTAACGCCTGTTAACATATTTATTTTTTCCTTACTCTACGGCCTTATGGCAATGAATGTAATATGGAATGTTTGCATCTTTTCGTGCATCTTAAGTTTATCCTTAGTTTTGTACAGACGTTCATCGTCTCTGAACGAAGTTAATATATTTATATATAATTTCACAGGCATGTTTACCGTATGTATTGGTTTCATTTCTTGGGAATCATGACAAGATTCATTTGTTGCGGTCTCAGGCATCACGGCCTGCTTCCGGAACAAAGGGAGCAGGTCCAACCCTTACCGCCTATATTTTCTGGGTTTTGTATGAGGGTTTCTACTCAAGTTCGATATTCAGAAATGCATCTTAGTAAATTGTTTATGTTTATAGTTGGCGCACAGCACATCCATCTCATTTGTTTGGCATACCGGGACATTCATGTTTTAATGTTGGTTTGAGGTTTATCTGAGGGTTTACCCTGCACTACTGTACCTAAATGTTCTTTGTCAGTGTAATTATTCGGCTTTTATTTATTATCGGTTAAGCTTCAAAAGTAATTTATGGTCTCATACCACAGGTTCATAGACATAGTGACTTTACATGCATTGCGTCATATCTATACTTGCATATGCTCTGTATCTCGCTGGTTTCTAATAATGAACTTTCTTTATTTGATTCTGGCCGCAGTATGCCACACCTCTGTTATAACTTATATTTCATCTATGAGTCTGTACGCGGTCGTTAAGAACAAGATTTTATTCTGTTAGCTGTATATTTATTTACACTCTCAGACTCAGGAATATTAACTCGTATATCTGTGTCTGTTTATTTCGGTAAAGAAAATGTCAGTTAGTGCATTTGTATATTTAATCATGGTTTCCATCTTGTCAACGAGAAGTCTCACTGTCGACTGTATATATAAATACCACACTTTAAATATACCTGTAATCACCTCCATAAAGATAAACACAGGCACTTGTATTTGCTAACATTTCTTTTTCTAAATCAAGAATCTAGACCATTATATTCCATATGCAATCATTACCTGATTTTAAGTAAAGCTATCTAATAAGCGTACCTGGTAATCTGCTACTGTCGCTTTGCTGTAATGTTCACCTGCAGTAATCTAGCTCTTATCCTCCCAACCTCGAGAATCCACTACACTGGATCTCCCCTCCGAGCTATCTTGTAGGCCACAGCCTTTTTCAAGATTCAAGCACCACGGTGCAGGGTTATCTGGTCATAACCAGACTTAACCCAGTATTCACACTCTGCTCTCTCCTCTGGAGTCCGCCTCTGCCTGTTCCCTAACAGCCCAGAGGTTTTTCCTTTCCACCCCTTTCTGGGTGAGAGGCAGTTGTCTCCTGTTCAGTTTCTTAACTGATTCTTTTCTTTTAATAGAAAAGGCCCCTTTGTGGAGGCTGCCATCATTCTTTCAACACATGTGTATAATAGTTCATTATATTTTCTTTTAACAAATAATAATGTCTTAATAACAAGCTGTCACCCATATTGTTTTTACCACAACAATTACCGGAAATTACAAGTTACCAGGGTTATTACATCTTCCCCCCCTAGGATTGGACATCGTCCCGATGTCCATTCTTATCAAATAAATTTGGATAGGCTTTTCTGAAAAGTTCCTCGTCTTCCCACGTAGCCTCCTCAGGGCCATAATGCTGCCACAGCACCTTAATTTGGGTAATAGCCCGTTTCCGCAGCTGCACTTCTCTCCGGTCGAGAATGCTCTGTGGTTCGACTAGGACCCCGCCTTTCGGTTCGACCTGCAAACAACCAGCACTTAATCAATTTCTCATTAAGTATAGTTGTATAATTAAACCCAATCGGATTAATTCTTACCCGTACATCTTGCCATTGAATAACATGTCTAGGGTCATACACATATTTCTTTAGGACAGAAACATGAAACACATTGTGAATCCTAATGTGGCTGGGTAAAGCAAGTTGGTAGGCCACCGGCCCTACTCTAGCGAGAATCTGAAATGGTCCGAAATATCGGGGAGCTAGTTTAGCGCACCCGCTCCACTGCAGTGCGCTTCTTCTAGTTTGAATCCTTACAAATACATGATCACCCACTTTATATTCTGCAAATCTTCTTTTCTTGTCTGCGAAACTTTTCTGTCTGTCTTGTGCAGCCTTTAGATTTGCTCGTACTTTCTTTACCATATCTTCCATGTCCTTTAACATTTCTGGACCCAAATTCAATTTATCCTCTACCCCACTCCAACCCGAGGGTGTGCGGCACTTTCGCCCATACAAAACCTCAAAGGGACTTAGCTGAGTGGAGGTGTGATACCCATTATTGTAGGCAAATTCAATCAAATGCAAATATTCTTCCCACTGAGTAGGCTTGAGCATCACATTTGCCCTCAGCATATCTTCCAATACCTGATTGACACGTTCCGTTTGTCCATCGGTTTGTGGATGATATGCTGTACTAAAATTCAGCTGGGTGCCCAACTCAGCAAACAATGTTTTCCAGAAAGTGGAGGTGAACTTCACATCACGGTCCGATATGATTACCTTTGGCATTCCATGCAGGCGGAACACATTCTGCATAAAGAGATGCGCAATTTGTACCGCCTTGTAAGTAGACTGTACGGGTATAAAGTGTGCTGCTTTACTTAGTTTATCAACTACAACCATAATAGAATCATTACCCTTCTTTGTTCGTGGTAAACCAGTTATAAAATCCATGGAAATGGTTTCCCATTTCCATTCCGGAATAGGTAGGGGCTGTAACAGTCCCGCTGGGTGTTGGTGTTCAGCCTTAATTTGCTGGCACTCCAAACATTTTGCCAAATATTCCACCACTTGCCTTTTCATTCCAGGCCAGTAATACTCTTTTTTGAGTGCCATAACCAACTTTTGATATCCTGGATGACCGGCATAATGGCTGATGTGGAATTCATCTAAGATCAGCTTCTTAAGGTCACCAGAGTTGGGTACATACATTTTTCCATTGAGATACAGCATCCCAGTGTTATCCAATGTATACCCTTGCTGTAACTTGTCATGATCAGCTTGCTGTACCTGCACTTTCAAATGCTGATATTCTGAGTCGTTGTGCGCTGCTGTTCTTATTTGTTCAACCAGCGAACTCTGCCACTGGCTGGCTGAAAGTTCACATAAATTATGAACTTTTCGACTTAAGGCATCTGCTACCCGATTTTCTTTGCCCTTTAAATGTTTTATTTCGAAGTCAAACCCACTTAGAAAATCTGCCCAACGACCTTGTCTCGCGTTCAAAGTGGGCTGATTGAAATAATGCGTTAGGCTATGATGGTCGGTTAACAGCAGAAATTTCTTTCCGAGAAGATAATGTCGCCACATTTTAAGGGCATGAATTACAGCAGTTAATTCTAAATCGTATGCAGAGTATTTCTGTTCATGTTCTTTTAATTTCCTAGATTCATAGGCTATTACCCGCCCTTCCTGCATCAATACTCCCCCCACGCCCTCTTTGCTTGCATCAGTGCACACCACGTAATCCTTATTAGGATCTGCGATTCTTAAGATGGGTGCGGTGGTGAGTAGGTGTTTCAAACGATCAAAACTCTGCTGACATTCTGCTGTCCACTTAAACGCCCTTCCTTTCTTTTGTAATGAGGTAATAGGATAGGCTATTCTCGAAAAGCCTTCCACAAATCTCCTGTAATAACCAGCTAATCCCATGAAGGACCTGATGTCCGAAACATCCTTGGGTGTAGGCCACTCCATAATAGATTTTATCTTCTCGGGGTCAACCGCAATTCCCTCATTTGTAATCACATGACCCAAATATTGAATTTCTTCCTTAAAGAAATCACATTTGCTAAATTTAGCATAAAGCTGATGCTCCCGAAGAGTTTGCAACACCAATCTAAGGTGCTCCTCATGTTCCTGCTGGGAACGAGAATATATCAAAATGTCATCAATGAATATCAGTACAAACTTGTCCAAAAACTGGTGAAACACGCTATTCATCATGCACATAAAGGTGGCTGGCGCATTGGTTAGACCAAAAGGTAGCACTACAAATTCGTAGTGCCCGTAGCGTGTTCGGAAAGCAGTTTTGGCAATGTCCTCATCCTTGATCCTGATTTGATGATAACCAGATCGCAGATCAATTTTGGAAAACACCTTTGCTCCTTTCACTTGATCAAAAAGTTCATCTATTCTGGGTAGAGGGTACTTGTTTTTGACCGTGAGCTTATTCAGCTGTCGGTAATCTATGCACATACGAAAGGTCCCATCCTTCTTCTTCACGAACAATACTGGAGCTCCCCAGGGTGATACACTAGGTCGAATGTACTGCTTATCCAGCAGTTCCTGGAGCTGCATTTTCAATTCCGTCAACTCTGGTATGCTCATCCGGTATGGTGCCCTCGATATTGGAGCTGCCCCTGGTACCAACTCTATAGTGAAATCTATGTCCCTTCTTGGAGGCAGACCCGGAATCTCTTCAGGAAAGACGTCTGTAAATTCCTGCACTACTGGTATGTCACTTAATGCAGACATCTTATCTTTTTGATTCGCATAGCCAACCTGTATGGCATAGATTTGACATTTCTTTCTAATACACTTAGCTAGCTGTGTTGCAGTTATAGGTCGAATCTGAACAGGACGTTTAATTCCCTGCAACTCCTGCTGCTGTTCCAAATCATCCTTGTAGTATATGGTCTTGGTTTTACAATTCACCAGCGACCAATGCTTCTCCAGCCAATCCATACCGATAAGAATGTCATAGGAACCTAGCGGAAGTATATTCAAATCTGCCTTTACGGGCTGTCCAGCTATACTAAAAGAACAGTTACTAACTTTAGCCAAAACCCGCCTTTTGGCCCCCGTGGCCAGCTGGACCAACCATGGGTTTTTAAACTTTTCTGACGGTAGCTTACAATGTTCCACTACTTTTGGACTAACGTAACTTAACGTAGCCCCTGGATCAATAAGTACATCTACAGAAAGGTTTGAGATCTTACCTTCGAATTCCACCATGGAAGGTTGATACTCCGCTTGCCGATCTTCTAATGCTGCGTTGATCCTTGGTACACTGCGTGCCACGTCACCTACAGTGGAAGCTTCATGGATTTGAGATATCTGATCAGTTCTTTTACGCTGCGGGTAGTTCCTAGCATAGTGCGGTCCCTCACATACCCAGCATTGAACTGGTGGTCTGGTTCCTTCACCCTCTGATTTAGCAGGGGGTTCACTAATCCTGCTTTCGTTTGGCTTCGGCCGGAAAGTTCCCTTACTCGTGCTTCTGTTAAACTGTCCTTTTCCAGCCCCCTTGCCACCATTTCCGTGACTGCCTTTGTTGTTTCCAGCATTTCTGCTACCTTTTTTTTTCTCATTCCATTTCCTGCTTGGAATTTCTCCCTTTTGTTTGTGCTGTTGGAAACAAATTCTAGCCTTCCTAATTGCCTCATCCATAGTTCGGGGGTTGTCAAACTCAATTCGTTCCCTGATATAGGCTGGCAAACTACTCACAAATCTCTGCACCTTGGCTTTCTCTTCCTTTATGTAGGGTACATAATGCAATAGAGAGGTAAAGCGATTTATGAATTCATCCATGGATTGTTGTCCTAGTCGTAAATCGTGAAATTCTCGCGCCTTCTCATCATAGAAGCGCTCGGTTAAATACCTCTCCTTAAAATATTTCTGAAACTTTTCCCAGGTTATGCTTTGCTCACTTACCCCCTTCACAATTTTAATTTCTTCCCACCACAAGGTGGCTTTGCCTTGCAACTGGAATATAGCCAACCGTGCCTTCAGATTTTGATCATATTCGTACAGCTGAAAATATTTATTAATATTAATCAGCCATGCTTCTGCTGCTTCCTCCTGTTCTCCATCGAAGAGTGGGGGTTTGATTTTTTCGAAATTCCCCTTGTAGTTTTGTTCTCTGTCTCTTGGTAGCCTGCTGCTCTTGCACGTTATCAGAATGGTCTTCACGCTCTCCTGAAATTTCAGGAGCATAATTCCGCTCCTCGGTACCCCTTTGCTGTTCTGCACTGGGACTGGGTAAGGGTGGATTTTGTTTTTCCGACAAGCTCTTCAATATTCTTTCCTGTTCCATAGTTAATCGTGCATTGTCTTCTCGCAAGCGTGCCATTTCACCCTTCAGTTCTTGAACTGTTTGAAGTATTGCCTGATTAGCACTGCGTGTCTCAGCACCAAGCTGAACCCACAGTCCTGTGTTGTCTGGTGGAATGCCGCCAGCTCCCGGCATTTCCTCCATCTTACTGTATAACTGTCAGCTGTTGAATGTCTCAATATGTTCCTGGTATACACAAAAGACATGATTAATGACATTGTATTGTATACATATATAAGATAATTGTTCTTCCTGTTCTTGTTGCTGTTCCAGAGGTCTCAGTTTTTGAAACCTGGCTCTGATACCACATTGTCACGACCCTGCTACTTTTACCATAAAAAAAAACTTTGTTATGTCCTACCTTCCATTTTACCATGGTAAGGATACATTTGTTTCGCACGAGTATATGACTTTGTATAAACGTGGATTATGATTTATGGCTCACACACCTTAATCGATATTCTTTAACATATGTTACACCTCGTATGTGGTCTTACTGTACATTAACTTTGTAATAACTCAACGCATGCTGGTGCATTGGTTTTCCCTCGTCCGGATGGTCATTAAACTCCAGCGCCACATGGTGAACGGTCATGGCCAGGTGGCTGCAGGCCATGTGGAGCCATGTGACCATTCTACGGTTTGTGCATTCGATAAACGTGCCATGCTCCCGCCCAAACGAACGATGAAGATTGTGTCTCCAGATCGGACGGTGAAAAATGACCTTAGGGTTTGGTTGACATATAAGTTTACCGAGTTCTTCGGTTCTGGCTCATTTGCACATTATGCATACACAGGTTTTCCGACAGACTCCACCACCATACCACTCTGCTGCTCGCACAGGTATCTTCTCATCTATGGTAAAATGTTACAGCTTACGGTTAATTCATGGCATCTACTCTCTCTCAGGTTCTAACGTTTACCTCCATACGTTGATGATTTACACAGTGCGATGCCGTGCAGAAGGGTTTGGCTTCCATGGCGTCGACCATCCGAGGGATCTTCTGATCGACCTGCATTCCTTTCGGGTAATCCCTTCTCAGTAGTATGTCTAGACATTTAGTCAGCTTGGAATGAATGTTTGGCGGTTGTTAATGACCGACGGAGCTGATGCACGGTATTTATGTGCCCAGGTCTGTTACTCTGGTTTCGAGACTTGATGTTATTCACAGGCGGCATTCTTGGCCGATTCTGTACTTTACAAACCCTTGGGATTTAGAAGTTGTCGGTTTATGGCCACAGGCCAACCGAGGGTTTTGATATTTGGTCATGTTGTTTTACAGTCGTTTATATAAAGGATTTGCTTTACACAATGCACAGTCCATATTTCTTTGAAACTTGCTATTACTATGAGCCGGGGTTACCCGACCTGTAACGCCTGTTAACATATTTATTTTTTCCTTACTCTACGGCCTTATGGCAATGAATGTAATATGGAATGTTTGCATCTTTTCGTGCATCTTAAGTTTATCCTTAGTTTTGTACAGACGTTCATCGTCTCTGAACGAAGTTAATATATTTATATATAATTTCACAGGCATGTTTACCGTATGTATTGGTTTCATTTCTTGGGAATCATGACAAGATTCATTTGTTGCGGTCTCAGGCATCACGGCCTGCTTCCGGAACAAAGGGAGCAGGTCCAACCCTTACCGCCTATATTTTCTGGGTTTTGTATGAGGGTTTCTACTCAAGTTCGATATTCAGAAATGCATCTTAGTAAATTGTTTATGTTTATAGTTGGCGCACAGCACATCCATCTCATTTGTTTGGCATACCGGGACATTCATGTTTTAATGTTGGTTTGAGGTTTATCTGAGGGTTTACCCTGCACTACTGTACCTAAATGTTCTTTGTCAGTGTAATTATTCGGCTTTTATTTATTATCGGTTAAGCTTCAAAAGTAATTTATGGTCTCATACCACAGGTTCATAGACATAGTGACTTTACATGCATTGCGTCATATCTATACTTGCATATGCTCTGTATCTCGCTGGTTTCTAATAATGAACTTTCTTTATTTGATTCTGGCCGCAGTATGCCACACCTCTGTTATAACTTATATTTCATCTATGAGTCTGTACGCGGTCGTTAAGAACAAGATTTTATTCTGTTAGCTGTATATTTATTTACACTCTCAGACTCAGGAATATTAACTCGTATATCTGTGTCTGTTTATTTCGGTAAAGAAAATGTCAGTTAGTGCATTTGTATATTTAATCATGGTTTCCATCTTGTCAACGAGAAGTCTCACTGTCGACTGTATATATAAATACCACACTTTAAATATACCTGTAATCACCTCCATAAAGATAAACACAGGCACTTGTATTTGCTAACATTTCTTTTTCTAAATCAAGAATCTAGACCATTATATTCCATATGCAATCATTACCTGATTTTAAGTAAAGCTATCTAATAAGCGTACCTGGTAATCTGCTACTGTCGCTTTGCTGTAATGTTCACCTGCAGTAATCTAGCTCTTATCCTCCCAACCTCGAGAATCCACTACACTGGATCTCCCCTCCGAGCTATCTTGTAGGCCACAGCCTTTTTCAAGATTCAAGCACCACGGTGCAGGGTTATCTGGTCATAACCAGACTTAACCCAGTATTCACACTCTGCTCTCTCCTCTGGAGTCCGCCTCTGCCTGTTCCCTAACAGCCCAGAGGTTTTTCCTTTCCACCCCTTTCTGGGTGAGAGGCAGTTGTCTCCTGTTCAGTTTCTTAACTGATTCTTTTCTTTTAATAGAAAAGGCCCCTTTGTGGAGGCTGCCATCATTCTTTCAACACATGTGTATAATAGTTCATTATATTTTCTTTTAACAAATAATAATGTCTTAATAACAAGCTGTCACCCATATTGTTTTTACCACAACAATTACCGGAAATTACAAGTTACCAGGGTTATTACAAAACCTTTGGCTCCCAAGTGCAGTTTGACATCCCCTCTGGGCTTCCAATGCTGTATAATCCATTGACATAAGGCCCTTTCAGTTGGCCACATACCCATAAACTTGCATATGACTGCATGTTCTGTCATGTGCTCTCGGTAAGCTTGAATCTCCGGATCCGTGATTACAACCCTGAGATTGTCAGTTTTTATTGGTTTGCAGATCCCGTTCGTTGTTGGTTGTCTATTCGGTCTCGAGCTTGTGTCCCCTTTCTTTTCTTTATTCTCCCGCCTGTTTTCTTCGTTCCCCCTACCTTCTTCTGATTGTCTTTCCTTGTTTTCTGTCAGTTTTTGTCCTGATGTGTTTTTATTTTCACTATTTTCCAGTCCCTCATCCTCTGTTCCTTTGACCTCTGTATTGCTGTCTAGTTCATTGTCTTCCACTTGTTTTTTCTTCTTGTTTGTCCCGCCACTCTGCTTGAAATCGTCATACCCCGAGATCCTGACTCCTTCCTTCACGTTCTTCCTCTGTTTCTGCATTATTATTTGTTTATACGTAGGGGTCCCAATGGACCCCTCTGCACCCATCCGGACGGTCAGCTCTTGACCCTTTCTGAACAGTGCTGCTATCCGAGATCTGTGCACTTCCAGGTCTGAAGCAATTTCAGTGTTTCAGAAACCCTCGTTTCGCTCCTGCTCTCCTCTTACCATCCTGTAGTTAGCCGATCGTTGCCACAGTTACTTCAATATTATAATTTAAGTTTTATGATTTATTAATTTAATTTAGGTGAAACAATTACATTTTAATTTTAAGAGTGATTGATATCTAAAGGGCAACCACATAATATTAGCAATATTCTAAAATCTATGTTATTTTAAATTTATTAGGGTTAGTTTAATATTAATTATAAAAACAGTCAAGACATAATATAGAAAAGAAAACAAATTACATATCAGGATAAAAATAGTGAGTATATTAAGGGTTAAGCTAGCAAGTGTACCATATGTTACAAAGAAACTTTATAAGGTAGTAGCACAAGAAACAATAGCATAGAAAAAGAAACAATAACATAGAAAATCCATCAACTAGATTAGATATTGTGATGAATAAATAAAAACAATGTTAATTGGATGTTTTAGAACAATATGAAGCATAACTTTGTTGAACTAAATTCTCAAAAAACAAAAAAACTCCAGGAAAATAAGACTGTTAGATACTCACTGGTCAGTGTTTGACCCGTAAGATATCACAAATACAATTTATAAATAGATGAAAAATTATGTATCAAAAAATATATAAAAAACTCTCAATTTAAAATTTTCTTATGACCAAATATTTATTGATCCCTTTCCTAATGCAAATCAACATTCCCCATATTTCTTCCATAAAATATATTTCAGAAAAACACAAGACATAAGAGATATACGAGAAAAGATTATAAAATGGTAAAATACATTCCCAAAATAGTAGCTTTTTATTGTTTATAGTTTCAAAATAACCCCAACAAAAAAAATCAATTAAAAAAAAAATTCATTAAAAAAAAAAATCATTTGAAAACTATTCAATAAGATAAATTTAAAAATATTTGAAAAATTAATATTTGTTTTCAATATTCAAAAAAACTAATACTAATATTATAAGACCTTCATACCAGTTGTTCAAAGGAAAACTAATGATTTGAAAGTAGATCGGAACAGGTACGAAAGCTCCGGAAGTATATAATTAAATTTGGCGTTAAAATATGAAAAAAACGATTATTCAAACCTGTCCCTGTTTTGCCTTTAAATACAATACCATATAAATTCAATAGAAAGAAATCGGGCAGCTTTTCCATGGTTCTCAGGAATCAAGACTATTAAAGATTTGAAGAATAATAGTTGAAAAGATTTTACCCAAAGACGGACGGCCTTTTAGCTGCCCAACTGTTCACCGAAACTATGAAAGTACAGGCGTCCTTCTGAACCTTCACATCAATATCGAATAATAGAAAAGATGAGAGTATTCTAAAGGGAGTTGTCTGCGATTTTTTGAAGATTCCGGTGACGGAATCCGGCGGAAGAATTGAGGTCAAATCTTGATTTCTTGCAGTTAAAATGGTTTTTTAACTGCATATTTGGATTCAGCACCCTGAAAAACCCCTGGGAGGCTTTCATTGTGCAAAAACTAGCTATCAAACTTGCGATTCCAATAATTCCTGCCGGATTTCGACCGGAAAAATCCGCCGGAAAGGCTTTCAAAAAGTCGCGTTATAGACAACTGCATTCTAAAGAGGAAAGCAATGGAAATTTCATGAAAAGCAATTCTGCAATGGCCTCAGTAGAAAATGTCAGTAGAAAAATTTTGAATTTTTTTTTGGAAATCTAAGAAGTTTCAAGATTTTAAATAACCCTGAGTTTTTTTTTTAAATTTATTTTTATTATAAAAATAAAATTTAAATACTCCTTATTCTAAATCTTTTTGAAAAAAAAAAATGCCTAAATTGAATCTATGTTTGGCCATACTAACTTCTAACCAAATTAAGGCCTCCGTAGACACCCCTAAAAGAAGTAAAAAAGTCCCCACATTATAAGTAAAAAAAAATTTCAAAAAGCGCAAACCAAGAACGCTGCTCCACAGTCCATTTCTTGGTGAAGAATACTTTCTTGGGCATTGAAGCAATGTCTTGTCACCTACTTTGACCATTTTTAGCTGTCCACAGCCTGTACTGCAATGTCCACTTTGAATGAAGCAGCAGAAGGCGATTAACGACTTTACATTCCTTAATTTATCGTTTCTCTTTACGTTCCTTAATATTAATGGACGATTATGATAATTTATATTATATTAATATCTAAAAATATCAAATTGAAGAATTGAATCATGGTATGAATATAATATAAATTGGAGAATTGAATCATGGTATCAATATAATATAAATCATCGTATCAATATTCTAATTATATTTAGAAATTATGTGATAAATTTTAGGGAGTAGTTTTAGGCATGACATTGTATTGTGTAAAATTTGTATTTATATTTTCAAATTTTATTCTAATGAAACGTTCAAAAATTAGTTTTTTTTAATAATATTGGAAAATATATATATTTTTTTCTTTCAAAATTATACATTCTAATTGGTGTTGGTTAATACTAAACTAAGAGATATTAATAAGAAAATTAATTTCTATTGTCCTTCTTTTGGTAGGGATTAATAATGGTGGATGCAACTAAAGTAACACTAATGTTATAAGTATCAAAAAAGATAGTTGGCCCGCTAGATTGGAAACTAGACCAGTTATAGTAAAAGATGATTTCATTGACCACACATTTAACTAGGCAAGCCATGAGGTTTTTCTATCTTTAGTATCGCTTATAGAGATCTACAAATTTAACTTTGGTACCACTTCTAACTATGAATTTACAGCTTAATCTTCATTTGTCTATCATTTTGTCAACATATTCTGAAGCTATAAACCCAACTAGCACATTATAGCTATTATATGGCTTAAGTAGCCATACGACTAAACAAAGAAAAAAATGGATAGAGTCATAATCATCTAACACCAGGCATTGGTGTTTCTTCTGCCACACCTGTTTCAATTGCAGGTGTTGCTCCATCTGTTGGAGGTGTTGTCGTTGCCACCCTTGCTCTTTGAGTTTCCTGTTGACAACCGCCTACTTTTGTAGTCTCCCTTGCACGATGTTTCCTTAGACAGGCCGGATCTCCTTCTTCTTCCCCAACGAGATATCTAAGTTGTGGATATATTTCACGTAGATGGAAAACATCTTATTCATGTCTATAATCGTATCATCTTGCAATCACTCTATATTCACCACCATTTTTAGGGTCTCTTCTATAGATCTTAATCTTTGTTCAATCACCTTCAATTGGAGTTGGTTCTCTATTTTCCCCCTAGTTCTATCCTCAACTGCCTCTTCCTGCAGCTTCGCCACTAAGGTTTTCACATGCCACATCGTGTCCAATGTTTTATGATACACCATCATCCGTGTTGGGGATTTTTTTGGTATCTATAATATAGTATATCTATTCTTTAATTCGGCCATCCAAGAGAACCCTTCACAGATGCCTAACCTCATTCTCCTAGATTTCCACGATTTCTTTCCCTTTTTTCGGGATAGTTGCTTGATAACTTATTGCAGCCTCCCTTGCCACATCCTCCATCCTTGTTCTCTTAACAGTCGTTGATCCTTGAGCCTCCATGAGAAGCCTTCCCCTTGGCCTACCACCAACATTGCATCCCTTAGCCATTGCAATGTTGGAAGCCTTAATTGTCAAAATAATAGACTCCCACTCGTAGTAACATCCCATTCTAGCATTCAGCCTTATCTTTATACAACCTACGTGTCGTCCAACCTCTTCTTATAAAGGAAACACCCAGAAAATGTCATGTTGCCCCATCCTTTGAATGCCTTCCTCATTTATTTTCAGTAACTTCAACATTCCAATGATGTTACAATATAATAATATGAGTCTAGGGGCATGTTCCTTCTCATTTTCCCTTCATTTGGTCTATGCAAAATCATTATTACCATGGTCCTATTCCAATACGCCCACCCTCTAGGCTTTGTACTTCTCCACTTCTAATGCCACCCTTCCTAATTAATACAGCATTTTGACGGTTGATCATTTGAAACCAAATTCATTTCCCTCCCATCATTAGTCATCAGTTCTTTTGTAAGTTGTAAACACGTACCCCGTCTCGTCTTCCTAAGAGTCGCTATCTGTCTTACCACAATAAACATTATTGATTCATATCTCCAGGCGAGTCTCTAAAATGATCCGGGCCCAGCCCATGTCTATCTCCCCACCTTCGTAACATGGAGTAATCTCGCTTCGTGATTGTTCAACAATCTTCCTTTAGTTGACCCTCTAACAGGTTCTCCCACGCCACAATCGATCTGGAACTCTCTACCCTACATCTTCCACGCTGTCCGCTGACGCGTTAGCCAAGCAACGAACTAAGGTGAACTCCACTATTTTCAGCCCCTCCCTGTGTCTCCGTATTCGTTGGATTAATTGGTAGAGGCTTCAATTCCCTCTAGCACCTACCTTACCTAGGTTTCATTTGGATGCCCCGTCAATGTTAGAAATATATATATATATATATATATATATATATATATATATATATATATGTATATATATATATCTATATATATATATGTATATACATATGTATATACATATATATATAGATATATATATATATATATATATATATAAGATCATCAAACTTTATCTTGTACATTGTATTCATTGTAAAAGGAGGGCTTCCCCTTGAGGCCTACTGTAAATATTTGTTTGTTATCATTTGTATGGTGCAAGTTTCATAATATTTTATTTAAATGTGGTATACCAACTACACATTGATTATAAAAAGGAGACATGTCTCCCTTATGGTACATTTTAAAAATAACCTTTCAACACAATAAACAAAAGGGGGCAATTTTTTGATACCACACAATTCTTCAGGGTTTGCTACTCAATGGAAACAAGTTTGATTCAAAATATGAGTTGATCCAGATTGGATCATGATATTATTTATCATCTATCTTTATGCTTTTAGAGTGGAAAAAATGGAGGAATCATATTACACAATCATTTTTACCAGTGGATGCCATTTTAGAAAACTGGGGTTTGAAACTATTCAAAGTCAGTTTTAGACATTAAATGACAATTTTCCAAGTTCAAAAACTCTCGCATATGCCTATCCCCTACTTTTCTTCTATAGGAATAAATATTTCCAACACTTCAAGAATAATTGATGTATGCATGCAAAAATTATGTTTCACACATATTGAAGTACCATGCTGACCACTATGGTCTAAATGTATACCATGTTAACCTCCTTTAATCATTCATATAGGACTAGTTATATGTGGACAATAAAGAAAGCTCTAAAAAGTTCAAACTTTTAACTCTAATCGAAAATTGAGAGAGTAAATTTTTACTGTAATTAACTATTATGCTATGCCAGATTTTATTCTATACTAATATTTTGTTTCATAGTTAGGTGAAGTAAGAGTGAGAAATTAGAAAGAAAGACCTAATGAATTAAGATTCTATAACAGCTTTATATACCACAAGTCTTAGGTAACTCCATCTGGATCACCTATTATTTGTACTTGCACATTTCGATATCACAAAAAAATAAAAGAAAACGAGATCATCACGCTACAGTCCAGATTAGGATTTAACCTTAAAATTTGGTTCTCGGTAACCTTTGATTAGGTGGGATAAGATTTGGTTCTCGGTACCTTTGATTAGGTGGGATAACACGTATTACTTGTACTTGCACATTTCGACAGTCCAGATAAGGGTTTAACCTTAAACTTTGGTTCTCGGCACCTTTGATTAGGTGGGATAACACCTATTATTTGTACTTGCACATTTCGATATCAGAGAAAAAGAAAAGAAAACGACATTATCACGCTACAGTCCAGATTAGGGTTTAACCTTAAGATTTGGTTCTCGGTAACCTTTGATTAGGTGGGATAACATGCATTGATTATATCAGTTCGATGGATCTCATATCGGTGGAGATATTTATATAGAGGAAGGAGCAGCGTAGCGTATACACCACAATCAAGATGTCTCTCCGGATCCATGCTCTAGCTATTCCTTACCCCTTGGAGTCCCATAGCTTTTCTATGGCCGATCTCTGTATCAAGTTGGCCTCCAGGGGTTTGGTTATCACCTTTGTTTCCACTGAGGGATCATCTGATTCACAAGCATACATCAACAATGTTGTTCAAACAACTGGTTTAGACGTTCGCTGTGCAGAGATTTCAGATAACTTGGCCATGGATTTTGATAGGTCTTTGTACAACGAAAGATTTTTACAGTTTACTTTCAACACAATGATGCAGCCAGTGGACGAAGTAATCGAGAGGCTGAACACACAGGAGGACAATCAAATTTCCTGCATCATTGCAGATTCGTTTCTGCCATGGACGGTGCTCATTGCCAAGAAATTCAACGTTCCTCTCATCTCATTGTGGACTCAGTCCGCTGCATCGTATATAATATATTATCACTCAGATATGCTCATTTCCAAAGGCCATTTCCCCTCTAAAACCCACGGTAAGACTCAATCCTAAATACTTTCATTAGACTGCCATTAAACCCCATTTCTTTTGTTTATAATTACTTTTTAAATATGGTTTAGATTGATGGTATAGTATAACAATATTTACCCGTTATTTCAGGGAATCAAGATAGAATCAAGATACATAATCGGTTATTTACATGTTATTTCAAGAAATTAAGATAGATAATCGCCTTATAGACAAACCATCCCAACCATACAACTTACAGTCCATTAAATTCTGTTTCTATATTTTAGTTTCATTCTCTGTTCACATATAAATCAATTTATTTTTTTTAAACGTTGGTAGGAGTTTCTTGCTCTGTTCACTTATCAATCAAAATTTTAGGTTCGTGGGAGAGGTTTTTTCAATACTCCAGGAAAAGTGATCATGGTTTCTTATTATAAAATTTTAAAAATTCAGAAACTGATAAATGTGAGTAGAAAAATGATTTTATATTGTATTGTTTGAAAAGAAACTGAGATCAATTTACGGTAAATATAAATTGTTTTGAATCCTAAATCTAATAAGTCCTTAGTGGCATCAAAAGAAACAAAGCTTTGATTGGTTATAGACATAAAACTGGGAACCAAATTCCAAGTTTAAATAGATTTATATTAATAGATTTAAGATTTTTATGATAAGGGTTAATAGATTGTAAGTTTTCGATTAATCATATCATTTTGTTGTTAGTTATGTTTAGAATATCTAAGTTTTCGGAAAATTTCAGTGTTTATTTTGTTAGAAAATTTGAAGTTTCCAATTTTAACTAGATTTATCTTCGAATCTATATTAATTTCAAAATCCGTGGGAACCTATGAATCTATATTCATTTTAAACTCTGTGGAAACCTATATTAATTTATTGCTATGGTTGATTTTCTCTTTTGTAAAATTGAACTTCAATTTTTCGTTTTATCAATTTAATTTTTCTATTTATCAATAAGGACGGTGAGATAAACTCTGAAACAAATCTATTCTTACAAGTTATTATAAAACTAATCAATCAGGTTTTTGAGGGCACTTTTCATGATATTGATCCAAGGGTTCACTCACTTTTTTCTTTTTCCAAGCTTTATTCAGTTTATTGTGATTTCTTTTTCTATACAGTGAAAGCTTTTCCTTTTATTTAAATTCAATTTTTCAGTTTATCAGCTGCACCCTTTTTCATTTCATTTACAAGTCTAGATGCAATAAATACTGTGAGACAGACTGAAACAATCTATTTTGGAATAGTAAGCGGTCAGATTTTTTGCCACTGTTAAAATATTGATGGAGCCAAGGGTTTAGTCACTTTTCTTTTCAGCTTTTTTCCGTTTATGGTGAATTCTTTTTCTGTACAGTTGAAGCAGATGATAACTGCATCGATTACATTCCGGGAGTCCCAGCGATGAGTCCAACTGATCTCCCATCTTTTCTCCAGGCAACAGAGATGTCAGACTTGATGCTCCATATTATATTTTTGTCTTTCCAATGCGTTCGCGAAGCAGACTGGGTCCTCACAAATTCAGTCTATGAACTGGAAAGAGAAGAAATACAATATTCGATGCAGACTACTACGCCTCTCTGCTCTGTGGGTCCGCTGTTGCCATCTGGGTATTTTGATAGCCATGAAGCTCTGGACTCCGATATGGAAAGGTGGTTGGATTCGAAACCGCGACACTCAGTCATCTACGTTTCGTTAGGTGAACGTGCCCGTGTTTCCGAAAGCCAAATCGAAGAAATAGCCGTCGGCTTGCTTGAAAGTAGAATTCCCTTCTTCTGGGTACTGCCTCCTGAGACTCTCAATTCTGATGCGTCGTTATCAGAGATTTTGCCAGCTGGTTTTCTTGATCAGATCAAAGATAAGGGTGTCGTCGCTTCTAACTGGTCTCGTCATCATCATCTGGCATTGCTATCGCATCGTTCCGTCGGGGGGTTCTTCACGCCCTGTGACTGGAATTCGATCTTGCAAGGTCTCTGCAATGGCGTTCCGCTGTTGGGCTTTCCGCTTCATGCCGATCAGTACACCAACTGCAAGCTCGTATCGGACGAGATGGGAATCGCCATGAAGGTACGGCATTCCGGAATCCAAGGAGAAACAATTGGGCGCAAAGAAATTGCGAGGAACGTGGAAGCCTTGATGCGGGGAGGAGAAGGTAAGAAGGTTAGGAAGAATATGAAGCGATTCAAGCGTGTAGCTACGAAGGCAACCATTGAAGGCGGATCCTCTGCTGGAAACTTGGACAATTTTGTGGAGGAATTGGTTGACAAAATTATGCTCGCCTAGTGTGAAATAGGCTATAGATGTATTCAGGGGCTGATGCTAAAATGTGGTATGTGGTTGACTGTGTTTCAGAAAATGTAACCTTTCTTGCGATAAAGTTTTTATGTAAAATGTGGTATGTGGTTGACCGTGTTTCAGAAAATGTAACCTTTCTTGCGATAAAGTTTTTATGTAAATTTGGATATTAAGATTTTGCCATATCATTACTTTTGATCTAACCTTTGTCTGAATAATGTTTTGATATAAATTTGGCCCCTAAAGTTTCTGAGATCGTGTCATTAGCACGCATCATTTGTTAATTTTTTCTTTCTCTATTGGGCAAATTTCTCTTTTTTTAGATTACTTATATATTCTGTACATATATATTAAATGTAGAGCTGTATGAAATCGCATATTGAATATTTATATATGTTTATATATAAACTAAATGGAAAAGCGGAATCAAATGAATACATCATACTCTATAAATTTTATTTTTAGTTTTTCTCTTTAAAATAAATATTAAATATTAAAATATTTTAATTGTACTTTTCTAAATTTTTAAATGTTATACATTAATTTATTATATATAATTTTGAATAAATAATTATATATGTATACTTTTGTGATAATATCAAAAAAATAAATTTATCAAATAAATTAAAAATATATATATATATATTATATAATTTAAAAATCCATATTAAAAAATTTATATATATATATATATATTAAACTATAAAAACTATTATTTTAAATAATTAAAATTAAATTATAAAATACCTTAACTATAAATGTATCTTGAAGCGTTGAAGGTTAATCGGGGATAAATAAAACAATCATTATATAACTAAATATATATAGATTCTTATCTATGATCTTCACAATTTAATAAATTATTTACTCTATTCTATAATTTTCGAAGTTTAAAAATAAGGTTAATTACATAAAAAGAAAACCACCACCATTTTTATATATGGTTAAATTTAAGTAACCTCCCCCATTTTTATATATGGTTAAATTTAAGTAACCTAAAACTCATTTTTAAAGCATAAATTTTATACCTAAATTTCTTGGCGTGTGGTATGATATGAGGATTTTTTTTGGAAATTGGTACAAGTATTTAAATTGTACAAGGATTCAGATGTCTTTATGGATGGGTTTAATGGAAGAGTTGACTTAAAGATTTTTTATATAGAATTCAGGGAAAGGAAAATCTCTCAGCGACAAAGGCAATATGATGATGTACAAGTTCTTTATACATATAAGGAAAATAATGCCATAGAGATATGTAGACAAAGAACCTTTGCTATTACATGTTGGGTTACTTTCCATCTTACAAGTGTCTAATGGTATTGTATTGTGAATTTTATCCTTGAATTTGTTTGATCTTATTCAAATATGATTTAGTTAAGTTTTAAGATACATTTAACATCTATAATATATTTAAATTTTACTATATTTTTTATTTTATATAGAATATCAAAAATATGCTTTTCCTTTTAAAAAAATGAAAAAATATAACAATATTATTTAATAATATATAATACATGATGAATCATTTATATATGAAAATGTTTATAAACATTTTTTCTAATTATCTTAATTCATTTCTACAAAAAAAATATTTATTTTTAATAAAAAATATTTTAGAATTATAAATATTTTAAAAATATAATCAAATTTATATCGAGTCATTTACCGAGGTAAAGGAATTGTCTGGACAGCCAAAAGTGGCTGGAATCCAGGCAAAAAATTTTCAAAATATCAAATAATTCAAAAAATCACGTTTTTTATAGTGGAAATAGATTCAACGCCATAAAAAACTTCCAAGACACCTAAAATTATGAAGTTTGACAACTTTTATTTGCATCTACAAAAATCCATGCCACATTTTTTCAAAATATAGCCAAAATTTCTATATTAAAAATAAAAAATAAAAAATTAAATTAAACTCCAACCGTTTATATTATTAAAATGAAAATAATTTTTACTAATTATATAGTAGATTTGGGAATTGAACAAACCCTAAAACATCGCGTGAGAAAATAATATATGACGTAATTGTGACCAGCAGAATTAAAAATACTTTTTCTTGAGAATGTGTTTCAAATGTTATGAGAGTTAGCAAATTCAATTTTCATTCTTTTCAATAATAAAAATGTAGGACATAAACATTTTAAGTAGATTTTTTCAAATGTAGACCGTTGAAAGAAGCGATTCTTAATTTTTTATTTAAATTTAATTTCCATAAAATAGTATATAATTTGAGCTTTTAATAAAGATATTACACGCTAACTATCACGATCTTTAAGGTAATAGGAATCCAAAAAAGACCTTGTTTTTAATTTGGGTTAGTATTAATTCCCATATATTTATAACAATGAATTTCTTCCATATCGCTATTGTCATATCAAAAAGATACCAGGTATTTGATTTCTAGGTTAGAGGATATCTACATAAATGGGTAATATCATTTAGATAAAAAAAAAAAATAGGGTGATCACTCGCCAATATCACGTTTGCCTAACCTACTTTCTTCAAGAAATTTTCTACCATGGCCATAGAAATACTAAAAATTGATGATATAGGACAACAATTATTAGAATTAGTTTTTTTTTAATAATATTTATTATTTTTAAATATCGAAATTATTTTATTATAAATCTTTATTACTTTAGCATTTAATCTAAAAAATTTAATATTTCCTATTTTTTTGATAAGTTATTTTGAATGGCGTACAAATCTTTTATATGGTAAAACAAAAAGGAAATTTATCTTTTTGATATTATAATTTTTATCTATAATCATAGAAGTAATTAAGTTGCCTCAAGTGAAAAGAAAAGTTTGAAGTTAGTTTTTTACTTCTTTTTCGTGATTTTCAATTCATAAGTTAATATTCTTTTCCAATATTAATTTTTATACAAATTTTCTTATAAGTTAAGAAATTCTATTAGTAACAAAAAAATTACTTAAGTCATTACTGGTTGTCTTTTAATCGGCTTCCACATGGGAAACTAGATATAATAAACTGTAAATGCCTATGGTAGTAGTAAGAGCCCTGAGACAAAACAAAAAACCCAAAAATGCTTATTAAAAATATTTACATACACCCAAATTGACATTGTCACACTCTCATACTAAGTAAAATTTTTTTTTTTTAAATGGTTCACGGTATTAATTACCTTGTGAAGACTATGCAATCTCTCCACGTTAATATTCATGTAAATACAATACTGCGGCATGATTTAAAGTTTAATCTCTACACATATGTGGATATACATATACTCGTATGCATTTAATAATAACCTGTACATATATTTCTCATTTGCATAAAGGTTATAAAGCCATATATTCACGTTCATTTTACATAAACCATTGTAAAGGTTCCGCTACCATGTATGTTTCGATTCATATTCATTGCACAGATTGCGATAACGTATTAATGGCAACAGCTACACCACTCGGATTTCATATCCCGAAGTTTCTGAGTTTTATTATACTTGTCCGGCCTCGGCATCGGGAACCAGTTGTCCAAACCAGCGTCGTCCATCTGGGAGGATAATCGGCTCGATGGCATTCGGCCATGTGCGCCCGGTGCTCCAAGTGTTTACGGCCTGACACCTCGGGTAATGTTGTTTTCGCGCCCAAAGGCTTTCGATGCCCACCGGCTATCGAACGGCGATCAGGGCTCATGGCAAATCGATGGATGGGAGAATGCCACGAAACGGTAAAAGGAAATAGGATATTTAATGACAGGTCTCCCCTTCTGTCGGATTCTAATTTTCATTTGTGCATGAGTTGTGTCGCTGCAGCTCTGTAACATTGGGTGTATTTCGCAAACCTTTCAGCTGCCGTCAATACCGTGCTTCGATTCAGGTATGCGGCTATGGTGTTCGATGGGTCTTTTTCCCCGCTTACAGTTACGGTTTACATCGCTTCAGCGATTCCAATCTGGTAATATGCTGTAATAATTTTCCCTTTTTATTTGTTACAGACCTTTCATATCTTTCACAGGTTCTAAATCTATTAAAGAATGGTGTTTTCAGGTAAATGGCTCATCGCCGAACATTGAAGGCACGGGGTTTCTACACTTTGCCGACAGCCCATTACCAGGTATGTTAAATACTGTCGTGAATTCCTACATTCACTTCATTCGAAGCAATGACTGAACCCTTCCTCCCTTGAGCAGGGATAACAGTCATTATCTATTCAGGTTCGGTCCCTGCACAAGTCCAGGGCTCTTTCTGGACAACAGTCAGGTTTCTTGCCCTGCTTAGGCGGAACACCTCTGTCGGGAAGCACTGCGTGCTGAACTTTGATTATTTAATCTTGAGTTATTTAGCATGTAAATCTAGTTTTTAGCCATGAGGCTTGTTCTCTTTGCAGACAGTGGTCGTTGACTGAACTATGGTTTTGATTCTGGATTAAACTTGTTGAGATATCACATGTATAAGATGCGAGTAACCCCGTAAGCTCGATTTTGTTCATAATATTTCTCTTTGATTAACCGTCTCCTCAGATGGGTTTTATTTACAGTTTCAAGTTTGTCTTACAATATTAATTTTCCGCTTAGTAAAATTTTCTGTTATTGTATTTCCGTTTAATGATGAATTCTTATTGTTATGTTTCGACTATGGCGCCCTTGCTGGCTAGCACAAGCTTCAGCCCAGCTAGAATAACTTATTCTGTGTGAGGGTTTACTAGAAAGCTCGGCTGAGAATGCATGTAACCACGGTTACCATGCATTCCTCGGCATGCCTACTTTTTGTTTGAGTTATTAATCGTGAATGCGTATATCTGTGTATTTAATCCGCGCATGCGAATGTTACAGTGTGGTTCTGTTCTCACTCTCTGAGATTCTCATGGTCCTCCTGACCGGGGTTTAACATATATATATGTTTCTTTACTTTGTTCGAATAATGAAACAGTTTATCTATATACATTTGGTTTGCGGAACATACCAGTCCCACCTTATGAATATATGTTATGCCTTTAGGTGCCTAATACAATTTTCTGCAAAGAATGTCTGTTCATTTCTTTTTCGATTCTTTCTGTTCGTATAGAATTCCAATTCTTTTCTTCGACATGTACAGTAAGTAGAGGGTTTACAGCATTACCTCTGTTCGTATTTCTTGCTATCGCTGAAGTAGCAATGACCTGATTATTCTGTTTTTCTATTGTTATTTCCAAATGAGGAATGCAAGGGTTTAATGTTCGTTTCTTCAGAATGCAAGTGTGTTCGGTCTCTGTCTATACTACAGCAGCTAATGTTCTTTTCTCATTTTCTATTAAAGAATAACAGTCAAATGTTTTCCACTGTATCTATCTTCTTAGCACAGAACAATATATCTTCTTAGCACAGAACAATATATCTTCTTCGCACAAGACAATACAAGAGACATCTCAGTAAATAAATATATACATAGTAGGCCATACCTGCTTCTTTGCAAACCTACTTGTAATGCTTGTCAATCCACCCGTCCGTAGGAAGACTCTTCACTATCTTCCACCCCCAAGCACTTGCAGGCCCTCTTGGCTGCAGATTCTCTGGTTTTTTTTTTTACCAGATCTCGCTATCTGGTCCTAACCAGACATAGCGCATACAGGAAAATCCTTCCTTTTTCCTATGCCATCTGATCATAACCAGACATAGCATAACCTCATTCCTGCCATCTGATCCTTACCAGACTTGGCAAATCCTTCCCCTTTTCCTCTGGGGACTCAACTACCTCCTGAAGGTAGTTAGGGTTTTATTTTTAACTGCCTCCACAGTTATTGGTCATGATTAATCATATTTCAAATCAAATAATGTTAACACAATTCTTTAATTATCAAACACTAGCAACAGAGTTATATATATTTCAAATAAGGTCTTTGTTCAAAATTACTTTTACTATTTACCAACATTAACTTTTCACGAGGGATGTTACATCTCCCCCTCCTGAAAGCCTACATCGTCCCGATGTTGTTGCTCATTCAAAAACAATCTGGGATAAGTATCCCTCATAACCTGTTCATTCTCCCAGGTGGCCTCATCAGGCCCGAAGTGCTGCCACTGCACTTTAACCTGGCTGATGACCTTTCTCCGCAGCTCGACTCTTCTCCGATCTAATATGTTCACTGGTTCGACCAGGAACTCTCCTTCCGGTTCCACCTGAAACACATAATAATCAGATTAGCTGCTTACTAGTATTCTATTTTAGTTTACATAATTAACAGTCTTCCCTTACCTGAATGTCCTGCCAACTTATTATATGCCTAGGGTCATAAACATATCTCTTTAAAACTGATACATGGAAGACATTATGAACCCGAATATGGCTGGGCAGGGCGAGCTAGTAAGCTACCGGCCCTACCCGTGCCAGAATTTGGAATGGTCCACAAAAACGCGGTGCCAATTTGGCACAACCATTCCATTGAAGGGTACTTTTTCTCGCTCGTATCCTGATGTACACATGCTCACCCACTTGGTACTCTTTAAATGTTCTCTTCCGGTCTGCAAAACTCTTCTGCCTGTCCTGAGCCATCTTTAGATTAGCTCGAACTTTTTTCACCATGACTTCCATTTCTTCCAACATCTCAGGGCCCAGCAAAAATTTGTCCTCCGGTCCACCCCAACTGGAGGGTGTGCGGCATTTCCGGCCGTAAAGCACTTCGAATGGGCTCATCCTCAAAGATGCATGATAACCATTGTTATAAGCGAATTCCACTAGGTGTAAATACTCCTCCCATCGTGTAGGTTGCTGCATCACATAAGACCTCAGCATGTCTTCCACTACTTGATTCACCCGCTCAGTCTGTCCGTCAGTTTGCGGATGATATGCGGTGCTGAAGTTCAATTGAGTTCCTAGACCTTCAAATAAGGTCCTCCAAAAAACTGAGGTAAACTTAACATCACGGTCAGATATTATTACTTTCGGCAGCCCATGAAGTTTAAATATATTCTGCATGAAAATGTTTGCGATTTGAGCTGCACGATAAGTGGATTGAACTGGTATGAAGTGAGCTGACTTGCTGAGTTTATCCACTACCACCATTATAGAATCATTGTTCTTTTTGGATTTCGGCAACCCGGTAATAAAGTCCATGGTTATGGTCTCCCATTTCCATTCTGGTATGGGCAATGGCTGTAGTAATCCTGCAGGGTGCTGGTGTTCAGCCTTCACCTGTTGACACTCTAAACAGCGTGCCAGGTATTCTATCACATCCTTTTTCATGCCTGGCCAGCAGTACTCCTTCCTTAGCGAGGTGATTAATTTCTGGTAACCAGGATGTCCTGCATAAGGACTCTTATGATATTCATCCAGAATCTTTTCTTTAATACCGCTCTGATTGGGTACATAAATCTTCTTCTGATAGCACAAAATTCCGGCTGCATTCAAGGTGTACCCTTGTTGAATTAAGCGGGTATCTGAATTCTGTACCAACTGCTTCTTTTGCAAGTAATTCTGATCTTGTGCAGCAGCCTCGTCAATTTCCTTGTCAAGGGTGGACCATCCTTGACTAATACCAATTTCATAGATGCAGTGCACCTTTCGGCTCAGTGCATCCGCTACTCTGTTTTCTTTTCCCTTTAAGTGTTTAATTTCAAAATCGAAATTTCCCAAAAAGTCCACCCATCTTGCTTGTCTTGCGTTTAAAGTTGGTTGACTAAAGTAACTAGTCAAGCTGTGGTGATCCGTCATCAGTAAAAATTTTCTCCCCACTAAATAATGGCGCCACATCTTTAATGCATGAATTACCGCGGTTAATTCCAGATCATAGGCAGAATATTTCTGCTCATGTTCTTTTAACTTTCTGGATTCATATGCAATTACTTTACCTTCCTGCATTAGCACTCCACCCACGCCCTCCTTACTAGCATCTGTGCAGACTACATACTCCTTTTCGGGATCTGCCACACACAACACAGGTGCAGTGGTGAGTAAATGTTTGAGCTGTTCAAAACTCCGTTGACAGTCTGCTGTCCATTTAAATATTTTTCCCTTATTTTGCAAGGAGGTGATAGGGTAGGCAACTCTGGAAAAACCTTCTACAAACCGTCGATAATATCCAGCTAGCCCCATGAAGGATCGAATATCTGCTACATCTTTGGGTGTTGGCCATTCCATTATAGTTTTGATCTTTTCGGGGTCTACAGCTATACCCTCCTTCGTAATAATGTGGCCCAAATACTGGATCTGTTCTTTGTAAAAATCACATTTGCTAAATTTACCATATAACTGACGCTCCCGTAATGTTTGTAACACTATCCTCAGATGTTCCTCATGCTCCTTGATATTCCGGGAGTATATAAGTATGTCATCAATGAAGATCAATACAATTTATCTAGGTATTGATGAAATACACTATTCATCAAACACATGAATGTCGCGGGTGCATTAGTTAGTCCAAAAGGCAGTACCACAAACTCGTAGTGTCCATAACGAGTACGAAAAGTTGTCTTGGCTATGTCGTCATCTTTAATTCGGATTTGATGGTAACCCGATCTTAAATCGATCTTTGAGAAGATTGTCGCCCCCTTTACCTGATCAAACAGCTCATCAATGCGGGGTAGTGGATATTTGTTTTTAACTGTCAGTTTGTTCAGCTGTCTATAGTCTATGCACATCCGCAGAGTCCCATCTTTTTTCCTCACAAATAGCACAGGAGCTCCCCAAGGAGAGACACTGGGACGGATATACTTCTTTTCCAGCAGCTCTTGCAGTTGCATTTTTAACTCAGTTAACTCCGGCACACTCATCCGATAGGGTGCCCGGGACACTGGGGCTGCTCCGGGTATTAGCTCAATGGTGAAGTCTAAATCCCTTTTGGGCGGCAGCCCTGGAATTTCTTCAGGAAATACATCTGCAAAATCCTGCACTACCGGTATATTCTCAACAGTTGCAATCTTATCCACAGAATCTGCATACCCCACTTGTACTGCATAAATCTGGCATTTCTTTCGGATACATTTAACCAGCTGTGAGGCCGTGATCGGCCGGATCTGTACTGGTTTCTGGATGCCTTGAATCTCTTTTCCCATACCCAGTTCATCTCGGTAAGAGACTGTTTTCGTTTTACAATTAATTACAGACCATCGCCGTTCCAACCAATCCATTCCTATTAGCACATCATAGGAACCAAGAGGGAGTACGTTTAATTCAGTTGTTATTGTTTGGCCAGCTAACCTTAATGGACAGTTGCTGACTTTAGTTAGTACTCGTCTTTTGGCCCCAGTGGCCAGCTGTACTAGCCAAGGGCTTTTAAATTTAGTGGTTTGCAAACCATAGCTTTCCACAACTTTGGGACTTACATAGCTTAAAGTAGCTCCTGGATCTACTAAAATAGAAACAGTTCGATCAAAGATCTTACCTTCAAACTCTATCATCGTTGGCTGGTAATCAGCTTGTCGATCCTCCAGTGCTGCATTTATTCTGGGCATAGATCGAGCCACATCTCCTACTGTTGAAGCTTCATAGATCTGGGACAACTGATCGCTGTCCTTCCGATGAGGGCAATTTTTAATATAATGGGGTCCGCCACAACCCCAACACTGAACAGGTGGTCTAGCTGAGCCTTCATTGTCCAATCTAACTTGTTGTTCATTATATTTGGATTCTGCAGGAGGCTTGAATCTGTTCTGATTTTTGGTTGGATTTCTAGTATTGGCTCCTTTCGAAAATCCTTTTTGAAAGCTGCTGCGAGCTCCCTTACTTCCCATAGGCATTCTGCTGCCCCGCTTATCTGTCCAACGCTTCCCAGAATTTTCTCCTTTTGATTTGTTTTGCTGATAACATAGCCTTGCCTTCCGAATGGCTTAATCCATCGTCTTCGGATTATCAAACTCTATTCTTTCTCGCATTGCCAGAGGTAGGCTACTAACAAACCTTTGTACCTTAGCCTTCTCCTCACGAATATATGGCACGTAACGAAGCAGGGATGTGAATTTAGTTACGAACTCGTCAATGGTCTGCTGTCCAAGCCGCAGATCATGGAATTCTCGCGCTTTTTCATCGTAAAAGCGTTATGTCAGGTACTTCTCCTTGAAATGTCTTTAAAACATTTCCCAGGTCACATCCTGCTCATTCACTCCCCACACCATCTTGACCTCCTCCCACCATAGTGTGGCTTTGGCCTGTAGCTGGAATATAGCCAATCTTGCTTTAAGATGATGATCATATTCGTATACTTGAAAATACTTATTCATATTAATTAGCCATGCCTCTGTAGCTTCTTCTGATTCCCCATCGAATTGAGGTGGTTTAATCTTCCGAAACTCCCCTTGTAGTTCCATCCGTGGTCTTTTTGGAGTCTGATATTCAGAAGCATTGACAGACTTCTCTCCTCGCGTCTCTGCTCTGTCCTCTGCTTCCTCTTGTTCAGTGTGATAGCTGTGTTCATCTGTTATTCGTGGCTGTTCAGGCCTCGGATGTGACTGTTGTTGATGTTGCTTATCGGATAAACTTTTCAAAATCCTCTCCTGTTCCACATTTAATCTTGCGTTATCTGCACGCAACCGGGCCATTTCATCCTTTAGTTCCTGAACTATCCTCATTAATGTCGAATCAACATTGCAGCCTTCTGCTCCCAGTTGCACCCAAAGCTCAGGATTTCCCTGAGGTTGTCTCATGTTATCAGGTTGATCCAAATTTCCATGGGGAGCGCTACTTGCTCTCCTCATTCTGCTGCTACCTGCTTAAGAATAACTCATTAAACAGATATAATTTGTTTTTAGCACACTCAACTTTTGTCATGACACTGTATATTTATATTGCTGCATAACTCGAAATTTTCCCAAAGGTCACAGAGTTGTAAACCTGGGCTTTGATACCAATTTGTCACACTCTCATACTAAGTAAAAAAAAAAAAAATTAAATGGTTCACGGTATTAATTACCTTGTGATGACTATGCAATCTCTCCACGTTAATATTCATGTAAATACAATACTGCGGCATGATTTAAAGTTTAATCTCTACACATATGTGGATATACATATACTCGTATGCATTTAATGATAACCTGTACATATATTTTTCATTTGCATAAAGGTTATAAAGCCATATATTCACGTTCATTTTACATAAACCATTGTAAAGGTTCCGCTACCATGTATGTTTCGATTCATATTCATTGCACAGATTGCGATAACGTATTAATGGCAACAGCTACACCACTCGGATTTCATATCCCGAAGTTTCTGAGTTTTATTATACTTGTCCGGCCTCGGCATCGGGAACCAGTTGTCCAAACCAGCGTCGTCCATCTGGGAGGATAATCGGCTCGATGGCATTCGGCCATGTGCACCCAGTGCTCCAAGTGTTTACGGCCTGACACCTCGGGTAATGTTGTTTTCGCGCCCAAAGGTTTTCGATGCCCACCGGCTATCGAACGGCGATCAGGGCTCATGGCAAATCGATGGATGGGAGAATGCCACGAAACGGTAAAAGGAAATAGGATATTTAATGACAGGTCTCCCCTTCTGTCGGATTCTAATTTTCATTTGTGCATGAGTTGTGTCGCTGCAGCTCTGTAACATTGGGTGTATTTCGCAAACCTTTCAGCTGCCGTCAATACCGTGCTTCGATTCAGGTATGCGGCTATGGTGTTCGATGGGTCTTTTTCCCCGCTTACAGTTACGGTTTACATCGCTTCAGCGATTCCAATCTGGTAATATGCTGTAATAATTTTCCCTTTTTATTTGTTACAGACCTTTCATATCTTTCACAGGTTCTAAATCTATTAAAGAATGGTGTTTTCAGGTAAATGGCTCATCGCCGAACATTGAAGGCACGGGGTTTCTACACTTTGCCGACAGCCCATTACCAGGTATGTTAAATACTGTCGTGAATTCCTACATTCACTTCATTCGAAGCAATGACTGAACCCTTCCTCCCTTGAGCAGGGATAACAGTCATTATCTATTCAGGTTCGGTCCCTGCACAAGTCCAGGGCTCTTTCTGGACAACAGTCAGGTTTCTTGCCCTGCTTAGGCGGAACACCACTGTCGGGAAGCACTGCGTGCTGAGCTTCGATTATTTAATCTTGAGTTATTTAGCATGTATATCTAGTCTTTAGCCATGAGGCTTATTCTCTTTGCAGACTGTGGTCGTGGACTGAACTATAGTTTGATTCTGGCTTAAACTTGTTAAGATATTATATATATAAGATGCGGGTAACCCCGTAAGTTCGATTTTGTTCATAATGTTTCTATTTGATTAACCGTCTCCTCAGATGGATTTTATTTACAGTTTCAAGTTTGTCTTACAATATTATTTTTCCGCTGAGTAAAATTTTATGTTATTGTATTTCCGTTTAATGATGAATTCTTATTGTTATGTTTCGACTATGGCGCCCTTGCTGGCTAGCACAAGCTTCAGCCCAGCTAGAATAACTTATTCTGTGTGAGGGTTTACTAGAAAGCTTGGCTGAGAATGCATGTAACCACGGTTACCATGCATTCCTCGGCATGCCTACTTTTTGTTTGAGTTATTAATCGTGAATGCGTATATCTGTGTATTTAATCCGCGCATGCGAATGTTACAGTGTGGTTCTGTTCTCACTCTCTGAGATTCTCACGGTCCTCCTGACCGGGGTTTAACATATATATATGTTTCTTTACTTTATTCGAATAATGAAACAGTTTATCTATATACATTTGGTTTGCGGAACATACCAGTCCCACCTTATGAATATATGTTATGCCTTTAGGTGCCTAATACAATTTTTTGCAAAGAATGTCTGTTCATTTCTTTTTCGATTCTTTCTGTTCGTATAGAATTCCAATTCTTTTCTTCGACATGTACAGTAAGTAGAGGGTTTACAGCATTACCTCTGTTCGTATTTCTTGCTATCGCTGAAGTAGCAATGACCTGATTATTCTGTTTTTCTATTGTTATTTCCAAATGAGGAATGCAAGGGTTTAATGTTCGTTTCTTCAGAATGCAAGTGTGTTCGGTCTCTGTCTATACTACAGCAGCTAATGTTCTTTTCTCATTTTCTATTAAAGAATAACAGTCAAATGTTTTCCATTGTATCTATCTTCTTAGCACAGAACAATATATCTTCTTAGCACAGAACAATATATCTTCTTCGCACAAGACAATACAAGAGACATCTCAGTAAATAAATATATACATAGTAGGCCATACCTGCTTCTTTGCAAACCTACTTGTAATGCTTGTCAATCCACCCGTCCGTAGGAAGACTCTTCACTATCTTCCACCCTCAAGCACTTGCAGGCCCTCTTGGCTGCAGATTCTCTGGCTTTTTTTTTTACCAGATCTCGCTATCTGGTCCTAACCAGACATAGCGCATACAAGAAAATCCTTCCTTTTTCCTATGCCATCTGATCATAACCAGACATAGCATAACCTCATTCCTGCCATCTGATCCTTACCAGACTTGGAAAATCCTTCCCCTTTTCCTCTGGGGACTCAACTACCTCCTGAAGGTAGTTAGGGTTTTATTTTTAACTGCCTCCACAGTTATTGGTCATGATTAATCATATTTCAAATCAAATAATGTTAACACAATTCTTTAATTATCAAACACTAGCAACAGAGTTATATATATTTCAAATAAGGTCTTTGTTCAAAATTACTTTTACTATTTACCAACATTAACTTTTCACGAGGGATGTTACAGACATCCAATGGAAACTCATGAAAAAACTAGCAAGAATTGGAGGCATCCACCTCAATTAGCAGGAAAGCTTCAACACTAGATCCACTTACTCTAGGGCTTGGAGTGATGACCTCTTCAATCTAATTCACTTTGGTACTTATTTATTTCAACTACAACATATCATATAAAGCTAGGAGAATTTCGTCTTTAACATAGTTCTTGTCAAGAAGGACTTCATAAATGAGAGCCTTCATATCCAATTAGAGATCGATAGTGTACATGCATTGAGTTTACTAGGCACAAGTGTTATCCTACTTTTGAATCCCACATAACCACAACATCCATAACTTTTATAGGAAATTAGGTTCACCCATAAAATCCAATCAAAATTTTAACATGATATCATATAGAGCTAGGAGAATTTCATCTTTAACATCATTTTTGTCAGGAAGGACTTCATAAAGGAGAGCCTTCATACCATATTAGAGATCCATAGTGTACATGCATTGATTTTACTAGCCACAAGTGTTACCCTACTTTTGAATCCCACATAGCCACAACATCCATAACTTCAGAGTTTTATAGGAAATTATGTTCACCCATCAAATCCAATTAAAATTTTAATGGCTAAATCTCACTCATTGACTAATTTTCTATGCTTTTCCCCAAAAAAATATTCACTAATTTCAATTTTCCTAGAACTCGTTTCCCCGAATTCTACAGGATAAAATTATTTATTATTTTACCTTAAAATGCACCAAAAATATGATATAGACTGTATAAGATCCTTGGAAATTCAAATATTTTCACAAAAATGTAGCCAAACATCCTACATTTTTCATATGAAGGATTAGTAATATTTTCTAACGTTTCCATAATTTTCAAAATAAGATTCCATGCTGAAAATTTTCCTTCATCAAATCTAATTCTACTTCGTCCAAACGAGCTAAGGAATTGTATCTTTGTAGATGTCCAATGAGATCTCCACCCCATGCTAGGTTGAGAAACCCCTAATAAGCCAAAACCACCATTACCCTACAAACAACAACTTTGCTACCAAATTATCTCTAGCACTAAAAAACTAATAAGCGACAACCAACATTACCCTGGAAACGAGCTAAGAAATTGTATCTTTGTAGATGTCAAATGAGATCTCCACCCCATGCTAGGTTGAGCAACCCCTAATAAGCCACAGCCACCATTACCCTAGAAACAACAACTTTGCTACCAAATTATCTCTAGAACTAAAAAACTAATAAGCCACAACTAACATTACCTTGGAAACAACAACTTTGCTACCAAATTATCTCTAGAACTCAAAAACATTGTCCTGAGACTGGAAAAGTACAAAGAAGAACTATGCAAATAATAGAGGAAACAAAACCAAAGATGAGGAGAGAGGAAGAAAATTAAACGCGGATTCACGAATTGAAAAGGCTAAAGAACAGTTTGGAAGCTCATGAGCAAAACCCATGTGCCACCGAGAAACACACACACAACAAGAAGATAACATAGGGCATGGAGGGGAAGAAGATTGAGGAAGTAAACTAGGAACATAGAAAGTAATGAAAAGACCAAGAAAGAGGATGGAAATATGTAAACATAGATCTCTTTCCATTGAGAAATAAACCAACAGATGATGAGAAAAAACATAAGGAATAGATGGTCCATGTCGACGTAACCACATTTGAAGACGAACTTTTAGCCACACTCTGAGATTGCATGTTGCTATGCTATACCCGAGGGACTAAACACCATGATGGCTATGAGCATTTTGCAAATAGCCTCAATTTGGTTCATGTATAGATCACCTCAAACATATAACCCATTTCTTCAACATTGAGAACGCGTGTCATAGTATAAATTCTCAAGTGGATAAAAAATAACTACATGTCAACTCATGGTACAAGCCATTGGTATATCACCTCTCCTTATAAAGCATTTAGTTAAGTACATTCTCTCCCCACCATTGAACACGCCCCTAAACCCCTAATACATAAGTAATTGATACACCTTGGCAAAGAAATACTTATCATAATGGTATTATTCTTTGAAATATTACCTCTTTCACTATCTTTAAAACTAAAAACAGTAAAGTTATTTTCCAAACGGTAAGAAAACATTCCTTAAAAAAAGAAAATAGATTGTGAATATCAAAAATAATAATAAATATTTTAATATTTCAAACTTTATCTTAATAGCTTTCAATGTCTTTGGATTTTCCTACATAATTCCAAACTTATTGTCTTCTATAGTTAAAAAAAATTCTCATCATAAGAGTAAGTTAATTTTCATTGAGACATTAAAGGATTCATAAGAATAACTTGATCTCGAATGACAAATTAATGGATTCATCAATATTTTTATGTTACATTTTCCAATGAAATGGACAGTTTCACCGAGTTCAGCGGCGCTCTTTCCCATTTCTTTGATCATTTTTACGTTAAATTCTCCTTAGGATTTCTCTATAAGATTTAAGTTTCTCTTTTTGGTTTTCGTCTGATACTATTTGACCAAACTTGACCAAAGATGCTTTGGACCTGATGATCTCTTAAGGAAGGATGCGTTTGGCTTCGCTTGGCTTACATGGCAACCAACGAATCAATTGGCTTTCTCTTTAGTTTTGCTAGTCAAAATTCTATACAACGTTTTAAATTTTAAATGCGTTCAAAAGCTTTATTTTATTTTGTGTAAGTTTTTTAAAATAATATTACTTAATTTTAAGATTTTGATACAACGTTTTTTGAATTTAAATGCGTTCAAAAGATTTATTTTATTTTATTTAAGTTCTTTTAAATAATATTCCTTAATTTTAAGATTTTGATAAAAAAAAAAAAATTATGAATGTGATAGCTTATAATAATTTAATGTATATTTAATATTTTGTGAATTATTTTACATGGTTTATTAGGTGTACAATTAGATAATTTGGTTTTTAATTAAAAGTTATATTTAAAAACTATTTGTTTATATGTCATAAAAGCTTAGTTGTAAATCAAGACATAATTTCACATAAATCAGTGTTATTATAAACGAAATTAAATTATTTTTTTAGTTTTTTTAATTGAAATAATTATTGTATTATATTTTTTTATATATAATTGACACATTTCATATATATATATGAATATATGACTTTCAAAGTGGGGAAGGGAGGATTTGGCTATTCAATTTCCAAGGATTTTTTCCTTTGCTGCACTAGTTTTCTTTTTACCTTAGTGGACATGTTCAAAATGTCTTGATTCCACATTATTTGAGTTTAAAGATAGAGCATCCTTTTGGTGTACAAGAAACATAGTGCAATGATGGAATTTGCATTTCACTTCCAAAAAATAGTCATTGTTTCAAAATATATAACAGACTCATCACATTGGCATTATAGGTTTCATCCATTTATTCTAATTTATATAAATTGAAATTAATGGTCAATAAATTTATGTTAATATAAGAGACTTATCACATTTGTAATATAGGTTTTATGGGCTTATTCTCATTTATATAAATCCAATTTTATAGGAATTCAGTGGAAAAATTTGTGGTGAAATCTTGATTTCTGTTATTTAAACTAGTTTTTTGACAGCATATATGGATTTAGCACTTTGTAAAATCCGTGGGGCACTTTGATTATGCAAAGTTCATGAATCAAACATGTGATTTCAATTAATTCCTAGGGAATTTTAGACAAATTAACTAGTTAATGCATTAATTTGAGATAAATTAATTCAAATAATACAGCTAACTTGGAGATAAATCCTAAGACTTGATTTGTGCATACTATTATGAATATTTTGACATATTCTATGGAGGTTAAATGTCTACTGTCCACCTGATAATTAAATTAAAATTTAAAAAAAAATATTTTCAAATAAATACACATATCTAATAATTTGAAAAAAAAACTATTATAAAATAAATATATAAATTAAAAATACATTAATTAATATTTATATAATGATCAAAGTTTCCATCCTTGTAAAATTAAAATTTTGAAAACATATAAAAATAATATATATATAACTAACTCATAATGATTTCCTTTATCCCTATTAAATTTGTTATAAGCGCAATCTAAAATTTATGTAAAATTAATTACCTTTTCCCACTTTATATATATATACATAGGAGTTGTCTATAATGCGACTTTTTGAGATTCCGGTGACGGAATCCGGCGGAAGAAATTGAGATGAAATCATGATTTGTTGCAGTTAAAATGGTTTTTTAATTGCATATTCGGATTCAGCACCCTGAAAAACCCCTGGGACGGTTTCATTGTGCAGAAATTAGCTATCAAACTTGGATTCCAATAAATTACTGCCGGATTTTCACCGGAAAAAATCGCCAGAAAGACTTTCAAAAAGTCGCGTTAAAGACTACTCCTATATACATACACTCATTTGCCTTTAAATTACACCCATATATTCGTATTAAATTTACTCTATCCGCAATCTGAAAATTTCCACGCAGTCGAGTGTCGTCACCACTGCCATATGTAGACACATATTTTAATGTTTATACATATACATATTAAAATACGGTCAAGTTTTGCTTTATGAGAATTTGGATATAAATATATAATGTTGTATATAATATTTTAGATTTATTTTAATTCAAAATTGGTTTAACCATTCAAAATTCGAATTCGCTTTTTATCTATGCTAGTAAAACTTAAATGTTTGCTTTATGGAAAATTTTGATATAAATAAGGTTGTATACCATTACTTGTTTAAAAATTAAATAACATAAATTTTATAAAAGATACCATCTTAAACCATGTTTCAAAAAATATTATTAAATTTATAAAAATAAAACACAGTTTTATTCATCTGAGTGTTAAATAAATTATTTTTTTTGAACTTCAATATTATAATTTTTTTTTTCAAGTCAGAAGTATATATTTTAATACAAAATATGTTACAAAAAATCTGCCATTGCAGATCGAGGCTTGAGAAAGACAAGTTCACAGACCCAAGATGCAGGCCCTGACCGTTCAGACAACAAAAACTACCCGCACACCACGCAGGGTGGCCAAACTAAATAGCGATTACATATTACAAAGACACCAACAAAAACTTAGACTGCGACATAGTTACATTAAAAAAGATTTCAGAAAAATACTGCATTTGACTGAATGCGGTAGATTAAACAGTGGCAAATTACTGCGGTGGCATCCCAAACCGGCTGACAGTGTCCAGACCCTGCTCCAAGACATGCTTATCTACTCTTGCCTGCATGGAATGATAGTCATGAACTTCCTTCGAAGTTGCCTGCTGCTGACCATCATAGAGCGGAGGATCCGGGCTTAGCGTCTGCCTTAGAAGTTTAATGAGCAGAGTCAGCTTTTTGTTTACAGACTCCGCCACCTCATGCACTGCCGAGATTTTGAGATCCAATGTCTTATAGATCTCGTACAGACTATTCAGTTGAGCCTCAGAGAGGGAGTCCTCCCTTTTAGAATGCTGCTTCTTTTCTTCCCTAGAGTCTAAGGCTCTCGCTAGCAGGGTTTTAATCCTCCAGCTTTCCGCCTGCGTACGCACGAACTGTGTTGCTCGCTTGGAGGCTGTGCCCGGGTCCTTCAGCCAGTCGACCTCCCCTGCAATGTCTTCCTCTGTGCGCGGCAATTCCTCCTCCTTAACCGAAGCTTCCATATCAGCAATCTTTCGCTTATTCTTCGCCGCAGTTCGGGTCTCATACATCTTCTTCGCTGTTTGAAGCTCCCGGTTTGCAGTTAAACTTCTGCAGCTTCCCGTCTCCATAATGCTCCCACTGTCCTTCTCTTGATGACCAGATCGCAACCAAGAAATACAGCAACCCAGAGAGATGCCCGGAGAAAATGTAATGGATCCAGTGCCTTGGCTGGCTAATAAATAACCTTTCTCCATTAGGTTGCTCATGATACGCTTGTCCTTTCGAAGCGAAGTGGTAGTACTATCACCATAAATTTTGAGGAGAGCCGTGAATCCCAAGTGATGCCTCCAGATTTTAAAATGAATGTTGTTGTTTTCTTCCTGAGTGCGTTCGTGCCAAGTGTCCCTCCTTCTTGAGATGCGGCGGCGATGGACTCTGCGGCATAACCTGTCATAAAACCATTCTATCTCCGCCTTTTGTTGCCATAAATGTTTCCGCTGCGCCTGTCCTTTCGTCCAGCGCCAACGATCAAAACTCATCACATTTCCGGCCAGTCCCATCATGCGTTGTCGTGAATCCCTGCCCTTTACCGGTCACGCCCGGTCTGTGTTGCCTAGGTCCTGCTGGGCCAGCTGTAAGCACTTTTCCTTAAGGCTCGGACAGTCCACCTGTTGCCAACAGCTGTCCCATTCCCCTTCTTGGTTATCAATACCAAAGTTTGCCAAGTAATCCGCCAGCCCATTAGCTTTACGTCTGACCGCCTGAAAGACTAACCCGTTCATTCCAGCAATCAACTCTGCAATATTCTCCGTCACCTTGGCTAGCCTCCAGTGTTTCGTGGCTCTGCTTGCCTTAGTACCTCCATAGATTTTCTTTGCGACTGAGATAACCAGAGACGAATCGCCTTCCACTATCGCCTTGCTTGTCTGTAGATTCTTTAGGATTCTTAGCCCCTGCTCTAGCGCCGCGAACTCCATCTCGTTGTTCGTGCTTTCTCCCAGCTCTCTGCAATAGATATGAAGAATTTCGCCAACCTGGTTCCTTATAACACCTCCTATACCTGCCAGCCCGGGGTTTCCTCTGGACGCACCATCAAAATTCAGCTTCAAACCTCCCTCCGGCGGGCAATTCCATCTATTGGCCTCCGGATTTGGTTGCTGCTGGTGTCTCGGCATCGTAATGCTGTGGATAGCTTCCAATTGAAAGCTCTTCAGGATAAGTAAGTCTCGATCTGATGGCTTTTCTTTAGGATCCACTTTACATTTTGTCTGAATTAACTGTTTGATGTTTGTTAATATAGTTTCTTTGGAATGCTCCGCATTTCTGTATTCATCCTGGAATATTCTTCTATTGCGTTCTTTCCATATTGTCCACAATAAGAAGCCTGGCAAAGTTTTCCAGATGCTGTTGACTCTTTGGTTATTGGAGAAGTTACTTTGCCAATTCAGGATGGTATTATGTATTGATCCTCTGTCTCTGTTGGAATCTCTGAGAATTCCCTCCATCCAATTCCATAGGTGATTCGCCCACTCACAAGAATTAAACAAGTGGTTTATTGTTTCTTCTTCGACTAAGCACATTGGGCATCTGGAAGGTCCATTGAATCCTTTTTTGCGTAAGTTATCCCAAGTTAGGGTTTTGTTTCGCATCAGAAGCCAGAGGAAAGTCTTAATTTTCGGCCAAAATAGGTTGTCCCATACCTTGTTGCACCAGGGCACTGCCTCCTCCTGTTCAGCCTTTTCTATTATGTCCCTTGCTTCTTTTAATGTGAAGTTACCACTCCCTTTCATACCCCATCTCAGCTGATCTTCTTCTTCTGTCTTCCGAATCTTTCTTTTTAGTAACTGATCATTGACTTGTTGTATGCTTTCATTTCTTTCAATGTTGTTGCCGCAATTGAGTTTTATCCATTCCCTCCAGTTTGGATCCCTGCTGTTCTGATTCCAGTAATGGTGGACTCTGTACCTGCCTTCATTCTGGCTGAATAGTTTGAGAGAGGATAGTTCTGGGGTACCCAGTTTTGGGAGTTGCTGCCAGGCATCTTCCCAAAACAGGGCGAGCCTTCCATTGCGTATTTCCCAAAAGCTATTCTCTTGCACTAAGCTCCGGTTTTTTCTCGCGAGGTTCCAAATGGGTGAGCCCTCCGGGACCTCTTGCAGTCTTACAAGATCCTGATTGTTGCAGTCGGGAATGTATTTTTCTTTCCAATGTCTAGCCCACGGCAAATTGGGCTCTTTAATCCATCTCCACCATAATTTTGCACCACAGGTCATGTTGACGATTGAAGGATCCACAAGATTTAGTCCCCCCATAGATTTCGGCTTGCATAACTTATTCCAAGCTACCAGCGCCCATTTTTTCTTATCCCCATTACCATTCCATAGGAAGGATCTCTGTATGGTTCTAATTTGCTGTAGAATCCCCTTGGGTGCTGGTAGCATAGATAGTAAGTACTGTGGTATAGCCTGTAACACAGCCTTAGTTAGGATTAATCTGCCAGCAAAGTTAAGTGCCCTGTGCGTCCAGTGTTTACATTTTTTCTCCATGTTGGCTATAATCTTCTCCCAGTGCACTTTCTGCCCAGGTTTGAGAGTTAGGGGAGCCCCTAGATACTTCGATGGTAGATTGCCTATCCTGAATCCAAGAAGTCGAGACAGATGAGCCTGAATATTCGGATGAGTATGGAAGAAGAAGATCGTCGATTTGGAGAAATTTATTTCCATTCCTGATGCTTTGCTAAAAAGATCTAAGATATTCCTGAATGCCAAGGCCTCTTTTACTGTGGGGATTCCGTGTAACATGGTGTCGTCCACAAACTGTTGATGAGTGGTGGCAGGTAAGGAACGTATTGGTTAAATACCCTTAATAGTTCCTTCAGCTTTCTTCTTGGCTATGATTCTGTTGAGACCCTCCATGAGGATGACGAAAAGGAAAGGGGACAAAGGATCACCCTGTCTTATTCCACGCGAGGGTGAGAAAGGTTCAGAGGGAGCTCCATTAACAAGGATCGAGAACCTTGTGGATTTGATGAGGGCTAGAATCCAGCTGATCCATTGCCTGCAGAAACCGAAAGCATCCAATATAGCTTCTAGGTACCTCCAGCTCACCTTGTCATATGCTTTTGAAAGATCGAGCTGCATTAACATCCCTGCTTCTTTCCTTGAGTGGAGGGTATGGATCATCTCCTGAGCAAGGAGGATATTGTCTAATATCTGCCTTCCCTCGACATAGCCCGATTGCTCTGCTGAAATGATGCCCGGAAGAATCGGCTTCAATCTATTGGCTATGACTTTTGATATTATTTTATAAATGACATTGCAGAGGGCAATAGGTCTGAACTTTTCAGGGGTATTGGCTTCCTCAACCTTAGGTATGAGCGCTATAAAGGTTGAATTAATGGATTTTAGAATTGTTCCAGAGCGTCTAGAGTCCTCAACAACATCCCATACTTCCTGCTTCACAATGTGCCAACAAGCCTTGTAAAAGTTGATGGTGAACCCATCCGGTCCTGGGGCTTTGTCGTTTGGCATGCTTTTCACAGCTTCCTCCACCTCTTCCAATGTGATTTCCCTGCAGAGGGCCCAGTTCTGATCAGAGTTGATAGATTTGGGTATGGCTTTTAGAAGTTCCTTGATGGCTTCCTCTCTATTTATCTGCGGTTCCTGTGCTATGGAGTTGAAATGTTCTTGGAGCAGCGCTGATATATCGTGGTGGTTCTTCAGTGGCTCCCCATCTTTATTTTTTATCTCAAGAATTTTGTTTGCACTTCTGTAGTCTAGAGCAGATCTGTGAAAAAATTTGGTATTCTACTCTCCTTCTTTTAGCCATTGAATTCTTGATTTTTGTTTCCAGAGAGTTTCTTCTTGCCTACATCTATTGTGCCACTGTTGAGTTAGAAATTTCTCCTGCTCCGCAGATTCCTCATTACTGTTCCCAGCTGCCCAGTCTTTGTGAATCTGTTCCAATTTCTCTTCTATTATGGTTTTCTCCTTAAAGATGTCCCCAAATACCGTTCGGTTCCACTCCTTTATCTTATCTTTGATAATTCTTAACTTCTTCTACAGATTAAACATTTTGGAACCTTTGCCTTCCAGGGGTTCTGACCACCATTTCTCCACCAGCTTGAGGAAGTTAGGGTGATCCAGCCAAAATTTTTCAAATCTGAATGGTTTATTCCTTGGTGTACCCTGAACCGCAACTGTGATCGAAATTGGCCAATGGTCCGATCCTCCACTTGGAAGGATGTCTGACTCTACGGTGATGCCATCCATTATGATATTTTCAGAAATCAAAAATCTATCCAAGCGAGAGGCAATCATCCTTTCTCCCCCTCTCCTGTTATTCCAAGTGAAGTTGCCACTCTTGGGGAGAATGTCTACCATTTTGACATTATCAATGAAACTTGTGAAAGCCTCCGCATCCCTATTAAGTTTCCTTAGACCCCCTCTCTTCTCCAGAAGGGTTGTTATCATGTTGAAATCTCCCCCCAGAATACATTTGGACATTGGATATCTAGCAATAAGTCTATATAAGGAATTTAAGAAACTTATTTTATCTTCTGTTCTTTGTGGTCCATATACATTAACACATAAGAATGATTCAGAATTACCTGTGGGTTGAACTTCCACAGCGATGAAGTGTTTGTTCGCTTCTGCAGAGATCACCTGAATATCTCTTGTGTCCCACAACGTTGCTAGGCCGCCTTCTCGGCCCTGACTTTCAACTTCTAGATAGTTTATGTTCCTTCCGATCTTCTTGCTTATCGTGGCCATGCTGGAGCTGCTGCATTTGGTTTCTTGTAAGAACATGATTTCCGGTTTGTATTTCTGAAATTTGCGCTTCAATATTCTGTGCTTTGCTTGGCTGTTAAGCCCTCTTGCATTCCATGATGTGATCTTCATGACTAACTTTTGGTTTTATTGATAGGTCGGGAAGGCGCTGAGCGCCTTCATCTTCCCTGAGTTTATCATTATCATACCTAGCTCCTGCAAAGCTTCACCACTTGTCCTTCGGCCTCTTCTTTTCTTTTGTTTGGAGCTGGATGAGTTCCATAGAAGACTCTTTGAATGGATGCCATTACCTCTTGCTATACCTAGCTTCCTGTTCTGCCTTTCTAAATCTGCTTTCTGCCGTGCTATGAACAAATCATTGACCTTCTTGATTTCTTCCTCCGGTACATTTTCTATGCCTTGAGTTTTCCAGTTCTCAGCTATAACTGGTAGATTCATCCCTTCCTTGGCTAGTACCTCCTCCAGCTCGAAATCCTCGCTTCCTCCATCGCTGGTTAGCATGTCTACGTCCTCCTCTGGCTCTTCTGGTCGCTCCTGCATTTGGACTTCGTTGGTGTTCTTGTCCTCTTCCGCTTCTTTCCTGGTTCGTTCTTCCTCTTCCTTACGCCCCTTATTTGATGTTAGGGTTCTGTGCCCATCCTCTGAGTCTGTTTCTAGATCCAAGATTTCAAAGGTATTACTGTAGTTGTTTCTGTCTGTTCCTGCTTTGTTTATTCTTCTTCTGTTGGCTCTCTGCCTTGACTTTGGTGTTATGAAGTTATCTTTGCCTTTGTTTACCTGCTCTGTTTTAGTGTCTTCTTCCTTCCTGTTCATTGGACATTCCCTTATTAAATGTCCATGTTCATGACATTTACGGCATCGAAATGGGATCTGCTCATAGTCTATTGCCTGAAAGTAGTCTTCATCCCTGTATTCGAGCCATAGCCCCTCATGCAGTGCCCCCGATACATCCATTTCTACACATATTCTTGCGCATGAGGTGTATTTCTTTTGCAAAGTTGCCTCCGAGGCTTTGATAAAAGTTCCCAGCTGATCTCCAATTTGTTTTAGAGCATTCAGACCCCAATAATCTATTGGGAGAGAGAATAAACGAATCCACACTGGAACTTGAGTAAAGGATTCTTTTTCTGGAGCGAAGTTTGATTTCCATGGTCGCATGTACAGACCAGCAGAAGCCATGAAATATGGGCCTCCATCAAAAATCCTATCCTTATCTTCCAGGTTGGTAAACACAACTGTGAAGAAACCTTTGGCTCCCAAGTGCAGTTTGACATCCCCTCTGGGCTTCCAATGCTGTCTAATCCATTGACATAAGGCCCTTTCAGTTGGCCACATACCCATAAACTTGCATATGACTGCATGTTCTGTCATGTGCTCTCGGTAAGCTTGAATCTCCGGATCCGTGATTACAACCCTGAGATTGTCAGTTTTTATTGGTTTGCAGATCCCGTTCGTTGTTGGTTGTCTATTGGGTCTCGAGCTTGTGTCCCCTTTCTTTTCTTTATTCTCCCGCCTGTTTTCTTCGTTCCCCCTACCTTCTTCTGATTGTCTTTCCTTGTTTTCTGTCAGTTTTTGTCCTGAAGTGTTTTTATTTTCACTATTTTCCAGACCCTCATCCTCTGTTCCTTTGACCTCTGTATTGCTGTCTAGTTCATTGTCTTCCACTTGTTTTTTCTTCTTGTTTGTCCCGCCACTCTGCTTGAAATCGTCATACCCCGAGATCCTGACTCCTTCCTTCACGTTCTTCCTCTGTTTCTGCATTATTATTTGTTTATACGTAGGGGTCCCAATGGACCCCTCTGCACCCATCCGGACGGTCAGCTCTTGACCCTTTCTGAACAGTGCTGCTATCCGAGATCTGTGCACTTCCAGGTCTGAAGCAATTTCAGTGTTTCAGAAACCCTCGTTTCGCTCCTGCTCTCCTCTTACCATCCTGTAGTTAGCCGATCGTTGCCACAGTTACTTCAATATTATAATTTAAGTTTTATGATTTATTAATTTAATTTAGGTGAAACAATTACATTTTAATTTTAAGAGTGATTGATATCTAAAGGGCAACCACATAATATTAGCAATATTCTAAAATCTATGTTATTTTAAATTTATTAGGGTTAGTTTAATATTAATTATAAAAACAGTCAAGACATAATATAGAAAAGAAAACAAATTACATATCAGGATAAAAATAGTGAGTATATTAAGGGTTAAGCTAGCAAGTGTACCATATGTTACAAAGAAACTTTATAAGGTAGTAGCACAAGAAACAATAGCATAGAAAAAGAAACAATAACATAGAAAATCCATCAACTACATTAGATATTGTGATGAATAAATAAGAACAATGTTAATTGAATGTTTTAGAACAATATGAAGCATAACTTTTTTGAACTAAATTCTCAAAAAAAAAAAAAACTCCAGGAAAATAAGACTGTTAGGTACTCACTGGTCAGTGTTTGACCTGTAAGATATCACAAATTCAATTTATAAGTAGATGAAAAATTATGTATCAAAAAATAAAAGGAAAACTCTCAATTTGAAATTTTCCTATGACCAAGTGTTTGTTGATCCTTTTCCTAATGCAAATCAACATTCCCCATATTTCTCCCATAAAATATATTTCAGAAAAACACAAGACATAAGAAATATACGAGAAAAGATTATAAAATGGTAAAATACATTCCCAAAATAGTAGCTTTTTATTGTTTATAGTTTCAAAATAACCCCCAACAAAAAAAATCAATTAAAAAAAAAATTCATTAAAAAAAAAAATCATTTCAAAACTATTCAATAAGATAAATTTAAAAATATTTGAAAAATTAATATTTGTTTTCAATATTCAAAAAAACTAATACTAATATTATAAGACCTTTCATACCAGTTGTTCAAAGGAAAACTAATGATTTGAAAGTAGATCGGAACAGATACGAAAGCTCCTGAAGTATATAATTAAATTTGGCGTTCAAAATATGAAAAAAACGATTATTCAAACCTGTCCCTGTTTTGCCTTTAAATACAATACTATATAAATTCAATAGAAAGAAATCGGGCAGCTTTTCCATGGTTCTCAGGAATCAAGACTATTAAAGATTTGAAGAATAATAGTTGAAAAGATTTTACCCAAAGACGGACGGCCTTTTAGCTGCCCAACTGTTCACCGAAACTATGAAAGTACAGGCGTCCTTCTGAACCTTCACATCAATATCGAATAATAGAAAAGATGAGAGTATTCTAAAGGGAGTTGTCTGCGATTTTTTGAAGATTCCGGTGACGGAATCCGGCGGAAGAATTGAGGTCAAATCTTGATTTCTTGCAGTTAAAATGGTTTTTTTAACTGCATATTTGGATTCAGCACCCTGAAAAACCCCTGGGAGGCTTTCATTGTGCAAAAACTAGCTATCAAACTTGCGATTCCAATAATTCCTGCCGGATTTCGACCGGAAAAATCCGCCGGAAAGGCTTTCAAAAAGTCGCGTTATAGACAACTGCATTCTAAAGAGGAAAGCAATGGAAATTTCATGAAAAGCAATTCTGCAATGGCCTCAGTAGAAAATGTCAGTAGAAAAATTTTGAATTTTTTTTTGGAAATCTAAGAAGTTTCAAGATTTTAAATAACCCTGAGTTTTTTTTTTAAATTTATTTTTATTATAAAAATAAAATTTAAATACTCCTTATTCTAAATCTTTTTGAAAAAAAAAAATGCCTAAATTGAATCTATGTTTGGCCATACTAACTTCTAACCAAATTAAGGCCTCCGTAGACACCCCTAAAAGAAGTAAAAAAGTCCCCACATTATAAGTAAAAAAAAATTTCAAAAAGCGCAAACCAAGAACGCTGCTCCACAGTCCATTTCTTGGTGAAGAATACTTTCTTGGGCATTGAAGCAATGTCTTGTCACCTACTTTGACCATTTTTAGCTGTCCACAGCCTGTACTGCAATGTCCACTTTGAATGAAGCAGCAGAAGGCGATTAACGACTTTACATTCCTTAATTTATCGTTTCTCTTTACGTTCCTTAATATTAATGGACGATTATGATAATTTATATTATATTAATATCTAAAAATATCAAATTGAAGAATTGAATCATGGTATGAATATAATATAAATTGGAGAATTGAATCATGGTATCAATATAATATAAATCATCGTATCAATATTCTAATTATATTTAGAAATTATGTGATAAATTTTAGGGAGTAGTTTTAGGCATGACATTGTATTGTGTAAAATTTGTATTTATATTTTCAAATTTTATTCTAATGAAACGTTCAAAAATTAGTTTTTTTTAATAATATTGGAAAATATATATATTTTTTTCTTTCAAAATTATACATTCTAATTGGTGTTGGTTAATACTAAACTAAGAGATATTAATAAGAAAATTAATTTCTATTGTCCTTCTTTTGGTAGGGATTAATAATGGTGGATGCAACTAAAGTAACACTAATGTTATAAGTATCAAAAAAGATAGTTGGCCCGCTAGATTGGAAACTAGACCAGTTATAGTAAAAGATGATTTCATTGACCACACATTTAACTAGGCAAGCCATGAGGTTTTTCTATCTTTAGTATCGCTTATAGAGATCTACAAATTTAACTTTGGTACCACTTCTAACTATGAATTTACAGCTTAATCTTCATTTGTCTATCATTTTGTCAACATATTCTGAAGCTATAAACCCAACTAGCACATTATAGCTATTATATGGCTTAAGTAGCCATACGACTAAACAAAGAAAAAAATGGATAGAGTCATAATCATCTAACACCAGGCATTGGTGTTTCTTCTGCCACACCTGTTTCAATTGCAGGTGTTGCTCCATCTGTTGGAGGTGTTGTCGTTGCCACCCTTGCTCTTTGAGTTTCCTGTTGACAACCGCCTACTTTTGTAGTCTCCCTTGCACGATGTTTCCTTAGACAGGCCGGATCTCCTTCTTCTTCCCCAACGAGATATCTAAGTTGTGGATATATTTCACGTAGATGGAAAACATCTTATTCATGTCTATAATCGTATCATCTTGCAATCACTCTATATTCACCACCATTTTTAGGGTCTCTTCTATAGATCTTAATCTTTGTTCAATCACCTTCAATTGGAGTTGGTTCTCTATTTTCCCCCTAGTTCTATCCTCAACTGCCTCTTCCTGCAGCTTCGCCACTAAGGTTTTCACATGCCACATCGTGTCCAATGTTTTATGATACACCATCATCCGTGTTGGGGATTTTTTTGGTATCTATAATATAGTATATCTATTCTTTAATTCGGCCATCCAAGAGAACCCTTCACAGATGCCTAACCTCATTCTCCTAGATTTCCACGATTTCTTTCCCTTTTTTCGGGATAGTTGCTTGATAACTTATTGCAGCCTCCCTTGCCACATCCTCCATCCTTGTTCTCTTAACAGTCGTTGATCCTTGAGCCTCCATGAGAAGCCTTCCCCTTGGCCTACCACCAACATTGCATCCCTTAGCCATTGCAATGTTGGAAGCCTTAATTGTCAAAATAATAGACTCCCACTCGTAGTAACATCCCATTCTAGCATTCAGCCTTATCTTTATACAACCTACGTGTCGTCCAACCTCTTCTTATAAAGGAAACACCCAGAAAATGTCATGTTGCCCCATCCTTTGAATGCCTTCCTCATTTATTTTCAGTAACTTCAACATTCCAATGATGTTACAATATAATAATATGAGTCTAGGGGCATGTTCCTTCTCATTTTCCCTTCATTTGGTCTATGCAAAATCATTATTACCATGGTCCTATTCCAATACGCCCACCCTCTAGGCTTTGTACTTCTCCACTTCTAATGCCACCCTTCCTAATTAATACAGCATTTTGACGGTTGATCATTTGAAACCAAATTCATTTCCCTCCCATCATTAGTCATCAGTTCTTTTGTAAGTTGTAAACACGTACCCCGTCTCGTCTTCCTAAGAGTCGCTATCTGTCTTACCACAATAAACATTATTGATTCATATCTCCAGGCGAGTCTCTAAAATGATCCGGGCCCAGCCCATGTCTATCTCCCCACCTTCGTAACATGGAGTAATCTCGCTTCGTGATTGTTCAACAATCTTCCTTTAGTTGACCCTCTAACAGGTTCTCCCACGCCACAATCGATCTGGAACTCTCTACCCTACATCTTCCACGCTGTCCGCTGACGCGTTAGCCAAGCAACGAACTAAGGTGAACTCCACTATTTTCAGCCCCTCCCTGTGTCTCCGTATTCGTTGGATTAATTGGTAGAGGCTTCAATTCCCTCTAGCACCTACCTTACCTAGGTTTCATTTGGATGCCCCGTCAATGTTAGAAATATATATATATATATATATATATATATATATATATATATATATATGTATATATATATATCTATATATATATATGTATATACATATGTATATACATATATATATAGATATATATATATATATATATATATATATATAAGATCATCAAACTTTATCTTGTACATTGTATTCATTGTAAAAGGAGGGCTTCCCCTTGAGGCCTACTGTAAATATTTGTTTGTTATCATTTGTATGGTGCAAGTTTCATAATATTTTATTTAAATGTGGTATACCAACTACACATTGATTATAAAAAGGAGACATGTCTCCCTTATGGTACATTTTAAAAATAACCTTTCAACACAATAAACAAAAGGGGGCAATTTTTTGATACCACACAATTCTTCAGGGTTTGCTACTCAATGGAAACAAGTTTGATTCAAAATATGAGTTGATCCAGATTGGATCATGATATTATTTATCATCTATCTTTATGCTTTTAGAGTGGAAAAAATGGAGGAATCATATTACACAATCATTTTTACCAGTGGATGCCATTTTAGAAAACTGGGGTTTGAAACTATTCAAAGTCAGTTTTAGACATTAAATGACAATTTTCCAAGTTCAAAAACTCTCGCATATGCCTATCCCCTACTTTTCTTCTATAGGAATAAATATTTCCAACACTTCAAGAATAATTGATGTATGCATGCAAAAATTATGTTTCACACATATTGAAGTACCATGCTGACCACTATGGTCTAAATGTATACCATGTTAACCTCCTTTAATCATTCATATAGGACTAGTTATATGTGGACAATAAAGAAAGCTCTAAAAAGTTCAAACTTTTAACTCTAATCGAAAATTGAGAGAGTAAATTTTTACTGTAATTAACTATTATGCTATGCCAGATTTTATTCTATACTAATATTTTGTTTCATAGTTAGGTGAAGTAAGAGTGAGAAATTAGAAAGAAAGACCTAATGAATTAAGATTCTATAACAGCTTTATATACCACAAGTCTTAGGTAACTCCATCTGGATCACCTATTATTTGTACTTGCACATTTCGATATCACAAAAAAATAAAAGAAAACGAGATCATCACGCTACAGTCCAGATTAGGATTTAACCTTAAAATTTGGTTCTCGGTAACCTTTGATTAGGTGGGATAAGATTTGGTTCTCGGTACCTTTGATTAGGTGGGATAACACGTATTACTTGTACTTGCACATTTCGACAGTCCAGATAAGGGTTTAACCTTAAACTTTGGTTCTCGGCACCTTTGATTAGGTGGGATAACACCTATTATTTGTACTTGCACATTTCGATATCAGAGAAAAAGAAAAGAAAACGACATTATCACGCTACAGTCCAGATTAGGGTTTAACCTTAAGATTTGGTTCTCGGTAACCTTTGATTAGGTGGGATAACATGCATTGATTATATCAGTTCGATGGATCTCATATCGGTGGAGATATTTATATAGAGGAAGGAGCAGCGTAGCGTATACACCACAATCAAGATGTCTCTCCGGATCCATGCTCTAGCTATTCCTTACCCCTTGGAGTCCCATAGCTTTTCTATGGCCGATCTCTGTATCAAGTTGGCCTCCAGGGGTTTGGTTATCACCTTTGTTTCCACTGAGGGATCATCTGATTCACAAGCATACATCAACAATGTTGTTCAAACAACTGGTTTAGACGTTCGCTGTGCAGAGATTTCAGATAACTTGGCCATGGATTTTGATAGGTCTTTGTACAACGAAAGATTTTTACAGTTTACTTTCAACACAATGATGCAGCCAGTGGACGAAGTAATCGAGAGGCTGAACACACAGGAGGACAATCAAATTTCCTGCATCATTGCAGATTCGTTTCTGCCATGGACGGTGCTCATTGCCAAGAAATTCAACGTTCCTCTCATCTCATTGTGGACTCAGTCCGCTGCATCGTATATAATATATTATCACTCAGATATGCTCATTTCCAAAGGCCATTTCCCCTCTAAAACCCACGGTAAGACTCAATCCTAAATACTTTCATTAGACTGCCATTAAACCCCATTTCTTTTGTTTATAATTACTTTTTAAATATGGTTTAGATTGATGGTATAGTATAACAATATTTACCCGTTATTTCAGGGAATCAAGATAGAATCAAGATACATAATCGGTTATTTACATGTTATTTCAAGAAATTAAGATAGATAATCGCCTTATAGACAAACCATCCCAACCATACAACTTACAGTCCATTAAATTCTGTTTCTATATTTTAGTTTCATTCTCTGTTCACATATAAATCAATTTATTTTTTTTAAACGTTGGTAGGAGTTTCTTGCTCTGTTCACTTATCAATCAAAATTTTAGGTTCGTGGGAGAGGTTTTTTCAATACTCCAGGAAAAGTGATCATGGTTTCTTATTATAAAATTTTAAAAATTCAGAAACTGATAAATGTGAGTAGAAAAATGATTTTATATTGTATTGTTTGAAAAGAAACTGAGATCAATTTACGGTAAATATAAATTGTTTTGAATCCTAAATCTAATAAGTCCTTAGTGGCATCAAAAGAAACAAAGCTTTGATTGGTTATAGACATAAAACTGGGAACCAAATTCCAAGTTTAAATAGATTTATATTAATAGATTTAAGATTTTTATGATAAGGGTTAATAGATTGTAAGTTTTCGATTAATCATATCATTTTGTTGTTAGTTATGTTTAGAATATCTAAGTTTTCGGAAAATTTCAGTGTTTATTTTGTTAGAAAATTTGAAGTTTCCAATTTTAACTAGATTTATCTTCGAATCTATATTAATTTCAAAATCCGTGGGAACCTATGAATCTATATTCATTTTAAACTCTGTGGAAACCTATATTAATTTATTGCTATGGTTGATTTTCTCTTTTGTAAAATTGAACTTCAATTTTTCGTTTTATCAATTTAATTTTTCTATTTATCAATAAGGACGGTGAGATAAACTCTGAAACAAATCTATTCTTACAAGTTATTATAAAACTAATCAATCAGGTTTTTGAGGGCACTTTTCATGATATTGATCCAAGGGTTCACTCACTTTTTTCTTTTTCCAAGCTTTATTCAGTTTATTGTGATTTCTTTTTCTATACAGTGAAAGCTTTTCCTTTTATTTAAATTCAATTTTTCAGTTTATCAGCTGCACCCTTTTTCATTTCATTTACAAGTCTAGATGCAATAAATACTGTGAGACAGACTGAAACAATCTATTTTGGAATAGTAAGCGGTCAGATTTTTTGCCACTGTTAAAATATTGATGGAGCCAAGGGTTTAGTCACTTTTCTTTTCAGCTTTTTTCCGTTTATGGTGAATTCTTTTTCTGTACAGTTGAAGCAGATGATAACTGCATCGATTACATTCCGGGAGTCCCAGCGATGAGTCCAACTGATCTCCCATCTTTTCTCCAGGCAACAGAGATGTCAGACTTGATGCTCCATATTATATTTTTGTCTTTCCAATGCGTTCGCGAAGCAGACTGGGTCCTCACAAATTCAGTCTATGAACTGGAAAGAGAAGAAATACAATATTCGATGCAGACTACTACGCCTCTCTGCTCTGTGGGTCCGCTGTTGCCATCTGGGTATTTTGATAGCCATGAAGCTCTGGACTCCGATATGGAAAGGTGGTTGGATTCGAAACCGCGACACTCAGTCATCTACGTTTCGTTAGGTGAACGTGCCCGTGTTTCCGAAAGCCAAATCGAAGAAATAGCCGTCGGCTTGCTTGAAAGTAGAATTCCCTTCTTCTGGGTACTGCCTCCTGAGACTCTCAATTCTGATGCGTCGTTATCAGAGATTTTGCCAGCTGGTTTTCTTGATCAGATCAAAGATAAGGGTGTCGTCGCTTCTAACTGGTCTCGTCATCATCATCTGGCATTGCTATCGCATCGTTCCGTCGGGGGGTTCTTCACGCCCTGTGACTGGAATTCGATCTTGCAAGGTCTCTGCAATGGCGTTCCGCTGTTGGGCTTTCCGCTTCATGCCGATCAGTACACCAACTGCAAGCTCGTATCGGACGAGATGGGAATCGCCATGAAGGTACGGCATTCCGGAATCCAAGGAGAAACAATTGGGCGCAAAGAAATTGCGAGGAACGTGGAAGCCTTGATGCGGGGAGGAGAAGGTAAGAAGGTTAGGAAGAATATGAAGCGATTCAAGCGTGTAGCTACGAAGGCAACCATTGAAGGCGGATCCTCTGCTGGAAACTTGGACAATTTTGTGGAGGAATTGGTTGACAAAATTATGCTCGCCTAGTGTGAAATAGGCTATAGATGTATTCAGGGGCTGATGCTAAAATGTGGTATGTGGTTGACTGTGTTTCAGAAAATGTAACCTTTCTTGCGATAAAGTTTTTATGTAAAATGTGGTATGTGGTTGACCGTGTTTCAGAAAATGTAACCTTTCTTGCGATAAAGTTTTTATGTAAATTTGGATATTAAGATTTTGCCATATCATTACTTTTGATCTAACCTTTGTCTGAATAATGTTTTGATATAAATTTGGCCCCTAAAGTTTCTGAGATCGTGTCATTAGCACGCATCATTTGTTAATTTTTTCTTTCTCTATTGGGCAAATTTCTCTTTTTTTAGATTACTTATATATTCTGTACATATATATTAAATGTAGAGCTGTATGAAATCGCATATTGAATATTTATATATGTTTATATATAAACTAAATGGAAAAGCGGAATCAAATGAATACATCATACTCTATAAATTTTATTTTTAGTTTTTCTCTTTAAAATAAATATTAAATATTAAAATATTTTAATTGTACTTTTCTAAATTTTTAAATGTTATACATTAATTTATTATATATAATTTTGAATAAATAATTATATATGTATACTTTTGTGATAATATCAAAAAAATAAATTTATCAAATAAATTAAAAAAAAAAATATATATATATATATATATATATATATTATATAATTTAAAAATCCATATTAAAAAATTTATATATATATATATATATATTAAACTATAAAAACTATTATTTTAAATAATTAAAATTAAATTATAAAATACCTTAACTATAAATGTATCTTGAAGCGTTGAAGGTTAATCGGGGATAAATAAAACAATCATTATATAACTAAATATATATAGATTCTTATCTATGATCTTCACAATTTAATAAATTATTTACTCTATTCTATAATTTTCGAAGTTTAAAAATAAGGTTAATTACATAAAAAGAAAACCACCACCATTTTTATATATGGTTAAATTTAAGTAACCTCCCCCATTTTTATATATGGTTAAATTTAAGTAACCTAAAACTCATTTTTAAAGCATAAATTTTATACCTAAATTTCTTGGCGTGTGGTATGATATGAGGATTTTTTTTGGAAATTGGTACAAGTATTTAAATTGTACAAGGATTCAGATATTTTTATGGACGGGTTTAATGGAAGAGTTGACTTAAGGATCTGTTATATAGAATTCAGGGAAAGGAAAATCTCTCAGCGACAAAGGCAATATGATGATGTACAAGTTCTTTATACATACAAGGAAAATAATTCCATGGAGATATGTAGACAAAGAACCTTTGCTATTACATGTTGGGTTACTTTCCATCTTACAAGTGTCTAATGGTATTGTGTTGTGAATTTTATCCTTGAATTTGTTTGATCTTATTCAAATATGATTTAGTTAAGTTTTAAGATACATTTAACATCTATAATATATTTAAATTTTACTATATTTTTATTTTATATAGAATATAAAAAATATGTTTTTTCTTAAAAAAAATGAAAAAATATAACAATATTATTTAATAATATATAATACATCATGAATCATTTATATATGAAAATGTTTATAAACATTTTTTTTAATTATCTTAATTCATTTTTAGAAAAAAAATTTATTTATTTTTAATAAAAAATATTTTAGAATTATAAATATTTTAAAAATATAATCAAATTTATATGGAGTCATTTACGGAGGTAAAGGAATTGCCTGGACAGCAAAAAGTGGTTGGAATCCAGGCAATTTTTTTTTAAATATCAAATAATTCAAAAAATCACGTTTTTTTATAGTGGAAATGGATTCAACGCCATAAAAAACTTCCAAGACACCTAAAATTATGAAGTTTGACAACTTTTATTTGCATCTACAAAAATCCCTGCCACATTTTTTCAAAATATCGCCAAAATTTCTATATTAAAAAATAAAAAATAAAAAAATTAAATTAAACTACAACCGTTTATATTATTAAAATAAAAAGAATTTTTACTAATTATATAGTAGATTTGGGAATTGAACAAACCCTAAAACATCGCGTGAGAAAATAATATATGAAGTATTTGTGACCAGCGGAATTAAAAATACTTTTTCTTGAAAATTTGTTTGAAATGTTATGAGAGTTAGCAAATTCAATTTTCATTCTTTTCAATAATAAAAATGTAGGACATAAACATTTTAAGTAGATTTTTTTTTTTTTTTTTTTTTTTATATTTATATATTTATTTTTATAATGTCAAATGTAGACCGTTGAAAGAAGCGATTCTTAATTTTTTATTTAAATTTAATTTCCATAAAATAGTATATAATTTGAGCTTTTAATTAAGATATTACACGCTAACTATCACGATCTTTAAGGTAATTGGAATCCAAAAAAGACCTTTTTTTTAATTTGGGATAATATTAATTCCCAGATATTTATAACAACGAATTTCTTCCATATCGCTATTGTCATATCAAAAAGATACCAGGTATTTGATTTCTAGGTTAGAGGATATCTACATAAATGGGTAATATCATTTAGATAAAAAAAATAGGGTGATCACTCGCCAATATCACGTTTGCCTAACCTACTTTCTTTAAGAAATCTTCTACCATGACCGTAGAAATACTAAAAATTGATGATATAGGACAACAATTATTAGAATTAGTTTTTTTTTTAATAATATTTATTATTTTTAAATATCGAAATTATTCTGTTATAAATCTTTATTATTTTAGAATTTAATCTAAAAAAACTTTAATATTTTCTATTTTCTTGGATAAGTTATTTCTGAATAGTGTACAAATCTATTATATGGTAAAACAAAATGGAAATTTATCTTTTTGATATTATAATTTTTATCTATAATCATAGGAGTAATTAAGTTGCCTTAAGTGAAAGGAAAAGTTTGAAGCTAGTTTTTTACTTACTTCTTTTTCGTGATTTTCAATTCACAAGTTAATATTCTTCTCCAATATTAATTTTTACACAAATTTTCTTATAAGTTAAGAAATTCTATTAGTAACAAAAAATTACTTAAATCATTACTGGTTGTCTTTTAATGGGCTTCCACATGGGAAACTAGATATAATAAATTGTAAATGCCTATGGTAGTAGTAAGAGCCCTCAGACAAAACAAAAATCCCAAAAATGCTTATTAAAAATATTTACATACACCCAAATTGACATCCAATGGAAATTCATGAAAAAACTAGCAAGAATTGGAGGCATCCACCTCAATTAGCATGAAAGCTTCAACACTAGATCCACTTACTCTAGGGCTTGGAGTGATGACCTCTTCAATCTAATTCACTTTGGTACTTATTTCTTTCAACTACAAGATGATATCATATAAAGCTAGGAGAATTTCATCTTTAACATAGTTCTTGTCAAGAAGGACTTCATAAACGAGAGCCTTCATATCCAATTAGAGACCGATAGTGTACATGCATTGAGTTTACTAGGCACAAGTGTTATCCTACTTTTGAATCCCACATAACCACAACATCCATAACTTCAGAGTTTTATAGGAAATTAGGTTCACCCATAAAATCCAATCAAAATTTTAACATGATATCATATAGAGCTAGGAGAATTTCATCTTTAACATCATTGTTGTCAGGAAGGACTTCATAAAGGAGAGCCTTCATACCGTATTAGAGATCCATAGTGTACATGCATTGATTTTACTAGCCACAAGTGTTACCCTACTTTTGAATCCCACATAGCCGCAACATCCATAACTTCAGAGTTTTATAGGAAATTATGTTCACCCATCAAATCCAATTAAAATTTTAATGGCTAAATCTCACTCATTGACTAATTTTCTATGCTTTTCCCCAAAAAAATATTCACTAATTTCAATTTTCCTAGAACTCGTTTCCCCAAATTCTACAAGATAAAATTATTTATTATTTTACCTTAAAATGCACCAAAAATATGATATAGACTGTATAAGATCCTTGGAAATTCAAATATTTTCACAAAAATTTAGCCAAACATCTTACATTTTTAATATGAAGGATTAGTAATATTTTCTAAGGTTTCCATAATTTTCAAAATAAGATTCCATGCTGAAAATTTTCTTTCATCAAATCTAATTCTACTTCATCCAAACGAGCTAAGGAATTGTATCTTTGTAGATGTCAAATGAGATCTCCACCCCATGCTAGGTTGAGCAACCCCTAATAAGCCAAAACCACCATTACCCTACAAACAACAACTTTGCTACCAAATTATCTCTAGCACTAAAAGACTAATAAGCGACAACCAACATTACCCTGGAAACGAGCTAAGAAATTATATCTTTGTAGATGTCAAATGAGATCTCCACCCCATACTAGGTTGAGCAACCCCTAATAAGCCACAACCACCATTACCCTAGAAACAACAACTTTGCTACCAAATTATCTCTAGAACTAAAAAACTAATAAGTCACAACTAACATTACCTTGGAAACAACAATTTTGCTACCAAATTATCTCTAGAACTCAAAAACATTGTCCTGAGACTGGAAAAGTACAAAGAAGAACTATGCAAATAATAGAGGAAACAAAACCAAAGATGAGGAGAGAGGAAGAAAACCAAACGTGGATTCACGAATTGAAAAGGCTAAAGAACATGTTGGAAGCTCATGAGCAAAGCCCATGTGCCACCGAGAAACACACACACAACAAGAAGATAACATAGGGCATGGAGGGGAAGAAGATTGAGGAGGTAAACTAGGAACATAGAAAGTAATGAAAAGACCAAGAAAGAGGATGGAAATATGAAAACATAGATCTCTTTCCATTGAGAAATAAACCCACAGATGATGAGAAAAGACATAAAGAATATATGGTCCATGTCGACGTAACCACATTTGAAGACGAACTTTTAGCCACGCTCTGAGATTGCATGTTGCTATGCTACACCCGAGGGACTAAACACCATGATGGCTATGAGCATTTTGCAAATAGCCTCAATTTGGTTCATGTATATATCACCTCAAACATATAACCCATTTCTTCAACATTGAGAACCCGTGTCATAGTATAAATTCTCAAGTGGATAAAAAATAACTACATGTCAACTCATGGTACAAGCCATTGGTATATCACCTCTCCTTATAAAGCATTTAGTTAAGTACATTCTCTCCCCACCATTGAACACGTCCCTAAACCCCTAATACATAAGTAATTGATACAACTTGGCAAAGAAATACTTATAATAATAATATTATTCTTTGAAATATTACCTCTTTCACTATCTTTAAAACTAAAAGCAGTAAAGTTATTTTCCAAACGGTAAGAAAACTTTCCCTAAAAAAAAATAGATTGTGAATATCAAAAATAATAATAAATATTTTAATATTTCAAACTTTATCTTAATAGCTTTCAATGTCTTTGGATTTTCCTACATAATTCCAAACTTATTGTCTTCTATAGTTAAAAAAAATTCTCATCATAAGAGTAAGTTAATTTTCATTGAGACATTAAAGGATTCATAAGAATAACTTGATTTTGAATGACAAATTAATGGATTCATCAATATTTTTATGTTACATTTTCCAATGAAATGGACAGTTTCATCGAGTTCAGCGGCGCTCTTTCCCATTTCTTTGATCATTTTTACGTTAAATTCTCCTTAGGATTTCTCTATAAGATTTTAAGTTTCTCTTTTTTGGTTTTCGTCTGATACTATTTGACCAAACTTGACCAAAGATGCTTTGGACCTGATGATCTCTCAAGGAAGGATGCGTTTGGCTTCGCTTGGCTTACATGGCAACCAACGAATCAATTGGCTTTCTCTTTAGTTTTGCTAGTCAAAATTCTATACAACGTTTTTTGAATTTAAATGCGTTCAAAAGCTTTATTTTATTTTGTGTAAGTTTTTTTAAATAATATTACTTAATTTTAGGATTTTGATACAACGTTTTTTTGAATTTAAATGCGTTCAAAAGCTTTATTTTATTTTATGTAAGTTCTTTTAAATAATGTTCCTTAATTTTAAGATTTTGATAAAAAAAAAAAAAATTATGAATGTGATAGTTTGTAATAATTTAATGTATATTTAATATTTTGTGAATTATTTTACATGGTTTATTAGGTGTACAATTAGATAATTTGGTTTTTTAATTAAAAGTTATATTTAAAAACTATTTGTTTATATGTCATAAAGTTTAGTTGTATATCAAGATATAGTTTCACATAAATCAGTGTTATTATAAACAAAATTAAATTATTTTTTTAGTTTTTTTAATTGAAATAATTATTTTCTTATATTTTTATATATAATTGACACATTTTATATATATATATATATATATATATATATGAATATATGACTTTCAAAGCTGGGAGGCGAGGATTTGGCTATTCAATTTCCTTGAACTTTTTCCTTTGCTGCACTAGTTTTCTTTTTACCTTAGTGGACATGTTCAGAATGTCTTGATTCCACATTATTTGAGTTTAGAGATAAAGCATCCTTTTGGTGTACAAGAAACATAGTGTAATGATGGAATTTGCATTTCACTTCTAAAAAATAGTCATTGTTTCAAAATATATAAGAGACTCATCACATTGGCATTATAGGTTTCATCCGTTTATTCTAATTTATATAAAAAGTCAATAAATTTATGTTAATATAAGAGACTTATCACATTTGTAATATAGGTTTTATGGACTTATTCTAATTTATATAAATCCAATTTTATAGGAATTCAGTGGAAAAATTTGTGGTGAAATCTTGATTTCTATTATTTAAACTAGTTTTTTGACAGCATATATGGATTTAGCACTCTGTAAAATCCATGGGGCACTTTGATTATGCAAAGTTCATGAATCAAACATGTGATTTCAATTAATTCCTAGGGAATTTTAGACAAATTAACTAGTTAATGCATTAATTTGAAATAAATAAATTCAAATAATACAGCTAACTTGGAGATAAATCCCAATACTTGATTTGTGCATACTATTATGAATATTTTGGCATATTCTATGGAGGTTAAATCCCTACTGTCCACCTGATAATTAAATTAAAATTTTAAAAAACTATTTTAAAATAAATACACATATCTAATAATTAAAAATAAACAATTATAAAATAAATATATAAATTAATCCAAGTTTCCATCCTCATAAAATTAAAATTTTGAAAACATATAAAATATATATATATATATATATATATATCCAGATTTCTCCCTATTAAATTGGTTATAACCTTAATCTAAAATTTTTGTAAAATTAATTGCCTTTTCCTACTTTATATATATATATATACTCATTTGCCTTTAAAATGCACCCATATATTCGTATTAAATTTACTCTATCCGCAATCTGAAAATTTCCATGCAGTCGAGTGTCGTCACCACGGCCATATGTAGACACATATTTTAATTTTTATACATATTACATATACATATTAAAATACGGTCAAGTTTTGCTTTATGAGAATTTGGATATAAATATATAATGTTGTATATAATTATTTTAGATTTATTTTAATTCAAAATTAGTTTAACCATTCAAAATTCGAATTCGCTTTTATCTATGCTAGTAAAACTTAAATGTTTGCTTTATGGAAAATTTTGATATAAATAAGTAATGTCGTATACAATTACTTTAATTTAAAATTGGTTTAAAAATTAAATAACATATATTTTATAAAAATACCATCTTAAACCATGTTTCAAAAAATATTATTAAATTTATAAATATAAAACACAGTTTTAGTCATCTGAGTGTTAAATAAATTATTTTTTTAACTTAAATATTATAATTTAAAACTTATTAACTTAATTTAGGTGAAACAATTACATTTTAACTTTAAGAGTGATTAATATCTAAAGGGAAATCACATAATATTAGCGATATTCTAAAATCTATGTTAATTTAAATTTATTATAGTTAGTTTAATATTAAAATTTATAAAAACAATCAAGACATAATATAGAAAAGAAAACAAATTATATATCATGATAAAAATAGTGAGGATATTAAGGGTTAAGATAGCAAGTGTACCATATGTTACAAAGGAAACTTCGTAAGGTAATAGTACAAGAAACACTAGCATAGAAAAAGAAACAATAATATAGAAAATCCATTAACTAGATTAGATATTGTGATGAATAAATAAAAACAATGTTAATTGAATGTTTTAGAACAGTATGGAGCATAACTTTGTTGAACTAAATTCTCAAAAAGAAAAAAATCTCCAACAAAATAAGACTTGTTACCTACTCACTAGTCAGTGTTTGACCTGTAAGATATCACAAATACAATTTATAAGTAAATGAAAAATTATGTATCAAAAAATAAATAAAAAACTCTCAATTTAAAATTTTCCTATGACCGATCCCTTTCCTAATGCAAATCAACATTCCCCATCTTTCTTCCATAAAATATATTTGAGAAAAACACAAGACATATGAAATATACGAAAAAATATTACAAAATAGTAAAATACATTCCCAAAATAGTAGCTTTTTATTGTTTATAGTTTCAAAATAACCCCCAACAAAAACAATTTAAAAAAAAAATCATTTGAAAACTACTCAATAAAATAAATTTAAAAATATTTGAAAAATTAATATTTGTTTTCAATATTAAAAAAAACTAATATTACAAGACCTTCATACCAGTTGTTCAAATGAAAATTAATGATTTGAAAGTAGATCGGAACAGATACGAAAGCTCCGGAAGTATATAATTAAATTGGGCGTTCAAAATATCAAAAAAACGATTATTCAAACCTGTCCCTGTTTTGCCTTTAAATACAATACTATATAAATTCAATAGAAAGAAATCGGGCAGCTTTTCCATGGTTCTCAGGAATCAAGACTATTAAAGATTTGAAGAATAGTAGTTGAAAAGATTTTACCAAATTAAGGCCTCCGTAGACACCCCTAAAAGAAGTTAAAAAGTCCCCAGAAAAAAAGTTCAAAAAGCGCAATACTTTCTTGGGCATTGAAGCAATGTCTTGTCACCTACTTTGATCATTTTTAGCTGTCCACAGCCTGTACTGCAATGTCCACTTTGAATGAAGCAGCAGAAGCGGCGATTAACGACTTTACATTCCTTAATTTATCGTTTTTCTTTACGTTCCTTAATATTAATGGACGATTATAATAATTTATATTATATTAATATCTAAATATATCAAATTCAAGAATTGAATCATGGTATGAATATAATATAAATTGGAGAATTGAATCATGGTATCAATATAATATAAATCATGGTATCAATATTCTAATTATATTTAGAGATTATGTTATAAATTTTACGAAGTAGTTTTTGGCATTGTATTGTGTAAAATTTGTATTTATATTTTTAAATTTTAGTCTAATCAAATGTTCCAAAATTAGTTTTTTTTTTTTAATAATATTGGAAAATAGATGTTTTTTTTTTCAAAATTATACATTATAATTGGTGTTGGTTAATACTAAACTAAGAGATATTAATAAGAAAACTAATTTCTATTGTCTTTCTTTTGGTAGGGATTAATAATGGTGGATGCAACTAAAGTAACACTAATGTTAAAGTATAAAAAAAAGTAGTTGGCCTGCTAGATTGGAAACTAGACCAGTTATAATAAAAGATGATTTCCTTGACCACACATTTAACCAAGCAAGCCATGAGGTTTTTCTATCTCTAGCATCGCTTATACAGATCTACAAATTTAACTTTGGTACCACTTCTAACTATGAATTTACAGCTTAATCTTCGATTGTCTATCATTTTGTCAACATATTCTGAAGCTTTAAACCCAACTAGCACATTATAGCTATTATATGACCTAAATAGTCATACAACTAAACAAAGAAAAAAATGGATAGAGTCATAATCATTTGACACCAGGCATTGGTGTTTCTTCCGCCACACCTGTTTCAATTGCAGGTGTTGCTCCGTCCGTTGGAGGTGTTGTCATTGCCACCCTTTCTCTTTGAGTTTCCTGTTGATGACCGCCTACTCTTGTAGTCTCCCTTGCATGATGTTTCCTTAGACAGGTTGGATCTCCTTCTTCTTCCCCAGCGAGATATCTAAGTGGTGGATATATTTCACGTAGATGGAAAACATCTTATTCATGTCTATAATCCTATCGTCATGCAATCGCTCTATGTTCACCACCCTTTTTAGGGTCTCTTCGATAGATCTTAATCTTTGTTCAGTCACCTTCAACTGGAGTTGGTTCTCTATTTCCCCCTAGTTCTATCCTCAACTGCCTCTTCCTGTAGCTTCGCCACTAAGGTTTTCACATGCCACACCGTGTCCAATGTTTTATGATACACCATCATCCATGTTGGGGATTTTTTTGGTGTCTATAATATTGTATATCTATTCTTCAATTTGGCCATCCAGGAGAACCCTTCATAGATGCCTAATCTGATTCTCCTATATTTCCACGATTTCTTTCCCTTTTTCCGAGACAGTTGCTTGATAACTTATTGGAGCCTCCCTTGCCACATCCTCCATCCTTGTTCTCTTAACAGTCGTTGATCCCTTAGCCATTGCAATGTTGGAAGCCTTAATTGTCAAAATAACAGGCTCCCACTCGTAGTAACACCCCATTCTAGCATTCAACCTTATCTCTATAAAATCAATGTGTCATCCAACCTCTTCTAATAAAGGAAACACCCAGAAAATGTCATGTCGCCCCATCCTTTGAATGCCTTCCTCATTTATTTTCAGTAACTTCAACATTCCAATGATGTTACAATACAATAATATGAGTCTGGGGGCATCTTCCTTCTCATTTTCCCTTCCTTTGGTTTATGCAAAATCATTTTTACCATGGTCCTATTCTAGTACGCCCCCCCCTCTAGGCTTCGTACTTCTCCACTTCTAGTGCCACCCTTCCTAATTAATGCAGCATTTTGACGACTGATCATTTGAAACCAAATTCATTTCCCTCCCATCATCAGTCGTCAGTTCTCTTGTAAGTTGTAAACACGTACCCTGTCTCATCTTCCTAAGAGTCACTATCTGTCTTACCACAATAAACCTTATTGATTCATATCTACAGTTGAGTCTCTAAAATGATCCGGACCCACCCCATGTTTATCTCCCCACCTTCGTAACATGGAGTAATCTTGCTTCGTGATTGTTCAACAATCTTCCTTTAGTTGACCCTCTGATAGGTTCTCCCACGCCACCTTAGTAATCGATCTGGAACTCTCTACCCTACATATTCCACCTTGTCCGCCGACGCGTTAGCCAAGCGATGAACTAAGATGAACTCCATTATTTTCAGCCCCTCCATGTGTCTCCATATCTGTTGAATTAATTGGAAGAGACTTCAATTCTTCATGACATTTCTTAGTTGTGTGCAACATTGTAGGTCACATGTTGCTCTGATAGCTAGCACAAAGCCACCTTTGACTACCACATTCACCATTCCTTCATGGCGCAACATTTCCAGCCCATGGTCTAGGGCCTAAACTTTTCTTGTATTGTTTGAATCCTATACCATATTGATGAAATATAGTCTTTGAATTTTACCTATCTAGTTTTAAATGATCCCTCCAACGCCTACCTTACCTAGGTTTCGTTTGGATGCCCTGTCAAAGTTCAGTTCAAGGAAACCTTCCGTGGGAGCCATCTACACTACACAACCTAACTATAGATGGCTCTCTCTCGGTCTATGGTTCAGGCTGCTCAAGTAATCCATGGAATTTTTTTTTAGAAATCTCACTTATTGAGGGGAGGCTTGTTCCTATGTAGTTTGAATGCCTCTTCCAATAATTATCCCCTTAAGATGATGAAGAAATTTCCTTCATGATGTTTGAAACTAGGTGCTTCTTGTCATGGAATATGTGACGATACTCCTTCCAGACTAAATGAAGGATGAATCCTCGAATTAAATTTGAAGTCATATTCACCACTTTATTTTTAGTATACTACAATAGCCATTTTTTTATGGTTTCTTGTATACTTTCCTTGTTTCGTTCAGTTTGTCTAAAGATGAGGGTCAACCACTCCCATAGGGATTTAGTATAGATGGACATGTTCAAAAGGTGATAAAGGATTTCTTTTGAATTCTCATAGATATAACATGAAGATGCACATATAATTCCTCACTTTACTAAATTTTTCGAGGTCAAAACCTTCCCATGCGAAATCAATGACATAAAAATTTTAATTTTCGGCCAGTGTGGAACCAACCTGACTTTTCTCCATGATGGGTCACTAGATTCGTTATGTAATACTTTGAGTTATACCTTACCTTCCTTAAGTTTGAACTCTCACCCCTCTTTTTGTCCCCATCTAAGTCGGTCCTGGTCATTTTTTCACTAGGATTTGTATTTTGCTCAATTCCTATGTGATATTTTGGATTGTCAAATCACTCAGGGTTTTCTATTGAAAGATTTTTAGGTTACATTGTCTCCATTTGTTATTATCAAATCCTTGTGCCCATAATTGGTGGAATTACTTGTACCCATATTAGATAGTTGGAGGGGTTTCCATTCATGTCTATTTAATTTCAGTTGTTGTTGCTAAAAATCTTCCCATAATATGGCTTCCTTTCCATTTCTTATTTCCCAAAAGTAATGTCATTGTATGATTTCTCTATTATTCCAAGTCAAATTCCATATAGTCGATCCCTGGATTGAAACCAAGAGCCTAACCAGGTCTTTTGTTTGGAAATTAGGGGCATATTTGCTCTCCACAAGTTCTCCCATGGAGTCTCCCCTCTTGTTAACCATCTCCACCACAATTTGGTTCCATTGCTCTGTTTGTTATCTTTGAATCTTGGAGCCCTGGGCCTCCTACATCTTTTGGTTTATAGACAATGTTCCAAGCCAACAACACCCATTTTTGTTTTTCCTTTTCACCACAAGAAGTTCTATGGAATTCCCTAATTATTTGGAGCACTCCCTTAGGCGCAGAGATGATGCATAGCATGTAGCCTAGGTGTAGGTTTTAACTTTGTACAGAAATTACCTGCATACGAATCTAAAACACAGAAAATAAACAATGCGAGAGCATAACACATAAAACACATATACACATGGATTTTCCCCTGGATCGCAAAACCGCGACTACCAAATTGATTTTTCATTATGTTCCTTTCAATGTTGTAATACATATTTATACATGTCGAAGCATCCAATACCATGGACCAAAAACCATCACGTCCAAAACCGTGTGCATAAAATCATGCAAAAAACCATAGGTTGGTCTGCCTAAACTAATATATGGTCCAAAAACAAAATTTTCCGGGGTGCTACCTCGGACCCCATAGAGTGGGGTTACCTACACCCCTCAAACCCCCTATGAACCCCTCACTACGGAATTGGTGCAATGAAGGGGGGACTTTGCCCCCCCTCTAACCCCTCAGTTAACTATGTGGGCTAGTTGTGGAAAGAATATAACACAACCCAACATTCTCCCACTTGTTGTTTTCTTTCCACAGGGGGCCACAAGAGAGCTTAGTCATTTATCCAGCTTTGCAATGCCCATTGTTTCTCTACACCAAGAGAACTTCTCAGAGCTCACATACTTTGTCAATGCATCTACAATATTCTTGAAATTGTCCACCTTTACCAGCAACACCATTTTGTCTTTTATCATATCCCTCACAAAGTGATACTAAAAATCAATGTGCTTTGTCTTTGAATGATATGCATGGTTCTTTGCCAAGAAAATTCACTTTGGATGCCACAGTTTATCCTTACAGCTCCATGTACTAACCCCATACTTGAACACAATCTCTGCAACCAAACTGCTTCCTTGCTTGCATGAGTGGCTACCATGTATTCTGTCTCTGTAGTTGATAGTGCAACTACAGATTGTTTCTTACTCATCCAACTAACTACACCTCCAAATAGGTTAAACACATACCAACTTGTAGATCTTCTTTGATCCAGATCTGTAGCTCAGTCTGCATCAACAAAGCCATGAATATCCAACACTTTGTCGAATCCTAGTCTTCCTTGGTAGCACAAACCATAATCACTAGTGCCACAAAAATACATGAAAACTCGCTTCACTGTTGTCGAGTGCTCCTTCCCTGGTTTTGACATAAACCTGCTCAATACTCACACTTCATGTGCAATGTCTGGTCTAGCATAGACCATTGCATACATCAGGCTACTGACTGCACTTGCATATGGAACACGGGACATGTCCTCTTCTTCTTCTTGTGTCTTGGGACACTATTCAGCAGATAACTTCACACCTATAGGAATAGGAACCTTCACCGGTTTACTATCATGCATATTAAACCTTTGCAGTATTGTCTCGACATACTTCCTCTAGTTTAACCAGAGCTTCCTCTTTGCCTGATATCTTTTAATTTTCATACCCAAAATATAGTGTAGCACAAGATCTTTCATGTCAAATTTGGAGGATAATTGGGTCTTCAAATCCTAAATAATTTTTTTGTCATTTCCAACCAGCAACATATCATCCACATACGAACCCAGCTAAATAACACGGTCACCAATTAATTTAAAATACACACAATGATTTCCTTTGCTTCTGGTGAAGCCAAGTCCCCATATAAATGTATCAAAATTCTGATACCACATCCTTGGTGACCATTTTAACCCATACAGAGAATTCTTTAACTTGCATACCAGTTCTTTCTTACCCTTCACCGCAAAGCCTTCAGGTTGCTTCATGTAGATTTCCTCTTCTAGATTGCCATGAAGAAATTTTGTCTTCACATCCATCTATTCTACCTCAAAATAAAAAGCAGCAACAACAAAAAAAAGTAATCTAATAGAAGTTACCTTGGCAACGGGAGAAAAAATATCACCAAAATCAATTCTTGACATGTGGGAATAACCTTTTGTTACCAACCGAGCTTTGTATTTCTCCACCTTTCCTTCTGCATTTGTCTTCTTCTTGAGCACCCACTTCCTTCCAATGGATTTCCTTCCAACTGGGAACTCCACCAAATCCCAAGCCTCATTTTTGTACAAAGATGCCATTTCATCAGCCATGACCTCTTTCTAGAGTTTTCCATCCTCTGGATCTACTGCTTCCTTCACAGTTCTAGCATCATCATCAGTAATAGATAAAGCAACATTTGAATAGAAAGCAGATGGACTATACCTTTCTGGTTGTCTTCTTTCTTGAACTAATCTTCTCAAACCTGGATTTTGTGGCTCTTCAGCTTCTGATTCCTCCTCTACTGTAGAGTCTGATTCTTCCTCCTTTAGCTCAAACTCTAACTTCTCAGGTTCCTTTGGTTGGACTTCATGTTTAATAACATCTTTCACCTCTCTGAACATCACACCTTGGTTGTACACAACCTTCCTTGTTACTGGGTTCCAAAGCTTATAACCCTTTAAACCATCCTTATACCCAAGAAAGATGCACTTTTCAGAATTACTATCCAATTTGGTTCGTTTCTCCTTTGGAACATGTACATATGCATCGCATCCAAATACTATCAGATGTGAAAGAGAGGGTTTCTTACCAGTCCATACCTCTTGTGGAGTCTTATCCTCTAACGCTGATGAAGGTGATCTGTTGACCAGGTAACATGCTGTCTCCACTACCTCTGCCCATAATTCTTGTCCTAACCTGACACCACTGAGCATGCTTCTTGCCCTTTCCATCAACATCTTGTTCATTCTTTCTACAACTCCATTTTGCTGCGGTTTATATGGAGTAGTCTTCTGTTATGCTATACCACACTTCTTATAGAATTCTTCAGATTCCTTACTGCAAAACTCTCCACCGTTACCGGTCAAAGAATTCAGATTTCTTCTTAAGGAAATATATCCATGTATTCCTTGAGAAGTCATCTATAAATGATACATAGTACACAGACTTACCCAGTGATGGAACCTTCACATGTCTAAGCACATCATTGTGCACAAGCTCTAATATTTGTTTCGCCCTCTTACCACCAGAGGGGAAACTCACCCAATTCTGCTTCCCATATACACAATTTTAACAGAAATAAAAATCCAAAGAGCTATTACTAATACCTTCTACCATAACATTACCAAGAAGTATTCAAAGGTCCTTCTCTCCAATATGTCCAAGCCTTTGATGCCACAGCATGGTCTTCTCTCCAGAGATCACTAGATTTTCTGCTCCACTTTTAGGAACCAAAGAATGGTTGCAACCATCAACAATAGTGCTACCTTGCAGCTTGCATAGAGTTCTAATTCGAAATCCCCGCATCAATACCAGTGCCCCCTGAACCATCTTGTGGGTATCCTCCTCGAGCACTATTTTTACACCTGCATCATCCAACTTGCTTACAGAAATTAGATTTCTAGATAATGCAGGAATATGCAGAACACCCGGAAGTGTTCTAATCCTTCCACCTTGCAACTTCAACTTTAATTTTTCGTGACCAACAATTCTAGCCTTCCCGTCATCCCCCAAGAAGACATCACCACCATCATATTTCTCATACTCATAAAACCAATCTCTATGGGGAGTGAAGTGAAAGGATGCACTTGAGTCAATCAACCATGCCTCATGATCTACATGTGTACTTGAAGAAGCCAAGTACACATCCCCACCTTCATCTGAGGTGGTCTTCGCCACTGCAGAAGGATCATCATCAGATCCCTTTCCTTTATCAAGAGCTTTATATTTACAGTCCCTTTTGTAGTAACCTTCATTTCCGCATTTCTAGCACACCACCTTTATAGGTTTTCCTGGAGATTTAGATCTCCCTCTGGATTTATATCTCCCACTCGATGACTTATTTTTGTTTCTGTTTTGAGACCGTCCTCGTACATACAAGGCATCACCATTCTGGCTCTACATATTTTTCCGTCTCATCTCCTCCATCAGCAAGGATGAGACTATTTCATCAAACTACAAGGCAGTTGTATTGCTACCTATTACAGTAACTAGACTATCCCACGAATCTGGTAGAGAACACAACAAACTGATGCACTTATCTTCATCTAAAATTTTAATATCAATAGATAATAACTAACTTATCACAGTATTAAATGCGTTCAGATGCTCTGTCACCAAGTCTCCATCTTTCATCCTCAAGTTATAAATCTTTTTTTGCAAGAACAAATTATTCACCAGAGACTTAGTTGGGAAAAAGTCCCTAACTTGTCCCATAAAGCCTTGGTCGTAGCTTCCCCTGATACATTCGGCAATACTGAATCTGAGACACACAATCATATTGTGCTCTTTTCCTTCCAATCTAACTTCTTCCATTCTTCATCAGACACTCCTACTGGTTTAGTATCTGGATCTACCACGATCGACTAATCTTTATCCACCAATAGATCCTCCATCTTGAGTTTCCACAACTCAAAACTCTGACCATTAAATTTCTTGATCTCTATCTTTCCACTACTCGCCATCTTCTTTCACCACCAGAATCGATCTCGGAGATCTCCCACTGAACAGGGTCTACCACAGGCTCGAGTGAAACCCCTCAGCAACAAAGGCGTCCCCTTGAAGCCAAATCAACTCCAATACCAAATGTAGGTTTTAACCCCATACATAAATTACTTGCATATGAATTCTAAAACACAGAAAATAAACAATGCAAGAGCATAACACATAAAACACATATACATAGAGATTTTCCCCTGGATCCTAAAACCGAGACTTCCAGCTTGATTTTTCATTATTTTCCTTTCAATGTTACAATACATATTTATACATGCTGAAGCATCCAATACCATGGACTGAAAACTGTCGCGTCCAAAACCATGGACAGAAAACCATCGCGTCCAAAGGCATGTGTGAAAAATCATGCACAAAACCATAGGTAGGTCCACCCAACCTAATATAGGGTCTGAAAACAAAATTTTCCAAGGCTCTGCCCTGGACCCCATAGAGTGGGGTTAGCTACACCCCTCAAACCCCCTATGACCCCCACACTACGCAATTGATGCAACGAAGGGGGGCTCCGCCCCTCCTCTAACCCCCCGGTTAACTATGTGGGCTAGTCATGGAAAGAATATAACACAACCCAACACTGCGATATTCTAAAGAATTTCCTTTACTAGTACTAGCCGAGCTACCAAGTTTAAGGCTCTCAGCATCCATTGTTTAACCTTGTCTTCAAGGCTAGAGATTACTTTCTCCAAATTGGATTTCTTCTACCTTTTCACTATTATGGGGACCCCTAGGCACTTTGATTGGAGGAATTTACATTGGAACCCTTAAATAACTGTTAAGTTTCTCTAGATAGCAATGTGGGTGCTAAATAAATAAATCATGGACTTAGACTAGTTTAATTCCATACCTAAAGCAACCATGAAGGTGTCTACAATGACTTTGAATGATGGAGCCTCCATTACCATAGGAATGCCATGCATCATGGTATCATCCACAAACTTTTGATGTGTTGTTTCTTGACCTTCCCCATGCAACTTAAGGCCCTTTATGTCTCTTTCTCTGTTGGTCACTCCAATCGCCGTCCCTAGGCATTCATCATTAAGGTAAACATGAAGATAGACAATGGGTCTTGTTGCTGAATTCCTTTAGATGAAAAGAAAGGTTTTCTTGGGGCTCCATTAATCATGATTGAAAATTTGGGTGATGGGACCAGTGCCATAATCCATTTGATCCAGTGTTCATCAAAACCAAACTCTTCTAAAACGATTACATATATTCCCAAGTAATCTTATCATAAGCCTTAGACAAATATAGTTGCATGATCATACCTGCCTTTTCCGGGTCTTCAACAAATGTGTTATTTCATGCACAAGAATAGCATTATCCATAATATGTCTCCTCTCAACAAAACATAATTATTCATCTGAGATCAGACTTTGAGGAATTATTTTCATCCTGTTGGTAGTTGCTTTGGATATCTTATTGTATAGAACATTACATAGGGCTATCATCCTGAAATTATCTATGGTGTTGGCCATTTCTTCCATAGCAATAAGGACTATAAAAGTAGAATTCAAGGATTTGAGAATCATTTCTGACTCTTGAGAATCTTCCACCACCTCATAGATATCATGTCTAACTACTTCCTAGCAGGCTTTGAAGAAATAAACAATAAATACATCCTGTCTAGTGGATTTTCCATTAGCAATTTCATTCACAGTGAGGGACACTCCATCTATGGTCACTGACTTGTTCAAATTCTTGTTGTGTTCTTCCATGATAAACTTAGGGATATACCTCACAATAGTTTCGATATTCTCTCTTCTATCCACTTGGGGTTCTTCTACTATTTTTTGGAAGTAACGAGAAAAAACATTCTCAATATCCTGATGTGCTTCGTAGGCTTCCCCCTCTCATCCTTAATTCTAAGGATTCGATTCAAATTCCTATGTTCTATCATTAATCAATGAAATAACTTAGCGTTTCTCTCACCACAATTAAGCCATAACACTTAGGATTTATATCTTCATAGAATTTCCTCTTGTTTACATTTGTCCTCCCACTCCTTCGATAACTCCATCTCCTCTCCTTTGCTTTCCTCTGAGTAGCCTTGTGTGATCAACTTATGTTGTAGTGTTTCCATTTTTTATTCCAATTCCTTTTTTTCTTGTAATATGTTCCTGAATTCTATCTTATTCCTTTGTTTTAATTTTGACTTGATATGTTTTAACATAGACCTTAAGGGGTATATTTTGGAGCCACTGACTCAAATATGTTCCTTCCACCATCTTTAGATATTCTCCATAAAGTCGGGGTGGTCTAACCAGAAGCTTTCAAATCTAAATGGCCTATTTTTTGGCATAACTAACATCTCAATCATTAATATCATGGGCTAGCGGTATAATCCTCCATAGGGAAGGATATTTGCTGGTGCATCTACCTCTCTCATCAGTAAATCCTCTGAAATTAAAAACCTTTCAAGTCTCGACACAACTTGATGCTGCCATCCCTGCTTGTTACTCCATGCGAGGCAACCATTAACAGTTTCCATATCAATGACGTTTCCCACCTCTATGAATTCCTTGAATGCTTCAACATCTCGATCTGCTCTTCTTTGCCACCCTTTTTTTCTAATGGAGAAGTTATCATATTGAAGTCTCCCACCAAAACCCAAGGGATATGCCCTTTCCTAATTTTTATCTTACTTGGATCAGGAAGGAGTTTGATGTTCTCTTCTATTCTTTGACGCCCATACAAATTTGTAAACACCATTGTTCCTAGAGTCCCTATAACCTGCATTTCTACCGATATGTATGAACTTGTTCCTTTTAAATCAAGTAATATCAAATATTGGGGGTTCCAACCAATCATGAACCCCCCTACAGAGCCCTATGATTCAAACTCCACTATATCATACCTTCTCCCTAATTTCCTAATTAATTCCTTGATTTTCTCAGCAGAGCAATTAGATTCTTGCAAGAAAATAAAATCAAGTTGTTCCATTTTAATCTTCTTCATATGCAGATGTTGTTTCCAAAGACTACTAATTCCTATTATATTCCATGTTAAAACTTTCATTATTTAACTGCGGTTAAGGGTGGGCGAGCTTAACGCTCTCACCTTACCTAAACTTATTAGGATGGCTTCCAACTCCTTAAGGGTGATGCTGTTTGACTTCCTCCCCATTTTTTGTCCTATGTTGTGGCACCAAAACCATTTGAGAACCTGTTTCTTTCACTCCCAACTCGACTATTTATGTGTGTGATATTTTCTGGCCCCTTATTTTTGTCTCTTCTCTCATAATGTAAATATAATGGATTCTATCCATTTGATCACAGGGATAGTTTCCAGTCCCTATATTCTCTCTTGCTCCACCATATCTTGGAGGTCGATAACTTCCTATTCTATTATTTCCTACATTTCTCGGTCATCTATTGCTACCTCCTTTTGGGTCATTTTCGCATCACCCTCAAAATCCTTTGATATATATAGGATGTCACCCTATTGTCCATTCTCTTTGGTTAGCTGCAATGTCTCTTCTTCTTTCCTTTCACCTTTTCCCCCATTTTCCTCTTCCTCAACCCTCTGACCCTCTGGATTTTCTTTGGATAAGATTTTAAAGTTGTTTCTTTGAGCTTTTCTCCCTCCCTACTTTCTTTGTTGTTGCCTTCTAGTAGCTCTACCCCTTGGGTTGGGTCTAACAAACCCATCTACATCATTACGATCTGCTTATTTTCCCTATTCCTCCACTTTATTTAACAAGAATTCCCTTATCAGGTGTCCATGTTCATGGAATCTTCTACATCTGAAAGAAATCTTCTCATAGTCCATAATTTGTAGCCAAAATTCATCCGAGAACTCTAATTTGACTAGATCAGGCAGTGCCCTAGAAGCATCCATTTCCACATATATTATTGCATACGATGTATATCTTCCTTGTAGCATTTCTTCTGATATTTTAGTAAATTTTCCTAGTGTTTCTTATATCATCTTTAAAGTTGAAGGTAGCCAATAATCTAGGGGTAGAGAGTACATATGGACCCACATTGGGAATTGGTAAAGGTTTCCTTCTCTGGGGTGAAACTCTCCATCCATGGCTGCATGCATAAACTAACTGATGCAAAAAAATTGGGATGGCCATCAAAGATTCGGTCTCTATCTTCCATATTGGCGAAGACCACCATGAATAAACCTTTAGACCCTAGATGTAGCTTTATCTCCCCTCTCAATTTCCAATGATGTTTGATCCAGGCACATAAGGATTTTTTTTGTGGGCCAAAGGCCCATAAACTTACATATGACAACATATGACTTCATACGATCTCCGAAGGGCTTGAGTCTCAGGATCAATGATCAATGGAATCAGTATCATTGTTGTTTTTGGTTTACATGACCCTGTGGAGCCTTTTGATTTTTGTTGTTTCTGCTGATTTGCTTTCTTTCTTATCAGAACTCTCTCTTCATCTCTCATTTATATGTTCCCACCTACCTCATTCGTACCTTGGACATTCTTCGACCTAACATATCCCTAAACATTGAAACCTACCTTGATCCCCTTCCCCTTTTTTGTTACCACATTTTGATAGAAGGGAGCTCCACTGCCTCCCTTTTTGAACACCATCATCATCAAACCATAGGCTTCTCTCATTAGAAATCCTCAGAGGATAAGATTTCCTTTTAACTCCCTTTGAAAAGTTATTTGATCAATTATTCTATAAATTATGGTTAATTATAATATAGGTTTACTTAAAATATTTTGATATATAAAAATAAAATATTAATTATAAATTCGTGTATGTAATACATTTTTGGTCAATTTTTCCTTAATTTCTTAAAAGATTTATTGGAATCATAAGCATGAACTATGAAATATGTGTAACTTATATAATTAAAATTTTATTTTAAATAAATAAAACCCAAGATAGAAAAAAAAAACCGTGTAGCTAGAAAAGAGTTTAAACATAGAATAGTTAGATTGATCTAGACCCTAGTTTTTGTTATTTAAATTATGTTTCAAAATGAATTAATGGACTCAACATCATGGAAAACCTCTAGTACAGTTAATTTTTTTTAGTCAATTTTTCTTGAAATCCTATGGAAGGATAGGTTTGAACTATGAAATGTCCATAATCAAAGTATTCTATAGGTTTTCCATGCTATTAAATTCATTTATGCATTCATATTTTAAATAACAGAAAATAACAATTTTTCCAATAGTTATATAGTTAGGCAAAAAAAAAACAAAATGTAGAATATTTAGATTGCTCCTAAAGCAATAATGGAGTCTAAATCTTCTACATTTGATATTTTTGGTTCACTTTTTCCCAAAAAATTGCATGGATTTATGGGATCTATAAATTGAGTTGTTGAAATTATGAATTTAATTTGTGAAATATTCATAATCTAAATATTCAAAAACTTTTCACAATATTAAATCTGTTTATATGTTCAAAATGTTTTATTTTTATTTTTTTAAGTCAAAATTTTGCATTAGTTCAAAAGAAGATTATATTGAGGTATGCTAGGGTTTTTCCTTCTTCCATCCTCACCCTTACCAGATTTGTTGACCAGAAGAAGAGAACAAAACCATAAAACTAGTAAATCAATCTGACAAGAAAACTAGAAGTTGATAGCCCAATAGCACCAAAACGTCCCAAGTAGTAGAATAAAACCATATATCATCTGGAGTCTGATGAATTAATGGGTGTTAGATTGTCTCGGCCAATGCCCGATGACAATTGTGGACTGAAGGAGCAACATACATGCTTCTCCATGTGGACCAACCATCCCTCCAGGCGATCTAACATCTCATAAATTTATCCTTATCCCCTCTGTCAGGTATCCATTCAATCTTGCATGTGCCAGTAGTTCCCTTGCAAGTCATTCTTGAAGCCAATAATTATGTGATGATCATCATGGATGTCTCTCATAAGTTGTTTTAGTAGAAGGATAATATATTGGAGACGGGTGTTGAGAGTATGAAAGGGTGGAGGAAGATTAACTCTACATGGAGAATGAGCCTGATTAGGGTCCAACTCCTCCCCCAAGTAGAAAATTTCTGGTATTGGCTCTCCACAATAGCCCTGAGGCCTAACTTCCCATCAAGCACGTCGTCTTTGATTCTCCATGAAAGTGTAGACCAAGGTGTCAATTCAACTAGTAATGAACTAGTGTGCCTTATCAAATAGCTCAATATACAAATCATTACACGATTCAACACACCTAGTGAAATCATCACACATCCCAATTTATGACCACCACACTCATCGTTTACTGCCTTCTAAGCTCTAGCGACCCCTTATTTCATAATGGCCAATGTACTGAGCTATTGCCACCCCCGCAAAGCGACCATATAGGTTTCTGTGCAATATATGAACCTAAGAATGCAAGCCCTCCTCTGTCCTTATGGTTGGGAGAGTAAGGACTTGTAGGGTTGCTCATTGACTCCCAATTGAATAATATATGCAATCTGGACACCCACAGCCAATCACCAATGCCCTACAAACTTAGAAAAAATCCAAAGGAGCCCACTACCTTCTCTAAAACATGCATCCCTAGGCGGAAGCTCTATAAGAGGGTGCAATGCATCCAAATCAACACCCATACCCATTCTCAAAACCACTAGTATATCTATTAGCAACTAGAACCTGTCGTAACGAGCAATATCGCCAATCCCCTACGAGTAATCATTGGTGAGGCCATTGCGACAAAGGTCTCATATTGCATCAAAAGACCACACCACGAGAGTCTGTAATGAAAACTGGAAACTACTGCCTAAGTCTAGCGAAAAATGCATGACCACTTGTAGTCACCAAGAAGCAAGGTATGTCTCCTGAAGAGAGCCACCCTACATCACACACCAAGCCCAATTTCCTGTAACCATCATGCCCATGCCCAAACTAAACAACCACAACCAATTACACCAACCCACACGATTTAAAGGAGACCTTTCTTCTAGAAATTCCTCCTACTGCACATCAGCCACGTTTTACATGATCCCATGCATTAATTCAAATGCCAAGAAGAGTAAAGAGGCTAGATACTTCTACAATTAAACCTTGAGATATTAACACCTTATCAGAAAAGTTTAAAATGTATTTTAAATAAAAGAGAAACTACAATTTACCAAAAAAATATATACTTAAATTTCAAAAAATAAATATAAAATAATCAATATACTCATAAAACAATTACACTTCATTACACACGTGCATACAACTATACATATATTCAAAATAATATATATAGACTATTAAGAAATACCATAAACCATATTTTTATGTAATACCATTAACTTAATATGAACAACCCTAGCCTAGTCATTAATTAATGAGCACCAAGAGTTAGCATATATCAGCATAGATCCATTTTTACTCTAGATCTAGCAAGCCTCGAGAGGGATCAAATATTTTTTCACTCTATGCTAGTTTGCATATCAGGAAATTTGATCCCTATTAGCATATATCAGCATCGATCCATTTTTACTCTAGATCTACTAAGCGTCGAGAGGGATCAAATATTTTTTCACTCTATACTAGTTTGCATTGAAATTTGATCCCTCTTGATGCTTAGTAGATCTAGACTAAAGATGGATCTATGTTGGTTTAATTCCCCCTTTAAATAGGCTACATTCCACATGAATACCATGCGTCAATACCATTGATTCTCAATACCATGGGTCAATACCATGTGCCATATTTATTTTTATTAATATTAATATTAGGATTAATAATGTTTTTTTGCATGGTATTAATAGTAATTTTTCCCGTTTGGCCCATAGGCTTCACATAAATAAAACATCTTTTCTGAGTGTTCGTAAATATAAAGTGAATTATGGAATAAATATAAAAAAATGTTTTATTTATTTACCATACCTCTGGTTTATTTATATTTCTATTAATTTACCATACCTGTTGTATAAATATGGTATTTTGCCCATAGGCTTCACCTAAATAAAACCTCTTTTCGAGTCTTCTTAAATATAAAGAGGTTTACGGCCTAAATATAAAAAGAGGCTTTATTTATTTACCATACTTATTTTTTGAGTGTTCATAAACCTCTTTATAATTTAAATTTATATTGTGTTTATATATAACCACCATAGATCCATCTTAACACTGGATCTATCAAGCGCGGAGAGGGATCAAATCTCTCGAGGTGCAAACCTATCTTTTGAGTGAAAAACTTGAGGAAATGTTTGCACCTCGAGAGATTTGATCCATCTCGGTGCTTGACAGATCTTGTGTTAAGATGGATATAGGTTGGTTTTAGTCATGTGTGATCATACAAAATGAGAAAGTCTGTTAGTAACTTGAATGATGAAAAATGATGAAATAGAAATTTTGAGTGCAAAGTGTCAATGTAACAATTTTGATCAATAGAAAATGTGAATGCTAATAATATAGTCAATTACAAAAAATCTTCATTGCAATCAATCTAAAACTATTTAGAATCATAGACCATTCAAACCCCAAATAATTTTCAATAGTAGTTATTTTCTTTTACGATGTTTGAATGCAAAGTAATTAACAATGTTGAATGACGGAAAATGAGAATAATACCCAATTATAAATATTTTATAGTTTCAAGAATAAAACATTTGGGGTAAGCAAATATTTTATTTAGGATGAAAATTCAAGTATTGTATTTATGGTTGAATAATTTTTATGTTCTTACACTAAGAGAGAGTGTGCATGTTTTGGGGGTGAGAAGGAGAGACAAGGGGAGATAGAGATATAGATGGAGGGAGAGGGAATAGAGAGAGGCGAAGACAAGGATGGAGGAAGAGATACACATATGGAGAGAGAAATGTTAGAGAGAGAGAACGGGAAGAGAGAGGGAGGGGAAAGGGAGGGAGAGAGAGATAGATAGATATGGAGAGAAATTGTGTATGTTTAGGGGCTGAGATAGAGATATAGATGGAGGAGGTAGAGATGTGCTTACACTGAAATCAATGAACACTATTAATATAATTACTTTTAAATTAATGTATATCATACATCTTGTTGCATCAAATCAAAAATCAACATCTACACTAAATCAACGCATCTAGTGCAAAAATTCAAATAGGATTAGGAATCAACATCTAAATTGGAATCAATGCATCCAGTGCAAGCAATCAAATATGATTAGAAATCAATAGCTACACTGGAACTACTACATCTAATGCAAGCAATCAAATATGAGTAGAAATCAACATCTATGATGAAATCAATGCATATAGTGTGAGTTATTAAATATGATTAGAAATTGACATCTACACTAAAACCAATGCATCTAGTGCAAACGATTAAATAGGATTAAAAATCAATATCTACACTTAAACCAATGAATCCTATGCAAACAATCAAATAAGAGTAGAAATCAACATCGACATTAAAATCATTGAATCTAGTGTAAGGTATTAAATAGAATTATAAATCGAAATTTACACTAAAATCAATGCATATAGTGCATGTGATCAAATAGGATTAGAAATCAACAACTACATTGAAATCAATACATGTATTTTATTGCAAATCTAAAATATTGATCACTTTCTAGATCTAACTTCTATGTATGTATCTGTCTCTGTGAGACTCTTTCTTCTTCCCTCTCTCTCCACCTTACATTATGTGTCTATCTCCCTACCCCTCTCATTCTCTCTCTTCCCCTCCCTCTCTCATCCGTCTCACTTTATTTTCCTCTCCCTAACTTTCTCTTCTTTCCTCTCTACCCCTGACATCTATATTTATACTTCCCTCCATCTCTCCTTATTTGTCTCTCTATCTCAACCCCCTAAACATATTTCATGCTCTCTCACTCTCTCCCCATATCGATCTATCTTTCTATATGTAGATTTTAGCCTGCATAGAAATTACCTGCATACGAATTCTAAAACACATAAAATAAACCATGCGAGAGCACAAAACATAAAACACATATACACAGAGATTTTCCCCTGGATCCCAAACTGGGACTACCAGCTTGATTTTTCATTATGTTCCTTCCAATGTTATAATACATATTTATACATGTCGAAGCATCCTATGCCATGGACCGAAAACCATCGCATCCAAAACCATGGACTGAAAACCATCACGTCCAAAAACATGTGTGAAAAACATGCACAAAACCATAGGTGGGTCTACCCAACCTAACATAGGTTCCAAAACCAAAAATTTTCAGGACGTTGCCCCGGACCCCATAGAGTGGGGCTATGTACACCCCTCAAACCCCCTGTGACCCTCCCGCCACGCAATCGGTGCAATGAAGGGGGGGCTCTGCCCCCCTCTAACCCCCCGGTTAACTATGTTGGCTAGTCATTGAAAGAATATTATAACACAACCCAATGTTCTCCCACTTGTTGTTTTCTTTCCAGAGGAGGCGACAAGAGAGCTTAGTCATTTATCCAACACTACAATGCCCATTGTTTCTCTACACCAAGAGAGCTTCTCAAAGCTCACATATTTTGTCAATGCATCTACAGTATTCTTCAAAGTTTCCACCTTTACCAGCAACACTGTTTTGTCTTCTATCATATCCCTCACAAAGTGATACTGAAAATAAATATGCTTTTCATTTGAATGATATGCAAGGTTCTTTGCAAAGAAAATCACACTTTGGCTGTCACAGTCTATCCTTATAGCTCCCTGTACTAACCCCATGCTTGAACAAAATCTCTGCAACCAAACTGCTTCCTTTCTTGCATGAGTAGCTACCATGTATTCTGCCTCTATAGTTGATAGTGCCACTACAGATTGTTTCTTATTCATCCAACTGACTACACATCCAAATAGGTTAAACACATACCCACTTGTAGATCTTCTATCATCTAGATCTCCAGCTCAGTCTACGTTAAAAAAGCCATGAATATCCAACACTTTGTCTAATCCTAGTCTTCCTTGGTAGCACAAACCATAATAACTAGTGCCACGCAAATTCCGGAAAACCCACTTCACTGTTGTGTAATGTTACTTTCTTGGTTTTGACATAAACCTGCTCAATACTCCCACCACATGTGCAATGTTTGGTCTAGTACAGACCATTGCATACATTAGGCTACCGACTACACTTGCATGTGGAACACAGGACATGTCCTCTTCCTCTTCTTGTGTGTTGGTACACCCTTCAGTAGATAACTTTACACCTACAGGAATAGGAACTTTCACCGGTTTACTATCCTGCATAATAAATCTCTACAATATTGTCTCGACATACTTCCTCTGGTTTAACTATAGCTTCCACTTTGCCCGATCTCTTTTAATTTCCATGCCCAAAATATAGTTTGCAGCACCAAGATATTTCATGTCGAATTTGGAGGACAATTGGGTCTTCAAATCTTGGATAATTTCTTTGTCATTTCCAACCAGCAACATATCATCCAGATATAAGACAAAATAAATAACATGGTCATCAATTAACTTAAAAGACACACAGTGATCTATTTTGTTTTTGGTGAAGCCAAGTCCCCGTATAAATGTATGAAATTTTTGATACCACATCCTTGGTGATTGTTTTAACCCATACAAAGACTTCTTTAACTTGCATACCAGTTCTTTCTTACCCTTCAACACAAAGCCTTTAGGTTGCTTCACGTAGATTTCCTCTTCTAGATCATTGTGAAGAAATGTTGTCTCCACATCCATCTATTCTACCTCAAAATCAAAAGTAGTAGCAACAAATAAAAGTAATCTAATAGAAGTTACCTTGGAAACATGAGAAAAAATATCACCAAAATCAATTCCCGGCACCTAGGAATAACATTTTGCAATCAACCGAGCTTTGTATTTCTCCACCTTTCCTTCTGCATTTGTCTTCTTCTTCAACACCCATTTGCTACCAATGGGTTTCCTTCCAGCTGACAACTCCACCAGATCCCAAGCCTCATTTTTGTTCAAAGATTCCATTTCATCAACCATGGCCTCTTTCCAGAGTTTTCTATCCTCTGAATCTACTGCTTACTTCACAGTTCTAAGATCATCATCAGTAATAGATAAAGCAAAATTTGAACAGAAAGCAGATGGACTATACCTTTCTGGCTTCCTTCTTTCCTGAATTGATCTTCTCATACCCGGAGTTTGTGGCTCTTCATCGTCTGATTCCTCCTCTACTGTAGAGTCTGATTCTTCCTCCTTTAGCTCAAACTCTATCTTCTCAGGTTCCTTTGGTTGGACTTCATGTTTAATAACATCTTTCACCTCTTTGAGCACCACATCTCGGCTATAAAAAACCTTCCTTGTTACTGGCTTCCAAGGATTTTAACCCTTTAAACCTTCCGTATACCCAATAAACATGAACTTTTCAGATTTACTATCCAACTTGGTTTATTTCTCCTTCGGATCATGTACATATGCATTACATCTAAATACCCTCAGATGTGAAAGAGAAGGTTTCTTACAAGTCCATACGTCCTGTGGAGGTTTATCCTCCAACACTAATGAAGGTGATCTGTTGACCAAACATGCTGTCTCCACTGCCTCTGCCCAGAATTCCTATCCTAACATGGCACCACTGAGCATGCTTCTTTCCCTTTCCATCAATGTCCTGTTCATTCTTTCTGCAACTCCATTTTGCTGAGGTGTATATGGAGTAGTCTTCTATCATGCTATACCACACTTCTTACATAATTCTTCAAATTACTTACTGTAAAACTCTCCACTGTTATCTGTCATCAACACCTTTACCTTCTTCTATATCTGGTTTTCCACCAGAGCCTTGAATTCTTTAAACTTGTCAAAGACTTCAAATTTCTTCTTAAAGAAATATATCCATGTATTGATTGAGAAGTCATATATAAATGATACATAGTACACAGGCTTACCCAGTGATGGAACCTTCACAAGTCCAAACACATCCCTATGCACAAGCTCTAATATATGTTTCACCCTCTTACCTCTAGAGGGGAAACTCACCCAATTCTGCTTCCCATACACACAAATTTCACATAAATCAAAATCCAGAGAACTATTACTCATACCTTATACCATACCTTTAGCATGAAGTATTCGAAGGCCCTTCTCTCCAATATGTCTAAGCCTTTGTGCCATAACATGGTAGTCTCTCCATAGACCACTAGATTTTCTTCTCCACTTTTAGGAATCACAGAACTGTTGCACCCATCAACAACCATGCTACTGTGCAGCTTGTATAGAGTTCCAATCCAAACTCCCCGCATCAATACCAGTGCTCCCTGAACCATCTTCCAGGTATTCTTCTAGAACATTGTTTTTACACTTGCATCATTCAACTTGCTTATAGAAATTATATTTCTGGACAATGCAGGAATATGCAGAACACGCAGAAGTGTTCTAACCCTTCCACCTTGCAAATTCAACTTTACTTTTCCTTGACCAATGATTCTAGCCTTCCTATCATTCCTTAGGAAGACATCACCTCCATCGTATTTCTCATACTTGCAGAACTAGTCTCTATGGGGAGTGAAGTGAAAGGATGCACCTGAGTCAATCAACCATGCCTCATGATCTACATGTGTACTTGAAGAAGCTAGATACACATCCCCACCTTCATCTGAGGTGGTTTTTTCCTCGACAGAAGGAGCATCGCCAGATCCCTTTCCTTTATCAGGAGATTTAGATTCACAATACCTTTTGTAGTGCCCTTCCTTTCTGCATTTCCAGCACACGACCTTTACAGGTTTTCCTGGAGATTTAGATCTCCCACTCGATGACTTATTTTTGTTTCTGTTCTGATACCGTCCTCATACAGACAAGGCATCACCATTCTGGCTCTCCATATTTTTCCATCTAATTTTCTCTGCCAGCAAGGATGAGTCTATTTCATCAAACTGCAAGGTAGTTTCATTGCTACCTATTGCAATAACCAGACTATCCCATGAATCTGGTAGAGAACACAATAAACTGATGCACTTATCATCATCTAAAATTTTAATAACAACATATGCAAACTGACTTACCATAGACTTAAATGCGTTCAGATGCACTGTCACTGAGTCTCCATCTTTCATCCTCAGGTTATACAGCTTTTTCTATAGGAACAATTTATTCAACAGAGACTTAGATTGGTACAAAGTCCTTGACTTTTCCCACAAAGCCTTCGCCATAGCTTCCCCTAATACATTCAGTAGTACTGAATCTGAGACACACAATCATATTGTGCTCTTTGTCGTCCGATCCAACTTCTTCCTTTCTTCATTGGACACTCCCATTGGTTTAGTACTCAGATCTACCACAATCCACTGATATTTATCCACCAACAGATCCTCTATCTTGAGTTTCCACAGCTCAAAACTCTGACCATTAAATTTCTCAATTCTCTATCTTTCCACTGCTCGCCATCTTCTTTCACCACCAGAATTGATCTCGCAGATCTCCCATTGAACATGGTCTACCACAGGCCTGAGCGAAAACTCTCAGCAACAAAGGGATCCCCTTGAAGCCAAAAAGGCTCTGATACCAAATGTAGTCTTAACCTCGTACAGAAATAACCTACATATGAATTCTAGAACACATAAAATAAACAATGCGAGAGCATAACACAATAACCTACATATGAATTCTAGAACACATAAAATAAACAATGCGAGAGCATAACACATAAAACACATATACACAGAGATTTTCCCCTGGATCCCAAAACTGGGACTACCAGCTTGATTTCTCATTATGTCCCTTTCAATGCTATAATAAATATTTATACATGCCGAATAATCCTATACCATGGACCAAAAACCATCGCGTCCAAAACCATGGACCGAAAACCATCGTGTCCATAATCATGTGCAAAAATCATGCACAAAACCATAGGTAGGTCCACCCAACATAATATAGGGTCCGAAAACAAAATTTTTTAGGGCTTTTCCCTAGACCCCATAGAGTGGGGTTACCTGCACCCCTGAAACCCCCTGTGAGCCCCCCGCTACACAATCGGCGCAACGAAGGGGGTGCTCCGCCCCCCTCTAACCCCCGAGTTAACTACGTGAGTTAGTCATGGAAAGAATATAGCACAACCCAACACTATATACCTATCTCTCCCTCCTCCTTTCCCTATCTATCTCTTCCCCCTCTCTCTCTCTCTCTCTCTCTCTCGCTCTCTCTCTCTCTCTCTCTATCTCTACCCCATCCATCTATATCTCTATCCCTCTTCCTCCCTCTCTCTCTTTGCCTCTCTCTTCTACCCCCTCTCCCACCCCATCTCTATCTCTATCTCCCCTTTTCTCTCCTTCTCACCCAAAAAACATACACATTCTCTCTCCATATCTATCTCTCTCTCTCTCCCTCCCTCTTCTTCTACCTCTCTCTCTACCTTCTCTCTGCCTTATCTCTCTCTCTCTCTCCCGTCCATCAATCACTCTCAATCTCTCCCTTTCCACTCCCTCCCAAAATTTCTCTCTCTATGTCTTTCTTTGATCTAGGTGGATGTTGGTGGACACCCGCCTAGCCTACTTGGACCCCCGCAACTGTCTCTTTCAGTTTTTTAGTTTCCTTAATTGTAGCACAATTTATTATTTTTGGTAGTTTTTCAGGTCCTGAACATCTGGAGCCATTTTAAGGCCCTAAATGACTTTTTTTGGGAAAATTGGGAGCCACATGGGTCAAACAGAGATTGTATGCCAAAGTTACAACCCCGGGAAGTTGATGTACCAATTTACCCAAAACAGGGCCCATGGTTTGGCGCTTCATCTCCTAGGGTTATGTTTTTGGATGTTTAGGGTTTTCCATTGTTTCTCAACAATAAATGTGCCTTTGAACCTCATTGTAAGATAGTTCATAGGCATGTAGGCACCACATCTCTTCTTAGAGATAAGCTACCATCACCCTAGATAGTTTATTTCCATTTCTGTTTGTAAGCATATTTCAGTATTTTACATTAACGAAATGAATTATTATTTCTGCTGCATCTCTATACTTATGGTTATATCTATAATATGTTGTGTTTCTATCTAAATCTGGATCAGTGTTATTAGAGGGGTCTGCTATTTCTCTTTTGTTCTTTGCATGTCTCCAATGAGGTCGGGGTATAGGGAGTTAGGGCTTGAATTGGTCGAACCCTTGCAATACCAGCCTCGCAAATCCCAAAAACCTCCCATGGGAGATGAAAAGAAATACGAGGGGGCAGGATATAATCAAAATCTTGCTCGAAGAAGCCCTTGAGTGAAAAAGGAACACAATGATGGAAAAATTTTCCCAGACGCTTCAGTGGCTACCTAGGGGCGACACATTTGCTTCTAACAGCTACGCTGAAAACACCACACCCTTTAAGGTACAAGTTAACCTTGAAATCCCCATATTCAAGGTTCAGATAGATGCAGATGCCATAGATAAATGGTTAAATCTACTAGATGGTTATTTTTTTGTTCATGATTTTTCCAGCCAGGAAAATATCACTTTTGCACTTCTCAAAGTAGCCCCCCATGTCAAGGACTGGTGGGAAACCTATTGCGAGCAGAAGGATGAAAGTATGGGCTCACTATTTTTAGCCACACCCACTTGGAATTCATTCCGGGATTCCATCAAGGAGCAGTACTTCCCTGTCAGGAGCTATGAGGACAAATACATAAAGTGGACCACGCTGCGGTAGGGAAGGGACCAAGATGTGCCAAAGTTCACAAATATTTTTCGTACCCTTTGCACAAAGTTGGTTATCAAGGATTCTAGGCTACATTTGGTACTCAAATACCATGGATGCATACATAGGTACATCCAGGACGATATTGAGTTCCTGGACATCTCCTTGCTTGGCATAGTGTACCGATACACTGTCAAGATCAAGCAAAATTTTAAACAAAAGAAGCGAGACTTTGGATCTGTGAATACGAACAACAAAGGACAAAGCCAAGGTGGGGTGACGCAAGACAACCTGTCAAAGTAGAAAGGAAATAACAACACCATGAAGTCAAAGAAGGACACAGAAAAGTGGTGTGAGTTCCATAACAGCCCCACTCATGACATAAGTGAGTGTCGGACCAAGCAGTCACTGGTGGCCAAGTTGAAGGCTTCAGAATCAGATGCATGTTCCGACCCTAAGTCAGAACCCGACAAGAGGAATGAAAAAGGGAAGTAGATCATTAACACAAAGCCTAGAACCACTGTTGCCACTGCCAAGATCCATAAGAATGAGCCTGAAGATCTAGAGGAGGGGGAGCATCTTTTCCACTCAAAGATGTGGGTGAAGGTTCACCACTGCAATTCATTGACAATGCAATCCAAAAGAACATATTTTTAGTAGAGTTCGTGAAGCTGTTGAGCCTACTGACAACACCACACTTGTAGTTGTACAATATTGGGTGGCTTCATGAAGAATGATATCTCCGAGTCGGCCAACAATGTCGCCTTCCCTACAACATCAAGCCTTTCACAGATGAGGTATTGTGTGATGTTGTACCTCTTGATGTTTGTGATGTATTATTAGGCAAACCATACTTGTGGAAGTGACATGTTGTGTATGAGTTAAGGCCTCATGGTATTATTATTTGTGTAATACATTATACAAGATATTGGAGGCAGCCCCACCTACCACCACTTCTTTGATCCCTTCTAAGAAAGGCAGTAAGATCATATCCAAGACTAGGAAATTTATTTTCTTCTTGGTTCACCCTCAAAGTAAGGGGAAGATCATAGCCACATCCATGGCCCCCAGGAAGGGTTCCTCCATGCAGAAGAAACAGGTGTATACGATCATGAAAGAAGATAGGGACATCTTCTCCTCATCCACAGGGGTACTATTGAATTGTCAGGTCAAACATTCATCCGATTTGACTTCCGGAGCACCTCTACCCAATGGGCCGATCTATCACCACTCCATTGTGGAAAATTCCAAGTACAAGTAGTGGCATGATCAAAATCAGGTGCCACACAAGTTTCTGGTGGGCAACAAAGTCTGGTTGCACCTACAAAAAGAACGCTTTACAAGAGCCCAACAAAAGCTCAGATCACTACGATATGGTTCTTACACCATTACCAAGGTTCTGGGAAAAAATTCTTTGGAGCACAACATTCCCCCATTCCTTCGATTGCATCAAGTGTACAATGTGGTCTTCCCTCAACCATGCTTCCCACCATTACTGGAAACATCAGAGATTGCAGAATAGCTCACTAGGGACCAAGTTCAGCAGAAGTTTATGCATCTGATGGAGGCACTCAACGCAATGGGGACTGTTGCTTCCCAAGGGGGGGGTAATGATCTAAGTGGATGTTTGTGGCCACCCACCTAGCCCACTTCAACTACCACAACTATCTCTTTCAATTTTTTAGTTTCCTTAATTGTGGCACAATTTATTATTTTCAGCAGTTTTTTGGGTCCTAAACTTCCGGAGCTATTTTAGGCCCTAAATGACATTTTTTGGGAAACCTTGGAGCAACATGGGTCCATGGACTAATGTTTCTCACTCAAAAGTTGTATTCCTCAGATAGATATATCTAATGAGGTATTGTGTGCATCAAATGGAGATCCTATGGCAAAGTTACGACCCTAGGAAGTTGATATACCAATTTACCCTAAACAGGGCCCATAGTTTGGCGCTTCATCTCCTAGGGTTAGGTTTCTGGATGTTCAGTGTTTTCCATTTTTTCTCAACAATAAATAGGCCTTTTAGCCTCATTGTAAGACAGTTCAGAGGCATATAGCCACGACATCTTCTCTTAGAGATAAGCTACCATTGCCCTAGCTGGTTTATTTCCATTTATGTTTGTAAGCATATTTCAATATTTTACGTTAATGAAATGAAGTATTATTTCTACTACATCTCTATATTTATGGTTATATCTATAATTTGTTGCGTTCCTGTCTAAATCTAGATCATTCTTCCCCCTCCAACTCCATCTTTCTCTCCCCCTCTCTCTCTCCTCTCTCTTTTTCCTTCCTCTCTCTCCCCTTCTCTCCCACCTCCCTCCTTCTCTGCCACCATCATAAACATTCTCTCTCTACCCTCCACTTTTTCACTCTCTCGCTCCCTCTCTCTTTCTCTCTCTCCCCCTCTCTCCCCCCTCCATATCTATGTCTCCCTGTCTCTCGCTTCCCCTTCTTTCCTTATCTTTATCTTTTCCTTTTGTCTCCTCTCTCCCTCATTCCATTTTCATCTCTCCCTTGTTAGTCCCTCTCTTCCCCCCTCCAAATCCATCTCTCTCCCTCTCTCTCTCACCCCCTCTCTCTCTTCCTTTCCCTCTCTCATTGTTTCTCTCACCTCTATGTCTCTCATCTCTATGATGTAAACCTAATATTTTGATATTGGACTTGCTAGTACAAAAATGTCTGCATCCTCTAATAAATAAATCAACATATTCTTGCATTTTGGACCAATGCACATACCTATGTAAGTTATAAATTGTATCCCCAAGAATAAAATGTTCCATGTACACAAGTTTGTATGCATCACGGATAAAGTGATCCATGTGCATAAGAGTTCCAAAATATGTAATCTTGAATGTGGGTGGCCTTGAAAGTATGCATAGCAACTTATTAATTCTATCATTATTCTATTTGATGATTAGATAAAACTATTGAAAAATATACATCCACTTCTATTTTCTAATTTGCGAAACCTTACTATGGGATTAAAAATTCTATAATGGATAGTGATAAATGTGGATAATAATTTCCTTGTCCACTAGATGGTGCTTCTATTTCTTTAAAAAATGTACCTATGCCATAGCATTTCTAATAATATATGGTATTTGAAGACTCCACCATGAACAAGTTTAGAAGGATAACATGCCATCTTACCTCTCCACATTAAGACTACTTCCATAGTATGTCGACGTACATCTACTTCCATTTTAAAAGTGTTATACAAGTTATAAATGCAAGAGGTCATGCTTATATTTTGTTTAGCTCATACAAATATTTCTATTCGTTTTTAACCACTATAATTTGTTAATGTTGGATATTATAGCATGAAGAGTCATAGCTATTACTAAAAATTTTGTGATGAAGTTTTTTTTTGTAAACTTAGCAATACCTTTAATTCATTCATCTATAAACATTTAGGTTACAAATATATAAGTCGTTCAATGGCCTCAACTTGTCCAATGGGAAACTAGGTTTGTTGGCCACCGAATCACATTATAAGCCATCCAAAACATAAATAGTTTGAGTCTATCTAGCCAAGCCTTATGAGCCTAATAGTTTGGAAACCAACTAGTAAGCATAAAATTGAAAACATAAATGTTTCCTCACATGTGCAACCAGAATTAACAAGAATAACTTCAGCCAACTATTCATCTGACGATTCCATCGGAGCAGGAATTTTAACACTTGATCTTGGAAATTCAGATTGTGACAGACATGGTATATGCCACTCAATGAGGCCCAAGCAAGCATGATTATTCAACTGAAGTTGAATGAGCTAGAGCTCTTACTGAATGTCTTGGAGACCTGACTCGGTCTTCCTTTACACTGTTGTATTTATTTCGGCAACCATTTCTTTAGCCACTATGCATTTCATTAACAAGTACAGATGGATGGACTATCTAAATAGGGTGAGACAACTATGAGTGCACCCAGGGTCTGTGATTAGATCCCCCCAATATTCGGTTAGCGGTTCAAGATTAGCTTTCAAATTCAACTTTGCCTCCTAGGTCACGATAAATTGTTTCACCTGTGTTGGGGTCCCTTCGCAGTATGCCTAAACCATGGCCTGAAGAATCTTAGATTTCGTTTTCCGACCACTATGCCATGTAGTCCGACCAGAAGACGAACCAACATATTTACCTTTTCCTCCCTGGTGTCTGTGACCTCTTCTGCCTTGACCCGAGGCTCCATCATGAGGCTAAGATTTCACCATATTTTCCAAGGTCGGGCTCCCATTCTCCAACATTCTCCCACCTTCCTACACTCATAAACCAACCCATTGTATTGAGGCTAGAAGTGGAGACAATGTAGGTGAACTTGGAATACGATTTATACATAGAACCACTCGAAAGACAAGCATTAACTTAATGTATGACCAGAAAAATAAATGAAACTCTCGACAACACTACGTTCCTTCAGAATTCCATCACTCAAGCCAGCAAGCATACACAAATAGTAACCCTTCGGCAGTGTGAGGTACCACCATGATAGAAACGAAGCCCCCCATGCACCCGTGAGCCTAGAGTCCATAGACTCGACCCTCATCATTTACGAGACCCTTAAACTCCACAGGGCTTTCCCAAACAATTAAAACTTAAAACGGGGAAACCAATTATCATCATCTAGAGGAAACATCATGAGGAAAACCTAGAAACTAGTAAACATGCTCGTGCGAGAAAGGATGTTGACAAAAATTATAGAAATCAACATTACATAGTTAAGAAGGCCAATATTTCCAATCACAAGAAATTGCTAATTTAACCAGTGTTTCCTTTCCCCTCCAGACGTGAGGCTTATCACGAGTAGAAGCCCACAACCCAAGATACATAGATAGAATTATAACATTCTACAATTTATATGCCAACCTAGAACAGAGACATGCTAGGTATACCTCTCGCGTTCCTCATGTCGTGAATCTATAAACATTGAACTTAGGCTCCCTAAGAAGTTGAGGACCTGTGCTTATACACTGGACAAATGGTCTTAACTCCACCTCCGCTCCCACCACTTGTAGCCACCGAGGGTTACCAACCTTCATGTTGTGGATCTGCCATGATCTATGACACTTCATGTTATCAAGGTGAACAAGCATGTGAGGGTGCGGGGGATACCACCTACGATCCCAAACTACTAAATACTTTGTCATATCAATCAAACCCAAGTGGACCTCTAATTGTTTTGCACCTCGATTAGGGAGTTACGATGAAGCGTAATAGATACTACACTACCCTAATAAATATTCTTACTCCAATGACATTAGTAAGAAATCATCATGTTCATAGGATATATTTTGGGTTCTCCTTAACCGATGACATATCCTAAACACGCCAATGAGTGTTGAAAAAATTCACATAACTTAGGGTTAGCTAGTAGCTGATGATTTTTGGAAATCTCTAATTATTGCATGAAATGTGATATGAAATGGGAACCTAAAGGCTTCTTGTCAACCTACAAGAACCTCTCCCACTCTAAAGCTTAAACAATTTCCAAGATCTGTGCTTATGATTGATAATTTGTGGAATTAAAAGAAGTGGAAATAGGTGTATGCTTTGTTTGCCTTTAACTGTTCAAGTGCTTGAGTTCATTTGCTTAAACTAATATTTAAACATATAACAGTAAATGCAATGCAGCAATAAGAAATCACAAAAGACAACAATATAATATGGAGTTCACCATGATACATTGGGCTACGTCTCCTTGAGCTCTAATCAATTCGAATAGGCTCTTTGGGATTATGGCTTAAATTCTTTTACAAGTTCCACACTGAACTCCAATGGTTTACAACTAAACTAATGGGCTTAGAATGCCATCTTACCCCTATTTTTCCTTTAGCTACAGACAGATCTAGGCTTCTCTGGACTAATCCTTTCAGTTAGTGCTCTCAGCTTCTTGAGCTTCTGGCTTCTCTGACTCCCTCAGAATTCTCCACTCTCTCTGGAATTCCTTCCTTTGTCTTTTGCACAACAGACAACAACAATAGCTTGATCCTTCGATCTTTTTGTTGTTTGATACTTCATTGAAGCATTTAGGCACTGCCTCCAACCTCGATGGCTTCACTCTATTAAGAGCTCTGGCTCTGCGTCCCTACCTCTGGTGGCTATCCTCCGTTCCCAACATCTCTGGGTTCGTCATGTTTTATAACACGTTATGTTACAACAATTTCTTGAAGTGTGAACCAACAATTCATTAAAAGAATCAGTTTACAAATGAAAGGAATAGTGGGCGCGGTAACCCAACTGTTTGGCCTTCCTCCGGCATAAATCCTGAAACAAAACCCAATAATGGAATACACGGGAAAACTTCATGGAAACCCAACCGTGAGCCTAAAGCTAGAACTCAAATGAAATTCAGCCACATCTATAATCATTTTAGGTCCACACATATCGCAAGTTGCATGTTCTGTTGCGTTACTCCTCTGATCATTGATCTCCAATCTATCGCTTATCGCATACCAGACCATCGCTTTAATCATCAAGTCACATGTGCATTGCCCCTTTTGTATTGCCGCGATGCAATTCACCGATTGCCGATCGGTGCTATCGCACATCGCATAGTCGCAATGTTGTAAGGCCCCTTTGTGTTGTCGCAACCCGATCTCCCAATCGCCGATGGTATATCACTCATCGCTATTCCTTCATACCTGTGGTTTAATTCCTTCCCTTTGGAAACATTGCGATGTGATATATCGTGACTTAATCTTGTCCATCGATTTGCCTTTTAATCTGACAGTTCACACTAAACTCAAAACATCAAGTAGTTCACTCAATCTCCACTATTGATCTGTGATCTCCAATCCCATGGTTGACAGTCTTTTCAGATGGCCTACTTGCACGGAGATCACCCACCTGAAAAGAGTGATTTTCTCTCTCCTTCTACGTGCTAAATGTCGGTTGGTGTATGGATTTGGGTGCAACCCTTCTAATACCACTTGCCACTTGAAGCCTGCCCAAAATACCATTTACCATGGAACTCAATTCCTTCGGTGTTTTGTTCAATAATCCTTTAGGTCCGCTTCATCGCATTTCTCTTAAGCCCATAGTCCAAACAAACCATTGGCTTTTCTCCAATGTGATAATAATGGATGACTGCTCCATTGTTTTGCTCCCATATGTTCATCTTTTGGATCCAATGGCCCTTAAGCATTAATACTGCATTTCTTTAACGGGCTTACGTTTCAATGTAGCTTCCCTGTCATACTTCAATTTAAAACATTTTTGAATACATAGAAGGTTTATTCAAGATCCATTTTGGATCACATCTCCCAATTGGGAATATTTTGTACCCCAAAAGGCTGACATACTAATCTGAATAGTAGATGAGAGTAACAACAACCTCTTCTTTCTGCCTCCATACACTTTCCTTGCATAGTGCCTCTGAACCAAATCCTTTCAGCACATCCTTCTTGGATGTGTTGGTCCTCTGGTTAAGAACTATCTTCCTCCTTGACTTCATGCATAACTCCTGTTGAGAAGATTACAGAAGGTAGTTTGAACTTCTCTTCCTTGATCATTGATCCAAGGTGGCTCATACAAATGTGAAGTTACATATTCTTCACAAAAATTTACATTTGTACCTGTTACAAAAAAGTTCTATTGACATCTTGTCAAGAACAACAAAATTACAGATAAAACAAGATGGCCTAAACTCTTGCTTCAACAAAAGAAAAATATTTCACACCTTCTGAATTACCTCCATGTATTTACATCTGTATACAAGTGATTGACTAGATAACAAGCCCACAAAACCTTACATGCATGTTTACAACAAAGTAATCAACCCTTCAAGTTAATCACACATACATGTTCAAATACAAGGAAAACATCAACATCCTTGTGTTCATGCACATCATTCTTATGCATGCATTTCATCCTTCAACTTTTGCTTCAGTACACTGTACTTTCAAAGCTGAAATGAAAATGATTTAGCTACAATAAATTAGTCTGCATACTCAACTTTTCCATTCACCTTCTTGGTAAAACCATGCAACCTACATTTATTAGCAAATATATGCATTATATCAATAGACATGCAACCTTTAATTGTATAAGAACTCTAACCATTTCTTACCAATCCATTTCAAAGGTCCTTTCTTTGTCTACACATCAACATCAACATGTGAATCATCCTGAAACACATCAGTTATGGAATCTTTCTTTCCATTCCTGCTATTCTCTCTTTCCACCTTCTTCAAATTTCATGGAAGCATTGTTGGATTCAGAGTCCAACACTTTTCACCAATGTGTCCTTGCTAATGGAAATGAGTACAATGCATGTGCATCTTCTCAACAACATGATTTTCCTTGTCCAATGGACCTTTGTCTTCTTGCTTCTTTTCCTTCAAAAGTTTCCTGTACGCGGCCATTCTCTTCCAACATCTAGAAACACTATGGTTATCTAAACCACAAAAGGAACATGAAATTCCTTTCCCATGCTTATATGGAAATTTACCATGCTTTACATACTCAAAAGGAATATGATTAGAACCATATTTATACCTTTCTCTTTCACCTTTATTACCTTCATGAGGAGGTGAGTCAAATGAAGAAGTGGCTCCCTTTGGATCACCATCAATCTCTTCAATAGTTTCTGAGTTTCCACAACTCTCTGGTTCAAGTGTATGCTTATGAACACCTTTGTCCTGCAAAGTATGTTTCAAACTATTGCATTCCCCAAGAATACAATATTTACACTTTTGAGGTAGAAGACCTGACATGAAACTCCTTCTAGGAATTGTTTCAATTGCCTTCATGGCAGCTTTGGAACTTTCTCCACAAGATTGTCCATAGCCAAGACCCAAATACTTAGGCCTTTCCTCAACCATTATTGGCTCAACAATACCATGTGCATGTTTGCCCAATCATTTTCCTTCATAGCCCATTTTGGACATTAACTTGAAACCTATGCCTTTGGTATGTTTTTCAAAAGAACCAATATAAACATTCTTAGAGGAAATTGAAGACAAAATGGAACTATTTACCTCTTCTTCAAGTTGATACTTGATTAAGGCTTCTTTGCAACAAGGACCTGTGTCTCCAACTCATGCACCCTTTCCAGATACATATTTGCAATATGAAGTTGTCTCTCCATTTCTTGCAATTTGTTAGAAAGCAACTGCTTCTCTTCCTTCATTAATTTCAACTGCTCTCGAAGTTCGGTACTTATTTCTCTCACCATATCCATCATGATGAACAAGTATTGCATCATGTAATTATCAAAGACTCTTCTAAATGAGGAAGATTTTGAGAAATTACTTGTAGAAGTTTTCATTATGAAAATGAACAAAAGAACTTCGACAAAGTTCACACAAATTTCCAAACTAAATGACTGTAGAGTCAAGCTTTTATCCAAGTAGCCTTTTGCAACAAACCTCTTGTGCTTCAAGGATTGCCTTGAGGTCCTTTGGGATAAGAAGAATGCCTTCAGCCCTTCTTCCTTCTTGTCCTCCCTTGGGCTTAGCTAATAACAGCTTTCCATTCACCTTTGCAAACTCAAACAATAGTCAGTTTACAAACAATCAAATGGTAGAATCCTTTGTACTGTTTAAACACCTATCAAGTCCAACAAGCAAATAGATTACCTTGTCAATCAATCATCCAACTCTGATACCACATGATGTAGTATAACTTGGGCTCTGATACCAATTGATTTGAAATGAGAACCTAAAGGCTTCTTGTCAACCTACAAGAACCTCTCTGTTGAGGGACAAAGTCCCCTAGGGTTTTAGGCCAACACCCTAGCAGAGCAAGGGGTTATCTACAGTAAAAGACAAGCATTTCATGCAGACATGATACTTAAATAAGCAAACTATGCAAAGAGATGTGTACCTGGGGGTCCTTCATTCGGGTAGATCTAGCCAGGGTTCAAACCCTCTTGGAGTTCATCTCAATTCTTGAACCTGCAAAACAGCCAATTCAAAGAAGCATAACAATATATGGACAGAGTATCATATAGAAATCAACTTCATAACATATTGAAAGAAGGTAAATTATACATTGCAACAATTATTCATATGTAAACCATAACAATAACATCGTATGCATAAGGAAGATTGATTTCAGGAATAAGACAAATGTTTCTTTATTGCAGATAACTAAAACAAAGCAAGGAATGATATCACTTGAATCTTCCTCTTGCTGGTTCCAAGCGGAACTGTCCTCCGGGTATGTCCAATTCCAAGCTTTCAAAAGGTTCCTTCCATGACTCACACAAGCATATCTCAAGTACTGAAATAACATCAAAGCTCAAGGAAAGAAGGGTTTCTTGTAGTGGGGGAAGTGCTGGAAGCATAGGGATCTTCAGACTTGATCAGGGATAATCTCAGCAGAGTAATTCTCTATTTTCTCTCCTCCTTAAGGCCTTCCCATTGAAGCCTTTTTATACTTCTCCCAAAGTAGTTTTTTAGTCTGGAATTCATTGGGAATAGTTGGGCCACGGGCACTAATAGGTAATCAACAAGTAAAACCCGTGATCTCTACCCGAAATTAAGGAGATTTAATATTTTTAAGTATTTTAAGAGATATACACGGGTTGGGCATACAATGACCCACGTACACATGTGTTTAGCTCAAGGTAATTTCACGTATAGGGAATAAAGCACAGTTTTTAAGTATTTGGACTAAGTCTAGAAGGATGGTTTGCCCTAGGCCATAAATTCAGCATCACAAATATCAAGGGTGAGATTTGGAGCTATAACAAATGCCCCCTAATATATGAGGTCAGAAGGGGTACATGATGGCCGAAATGTATTAAGTACATGGAAAGGAAACCTGTCAAAAACTGAGAAGGGCTTCACCAGATTTTAGCCTACCAAGCCAGAAAAGGAGATCGGAAAGAAACACTATTTGAGGCGGGCATACCCATGCTCGCATATCAAGTATAAGCGGATCCACTATGTACACAAGTATAAGTAACTGAAAGTACATAATGGATCATCTAATCACGATCGAACAAGTACATGTCTGAATATCACATATATAAGGAGATGATCAATGAAGCTTATCACTGATATCATAAACTAATCCCAAGAGTACCAAATGAACATGATGGAATAAGATGGTACTACATCGCAACTCGGATGCTAGCATATAGGATGTTGCTGTGAAGCACTGCAACATATAATGCGGAATGGTGTCAATTAGCAGCAACAGGAGCATCTGTTAAGTGAACCAAAGAATGCTGATGCAACCCAAGGTCTTCACCGACCACCGTGGTACATTTCTACACAATGGGAATAAATGATTTGAAGTCGACCATGTGAGAAATCATTTGATTACCGATCATTGATGTATACTGTTAACAAACTCGAGACTACTCACCAATAATGATAATGAGAGTCAAGGTACCCTAGTACAATCTAACAAGTGTGAATAAATGATTTGAAGTCAAACACCTGGAAGAATCTATCAATTAGGAGACAATGATGGTTTCCCACTATTGATAGTGAAGGATCTGCCACTAATGACTGCAAACCCTAAGGTACTTCCATATGGACTCTAGACCTTTTCCCTAAAGAAATGAGTCGTAGTCGATGGGGAAAGATCCGCTAGAAGGAAGGCATTAAGGCATCCTTCCCCAATCTAGCATGAGTGTAACCCATAGGCCAATAATGTGGAAGAAATCGAATGAAAAAAGATGTAGTAACCCAATCGAAGCATGTTTCCGGCATGCACAAGATGTAGCTAGCATATGACAGAGACCCTCTGAACCAACCAATAATGAAAGCTGACATAGAGGCGAGGTATCCACCAATAGGGTCAAATGGAAACCAAGGTACTGCATAAATCCCACTGTGTGATAATGTAAGCTGATGTCAAACACAAGGGAAACCACTCAGTCAAAGACCCATGATACTAATCGATGCTGAGCACAAGGTGACCTATCAATAATGAAAATAGGGCCACGGTGCGGCTCCAGGCCCATCCTTAGAGCAAGATGACATTGTCGATAAGGACAAGACCTGCCAGCAAGAAGTCAATGGAGACCTTCTCAAACTGGCACGAGTAAAAGACAAATCTAACTGATGTGATGATAGACAAGACACTGACAACCAGGGATGGACAACTAAAAAATGAGTCAAGAGACACCGCAGAGAGGCTGACTCAGGCTTACTTCCGTTGAACAAAAATCACTACTCAAATGATGACCATGTGGCGGCATATGATGACTCTGTATAAGTTTTCCATGTAGGAGGCACGAACGAACTCTTCATATGATTGGAAGAGATAACCAATCGGATGAGAACTGACTCAATAACAAGGTTAAGGCGTACCTAATTCAAGCTAAATCCCACCCAAATGGAGGAGAGACTTTCTTTTAAGTGCTTTGTTCAAGGGTGACACAACTGACTCTAGCTGCCAACAATAAATGGAAATATTGTCCCATTCCTGCTCTTTTTGGAATATGTAATTTTTTTTGTCTTTTTCTTTAAGCTAGAAAAAGAATAAAAGAATTCTATAGTATAGTGGAAAGAATGAGTGTCAGTGAAATAGATGATCTAGTTCCTGGGATGGGAACATTCCTATGCTCAATGCAGGGAGGCGAAGCTGGTCAAGGACACTCAAAGGGATGTTCCGTCCACAGGTCTGAGGGTGTGTCAAGTTGCACAAGCTAAGGGAATTCAAGTTTGATTTTTGTACAATACATGGTCAAAAAGTCCCTTAAACACGAGTCCAAGTGAAGCTGGCTTAAGGCCAAAAGGTGCAAATGGTCAATATGCAATGTAGTAGTACAACTCAACACAAAGGACCCTATAGGGTATAAGGCTAGAACAAAGTGAAGAAGCAAAGAGGAATGAGTCTTCAATGCATAAGTCATGGTGGGACTACAGAGGACTCTTGAGCCTACTCAATGAAGTAGCATGTGCAACCACTGACAGTGAGGTGCTAACTACGATGCTAATGAAAAGGATGGCTCTACCATCGTGTCATGATTTAAAAAGTTGGAAAGTGAAGATGGTTTACAAACCATAACATGATGGGATTGACCCTATGGCAAGTGTATTGACAAATGGAGGCTAGTATGCAAAATGCAACGGAAAAATGGCTTCCATAACCTATATGCCAGTGAGAAAACAATACCTACCATGACAGGTTAGTAGTCATGGAACCGACTTGAAACTGTCGAAAAGGCGTCCAAAATGTCTTGAAAAACAATCCATTCTTGACACTCCAAGCTCCCATGTTAAAAGATACATGAGACAAAACAAAATAAAATTTTGAAAAAATTTGACATTTTCAAAGCTTATAAAATAGTTTTTTGACTCACTATTGGATATCTCAACTAGTGAAATAACATCAAAGCTCAAGGAAAGAAGGGTTTCCTGTAGTGGGGAAGTGCTGGAAGCACATGGATCTTCAGACTTGATCAGGGATAATCTCAGCAATGTAATTCTCTATTTTCTCTCCTCCTTAGGGCCTTCCCAGTGAAGCCTTTTTATACTTCTCCCAAAGTAGTTTTTTAGTTGGGAATTCGTTGGGAACAGTTGGGCCACAGGCACTAATAGGTAATCAATAGGTAAAACCCGTGATCTTCACCTAAAATTAAGGAGATTTAATTTTCTGAAGTGTTTTAAGACATATACATGGGTTGGGTATACACTGACCCGCGTACACACGCGTTTAGCTCAGGGAAATTTCGCGTACAAGGAATAAAACATTGTTTTTTAAGTATTTGGACCAAGTCTGGAAGGAGGGGTTGCCCTAGACCATAAATGTAGCATCACAAATATCAAGGGTGAGATTTGGAGCTATAACACTCTCCCACTCCAAAGCTTAAACAATTTCCAAGATTTATGCTTATGATTGATAATTTGTGGAATTAAAAGAAGTGGGAATAGGTGTATGCTTTATTTGCCTTTAACTACTCAAGTGCTTGAGTTCATTTGCTTAAACTGATATTTAAACATATAAAAGTAAATGTAATGCAACAATAAGCAATCACAAAAGACAACAATATAATATGTAGTTCACCCTGATATCTTAGGCTACATCTCCTTGAGCTCTAATAAATTCGACTAGGCTCTTTGGGATTATGGCTTGAATTCCTTTACAAGTTCCACACTCAACTCCAATGGTTTACAACTGAACCAATGGGCTTAGAATGCCATCTTAACCCTAGCTGTCTTTTAGCTGTAGACAAATCTGGGCTTCTCTGGACTAATCCTTTCAGTCAGTGCTCTGCGCTTCTCGAGCTTTTGGATTCTCTGACTCCCTCAGAATTCTTCACTGTCTCTGGAATTCCTTCTTTTGTCTTTTGCATAATAGACACTAGCAATAGCTTAATCCTTCGATCTCTTTTCTGTCTGATACTTTGTTGAAGCATTTAGGCATTGCCTCCAACCTATGGTGGCTTCGGTCTATTAAGCGCTCTAGCTCTGCCTCCCAACCTCTAGTGGCTATCCTCCGTTCCTAGCATCTCAAGGTTCATCGTGATTTATAGCACGTTCTGTTACAACAATCGCTTAAAGCGTGAACCAACTATTCATTAAAAGAATCAGTTTACAAATGAAAGGAATGACGAGCGTGGGTAACCCAACCATTCAGCCTTCCTCCGTCATAAATCTCAAAACAAAACCTAATAATGGAATACACGGGAAAACTTCACGGAAACCCAATCATGAGCTTAAAGTTGGAACTCAAATGAAATTCAACCACATCTATAATCCTTTTGGGTCCGCACATATCGCAAGTCGCATGTCTTGCTACGCTACTCCTCCGATTGCTGATCTCCGATCTATCACATATCACATATCGGCCCATCGCTTTAATCGATAAGTCGCATGTGCATTGGTGATATAGACATATTTGGGAAGTTCAACCCCAATCTTATATGTCGATAAACTAGGGCTTTTCAACCCCTAAAAGTGTTGTTTCGTACCCCAAAATGTTCCACCTGAAAAACATCTAGAATTGGCCTAAATTGGACCATACTAACTGCTCCACTGTCAAGGTGCGATGCATACTGACTTCTACACTAGCCAGGTGCAATGCATACTGATGAGGCCTTCTATAGGGTGTGATGAGTGAGGATGGACAAATATCCGAGACAGTTTGCTAAGTGGATACTCATGGAATCTTCTAGAAACTTCTCCTATGACACTTGCCTCTATGAATTCGCCCAAGGATGAATAAGAGATATGAACTTCAGTTATCTCTCCTCTTGTGGAACCAAATGTAACAAGTGGAATGACACTAATCGAACCCCATAAATGACTCACACCCTTGAACACATCTATAAATGGATCCCCCATCTAAGAGATCCAGAGGTTGGAATGTTGTGAATTGCAAAGAAGTGCTGATAATTTGTATTTGAGAAAGAGCATTGTATTGTTGGTGTGATCTTGCTATTTCATGAGGTGAAGAGGGCTTCATGCTCGGAGGATGATGTTGGATCAGACAACTAGGTTGTAATTATCCCTTCTATATAATAAATTTCTTTTGAGCTTTATTCCATATAACCACGCAATTGTGAATGTTATTATTCGTGAATGCCATTGTATGTTCATTATTTTTTATTCCGTAATGATTATGATATCATAGATCAAGATGCTTTGACGGTTCTTTGTTACTGTGTTCCTACAGGTACTCTCCAAGCGGGATAAGTATGGAGAGGAGTTGCAAGCTCTGTCAAGGGGGAGAGAGATCAAGCAAGGAGTTAAGCGGAAGATCCAGGTTGGTTCCTTTGTCTTTCTCTTATCTATTATACATAGAAGAAATGATGAATTGCTTTGAACTGTTGTTTCTAAGGTAGCTGCTAAACCTAGAGGGATAGTAGATCGAAAAGACACTAGTTTTCCCAGAAACAAATTGGCAACTCCGCTGGGGATCAAATAGATGTTTGTTCGTTGTTATTGTTTGTTTTATAAACTACAGATGGATCCTGAAGTTAGTTAGGTAGCCTTCGAACTACTCTTGCTTTGTAATTGCATAGTAGATGAATGCCACTTCAGTTAATCTCTGTTTTAGTTCATGAATTAAACATTTGACTTACAAGCATTCTAGATGCCCTTTTGGTAGCTCAGTAACCTTTCAAGATCATTCCTCTATACTTTGCTCTTTATTGTCCATCATATCTCAGCTTAAATTTCTGAAATTAGCTGCAAATTTGAGTCAAAACCCATTTTAGCTGCGCTCCCTAGCCCATCGCATTGTCTGTCACTGTGAACTAGTATGAATCGCACCTACTGAGTCTATAAAGTGTGATGCATCCCTATTTCTATGAAGCCTAGGTGTGATGACTAACTGAACCTATTTCCATTCTTGAAATTTGGGGTTTTTGTCCTTGTTTTCAGTTCTATTTAGTTGATTCGCTGCTTATGAACAAGTTCCTCCTTACTGGAGCCTTCTTGCATCACATAGATCAGCCTCCATTGATTAGGATTAGTAAATTCTTTTATGTATTTTTCCATCATTTACAATCCTTTATAGAAAAGTTGCTTAAATCGATCTGTCTTTTTGGTACAAAAAGTGTCGTAACTGTCATTTTTTGTCAAAAAGAGAAGTGTCATTGAGTCTTCCTTCCCTGGATAGTCGATTGAACTTTTGGTCATGTACTTGATTTTATTTGTTGATATTTGAAGTGTTGAAAGCATTTTCTATTCGAAATTGGAAAGTGTCATTTAGTATTCCTTTCTATTTTGAAAAAGAAATTGTCGAAATGTCGCTTTGAGTAAAATATTTCAGATCTTTGCTACACTTAGTTTTCCTTTTTGGCATTTTTCACATTAAGGGGAATGAAAAACAAATACATGCATTTACATTTGCATTTAGTTTGTGTGCGAAAAATGATTTAGGAAAATGCACTAGTGTGTGCTCTTTGCTCTTTGTTTGAAAGAATTGTAATCTTCTTTCCCTAGTAGCTAGGATTTTCATTGATCAAAATAAACAATGATTGTTTATCATTGTAGATTTCATTTTTAGGAATTTCAAATCAACATCACATGGTGAACCATTGAAAGGAAAACTTTAAACAAGATCAACTTTGAAATAAATTTCAATGAACTTAACAACGCTTTGGAACTTAATGCAACACATCTATAGGTCTAGGCAAGAGACGTATTCTGACATCATAAAATCTAGTAACTATCATTTTCATTGAAGGTTGGCTGATTCCTCCTCCTTGATATGACAAGTGCTAGCACGGACTTGTGCTCCCCATACTGTCGAGTATATATTGGGATGCCACAATAGACATATATCCTTTATCCATAGGAAGCCGAGTCTGCCGCCCTATCAATCATAATGCACTGAACACAACATTCAGGAAGATTGATTGCCATACATAAGTCCTTGGTAATTTCTCTTTAATTTATCACCAAGGTGTATTTTGTAGTTTTGTGATTGGTTTGGTAATCCCTCTATCTAGATTTCCAGAGTAGTCACTTTCACTCCTTTTTGACTCTTTAAAGGAAAAGGTCCATCTGAGCACTTGTCACTTCAGGATCATTAAAAATCAAAGGGGACTAGAGTCATCTTTAGCTTTTCCTCGACTCTTAGAAATTGAAAAAGCAAAGTTGTGTTAAAGCGTCGTTAAAATTTATTAATTCGGAATAACATCCCTGTTCCTTCGTTGATCTTAGGTTGAGATAATGGAGTCCACCAATCAAGGAATCGCTTTTGAGGGGAATCCTAGTCCTTTTACTTCTTGGGGAAATATTGGTGCTCCATATATGGCCACATTGTCCCTTCCGGGAATTACAATTCGCCTGCCAGTATGGCTTTTCTCAACCTCTGTGGTTTAAAATATCGTGATTCCTTTGCAATCGAATCAACATCCAGTTGACACTGAAGTTGACCCTTCACCTTCTTCTTCGCTTGTTTCTCCCTCCCCTTATTCCTCTTCGCTTGGTGAAAATAGTGATGCTAGTAACCAGGTGTCTGAGAAGAAGAGGAAAGGGAAGGAGAAGAAGAAGAAGAAGAAGCCAATTTAGCAAGGGGGCAACCATGAATCATCTGGTGAAAATTTGCACATTAAATATCCTAAACCCAGATTTCTGTGCATAATTTGTAGAGGAGACCATTTTCATAAAGACTGTCCGTGCCTCCCTTCGATCTTGAGAGAATGGTCCCCCCATTCGCACAACCATGTTTCATCAACCTTTAGTGATCATGTTGACAGCACACCATCAACTAGCAATAGTGAAGTTCATGGACAAAAAGGAAAAGTCAAAGTTTCATGTAGGTTATGTGAAGGGAACCATACCCTTCACCGTTGTCCTTTTTTGGATGAAGCCAAAAGAGTCTTGGATAACCGTCCTGCTTCACCGCAGCGACTCCCATCTGGATACAGGAAACTCTCCCAAAGTCCTTTACTAGTTAAAAAACTGACTGACTTAACCCAACTGTCGGTTGAAACACCTATCACTGAAAGTGAATCTTCAGTGTCCATACCTGATGAAAGTCAATAGGTTGAGGTGACAGTTGACCCAGTTTTACCTTCAGAAGATCATACCCTTCTCGAAGAGAGTAAGAATGATACCGTTCAAATTCTTTTTGTCACTTCAGAGTCAAATGAACTTGGGGGCAATCTACCCATTCCTTCACAACAGGAGGAAAATCCCCTAGTTCTCGCTACTCAAGGAGTTTATTCGGTACCCCCTCTAAGCAGTCTAGTCAGTTCCTCTGATTGGAATCGACTAGCAAGATCCTACCTCCCATCTTACGTACCTTTCCAGATCATAGTACAAGTTTACAAAATGATCATGCCTGGCACTATCATAGATGAAGGGGCATTAGTGAGTATCCTTTCCTCAACTACTTGGAAAGTGTTTGGTTCGCCATTGCTTATGCTTGTTACACAAAATTTGTCAGGCTTTAACAAAGGAACCAGTCGACTGTTAGGGATCCTTCCTAAGTTACTGATAACTTTGGGAAGGAAAACCGTTCACCTGAATGTGAGGGTAGTCCCAGGACCGTTAGATTACAATCTACTCCTTGGATGTGACTATGTTTATAACATGGAAGTTATTGTTTCAACACTCTTCTGAGTGATGTGTTTCCCACATGAAGGAAAAATTGTCACCATTGACCATCTTTCATTTCCCTGTTCAAGCATAGCTCCAAGTCAATAATCATCCCTAAATGGTCCTTTTATATCAACAGTGTCTCTTCAACCTTCCTTCCATTCACCTAATCACCACAAGTAGTCTGGTGAATATAACAAAGCTTAGGGCGCATGCACCCTTGCCTATTTGGCGGACGAACCCAGCTGAAGAGATAAGTTTCCCTATAGGTTATGTGATTGATTTGACACACCATTCACCTTTGTCCATTCTATGGACGAAGCCAAGGAAGTGTTTTGTCTACTCTGTGGATGAAACCATCCTGCATAACCACAGTAAGTTTCCATATAGCTATTGGAGATTCTCCTTTTAACCATGCTGGGGGCATGCAAACTTTTCATTTCTTTTTTTTTCATTTTCTAGTTTTTTAGCTTTGTCATTTTCTAGTTTTTTTAGCTTTGTTGTTTCTAGTTTTTGTTTTAGTTTTTAGCTTGCATAGAAACAGAAACTAGACCAAGCATATGTTTGTTCATTTCAAGCTTGTAAAAACAACGAAACCCACACTGAGCATAGTTCCCCCATGGTTCAAGCTCATTAAAAAATGAACCCACCATAAATATCCTTTTTGATTGCCATGCTATCAGCCTTTTGAGCCTTGGTTGTGTTCCTCTCACCACCTCCATTATTTTGGCTGATATTATGCTTCCACTTGGTTTTTTAACATTTTGAGGAAAAACTGCGACGAATGGTCTTGTTAGTCAACCTCTTCCCAGAAATCACCATTTTTGAGAAGTTCCAGCTTACCTAGAACCAGTTGCTACCCTAAACACCATTCGTTCCTAAAAAACAAGCCTTCTTTAAACCCTTTTCAAACTCATTAAATATGAAAAGATTGTTTAGCAATTAGCCTTTCCAGTTTGTTAAAGTGATTGGAAGTGCCATCCCTCCTGTATATTTTGATCTTTTTCGGACCTGAGGGATCTCACAAAAACGTTCAAGCGCTTGTCTTTTTCGGCTTGTTAAAGTGATAAAAAAGTCATCCCTTTTGTATTATTTTAATCTTTTTAGGAATTAAGGGATTATCCTATGAAAAATAACCTCTGGAGTTTCCTTTTCATCCCTTTTCAAACTCTCTAAACATGAAAAGGACCAAGTTATCCTTGTTGTTAAACTCGTTAAAACAATAGCAACAAACTCGTCCAGATGAGACAAAGTTTCCTTTTCATCCCTTTTCAAACTCTCTAAACATGAAAAGGATCGAGTTATCTTTGTCATTAAACTCGTTAAAACAATAGCAACAAACTTGTCCACATGGACAAGAATGAGTTTCACTATTGCTAGACTCGTTAAAACATAGCGATAGGTTTTCCTAAAGGGAAAATTATAGAACAAGCATATGTTATCCTCCTCAATCTTGACAAAATAAAGAGGTACTGGTGACCAATGACTGAGGAAAAAGGGAAGAAAACTTGAAAATTTTATGGTAGCAGTTCGCTCTTGAACATGACACTCTCACTCCATCACCATGATTCAGTCGAGTTGGGTTATTCCATTCACCGATCACTTCACCACTCTATCAACATGATTCAGTCGAGTTGGGTTATTCCGTTCACCGATCACTTCACCATTGTCTTTCACACCATCCATTTTTGGGGTTAAAACTACCAATCCATCTCCGTGTCACCGATATGTTCAAGAGAAGTCATTCAGTTGAGAATTCACCATCCAGTTAATGCCTCATCCACTGCAATACCTTCAACCTCCATTTTTCATGATCGCCATTCCTGAACCTTGTGTCGTCAGATCGTTTTCACCTCCAAAAAATCATTTTCTTCGTTTTTTGTCGTAGATGTGGGATACATCAAGGCCTTCCTATGATGAGTCACTTCTTGTCGACATCAGCTCATTATCCAAGAAGTTGACTTAGAAACAACCCTTTCAGTGCTTTGAAGCTTACATGCCTCAATGGAAAGTTTCTAACTTCCGGCGACAAGTTGACATCAATGGCCTTCGACCGAAAGATTTTGTGTGGTGTTCGACATCGGATCATATATTCACACCACATGAATTGTACTGTAGTACCTTGAGGATCATCATCATTATTGGTGATTCCTCTCGCGTTTGTTAACAGCTTACATTATTGACTGGTAATCAGGTGATGTCTTTCCATGTTTGGCTTCAGAACATCTTTTCACATGGATCGACTTGTACATCGGGTGAAGATTGAATGAGTTTGAAGACCCTGGATCTAGTTTCATCCATCCATGCTACGATATATTCAAGGATATAAAGACATCAAATGTACACAGAAGCTGCATAGATGGTCATCCAAGCCATGGATGATGACTCTACATTTAAAGAATCACCAGTCTACAACTGCAGATGATTATCTATTCTATGCACATGAAATGAATTTATAAAGTTGAGCATGGGAATGCTCACCTCAGCTAGATCATGAAAAATTATATTTTGATGATGTATTGTATTGTATCTTATACAGATCACCTTCCAGTTTGAAACCTAGGATCCTCATGTTAAAGCATTTCACCCGACATCGAGATTTATGACTTCATGCTTTAGGGGGCAATTGTTATATACATATTTGGGTAGTTCAACCCCAATCTTATATGTTAATAAACTAGGGCTTTTCAACCCCTAAAAGTGTTGTTTCATACCCTAAAAGATCATGGTCAACTGATTACATCATTCCCAAAATGTTCCACTTGAAAAACCATCCAGAATTGGCCTAAACTGGACCATACTGACTACTCCACTATCAGGGTGCAATGCATACTAAGTTCTACACTAGCCAGGTGCGATGCATACTGATGAGGCCTTCTATAGGGTGTGATGAGCGAGGATGGACAAATGTCCGAGACAGTTTGCTAAGTGGATGCTCATGGAATCTTCTAGAAACTTCTCCTATGACAATTGCCTCTCTGAATTCGCCCAAGGATGAGTAAGAGATTTGAACTTCAGTTATCTCCCCTCTTGTGGAGCCAAATGTAACAAGTGGAATGACACTAATCAAACCCCGGAGATGACTAACACGCTTGCACACATCTATAAATGGATCCCCCATCTAAGACATCTAGAGGCTGGAATGTTGTGAATTGCAAGGAAGTGCTGATAATTTGTATTTGAGAAAGAGCACTGTATTGTTGGTGTGATCTTGCTATTTCATGAGGAGAAGAGGGCTTCATGCTGGGAGGATGATGCTAGATCAGACATCTGGGTTGTAATTCTCCCTTCCATATAATAAAGTTCTTCGCGTTTTCTTCCATATAACTATGAAATTGTGAATGTTATTATTCGTGAATGCCATTGTATGTTCATTATATTTCTAATTCTGTAATTATTATGATATAATAGATCAAGATTCTTTGACGGTTCTTTGTTATTGTGTTCCTACAGGTACTCTCCAAGTGGGATAAGTATGGAGAGGAGTTGCAAGCTCTGTCAAGGGGGACACAGATCAAGGAAGGAGTTAAGCAGAAGATCTAGGTTGGTTCCTTTGTCTTTCTCTTATCTATTATACATTGAAGAAATCATGAATTGCTTTAAACTATTGTTTCTAGGGTAGCTGCCAAACCTAGAGGCTAGTCGACCGAAAAGACATTAGTTTTTCCAGAAACAATTGGTCCTTTTGTATTGCTACAATGTGATTCACCGATCGCCGATCGATGCTATCACATATCGCATAATTGCATGTTGCAATGTTGCAAGACCCCTTTGTATTTTCGCGACCTGATCTCCCGATCGCCGATCATATATCGCTCATCACAATTCCTTCATACCTATGGTTTAAGTCCTTCCCTTTGGAAACATTGCGATGCGATATATTGCGACTTAATCTTGTCCATCGATTTTCCTTTTAATTCGACGATTCGTACTAAACCTGAAACATAAATCAGTTTGCTCAATCTCCAATGTTGATCTGATATCTCCAATCCAACGGCTAATAGTATTTTCGGATGGCCTACTTGCATGGAGATCACCCACCCAAAAAGAGCGGTTTTCTCTCTCCTGTTGTGTGCTACATGTCGGCTAGTGTATGGATTCGGGTGCAACCCTTCCAATACCACTTACTGCTTGAAGCCTGCCTAAAATACCATTTACCACGGAACTCAATTCGTTTGTTATTTTGTTCAATAATCCTTTGGGTCCGCTTCATCACATTTCTCTTAAGGCTACATTCCAAACACACCACTGGCTTTTCTCCATTGCGATAACAATGGATGACTGCTCCATTTTTTTGCTCCCATCCGTTGATCTTTCAGATCCAAAGGCCCTTGAGCATTAACGCTGCATTTCTTTGATGGGTTTACATTTCAACGTAGTTTCCCTGTCATACTTCTATTTAAAACATTTTCGAAGACTTGGAAGGTTTATTCAAGATCCATTTTGGATCAAAATGTGAGATATGCTCTTTCTAAGTAGAGAAATAAACCAATATATAATCTAATTATGTAACCAAAATAAATATGGAAAGAGAAACAATACATCATAAATCCAATTAATAAATGTATTTATTGAAGTACATAAACCTAAAGGAATTCCATCAATTCAATAAACCTTATGTTTTCTCTAAGGAAATATACTAGGTGGTTTCGTAATTTGATATCCAACTTGGTGAAGCATTTGGAATGTTCCAATTATTCTAAAAATACATGAATGATATGCACATGGTATTGATTGTTGAGGGCGATCTTGAAAGCTTTGTATTCAAGACACATTCATGAAGTCTTATCCTTGTTGGGTGCTTTCATGACAAGTGAATTACAATGCGAGGTTATTGGTTGAATTACTTCCTACTTTATTAACTATTGTAATTTTTTATTTACTTCATAGTCTTATATGATAGATTGACTCCATAACCCGATATTTGGTAATGGGGATCCAAGTAGTAGTATTCAATGTTGCACTTCCCTCTTAGCTACTGATTATTTAGGCCCATGAAACACTTGTATGTATTCCTAAAAAATATCCTCCAACTGATGTTTCTTCTATTTAGTACCTCCCTCCATAAATTTTGGTAATTTTATTGATTCAACACCTAGTTGGTTCTCTCCTAAGAAATTAAAATGAAAATTCCTACTAAAATTCATCTATTTATTGGTTTTCTTGGTGCTTACTAGAGAGATACTTTATCTTCCTTTGTGTGCTATATTATAAGATAATTACCATCCGTAATGAGGAAATACTATTTTACTCTCCCAAGGAAGATTATACCCCTTATTAGATGTAGGGGTTTCCAAACACTACACCACCCACATCTATTTGTATTGCATATACCTCTACTTCATCAACATAATATGCTCTTATAGAAAATTATATCTTAAACTATTTAGTGACTTTAACCTTCACATTAATGGATATGAAGTTAGGATGTTCATGAAATTCCAATCCAAGACTTTTGACAAAATCTTATACTATTAGGTTGAGTTGTGGATCGGGATAAAATATAGCATCCACCTTGGTTTTATTTACCTATATTTTAATATGGAAGTGTTCACCATATTATTCAGTGTAGTGTAGACAATAGTCTCATCAACATCTAAGATTCTCTTTATCATGTTGTCTAAATCTAGGGCAAGTAGGTTCTTTTTCTCGACATCGCTCTTATGGTCCCCTGAATTGATCTCTCAATGTAGATTTCAATACTTATCATCAATGCCACCACTAATAATATAATGGTTTAAGTGGTTGTTTGGGTCCTTCCATTGATGTGTGGGATCTATTTTCTTCTTTTCCTTTTCATTCCACTCCTTATCCTCCTTGGAAGCATCTTAGCAATATTTTTTTAGAACCACTTGGTTGTCCCTTTATGACCTATATTCATTGGGAACTATGTGTTATGAAACCAACTCACAAAATAGAAGAAGAGATAGATCAATGACTTGAAAATAAGCCTCTTCGAGGGGGAAACCTCCTTTACATTACACAAATGAATAATTCTTGGATGATACAAATGAAAAAATTTCCATTATATATATATAGGAGTCTAAGGGGTCACAATACAGTCAGAGCCAACATAAAAATAATAATATGAGGAAATAATAATAACAATAGTGGGCTTATATGAGGCACAATAATAACAATATGGTGACAACATTGGGACAACAATAATAATAAAGGGCTACAATGAAAATAATAATGGAGAAATAGACTAGTATTATAGGGACCTAACATTCCCCTTTCCTTCAAAAACATGTTGTCCTCAACACTTGAGTAGTTTTTGAAGCTTTTGTATAAAATTCTCATCCTCTGATGTGGAATCTTTAGCAGGTAAGATCTTCCACTTGTTGAGATATTGTAAAATTGATCGATTTCATAGCTGCGGAGTTCTTGTTTATGTGATTGCTTCAGGTTCCAATATGAGTTTTCCTTCTTTGTCAAGTTCTGGAAATATTGTTTGAACTCAAATCTTGTCACTTATAACCTTCTTTAAGCATGAAACATGGAAAACTGGGTGCACTCGGGAAGATGCAGGAAGCTCAAATTTATATGCCATAGTACCAATATTTTGCAACACCTTATATGAACCATAATACTTTGGTGATAATTTATTATCCTTCTTAGCTTGCTTGAGGGACATTTGTTTGTATGGTTGTAGTTGTATAAATACCGAGTCACCTACATCAAAGCTTATTTCGCTACGATGTTGGTCTGCCTGTTGTTTCATTCTATTATGTGCCAAAGTGAGGTTATCCTTTAATAGTTAGAGAACTTGTCGTTGATGCTTGATATGATCTTCCATTGCTTGAACCTTAGAATTTTCTCTTAAAGATGATGTGATGGACAGTGGATGATATCCATAAAGTGCCATAAATGGGGTCATTTATGCTATATTATGGAAGGAAGTGTTATACCACCATTCGTCCAAAGGAAACGACTTGACCCATTGTGTCTGTTTATCTCAGTTTTCCCATCAGATTGAGGATGATAAGATGAGCTATGAGCTAAATGAGTACCCTGATAAGAAAATAATTTTGTCCAAAAATTTCCAGTGAAAATGGGACCTATGTTGCTTACAATAGCATTTGGGTTTCCATGTATCTTTTGAACTGTTTCCATAAATGTAGTAGAAACTGTACTAATTTTAAATGGATGATATAATGCACAAAAGTCTACATACTTGGTAAGTCTATAAACTACCACCATGATGAAACCCTTTCCTTCATATTTAGGTAAACCTGTGATAAAATCCATTGACACGTCCTCCCAACATTGACTTGGAATGGCTAAAGGTTGTAACAAACCTGGGATCTTAATTGTCTCAACTTTATTTTGTTGGCAAACCAAACATTCCACCACAAACTTTTGAATATCAGATTTAAGGCCATTGCAAAAAAATTTCCTTCTTAACCCCGTGGTAAGTTTTTAAAAATCGTGAGTTCCCTCCTAAGGGAGAAGTGTGCAATTCCAAAAGAATATTTTTTTAGAGTTCGGAATTATTACAGAGGTGTAAGCGATCTTTGTACCATAACAAATCATTTTTTCAGCTAAATGTATCAGATGTACTAGGATCTTGCTGCAAATTTTGAATGAGTACCCACACTTCTTCATCATTCTTCCATTCATCCATTGCTTTGTTTATCCAATCTAGTTGGATAATAGAAATGGCACAAAGCAATGTTTCCACATCCTCATCCTTTCTTGAGAGTGCATCTACAACAACATTTTTCCTCCCTTTTTTGTAGATGATTTCAAAGTCATAACCCAACATCTTTATGACCCATTTTTCCTACTCTTCTTAATATAATCTTTGTTCTAAAATTATTTAAGACTATCACAATATGTTTTTACCTTGAAGTGTCTTCCCATTAGGTAAGGTCACAATTTCTTAAGTCCGTGTAGTATTGCGAACATTTCCTTCTCATAAATATCTTTGTGTAAATACTTTCCTTTGATTTGATGACTTTCAAAAGAAATGGGTTTTCCTTCTTGCATTAAAACAACACTAATTCCATTTCTTGAGGCATCACGTTCCACAATAAAGGTTTTTTTGAAGTTTGGTGTAGCTAAGATCAATGCTTGGAACACTGCCTCTTTAAGATGTTCAAAGGCCTTTGTTGCTTTTGGAGTCCAAGAAAATGCATCTTTCTTCAGTAAAGCTGTTAGAGGTGCTCCTATTTGTTACAGGGAAAAGTGTCTATTTAGAACTACTCTATCCCACTAAGGTGTGACAGCTACCTTAGAAACAAACAGAGAAAAACTACTTTTGTATTTCCTTTATGAATTATAGATAGAGAGGAATAGAAAGAACCAACCTGTGTCTTGCGCTAATCCTTTGATCCAATCCCTCTCTTCTTTGATGGTCTCCAGCTATCTGCTCCCTTGCATGCCTAGCTTCACAAAGTACCTGTAAGATCACAGAAGCAGAGCACTATACAAAGACATGGATCTATATTCATAAACAACTTAGGATCAGATTTAAGTTAACCATACAAATGTAACTAGCATCAATGATACAAAAGCATGGAGGAAAACTCAAATAGTTTTTATTGATAAACAAGAAAATATCCAGGAGGAGTTACAACTAGTGGTTCTGACCCAGCATCAACCTCCCAGCAAAGAAGCCCCTCTTCACCTCAAACAAAGCATAAATCACCCAACAATATGATGTTTGTCTCTAGAAACCAATAGCAATTCCTTATAATATGCAAAATTCCAGCCTCTGGATCTCTGGGATGAGGGATCCATATATAGATATCTGTAAGGAGGATGAGTCAGCTTGTGATTTGATTAGTGTCTTCTCTCTGTCAGTTCTTGCTTCCACTTGGAGACTGAGGGCCTCTTACTCATCCTTGGTCGAATTCAGTGAGGCAAGTGTCACAGGAGAAGATTTTGGAAGCTTCCATTGCCTCTCCACCTCGCAGAATGACACTGCCATTTGTCATTTCTCGCCCATCGCACCCTACAGAAGGGAGTTTTGAAATGCAATGCACCCTCACAGTGTATTTAGGTGCAATGCAATGCACTTAGCCAGTGGAGCAGCTGAAATGATCCTGTTTTGACCAATTCTGAGCAGTTTCTGGTGGAGAACTTCTGGGAGAAGCTGTAATCTGTTGACCTTGTTCCTTTAGGGGTTAGAACAACACTTTTAGGGACTTAAGAGCCCTTGGTTTATGGACATTTCATGCTTGGAGTTGTAAGGCACAAAAATATCTATAACAGTTGCCCCCTAAAGTATGAGGCCGTTAACCTTTTGGTGTCGGGTGAAATGCTTTATTATGAGGATCCAAAGTTCTTTCAATGCTGGGAGGAGACCTGTAATAAGATACAATACAATACATTATCTTCATACTATTTTCATGATATAGCTGAGGCGGGCATTCCCATGCTCAGCTTTATAAATTCATTTTCATGTACATAGGACAGACAATCGTCTGAGTGTAGACTGATGATTCTGATAGAGCCATCATCCTTTTGGTAGGATGATTATCTGTGCTGCAATGCTGTACATTTAATGTCTTTATTTCCCTGAATATATATCACAGGCCGGATGGATGAAACTAGATCCGGGGTCTTCAATCTCGTCCGATCTTCACTCGAAGTACAAGTCGATCCATGTGAGAAATGTTCTGAAGTCGAACATGGAAAGACATCGCTTGATTACCAGTCAATGATGTAAACTGTTAACAAGTGCGAGAGGAATCACCGATAATGATAATGATCCTCAAGGTACTGCAGTACAATTCACGTGGTGTGAATAAAGGACTTGGCGTCGAACACCACGCAAAATCTTTCGGTCGAAGGCCGTTGATGTAAACCTCTCGCCGGAAGTGAGAAAGTTGCCACTGAGGCATGCAAGCTTCAAAGTACTGAATGGGGTGTTCCTAGATCAACTTCTTGGATAATGAGCTGATGTCGACAAGAAGTGATCCGTCATAGGAGGGCCTTAATGAATCCCACATCAATGACACGGAACGGAGCAAATGATTTTGATGGAGGTGAAAATGATCTGGTGATATAAGGTTCAGGGTGACGGTCATGAAAGAATGGAGTATAATGTATGGTAGTGGGTGAGACACAGGTGACTTCTCTGGATGACTTCTCTTGAACATATCGGCGACACTGATGTGATGGATTGGTAGCATTAACCCCAATTGTGGACGGTATGGCATGACCATGGTGATGTGACCGGTGAATGAAACAACCCAACCCGACTCGGACACGGAGTGGAAGTGTCATGTTCAAGAGCGACTTGCTACCAACAAAGTTTCTTTGAGTTTTCTTCCCAATTTTTCCCCAGTCATTGCTGACCAGTACCTCTTTATTTTTGTCAAGCTTGAGGAGGATAACATATGCTTGTTCTATAATTTGCCCTTCGGGCAAACCCATCGCTATGTTTTAACGAGCCTAGCGATAGTGAAACTCGTTCTCGTCTAAAGACAAGTTTGTCGCTATTAATCTTTTTAACGAGTTTAACGACAAAGATAACTCGGTCCTTTTCAATTTTAGAGAGTCTGAAAAGGAACATAAAGGTAACTCCAAAGTTCCTTTTTCATCATCTAATCCCTTAAGTCCGAAAAATTATAAAACAATACAGAAGGGATGAATTTTCGATAGTTTTAACGAGCCGAAAAAAACAAGCGCTCAATCTTTTTGTGTAATAATCCCTCAGGTCCAAAAAGATTAAAATCTAGAGGAGGGATAGCACTTCCTGTCCCTTTAACGAGCTGGAGAGGCCAATGGCTCGGAAATCTTTTCATATTTTATGAGTCAGTTGAAAAGAGCTTAAAGGAGACTCGTCTTTTGAGGAACGAGTGATAAAACGGGTAGCAGCTGATTCCAGGTAAGGTTTGGAATTTTCCAATCACGGCAGTGTCACAAGGATGGCTAGTGAAATCACTCTTCGCAGCTGTTCCTCAAAATGGGTAAACAATCAAATGGAGGTGAATGATCGGCCAATGAAAAGTGGAGGTGACGGTGCAAACACGACCAAGGCTTTAACGGCTGAAGTACTACATTCACGATGGTTATTTACTGGGGAATAGTTCATTTTTTAATGAGCTTAAACGCGGGTGGAAACATTTGCTCATGTCTTATGTTTATTTTTTAACGAGCTTGAACTATGTGCTAAAACTGCTCTATTAATCCAGTCTTGTGATAAGAATGTCTCATATAAAAACGGCAACTTTTAGAGTTTTGCCCCACATCCTTTCTTTATGCAAGTTAGGAAATGACCAATCCAAAAAACAGATAAATGATTGCTCTTTGCTTGCACTCCAAAAGGTTTGCATGCCCCCAGGTATAAAACAGAGTTTCAAGGTTACCCCTTCTTTATTCCGTTAAAACATTTGTTTTACCGAGAGAGGCCTACCTCTTACAGGTTACCCAAAGATCATTCTATTCATAGCGCAAACAAAACACTTCTCCGACGATGTCTACCAAAATAAACAAAGGTGAGCGGCGGTGCTCGCCAACTCACATAACTTTGACAAGAGAATCTTGTTCTAGAATAACCCCCTCTTCCAATCACGGATGGGGGTACAGACTAGTCATATTCTCTCGCGGAAACCTACCCTATACCCAAAGTTTTCCTGCCGAAGCAGACCAGGGTGCATGTCCCCTAGGTTTCAGTCATATCCCTCTGAATCACTCGCGCTCATCGGGAGGACGGACTAGAGATTGAGACATTTCTTGCGTGAAAAGACCATTCAGCTATGGTATATGACTATTTGCTATGCGTGATCCGGGAAATGAAAGCTGGTCCACGAGCTTGACCACTCTTCCTTCGTGCGGAAAACACATCACTCTAAAGAGTGATGAGACAATGGCTCTCATGCAATAAATATAGTCTCGTCGAAGGAGTAGATTGTAATCTAGGGGTCCTTGAACTACCATCACGTTCATGTGAACGGTTTTCCCTCTCAATGTTATGGGCACATTGGGTAGGATCCCTAACGGTCGACTGGTTCCTTTATCAAATCCTGTTAGATTTCTCATCTCAGGCAAAAGCGATGGCGAACGAAGTGCTTTCCAAGTAGTTGAGGAAAGGATACTCATAGAAGCCCCCTCATCTATGATGGTACCAGCCATAACCATTCTATATATTTGAACAATAATTTGGAATGGTACACTAGCTGGTAAACAGGGTCTGCCTAGTTGATTCTAGTCGAAGGATACAATTAGGTTGCTTGGAGGTGGGACCGAATAGATGGCCGGGTACGACTTTGACGAACTTCCTTCCTGCGGTAAAGGAACGGATAAATTGCCCCCATGTTCGTTGGAGTCTGTGCTTACGAAAAGAATTTGGACGGTGTCATCCTTTTTCTCTTCAGTGATTGTATCATCTAAAGATGGAACCTTTGAAGGCAAGACCGGGTCAACTGCCACCTCGACCTTTTGACTTTCGTCTGGTATGGATCCAGATGGTTCATCTTCAATGACGGATGCTTCGGCCGACCACCTGAGCGGGTCAGCCGGATTTTCAACTAGTGACGGACTCGGCAAGAGTTTTTTTTTATCCAGGAGGAAGTCGTAATGGTGAAACCGGACGATCATCCAAAACTCTTTTAGCTTCGTCTAAGAAGGGATGACATGATCGCCTTCGCACAGTTTACAAGGAAATCTGCATTTTCCTTTTTGTCCTGGGGCTTCACTTTCAATAGTTGACGGTGTGTTTTCAACATGATCATCAAAGGTTGACGACACCGGGTTGTGCAAACGAGGAGACCAGTCCCTTAAGATCCGAGGGATGCAAGGACAATCTCTGTGAAAGTGATCTCCTTTGCAAATGACACATGGCGATTCAGGCCTGGTCGGTGCAGTGTGTGGATTTTCGTTAGACGACACTCGTTTGCCCCCATTCGCTTTCGGCTCCTTCTTCTTCTTCTCTTTCTTCTTCTTTTCCTTCTTCTCCTTAGGAACTTGACTTTTGGCTTTACCAGCCCCATCAAGCGAAGAGGAAGGAGGATAAGAAGAATTATAGGAAGTAGAAGGTTGGTGGGTAACTCTGGACTCGTCTAATTGCTGATTCAATTGTTCAGGAATAGTGGTGTTCTGAACGATAGAGGTTGAGAAGAGCCATATAGGCAAACCAATTGTCAGTCCTGGAAGCGACAATGTGGCCATATGGGGTGCACCAACATCTCCCCAAGAGGAGAAGGGACTAGGATTTCCTCCAAGGGGAATTCCTTGGTTGGTAGACTCCATTTTCTCAACCCAAGATCAATGTAGGAAAGGGGTAATGAATATTTCGTTTAAAATAAATTTTTAGACGCTTTGACACAACTTGTTTTTTCAGTTTTTAAGAGTCGAGAAAAAATAAAAGATGACTCTAGTCGCCTTCGATTTTTAATGAGCCTGAAGTGACAAGTGCTCAGATGGACCTTTTCCGTTAAGGAGTCTGAAAAGGAACGAAAGGGACTACTCTGGAGATCTAGGTAGAGGGAGTACCAAACCAATTGCAAAACTGCAGAATACTTTTTACGGTACGGCAGTCAATTTTCCCGAATGCTGTGTTCAGTGCATTGCGATCGATAGGGCGGCAGACACGGCTTCCTAAGGATAAAGGATTTAAGCCTATAGGGGTCTCCCAAAATATACTCGACGGTACGTGGGAGCACAAGTCCGTAGTGGCACTTATCGTCTCAAAGTGGAGGAATCACCCAACCATCAGTGAGGACAACAGTTACCAGGCTTTACGACGCTGGAATACGTCTCTAGCCTAGACCTCTAAATGTTGTGTGTTAAGTTCCAAAGCGTTGTTAGATTCATTGAATTTATTTTAAGTTGATCTTGTTTATGAAGTTTGCCTTTCGGGTTCACCACGAGATGTAGATGTAATTCCTAAAATGCAATCTAAAGATGATAAACAAACTTTTATCTCTTTTGTGCAATGAAAATCCTAGATACTAGGGGAAAAGAAAGACATAATCTTTTCACAAAGAGCAAAGAGCACACTGTAAATGCACTTTCCTAAATCAAGCCAAACAGATTGTCTATATGCAAATGCACATGCATGTATTTGTTTTTGACTTTCTTAGTATTGATGCTAAAAAGAAAGTTGATGTACAAATCTGAATTTCTTTTCAAGTGACAAATATAAACAAGCTCTTTTCGAAATCAAAAACAAAGATGATTACGACACCTTACGATTTTGAAATGAACACTCGTTCTTGACACTAGAAAATTACAAATTCATACCAAATGCAATAGTAACAATATAATCGACCATCAATAGCAATCAAACTTTCTCCTATGATCGAAATCGACACTTGCGACAGATTCAAATCAAAGGACGACAATACGACTATTCTACTTTTGCAATGGAAAACTGTAAACGACTCAACAAACACACAAAAACATCTACAGTTCTTTTGTACAAAGGAGGTGGAATAACAGCAAGGAAAAGAGGTTTCAAACAGACATATACTGATCACAGGCAACAAAATTCAGGGATAGAACTGGAAAGAATGAAGCACAAGAACCACAGTTGCATAGAGCTAGTCTGATCAACGCACCTGTAACATAGAGAATCTGAAATGCAGCGCAGGTTGCCCCTTTGGGAAGTGCGCTGAAATTCAGGATCTCTAAACAGTACCTGCGCTGGGCCAGAAACGAGACTCTGTCCGGGTTCTGGGTCATAGTTTGCAGTTTAGTCCTTGGTTTTTGGCCGAGTAAAAGGCAATTAGTAATGCAACAATCAGGGGTAGATCTAAGGAGGATCTAAGAGCTATCACAAGGGCAATCAGATAGTTTGTGAATCAGCTGTTTAAATCATAAACAGATCCAGTGAATGGATTGAAGCAGCAGTTATCTACTTTGCATTTGTTATGGCAAATGCAGTTCGAAAGCTACTTATAAGTTTATGAAAAAAACAACAAAGAATGATACACAAACAAACTAATTAGACATTCCCCAGCGGAGTCGCCATTTTGTTACAGGGAAAAGTGTCTATTTAGAACTACTCTATCCCACTAAGGTGTGACAGCTACCTTAGAAACAAACAGAGAAAAACTACTTTTGTATTTCCTTTATGAATTATAGATAGAGAGGAATAGAAAGAACCAACCTGTGTCTTGCGCTAATCCTTTGATCCAATCCCTCTCTTCTTTGATGGTCTCCAGCTATCTGCTCCCTTGCATGCCCAGCTTCACAAAGTACCTGTAAGATCACAGAAGCAGAGCACTATACAAAGACATGGATCTATATTCATAAACAACTTAGGATCATATTTAAGTTAACCATACAAATGTAACTAGCATCAATGATACAAAAGCATGGAGGAAAACTCAAATAGTTTTTATTGATAAACAAGAAAAGATCCAGGAGAAGTTACAACCAGTGGTTCCGACCCAACATCAACCTCCTAGCAAAGAAGCCTCTCTTCACCTCAAACAAAGCATAAATCACCCAACAATCTGATGTTTGTCTCTAGAAACCAACAACAATTCCTTATAATATGCAAAATTCCAGCCTCTAGATCTCTGGGATGAGGGATCCATATATAGATATCTGTAAGGAGGATGAGTCAGCTTGTGATTTGATTAGTGTCTTCTCTCTGTCAGTTCTTGCTTCCACTTGGAGACTGAGGGCCTCTTACTCATCCTTGGTCGAATTCAGTGAGGCAAGTGTCACAGGAGAAGATTCTGGAAGCTTCCATTGCCTCTCCACCTCGCGGAATGACACTGCCATTTGTCATTTCTTGCCCATTGCACCCTACAGAAGGGAGTTTTGAAATGCAACGCACCCTCACAGTGTATTTAGGTGCAATGCAACGCACTTAGCCAGTGGAGCAGCTGAAATGATCCTGTTTTGACCAATTCTGAGCAGTTTCTGGTGGAGAACTTCTGGGAGAAGCTGTAATCTGTTGACCTTGTTCCTTTAGGGGTTAGAACAACACTTTTAGGGACTTAGGAGCCCTTGGTTTATGGACATTTCATGCTTGGAGTTGTAAGGCACAAAAATGTCTATAACACTATTCACCCATAATTCTTAAAAAAAGTTATGATAATACCTTGTCAACCCAAGAAATCCTCATAGATTCTTTATGGATGTGGGAATTTTCCATTCCTTAATGGCTTTAATTTTAATAGGGTCTACCTTAACACCTTTATGACATAGAATATGACATAGATATTCCACCTCCCATACTTCAAAGAAACATTTAGAGGTTTTTGCATATAAAATTTTATGCTCCAATAGTTTGAGCACCCTGTCAACATGTTGAGCATGATCCTTCCAAGACTTGTTGTAGATTAGTATATCATGAAAAAATACTAAAACAAATTTTCTAAGGAAGGGTTTAAAAATGGAATTCATTAAGCCTTCAAATGTAGAAGGTGGATTTGTAAGGCCAAAAGGCATGACCAAAAATTCATAATGACCTTGATGAGTTCTAAATATTGTTTTTAAAATGTCCTTAGTCTTCATTATGATTTGATGACATCCTGAATGAAGATCCAACTTGGTGAAGCAAATTTCTCCATGTCATTCATCTAATAATTCATCAATAACAGGAATGGGAAATTTATCTTTAATAGTGAGCTTGTTGAGTTCCCTATAATTTGGACACACGTTCCCTAATCCATCCTTCTTGTGCACCAATACTACTGGAGTAGAGAAAGAACTTTGACTAGGTTAAATTATAATAGCCTCTTGCATTTCTGCAACCGTACATTCAATTTCACTCTTTTGGGCATAGGGATATTTGTAAGGCCTAAGGTTTGGAGGAACACTTCCTCGAATCAAATGAATAACATGATTATGATCACAAATCGGTGGGCAACCTTTGGGAGGCTCAAATGCCTTGGAATGATTTTCCAAGACTTTTTGGAGATATGGAGAAATAGATGATTTAGATGATTTCGATGTGTGAACCTCTAGTGAACATAATTATACAATTATTTCCCATTGTTATTTCTTTAGAAGATTTGTCATGTTGTTAGAGTTGATTATCTTCCTTGGTTTCCCTGAGATTCCCCTTACTTCCACTTCCTTTCCTTCCTAAAAAAATTTCAAGAAAAGTTCTTGAAATTTAAAAGCTATCGTACCCAAAGATTGTAGCCATTGGAGTCTTAGTACAACATCAACACCATCCATTGGAATGGAAAGCGTTTGACTATTCAATACATATTCTCCCATGGAATTCTTGATATTGTGGTGCTTTCTAAAGCAATTTATGTTCCCCAATTTGCAACCATCACTTGAAACTCTAGTGTTGGATATAGGAAGCAATTCAATTCCTTGGCTATCTTAAAATGAATAAAATTATGGGTACTACCTGACTCAATCAACACTATTACTTATTTATTATTGATATGTCCTTCTATATTGAGAGTTTGAGGAGAGGTAATTCCTACCAGTGCATTACAAGATATGATTGGATTCATTTATTCTTTCTCTGGGGTTTGTTCCTAGTGTATATCCTCTTCTTTTAACATTTCCTGTTCCTTTTATTTCTCCTCTTCACGATCTATGTAAAATAACTTCTTCTTAGCACACTTATGACCTTTAGTGTATTTGCTATCACAACTGTAACAAAGCCAATTTTCTCTTTCTTCTTCCAATTGTAATGGTGTCAACCTTTTATGTTGTGGAAAGCTAGGGGAAACAACACTTCCATCTTTATAGTTGTGAGTTGTAGGCTTCCTTATTTCCATAATTTTTCTTTCAATTTTTCTTGCCAACCTCAATGCCTTCTCCAATGAATCAGGTTCGCAAAGGCGAACCTCATGTTGGATGTTATCCTTTATAGTCTCTATGAAAACATCAATTGTATGTTCTTTTGGAATATCTTTTACACTTATATTAATTTTTTGGAAGTCCTCAATGTGCTCCACCATTGAACCCTTTTGTTTTAGATTTATCAATTGGCTAAAGAAGGTGTTACTTTTTGTATCCTCATACTATGCTATCATTTCCTCTGTAAAATTTGGCCACGTGACAATTTTTTTATGAGAGAAAAGCCATCGATACCATATAAAATGATTGGGTTCTAAACATAAAGTTGCAATGTGTACCTTTGTGTGTTTTTGACATTATGGAGATCAAAATATTGCTCCATTTGTAGTATCCAAGTTACGGGATCCTTGCCATCAAACTTCCTTATATCAATCCTTGGAACATGATGGGTCTTCAATCAAATGTTAGAGTCTATGAAATCATTATTAACATTTATTTTTTTCTCATCATGAGTATCCTTTACTACCCTTTCGCCATTAGTAAACATTTCTTGTAGCAACTTTGTCAAATATTCCATGTTGCCTTTAACTTTAGCTTCTATACCATCCATATTAGCTTCCATTCAATTGTTTAAACCATCCACATTAGCTTCCATTCCATTATTTAAACCATCCATCTTAGCTTCCATTCCATTCTTTAAACTATCAATCTTAGCTTCAGTTATTTTTTGTGAGAACGAAATTTGTTGCACTTGGTCTCGTAATTTTGATATATCATGTTGCATTTCTTCCTCTTTTTCATGTGTCATAGTAGAGCTTTCGGGTTTCCTACTAGGTGTTGTGATTTTCTTTCTTCAGGGCATCAACTAATGATAATTTTCTTTACTATGCCCTTTCAATCACTTCAAACTAATTTTTCAAACAAAACTTGGGCAAATTTTTAAAAAGACTAGACACCTTTTTTGTCTTTGTAGGAGACTGATATTGAATCTATTGTATCTCTATAATTTCAGATATTCAAGGTCTAAAATTTTGTCCAGTGGTAGCCCTATGAGTCTTCTTTCCAACCTCACAAGTCTGATCAATATTGGATTTTCCAAGAAAGAGTTATGCCTAATATCCCACAATGACCTAATTACAGATTAGTTCAATAGAGTGAACTTGTATGGCGTGCCACGTGTCACTGTTTCGACCTTCAACCTTGAAAATGATAACTAGAAAGCTGCAGTCTCTCATGTTTTTGTCACGTTTAATGAAATTTGAATCTGATGCTTAGAGAGACGGTTATGATAATTTTCCTAAGGTCACCTATTTGAGAGGGAATTGAGGAGCCTGCAAAGACCCAAACTTCATCTGTTAATGTCTCTGAAAATATGGAGAGAATCAGTCTAAAATTAAGACATGATATTCGTCATGATTTCATCTAAAATGTGTTTTTTTCAGCTTCTGAAGCTTCATAAAAAAACATTATAGCGAAAATTCCACGATGACTTGCTTGGAGCAGCGAAACCCTATGATCCAAAGCTCTGATACCAAATGTTATGCAACCAGCTCACAAAATAGAAGAAGAGATATATCAAGGAATTAAAAATAAGCCTCTTTGAGTGGTAAACCTCCTTTACATTACAAAAATGAATAATACTTGGATGATACAAATGACAAAACCTCCTTTCTATATATAGGAGTCTAAGGGGTCACAATATAGGAGATACCACATAACAATAATAATGTGAGGGCACAAAAATAACAATAGTGGGTCTCTATGGGGCACATTAATAATAATACGGGGACAAAATTTGAACAACAATAACAATAAGGGGATGCAATGACAATAATAATGGGGGAATACACTAGTATTATAGGGACCTAACACTATGGTTGCACACAATCACGATTAACTATCATAGGTTCATAGAGCTTTTATTTCTTCTATAAATGACTATGTATACCTGTTAGATAATTTAAGAGTATGTCTAGGTTCTTCAAACATATACCTAGGACTTCCCATGTTTCTAAACTTAATGGTGTGCTCTTAAATGTTTTTTCTTTCCTTTCTCTTGAATTGATGCAAGTGGATATACTAATTCTCTAAATAAATAATAAAGTGAGATAAGACTAGATGAGGGTTTTAAACACCTCCCACTTAGTTATTGGTGGATCACCCTCTATTCTAAGTGTCTCCATATGGAATTCCCACTAGGTTAGTCCATGGCCTTTTGATTTGACATGGTTGAATGAAATATTTTTCTTTTCTTCTATGTTATGGATATTGAAAAAAACGTGTAACTATTGTATCTGATGATTGAACAATCTCACCTTTGTATTCTTTGATATCGACTTCTAATTCCATTTTAAATAGATATTCTAAACAAGTTTTCGCGTGTTGAAACTTGGTTTCTCCTTATTTAGTTTAGTGTTGGCTTTTTTTCTAGCTCTTCATTATCTCTATATTGTTTTTTGAATCCAACATATAAGTTAGATATACTAACCTTCCCATAAGGCACAAAATTGTTTCCTAAATCCATTGTGAGGAGGGATATGTTGCAAGAGACATTAGTGACTTGTTCTTGTTGTTCGTAAATATATATTCTGCTTTATCTTAAGGATTGTTAGAACTAGACTCATTCTATATGACTAGGGTTCTATAGTCCGCATCCTAAATCAATTCCTATAACTTGCAACATCCCATAGAAGCCTTGGAGAAAATATTCTAATAATAGTATTTCAGTTAAATGTCGTGGATATTCGATTGGAATAATTCATCAAAATCCTCTTAATTTTTATTGATGTAGTTTATTACCTTAGATCTTACATTTCTTATTATTAATTTGATGTTGAAATTTATGGAAATAACGAAAATTAGAAATGGAAGAATAATGGAAATGAACACACCATCCACAGACTAAGCAAAAAATGTAACGTGAGAAATATGCTATCAGAGAAAACCTAGCTAGAAGGTGAGGCTTATGCTCTAGTTTCGTTTCCTCAATTTAGAAATGAAAGTACAGAGAAAGAGGCCTTCATTATGTACCTTCCAAGGACACTGTGGGTTGAATGGATGTTACAAAATATTCTATATCTTGTGTTAAGCTTCAACATCCCATTTCTAGGTGTTGTACTCAACTATGGAACAATAATAATACAAAAATGATGAAACCCCTTCTACTCCTAGTAGTTTAATATTTAACATAATTTGATAGTGATTTAGGATTATGGTAAGGGTTATTATATGCCTCAGTTCTTAATTAATTTTACCATTTTGGACCCTCTCGAATCTTCTAGAATGTCCACACATGACTAGCCTCACATCTTTGAGTAATGATGGTTACCATAACATCCACTCAATACCACGGTGATCAAAAGAGAATGCCAACTTTTTAGATATGTATAATGTCGAGGGGTTGAGAACTATACCCACAACATTTTGAAATTCAAAATTTTCATTCGATGCATCACATTTAGTCTAAAAGGTTTCATATCCCAAACCAACAAACTAAAACCCACTCTTAAAATGATCCCTAAAACCCAATTCTTGTCATTTTTTCACTTAAAAATAACCAAAATAAATAAAAATATATATAATAATCCATTTTAAATTAGTACTTTATATAAGCTTGGATAAATATTAATATATCACCATATTTATAAAATAAAAAATATGTGCTAATATTGTTAGATTTTTTTAATAGATTACATCTTTTACATATTATAGATACATAAATAAAATATTTAAAACTTCAGTAGCAGTTAGTTACATACAAGTATATTAACAAAAGGTATCTTATATATTTAATCTTTTAATAATAATAAGTTCATTTTCACTATTTTTTTAATTATATTATTAAATTAACAACTAAACAATAATTATGGGTTCCTATTTGCATTACTATTTCTAGTTATATGTTGATTTTTATTTTTTTCTAAATAAAAAAACTTTATTGTTTCAAAACATCTTTATAACCAATTTACATAGATTATCCATACTATGTTGTTTCTTCCTATCATATTAGGAAATTATTGTTGTGTCATTAGGGGACTAGCAAAAATCCTCTAGATGACTCATACAACAAGATTAAAAAAGAAACAACAAACACTCTAGCTGTAATTAAAAATATAAAACATAAGATTAGATCAGACATACTATCGAATTGGAAGTCCATTAGGAGTCTAAAAAAGATATAGGGGTTGGATCCATTGGGCTCAAACCAGGAGGAACATGTGTGTTAGAATCACATTGAGTATGCCATTTCACATGGGTCAGTCTAGCATGAAGCTTGTCCATACATAAGCATTTATTTATCAACATTCTTTTGATGTCCTACAAGGAGGAAAACACATTAGACCTTTCCATGTGATTATCCTTTAGAACCATACCCATTAGGGTGTTCACTTTCCATTACAAAGCAATTGTACTAAGATACTTCTTTCTTCATCACTTGGTATGAACAGAGTCAGGTATCAAGTTGGATACCTCCTCCAAAACCTTAGAATCAAAGTGAGGCTATCTTTCCATGCCCACTGTGGTTTCCATCTTGTCAATTTCTCATTGAGTCTCAAGGGGTACAACATTAAAATAAAAATAAGCTATGTCCTGGGTGAACAAGCGAATTCCACATTTGTGTTGGGCTTAACTTCCATCACTACCTCTCTTGCTGCACATTTGTTTCATGAGAGGGATAATGCATGACATGGGCTCTTTCCTCAAGTGTCCACACAATCTAACGCCACCATAAATCTCAAAAGTGCTCAAACATATAAGGGAAACTCTTGCAACACATTAGTTAACAATAAAAATTTACCCCACCATAGCCTCTTGATACTAGATACAGTCAAGGTGCATGTCGCACTGATGTAGACCCTGGTGTATAATTTTGTGTCACCAAACAAGAAATACGAACATGAATATCTTTGAATTATATAATAATCCATTTTAAATTAGTATTATGTAGGAGCATCACCCCTCCCCCAACTGAATTTGATTCAGAAAGAAGAACAAGACTAAAGTTTGATTCCAACTTGCTAGACCCAAAGCCTGAACAACCAGAGATAATCAAGAAACCAACAACATTGAGAAACTTTCTACCAGTATAAATAACATACTAGAGAGGGATAACTAGATAAGATTGGAACTGACTGGCTAGGAGAACAATTGTTAGTAGCAACAATGCCCACTAGATACACCTATAACTCAATCTTGTTTGTAGCTTCCTCTAGGCCACGTGTTCCATTGAATCCCACAATATTAGAGACCGAATAGGAGATTTACCTTCCTTGACTAGTGCCTCCACTCCTCTATCCATCTTAGACATCGCCTACTTCTTGAAGATCCAATAGAGAAACCCCAAGAGAGAAATAATTCTTAACACATGCACCACAAGTAGGGGTTTTGTCTCCTCATCCCTTCTCAGGAATCAACCTCTACCACCACCCGTTGAAACCATAATTATCACCACCCTAGCCATGCTATTAATATTCAGTTGTGCTAGTGCATGTAAGATCATCGCAGGGGCAAGCCATGCCCCTTGGATTTTAATTCCCATCACTTAGACAAGGCAATTGGCTCATCTCATGAGACCCACCTTGATCCTTGAACTCACCCCAATGAGGAATATTGATGAATATTGATTATATGTTTCTTCATTTTTGACCCTTGAAGGTCCTTTATCACAATACGTATGGTTTATGGGCCCTCATATCTCACTCCATCTCCATAATTTTGCACTAATAGAAATAATGCTCCATTTGAACCCCAAAACCTTCACCATTTTGACCTTGTCAGAATGACGCAGTACCACCATTCATCCCTTATGCTCAGTCGCTTCAGTGCTCTTCAATACTTCATCTTTGGGCACATTTTCCCTGTGCTGATAGTTCTGAATAATGTCATAGGTTGAGGGACTTGATCATAGTCAGGGGTGTTAGCCTCCTGCTGCAGCAGGTATTCATCTTTCATGATTGACATTTTTACATGCCAAATATGTCATACTTTGCAAGCTGCAGTGTTCCATATTTCCACAATGCCATGAAGTGTGCTAGTCCAAAGGCCACTGCTGTATTCCATTTTTGATGAGTTCTTTTTTAAAGGAAAGGCCAAACAGCTTAATCTTGGCCTCCCTAGATTTCAATTTCCTATTTTAGAATGTAGAGAATGTATCTGTCCAAACAGTTTAATCTTGGCAGATTTTGTAGATAGGTAGAGTATCAAAGGGACCCAACTGTTTAATCTGGGCCCTGGCAGAAATAAGTGCAGATTTAGATAGGAAACATTCAAAAGAAAAATTGTAATTCTGGGTCTGCAAGTCTAAATGCACCCTAATCAGAAAAGAAGAAAAAATGTTAGGAAAGTAGGCTGGGTAGGTAGCTGTGTGGTTGCAGAATGATAATTTGTGATCAATTTTGTGGTACAAAGTGTTTTATCTTTTCAGATCACAGTGCAGGCAGTTTTCATGCAAAAGGGCTCAAAGGTGGACATCACTAACTTCCCCTTCTTCTAATTCCCCAAGTCACTTACTAACTCCCAAAGAGGTCAAGATCTGCTTGAGCCTCTTAGTTTCATCATCATCCATATCAGTCACCTTGGTGAAGATCTCCTTCACTCAAGGATCTCAGTTCCTTTCAAGTTATTCTTCCCAAATTTAGCCTAAGGTCCCTGACCTAAGCGCTTGTTGGTCACCTTCATATTAACTATTAACAGTATTATATAACTCCCTATCAGTTTTCCCATCCCCCTATTAAACTATGTATATGAAACTCCCCTATGTAAATATTCCCTCCCTGGCAATATAGCCATATTTTTCTAAGTCTAGGGAAAAAATGGTCCATCTGGGGCTGTTTTTAGCCCATACGAGTCGTAACAGGGATTAATTTGACACCTGGTCAGACTAATAACCTCTCCCCTAGCCATAAAACCCTAAAAAACCCCCTAATTCACCCCCAAACCAAAGTTTTGTGCATAAAATATTAATCCCGCTCATTTTAAAACCCATGAAGCCCCATTTCCTAAGTCTAAAACACTAACCCGCACTCATTAAACCCGTTTAAACTCCCAAACTCCGCCATTCCCATAGTTTAAACCCACCGGCGCATACATTAAAAACAGAATATTCTTGTGAATATTCCCTGCCCTAACTACCCGCCACCCCGCGTTTGCCGCCAACCGTTGGATTGCCTGCCCCATAGATCAACGGTGGGCGGGCCGCCCCATCCCCGACCTGCCTGAAGGTTAGCATCCAGGAGATGGGCGGTATTACTGCAGTACCTCCCGCCACGCGTCACCTTTTGGGCTGTGGCGGAGGCCCCCGTGACAAAACTGCTCGTGCCCAAAGGCGGTGAGCCCTGAAACCGCTTACCGCCCTCTCCCCTGTGACGTAAGCCCCACGTCATCCGCCGCGTCACCCCTCTTGCCCCACCATCGTACCACTGAGTCATCTGCCACGTGTCCTGCCATTGTGTCCCTGCCACCGTACATGCCACGTCACCGTCCGTACAGGATGACGTCATCATGCTGACGTCATCCCACCACGTCATCATGCTGACATCATCGCTGACATCACCCGCCGTACAACATCACGTCATGCTGACGTCATCGTCAGTTTTTGGCGCAGAGGTGAAAATCGCACTTCGGGGCCCCAGAATTAGATCCTGAGACAGTTTTTGATGAGCGATTTGCGCCTATCACTCATCGCAGGATTTTTTAGGCCGAAATGGGGAATCTTCAGGGAATCTTTTTATTCTGCGGCCCCCAGCAAGCCTGAAAGGCGCCAAATGACCCGTTTTCTTCGCAGAGCATACCGAAAGGAGCAGAAGACAGTTCCAGAGGATACAGAGGCCGAACAACGGCCGTTAAATGATGATTTAGACCCACAGCACATCAGAAAAGCATCTACTTATTGCCAAAGAGTATCAGAGGAAAAAGAAGAGCCAAGGAGTATAAGTCAAGATTTTTTAGGGGCTCAAAGCACCTGAACATTGATGAGCCCCCCAGAAAGTCAAATCAAGAAGAGTAAGCCCGTCCTAGCTCTCAAATCACAGTCAGAAGCATTCAATGCCGCCAAACAGCAAGGGTGCAAAGACCAATGCACAGTTATAAGAGATGAACAGCACAGAGCCACTAGGACAGACATTAACTCATTTTGATACAGCTGCCCCCAGCGTAGCTCAAAGATATTTTCTGACATTTATTTTTGGATAAGATTAGGTTAAAAATAATCAGTTTTCTGTCAGACCTGTTAGGTCGGCTGTAATAGATAAATTTTTGATAAGTCTTCCCTATATATACCACCCTCTGTATTGTTTAAAGGGTCGGTTGGTTGATAGTCTTCAGTGGAGACTCGCACTGTATACCTGATATGTTTTCTGTAATCAAAGACTACTGAAAGGCTTGGAGGAAAGACTGTCTACTCTGTGTCTAAAGGTTTGAAGAAGTGAATTTGGAATTCTTGTGCTGCAACATAACTCAATAAGTTTTCCTATCTCTGTTTTTTCCATTAATATACCATCTAAAATAGCAGAAAGAAAGAATAGTCTAGAATTGGTTTAACTTCCCTCTATGCTCATTTTCTGCTGTTTCTTTATGTTTTCCTCTGGATCAATCATAAATATGAATTCCCTCGGCTCATATTTCCCCTAATCCATGCATCTTTGACAGTTGTCTAGGAATTCTTAATTGCTCCTAGACAGAGCTCATTCACCTTCCCCCTTTTAAGCTGAGTGAGATATTCTTTGTTGCCTCTCATTCCTTATCCCTCATTCCATCCTTTTAAGCTTAAGTGTTGTTTCATGAGCAGCTACCTTGCTCCTTATTTCTCTTGTGACCAAGAAAATGCACCAGCAGTCCGACTCCTTGACTCCACGCCCAATGGTTTGAAACTTACCAGACTATGTTTTGCCTCTCTACCTGAAAACATCATCCTTACCACCAAAAACAAAACAAAAACCCCTGAACTCAATAACTATCCTAAAATCATTTTAAACAAAGCTAAATCTGAAAGAGAGAGCCCTCTCTGATTGCAGGTGGGCTAGAACCTGCAGTCCAAAGTTGGTTTGTGGTTACCTCGGCCGTATCCTTTCTGGAGCTTAAGGACAACCTGAGTGATAACATAATGGCGACTCCACTAGGGATCTTCCTCAGAAAGTTTCACGAAGAAGGTAAGAAAGCTCCACTGAGAGAACCAAACCTTCAGAACTACCTTTTCAAAGTTTAGTTCTGATCTTTGATGGTGGACAGAGATCAGACACCTCAAAGTTGATTCATCCACCTGGCGACTCCACATCATCCTCAAAATAAAGACTCCACTGGAGAAATGAACCCAAAAGAAATTTATGAGCAGATCAGGCTTTTGACCTGGATTATTATCCAAGAGGTCACGTTCTTTCTCCTCCATAGAATCTTACTGTACATATTGTTTGAACTTGACTTTTATGTTTTTCCTGTAGAAAATGTTGAAGAAAGCCCTCCATGCACACCAGAACAACATCCTTTAAATGCTGCTAATACTCACCTTATAAAGGAGGACACTACTGTCAAAGCAAATCATCCTATCCCTGTTCATACCGAACCCAGTCATTTAGTCCCTGTACACAATCACGTACCTCGTAAGGTTCCTGATAGATATAAGCCACTCATTCTGCCTCCCGTGCTCAATGCTTTGCCTAAAAATCATCCCATGTACCTCCCAAGATTTGATGTAGAGAATGGAGTTACTGCCCAAAAGCATATCCAGGCTTTTGAAGATTATTTAAACATTTTTGAAGTGTTAGGCTGTTTTCCCTTTCTTTGCAAAGTGAAGTTAGGACTTGGTTTAAAGCATTGCCTGAGGCAAGCATCTCAAATCTCCAGTAGTTATTCAAACTCTTTCTTGATAGATGGATGATCAAAGTCAATTTCCTCGTGCTCATAGAAGAATATAATCAGTTAAAAAGTATTCCAAATGAATCTGTTCAGCAATTTTCTAACCGATTCAATCAAGTTTATCATTCAATACCATTAAATATAAGACCTCCCCCAGATTTGGCCCTATTACATTATCCAACAGCATTTGATCCAGAAATAGAATTTCATCTAAGAGAAAGGAGCCCCTCTACTATGCAACAGATGCAGAACATGGCAGTAGATGTAGAGGTTAATCTCAAAGTAAGGAAGGGGAAGTTGAAAGCAGAAAAAGAGGATGAACTTGACTTTTTTTTAAAGAAAGCAGAGGAATTACAGCAGATGTGCACAGTAGGAGTTAAAAGTTTAGAGCACCAGAACAGATCTATTTTTCAAAAGGAAACTAATGATATTCATGAACGAACCTGCCACAAAACGGATAGCATATTCATACTGCCACACATGATGGAGCAGTCTCCTGATATAAAATATGAATATAACAGCTTCTCTTCTTTCAGCTCTTTGCCCAAATATGATCTGTACGATGATGACTATGAGCCTAATGATCAAATCAGCCTTGCAGAGGAGTCATAACTTATTTTTGCAGAAAGCACAGTTCAGGTTCAGCTGCCTGAACCCAATGATCAGCATGCCCATTTCATCTATGAAGAAAAGGAGGAAAAGGTAGAAAAGTTTAATTTCAGTGAAGGAGCTTTACCATTTTGTTTCAAGTCTTTTCAGTTTATTAGGGATAATTATCATGCCGTTAACAATCAAGTGTCACCATGTTCTGTTACTGATCAGCTAGAGGAAAGTCCAGGCCCTGCTCCTAAAGCATCAACACTAGATTTGCAGCCCCAAAGTGCCAGTGAACGTCAGATTGAGGAAGACTCCGAAGCGGCAGCATGTGACCCGATAATCCAGCTAGACCCCCTGCCTGGTGGGTTTCAGCCATCTCGGATATTCGAAGAAAAAGAAGAGCAGTCAGTACAAACCTGTCAAGTACCATCTGAACCAGCTTTCAAAGAATTACAGGGATCATCCCCTGTTTTGTATGATTCATCAGATGGCAAGCTGTGTAAGGAGATAAATCACTGCTCTTCTCCATTAGAAGGCTGCAAAGCTCAAAATCAAGTTGTTGGTGATTCCCCAATTCCAAAGCATGATAGCTATCCCAAACTTTTGTACAGTCCTTTAATTCAGTCCAGCAATAATGTATATATGCTGCAGGACCCTTTTGTACAGTTCCTTGTTTCAGCAAAGAAGGTCAGCAGTTTCCTGATCTTCTCAAAGATTAACAAAGCTGAATCAGATTGCAAGATCTCCATTTCAGGTAACAGCAAACACAAGCAGCAAAGACCATTCATGTTCATGATGCTTAAATGGCTGCATTGGCTGTTTCATTACACCTAACAGCAAAGTAAATGTTGGTTAGGGTAGGTAGGTAGGATTAATAAGGCAGCCAGCCAAGCAAATTTTGCAGAATACAGCAGCAATTGAATACAAGGCAGTCTGACCTGCTGTTCTTGGCTTTTCACAAGGAAAAGCCATCCCCAAGTGGAGCCACTGTTAGCCTCCTGCTACAATAGGTATTCATCTTTCATGATTGACATTTTTACATGCCAAATATGTCATACTTTGCAAGCTGCAGTGTTCCATATTTCCACAATGCCATGAAGTGTGCTAGTCCAAAGGCCACTGCTGTATTCCATTTTTGATGAGTTCTTTTTTAAAGGAAAGGCCAAACAGCTTAATCTTGGCCTCCCTAGATTTCAATTTCCTATTTTAGAATGTAGAGAATGTATCTGTCCAAACAGTTTAATCTTGGCAGATTTTGTAGATAGGTAGAATATCAAAGGGACCCAACTGTTTAATCTGGGCCCTGGCAGAAATAAGTGTAGATTTAGATAGGAAACATTCAAAAGAAAAATTGTAATTCTGGGTCTGCAAGTCTAAATGCACCCTAATCAGAAAAGAAGAAATTTTTTTAGGAAAGTAGGCTGGGTAGGTAGCTGTGTGGTTGCAGAATGATAATTTGTGATCAATTTTGTGGTACAAAGTGTTTTATCTTTTTAGATCACAGTGTAGGCAGTTTTCATGCAAAAGGGCTCAAAGGTGGACATCACTAACTTCCCCTTCTTCTAATTCCCCAAGTCACTTACTAACTCCTAAAGAGGTCAAGATCTGCTTGAGCCTCTTAGTTTCATCATCATCCATATCAGTCACCTTGGTGAAGATCTCCTTCACTCAAGGATCTCAGTTCCTTTCAAGTTATTCTTCCCAAATTTAGCCTAAGGTCCCTAACCTAAGCACTTGCTGGTCACCTTCATATTAACTATTAACAGTATTATATAACTCCCTATCAGTTTTCCCATCCCCTTATTATACTATGTATATGAAACTACCCTATGTAAATATTCCCTCCCTCACAATATAGCCATATTTTTCTAAGTCTAGGGAAAAAATGGTCCATCTGGGGCTATTTTTAGCCCATCCGAGTCGTAACAGGGATTAATCTGACACCTGGTCAGACTAATAACCTCTCCCCTAGCCCTAAAACCCTCAAAAACCCCCTAAGTCACCCCCAAACCAAAGTTTTGTGCATAAAATATTAATCCCGCTCATTTAAAAACCCATGAAGCCCCATTTCCTAAGTCTAAAACACTAACCCGCGCTCATTAAACCCATTTAAACTCCCAAACTCTACCATTCCCATAGTTTAAACCCACCTGCGCATACATTAAAAATAGAATATTCATGTGAATATTCCCTGCCCTAACTACCCGCCACCCCGCGTCTGCCGCCAACCGTTGGATTGCCCGCCCCGTAGATCAACGGTGGGTGGGCTGCCCCATCCCTGACCTGCCCGAAGGTTAGTGTCCGGGAGATGGGCGGTATTACCGCCGTACCTCTCGCCACGCGTCACCTTCTGGGATGTGGCAGAGGCCCCCTTGACAAAACCGCTCGTGCCCAAGGCGGTGCGCCCTGAAACCGCTTACCGCCCTCTCCCCTGTGATGTAAGCTCCACGTCATCCACCACGTCACCCCCCTTGCCCCGCCATCATACCACCAAGTCATCTGCCACATGTCCTGCCACTGTGTCCCTGCCACCGTACATGCCATGTCACCGTCCGTATAGGATGATGTCATCATGCTGACGTCATCTTGCCACGTCATCATGCTGACGTCATCGCTGATGTCACCTGCCGTACAACGTCACGTCATGCTGACGTCATCATCAGTTTTTGGCGCAGAGGCGAAAATCGCACTTCGGGGCCCCGGAATCAGATTCTGAGGCAGTTTTTGATGAGCGATTTGCGCCTATCGCTCATCGTAGGATTTTTTAGGTCGAAATGGAGAATCTTCAGGGAATCTTTTTATTCTGCGCCCCCCAGCAAGCCCGAAAGGCGCCAAATGACCCGTTTTCTTCGCAGAGCATACCGAAAGGAGCAGAAGACGCTTCCAGAGGATACAGGGGCCGAACAACGGCCATTAAATGATGATTTAGACCCACAGCACATCAGAACAACATCTACTTATTGCCAAAGAATATTAGAGGAAAAAGAAGAGCCAAGGAGTATAAGTCAAGATTTTTTAGGGGCTCAAAGCACCTGAACATTGATGAGCCCCCCAGAAAGTCAAATCAAGAAGAGTAAGCCCGTCCTGGCTCTCAAACCACAGTCATAAGCATTCAATGACGCCAAACAGCAAGGGTGCAAAGACCAATGCACAGTTATAAGAGATGAACAGCACAGAGCCACCAGGACAGACATTAACTCATTTTGATACAGCTACCCCCAACGTAGCTCAAAGATATTTTCTGACATTTATTTTTGGATAAGATTAGGTTAAAAATAATCAATTTTTTGTCAGACCTGTTAGGTCGGCTATAATAGATAAATTTTTGATAAGTCTTCCCTATATATACCACCCTCTGTATTGTTTAAAGGGTCAGTTGGTTGATAGTCTTCAGTGGAGACTCGCACTGTATACCTGATATGTTTTCTGTAATCAACGACTGCTGAAAGGCTTGGAGGAAAGAATGTCTGCTCTGTGTCTAAAGGTTTGAAGAATTGAATTTGGAATTCTTGTGCTGCAACATGACTCAATAAGTTTTCCTATCTCTTTTTTTTCCATTAATATACCATCTAAAGTAGCAGAAAGAAAGAATAGTCTAGAATTGGTTTAACTGCCCTCTATGCTCATTTTCTGCTGTTTCTTTATGTTTTCCTCTGGATCAGTCATAAATATGAATTCCCTCTGGCTCATATTTCCCCTAATCCATGCATCTTTGACAGTTGTCTAGGAATTCTTAATTGCTCCTAGACAGAGCTCATTCACCTTCCCCCTTTCAAGCTGAGTGAGAGATTCTTTGTTGCCTCTCATTCCTTATCCCTCATTCCATCCTTTTAAGCTTAAGTGTTGTTTCATGAGCAGCTACCTTGCTCCTTATTTCTCTTGTGACCAAGAAAATGCACCAGCAGTCCGACTCCTTGACTCCACGCCCAATGGTTTGAAACTTACCAGACTATGTTTTGCCTCTCTACCTGAAAACATCATCCTTCCCACCAAAAACAAAACAAAAACCCCTGAACTCAATAACTAGCCTAAAATCATTTTAAACAAAGCTAAATCTGAAAGAGAGAGCCCTCTCTAATTGCAGGTGGGCTAGAACCTGCAGTCCAAAGTTGGTTTGTGGTTACCTCGGCCGTATCCTTTCTGGAGCTTAAGGACAACCTGAGTGATAACAAGGGGTCAAACCTTTCGTTCACCCCGTGACTAACTAGAGCAAGGCTTTACTAGTTAACTGGGTCTAGCATGAGTCATGGGTTGGGCAAGTTCGATTCCTTTTCATTTGTCTACAAGTCTACTAACACTAGATTAGTTAACCAGTTTGGGATCTGACCATGCTAGCTAGACTCCATCCCATCTATACTCTGCACAACATCCCAAATTTCCTTGAAAATCGCGTCGCGTAACTCTTTAAACAAAACACACCAACCATAAACACACCAAGAACACACAAGCATTCACTACAGACACACACGCTATATATTAAAAGGAAAAAAAAATTATTTGATATATGGCCTCTTTGGATGTGAAACCATTCGTCCTGATATCACATTACATTAGTCATTATATTGACAATTTGCAGGCAGTCCCTTCAAAGAAACAAAACTTAACATAATGTGGAATCTCGTCCTCTACCACGACAACCTTTAAGAGGCTTATAAACATTTCAATTTACATTAAAATCAAAGGAATTCATGTCCTTTATTTAGGATTTCCCTGTCGCTTCTTCTAGAATCTCTTGTGAATCAAATTCAGCTGGTGGAGGGGTGATGCTTCTACACAATACTCCTGTACTTGAAAAAATTATATGATCTTCTGATCATGTGCCTTCATTGCCTCATCTCAACCATTATTGTCTCTATCTTTAGTCTCCACATGTATCTCTAAGTGAGCTACAACCACACCTTACTGACACCTCATCGACTCTCCTCCTTCGGCTCGAACTTTTGGCATCTCAGTTTGCATCCTATGCAAACCTCTTGATCTTTCACTACTCACTTGGATTTTGCACATGCCAAAAATAAGAATCAACTTTATTGAATCAAATCTGAGCAGCTCATAGGTGTGGAAAACCACCTGTAAGATTGCCTCTACAGAACACGCTCTACTTACATGCATTACATGAGAGATATATATAATATACACACATTTAAGGAAGTCGAAACAACACCCTAGAAAACAGGAACAAAATCCTAATGTAAGGTACGGTTTAAACCGTCACTCCATTAAGACATTTCAACATTAATCTCAACACTCCCCCTTAATGGAGAAACGGATTCGTAGATATGCCTAACACTTCCCTAAAAACCTCAAATTTGATTCTACCAAGAGGTTTGGTAAAAATATTAGCAACATTGTCACAACTATTACAGTATTCAATATGGATTTATTTTGACTGAACTTTCTCCCTGACAAAATGAACTTGTGTATCGATATGCTTTGTGTTCTTATGAAATACTGGATTATTTGCAAGTTTGATGGAGCTCTGGTTGTCACATTTGATCACTATGATCTTAAATGATCATATGGTAAAACTGAAGTAGAATTGACTATGCCAAAAGTGAAATTAATGTTAACTTATAGTGCTAAAACCGTGAAAACTGCTTAAGAAGAAAGACTTCACAATAGATGGAAGAAAATAAGAAAGATGTAAAATAGAAGTGAAAACAAAAAATACACAATGATACTAGACAACAAGGTTGATTACAGAGTTCGTCCCTAATGGACTATGTCTCTAGGTTCGATTTCAAGATGGGAAATCACCTTATTAGGATTGATACCTAAGAGGTTGATTACACAGAAATTTGACCAAAATGAATGTGAACATAGGGACTTCTGGTCACTGTCGTAAGAAATCTCTTTGAACCAACTTTCCAATGCCTATCTCAGTTTCCAATTCTGACTCCCGATGCTTCTGTTTCACTGACAACAAAACAACCTATATAACTCCAAAACCTGCACATGAAACTCAAAAACCACTCTAATGTCCTCTTCATGAACAAAACTGCCTTTATAGTGAAAAAGGTTCATTCGAGGCTATCATGGCTAAGATAGGCATGAATCTCTGAAATTTGGGTTTATGAATCTCAGTTTAACCACTAGAGAACACCTAGGTACCTAGGAACATGGTCATCGCATTAGTTTTAATGCCAAAACACAAAAAAAAACCCAAAATAGCGCTTTGGATAAGGCGCAATTGTCAACGGTTTTCTAACCATGTGGAGGGGAGACAAGTAGCATGTGACTGCCACAGTCTAACAACAGGCTTCCACATCCACGTTGATCCCCGACAGTTCTAGCTTGCGGTGCTCCAGTGGTTTTACATGTGACAACTATGGTGCAGTTACACCTTACATGTGGTGGTTCTAATTGGCAGTTAAGGATCTGACATCTCCACTATTTGTAACCCCAAATACCATGACCGCTCACATGGTTACGATTCTCACTGAGATTTAAAACCCCGTGGTCAGGACTGTAACATGTAACCTCCACCCATACATGTCATGGTTGTTGTCATGGTTCTGATGTGGTCTCCTTTGTGGTTAGGGACTGACAAAAGTTTTGTAATGTTTTAATACATTGTAGTGTTTTGTATTAGGGTCTGAGAGGTTGTAGACTTAGGGTTCTTGTATTGTAATGTATTTTTAATACATAGGTTTTAGGTTTTGGCTAGGATTAGGTGTATTAGGGTTTAGATTGACAATTTAATGTATGTTTAAACCTTAGGATACATGGCTTTCACCATAGATTTTTAGGGCTAGGTTTAGTCTTTACATCAAATAAAAACCCATTTACAACTAAATGTGACAAAGTTACATTAGAAATAAATGTCACATGATGACAAACCCATCGACAACTGAATCCTGCAAAGTGGATGAAAATCACATGTCGATGACCAAATCGTGGTGAAACTAACGACAACCACATGTCGTTAATCGGATCCTGGTGGAACTGATGCCAACCATGTACCAAACCGTACTCACCAAACACCATGAAATCCATTAACATCACTGGAAAACTTGAACCATAAACATAACTTTCGAAGCTGAAGACACTAGATACTGATTTCTTATGACAAATTTGAACCCGTGTAACTGGTCTAACGAGATCTTCCTGTATCAATCCTCTGCACTTGAAATCTTTTGGACCAAAAAAGTTTGAATTAAACAAATAATCAATGAGGGTAGAGCTCCCCTGATGCATAAGTTTCCCTTAGATGTATTGGATACATTGAAACTACTTTAGGAAAGGTTTTTATGTGAAAACAAATAGGTTTCCTGCCCACTTGAAAAGAGGTTTCCAAACTATTTGAAACATGAAATGGTGACATAATACAAGAGAAATTTAACACTAACTTTCCCCAATACTAACATGCATCACTGTAACTGTTAACTTCCAAACTTGGACTAAATTTATTCATTCTGACAATAGGAAGAGGAGCTTTAGGAATCAATTGTAATTCATGTTGTATTCCCTTCTTATGCGTAAGATGTTTGGTTTCTTTAAATAGAACTGGAAAAGTTTCTACCTCTTTGATCAAACTATCTTTAAACTAAGTCTCATAACTTGAACAAACATCATGTCAATTCTTATGTTGTTCCTTTACACACATGATTACAAATATTTTATTTTAACTTATTAATCACTTCATCTAATTAGCAAAAACTAAATTCAAGTGATTTTTACTTTGATGTTCCCTAACAATAAATTCAACGTCATCCTTCTTATGGTGATATTTATGCTCTCTTCTATAAAATACTGCATCACGAACATAAAGATAAGGACTTCCTAAGAAAACTCCACATATGTCTACTGGAACCACATCTAATTCCACTTCATCAACGTAATTAGCTGTAATGATAAATCTTAATCGCCATTGTTTTGTGAATTTTCTCTGAGTTGATTTATTTATCCATTTTAATGAGTAAGGTCTTGGATGATTTTCTGTCTCCAGAGTCCAAACCCAAATTCTTAACTAAATATTCAGATATTAAATTGGCTTGTGATCCACTATCAAACATTCTATCTATATTTGTGTGCTTAGAAGTTATCCTTATGTTAAATAATTCAACTCTTTTATCCTCATTTGAAGGATTTATGCTTGATGAAGATGCAATAATATTCGAACTTGAACCAGTGTCTAAAGTTTTACCTATCAAAACTATGGCAGTTATCCTCCTTTCATCACCTAAACCGGAACCTAGATCTTGCTGGACTGCTGAATTGCCTTCTTTTCATCCTTCTCCTTAAGGAACTTTTTGGGCTTATGTTTTGGATGACGTTTCCAACACTTAGATTCATCATGATCAATTCTCTGGCAATGAGAACAAGTAGGTCTTTCCTTCTTAGCTATCGTTGTTTTCTTTCTCTTCGAATTGTTCTTCCCCTTACTGTCATTGAAATATTTTATTTGCAACTCTTTGGATGATTGTGGTGAAAATTTGAATGGTCTACCACCTCATTCAATATGTATGGCTTGAACACACACTTCATCAAAATCATCAGGATTAAACATCAATAATGTATGCTGCAAATACGAATGTTAATTGCCAATGTATTTTAATAAAGTTTCATGTGTATCTAATGAAATACCAAGTGCCAATTATTTCTTTCTAAACTCCTGAGTAAACTCCTGAACACTCTGCCCTTTACCTTGCCGCAAATTCTGCCAATCAATAACAACGTGTTGCATGTATCCTAAAGGATGGAATTGTTTCCTAAAAGCTCTTAAAAACTTAGACCATGAAGAGACGAATTTACCTTTTCACTTTACATCTATTTGAGTTTACTTTCCCACCAGATTAAAGTTGTTCCCCCCATTCTAAGTGTAGCTAACTAAATTTTAATTTTACCACCAGAAAACTTTTGAATACGATAATACACTTCTAACTGCTTAATCCAGTTATCTAGCTTTTTAGGATTCATTTCGCCATCAAATTTTACATCAAGTTTCAAAAGAGATGCTTTCTTAGTTTTCTTTTCTGTTTCAACTTATTCAATAGAGGAGGAAGAAGAAGAAGATGATGATGGAGATGATGGAGGTGAAGGTGGTTTATCAACCTTACCTTTACCTTTATCCTTCTTCGATGTATTTGAAGAAAAGGCTGCATCTCTCGCCTTCTTGTCTTTGTAGATTTCTCCCAACATCTGCTGCATAGTCAAGAATGCTTTCTGAAACTATTCATCGCTCATCTTAGTTTCTGGATTTTCACCTGCATCAAATCCTGTCATGGTCGACTTATGAACGACTCTTCTCTTTCCAATCTTTGGATCAATTTGCTCGAGGATTCCTTCTTTGTGTTGCAACTTTGACCTGGTTAACATTCAATGGAGAATTATACAAACACAACCTACTCTGATACCAAATTATATGATTTGAAATGATCATGTGTTAAAACTGAAGTAGAATTGATTATGCCAAAAGTGAAATGAATGTTAACTTATAGTGCTAAAATCATGAGAACTGCTTGAGAAGAAAGACTTCATGACATATGGGAAAACATAAGCAAGATGCAAAACAGAACTGAAAACAAAAAATACATAGTGATACTAGATAGGATGGTTGATTACGGAGTTCATCCTTGATGGACTATGTCTCCGGATCTGCTTTCAAGATGTGTGACTGCTTTATTAGGATTGATACTGAAGAGGTCGATTACATAGAAATTTGACCACACTGAATGTGCACGCAGGCCTTTTGGTCACTTTCATAAGAAATATCTCTGAACCATATTTTCAACGTCTGTCTCAGTTTCCAATTCTGACTCTCGATGCCCTTGTTACAGTGAAAACAAAACAACCTATATCCTTCAACAAACTACACATGAAGCTCTATACCACTCTAATGTCCTCTTCATGAACAAAACTGCATTTATAGTGAAAAAGGTTCATTCGAGGGTATCATGGCTAAGATAGGGATGAATGGCTAAAATTTGGGTTTATGAGTCTCGATCTAACCACTAGAGAACACCTAGGTACATAGGCACATGGTCATCACATTAATTTTAATGCCAAAACAAAACAAAAAACCCAAAATAACACTTTGCATAAGGCACAACTATCAACGGTTTCCTAATCGTGCGGAGGGGAGACAGCCAGCATGTGATTGTCGTGGTCTAACCACAGGCTTCCACCTCTGTGTTGATCCCCGACGGTTCTGGCTTGTAGTGCTCTGGTGGTTTTACATGTGACAACTATGGTGCAGTTACAACTTACCTGTGGCGCTTTCAATTGGCGGTTAAGGCTCTAACATCTCTGCTATTTGTAACCCCAACTGCCACGGCCACTCACATGACAGTAGTTCCGACTAGCAGTTAAAACCCCGCAGTCAAGACTGTAACATGTAACCTCCACCCATTTGACCTTTGTTCACATGTCACGGTTGTTGTCGTAGTTCTGATGCGGTCTCCTCTATGGTTAGGGACTGATAAAAGTTTTGTAATATTTTAATACATTGTAATGCTTTGTATTAGGGTCCAAGAGGTTATAGACTTAGGGTTCATGTATTGTAATGTATTTTTAATACATAGGTTTTAGGTTTTGGTTAGGATTTAGGTGTATTAGGGTTTAGACTTATGTTTTGAGAATTGAATGTATGGTTAGAAGTTAGGGATACATGGTTTTCACCATAGATTTTTAGGGCTAGGTTTAGTCTTTACATCAAGTAAAAACCCACTTACAACTAAATGTCACAAAGCGACATTAGCAACAAATGTCACATGACGACAAACTTGTCGACAACCAAATCCTGCAAAGTGGATGACAATCATATCTCAATGACCAAATCCTACCGAAACTAACAACAATCACATGTTGTCAACCAGATCCTAGTGGAATTGACGACAACCAGGTACCAAACCATATTCGTCCAACACCATGAAAATCATTGACGTCACTAGACAACCTGAACCATAAACATCATTTTTAAATCTAAAGACACCAGACACTAAATGTCAATGAAAAAACTAAACCTGTGTAGTTGATCTGACGAGATCCTCCTGGATCATTGCAACCTTTTGTTCTTCTCCAAGATCAAGGAGAAGTGTCCTTGGCCAAACTACTTCACATGTTGCTGCACACATAGCTTGATATTCAGCTTCTGTAGAAGACAAGGATACTGTGTTGTGTTTTTTTCTGCTCCATGCAATGACCCTAGATCCAATGTTAAATGCGTACCCTATTATGGATCGTCTGTCATCTACATTTCCAGCCTAATTGGAGTCTGAAAAACCTGTCAATCTAACATCACACGAATCAGTATAAATAATACCAAAATCTAAGGTTATGTGAAGATATCTTAAAACACCTTTTGCTGCAACCCTATGGCTCTCAAGGGACTTTGACATAAATTGGATCAATGCACTGACTGCATAAGCCAAATTAGGCCTAGTTGTAGTCAAGTAGATTAGACTCCCAACTAGCTGGCTATGCAAAGTCGCAATTGCCTCCTTAGATCCATCATCATTCTGAAGTTTTAGATTATGTTGTAAAGGTACTACTACAACTTTGCACTAATCCATTCTAAACATTTCCAGTAAGCTCTTGACATACCTACTTTGTGACACAAAAGTTTGTCCAGAATCCAAACCCAAATAGTAATGTAGCCCTCCAAGGTCTTTCATCTCAAAGACTTGTGAAATCTGCTCCTTGATTTCTTTAATGAGATTATCATCATTCCCTGTAATGATTAGATTATCTACATATAAAGAAATAAAAACAATCCTTCCCTCTTTATCAAACACGGTATAAATATTAGGGTCATTTTTTCTCCTTTTATAACCATGTTGTAGGAAAAATGAATGAATTTTGTCATACCATGACCTGGGTGCCTGTTTTAGTCCATACAATGCTTTCTTCAACCTGGAAACTAAATGTTATTCACCGTGTTTGACAAACCCCTCTGGTTGCACTAAGTAGACTTCTTCTTTTAAGTCTCCATTAAAAAATGCAGATTTAACATCTCATTGGTGAATCAACCAATGGTGTTTGGTAGCTAAAGAACTTATCATTCTAATTATGTTCAGTTTAGCTACAAGGGCAAATGTTTCATCATAATCTATGCCTTCTTCCTGTGAATACCCCTTTACAACCAACCTAGCTTTATACTTCTCTACTCTCACATCTTCTTTAAATTTAGGCTTATACAACCATTTGCATCCTATGGGTTGTTTTCCTTTAGGTATTTTAACTAAATCCCAAGTTTTGTTTTTGACGATTGATTTATATTCCTCTTCCATAGCAGCCCTCCATTCACTATATTGATTGGCTTATTTATAAATAGAGGGTGTTATCACTGAAAAGATTTCAAAGGAAAAGGGTAAGGTAAGGGAGAATTGGTCTTGGTCATTCTCATGCTCCTTTCATGCATAAGAAGCACTTGGCAAACTCAGGGTCAGCATACATCAGAGTTCTTTGAAGGTTCAAGCAAGGCATGTAAGGTTCATAATGCTCCGGGCGCCATTAAAGAATTTTTGTCTTAGCACAAGTATTTGAGCAGGGTATATGATTGATTTAATGCATTTCATGTGGTTAAAGAGACAACATGGTCAGCAGAAGGATTCGAAGACAAGCATAAGAATGAAAAGCATAAAAAGGGGGAACTTTCTCTCCTTGTTTTTAACCAGTCAACTTCTAGGAGCGTTTTTGAGCAGTTAAAAAACTCATCTCTAAAAAGTGAAAGAGGTTTTCATTTCTAAGATAATTAAGTATAAAAACCTCTTCCACTTTCTCCAAATACATTATGATCTGAGAGAAATTAATGACCAAAGTTGCGCTACGAAACTGCTGTAGGTGCAGTTTTTCATCTCCTGTTTTACACCTATTTTTCAAAGACACATTCTGGGCAGTAGGAAATATGTTTCAAAAAACCAAGAGAGGTTTTTTTTAAGCATGGATTGGTTCAGAAAAGCCTCCTTCAGTTTTTCCAAATACATCTTTTATGAGAAGATATGAACTCTGTCCCAAGACCTATGTTTCAGCCAGAACAGTTGCAATGTGGTTGCTATCAGTGATTGATTCCTTTAATAGTGAAAGTAAAGTGGCCATCATGGAAGCAGGGGTGTAATCAGATCACTTGAGAATGTTTGAGCCCTAATCGAAAAGCAAATACAAGAAATGAAGACATATACACGTGCTCAACCTTGCGCTGCGAAATCACTGAAGCAACGTTTTTCAGGAGAAAAACTGTTTTAGGTGGTTAAATTCCAGGAGGTCTCTAGAAAAACCTCTTTCATTTTCTTCAAATTGATTATGAGCTGGGAGAAATGGGTGACTAAAACTTGCGCTACGAAACTGCTATAGGTGCAAGTTTTTCACAGGCATATTTCTCTGTTTGACACAGGTTTTTCAAAGACACATTCTGGGAGGTAGGGAAGGTTTTTCAAAAAACCAAGAGAGGTTTTTGTTCAGCATGGATTGGTCCACAAAAGCCTCCTTCAGTTGTTCGAAATACATTTTTTATGAGAAGTTATGAGCTCTGTCCCAAGACCTATTTTTCAACCAGAAACAGAGCAAGGGACAGTCTCCTAGTTTCTAGGAACACCAAAAGGATGAGTCATCAAGGGCCAGCTGGAAGGTTATGGGCTTCATCAAATTCGACTTCATGGAGTTTTATGTGTCAAAAGGAGTGTTTAATGCTTAGATAAGGTTGTTGTAATCATGATAAGGAGTTACACTCCTAGTTGTATTAGGTCTCTAGGACTGCTAGTTAGGTGTCCTTTGTATTAAATAGTTAGTTTTAAGTGTCAATAGGTGTCAAATTAGGAGGAATTCAAATTCCCCTCATGCTGGAGGAAGGAATCTACATGAACTCTATATATAGCAGAACATCTGATGTACAAAGGGTTGGAAAATGTTAGAGAAAAAGACTACCTTTGTAAATGATATGCAGGGATTGATATATACAGAAGCAGTTGGACTTTTCTGAAGCTGAAATTCTTAGTGTACTTCAGTGAGCTTCATCTTTTATCTTTGAAATTCTTTATTTCCATAGTCTTAATTCTTACTTCTCAGGATTCATGAAGGATTTTTTATGTTCATAATATGTGATGTTGTCCTTTCCTTAATTCTTACAGTGGTATGGATGTATAATCACTCAGAATTCACTGAATGTGCTCTGACTTCCTGTATACATTCATAAACTGTGTGGTCCCATATGAGTTTATGTTCTGAATGTTTAAATGCTGAATGCCCTGACTTCCATGTAGGTATTAAACTATGATCTATCACTTTAAATTCTTTCCTTTTGAATACCTTGATGTATCATTACTCAGAATTCATGCCCACATGCTTTGACTCCTATGAACTTCAAGTTATTGAGACTTTCTTGAATGTGTCACTCTTTCATTGAAGTATATACAAGCCTAAGTTTTATAAGAAGAGCTATTTGTTATCCTTATCTCTGTCACTGACTCCATAGCCCAATGGTAGCAAGTCTCCATCTTCCAATCTACAAACATATAAAATCACAAACCATAGAGTTAGCCATCTATCCATATCTTTAATCAATATCATTAATCCATCAAGAGAGAGCCCTCTCAGGTTGAGGAGGCTAAGCCTCAGCCTAAAGTAGGTTGAAATAGTTACTTGAAGTCTTCCTGGTCTGCAGCCTTCCAGGGCCTGATTTTGAGATAACATTTTGGTGCATCTGCCGGGAGCCTGAAGTCTATTCATTCCCGAAATTAAGAGGTTGAACTTCTGAAGGTAGCAGGAGCTCAAACATCTATTTGAGGCTGCAAAACTACCTTGGCGACTCCACACATCGAATAATAAATTGGAAGGTGACTCCACTGCTAGAAGATCAGTAGCTTGATGAAGTTTCAAGATGAATTCCACTGCAAGAATGAATGCCAGGTATGCTCCTATGAATCGGTCTCATATCCCTGGTTTTCCAAATCCTATGCCAAAGGTTGATTGGTTAGATGATCTTCCAATATTCAAAGATGAAAAGAAGGACAATGCCGCTCTTCATTTGGTTAGGTTTCATATGCATGTACGCAGTCTTAAGGTTCATTTCCCTGAAGATTGTCTCATGAAGATGTTTATGACCACTTTAGAAGGAAAAGCATGGTCTTGGTATAAAAATTTGGAAAATGGTTCAATATATTCGCTTGCTAGTTTTCATGATGAATTCTATGAGATGTATAAAGAATGTTATCCATCCTTATTGCTGCTCAAAGATTGCTGTAGACATTCTTTAAGTCTTATTCAATACTTGGAGGATTGTTATGATGATGATGAATTTATGGATGAAGAAATTTTAGAGGCTCTTCATAACAATGCATTTCAACACCAAGAAGAAAGTATAACATCTCATGAAACGCAGCATGAAGATCAGCAGGGGTTTATTTGTGAAAACCATGTTTCATCCTTTGATATGAATGAAAAGATGCAGCAGATTTGTCAGTCTTTTGATCATAAAGAATATGATATTGATTGAAAACACCAAGAAGAAATACTGGAAGAAATTTTTTATAATCCTCAAGCAGAGGAAAAGGTTGTTCATTTTTGTAATTCCTTGCAGCAGCTTGCATCAAAGAATGATCTTTATAGTGAGGAAAATTACATTGTCTATGGGAATCATGCAAAAAGGTAGTTGGATAGCACATCAAAGGAATTTTGTGTGGCTAAGGATCAGTTGTCTAAAGAGATAGAATGTTATGATGATTATCAAAATAACCATGTTTTCTTTGACCCTATAAATGAATACATGGCAAAGTTTTGCACATCAGCATTTCAATTTCATTTGCATTATGAAGATCATATACATTATAGGTTGATTTGGTCATCTCACTACCATGGTTATTTTGAGGTTGAATGCAGTCAAGATCCTCCAATATCAGAGAGGATAATTGATTGGCTTTATTGGAAATATCATGTTGCTTGAGCTACAAGTGGAGCTTGCAGCTGATAGGGTAGGTAGGTAGGAAAATGCAAATAAGCTCAAGGTTGACTGAGCATTTTTTTTTCAATAGTGGTAGATTTCTTTCTCTCACAATGATCATCAAGTTTAAGCCCGAGGTGAAGGCCCAAGAAGCTTAAAGGGGATGCTTGTCAAACAAATTTCCGTTTATCATAAGAGGATAAGGCACAAGGGCACACTATTTCTTAGTGTACCACAAGGGCACACTATCCCAAGTCGAGCCACTGTTATCACTGAAAATATTTCAAAGGAAAAGGGTAAGGTAAGGGAGAATTGGTCTTGGTCATTCTCATGCTCCTTTCATGCATAAGAAGCACTTGGCAAACTCAGGGTCAGCATACATCAGAGTTCTTTGAAGGTTCAAGCAAGGCATGTAAGGTTCATAATGCTCCGGGCGCCATTAAAGAATTTTTGTCTTAGCACAAGTATTTGAGCAGGGTATCTGGTTGATTTAATGCATTTCATGTGGTTAAAGAGACAACATGGTCAGCAGAAGGATTCGAAGACAAGCATAAGAATGAAAAGCATAAAAAGGGGGAACTTTCTCTCCTTGTTTTTAACCAGTCAACTTCTAGGAGTGTTTCTGAGCAGTTAAAAAAATCATCTCTAAAAAGTGAAAGAGGTTTTCATTTATAAGATACTTAAGTATAAAAACCTCTTCCACTTTCTCCAAATACATTATGATCTGAGAGAAATTAATGACCAAAGTTGCGCTACGAAACTGCTGTAGGTGCAGTTTTTCATCTCCTGTTTTACACCTATTTTTCAAAGACACATTCTGGGCAGTAGGAAATATGTTTCAAAAAAACAAGAGAGGTTTTTGTTAAGAATGGATTGGTTCACAAAAGCCTCCTTCAGTTTTTCCAAATACAGCTTTTATGAGAAGATATGAACTCTGTCCCAAGACCTATGTTTCAGCCAGAACAGTTGCAATGTGGTTGCTATCAGTGATTGATTCCTTTAATAGTGAAAGTAAAGTGGCCATCATGGAAGCAGGGGTGTAATCAGATCACTTGAGAATGATTGAGCCCTAATCGAAAAGAAAATACAAGAAATGAAGACATATACACGTGCTCAACCTTGCGCTGTGAAATCACTGAAGCAACGTTTTTCAGGAGAAAAACTGTTTTAGGTGGTTAAATTCCAGGAGGTCTCTAGAAAAACCTCTTTCATTTTCTTCAAATTGATTATGAGCTGGGAGAAACGGGTGACTAAAACTTGCGCTACGAAACTGCTGTAGGTGCAAGTTTTTCACAGGCATATTTCTCTGTTTGACACAGGTTTTTCAAAGACACATTTTGGGAGGCAGGGAAGGTTTTTCAAAAAACCAAGAGAGGTTTTTGTTCAGCATGGATTGGTCCACAAAAGCCTCCTTCAGTTGTTCGAAATACATTTTTTATGAGAAGTTATGAGATCTGTCCCAAGACCTATTTTTCAGCCAGAAACAGAGCAAGGGACAGTCTCCTAGTTTCTAGGAACACCAAAAGGATGAGTCATCAAGGGCCAGCTGGAAGGTTATGGGCTTCATCAAATTCGACTTCATGGAGTTTTATGTGTCAAAAGGAGTGTTTAATGCTTAGATAAGGTTGTTGTAATCATGATAAGGAGTTACACTCCTAGTTGTATTAGGTCTCTAGGACTGCTAGTTAGGTGTCCTTTGTATTAAATAGTTAGTTTTAAGTGTCAATAGGTGTCAAATTAGGAGGAATTCGAATTCCCCTCATGCTGGAGGAAGGAATCTACATGAACTCTATATATAGCAGAACATCTGATGTACAAAGGGTTGGAAAATGTTAGAGAAAAAGACTACCTTTGTAAATGATATGCAGGGATTGATATATACAGAAGCAGTTGGACTTTTCTGAAGCTGAGATTCTTAGTGTACTTCAGTGAGCTTCATCTTTTATCTTTGAAATGCTTTATTTCCATAGTCTTAATGCTTACTTCTCAGGATTCATGAAGGATTTTTTATGTTCAGAATATGTGATGTTGTCCTTTCCTTAATTCTTACAGTGGTATGGATGTATAATCACTCAGAATTCACTGAATGTGCTCTGACTTCCTGTATACATTCATAAACAGTGTGGTCCCACATGAGTTTATGTTTTGAATGTTTAAATGCTGAATGCCCTGACTTCCATGTAGGTATTAAACTATGATCTATCACTTTAAATTCTTTCCTTTTGAATACCTTGATGTATCATTACTCAGAATTCATGCCCACATGCTCTGACTCCTATGAACTTCAAGTTATTGAGACTTTCTTGAATGTGTCACTCTTTCATTGAAGTATATACAAGCCTCAGTTTTATAAGAAGAGCCATTTGTTATCCTTATCTCTGTCACTGACTCCATAGCCCAATGGTAGCAAGTCTCCATCTTCCAAAATACAAACATATAAAATCACAAACCATAGAATTAGCCATCTATCCATATCTTTAATCAATATCATTAATCCATCAAGAGAGAGCCCTCTCAGGTTGAGGAGGCTAAGCCTCAGCCTAAAGTAGGTTGAAATAGTTACTTGAAGTCTTCCTAGTCTGCAGCCTTCCAGGGCCTGATTTTGAGATAACAGAGGGTTCAAAAACATTCATCATACAAGTTATAAAAGAATTTTCCCTATATCTTGTTGGCAACTGAACCTTCATACCTGATCTCCTGAATGGTGGGGTAGCTTCAAACCTTTTCTGATCATCATTTTCTAGACTTGGCTTGACAGCTACATCATCTTCTTTCCTTTCCTGTTGTTGTTACATATTCTCATTGCTGTCACCTGATTCATCACTTCCTTCCTCCACCAGCAAGGGCACGTGCCATTCTTCATTAGCACTCTCATGGCTTCCATCATTAACCTGCTCATGAAACACTACATCTCTGCTCACAAAAAATTTATGAGTAGAGGGATTAAACAGTTTGTAAGCCTTAAATTTTGTACAATACCCAACAAAAATACATTTGATGGCCTTTAAATCCAATTTCTTTCTATCTTCCTTTGGCATATGGGCAAAGGCTTTACTACCAAAAACCCTTAAATGCTTAACCACAAGCTTATAACCAAATAAAGCTTCAAAAGGAGTTTTGAAATCTAAACTTCTTATTGGACTCCTATTCTTTAGATATACTACAGTATTAATCGATTCAACCCAAAAACTGTTAAAAAAATTCTTACCTTTTAACACACTGCGAGCACACTCCACAAGGGTTCTAGTCTTCCTCTCTACAATCCCGTTCTGTTGAGGAGTGTGGGGTATTGTAAATTGTTGTTGTATCCTAGTACCTTTGCAGTATTTGAGGACACAAGATTTATTGTACTCTCCCCCTTGATCCGAGTGAAGAATCCTGATGCTTTTACCTGTCTGCTTTTCAACCATACTTCTGAACTCCTTGAAGTATTCAAAAGTGTTGCTCTTCTTCTTGAGGAAATACACCTAAGTAAATCTAGTACAATCATCAATAAATAGTAAAAAATAGTATGCACTACCTAATGACCTTGTCTGCATAGGCTTGCATAGATCTATGTGTACCAGCTCGAGTATATCTCTCTTCTTTCTCTCATGATAAATAGGAAATTCATCTCTGTGCAACTTTCCCAGTGTACATGCATCACAATCAATATGAACAGGTTTTAAAATAGGAAGACCTTCGACCATACCTCTTTTTTGCAATAGTAGCCGATCATTGAAGTTAATATGGCTGAACGTTTGATGCCATAAGTCCACTGCAGTCATGGCAGATGATGTCAATTCCTGATGTGGTGTGCTTTTGACATTTAAGTTGTACAATCCTCCCACATGAATACCTAATGCAACAGGCTTCATACAATCCAAAATGTCTTTAATGACACAATATGATTTATAAAACTCTACCTTGAGATTCTGATCAGTTATATTAGAAACACAGATCATATTCTTTTTTATCCCAGGTACATACATTACATTATGGATATGTATAATATTTCCATCAGGCAAAATAACAGGAATATTACCATAACCTTTGATTTGGTACCCTCTATCATCGCCAGGATAGATGTTTGCTCCACTGCTGGTCTCTTTGAAGTCTTCGAAACACTATTTGTTCCTTGTCATATGAATGGATGCACCTGAGTCCACAAACCAGGTATCTTCTTCACCATCCTTAGTCGAAAGCGCAGAGTCAGATATGAACTGTCTGAGGTTCTAACTCTGTTCCTCATCAGCAAAATGACCTGCATGTTGCTAATGCCTCTTCTAGCCTTCATCAAGCTTCTTCTTCATACAGTATCTGGCTATGTGGCCGGTTCTACAACAATAAAAACATTTGGTCGCAGAGTCATTTCTCTTGAAATACGTACCTCGAGGTGGGGGCATATTTCTTTGTGCGGCTACACTGCTATTCTATGTTGCATTTGGCTTTCCTCTGAAGGGCTTATTCTTTGCCATTAAGGCCATAGATGAGATCTGAGGTTTATGAGTCAGTCGCCTTTCCTCCTCTTGCATGAGGATCCCAGTCAATTATTCAAATACTCATCAATCATACCATTCATGGTAATCGTGACCAAATATGTATCTGACACAGCTTCATCTATGTCGCCCAGCTTGTTCTTGAGCTCTTTGATTTGCGAAATAAATTCTACAACTATCTCATTCCCTCCATCTTGATGGAGAGAATCTTTCTCTTCAAGAACAAAATTCGATTAGTGTTCTTGACCTCATTGAGATAGTTGATCATCTTCCAGATTTTTGGCCTGCAATCATGGATATGGGGAATAATGCAATCTTTGACTAAAAATTTTAGGAGCATCCTTGCCTTAGTCTCCCATTTTTCCCAGTCTTGGATTGTTTTTGTTATTCCTCCTATAGCCAGGTTCAACTTCACCTCATCATTATTCACAATTTTCCATGCATTGTGCCCCTCAAGCATGGTCTATAGCTTCAATTTCCAACCAAAGTAATTGGATCCATCCAAATTGTTATTTTTATTGAGGTATGCTTCTACTAACTTGTTATTCATCTTCAATGAATAAAAAAGACTTCAACCCCAACAATTTAAAAAATCAACCCCAGATCTTCAACACTACTACAAATGCCAGATCCAATGAAAACTGAGCCTAGATCCCACTTTTTTTTAACAAATCACTTAAATCTGCCCCCTTTATCAAATCATAAGCACCCCCCCCCCCCTCCTTTTTTTTTAATGAATTAATTTTTTTTTTTTTTTTTTTTTTTTTAAATTTAAAAATCTTTAATTAAAAACTAAATTAAAAAAATCCAATATCCCTGTGAGTAACTTCCAATATCCAATATCCAAACTTGGGTTGCAACTTGAACATACTCACAAGAAAAAAACTCTCGAACCTTTCGTTTCACTTGCTCATCCTGTCATGGTCACAGGTGCGCCCCACACTTCGATGCCCAAGTTGCGATTTATTTGCCAGTGCTCTATAAAATTTAATGAGAACCATCTATTGAAGCATTCTTTCCGCACTATCTTAAAGTGGCATCGCGGAATCTCTTGGCAAAATTTGCAAATGCCAAAGGTCTTATTTCGCTCGTCTAGGGATCTCTAAGAAATTTTAGGCTTGGTTAATGGTGCAAAGGCTTCCAGCGAACACTCAGATGGTGGCAGACAAAAACTCCTCCTCAATCATTCTCCGGCCTCCTGCAACCTCCTCCACGGTGGTCCCGAAACAAAATAAATAAAAAATCGGATGCAAGAGTAGGCTTCCAGTTTGTTACCCCCATTAGCGACTCCACTCCAGCTTGATCCCGTAGCAGTGAAAATCAAAAGAAAATGATGTGAGCAGACAACAATAGCAACAGTCCCAACTTCCTTTATAGTGCTCTTTGGCCTCTTCCGCAATCTCGTGGCATTAGATCCTCCATAGCCAAAACTCAGGTGTTTCACACCTTAGTTATTTCAATTTGAAAACTGGAGTAGTAGATCACGTGGGCTCCTTGGAATATTCACCTAATTCATCAACAATCTCAGCCTCCTCCACGGCCACCGATCTCCTTTAACACCACCGAGCTCCTTCAAATCACAAGCTTGCTGGCTCGGCTTAGAAATAGCGAAAAGAAACAAAACACAACAATTCATTGTCAACGCGATTCAACCATGGCACACTTGCGCCAAATTCTGCGTTGATCTCCCTTCAAAATCGTTGGTCTCTCTCTGCACTTAGGGTTACAAGCCATCCTCAACCCTATAGCTCTGATACTATGTCAAAAATAAAAATCAACTTTATTAAATCAAATCTGAACAGCTCACAGGTGTGGAACACCACCTGTAAGACTACCTCTGCACAACACGCTCTACTTAAATGCATTACATGAGAGATATATATAGTATACACACAGTTAGGGAAGTTGAAACAACACCCTAGAAAACAAGAATAAAATCCTAATGTAAGGTTCGGTTTGAACTGTCACTCCATTAAGACATTTCAACATTAATCTCAACAGCGCACTTGCTCACTTCAACTCGACAATTCTACCCACAACTGCAACTATGGCATTTTCCACACTCATACCACTTGATGAATGTCATGTCGATTCCAGGTTCTTCATTTTTAACCCCTCATCATGGGACCTGTGGGTTATGAGCCCACGGACCACATCCCTTCATAATTTTGCAGCAACAAAACTAACGCTTCATTTGAACCCCAAAACCTTCATTATTTGGACCTGGTCAGAACAATGCAATACCACCATTTATCCCTCATGCTTGACCTCTTCACCGCTCTTCCATACTTCCTCTCTTGGCACATTTTCCCTACACTCATGGTTCTCCATGACATCATAGCTTAGGGAACTTGATAATAGTCAGGGGTTAGTCCTTTCGTTCAGCCTATGGTTCTCTAGAGCCCGACCGGCCGACTGGGCCCCACCCGATACAGAGGTCGGGCCAATTGTACTCTTTCTCATTTATCCATGAGTCTGTCGAGGCCCAATTAGTTAACTAGTTTGGGGCCCAGCCATGCTGGCTGCACTCTATCCCGTCTATACTTTGTGCAGAATCCCAGCTTTCCCTGAAATGTTTGTGGCCTCACTCCTTAAAAGAAATGCAACAACCATAAACATGCCAAAGAAAAAACAAATATCAATATGAACAAACATGATATATATTAAAAGGGAAAAAAATGATTACATATATGGCTTCTCTGAGTCTGGCGCCACTCGCCATGATATCACATTACATTGGTTGTCATCTTTACAATTTACAAGCAATCCATTTAAAGAAACAAAACTTAACAAAATAGTGCCGTTATAATTAGGCAGATAGTCGTTCCTTGCTTTCTAAGCTACTAATTTTACAATAACAATTACTGTGAAGGTAATAGAGATTTCTATTTTACCACACATTGAAGGCTAAGGCTGTGAGTTATATTTTATTTGGTAGGTGCCTTCGATAAATTAGAACTCTACTGACAAGGCACCCAATATCTTTCAGAAAACGTTATTTCTTTTAAATTTTTTTTAGCCCGATGTGAGGCATCCGAAATAGCGATGTTGAGACTAGTGCAAAAGATTGTTGACCGTAGTCATTTATCATTTCTAAACTATTGTTGTTGGGTCTATCATTTATAGTGCGTGTCGGCTTCTTTCTAGGCCTTCACAAAAAACTGGCAATACGTCATAGTTATGTGCCTGTAGTTCCTTTTTTTCCAGCTGTCAAAGTTGTACCTAGTGCCCACAATGGATGTATAAAGCTGATCGAAAAACTACTAGAGCATGGCCGCGGTTCAAAATTTTAATACTAGCACAACCATATTGGTAAATACTAGCATAACCATATTTACCAATATGGTTGATATACCCGATAGGCCTATATGAAGTATATCTACTGTTATACTCCTATACCAATAGGTGTCATATTTCATGATTGAATTGATGAGCTCTGTAATATGTTCATTCCTTTCCTTGTTGCAAAGGTTTCCATATTATCAAAAATTTCAAAAAATGCAAGAAATGTAAAGAGGGTATACCCTAAAAGAAAAATCAAAGGGTGAAAATAAATGAAATGGTCAAAAAAGTGAAAGAAATGAACCCCAAACAAAAATAGACCAGGAAAGTGTGCAAGTCCAAAATGCCACTACTTTTTTTTTCTATAATAAGCATTATGTGTAGCTTGTTAATTTATGCCACAACTGATGAATGGGCAAACAGTTTAATCTTGGCTAGTTCATGTTTGAATTTCCTGTTTTAGAGATAGAAAATAAAATCTGACCAAACTATTTAATCTTGGCAGATAAGTAGATAGGTAGAGTAAATAAAAAGGAGCTCAACAGTTTAATCTGATCCCTTGGATGTTATAAGTGCAAACTTAGGTAGGCTTACCATGAAAAGAAAAGGAAATTTGAAAAGGGTTTGGCAGTCTAAGTGCACCCAAGTAAAGAAAGAAAAAAATGCTAGGCTAAAGTAGGCAGGGTAGGTAGATGGTGTTGCAGAATGATACTTATGATTGATTATATCTCTAAATGTGTTAATCTTTATCTCTATCATAGGTGCAAGGCGGACATTACACTTAAAGCAGCTCAAGCAAGACAAGATTGAATAACTAACTCCCTTTCATACATTCCCCTAAAGATTTCGCTAAAACACCCCCAAAAATATTAAGATTTGTTCTTAATATCACTCATAAACCACTTCATCTCATTTTATAAAGATTTCTCATGTAAATTCCTACTTTACTTATGAAAATGCATAATATCACCTAAAAACTCCATTTCCACTTTAGCCTAAGTTTTAATGTAACTTGTGAACATTGACTTAGCACTTATTTTCGTTTTATTTCATATTAACGATTAACACTTATTATTTAAATCCAATAAAACATTACACTTCCCATATTATATAAAAATATAACAAAAACCCCAATATTTTAAATATCCCGCCCCCGGTCGAATACGACCATAGTTATAATTTAACAGGGATTGATGAATTTGTTTGAAATTCATTAAAAAACCTTCCTCGCCACGCGCAACAGGATTAATTAACCATTGAGTTAATTAATAACCAAGTCTTGACCAATCATAACGTGCCCGAAACTATTAAAATCATTTAATAAACATGCAGGGCCCACACAGTTAAACCCCCGCCATCTCCAAAGCCCGTTAACCATTCGATCCTCGCTCGCTCATCCAATGGTTTGCATCTATATCGTGACCCCCCTAACCTCTGCCTCTTAACGCGCGATCAGCTGGTAGTTTTCCGTCGTACCTCTGCCACGCGTCACCCATCTGGGGTGCTCGCACCCTCCTGGCCCGAAACTGCTCAGCCCCAAAAGCGGTGTGGGCAAAACCGCTTACCACCCTTTGCTAATATCATCTACCACGTCATCCAGTGATGTCATCCACCTTCCATTGACATCGTTTTCCACGTCATCCACCCACTGACGTCGCTCTGGTACCGCTAACGTCATTTGCACAATCAAATCAAAAAGTCTCGCCAAACCTTCATTTTGTCAAAAAAAATGGATAAAACGCCATTTTCGCTGTATTTTGCTGCATATCACGCTCTCATGCAAAAAATGATCTGCTCCAGTTTCCTACCAGAAAGGCTACATCGACGAGCTCCTCCGCTTGTCAACCGACCCTCCAGTGTACGGTTTTCCTCCTTAATCACAAAAGTCAAAGGTTCAACACCCTCAAACTACAACAGATTATATCAGGGCAAAACTGGAAAGTCTTGGCAAAGGATATTACTCCTTTGGATTAAAGTGAACTTCGCAAGCTGACTTCCGACCAGAGAAATGGTTTCTTTTACCCCAACCAGTAAAGCATGGACAGCTCACAGGCTACACAACCCTAGGTAAAAGGTAAAATTTTGGGCAATTTACCAGAGAGAGGTGAAAAGGGTAAATAGACGAAGTGTATCTGATCAAGGGTTAAAGAGTATCAGTAAAAGACAGAGCAGCCAGCACAGAGCAACTGAAGAAGACAATTGCCAGCCAATTACAGGGCCTGGCTCCAGCACATTCAACAAAAATAGGACTAGCACAACATCAATTCATCTTTTCCCTATTTTCAAGGCTAGCTATTTCTATTTCTTGTAAACTATTTTTTATTCGTCCTAGATATCATCTCACTCTATTATCAAATATTTGTTTTATAATTTGTTGCACAAATGCCCCCTCCATTAGAGTATTGAGTGTGGATTCCTAGACTTTGCTGTAATATTAATTTTTTGGAATAAAGAGTTGTTGGAATCAACTGTTGTATGGCTTACTGGATGAAGATATGAAGCAAAGTCCACTTGTTACATACTTCTTGAATCAACCACCAGATCAATAATTCCTCTATATCTTGTGTCTTAAAGCTTTTTTAGTTTATTATAGCATCTGTGTTTCATAATCTGAATGATAAAGAATGGATTAATTTCGGAATATGCTTGACTACACTCTGTTTTCAGTCATTATTGTTCTCTGTGTTTTCTTCAGAATTAGGATAAATAGTGAAATCTTAATTTCTTCTGTTTCCTAATTCTTTCATGTTGATTATTTGTTAAAGAAATACTTCACTGCTCCTTATCAGTAATCATCCAATTTCCCTCTTTAAATAGGTTGAAGGATCTCTTAACTGCCCTTCATCCCATTTGAGCCCATTCCATCTGTTTCAAGTTTTTATTTGTTCCCTATTTGACTACCTTGCTCTGTGAAGACATCCTATGTTAAGAAACCCAATCCAGAAAGCCATCTCCTTTGACTCCATTAGCCCAATGGACTGAACTACTCTATCTTACCTCTCTGTTCTATTGAATCTCACCACCCAAACTCAAACAAAACCATTGAATTTCATAACTAGCCTAATACCTTTAAAAATGAAGTTAAATCATAAAGAGAGAGCCCTCTCTGGATACATATTGGCTAGATTATGTATCTAAAAGATTGTTCTATGGTTACCTCGGCCTCTTTTCCCTTTCTTACAACTTTTGGGAAAACCTGAGTGAGAACATCAAATGGCGACTCCGCTGGCGACCTGAATAATTGTTTGTTACTATTGTTTATTTCATAAGCTACAAACAGAGCCTGAAGTTAGCCAGGTAGCCTTTGAAATGATTTTGCTTTGCAATTGCAGAAGTAAACGAATGCTACTTCAGTCTATCTCCGATCTAGTTTATGGATTGAACCTCTGGTTTCAAATACTTGATTAGTTCCTCTTGTCAAATAAGTCTTTAATAAATTTCAAAATTCCCACATTTAAAACTTCTTAGAAGAGACTGTTAAAGTTGTATTGTCAAACCTATTTCAAGAAAAAACAAAAAAAACACCTAGAAACCTGGCTTCAGAAAGGATTCATTACACCAGATCAAATCTTGATCCAAATCCACCACCTGTGTTTGAAAATCCTAATCTGATTCCTAGGATTCTTAGAAGACAAGAGAGCCAAGAAAATTTTGCTAGTTCTCGGCCTCTATACAGATCAAGATCCTGTCCTATGAAGTGGATCTACCATGAGGACAAACCTTTTGATGAGCATTTTGAAAACTCTTTATTTGTGACCTTTTCAAAATCTGAGTTAACCCACACAGTTTAAGATCCAATATTCATTGAAAATTTGCAGATTGAAGTTGTTACTTCACACCTTGACATACATTTGCAGAACTCCATTCAATCTGAGCTTACCTTTGAAAGAACACCAAACCTTTTTGTGATTACTACAGCTTCTCCAAGTTCACCATCAGCCACCCCTTCCACTCCTCCATCTACAACTCACATTCCCATTGGTATCCCTACTCCTCCAGTTGTCATATATATTTCTGCAACCATGGCAAACCGATATACTCTCCTGCACTTACCTGCCAATCTAGGGGCTATGCCCCAAGACTATCAAATTGAAATCACTTCTTTTGAAGGTACTAGCACTTACACAGCTCAACAACATACCAAGAAAATGACCAACTATTTTGAAATATATGAGGTTGATGCTGATGATGTTAGAATGAAAGTATTTGCTCAAAGTTTAATTGGAGATGTTAGAACCTGGTTTAGAGCCCTCCCTATAAACAGTATCAATGACCCACAAGCTCTTTATCAGACCTTCTTGAACAGATGGGAAAAGAAGAAAGATCCTCTCCACATTTTATCAGAATATGAAAACCTAAGAAGAGGCACACAAGAAACTGTCCAAGATTATTGTACCAGATTCAACAATGTCTACAATGCTATTCCTCAAAATCTCAGACCTCCTCCAGATTTGGTCTTGATCAAATTCCCTGATGCATTTGATTCTGATATAGCATACCAACTTAGGGAAAGAGCTCCTCGAAACTTAGAAGAGATGCAGAGTATAGCTGTTAGCATTGAGGCCAACCTAATTTCTAAACGGTCTAGAGCTAGAGCTAAAAGGAGGACACCTTTCAAAGAAGAACCTTCTGCCTTTGAACAGAAATTAGATGCTATTATTAAAGGAATGGATAGACTTGGTGATAGAGTAGAAACAATCGAGAGAAAATCTCCTTGGGATGGTCAACCAAGAAATACTAGGAGAAATTCAAATTTCAGGAAGAATCAAAATCCTAACACTGGAAAGACAGGGCCTGACCAAAATATTAGGGTCCCATTTCAAGAAAATTGTGTTGAAGCCTCAACTTCTGATGAACCAACAGAAGACACTGAAATTAATTTGATGGGACTCAACAATGAACACCAAGTTTTCTTGACCCAATAAGATCAAGAGGCTGACATTCTTAAACAATTCCAAACTTAGTCAGGTGAATCATTTGACTTTATGGAGGGATATGATACAACCATTTATGATGGATGATAGACATAGTCCAAAACAATACAATCCAGACAATAGATGATAAGAAGACGTATCAGATAATCAACCACCTAACAGATAACCTTTCACTTCTATTCCTACTAAAGGAAATGTAGAAGAGCCTCTAGAACTTGATTTGGAAACCACTTCAGCCCATAATCCCACTCCTAAAGAGGAGAGAAATGCAGAAAATCCAGCTGTCCAAAATACAAGAACTCAGACCAAAAAACTTTTTAATCTTGAGACAAAAGTAGGCAAACTAAAGATAGCTGTTCCATTATCAAAATTAGCTAAACATGATGTCTACAGAAGTCAAATCAGCAGATCACTCAAAATTTCGGTGAACAAAGATTCAGTAAATGTTTTTGATGACCAGCCTCAATTGATATTGGGCCTTGGAGTAAATAGAAAAGCAATAGATGGAGAAGTTCCTCATTTCTACGTAAGTTTAGACATACATGATAAAATACTTAATAATTCCATGTTTGATTCTGGTGCTTCTCATAACTTAATGCCTAAATCTATAATGGAGAGACTAGACCTTGACATCACCAGGCCATATAAAGACCTTTTCTCTTTTGATTCAAGTCAGGTCAAATGTTTAGGTTTAATCAAAGACTTATGTGTATCACTAGTCCAATATCCTGCCAAAACCATCTTAATGGACATAGTAGTAGCTGATATTCCACCAAAGTATGGCACGTTATTGTCTAGATCTTGGGGTGCAAAGCATCAAGGATCTCTACAGTTAGACATGTCTTACGCTACTATTTCAGTGTTTGGTCAACTTAAGAAACTATACAGAGAAAAAATTGCAAATGAAAATTCTAGTGTCCGAATCCAAGAAATTTCTGAAAATCATGAAACATCAGATACCCAAGAGAAATCAGAAGAAACTAAAAAACCAAATCTCCCTATTAAACAGATCCCTGAAACTCCAGATACTAATTATGAACATGAAATCCTTTGGTACTTAGAATTTGATGGTTCTGTGAACAAATTAGGAGCAAGAGCAGGCGTTTGGGTGCACAATCTTGAAAACAATCATGCTAAAGGCCATGCCTACAGATTAAACTTTAGGTGCACTAATAATATGGCTGAATATGAAGCTTTATTGCTAGGTCTTAATCTAATCAAGAAATTGGGAGCAACTAGAGTGTCAGTCCTGGGAGATTCTAATTTAATCATTCAATAGATAAAAGGGAAGTTCTTAACAAATGATCCTAGATTAAGAGAGTACAGAGGAATAGCTATAGAGATCCTCAATACATTTCTAGAAACTCATCTTGCCAAAATCCCAAGAAAACATAACTTGCAAGCTCATAGCCTGGAAACGTTTGCCAGCACCTGTAAATTACCATTTGAACCAAATCATTAATTCACAGCTGAAATTAGACACAGGCCAGCCATACCTGATAATGTAAAGAACTGGCAAGTGTTTGATAGTGATAATTAGATCAACAATTTTTTAACCCTAGAAGGAGAATTTTCTAGCACTAACATAGATGTAGATACAGTTAGTGAGTCTGATCCAAAAAATTAGACAGAAACAGACATTTCAGCAGAAAATGCAACTCAAATGCTTCATCCAACGAAATTTACCAAAAAGGAAACACAGGATCTTAAAGAATTAGACATTGATGAGATTATTGAAGGAGAATTGGAAGTTATCAATTTGAAAGACAATCATTTGCCCAAAGGATTAACTCATTTGGAAGATCTCTTTGATTTCAATGATATTCCAAAGAAACCCAAGATGGAACCTCTAAAAGCAGACATTGAAGACTATAACATAAGAACTGAAGAAAAGCCAAAAATGGTAAAATCATCCAAATCTTTGCCCCCTGATAAAAAACTTAAGTATGTTGAACTAATAAAAGAATTCCAGGATGTTTTTTCTTGGAGCTATGAAGACCTGAAATCTTATGACATCTCTGTAATTCAACATACTATACCCCTTAAGGAAAATTAAAAGCCATTCAAACAAAAGCTCAGAAGAATTAACCCTGTACTGCTTCCTTTAATTGAGAAAGAAATCAAACGAATGCATGATGCATGGATAATTGCTCCAATTAGATTTTCAGAGTGGGTGTCTAATTTAGTGACTACAAGGAAGAAAACAAGAGAAATCAGATTATGTGTTGACTTAAGAAATGTAAACAAGGTTTCTTTGAAAGATAATTACCCTTTACCTAAGATGGATCATATTTTACAAAGGGTAGTAGGTGCTTCTAGGATTTCACTTTTGGATGGGTTTTCAAGTTATAGTCAAATTCTAGTTCATCCTGACGACCAGGAAAAAAATTCATTTACAACACCATGAGGTACATTCAAATATGTTAAAATTCCATTCGGACTTAAGAATGCAGGGGCAACCTTTCAATGAGCAATGGACATAGATTTTGCAAAAGAAATTCATGATTTCTTGGTTATATATCTAGATGACCTAACTATATTTTCCGAATCAGATTAGTAACATTTAGATCATCTCAAACAAGTGTTTTTGAAATGTAGAAAGTATGGTATTTCATTAAATCCTAAAAAGTCTTTGTTTTGTCTAGAAGAAGGCAAACTGTTAGGCCATATCATCTCCAAAGATGGCATCATAATTGATCTTGCTAGAATAGAAGCTGTTCTGCAAATACCCCACCCTAGAAATGTCAAAGAACTTCAAGATTTCCTAGGAAAGATTAACTTTTTAAGAAGATTCATATATAATTTGGCTGAATTAAGTAGATTTCTGAACAATATGTTAGAAAAGGATTCAAAGGTTAAATGGACAGTAGAAGCCAAACAAGCATTTGAAGAAATTAAAATGGATTTGACTAGAACACCAATCCTTACAAGTCCAAAGTTCGATAGAGACTTCATAATTTTTTCATTTGCATTAGAACACACTATAGAAACTGTTTTACTACAAAAAGATGATCAAGGATGTGAAAAACCCATAGCCTTTTTCAGTAAAGCACTTAGAGATGCACCTCTAAATTACAAAATCATGGAAAAACAGGCTTTTGCACTTGTGAAAGCTATTAAAGACTTCAGAGTCTATATATTGTACTCCCATGTAATAGCTTATGTACCAAATGTTGTTGTCAAAGACATCCTGACTCAGGATGGAATTGAAGGCAAACGAGGTAAATGGATAGCTAATATATTGGAGTATGATATTGAGATAAAACCTACAAAGCTTATAAAAGGACAGGGATTGGCTAAACTCATGACTGAAACAAAATTTCAAGCCCTAGATATTAATGAACTAGATAATGAACAGGAGATGGCGACTCCACAAATCAGCCAGGCCTTCTTAGAATCACCTTGGTATGCTAATATAACTCATGTATTATTAAACCTGCAGGCTCCTCCAGAGTTATCTAGAACAAAGAAAAGGTTTTTAAAGATGAAATCTTCAAAATTTTGTATTTTAGATAATGCTCTCTTTTGGAAAAAATCATGAAGGTATTCTATTGAATTGTTTAATAAAAGAAGAATCTGACAAGGTTCTTAAAGAATTTCATGCAGGGCACTGCGGTGAACACCTTTACTGGAAATCAATTGCAGACAAAATTCTAAGGGCTGAATTTTACTGGCCAACCTTGTTCACTGATATAAAGAAATTTGTCACTGCTTGCCACAAATGCCAAATTTTTGAAGGCAAAAGGAAATTGTTACCCTTACCCTTGAGACCAATTTCCACTAAAAAGCCCTTTCAACAATGGGGTTTGGACTTCATTGGAGAAATACACCCTCCCTATTTTAGCCAACATAAATGGATCCTCACTGCCACAGACTATTTCACCAAATGGATAGAAGCCATTCTTTCTAGACAAGCCAATGGTACAGTGATCATAGGATTCTTAGAAACCAACATATTGTCTAGATTTGGCTGTCCTGAAAAGATCATAACCGATAATGCTGCTACCTTCAAGAACAAGAAAATGATAAATTTCTGTAACAAATACCATATCACTTTTGGCCATTCCACAACCTATTACCCTCAAGGTAATGGTCTAGCTGAATCTTCCAATAAAAACTTGATTAATATTATTAAGAAATTGTTGAAAGAGAACAAGAAAAACTGGCACAAGAAACTTATAAATGAACTATGGGCAGACCGATTTACTACAAAGAGATCTATTGGAACTAGCCCTTATGAGTTAGTTTATGTCATGGAGGCTATATTTCCTTCATCTTTAGGAGTTCCTATAATGAAATTACTGTAAGAAGCTTAGCTGGAACCCAATGACATTCAAAGGAGAGTAAATTAGACCATCCATTTGCAGCAGACCAGAGAGAAAGTGCACCAAAGATCGCAAGTGTTACAAGAAAAACTCAAGAAAATATTTGATAAAAGGACTAAAGTAGAAAACTTCTACCTTGGAGACAAAGTTCTAATGTGGGATTCCAGGAGAGAAGACAAAGGAAAACATAGGAACTTTGACTTCCTGTGGAAAGGGCCATTTATCATTCAGGCATTGCAAGGGAACAATACTTACTTTTTGAAGAGCCTGGATGGTATAGAAACAGAAGAAGGGCCAGTGAATGGTCGAATGCTGAAACATTACTTTGATCAAGTTTTTTAATGTATTTTGACTCTAACATGTACATACTATATCCTTGATAATGTCATAGTTTGGATTGGATAGTAACTTGCTGGAGTTGAAGCTCGAAGAGAAGGCCCTAAGCTTCATAAGTGTGCTGTCATATATATAATAAAACAACCAACAAAAGGAGATTTCAGAGCATAGTCTAAGTTATTCAGAAGGCCATCTGACCTGCTGTTCTTGACTTTCCACCAGGAAAAGCCATCCCCAAGTGGAGTCACTATTATACTCCTATACCAATATGTGTCATATTTCATGATTTACTTGATGAGCTCTGTAACATGTTCATTCCTTTCCTTGTTGCAAAGGTTTCCATATTATCAAAAATTTCAAAAATGTAAAAAATGTAAAGAGGGTACACCCTAAAAGAAAATCAAAGGGTGAAAATAAATAAAATGGTCAAAAAAGTAAAAGAAATGAACCCCAAACAAAAATAGATCAGGAAAGTGTGCAAGTCCAAAATGCCACTACTTTTTTTTTTTCCTGTAATAAGCATTGTGTGCAGCTTGTTAATTTATGCCACAATTGATGAATGACCAAACAGTTTAATCTTGGCTAGTTCATGTTTGAATTTCCTGTTTTAGAGATAGATAATAAAATCTAACCAAACTGTTTAATCTTGGTAGATAAGTAGATAGGTAGAGTAAATAAAAAGGAGCTCAACAATTTAATCTAAACCCTTGGATGTTATAAGTGCAGACTAAGGTAGGCTTACCATGAAAAGAAAATGAAAGTTGAAAAGGGTTTTCCAGTCTAAGTGCACCCAAGTAAAGAAAGGAAAAAATGCTAGGCTAAAGTAGGTAGGGTAGGTAGATGGTGTTGCAGAATGATACTTGTGATTGATTATATCTCTAAATATGTTAATCTTTATCTCTATCACAGGTGCAATGTGGACATTACACTTAAAGCAACTCAAGCAAGACAAGATTCAATAACTAACTCCCCTTCATACTTTCCCCTAAAGATTTCACTAAAACTCTCCTAAAAATATTATGATCTATTCTTAATATCACTCATAAACAACTTCATCTCATTTTATAAAGATTTCTCAAGTAAATTCCTACTTTACTTAGGAAAATGCATAATATCACTTAAAAACTCCATTTCCACTTTAGCCTAAGTTTTAATGTAACTTGTGAACATTGGCTTAGCACTTATTTTCGTTTTATTTCATATTAACGATTAACACTTATTATTTAAATCCCATAAAACATTACCCTTCCCGTATTATGTAAATATATAATAAAAACCCCAATATTTGAAATATCCCGGCCTCGGTCGAATATGGTCATAGCTATAATTTAACAGGGATTGATGAATTTGTTTGACATTCATTAAAAAACCTTCCCCGCCGCGCGCAACGGGATTAATTAACCATTGGGTTAATTAATAACCAAGCTCTGACCAATCAAAACGCGCCCAAAACTATTAAAATCATTTAATAAACGTGTCGGGCCCGCACAGTTAAATCCCCGCCATCTCCAAAGCCCGTCAGCCGTCCGATCCCTGCTCGCTCATTTGATGGTCTGTATGTATATCGCAACCCCCCTAAGCTTTTCCTGTTAACGCGTGATCGACCAGTGGTTTTCCACCGTACCTCTGCTACACGTCGCCTATCTGGGGTGCTCGCTCCCTCCCGGCCCAAAACCGCTCAGCCCTAAAAGCGGTGCAGGTAAAACCACTTACCACCCTTTGCTGACGTCATCTGCCATGTCATCCACTGACATCATCCGCCTTCCGCTGACATCATCCACCATGTCACCTGCCGCTGACATGGCTCTGGTACCGCTTATGTCATCTGCACAATCAAATCAAAAAGTCTCGCCAAACCTTCATTTTGTCAAATAAAACGGATAAAACGCCATTTTCACTGTATTTTTCTCCATATCGTGCTCTCGTGCAAAAAATAATCTGCTCCAGTTTCCGACCAGAAAGGCTACATCGACAAGCTCCTCCACCTGTCAATCGACCCTTCAGTGTACGGTTTTCCTCCTTGATCACTAAAGTCAAAGGTTGAACACCCTCAAACTACAACAGATTATATCAGGGCAAAACTGGAAAGTCTTGGCAAAGGATATTACTCCTTTGGATTAAAGTGGACTTCGCAAGCAGACTGATGACGAGAGAAATGGTTTCTTTTACCCCAACCAGTAAAGCATGGACAACTCACAGGCTACACAACCCTAGGTAAAAGGTAAAATTTTGGACAATTTACGAGACAGAGGTGAAAAGGGTAAACAGACAAAGTGTATCAGATCAAGGTTTAAAGAGTATCAGTAAAAGATAGAGCAGCTAGCATAGAGTAACTGAAGAAGACAGCTGCCAGCCGAATTACAGGGCTTGCTTTCAGCACATTCAACAAAAACAGGACCAGCACAACATCAGTTCATCTTTTTCCTATTTTCAAGGCTCATTGTTTTTATTTCTTGTAAACTATTTTTAGTCGTCCTAGATATTATCTCACTTTGTTATGAGATATTTGTTTTATAATTTGTTGCATAAATACCCCCTCCATTAGAGTATTGTGTGTGGATTCCTAGACTTTGCTGTAATATTGATTTTTTGGAATAAAAAACTATTGGAATCAACTGTTGTATGGCTTACTAGATGAAGATTTGAAGTAGAGGACTTGTTATAGACTTCTTGAATCAACCACCGGATCAATAAGTCCTCTATATCTTGTGTCTTAAAGTTTTATTAGTTTATTATATCATCTGTGTTTCATAATCTGAATGATAAAGAAATGATTAATTTCAGAATATGCTTGACTGCACTCTATTTTCAGTCATTATTGTTCTCTGTGTTTTCTTCAGAATTAGAATAAACAGTGAAATCTTGATTGCTCCTCTTTTCCTAATTCTTTCATGTTGATTATTTGTTAAAGAAGTATTTCACTACTCCTTATCAGTGATCATCAAATTTCCCTCTTTAAATAGGTTGAAGGATCTCTTAACTGCCCCTCATCTCATTTGAGCCCATTCCATATGTTTCTAGTCTTTATTTGTTCCATGTTTGACTACCTTGATCTATGAAGACATCCTCTATTAAGAAACCGAATCCAGAAAGTCATCTCCTTTGACTCCATTAGCCCAATAGACTGAACTACTCTGTCTTACCTCTCTGCTCTATTGAATCTCACCACCCAAACTCAAACAAAATACTTGAATTTCATAACTAGCTTAATACCTTTAAAAATAAAGCTAAATCATAAAGAGAAAACCCTCTCTGGATACAGATTGGCTAGATTTTGTATCTAAAAGATTGGTCTGTGGTTACCTCGGCCTCTTTTCCGTTTCTTACAATTTTTGGGAAAACCTGAGTGATAACATCTACAACCACATTTTCTAATATGGTTGATAATTGCAAATAGGCCTATATCAACCACATTAATAATTATTGTGTATTTTTTAAAAAACTAACTATTTATGATTATTAATAAATATATAACTAATAACAACTATATTCTTATATATTAATAATTATTATATTAAAATTATAATAGTAGTATTAAATGATAATAATATTAGTAATTTTAATTAATGATAATAGTATTATAAAAAAATTTATATTAATATTAATAATATAATATAATAGTTATAGTAATAATAATAATTATATTGTATTATTATTTTAATAATAATATATCATTGTTATAATATAATAATAATATTATATTATTATTATAATAATAAATATAAATATAATATAATTATTATTATATTATTGTAGTAATTATATTATTATATTATATTATCATTATTATAATAATATTAATTCATTATAATATTAATAATATTAATTAATAAAAATAATCTTCATAATCTTATTTATTTAATAATAATAATAATTATTTTAAATATTTTAGTAAATGTAACTGATATATCCGTAAGGCTTTATTTCTATCTATGACACAAACCATTAATCAATTGTTGCTGGTGGGTTGATCATTTACGGTGGGTGTCAGCGGCTTTCTAGGGCTTAACAAAAAACTGGCAATATGTCACAGTTATGTGGCTGCAGCTCCTTTTTCTCCGGCTGTCAAAGTTGTTATGTGGCTCAGCTCCTTTTTCTCCTGCTGTCAAAGTTGTACCAGTGCCCACAAGGGATGTATAAAGCTGATCGAAAACTACTAGAGCATGGCCGCGTTCGTCAACAAACTTTCAAAATTTTAATATAATTGTCCCACTCTCTGGAAACTGCAGATTTCAGTGTCCTGAAAGCTGAAAATACTTGCGACTTTCTCGTTCTGATTGTTGAATGCTGCAATGCAACAGTCGGTAGCTTTATTTAGGGGAATACGGACGTTTCAAGAAATTTAGATAGTTTCGTTTCTAGAAATGGAAATTTAGATAGTTTCGTTTAAGATTGTTCTGGCCTGAAGACGTGCTACCGAAAAGTTGTAATGTTAGGTAATGTTTGTGATAATTAAAATTATCAAATTGAAGTGTTTTATTGATTTTGGGTTTTTTATTCTTATTGATTTAGCTAATGGTTTTGTGATTAATTACATTTTCATTGGTTGATTAGAAATTGTGCACCCTAATGTCTGTGAAAATGAAAATTATAAAATTAAAGTGTCTTATTGATTTTAGGTTTCTGTCATATATATTAATTTAGTAAATATTTTTTTGATTAATCACATTATTATTTGTTTATCTACGTTTCAAACCATTTAATGTAGTTCATATTATTGAATGTAATTTATCCTCAAGACAAAAATGAACAACCTTAAATAATTCGTAAATTAAAATTAAATTATCTTTTAAATAATTAAAATTAAAAAATAAAATTAAAATTTTGATGTCATTTTAAATTTATATAATATATTTAAATGTTCTTCTAAATTTATTTATACCTTTTGTAATTAAAAGAAAAATATAATATATCAATATTCCTATAAAAAAAATAGTCAAAAGTTAATATATACATTTCCATGCTAATTTATGTTTCATATAGGTTAAATACATTGATTATGAATGAAATGGACCGGGCACTGAGTAGATCCATAGTAAAGGTGGATCTATGTTGGTTTAATTTCCCCTTTTAAATAGGCTACAGTCCACTCCACATGAATACCATGGGTCAATACCAATGGTTCTCAATACTATGGGTCAATACCATGTACCATCTAAAGTGGATTATGAGGTAGATATAAAAAATGTTTTATTTATTTATCATACTTCTGGTTTACTTACATTTAGATTTACGTTTACATGTTTTCATGAGATTTACCCCATACTGTAGCAAAAAATTAAAATCCAGATACTCACACTAAATATCCTAAATGTGTTAGATATTTCTAATAAATATACTTGGCAAAATCTCCCTCAGCCAATTTATACAAACTAGATAACTACTTAAAATGGAAATGTTAAATCATATAAATTTTAATTATCTAATAATAAAATAAGAATATAAAACCCCGAAACCAATAATATAAAAATAACAAACCAGATTAGACTATCCCACTAAAACACCTATAAACAAAACTTGAACATGTTTTAGCACTATAAGCATCCTAAGGTCGATACGTTTTCTCAACAGCTCCCAATTTGGTGAAATAAATTCCTTACCATGGTTTTTTTAGTAAAGAATAGTTCTATATCGGGTACAATTTTTTCCTACGTCGGGTACGATTTTTACAAAATTATTAGAAAGCATCACAGGAAAGTCAGTAATGTCAGTGACAGTTCTCCATCCTGTCCATCTACAGCTTTTCATTGGGGTCGGGTTTTGTAGTTTTGGCTGAGGGCCCATGGTGGAGTCTCTCAGTCCTGCGAGTTCTCATGAAAACTAGGTTTTTATTATTATTAGTAGTTTGGTCCGTAGAAAATGTTTGAAGAAATTTTAATTTAAAAATCTTTAAGTTGTTAAAATTAATAGGAATTATATTTAATTTAAGATATTAATTTTTAATATGGATATCATAAAGAGTAGATTAGTTGATGGATATTATGAGGTGTAGATTAGTTAACTGGAAATAAGTTTCGATTTCACAACCTCAAATTCAAATCTCATGAAAGGGATTAAAGATAGAAACCACTTATAAAAATATTAAAGTATCTCAATGATATATAAATTGTCACCTGGTCAAAATAAAATATGTATGAAGCATCTAAGACATGTAAGCTCAACCCTCTATCAACCCTCTATATGTAATAGGTAAAACATATATGTATGCAACATTAACAAAAACATTAAGATGAACCTAGTGTCAAGGCACCTTTTGAAAACTCCATGTCATATATGTTTTTATTGGGCTATTACACCCTTCATACCAATGTCTTATAGCCTCATCCCACCCTTCACACAAATCTAAAAAGCTTCCTTGTCATTCTATATGCTCTTTCTACCTAGAAAAGGTGCATACATATATATTTCTGCCCTAAAAAAGGTGCGTGAATCTTAAAAAGGAACTAAAAATATATAACTTTTGTTAAAATTATGTGCTCTTTAGCAGTGTTTATATGAAAACTACTTTTGTAACTTCCTAAAATTAAAAAGATATCTCAACCATTTTGACTTTGCAGAAAATGAGACTCACGGAGGGAATAAAGAAAACACTCAACTACTTTTGTAACTTCCTACTTCCTAAAATTAAAAAGATATCTCAACCATTTTGACTTTGCAGAAAATGAGACTCACGGAGGGAATAAAGAAAACACTCTTGAAAGGATAAAATTATCCTCGTACACAAAGAGAAAGTTTCCTGAGGTTTTTATTACCGTCATCCCTCAAGGAGCCCATATTTCTTGACTATCCTCTCCCTTCAATGATTTTGGGCCTAATATATTCTAGTCTTGTTCGTCCTTGTACCGAGAAGGTATTTGGAGTCTTGAAGCAATTCGAAGTGATATGGCCAAGGAGGAATATAGAAAATAGCTGGCAAGGACAAATCAAGCATAATTTGTTTGGATTTTAAAGACGAGAATATAATCTGTATAAAAAAAATACTAGAGTGGCTACCACAAAACAAGATGGAAGAGAAAATAAAATTACTAAGAAAATTGACCCAATAACCAAAGAGAGAATTTAAAATTCTAACATGATATTATTTTTAAACATGAAAACAATAATAACATCTACAAGAGAGAAAATTAATTAAAACTAGGTTTGGATTCCCTTTTGCATGCACTTCGTTAATTCGTTAGCATTTCTAGAAGAACTACAAAGTAAAAAATGGAGTGAAAGACACTAAGATAGAAAAATATAGAATGATAGGATTGAAAGGGTGTAAGTAAAGTTAAAAATATGTTAGAATTGTTGTGTTATCCCCAACATGCAATAACTAGCCATACAAACTCAAAAGATAAAACACTATAGAAACAATATAAATAAAGGATATGTGTACATTTGAAGACCGTCCAAGTAAGAATGGATATGAGGTGAGTAATAAAAGCTAGGGAATACTCTTGGGGTAACCCTTGAATATTTTCTATAACTTTTATTCTAGGATGTTTCAGATATTGAAACTTGTAGGATATATAAGGGATACCTTAATGTACCTTTGGAAGATATTGCATACTTTCATTCCTTGTAATTTAGGAGATATGATCTGATGAATTTAGGGTTCTTGAATGCTCTTAAAATATTATTCAAATAGATCATCTTGGCATTTTATCCATAATGTCCGTTCTGGGATGTTTTGGATTGTGAAACTAAGTGGATATAGAGAGTAGATATTCATGTACACGTGTTAGAAATTTTCGACTTTGGTTCACTATAATTTTTGAGATATGATTTAAGGAAGTTATAATTCTTGAATGCTCGTGAAATACGCTTGAAACATTTCAACCTAGTATTTTCACTATAACTTCCTTTTTGAGATATTTCAAAATGTAAAAACCAAAGAAAACAAAGGATGTTTCTTTAGGTAATTGTCCTATATCCATCCATTGGTTTGCTATAATTTCAAAGATATGATATTACAAATTAAGGGTTCCTTAATGCTTTTGAATTATGCCTCAAATAAATCAACCTACAATTTTCAATATAACTTTCTTTCTAAGATGTTTCAAACTGTGAAATATAGATGAGATAGAGTGGAGATATCGGGGTAGCTATGATAGAAGCTTCAGCCTTTTGTTTTCTATAATTTAGGAAATATTCCATTTGGAATTTAGGACGACTGAATAATCCTAAAATCATCTTAAAATGGGCCAGTTTCGAATTTTTGATATAGCTTATTTTCTAGGACTTTTTAAACTCTAAATTTTTTAGATATTTGTGGAGGAATACAAAATTTCATTAGAATCATATTTGGCAAGTTTGTCCATAGGAAGAGGCCAAAAATAACTAATTTTTATGGAAGAAGACATGGTGAAGGTAGAGAAAGCAAGCACACTTGGCAAAGGTAGATGTAGCAAGTAGGCCTAGCAAAGGCATATGTTGATAATATATTTGTTCAAGGTAGAAGAAATAACAAGATCTAGTAAAGGAAGAAGAAAATAATAGACCTATTGATGGTGGAAGTAGGAATCTAAATTAGTACGTTAAGTTGGCACTTATGAATCTTTGTAGCAGAGGGCATTCCTATATCCTATAAATTATTTCCTACAACTATTGTAGCAAAGGGGATCGATGTCTCCTACAAGTTGGTTCCTACAAATATTGTAGTATATGGGATTGGTGTCTCCTGTAAGTTGGTCCCTACAAATATTACAACATATGGGATTGTTGTCTCCTATATGTTTGTTCCTACAAATCTTGTAGTAGGGTGGATTGGTGTCACTTGTAGGTTGGTTCTTATAAATATTGCAATAGATGGGATTGGTGTCTTGTATAGGTTGGTGCCTACAAATATTGCAGTAGGTGGGGTTGTTTTCTCCTATAGGTTGGTGCCTACAAATCTTGTAATAAGGGGGTGTGGTTTCTCCTATAAGTTGGTACATAAAAAGTTTGTAAAAATGGGTTTTCACCTACAGAGATCTATTATGAATAAATTTCTTTTCATATAACATGTTCCATACGTCATATTTTTTGTTTATGATTCACGAATGGTTAACTATGAAATTTTATTATATTGATTCACCCCCTTACCTCTCGGTAAAGTGTGAATCAACAATTGATATAAGAGAAGTCTATTCAAAAGCAAACCAAACACTAAAAGGAAGTTACCAAAGGGACCATGACCAGTCATGAAGCTCCTTCCATAGGTAGAGTTCCATTATTCAATTGAACAAATTATCCCTTGTAGAGGGCAAGGACGAGGACTTATCTAATGTGTCTTGGTTTTGAAATTTGGCAACATTTAGTGCATGGTTATAAGGCTCCAACAACTCCTCCATCTGATCATAATGGTATGAAAGATTGTGTAAATAATGAAGAATCCATGAATTCCATCTTGTATGGCATATTAGAACCATAGTTTGTCAAAGTAATACATTTTGAATCTATAAAAGACATTTGGGAAAGTATTCAAAACAATTATGATGGATATGACAAGGTGAAGATGGAAAAGGTTAAAACTAATCGAACACAATCACAAATCTTGAATATGAATGATGAAGAAAAAACTCCATCCTATGTTAGGCCCCTATAATACTAGTGTATCCCCGTTATTGTTATTGATGTTCCCATGTCACCCCCATATTGTTATTGTTATGCCCCACAGAAGCCCATTATTGTTATTGTTAAGCCCTTACATTATTATTGTTATGTAGGCTTTGATTATATTGTGACCACTTAGACTCCTATATATACAAAGGAGGTATTTTCATTTGTAACATCCAATAATTGTTCTTTTATGTAATGTAAAGGAGGTTTCCCACTCAAAGAGGATAATTTTTAAGTCATTGGTCTATATTTTATTCTATTTTGTGAGTTGGTTTCATAACAGTTGGTATCAGAGCTTTGGATTTTAGGGTTTCACTGCTTCAAAAAGGTAATTTTGGTGTTTTCATTATAACATTTTTTATATGAAGCTTCAGAATCTGAAATTTGTTCCACGTGGATCTAAAATCATGGTGAACATCGAGTAAAAATTTTAGATCTTGGTTCACTATATTTTCAGAGATATGATTTGAGGAAGTTAGGGTTTTTGCAAGATACATAATTCAATCTCAATCATGTGGCCGAGGGAAAATAATCATAAATTTATCTCCAAGAATTGGAATTGATTTTTTTACAAATTGATGGAACTTTCACAGAGTCTAGTTTCTTGTGTAGTTTTTTTAAGGCCGAAGGTTGAAACAGAGACATGTGGCAGTTCATACAAGTTTTCTCTACTGAACTAGTTTATAATCAGGCCATCGTAGGAGGTAGGTCATAACTCTTCATTGGAGAATCCAATTTAGATAAAACTTATGGGGTTGGAAAGAAGCCTAAGAGAGCTACCATATGACAAAAAATTAGACCTTGAATACCCTAATTTATAGAGATACAACATATTCAATATTGAACTCCTACAAAGCAAGAAAATGTGTGTATTCTTTTTAAAATTGGCATAAGTTTTGTTTAAAAAATCAGTTTAAAGTGATTCAAGGGGCATGGTGAAGAATAACTATTGTTGTTTGATTCCAAAATGACCAAAGAAAGAAAATAGAAACACCTAGTAAGAAACCAGAAAGTTCTACTATGACACATGAAGAAGAGGGAGAAATGCAACAAGATATATCAAAATTACGAGACCATGTGCAACAAATTTCACTCTTGCAAAGAGTAACCAAAAATTAAATGAAAGCTAGGATGGATGGTTTGAAGAATGGTTTAAAATCATCCATGGAATTTTTGAACGATGGCATAGAAGAAAAAATGAAAGGCAACATGGAAGATTTGAGGAATGATTTAAAAGAAGACATGGAAGGTTTGAAGGAATTTTTGACAAAGTTGCTACAATAATTAAATGAAATGGAAGCTAAGATGGATGGTTTGAAGAATGGTTTAAAATTGGTCATGGAAGGTTTGAAGGATGGCATAGAAGCAAAAATGAAAGGCAACATGGAAGATTTGGAGAATGATTTAAAAAAATACATGGAAGGTTTGAAGGAATGTTTGACAAAGTTGCTACAAAAAATGCTTCCTAATGGAGAAAAGTTGTTAGATAAAACTCATGATGCAAACAAAAGGAATGTTAATAATTATTTCATAGAATCTAACTTTAGATTGAAGACCCACCATATTCCAAAGATCGATATGATGAAGTTTGATGACAAGGATATGGTAACATGGATACTACAAATGGAACAATATTTTGATCTCCATAATGTGAAACACACACAAAAGGTACGCATTGCATATTCATATTTAGAATCCAGTCAATTTTTATGCTATCAACATGATTTTTTTCTCATAAACCACTTATCACTTGGTAAATGATTATGCAGGAAATGGTAGCACATTATGATGATACAGAGAGAAACACCTTCTTTAGCCAATTGATAAATCTCAAACAAAAGGATTCAATAGTGGAGCACAGTGAGGACTTCCAAAAATTGAATATCAAGGTAAATGATATTCCAGAGGAGCATAGGATTGATGTCTTCATAAGGACATTAAAGGATAACATCCAAAATGAGGTTCACCTTTGAGAACCTGATTCAATGGAGAATCTATTCAAGGTGGCAAGAAAATTTGATAGCAAAATTATGGCAACAAGTAAGTCTACCACTCATAGCTATAAAGATGGAAGTTTTGTTACTCATAGACTTATACAGCCTACAAGGTTGACACCAGAACAATTGGAGGAGAAAATGGAAAAAGGGATTTGTTATAGTTGTGATAGAAAATACACTAAAGGTCATAAGTGTGCTAAGAAGAAATTATTTTACATAGATTGTGAAGAGGAGGAAGAAAATTATCAAGAAACGTCAAAAGAAGAGGATATACACTAGGAACAAACCCTAGAGAAAGAAGAAATTAATCTGACCATATCTTGTAATGTATTGAAAGGAATTATCACTCCTCAAACTCTCAAGATATAGGGACATATCAACAAGAAAAAGGTAATAGTGTTGATTTATTCGGGTAGTACCCATAATTTTATTCATTGTAAGATAGCCAGGAATTGATTTTCTTCCTATATCCAGCACGATAGTGCCAAGTGATGGTTGCAAATGAAGGAACTATAAATTTCTTTGGAAAGTGCCATAATATAAAGCTATCCATGGGGGAATATTTATTGAATAGTCCAATGATTTACATTCTAATGAGTGGTGCTAATGTTGTACTAAGAGTCCAATGGTTACAATCTTTGGGGATGATAGCTTTTAATTTTCAAGAACTTCTCTTGAAATTATTCTGGGAAGGAAGGGAATTTGAATTAAGGGGTATCACAGGGAAACCAGGAAAGATAATCAACTCTAATGGCATGAAAAAGCTTCTTAAGAAAGAAAAATGAGGTGTAACTGCACAATTATGCTTAGTAGAGGTTCAAACATCGAAATCATCTATTTCTCTAGATCTCCAAAAATCCTTGGACAATCATTCCAATGTATTTGAGACTCCCAAAGGACTCCCACCTATTCGTGATCATGATCATGTTATTCATTTGATTCTAGGAAGTGTTCCTCCCAACATCAAGCCTTACAGATATCCCTATTCCCAAAAGAGTGAAATTGAATGTATGGTTGCAGAAATTCTAGAGGTCGGTATAATTCAACGTAGTCAAATTTCTTTCTCTTCTCCAATAGTATTGATTCACAAGAAGGATGAATGATGGTGCATGTGTCCAGATTATAGGGAGCTCAAAAAGCTCACTATTGAAGGTAAATTTCCCATTCATTTCATTGATGAATTGTTGGATGAACTACAAGGAGCAGTTGACTTCATAAAGTAGGATATTCATTCAACGTATCATAAAATTAGAATGATGAATGAATACATTCCAAGAAAAAAATTCAGAACTTATGAGGGTCATTATGAATTTTTGGTGATGTCCTTTGGCCTTACTAATGCACTTTCCACATTTCAAGGTTTGATGAATTCCATTTTCAAACCCTTCCTTTGAAAATTTGTGTTAGTAATTTTTGATGATATACTAATATACAACAAGTCTTGGAAGGATCATGTTGAGAGGGTGCTCAAACTATTGGGGGAGAAACAATTATATGCAAAAACCTCCAAATGTTTCTTTGGAGTACAGGAGGTTGAATATTTGGGTCATATTATATCTGATGAGGGTGTTAAGGTAGACTCTAACAAAATTAAAGCCATTAAGGAATGGAAAATCCCCACAACCATAAAACATCTTCAAGGATTTCTCAAGTTGACAGGGTATTATCGCAAGTTTGTGAAGAATTATGGGAGAATAGTGGAGCCTCTGACATCATTATTGAAAAAAGATGCGTTTTCTTGGACTCTAGAAGCAAAAAAGGCCTTTGAAAACATTAAAGAGGAAATGTGCTAGGCACCAGTCTTAGCTACACTCGAATTCACAAAAACATTTATTGTGGAATGTGATGGCTCAGAAAATGGAATTGGTATTGTTTTAATGAAAGAAGGAAGACCCATTTCATATGAAAGTCATCAAATAAAAGGAAAGTATTTACACACACCTATTTATGATAGGGAAATGTTTGAAATACTACATGCACTAAAGCAATGGAGACCTGACCTAATGGGACGACACTTCAAGGTAAAAACAGATCATGGTAGTCTTAAATACCTTTTGGAACAAATATTATCTTTAGAAGAGTAGTAAAAATGGGTCACAAAGATGTTGGGTTATGACTTTGAAATCATCTACAAAAAAGGGAAGAAAAATGTTGTTGCATATGCACTCTCAAGAAAAGATGAGGATGTGGAAGCATTTCCTTGTGCCATTTCTATTATCCAACCTGATTGGATAACAAAAGCAAGGGATGAATGGAATACTGATTAAGAGGTCTGGACACTCATTCAAAAGTTTCAGCAAGAACCCAATACATTTGATATATTTAGTTGGAAAAGGTATTCATTATGGTACAAAGATCACTTATATCTTTGTAAAAATTCCCAATTCAAACAAAAAATTCTTTTGGAATCATACACCTCTCCCTTACGAGGGAACTCAGGATTTTAAAAAATTGACCAAGAGGCCCAAAAAGAATTTTGTTGGAATGGCCTTAAATCTGATATTCAAAAGTTTGTGGTAGAAAGTTTGGTTTTCCAAAAAAACAAAGTTGAGACAGTTAAGATCCTGGGTATATTACAACATTTAGCCATTCCATCTCAACATTGGGAGGATGTCTCAATGGATTTTATCATAGGCTTACCCAAATTTGAAGGAAAGAGTGTCATCATGGTGGTAGTTGATAGAAATACCAAGTATGCACACTTTTGTGCATTATCTTGTGCTTTTAAAGCCAATATAGTTGCTACTGCATTTATTGAAAATTTCAAAAGCTTCATGGAAACCCAAAGATTATTGTAAGTGACAGAGATCACATTTTCACTCGAAATTTTTGGATATAATATTTTCTTGCCTTGGTACTCAATTAGCTCATAGGTCATCTTATCATCCTCATTCTGATGGGAAAACTAAGATAGTGAAAAAATATTTGGAAGGATGTCTTCTTTCCTTTGTATCTAATAACCAAGCACAATGGGTCAAGTTGTTACCTCTAGTTGAATGGTGGTATCACACTTCCTTCCATACTGCAACAAAAAAGAACCCATTTATGGTACTTTATGGATATCATCCACCATCCATCACATCATATTTAAGAGAAAATTCTAAGGTTCAAGTAGTGGAAGATCACATCGAGCATCAATAACAATTTCTCCAACTCTTAAAGGACAACCTCACTTTGGCACAGAATCAAATCAAACAACAGGAAGACCAGCATCACAGTGAAAGAATTTTTGAGGTAGGCGACTGGGTGTTTTTACAGTTACAACCATACAAATAAATGTCCCTGAAATAAGCTCAGAAGTATAATAAATTATCACCCAAGTACTACTCTCCTTACAAGGTGTTGCAAAGGATTGCTACTATGACATAAAAATTCGAGCTGCATACATCTTCCCATGTACACCCAATTTTCCATGTTTTATGCTTAAAGAAGGTTATTGGTGACAAGCTTCGAGTTCAAATTGTGTTTCTAGAACTTGACGAAGAAGGAAAAATCATATTTGAGTCTAAAGCAATCACGAAAACAAGAACCCGAAAACTATGGAATCGATTAATGTCAGATTATCTCATTAAGTGGAAGAACTTAGCCGCTGAAGATTCCACATGGGAGGATGATAATTTTATACAAAAGCATCCATAACTATTCAAGCATTGAGGACAACACTTTTTTGAAGGAGAGGGAAATGTTAGGTCCCTATCATACTAGCATAGCCCCCTTATTATTATTTTTATTCCCATGTAGCCCACATATTGTTATTGTTGTGCCCCATAGAAGTCCACTATTCTGATTGTTGTGGCCTTGCATTATTATTTTTATGTAGGCTATGATTATATTGTTACCCCTTAGACTCCTATATATAAAGGAGGCATTGTCATTTGTATCATCCAAGAATTTTTCATTTATGTAATGTAAAGGAGGCTTCCCCCTCGAAGAGGATAATTTTAACTCATTGATCTGTCTTTAATTCTATTTTGTGAGATGGTTGCATAACATCCTACTTCCTTCATGTGGATGAAGTTGTCAATCCTATTAGAGGACTTTTAGAAGAAATTAAGGAATCAATTATTTTATGGGAGGTGATGAGATTTATCTCTTTAATATTTGATCGAAGGGTATCATTTATTGAATAATTGAGGGATCTAAAAAACAGGAAGATGGATGATCTACATGGAATTCTCCTTAAATATGAAATGAGGATCAAAAAAAGAAACTCAACTATGAAGGAAGCAACTTTCAAAGTTTCAAAAAAGATAGAACTTAAATTCAATTGTTATCTCATTGATTAATTGCATGGATCTCGCAAATGAAAAGGTGAAATATCATTCAAATGTTTTAATTGTGATATAATATAACATTTTTCTACTAAATTTCCATATGAAAAATGTGAGAATAGTGACGATGAAGTAGAGAATGGAAATAAAAGAAAGTCTTAGAGAGATAAAAGAGGAAATTAATCCAAGAGGAAAGGCATGTATTCCAAAGAAGATAATATATTTTCAAAAGTGATTGATGCACATGCATCAAATATTGAAAAATAAGAATTTATTTTTCATAACCATTGATGAAAATATTACTAACAAAGAGATGAAGACTATCAAGAAGAGAAATCATATTTAGAGGATGATGATGTTGGCGGGGAAGAAAATCTTGATTAAAAACTTGTTAGATCCATAGAATAAATAGATAGGCATAGAGGCGAGATAAAAAACCAGAAGAAGATATTGCATAAAAATGAGAAGAAAAAGGATCACGATATTAATAAAAAATAGAGCTTCCATCCTAAGGACACAACTAGCAGATGAAAACATTATAAATAAGCAGTGACAACCTAGTTGAAAGGAAATGAAGAAGATTATGGAAAGCTATAAGTATAAGTTATTTGCTTGAGAAAGGAACTAGATAAATAAAATTCTCAATTGAATAACGGTTGGAAATTTAGAGATAGTGTACAAATATTAGATGATTTTCTCATTTATCAGAGGTTACCTTCATCAAAATAGGTCTTGCCTACAAGGAAAATCATAATACCTCCAAGGGAGAATCACGCACGAAGACGTTACAAAAGGAAAATGAAGAAATCCCAAAAGCTATGTTAATGTCTCAAGAGCTCCTTCGGTAATGAAAGAAGAACCAAGAAAGGAAATGAAGACCATCAAAGACCTATTTTTTCTCACAATATTAATAATATTGAATGTAGAAGAGCTTCTCCCCCAAGAAGGTTTTTAATATCTTGGTATCAAAATCTCTTCTTTGGATATTTCTTTGCTTCTAATAATTTTCGGCATAGAAAAATAAGTTGTATGGCTTATGTAAGAAGTAAGTATGCTATAAATATAAAAAAAAGGATATTATAATACCTTAGAGAATATTTTTGTGAGAAAAAAAGCTCAAAATGTTAATGAAGGTGGTGTTGGAAGACATGACTCATTTTCTCCCTTATTGGATCATATTGAATGTTATAATGTGCAATAATCATGGGCACAAAGCATTGCACTATACAAGAATAATAATTTTTTTTCTTAAGCAATACAAGGAAGAAATATTACCAAGAATAGATAACAAGGCACAAAGGTATGAAAATGGATAAAAGAAAAGCAGGAGAAATGTATACTTTTTCTATATCTTCAAATAAAGTAATTGGATTACTAATAGTCGATGTTTGAAACACATGATAGGAGATCAAAGAAAATTTATTTCTCTAAAAGAAGAAAAAGGAGGTAGTGTTACCTTAGAGATAATGCGTAAGTTAGGATAGCTGGAAAGTGAACAACTAGTCTTGATCACAGAAGACTAAAGATTAGAAAGTCCTACATTTTAAAGATATAAAAAAATATTCCAAGTATAATTAAAATTTGTGATAAAGGATATTAACTCATACTTAATTATAAAGGATCTGAAATAATAAAAAAGAGTGTAAAAGGATTGTTTGAAAAAGAAACCATGACCTCAAGTAATGTATATGTACTAAATGGAGGTAAAGGAAAGAATTACTATGATACCCCTCTCAAATCATAAGTAAAGGATAATGGAAACTCGTGGGGAGTCTCCTTTCATTATTGATTTCAATGAGGGGGACGTTTTAGGAAAATGGTATGTTGTAGATATGATGAGAATCCCTTTTCCATTAATGTCAGAAAAGGAGAAATTGTAGACTAGGGGTGAAACTAAGTAAAGGTGCTCAAAATGTTTGTTGTTTCCATCAATGAAAAAGGGGGAGATTGTTGAATGTTTTGTTTTCAATATGTCAAATATAAGGGGATATTGAGAATGTCAAAGTTAATCGGATATAAAGATGGATGTCCAACCAAAGGTTAGGGAGTATTGTAGTATTGTTGTAGAATTGTCTAAGGGTCACCATAAATGAAAAAGGGGGTTATTGTTGGAAATATTGTTTTCATTGATGTCAAATATAAGGAGAGACTACAGGTGTTGAAGATAGATATTGTAAGATGAATATTGTTGGAAATATTGTCGAATACTTAGTTTCTTCTTGATACACAATTTGAATACCCTATATTTGAAGGAACTTATACTCTTAAGTACCTAACTTGAAATGGGAGCTTAATATATATGGTTAAATATCTTCTTATGATACCATTCTAATGATATATGCACTACCTATAACTCCATATAAATTAGGAGATATGAAATATTATTTTAGGTTAGTCTAATTATAAAGTACAGGTCATCCCAACCAATTTTACAAGTTAGTCCCATAAGTGAACATAGAAACACAACAAAAAAAGGATAGGTTAGTGAATTGAAATACCATCCAAGGAACAAGTGACTGAAGGTGCATAACAAAAATTGGGGAATTCTCTTGGGGTTTTAAAAGTGGAGAAAAAAATTTCTTTATGTCGTGAACAAGCCATCTTTGCATTTTTCTATAAAAAAATTTCAGTGTTTTTGTAGAGGATGAAACTTGGATTAGATATAGGGAATATCTTCATATATATTTGGAAGAAATTTCATAGTTTAGTTCACTATAATTTTTTATATATTATTTGAGGAAGTTAGGATTTGTAAATGCTACCAGGATATGTTTCAAAAATATCAACTAGGGCATTTATATAGAATTTTCATTATCAGATGTTTTATACCAAGAAAATTGGTTGAGATATAGGGGAGATCCTGATATACATGTGGTCGACATTTCATATTTTTGTTAGATTCAATTTTTAGATATGATATGAGGAAGATAGGGTCCACGAATAATCATAAAATACGATTTAAACAAGCTAACTTGGTATTTTCACTATATGTTTCTATTTGTGATGTCTCACACTATGAAATCTAGACAAGACAAAGGAGACATCACTAGGTACCTATTATAGAAATTTAATAAATTGTTTCACTATTATTTTGGACATATGCTTTGAGGAATTTATGGTTCATGAATTCCCATGAAATATGCTCCAAGGAAGTTAGCTTGGCATATTTTCTATATACATCTTTTCTAATATGTTTCAGAATATGAAATATGGAGATAGAAAATAAATATCAATTCACCATTGTAAGATATTCATACTTTGGTTTCCTATAATTTCATAGATATTCCATATGGAATTCAAAGTTATTGAATAGGTCTAAAATCACCTTCAAACAAGTCATTTTGGAAGCTTTTCTATAACCCTTTTTCTGGGACTTTTGATATCATGAAGATTTCATAGATACGAAGAGACATATAGAAGTACCTTAGTTAAAAAAAATAGAATTAGTTTTGAAAACTTAGATATGTGGCATGATGTACAATTTTTTTCATTGGAAGAGGTAAAAAACAACAAGTCTTAGGTAAGTAGACCTAGTGAAGGAAAAATAAGCAGGTAGACTTGGTGAAACAAAAGTAGCTAATAGACGTACTAAAGGTAGAAGAAACAAGTAGGCCTAACAAAGGAAAAAATATCTAACATACCTACTAAAGGTAGATATAAAAATAAGACTCAACAAATTATGTTGGTACACACAAATTATAGTTATGGTAGAGGGGTTAGTGTCTCCTATAAGTTGGTGCCTATAAATATTGTAGAAAAGGCGAGTAGTGTCTCTTGTAAGTTGGTTCCTACAGATCATGTGAAAAAATAGGATTGGTGTCTCTTGTAGGTTGGTTCCTACAAATATTGTATTAAATGGGATTGGTGTATCCTATGGGTTGGTTCCTATAAATATTGTAGCAAATGGGTTCAGTGTCTCCTGTAGGTTGATTCCTACTAATATTATAGAAAGGGGAATGGTCTATGGTTTCGGGGGGTTTGGTTCCTACAGATATTGTAATAGAGGAGATTGGTTTCTCTTGTAGGTTGGTTCCTACAAATCTTGTTCCTTTGGGGTTGGTTACTCCTATAGGTTGTTGCTTGCAAATCTTATAGCAAGGGGGGATTGGTGTCTCCTTTATGTTGGTGCCTACAAATCTTGAAACAAGTGGGATTGGTATCTCCTATGTGTTGGTTCCTACAAATATTGTAGTAGGGGGGATTAGTATTTCCCATAGGTTGGTACTATATTAATATTTTAACATGGGTGATTGGTGTCTTGTGTATGTTAGTTCCTACAAATGTTGGAGCATGGGAGATTGATGTGTCCTATATTTTAGCACTTACAATTATTGTAGCAAGGGAGATTGTTATTTCCTTTATGTTGGTGCCTACAATTTTTTTAATAGTAGGTTAGTTTGTACAAAGTTTGTATAAGTGGGATGCTACCTACAAGTTTTTTTTACAATAGGTTAATGCTGACAATGTTCATATCGATAGGTTATTTCCTACAAATATTTGTCATAAAAATGTTTTCATGTATGTCTTGTGTTCCATATGTGACATTGTTTGGCTGTTATTCATACATATTTAAACATGTAATAAATTATCTTATATTGATTAAACCCCACCATTGATTCTCATTATAAATGTGGATCCAACACCTGAATTGGAAAGATAGAATTATGATGGAAAATGAGTCCTATTTCCTTTTCCATTCTAGCTACTCATGAAATAAATTATGCAAGATACACTATGAAAAAAGTGAGGAAGAGAGGGAAAATATAGTGGGAAGAAAACACCCCCCACACTCCTCCCCCCCCAAACAAAGCACAATGCATACTCTCATCTATGCAATTTCTATGAAAATGGACCATGTTTTCAATCAACCATATCATGAATCTATCGTTGGATCTATCCTATGCTATCATATTAGATTTTTTTTTGATTGTGACTAGTCTTGACAATAATAGTAGTGAGGGATAATTGAGTACCAAAAAACTAAATGTTGGTACTCTACATCTTCATAGATTCACCCACTATCTTACTAGCCTCTTGCAAAGTGTGATGTTCCTTCCATAGCTTGTGATTTCGGTTTGCAATGGCTTTCTAATGGACTTATATATCAAATAATAAAACATAATTAGAAATTTCATATAGAGTGTATTGAAAATAACCTTCAAGATATTCCTTAGAAAGAGGTGTTGGAGAAGTTGATGTAGTAGGACTAGTGCAAGTTACTAAAGAAAAATGTTTTTATGTAGCCTCATAATTAAAGGAACCTGAGTATAAAATACATTTGTAAAATTATGAAGCAAAAGGAGAAAAAATGACCCATACCTTGACTTTAGGTTGCTTATCTTAAGTATTATTTTTGATGTTTTTCGGGATCAGTTCTTCTAAATTATGCTACTAAAGTACTTTGGCTACAAGACTAATTATCCTGACCATAAAGGAACTCCCTTGTAACACCCCTAAATTCCCTCATATTGTATCATGCATAAGGTTGTGTATTGAGGTCAGAGTGCTAATGATTTTAAGGCATGTGAGATTAAGAATATATTGTAAATAATTTCATAAGGAATAAATATATATTTCGACTATAGACTAAGCCAAATATGAGAAATGGTTGGTAAAAAATCCACAAGAGTAAATGAAGATGAGGAAATTCTTGTAACAAAAATCAATTTTAGATATTTTTGGTTTCTTTATTTATCTAAATAAATAATTATTTTTTATCTGAAAGGGCATATGTTTCACCCTACTTCCTAATTTTAATTTCCATGCAACTTTGGGAATGCATGATTGAGGTATTATTAGGTCGATACTAGAAAAGCCATGTTTGGACCCCAAAAGTTTCTATTGTTTAATGGTGGGGGGTGTTTGAAATTGTGCCCAAGTGGTTTACCATCAAGACACTCATCATTCAAAGAGTTACATCATGGTCCCCTTCCTCTAGGGTTTCTGTATCAACTATGTCAACCCCTTGAGAACATTTAGGTGACATTACTAGTGGGACGCTTGTTGGATAACAAGACATCACATCAACCAATTCGATAGGTCAGGTGCCTAATAGGAAATATAATAAGCATATAGGTGGAATATTGGTGGAATCTAGGTGGTGCAAAGGTACTAGTGCACGTGTCGAAAATGTGGGAATGATGTTAGCATAATAAAGAAACATGATTTTGTTATAAATATTTATGTCCAATCAAACTACATCACATGCCTCAATATTTCGGTTAAACATTAAAAGGAAAAGGGGTTTATTTTTCCTCATTATCCTTGATGTGTTGAGCACCTTTCCCATAGAATAAATTGTTGGTCATTTATAGGGCTCATATAGGCAACTACAACTAGCTACCAGGTGAGCTTTCAAGCCTTATTTTATATCTCTTTCAATCAAAATGAAGGTTCAAGTGACAAATCCAAAAACATCAGATTCTTCCTACCCTATTAATTTAATATATATCACTCATAGATAAGATGCATATTCACATGGAACTTGTAATGACCTTGGTCATTTTGTAAGGGTGTAGATAATGCGTTCATTTTCCTAGTCATTGTAGACTCATGTAGATAGTGTAATTGTTGTCCTAGTACTTTGCACTCATATGGTCATTATAAATACTTTCCTGGTTATTTTATAATAGTGTAAAAATTGTATACATTTTGAAAGTGATAAATATAACTATATTCTTTCGTTGCACCTTGCAATAGTGTAAATATTGTAAGCAACCTAGGGTGTAAACCTTTACTGGTCATGTTCAACTGTATGGTTATTGTAAAATATATGTGTAAACACACACACACATATACACACAAGAGAATTTGCATATGCGCTAAGAAGATTTTTATGCATAGTCATACTGTGTCGGTTCTAAAACAAGTCAGAGAGGCTAATATATGGAAAGAAAGTAGTGAAGAAGGTCAAATGGCATGAGGTTTATTGGCCTATAATAATGATCAAGGATGATAGGGCCAATCACCAAAAAAGATCTGGATACCAACAGATAGGTAGGACACTTTTTGGTGGCCCAGAGGGGTTAGGATCTAACTAACCACAGGTAGATTTTTGACACTATAAAATGAAGGTGAATCAAGCTAGGAATGATATGAACAGAAAAGTAAGAAAAATAGAGAAGGAAATATAGAGTGAGATAGAAGACAGAGGAGAGGAATAAGGTGTTTGGAAAGTAGAAGTAGGAGCATGCTTTTAGGAGTAGGATAAATGCACAAGTTATTGGATTGTGTTCCTTATGCCATGAGGAAGGTAGGGTATACCTATGTAACATCAAGGATACCTATACTAGGATAATGAAGTTCATTAAGGTTAGTCACTATGTCTTCCATTATGAATTTAATATTTATCAATAATTTCAACATCTCATTGCTTTTGAACCCACTAAGGATCTATATTCTAGTGTGCATAATCGAGATTTATGATAATTGATGGTTTTAGTTTATCATTATAAATCCAAATAATAAACTTTTGGGTTCCCACAATAGGGCTTCATGATCCACCCACACTCTTTCAGTTCGTTACTGTTGTATTTTGTTTCGTATCTTTTAGAGGGAGAGATCATTATAGCCCATCCCTATTTGGTGTAGTTTACCATCTAGCCTGTAAACCTTGGTGAAAGTGTGCTTAGTTTAGTGTGAAAAAAACTCGATCATCTTTCCCTGCTTACATACCAATTTGTACTAATTGTCAGATCCCTTGTATTTATTAAATAGATCTATTTTATGAGTAAATTAGGGGTGGTTTAGACCTATAGGGTTCTTGAACTAACTAAGGGTGGAGGGTATTACCTATGGAGTCCCTCATTGGCTAGTGGGTGGAGGTAGCAGACCTCTAGCTTCTGTAGACTAGTTTTCCTTGCTAGAGTACTCAAATTGCAGTAGGCTCTGGATTCCTCACACTCGGTGGAGTTACTGTTACCGGGAAAAGTTTCTATTTAGAATTGCTCTATCCCACTAAGGTGTGACAGCTGCCTTAGAAAAAAACAGAGAAAACTACTTTTGTATCTCCTTTATGAACTATAAATAAAGAGGAATAGGAAGAACCAACCTGTGTCTTGCGCTAGTCCTTTGATCCAATCTCTCTCCTCTTTGACAGCTTCCAGCTACCTGCTCCCTTACTTGCCCAGCTTCCCCAGGTACCTGTAAGATCACAGAAGAAGAAAACTATACAAAGATATGGATTTATATTCATAAATAACTTAGGATCAGATTTAACTTAACCATACAAATGTAACAAGCATCAATGATACAAAAGCATGGAGGAGAAACTCAAATAGTTTTTATTGATATATAAGAAGATCCAAGAGGAGTTACAACCGATGATTCCTAACCTAGCATCAACCTCCCAGCAAAGAAGCCCCTCTTCACCTCCAACAAAGCATAGATCACCCAATCCTCTGATATGTGTCTCAAAACCAACAGCAATTCCTTACAATGTGCAAAATTCCAGCCTCTGGATCTCTGGGATGAGGGATCCATATATAGATGTATGCAAGGAGGATGAGTCAGCTTATGATTTGATTAGTGGCTTCTCTCTGTTAGTTCTTGCTTCCACTTGGAGACTGAAGGCCTCTTACTCATCCTTGGTCGAATTCAGTGAGGCAAGTGTCATAGGAGAAGATTCTGGAAGCTTCCATTATCTCTCCACCTCGCGGAATGACACTGCCATTTGTCATTTCCTGCTCAACGCACGCTCATAGTGCATTTAGGTGCGTTGCAATGCACCTAGCCAGTGGATTTAGGTGCTATGCAACGCACTTAGCTAGTGGAGCAGGAATAGGAAGAACCAACCTGTGTCTTGCGCTAGTCCTTTGATCCAATCTCTCTCCTCTTTAACAGCTTCCAACTACCTGCTCCCTTACTTGCCCAGCTTCACCACATACCTGTAAGATCACAGAAGAAGAAAAATATACAAAGATATGGATTTATATTCATAAATAACTTAGGATCAGATTTAAGTTAACCATACAAATGTAACAAGCATCAATGATACAAAAGCATGGAGGAGAAACTCAAATAGTTTTTATTGATATACAAGAAGATCCAGGAGGAGTTACAACCGATGATTCCTGACCCAGCATCAACCTACCAGCAAAGAAGCCCCTCTTCACCTCCAACAAAGCATAGATCACCCAATCCTCTGATATGTGTCTCAAAACCAACAACAATTCCTTACAATGTGCAAAATTCCAGCCTCTGGATCTCTGGGATGAGGGATCCATATATAGATGTATGCAAGGAGGATGAGTCAGCTTATGATTTGATTAGTGGCTTCTCTCTGTCAGTTCTTGCTTCCACTTGGAGACTGAAGGCCTCTTACTCATCCTTGGTCGAATTCAGTGAGGCAAGTGTCATAGGAGAAGATTCTGGAAGCTTCCATTGTCTCTCCACCTCGCGGAATGACACTGCCATTTGTCATTTCCCGCTCAACGCACCCTCATAGTGCATTTAGGTGCGTTGCAATGCACCTAGCCAGTGGATTTAGGTGCTATGCAACGCACTTAGCTAGTGGAGCAGCTGAAATGATCCTGTTTTGACTTATTCTGAGCAGTTTCTGGTGGAGAACTTCTGGGAGAAGCTGTAATTTGTTGACCTTGTTCCTTTAGGGGTTAGAACAACACTTTTAGGGACTTAGGAGCCCTTGGTTTATGGACATTTCATGCTTGGAGCTGCAAGGCACAAAAATGTCTATAACAGTTGCCCCCTAAAGTATGAGGCCGTTCATTGGGTGAAATGCTTTATTATGAGGATCCGAAGTTCTTTCAATGCTGGGAGGAGACCTGTAATAAGATACAATACAATACATTATCTTCATACTGTTTTCATGATCTAGCTGAGGCGGGCATTCCCATGCTCAGCTTTATAAATTCATTTTCATGTACATAGGACAGACAATCGTCTGATGGTAGACTGATGATTCTGATAGAGCCATCATCCTTTTGGTAGGATGACTATCTGTGCTGTAATGCTGTACATTTGAATGTCTTTATTTACCTGAATATATATCGCAGCCCGGATGGATGAAACTAGATCCGGGGTCTTCAATCTCGTCCGATCTTCACTCGAAGTACAAGTCGATCCATGTGAGAAATGTTTTGAAGTCGAACATGGAAAGACATCGCTTGATTACCAGTCAATGATGTAAACTGTTAACAAGCACGAGAGGAATCACCGATAATGATAATGATCCTCAAGGTACTGCAGTACAATTCACGTGGTGTGAATAAAGGACTTGGCGTCGAACACCACGCAAAATCTTTTGGTCGAAGGTCATTGATGTGAACCTGTCGCCGGAAGTGAGAAACTTGCCATTGAGGCATGCAAGCTTCAAAGTACTGAATGGGGTGTTCCTAGACCAACTTCTTGGATAATGAGCTGATGTCGACAAGAAGTGATCCGTCATAGGAGGGCCTTAATGAATCCCACATCAATGACACGGAACGGAGCAAATGATTTTGATGGAGGTGAAAACGATCTGATGATATATGGTTCAGGGTGGCGGTCATGAAAGAATGGAGTATAATGTATGGTAGTGGGTGGGACACAGGTGACTTCTCTGGATGACTTCTCTTGAACATATCGGCGACACTGATGTGATGGATTGGTAGCATTAACCCCAAATGTGGATGGTATGGCGTGACCATGGCGATGTGACCGGTGAATGAAACAACCCAACCCGACTTGGACACGGAGCGGAAGTGTCATGTTCAAGAGCGACTTGCTACCAATAAAGATTCTTTGAGTTTTCTTCCCAATTTTTCCCCAGTCATTGTTGACCAGTACCTCTTTATTTTTATCAAGCTTGAGGAGGATAACATATGCTTGTTCTATAATTTTCCCTTCGGCAAACCCATCGCTATGTTTTAACGAGCCTAGCGATAGTGAAACTCGTTCTCGTCTAAAGACAAGTTTGTCGCTATTAATCTTTTTAACGAGTTTAACGACAAAGATAACTCGGTCCTTTTCATTTTTAGAGAGTCTGAAAAGGTACGTAAAGGTAACTCCAAAATTCCTTTTTCGTCATCTAATCCCTTAAGTCCGAAAAAGTATAAAACAATACAGAAGGGATGAATTTTCGATGGCTTTAACAAGCCGAACAAAACAAGCGCTCGATCTTTTTGTGTAATAATCCCTCAGGTCCAAAAAGATTAAAATCTAGAGGAGGGATAGCACTTCCTGTCCCTTTAACGAGCTAGAGAGGCCAATGGCTCGGCAATCTTTTCATATTTTACGAGTCAGTTGAAAAGAGCTTAAAGGAGACTCGTCTTTTGAGGAACGAGTGATAAAATGGGTAGCAGTTGATTCCAGGTAAGGTTTGGAATTTTCCAATCATAGCAGTGTCACGAGGATGGCTAGTGAAATCACTCTTCGCAGCTGTTCCTCAAAATGGGTAAACAATCAAATGGAGGTGAATGATCGGCCAATGAAAAAGTGGAGGTGACGGTGCAAACACGACCAAGGCTTTAATGGCTGAAGTACTTCATTCACGGTGGTTATTTACCGGGGAATAGTTCATTTTTAAACGAGCTTAAACGCAGGTGGAAACATTTGCTCGGTGCGGGTTTATTTTTTAACGAGCTTGAACCTTGCGGTAACACTGCTCGATTAGATGGTCTTGTTTTGATTTTACCATAAATAGCTTTGTCCTTCCAAAGATCGTACTGTATGTTCAACTGCTTCATCAAACTAGTCAGAAATGAACAATATTTGCTTGAAAACGAGTTTAAAAAGATAATATTTTACTTTGAACTATGTAAAAGTAATTAAAAATTGTTTTTTACCTCTCATTTTACCATTTCATTTGAACTTGGTTTGTTGGAGCTTTGGAGGTGCTTTTCCCCCTCGATTTTCATCAGTTGATTTTAGGAGATTCTGTGGACGATTCTCGGCGCCGTCTAGACCAGGTAGGAGCTAAACCTGAGCTCTTTCATTTCATGGTTTCCATTTTTCATTTTGAGCTTGATTCCTAGCTTTTCTGAGCCCCTGGGGTTTAAGGAACTCATTCTGCCATCAACGCACCCCCAGTGTATCGAAACCTGCGTTGAATGCTGGTCTGTCTAAAGGCTATCTGACATTCAACGCACCTAGAACACTGCTGTAGGTGCGTTGGGCGCAAAAAGGGAATTTGATGCACAATTTTTTGATGGAAATTTTGCCTGTTTCTTACCAAAATCAGGATCTAACTCCTCTCTTGTTTGTTTTTCAGAGATATTTGGAGTAAAATGACCCTTACATGGCAAGAACGTGAGCATGAAGAAGAGGACATGCTTGCCCTACATGATCCAGTTACAGTGAACGCGCTGCGGAATTGTGGCTTGCTGAAGTTCTTCCGCATTTCTAGCATGAGACAGCAGATCAACTTACTGCAGTATTTGCTCGATTCTTGGGATCCTACCAATCAGGTTTTCCAGATTAGGGGCAAATCTATCCCCTTGACTGCAGTAGACATCTATTTCTTGACTAGCTTGTCGAGGCGGGGTGCCCCCATCTCTTTGTCAGGTTCGGCCCGAGGAGGCGATTCTGTGAGAGATTATGTCCGCTGGTATTGCAGAGAAGGATCTCAGCCGAGTAAAGACGGCAAGATCATCATCCGTGATGTCACTGACAGGTCCCTTAGGACTATTCTGTTTACTTTTGGTAGGATGGCCGGTAGTGCGTCTCTTCATGTAGCTAATCAATCTTATATGCAGCATGCCTTGGAATGCCTCCAACCGAAGGTGTTCAACTGGTGCGACGCAGTACTTCTTGTGATGAAAGAACAGTTGACCAAGATAAAGAACGGGAGGTTGAAGAACTTTCGGTATGGTTCTATTTTGACCACCTTTGCCTTGGAGAAGATACCACTGATGCAGCCGCAGTACATTGCACTCGATTTACCTTCTCCTACTGAACCACGTATGCAGAGATGGGTCGACCATATGTCTAGGCATGCTGGCCAGTCTCAGATTTCATTTTCTGAGACCTTCTTCAGGTGGTTTGATCGTCAGGAGATGGTTTATTCTGAGTATCCATACGCTGGCATGGACTTCCGGGGTGATCCAGATTTAGTACTGCTGGATGGCGAGCAGTAGGGCACCATTGGTAAAATCTTTGACCATATTGTTGTTTATCGTTTTTTGTTTATAATGTCCTTGTGCTTTACTCTATCAAGACTTTAATCAAACTCATGTGTACATGCAAATGTTGGTCCCGTTCATCCAATAGTTTGCCTGAGAGTACCAGCTGTTGCCCCAGCAGGAGAGGCCGTCGGAAGGGCTATTCTTCGTGACCTCGATGTGGCCGAGACTCTCACAGCTTTGCAGGAGCAGGTTGAGGGCCTCACTCTCGGTATTCCAGATGTGAGGACCGACGAGCTACCTTTGCGGTTACAGCGACATACTACTGGTGTGCCCAGACGATGGACTCATCTCTTACGCATGATCACACAGGCTGTGACTTGCTATCACGAGCATCATTAGACTAGGGTGCCCCCTAGCATTTTGAGTTTTTGGGTCGCTTGACCGATTTTGTCTTGCTTACAGAACATTATGTGTAAACCATAAACAGCTATATATATTTTTGATTTTCGGAGTTTTATTTTGGTTGAGCTACATGATCCACATGCAAAACATTGATGATGTGTTTCTTTTTATAAATGTTGCAAATGTCTATCTAACACATAGTTTGCTAATGAGTCGGTTAATGTGTTTAAGTTTCTGGAAATATGTTGATATTGAATAATATCAAATTGTCTTTCCAAAATCTTAACCCTTAGGAACATGCGATAAATAGCTGGGTTTCGGACGGACTATATACCATTGAGTTGTAGTATTACGAGTTGTGAGTCTAGCCTGACAATTAGTCGGCATATACCATGAGTGATGGCATCAGAGAGAAGATCTATCAACGCGCTATACTCAACGATGTTATTCGTTGATCGACCAATACATACACCTTTGAAACTTACTAACTCACCGCTTGGATCAAAAATGGCCTAGGCTGCGGAGGACAGGTTCCGCGAACTACGACTCGCTCCGTCGGCATATCCAACACATGGCTCCAATAGGTTTGACAACTGCAATAAATGTAAAAGTGGATTACTCGACCAAAACAAACTCTTTAGCGAAAACAAAAATATAACAAAAGCATACTGGTTACCATTACGCATAGTAACACTTGAGGTACAACCCATTACGAGGTTGCGCCGGTGGAATTCCGTCATAATCCATTAACTCGTAGGCTCCTTTTGCTAATACTCGCTTAACAATATAGGGGCCCATCCATAAAGACTTAAATTTACCTGCTCCCAATTTATCGGATTCTTGGTCGTATAGCAAGACCAAGTCACCTTCTGAGAAGACACGGGGTTTGACATTTTTGTCGAACTGCGCCTTGACTCATTTCTTATGGGCTTCGTTATACAAAGCGGCGTCATGATGGGTTTCATCCAATTGGATTAATTCCAAGAAACGAGCCTCTTCTTTTGAAGTTCCGGGGAGGAGATCAATTGCGAGTTTGAGAGACGAGATTTCACACTGGACTGGTAAGACTGCTTCCAGGCCATAAACCAGTTGGAAGGGTGTGAACCTGGTTGCATTCCTTACCGATGTTCGGTAAGCCAACAAAGCTGAGTACAGGATTAAGTGCCATCTTCTTTTGTGAACTTCGATCATCCTTTGTAGCATGCGTTTCAGGACCTTGTTGATCGCTTCAACTTATTCGTTGGCTTGCGGATAATATGGAGTAGAGCTATCGTGAGACAACCCTAGTTTGGCATCTAATTCAACCATCATGTGATTGCGAAAATGCAATCCATGATCTGTGACTATAGCCTGTGGTGTGCCGAATCTGGCAACTACATGATTGAAAAAGAAGAGGGTAGCTGTTTCACCAGTATTATCTAATGTAGGCATTGCCTCGGCTGTTGTGGGGAAAAATGCCTATGCAGGATGATCCTATCCACCTAAGGTGTGACAGTGCCTTAGCAACAAACAAGGACAGCTATTTTGGTTTCTTCCTTTATGAAATGCGAAAGAAGAGAGATAAGTGGACTTACCGGTGTCTTCCGTTTGTCCCTCGATCCGGTCTCTCTTCTCTTTGGGAGTTCACAACTACTTGCCTTCTTGCTTGTCCAGCTCCAACGGGTTCATACGAGATCACAAGAGAACAGCTACTTGCCTTCTCGCTAGCCCAGCTTCAATAGGTTCCTGCAAGATCACAAGAGAACAGCTACTTGCGACAAGAGAAGAACACTACACAAAGACAGATATTCACATTCATAACTAGTTCAGGATTAGAAATAAACCAAACACACTAATGCAATCATACATCAAAGATACATCAGTATATAGGAGAAACCAAGATAGATTTATTGATGAATGACAAGGTTCAGGAAGAGATACAACCCAAAGGGCTCCAATCCAGCATCTCCTTCCCAGCAAATGGAATTCCTATCTTCACCCCCTTCAAAGCATTAAGCACCCAATGATTCCAATCTCAAACCAACAACAATTCTTTGCAATAACAAAATTCCAGCCCCCAAGATCTCATGGAGGAGAGATCCATATATAGATGTTTGGAGAGAGGATGAGTCAGCTTGAGATCTGACTAGTGTCCTCCCCCTCTGTCAGTTCTTGATTCCACTTGGAGGTTCTTGCTTCCACTTGGAGATTTGGAACCTCTTACTCATCACCAGTCGAATTCCCTGAGGCAAGTGTCATTTTGGAAACTTCCTGGGTTTTGACACCTTGAGAAATGAACTTGCCACATGTCCACTCTCACTCAGCGTAGGTAGCCAGTGTTCCCTTTGACATTCAGTGCAGGTAGCCAGTGTTGGCTTTGACATTCAGCACAAACAGCTAGTGTAGCCACTGAAATGATCCTGAATTGACTTGTTTTTGAGCAGTTTCTGGTGGAGAACTTCTGTGAATTGCTGTGGTTTGTTAGCCTTGTTCCTCTAGGGGTAGGAACAACATGTTTAGGGACTTTGGATCCCTTAGATTATGGACATTTCATGCTCAATGCTGTAAGGCACAAAAATGTCTATAACAGTTGCCCCCTAAAGTATGAGGCCGTTTATCGGGTGAAATGCTTTATCAAGGGGATCCGAAGTTCATCCAATGCTGGGAGGAGACCTGTAATAAGATACAATACAATACATTATTTTTCATACTGCTTTCATGATCTAGCTGAGGCGAGCATTCCCATGCTCAGCTTTATAAATTCATTTTTCTGTACATAGAACAGACAATCGTCTGATGATAGACTGATAATTTTGATGAAATTATCATCCTTTGAGTAGGATGATTATCTGCTGCAATGATGTACATGTCGATGTCTTTATCTTTCCTGAATATATATCGCAGCCCGGATGGATGAAACTAGATCCGGGGTCTTCAAACTCGTTCGATCTTCACTCAAAGTACAAGTCGATCCATGTGAGAAATGTTCTGAAGTCGAACATGGAAAGACATCGCTTGATTACCGGTCAATGATGTAAACCGTTAACAAGCGCGAGAGGAATCACCGATAATGATAATGACCCTCAAGGTACTGCAGTACAATTCACGTGGTGTGAATAAAGGACTTGGCATCGAACACCACGCAAAATCTTTCGGTCGAAGGTCATTGATGTATACCTGTCGCCGGAAGTGAGAAACTTGCCATTGAGGCATGCAAGTTTCAAAGTACTGAAGGGGTTGTTCCTAGATCAACTTCTTGGATAATGAGCTGATGTTGACAAGAAGCGATCCATCAAAGGAGGGCCTTAATGAATCCCACATCAGTGACACGGAACGGAGCTAATGATTTTGATGGAGGTGAAAACGATCTGTGACATATGATTAAGGGTGGCGGTCATGAAAGGATGAAGGATAATGTATGGCAGTGGATGGGACACGGTTGACTTTTTTGAACGACTTCTGTTGAACATGTGGCGACACTGATGCGATGGATCAGTAGCATTACCCCAAATATGGATGGTATGGCGAGACCATGGATGTGACCCGTGAATGAAGCAACCCAACCCGATTGTGGTACGGAGGAAAAGTGTCATGTTCAAGAGCGACTTGCTACCATCAAAGTTTTCTTTAGTTTCTCCCAATTTTTCCCCAGTCATTGCTGACCAGTACCTCTTTATTTTTGTCAAGCTTGAGGAGGATAACATATGCTTGTTCTATAACCTGCCCTTCGGGCAAGCCCATCGCTATGTTTTAATGAGCCTAGCGATAGTGAAACTCGTTCTCGTCTAAAGACAAGTTTGCCACTATTTAATGATTTTAACGAGTCTAACGACAAAGACAACTCGGTCCCTTTTCATTTTTAGAGAGTCTGAAAAGGTACGTAAAGATAACTCCAAAGTTCCTTTTTCGTCATCTAATCCCTTAAGTCCAAAAAAGTATAAAACAATACAGAAGGGATGAGTTTTCGATAGTTTTAACGAGCCAAATAAAACAAGCGCTCGATTTGTTTGTGCAATAATCCCTCAGGTCCAAAAAGATTACAATCTAGAGGAGGGATAGCTCTTCCTATCCCTTTAACGAGCTGGAAGGCCAAGGACTCGGCAATCTTTTCATATTTTATGAGTCAGTTGAAAAGAGCTTAAAGAAGACTCATCTTTTGAGGAACGAGTGATAAACAGGTTTAGCAGCTCATTCTAGGTACAGGTTGGAATTTTCCAATCACGGCAGTGTCACGAGGATGGCTAGGTGAAATCACTCTTCGCAGCTGTTCCTCAAAATGGGTAAACAATCAGTTGGAGGTGAACGATCGGCCAAATGAAAAGTGGAGGTGACGGTGCAAACACGACCAAGGCTTTAATGGTTGATAAATTACATTCACAGTGGTTATTTACCGGGTAGGTTCATTTTTTATTTTAAAAATGTGCTTAAACGCTGGGGGAAACACTTGCTCATTGCTTATGTTTATTTTTTAACGAGCATGAAGTCCGCATTAAAACTGCTTGGATCTTGCGTTTATTTTTTAATGAGCATGAACTGTGTGCTAAAACTGCTCGATTACCCAGTCATATGATAAGAGTGTCTCATTGAGATTCTATTTTTTATGGAGCTTCATCTCACAAAGCTATGCCCCGCATCCTTTCTTTATGCAAGTTAGGAAACGGCTAACCCAAAAAACAGATAAATAACCGCTCTTTGCTTGCACTCCAAAAGGTTTGCATGCCCCCAGGTATAAAGTACGATTTCAAGATTACCTCTACTTATTTTCCGTCAAAACAATTGTTTTAACGAGAGAGGCTTACCTCTTTCAGGTTACCCAAAGATTGTCTTGTTAATCTTTCAAACAAAACACTTCCTCGACAATGTCTACCGAAATAGACAAAGGTGAGCGACGTAGCCCGCCAACTCACATAACTTTGACAAAATAATTTTATTCCAGAACAACCCCTCTTCCAACCACGGACGGGGTATAGACTAGTCATATTCTCCCGCGGAAACCTACCCTATACCCAAAGTTTTCCTGCCGAAGCAGACCAGGACGCATGCCCCCTGGGTTCCAGTCATACCCTCCCGGATTACTCGTGCTCATCAGGAGGACGGACCATGGGTTGAGACACTTCTTGCGTGAAGAGACCATTTAGGGATGGTACATGACTATTTGCGATGCGTGATCCGGGAAATGAAAGTTGGTCCACGAGCTTGACCACTCTTCCTTCATGCGGAAAACACATTACTCTAAAGAGTGAGGAGACGACGGCTCCTATGCAATATATATAGTCTCGTCCAAGGAGTAGGTTATAATCCAAGGGTCCTTGAACGACCATCACGTTCATTTGAATGGTCTTCCCTTTCAATGTTATGGGCACATTGGGGAGGATCCCTAAAGGTCGACTGGTTCCTTTATCAAAGCCTGATAGATTTCTCATTTCAGGCAAAAGTGCTGGCGAACCAAGCGCTTTCCAAGCAATAGAGGAAAGGATACTCACAGATGCCCCCTCATCAATGATAGTGCCAGCCATTACCATTCTGTATATTTGAACGATAATTCTGAATGGTATGCTGGCTGGCAAGCGACGTCTGCCTAGTTGGTTCCAGTCGAAGGACACAACCAGGTTGCTTGGTGGTGGGACCGAATAGACGGCCAGATATCGCTCTGACGAACTTCCTTCCTGCGATAAAGGAATGGGTGCATTTCCCCCGTGTTTGTCGGAGTCTGTGTTGATGAAGAGAATTTGGACGGTGACGTCTTTATTCTCTTCTGTGATGATATCATTCGAAGATAGAGCCTCTGAAGGCAAAACCGGGTCAACTACCGTTTCAACCTTTTGACTTTCGTCAGGTATGGATTCAGACGGTTCATCTTCAATGATAGGTGCTTCGGCTGACCACCTGAGCGGGCCAGCCGGGTTCTCAACTAGTGAAGGACTTGGCAGGAGTTTTTGATATCCAGGAGGAAGTTGCGCTCGTAAAATTTGGCGATCTTCCAAAACTCTTTTTGCCTCATCTAAGAAGGGACAACGGTGGATGGCATGATCGCCTTCACACAGTTTGCAGGGAAATCTAGCTTTCCCTCTCTGTCCTGGGGCTTCACTTCCACTAGTTGACGGTGAGCAGTCAACATGGCTATCAGAGGTCGACGCTACCGAATTGTGCAAACGGGGAGACCAGTCCCTTAGTATCCGAGGGATGCAGGGACAATCTTTGTGAAAGTGGTCTCCCTTGCATATGACACATGGCGATTTAGGCCTGGTCAGTGCTGTGTGTGGATTTTTGTCAGACAACACTTGTTTGCCCCCAGTCGCCTTTGGCTCCTTCTTCTTCTTCTCTTTCTTCTTCTTTTCCTTCTTCTCCTTAGGAACTCGGTTTTTTGTTTTACCAGTTCCTTCAAGCGAAGAGGAAGGAGGAGAGCAAGAATTAGATGAAGTAGAAGGCTGGTGGGAAACCCTAGTTTGGTCTAACTGTTGACTCGACTGTTCAGGAATATTGGTGTTCTGAACAACATTGGTTGAAAAGAGCCAGACTGGTAGGCCAATTATCAGTCCTGGAAGCGACAATGTGGCCATGTGGGGCGCACCAACATCTCCCCAAGAGGAGAAGGGACTAGGATTTCCACCAAGGGGAATTCCTTGGTTGGTGGGCTCCATCTTTTCAACCTAAAGATCAACGCAGGAATAAAGGGTGATTGTTCCGTTTAAAATAAATTTTTAACGACGATTTAGACACAACTTTCTTTTTCAATTTTAAAGAGTCGAGAAAAAGCTAAAGATGACTTTAGTCTCCTTCGATGTTTTAACGAGCCCGAAGTGACAAATGCTCGGATGGACTTTTTCCGTTATAGAGTCTGAAAAAGGCCAAAAGGAACTGCTCTGGAGTTTTAGGCAGAGGGTGTGCCAAACTTTTCCCAAAACCGCAGAATACTTTTTAAGGTACGGGCGGTCGATCTTCCTGAATGCTGTGTTCAGTGCATTGCGATCGGTAGGGCGGCCGACACGGCTTCCTAAGGATAAAGGTTTTATTCCTATAGGGGTCTCCCAATATATACGCGATGGTACGTGGGAGCACAATCCGTACTGGCGCTATCGTCCCTCAGGAGGAATCACCCACCTTCAACAAGATCGAAAGTCACCAGGCTTTACGACGCCGGAACACGTCTCTAGCCTAGACCTCTATGTTGTGTGTTATGTTGCAAAGCGTTGTTAAGTTCATTCAATTTATTTTAAGTTGATCTTTTTAGAAGTTTGCCTTTCTGGATCACCACGAGATGTATGATACAATTCCTAAATGCAGTCTAAAGATGATAAGCAAGCTTTATATCTTTTCAACTTTGAAAATCCTAGCTACAAAGGGAAAAGAAAGACACCATCTTTTCTCAAAGAGCAATCAACACACTCTAATGCACTTTTCTTAAATCAAACATGCAAACTATCAAAATGCAAATGCACAATGCAGGTGTTTGTTTTCTGCTTTCTTAGTATTGATGCCTACAAAGAAAGCTTTTTGTACAACTTTGAATTTGCTTTTAAATGACAAATACAAACAAGTTTACTTTTTCGAAATTAGAGAGGGTAGAAGAGATTACAACACTTAACGATTTTCGAAATGAACACTTGTTTCGACACTTAAAAGAGACAAACTCAAACCAGTAAGCAAAAGCAAATGTATAATCAACTGCAAACAGCCAATGAACTCTCTTCTAAGATCACAATCGACAGATCTGAATCAAGGGCTACAGGATGATTATTTCACTCATGCAAAGGAAAACTGTAAATGATGTCACAAACACATAAAAACACTCACAGTCTTTTTGTACAAAAGGAGGCGGAATTTAAGCAGAGAAAAGGAGTTATCAGACTGGTACCTATGCTGGTTACAGGCTGCAAAAATCAGAGATCAAAACAGGGAAAAACAGAGCAGAGAACCCCAGCTGCACAAGGCCAAACTGGATCAGCGCAACCTCAACACTGGGGTTTTGACATTCAACGCAGGTAGCCTTCATGGGACCTGCATTGAAATGCAGAACCTCTTCACAGCTGTCGCGCTGAAGGAGAAACTAGAGTTTCTCACTGGGTTCTGGGTCACAGATTGCTATTTAATCTACGGTTTCAGGACAAATAAAAGCAACAAGCAAGGTACAATCAAAGGGATGCTTTGAGGGAGTACTAAGATCTATCACAAAGGATCATCAAATCATTTGTGAGTCCATTGTTCAGATCATAGACAAATCCAGTGATTGGATCAAAGCAGCAACTGTCTACTTTGCATCTGAGAATAGCAGAAGCAGTTCGATTGTTGCTGTTGAGTCTATGAAACAAACAATGATAGAGACACAAATAAAATGACTAAACAGATCTCCCCAGTGGAGTCACCAATTTGTTGTGGGGAAAAATGCCTATGCAGGACGATCCTATCCACCTAAGGTGTGACAGTGCCTTAGCAACAAACAAGGACAACTATTCTGGTTTCTTCCTTTATGAAATGCAAAAGAAGGGAGATAAGTGGACTTACCGGTGTCTTCCATTTGTCCCTCGATCCGGTCTCTCTTCTCTTTGGGAGTTCACAGCTACTTGCCTTCTTGCTCGTCCAGCTCCAACGGGTTCATACGAGATCACAAGAGAACAGCTACTTGCCTTCTCGCTAGCCCAGCTTCAACAGGTTCTAGCAAGATCACAAGAGAACAGCTACTTGCGACAAGAGAAGAACACTACACAAAGACAGATATTCACATTCATAACTAGTTCAGGATTAAAAATAAACCAAACACACTAATGCAATCATACATCAAAGATACATCAGTATATAGGAGAAACCGAGATAGCTTTATTGATGAATAACAAGGTTCAAGAAGAGATACAACCCAAAGGGCTCCAATGCAGCATCTCCTTCCCAGCAAATGGAATTCCTATCTTCACCCCCTTCAAAGCATTAAGCACCCAATGATTCCAATCTCAAACCAACAGCAATTCTTTGCAATAACAAAATTCCAGCCCCCAAGATCTCATGGAGGAGAGATCCATATATAGATGTTTGGAGAGAGGATGAGTCAGCTTGAGATCTAACTAGTGTCCTCTCCCTCTGTCAGTTCTTGATTCCACTTGGAGGTTCTTGCTTCCACTTGGATATTTGGAACCTCTTACTCATCACCAGTCGAATTTCCTGAGGCAAGTGTCATTTTGGAAACTTCCTGGGTTTTGACACCTTCAGAAATGAACTTGCCACATGTCCACTCTCGCTCAGCGCAGGTAGCTAGTGTTCCCTTTGACATTCAGCGCAGGTAGCCAGTGTTGGCTTTGACATTCAGCGCAAACAGCTAGTGTAGCCACTGAAATGATCCTGAATTGACTTGTTTTTGAGCAGTTTTTGGTGGAGAACTTCTGTGAATTGCTGTGGTTTGTTAGCCTTGTTCCTCTAGGGGTAGGAACAACATGTTTAGGGACTTTGGATCCCTTAGATTATGGACATTTCATGCTCAATGCTGTAAGGCACAAAAATGTCTATAACATCGGCCCATTTGGTATAATAGTCAACTGCGACTATGATATACCCATGCCCCCCGGTCGAGGTGGGGTTACATGTCAGGAAATCGATGCCCCATTTGGCGAATGGCCCAACAGCAACTATTGGCTGTAGAGGTGCGGGTGGTCTTCTAGTTTTGCTATCAAAAATTTCACAAGCATGGCAACTTCTGACTGTGGTTATGCAATCTTTGAACATTGTTGGCCAGAAGTATCCTGCTCGTAAAAATTTTTGTGCTGTAGCATATCCAGATTGATGCCCCCCACACGCGCCTGAATAACACTCATTCAGGACCTTTTTGGCCTCCTCATGGGTGAGGCACCTTCTCAGAACTGTATCGATACCACGACGGTAAAGTGTATCACCGACGATCATGTAGTCTTTTGCTTGGTATCGAATACGTTTTTGTTCAGAGCGGGAGGTGTTTGGCCTAAATTTTTGGGTTTGGAGATAAATGATTATATCCCCATACCATTCATTGCTTGTAGATATCAGAAACAAACTTTCATCCACGATTGATTCTTCGGATGTTTCATCGTTGGACGACGATGGGAGATCGCACAATAATTCTGCGAAAACTAGAGCTTTCTTTGACTTGGATTTTACAAATTCCACATCAAACTCTTGAAGGATTGCTATCCATTTTGAGTATTTGCCCCCCAATAACTGTCGCGACAATATATAAGTCATGGGGTTGCAATCTGAAAGAATGGTAGTTTTCCGAAAGAGGACATAGTGTTGAAACCTTTGTATCGCTTGAACAGCCGCAAGCGCTAGTTTTTCAACGTAAGAATATTTGCTTTCTGTATCATTTAAGTTTTTACTTAAATAATATATAGGATGCTCAATTCCATCGACCTCTTGAACTAAAACCATTGCTATGGTCGTATCCGCTGCAGCGAGATACAGGTTAAAATATCTTAGATAATCAGGGGTGTACATTAATGATGCTTTCATTAGGGAATCTTTTAAAGCATCAAAGGAAGCTTGCGCAACCTGATCCCAGACAAAGGGTACCTCCTTTTTCAAGAGACGTGTATAACCTTTAGCAAGTTCGGCGTAATTTGGAATGAACCTCCTCAGAAAGTTTGCTTTCCCTTGGAGTTTCTGAATCTGAAGCAAATTTGAAGGTGGAGGAAAATTTATGATTGCCTGGACCTTACACAGGTCGAGACGAATCCCATCCTTGGAGACTACAAAGCCAAGTAAATGACCAGAACTGACGCAAAATACACATTTGTGCGGATTGAGTGGTATCTTGTAGTGTCAGCAACGTAGAAATATCGCTCTTAAATGCTGCGGATGATCAGTCCGCTTTCGCGAATGAGCCGGAAGGTTGTCGAGGTATGGTTGAATGATGTTTTTGATGTCATGGAAGGCACAATTCATTGCCCTCTGAAACGTCACCCCTACGTTATTTAAACCAAAGGGTAATTTTCGATATGCGAATGTGCCCCATGGACAAATAAATGCAGTCTTTGACTGGTCCTGTGGGTGGATATTTATTTGATTATACCTGGAGAATCCATCCATGAATGAAAAGATTTCGCATCCGGCGCATTCATCAATTATCTGGTCAATGAAGGGTGTAGGGTAGTTGTCTTTTGGACAAGCTTGGTTTACATCCCTATAATCGACGCACACTCTAATTGTCCCTTGTTTTTTCATAACAGGGACAATATTCGATACCCAATCGGTTAGAGGAACCGGGTAGATGAAACTAGCATGGAGAAGTTTTTCAACTTCTGCCTTAATGGCATCAGCTTTCTTGGGGTGCACCTGTCTTAGCCGTTGTCGTACTGGTTTGACATCTGGATACATCTTAATTTCGTGTTCAACGATACTCAAGTTAATGCCTGGCATTTCACTGTATGACCAAGCAAAGACATCTCTGAACTCGCGAAAAAGAGCGTTATATATTTCCAGTTCTGATGGAGAACAACATTTGCCAACATAAATATTCTCTACAACATCTGACTTGGTCGAGATATTTATGGCTATAGTCTCTTCAATGTTGGACAAGTTTCACTCAGAATCCACCATATTTACAGTATTTGATAGAAAATCAAAGACTGAAGGATGATAAAGGTCATTTCGAGTATCTTCTCCACAATCCGGAAGAAGAGAACGATGGTGGGAATCATTCCATGGTGCTCCTTCAATTACCATTGATTGGAGAATTCCTTCGTCGGTGACATGCACTCGCGACGAAGGATCTGAAGGAGTACCATATTCTCTAGACCTATCTATCCAAACGCTTGATGAGCGTTGATTTGGGTTTTCCTCCCATGCTAGAAACATTGATTGCTATAATATTTTTGTTGGGCTTGGGGGCAAAACCACTGCATGATCCATGTCGATATCGTTTTCTGAGATCTTTGTAGAAGATATCATGTTGCAGGTTCCTATCGACGCTACTTCCTCCAGATTGATTGGAGGTGGAAGAGCGAAAGTTCCCATTAGTATAGGATCTTTTAGCCTACTCCGATATTCTGAAGCGAATGGGGGCTTCCATGGATCATGGGAATGCTTCCGGTAACTTGAGAACCATTGGGGAGGAAGTTTTGTTGATCGACGATTGTAATCCCTCCTTGAAAGGGAAATGCAATCTTTCTAAAATAGGTTGACACAACAGCTGCCATGGCATATATCCACGGTCTTCCTAGTAGGATGTTGTAATCAAGATTCCCATCGATGACTTCAACATCTATTTCTACCGTTTTCCCTCCTAGTTCAACTTTCAAGTTATTTAGGATACCATATGGGGTATATGTCCTTCCGTCGAATGCTTTTAATGTTGTCGAAGATTGCGACAAGGTTGGAGATCCTAAAGTTTTCCAGCAACTCATCGACATAATGCATGTAGATGCCCCCTCATCAATAATTGTTCGATGAACAGTTTTGTTGAGGGCTTTCACTTGAACAAGGAAAGCTAGTTGGGCTGGTAACTGAGGATCGTATCCTTTATGATCGAAGGATACAAGATTGGAATCTTTTGGGTCAATCCCACCAATGGCTGATAATAAAGCCTACCTTTGGGATGGGCAATTTTGTAGTACTTCAAGAGTCGACATAGCGGATGGCGATTGGGCCAAATCTTCCACTATGTTATAATGTTGTGCCGCTCTAGCGCGGGGATTAAATGTCAACTTGTGTACTACTCCCTTCAGTGGTTTTATCGTCAATTCAGGGATGGTGGGATGGAAGGCAGTAATGACTTGATAAACCATTCAGCTAAGAGCTGATCGGGGACATACGTTTTTACCATCCTACGACGACGTCGCCACTCATGTATATGATCAGATATGTGAGTGGTCGTCGTCTATTTGAAGTTGGTAAGAAGCTGTGTTCCCGTTTCGTACCTTATTGGTAATTGAAAATGGGTTAAAAAGGTTCTGGCTAAGGTACTGAAGTTGTCGAATGAAGCTCTAGGCAATTCAATGTACCATTTTGCCGCTGGACCCGTTAACGTCCTCTGAAAGAGGCGAAGTCTTATCGAATCATCATTTAGGGTGTTTGATGAACACCATAGATGAAAGGTCATCACGTGATTCGATGGATCTTCACCCGGATTTCCATTAAATTTAGGAATATCTGATGGAAGTTTATGTGGAATCGCTGGCCACCAAGGGGCATAAGCAATTGGATCGTTTGTTAACCGATTTAAATCAGGTAACTCTAAGGTTGCCACGAATGGTAACTGCTGATTCAGGTTAGGTGAAGCATACCCAGGATAAGATGGAATCGCTTGAGCAGTTGGTGTTTGCATACCGGCATAATGCATTTGATGCTGCTATGTTTGGTAAGGTTAGTGGACTTGACCATTGTAAAATGGTTGATTTTGACCGTTTTGAATATACGGTTGTCCACTGTTCGCAAAGATTTGCTGCTCAGAACCTTGGTATACTTGTTGGAATTGTGGTTGTTGGTATTGCACCAGCCATGGTTGTGAAGCCATGTGCTGTTGCGCGATACTAACCGTTTGACCAAGATGAGGGGTAATTGTACCCATCTGGACCTGTGTCGCCCCACTAGTCGGCGATTGTGGTTGAGTCGCAGGGTCAAGGGGCTATTGCATTACAACCTGAGAAACCTGAGGTTGGCATACAACAGGCAGTGTTTGAACTTGCGACACCATCACAATAGCTGGCGTAGTTGGGATGTTCGACATAGGTACCCATTGTTGCATCGAATACACAACTCTTGGTTGTTGAGGTAGTATAGGTACCCAACCACTTGAGGTAATTCCAGTGTAACCTGAATGTTGTTGTGAACTCCCGTATGGATATCCTCCTGGAGGGGATAATGAAAGGGCATACTGCCCCCCATACGGTGGTAATCCAGAACTCAAGGGAATTGTTTTCCCTTGGTGACCGGACTGCCCAAATTGACCTCCAAATGGATCAATTTGTTGAGTCTCAACATAAGAGTTTCCGGATATTATTCCGGATGAACAAACAGGAACGGACCATACTGTCGAAAAAGCCCCTGAGTGGGCTCCTTCTAGCTATTGAGAGCTAGTTGGGACAGATGGTATACCGGCGAACATTGTCGGAGTGATAGCAGGGAGTTCTGTCGTCGTTGTGCCAGATGACATAGTCCTAGATGTTGATGGTTGTTCAGACATTTGTAGTCTATCCAAAAGACTACCTAGCGATTCTACAGGAGCTTCCGCTGGTGGTAGACTAACTTCTGACGAAGAAGGATATAGAGTGATCCCGACTCCAAAGTGCGTTGGAGTATTTGTTTGAGGATCTTCTACAATTTCTTCTATTGTAATCAGACCAGGTGGAAGGGGAATACCGTCAGGTCCGTAAAATATTTCTGGTGCCGAAGAAGGTGTGAAATCAGCAGCGACAGATGTTTGAAGAGTAAGACTCTCTGAACCGGTTGTAGATGGAACTGGTTCGGTAACACAAGTGTTTATTCTCAAACTAGGATCAGTATCACTGTCCTTCTGTGGCCGTTGAACTTCTTCTATACAGGCAGGGATTCCAGAAATGTTTGGAGTAACCGGAGTCTCTGATGTCGTTGGAACACTTGTTCTAACTTTGATAGGAGATTTGGAATTGGTTAAACGAGTTCGCTTTGTCCGTACTGGTTTCGATTCCGGAGACAAAGACGGTTGACTCATAAGCCTCCACGAACGACGGGGTTTCAATTGACTTTCTTCCACGATTGCGGATTACTCGATCAACTAAAATAAAGGGAAGGTATGTTTCTGAATTAAATGAATTTTAGACGCTTTGACACAACTTGTTTTTTCAGTTTTTAAGAGTCGAGAAAAAACAAAAGATGACTCTAGTCTCCTTCGATTTTTAATGAGCCTGAAGTGACAAGTGCTCAGATGGACCTTTTCCGTTAAGGAGTCTGAAAAGGAACGAAAGGGACTGCTCTGGAGGTCTAGGTAGAGGGAGTACCAAACCAATCGCAAAACTATAGAATACTTTTTACGGTACGGCAGTCAATCTTCCCGAATGCTGTGTTTAGTGCATTGCGATCAGTAGGGCGGCCGACACAGCTTCCTATGGATAAAGGATTTAAGCCTATAGGGGTCTCCCAAAATATACTCGATGGTACGTGGGAGCACAAGTCCGTACTGGCACTTATCGTCTCAAAGTGGAGGAATCACCCAACCATCAGTGAGGACAACAGTTACCAGGCTTTACGACGCCGGAATACGTCTCTAGCCTAGACCTCTAAATGTTGTGCATTAAGTTCCAAAGCGTTGTTAGATTCATTGAATTTATTTTAAGTTGATCTTTCTTATGAAGTTTTCCTTTTGGGTTCACCACGAGATGTAGATGTAATTCCTAAAATGAAATTTAAAGATGATAAACAAACTTTTATCTCTTTTCTGCAATGAAAATCCTAGCTACTAGGGGAAAAGAAAGACACAATCTTTTCACAAAGAGAAAATAGCACACTGTAAATGCACTTTCCTAAATCAAGCCAAACAGACTGTCTATATGCAAATGCACATGCATGTATTTGTTTTCCACTTTCTTAATATTGATGCTAAAAAGAAAGTTGATGTACAAATTTGAATTTGCTTTCAAGCGACAAACATAAACAAGCTTCTTTTCGAAATCGAAAGGTAGAGATGATTACGACACTTTATGATTTTGAAATAAATACTCGTTTTGACACTAGAAAATCACAAATTCAAACCAAAGGCAATAGTAAAAGCATAATCGACCATCAATAGCAAATAAATTTTCTCCTATGATCAAAATCGACACTTGCGACATATCTAAATCAAAGGACGACAGTACGACTATTCTACTTTTGCAATGGAAAACTGTAAACGACTCAACAAACACACAAAAACATCTACAATTCTTTTGTACAAATGAGGTGGAATATCAGTAAGGAAAAGGGGTTTGAAACAATCATATACTGATCACAGGCTGCAAAATTCAGAGACAAAACTGGAAAGAATGAAGCACAAGAACCTCAGCTGCACAGGGCTAGGTTGATCAGCGCACCTGTAACACAGAGAAACTGCATTGCAGTGCAGGTTGCCCTTTCGAGAAGTGCGTTGAAATGCAGGATCTCTTCATAGTACCTGCGCTGGGGCAGAAACGAGAATTCTATCCGGGTTCTGGGTCACGGTTTGCAGTTTAGTCTTTGGTTTTTGGCCGAGTAAAAGAAATCAGTAATGCACAATCAGGGGTAGATCTAAGGAGGGTCTAAGAGCTATCACAAGGGCAATCAGATAGTCTATGAATCAGCTGTTCAAATCATAAACAGATCCAGTGAATGGATTGAAGCAGCAGATGTCTACTTTGCATTTGTTATGGAAAATGCAGTTCGAATGCTACTTATAAGTTTATGAAATAAACAACAAGAGATACACAAACAAACTAATTAGACAATCGTCCCCAGTGGAGTCGCCATTTTGTTACCGGGAAAAGTGTCTATTTAGAACTGCTCTATCCCACTAAGGTGTGACAGCTGCCTTAGAAACAAACAGAGAAAACTACTTTTGTATCTCCTTTATGAACTATAAATAAAGAGGAATAGGAAGAACCAACCTGTGTCTTGCGCTAGTCCTTTGATCCAATCTCTCTCCTCTTTGATAGCTTCCCGCTACCTGCTCCCTTACTTGCCCAGCTTCCCCAGGTACCTATAAGATCACAGAAGAAGAAAACTATACAAAGATATGGATTTATATTCATAAATAACTTAGGATCAGATTTAAGTTAACCATACAAATGTAACAAGCATCAATGATACAAAAGCATGGAGGAGAAACTCAAATAGTTTTTATTGATATACAAGAAGATCCAGGAGGAGTTACAATCGATGATTCCTGACCCAGCATCAACCTCCCAGCAAAGAAGCCCCTCTTAACCTCCAACAAAGCATAGATCACCCAATCCTCTGATATGTGTCTCAAAACCAACAACAATTCCTTACAATGTGCAAAATTCCAGCCTCTGGATCTCTGGGATGAGGGATCCATATATAGATGTATGCAAGGAGGATGAGTTAGCTTATGATTTGATTAGTGGCTTCTCTCTGTCAGTTCTTGCTTCCACTTGGAGATTGAAGGTCTCTTACTCATCCTTCGTCGAATTCAGTGAGGCAAGTGTCATAGGAGAAGATTCTGGAAGCTTCCATTGTCTCTCCACCTCGCGGAATGACACTGCCATTTGTCATTTCCTGCTCAACGCACCCTCATAGTGCATTTAGGTGTGTTGCAACGCACCTAGCCAGTGGATTTAGGTGCTATGCAACACACTTAGCTAGTGGAGCAGCTGAAATGATCTTGTTTTGACTTATTCTGAGCAGTTTCTGGTGGAGAACTTCTGGGAGAAGCTGTAATTTGTTGACCTTGTTCCTTTAGGGGTTAGAACAACACGTTTAGGGACTTAGGAGCCCTTGGTTTATGGACATTTCATGCTTGGAGCTGCAAGGCACAAAAATGTCTATAACAGTTACTGTAATGGAAAACTCAGGGTGGAGGAAAACCTTTAAAGTCCTTGAATTGAGTGACGATTGAAGCTCTCACCTCTAGATTCCCTCATTGCATGATGGAGGGACGTGGCTTACCTTTAAAGTCTATGGACTAGCCTATAATTGAGTAATTTTATGCCTTTGGAATCCCTAGTGCATCTGGGAGTATGGTCACTAGGAAAATCATCACAAACTCAGGGGTGACAACTAGATAACAAGTTTGATGGTAGTTTGTTTTTTCTTGGGAGGAGAATTATTGGTCGTGTCTCAATACCCATTCTCTTGAAAATTTTTCCTTACCTATGATAATAACACAATGATTTTTTCATGTATGTTGAATTCATTATTAATTTTAATACACATTGGATCACATGACTAGACTAGTTTGTAATGTGTTTAGTATTAGCTATTGCACACATTTGGATGTTTCTTAATGACCTTTCTGTGTATAATTACTAATTTCTAGTATTGTATGTCATTTATAGTCTACAGGATAAAATGATGTGTATGTATGAATTGTATGTAACTTCTGGTTCCCATGATAGAACGATGTGTATGCCAATGTCCCTTCACTTAACATCTCAAGATGGGTATAAGAAAATAGCTGTTATATTCTTTTGTAACTTATCATTTATGTTCATACAACATATAATATTCCTTTGCATACTATTCTTGAAAATCACGCATATGGTACGATAGTTGTAGTTGGAATTATAAAATTCATATCATACTTTTATACCTTTGATGCAGTATGATGAAGGTCATAAGGTTCCTTACTCCTGTAGCCAACTGAGAAATCTAGACAACTTGAATTCTATATACCATTGTTCTTGACAATTTCGACATTTTGATGGGAAATTTGAGAGACATGATCTAAGCACACACAAGTGGTGGTAACCTTTACTATATTTTTACTTGTTTGTAATTTGTACATCACTACTTGTGGATAAATTTTCATTGCATTCATTTAGGAAGCTTGTAGGAATTATTATTAATTCCTCCTTGTTTTTGCATGTCTAAATTTTTCGTTCAAAATATGATCACTTAAGGAGCCTTTTTATATTATTTGTATAGTGTATTTAGTGTAAGATTTATGTAAACAGAGCTTCAGAGTGTCTACTTTTATTCACTAATGTTTCTTTTCAGTTGTTCATATGAATTAAAATCTATGGAGATGCCAAACCTTCATGACATTGAAGGACACTAACTTTACATTTTAGATTCGTTGTTATCATTCGAATTCTCCCATGTCAGTTGGTCGGATATATAGTATTCTAAAATATATGAGTCAAAGTCTACTTTTTAATTTGAATACAAAACATCACCTTGTGGTGGTTAGCCAATTGTCACTCTAGCATTAGTGTTTGGCATTCTGTAGTTGAAATGATAATGGTTTCCATTGATATCATACAAGTTTGTGATCCCTAAATAGTAGTTAGTTGTTTCCCATATGTATTGTTGAGAATTGTATTTTTCTTTTGTTCCAATCAATGTGCTACCCTATCATGCATAATTTTTATCTTGTTGGATTTCATTTGAAGAATCATTGCAAAATTTTACTTATGAGGAACTTGTAAATTTGGGCATGATGCAAATAAAATAATTGCAATGATAAGGAAGGTTGTGTTGCGGGTGAGAACACCCTAGGGCATTGGGTTGAAAACCCCAACAGAGTGGAGGCTTACAACAACAAGAAATATGCAAACAAACAATTTAAATGCTTTAACTATTGAACTGGAAAGAAGTGTCCTTACCTGGTCATCCTATGTTTGGGTAGATCCCATAGGGTTCAAGCCCTCTGCGTCTTCCGATTCCTTTGAAACCTGTAAATTATCTAAGCAAAGAATATATAATAGCAGTAATGGAAATCATTTCCATGATATATATGTTAGATCATATAAGAAAATGAACAATTACGCATTAATATAAGATTTATAAATAAATCACAACATGGATCAATGCATAAACACGATAAATATCAGGAACAAAACAACATTTATTTATTGATGTAAGATAAATAAAAGGTGGAAAACTACAACCTACGTCTTCCTCCAGCTCCAAGCGGAACCGTCCTCCGGATCTATCCTGTCCCAGCCTCAACAATCTTCCTCCATCAATATACACAAGGATATCATAAGAGGGATGAAGGATATCTCAAAAGAGGAAACAAGAGTTTCCTAATGCTTGGGAAGTGCAGGGGGTAAAGGGATTTCTTCATACTCGATCAAGGATCAATCAAATATAATATAAATATCTCATCTCTTCTCCTCTCGTAGGGCTTCCCATGGAGGTTTATTTATACTTCTCGAAATTAATTTTCAGTTGGGAAACAGTTGGGCCACAAGCTGTAGTAGGTGAGTAATAGGTAAAATCTGTAAACACGGCTTGAATTGAAGGAGATTTATTATTTTTAAGTGTTTTAAAACATATACGCGGGTTGGGTATATACTGACCCGCGTGTATATGCTTTTAACACAGGGAAAAGTAGCATATGGGAAATAAAACATTTTTTTTTAGATTTTGGACCAAGTCTAGAAAGGAAGGGTTGTCCTAGGCCATAACCAGAGCATCAGATCTACCAAGAGTGGTAAATGGTGCTACAACATATGCCCTCTAATATATGAGGTCAGAAGGGGTACATGATGGATGAAATATATTAAGTGTATAGAAGGATTCATGCTGAGACCAAGGAGGAGTTCACCAGAATTCAGCCTGCCAAGCCAGTAAAAGAGATTAGAATGAAGCTGTTATCTAAAGCAGGCATACCCATGCTCAGAGATAGAAAATCATGTCTGCATGTCAAGTACAGAAGTGGATCCATTATGCATATAAGTATATAGGAACTCAAAAGACATAATGGATCATCCGATCATATCCAAATAAGTACATGTCTGAATATGACATATAAATAACTAATCAATGATGCTGAAGTAGGAAGCTGATCACTGAAGTCATAAAGCTGATCCAAAAGGACCAAGTAAAATGGCGGAATAAGTGGTACTACACTACATCTCAGGTGCCAACATATAGAATGTCGATGTAAGGAACTGCAACATATAAGGTGGATGGTTTCAACTAGTAGAAATAGGAGAAACTGACAAGTGAACCAAGAAATGTTGATGCAAACACCGGGTCTTCACTGACCACTGAGGTAAATTTCTACACAATGGGAATAGATGATCTGAAGTCAACAATGTGATAAATTGTTTGATTACCGGTCATTGATGTATACTGTTAACAAATGCGAGACTACTCACCAATAATGATGATGAGAGCCAAGGTACCCAGTACAAACTAACAAGTGTGAATAAATGAGCAATAGTCAAACACTTGGAATAATCTATCAATATGGGGACAATGATGTTTTCCCACTGTTGATATTGAAGGAGTCTGCCCCTGATGACTGCAAACCCTAAGGTACTACCAAATGGACTCTAGATCTTGTTCCCAAAGCAATGAATTGAAGTTGATGTGAAGAGATCCACTAGAAGGAAGGCATTAAAGCATCCTTCATCAATCTAGCATGAGTGTAACCCGTAGGCCAATAATGTGGAAAGAATCAGACAAATAAAGATGTAGTAACCCAACTGAAGTACATTTTTGACGTACACAAGATGTAGCTAGTGCATGATAGAAAGCCTCTAAACCAACCAATGATGAAAGCTGACACAAAGTCGAGGAATCCACCAATAGGGTCAAATGGAAACCAAGGTACTACATGAACCCCAATGTGTGATAATGAAAGTTGATTTCAAACACAAGGGAAACCACTCAGTTAAAGAACATGATACTAATTGATGTTGGGCACAAGGTGACCTATTAATAATGAAAATAGGTCCAAGGTGCATCTATAGATCCGCTCTCAAAGCCATTTGTCGTAGTCGATAAGAGAAAGACCCGCCAACAAGAAGTCATTGGAGACCTTATCAAACCAGCATGAGCAAAGGACCAAATAACTGATGTGATAACGAGCATGACTGTGACAACTAGGAATGGCTGATTGAAAAATAGGTCAAGAGACATTGCAAAGAGGTCGACTCAGGTTTACCTCCCTTGAAAAAAATCATGACTCAACTGTGACTACATGGCAGCATATGATAACTTTGTATAAGTTTGTCATGTAGGAAGCATAAGAGAACTCTCCATATGATTGGAAGAGGTAACCAATCATAGGAGTACTAACTTGATAACAAGGTTAAGGCTCTCCTAAGTCAAACTAAAGCCCATCCCAATGGAGGAAAGACTTATTTTTTGAGTGCTTTGTTCAAGGGCGACACTACTGACTCTCACCGCCATCAATTATGGAAATAATGTCCCATTCCCTCTCTTTTTGGGATATATTTTTTTTTGTCTTTTTCATGTTTATGAAGCCTAAAATGTAATAACAGAATGCTATAGTAAATTGGAAAGAAAAAAGCAAATTCTCTAGTTCCTGGGAGGGGAAAATTCCTATGCTCAATGTAAGGTGATCAAACTGGTCAATGACACTCAAAGGAATGTTCTTTCAATGGCTAAAAGGGTGTGACAAGTTGCAAAGGCTAAATGATTGCAAGGTCAATTTTGTAGAGGACATGGTCAAAACGTGGCTTAAACAGGAGTCCATGTGAAGTTGGCTCAAGGCCAAAAGGTGCAAATAGTCAACATGCAATCCAATAGTACAACTCAACACAAAGGAGCTTCTAGGGTATAAAGCGAGAAAATAGCGAAGAAGAAAGAGAATGAGTCTCCAATGCACAAATCATGGTGGGACTACAGAGGACTCCCGAGCCTACTCAATATAGTAGCATGGGCAACAGATGTTAGTGAGGATCTAACTAAGATTGTTATGAAACCAGCTCACAAAAAGATAGAAAGGAGAGATCAACGCCTTAGAATTCAGCCTCTTCAAGGGGGCAACCTCCTTTACATTACACAAATGAACAATTCTTGGATGATTCAATGAAAAAACCTCCTTTTTAATATACGAGTCTATGAAGTCACAATATAACCCAGCCGACCTAACAATAATAATATAAAGCCACAAAAATAACAATGGAGGGATTCTATGGGGCACAACAATAAAAAAATGAGGACAATAGGGGTTCAACAATATTAATAAGGGATACAACTACAATAGTAATGGGGTAATCACTAGTATTATAGGGACCTAACATGCCCCTCTCCTTCAAAAAAGTGTTGTCCTCAATGCTTGAGTAGTTCTGGATGCTTCTGTATAAAATTCTCATCCTCCCATGTGGAATCTTCAACGGATAAGTTCTTCCACTTGATGAGATACTCCGAAATTGATCGATTTCGTAGTTGTCAAGTTCTTGTTTTTGTGACTACTTCCAGTTCCAATATAAGTTTTCCTTCCTCGTCAAGTTCTGCCAATATTGTTTGAACTGGGAGCTTGTCACCTATAACCTTCTTTAAACATGAAACATGGAAAACTCGGTGCAATCGAGACGCTACAGGAAGCTCCAATTTGTATGCCATAGTACCAATCTTTTGTAACACCTTTTACGGACCATAATACTTTGCTGATAATTTATTATGATTCTTAGCTTGCTTGAGGGACATTTGTTTATATGGTTGTAGCAGTAGGAATACCCAATCACCTACATCACAACTGCTTTTACTGCGATCTTACCCTGCTTGTTGTTTCATTCTATTCTATTCCAACATGAGGTTATCCTTTAAGAGTTGGAGGACTTGTTGTTGATGTTCAATGTGATGTTCCATTACTTGAACCTTAGAATTTTCTCTTAAATATGATGTGATGGATGGTGGCTGATATCCATAAAGTGCCATAAATGGGGTCATTTTTGTTGTTGTATGGAAGGAAGTGTTATACCACCATTCAGCCAGAGGCAACCATTTGATCCATTGTGTCTGTTTATCAGATACAAAGCAACAAAGATATCCTTCCAAACATTTGTTTACTATCTCATTTTGCCCATCAGATTGAGGATGATAAGATGAGCTATGAGCTAACTAAGTACCAAAACAAGAAAATAATTATGTCCAAAAATTTTCAGTGAAAATGGGATCTCTGTCACTTACAATAATCTTTGGGTTTCCATGTAGCTTTTGAATTGTTTCCATAAATGCAGTAGAAACTATATTGGCTTTAAATGGATGTGATAATGCACAAAAGTGTGCATACTTGGTAAGTCTGTCAACTACCACCATGGTGACACTCTTTCCGTCAGACTTGGGTAAACCTGTGATAAAATCCATTGAAACCTCCTCCCAACATTGGCTTGGAATGGATAAAGGTTGTAATAGACCTGGGGTCTTAATTGTTTCAACTTTATTTTGTTGGCAAACCAAACATTCTACCACAAACTTTTGAATATCCAATTTAAGGCCATACCAAAAAAATTCCTTCTTAACCCTGTGGTAAGTTTTTAAGAATCCTGAGTGCCCTCCTAAGGGAGAAGTGTGCAATTCCATAATAATATTTTGTTTGAGTTGCGAATTCTTATAGAGATATAAGCGATCTTTGTACCATAACGAATCATTTTTCCAGCTAAATGTATCAGATGTACTAGAATCTTGTTGTAACTTTTGAATAAGTGCCCATACTTCTTCATCATTCTTCCATTCATCCCTTGCTTCATTTATCCAATCTGGTTGGATGATAGAAATGGTGCACAACAATGCTTCCAAATCCTCATCCTTTCTTGAGAGTGCATCTGCCACCACATTTTGCTTCCCTTTTTTGTAGATGATTTCAAAGTTATAACCCAACATCTTTGTGACCCACTTTTGTTGCTCTGCAAAGGATAATCTTTGTTCTAAAAAGTATTTGGGGCTATCAAGATCCGTTTTTACCTTGAAGTGTCTTCCCATTAGATAGGGTCGCCATTTCTTAAGTGCATGTAGTATTGGCAACATTTCCTTCTCATAAATAGCTTTGTGTAAAAACTTTCCCTTGATTGGACGACTTTCAAAAGTAATGGGTCTTTCATCTTGCGTTAAAACAACACCAATTCCATTTCCTGAAGCATCACATTCCATAATAAAGGTTTTTTGAAGTCTGGTGTAGCTAAGACTGGTGCTTGGCACATTGCCTCCTTAAGATGTTCGAAGGCCTTTGTTGCTTCTAGAGTCCATGAAAATGCATCTTTCTTCAATAATGTTGTTAGAGGTGCTGCTCTTCTCCCATAATTCTTAATGAACTTGCGATAATACCCTGTCAACCTGAGAAATCCTCGCAGATGCTTTATCGATGTGGGGATTTTCCACTCCTTAATGGCTTTAATTTTGCTAGGGTCTACCTTGACTCCTTCATGAGATACAATATGACCCAAATATTCCACCTCTTGTACTCCAAAGAAACATTTGGATCTTTTTTCATATAATTGTTTCTCCTCCAATAGTTGTAGCACCCTGTCAACATGTTCAACATGATCCTTCGAAGACTTGCTATAGATTAGTATATCATCAAGAAATACTAACACAAATTTTCTAAGGAAGGGTTTGAAAATGGAATTCATTAAACCTTGAAATGTAGAAGGTGCATTGCTAAGGCCAAAAGGCATGACCAAAAATTCATAATGACCCTCATGAGTTCTAAATGCTATTTTCAGAATGTCTTCAGCCTTCATTATGATTTGATGATATCCTGAACGAAGATCCAACTTGGTGAAGTAAATTGATCCATGCAATTCATCCAGTAATTCATCAATGACAGGAATTATGGGAAACTTATCTTTAATAATGAACTTGTTGAGCTCCCTATAGTCCGGACACATGCACCATGATCCATCCTTCTTGTGCACAAATGCTACTAGAGCAGAGAAAGAACTTTGACTAGGTTGAATTATACCAGCCTCTAGCATTTCTGCAACCATACGTTCAATTTCACTCTTTTGGGCATATCGATATCTGTACTACTTGATGTTTGGAGGAACACTTCCTGGAATTAGATGAATAGCATGATCATGATCACGAATAGGTGGGAGACCTTTGGGAGTCTCAAATACCTTGGAATGATAGTCCAAGACTTTTTGGATATGTGGAGAAATAGATGATTCTGATGTGGAAACATCTAGCGAACATAATTGAGAAATTACACCTCTTTGTTCCTTTTCTAGAAGCTTTGTCATACCGTTAGAGCTGATTATCTTTTCCAATTTCCCTACAATACCCCTTAATTCAACTTCCTTTCCTTCGGTAGAAAATTTCATTTAAAGTTCTTGAAAATTAAAAGCTATTGTACCCAAGGATTGTCGCCATTAGACTCCTAGTACAACATCAACAGCTCCCATTGGAATGGAAAGCATTGGTCTAGTCAATACATATTCTCCCATGGATAACTTGATATTATGGCACTTTCCAGAGCAATTTATCATTCCTCCATTTGCAATCATCACTTGACACTCTGGTGCTAGATATAGGAAGCAATTCAATTCTTTTGCTACCTTACAATGAATAATATTGTGGGTACTTCCTGAATCAATCAACACTATTACCTTTTTCTTCTTGATTTTTCCTTCTATCTTGATGGTTTGAGGAAAGGTAATTCCAGCCAATGCATTACAAGATATGGTCGGATTCATTTCCATTTTATCTAGGCTCGTTTCTTGGAGTATATCCTCTTCCTTTGACCTTTCTTTCTCCTTTTCTTCTTCCTCTTCACAATCTATGTAGAATAATTTCTTCTCAGCACACTTATGACCTTTAGTGTATTTGCTATCACAACTGTAACAAAACCCTTTTGCTCTTTTTTCTTCCAATTGTTGTGGTGTCAACCTTATAGGTTGTGGAAGGCTAGGGGTAACAACACTTCCATCTTTATAGTTGTGACTGGTATGCTTCCTGGTTGCCATAATTTTGCTTTCCATTTTTCTTGCTATCCTGAATGCCTTCTCTAATGCATCAGGTTCCCAAACGCAAACATCATGTTGGATATTATCCTTTAAAGTCCCTTTGAACACATCAATCCTATGCTCCTATAGAATATTTTTTACCCTTATGTTCAATTTTTGGAACTCCTCAATATGCTCCAGTATTGAACCTTTTTGTTTGAGACTTATCAATTGGCTAAAAAAAGTGTTGCTTTTTGTATCCTCATAATGTGCTGTCAATTCTTCCATAAAAATTTCCCAAGTGATAATTTGTTTACGAGAGAAAAGCCATTGATACCATACAAACTGATTTGGTTCCAAATATAAAGTTGCAATACATACCTTTTGTGTGCTTTTCACATTATTGAGATCAAAAATTGCTCCATCTGTAATATCCATGTTGCAGGATCCTTTCCATCAAACTTCCTCATATCGATTTTTGGAATATGGTGGGTCTTCGATCCAACATTAGAGTCTATGGAATCATGATTAACATTGTTTTTATTCTCATCATGAGTTTCCTTTACTACCTTTTCACCATTAGTGACCATTTCTTGTAGCAACTTATTCATATTTATCTTCAATTCTTCCATCTTATCATTCATGCCATCCATTTTAGCGTCCATGCCATTCATCTTAGCTTCCATGCCATCCATCTTAGCTTCTACACCTTTCATTAAACCATCCACCTTAGCTTCTACATCTTTCATCTTAGATTCTGTTACTTTTTGTGCAAGTGACACTTGTTGCACTTGGTCTCATAATTTTGATATATCATGTTGCATTTCTTCCTCTTATTCATGAGTCATGCTAGAGCTTTTAGGTTGATTACTAGGTGTTTGCATTTTCTTTCCTTGGGACATCAATTACCGATAATAATGCTTTACTATGCCCTTTGAATTCCTTCAAACTAATTTTTCAAACCAAGCTTAAGCAAAAATTTAAAAAAAACTACACACCTTTTTTCACTTTGTAGGAGCTTGATATTGAATCTGATGTATCTCTGTAATTTCAGATCATCTAGTTTTGAAATTACGATCTGTAGTAGCCCTCTGTGTCCTCTTTCCAATGCCACCAGTCTAATCCAAATTGGATTCTCCAAGAAAGAGTTATGCACAATCTCCCAAGATGACCTAATTATAGACCTCTCCAGAAGAGAAAACTTGTATGAAGTGCCATGTGCCACTGTTTCAACCTATGGCACTAAAAAATATATGCAAGAAACTACAGTCTGTCTTCTTTCTATACCTTCTTACAAAATTCAATCCGATGCTCAGAGAGAAAGTTATGACGATTTTCCCCAGGTCACCTGTTTGGAATGTAATTCAGGAGTCTGCAAAAAGACCAACTTCCTTAGATCATATCTCCGCAAATATAGCGTTAAAAGATCTGAAGTTCAGACCCGAGGTTTAGTATGATTTCATATCAAATGGGTTTTTGTTTTCGCTTCTGAAACGTCGCAGAAAAAATGTTATAGCGAAAATGCCATGATGACCTATTTGGAGCAGCGAAACCCTAGAATCCAAAGCTATGATACCAAACGTTATGAAATCAACTCACAAAAATATAGAAAAGAGAGAACAACGCTTTAGAATTAGGCTCTTCGAGGGGGCAACCTCCTTTACATTACAAAAATGAACAATTCTTGGATGATTCAAATGAAAAAAACCTCCTTTCTATATAAAGGAGTCTATGGAGTCACAATATAACCCAGCTGACCTAACAATAATAATATAAAGCCATAAAAATAACAATAGAGGGATTCTATGGAGCACAATAATAAAAATATGGGGACTATAGGGGCTCAAAAATATTAATAAGGGATACAACTACAATAGTAATGGGGTAATCACTAGTAATATAGGGACCTAAAAAAGATGCCCATGTAAAGGTTGGCTCTACCATCATATCATGATTTTATGAGTTAGTGAGTGAAAATGGTTTATGAATCAAGACATGATGGGTGTTGAGGCTCAAACCTGCACCTTCCTATATACCCTCTCAGCCTTCATTTTCCACTTATTTCATCCACCCAACTGTTAAATCATTGCATTGTAGTTTAAAAAGAGCTTTTTACATGGTTTTCTGACTATGCTTATGACTGTTGTTTGGTTTAGTTTTTTGTTCATGCAGCTACGGAAACTTGTCATTTTCCGCAGCCAGCACAGGTTTTCGCAGCTAGCACAGGATTCCGCAGCTATTTTGTTAAAAGTTGTGCTACAGGTGTCCTATGAAGAAACGAGCCACATGGGCAAGCTCCAGGTGACGGATACATGGAACGTGTCCCTTCAAATCAGCCAAATCATCCATGGAAGGTCACGGTTAACGAGGGTCAAAGGCAAAGCCAACCAAGGAGTTCAGCGGTGGCACGTCTCTGTTTTGAGCATGTGAACGATTACGTGGCACAGTCCTCAGCTCACGAAGACACCAGCACACCTGGAGATCATTTCCGTAACCTGAATCCAACAGCTACCTCTCCGGAGATTTAATAGACATGATGACAGTTACGCTAGATCTCGGCTGAAGGGATCTACATGTCTTTGGCAACGTAGTTAATAGTGTAGGATTTAGTTAGTTAGTTCAACACTTTTTCATTATAAATAACGCGTCGATGAACGCTGTAAAGAAGCTTTTTGGATATATAATTTCTGAACTGTTGTTGTTATCACCCCACTGTTTTATAAATGTTGCTGCTTTAATACATGAAAAGAATTTTCTAAGTTCATTCGTGTGATTACTCATTGACTGGCTGAAGTGGCAGAGGGCCCCTGCGCGCTGAAGCCTTGTAAAGTTTTCATTTGGTTTTCTTATGTTTCTGCTTTCATAATCTTTAGCTTGTACATAACACGCTGTTTTAATGTTTCTTAACTCACTGTTGTTTATATTTTCACCTCTGTTTTCTTATAGTCATCAGGTGATCAGTGCTTTTCTGCAGGTTTTCTTAGACAGCCCGGGCAAATTTTCATCTTTTTGATAACTATTGACACATGAGATCATCTTGTCCTTCCTGCTAACTTTCATTTTCTCAAGTTTTTTTCAAGTTGTGATTTGCTTTTTTCTTTTTTTTTTGTTATTTAGATATCATACTGCTCATCAATTTATGGTTTCTTTCTATAGTGAAGTGACTCTATTAGCAAGAAATCAGAATATTACTAACTGTAGTGTGATTTAGTTATCATATTGCTTAAACTTATTCATGATTGCTTCCCACAAGGTAGATTGAGCTGAAGGGTAAAGGATCAGAAGAGTTGAAGTAGTGTGATTAGTTTCCTTTCTGCAATTTTATTTCTTGCAATTTAGTTATCATATTGCTTAAACTCATTCATGGTTGCTTCCCACAAGGTAGATTGAGCTGAAGGGTAAAGGACCAGAAGAGTTAAAGTAGTGTGACTAGTTTCTTTTATGCAATTTAATTTCTTGCCATTTAGATATCATATTGCTTGACTTGTTCATGATTGCTTCCCACAAGGTAGATTGAGCTGAAGGGTAAAGGATCTGAAGAGTTTAAGTAGTGTGAATTAGTTGCTTTGCTTTTAGTTTGAGTTGCTTTAAGTTCAGTTTTTACTTTCTTTTCATTCAGCAGCAAGGATACTGGGCCATTGTCATTAGTTCACTGTTTGATGCATTTACTTCCTCTTAAGAATTGATTTCAGTTTAGTTGTTTTAAAGCTTTCTTTTTGAGCACTTTCTAAGTTTTGAAAAATCACTGTAGAAATCATCATCATCATCCATCCATATTCCATACTTAACTTTCATTTCCGCCATCACACATTAGGGTAAGATAAATCCAAAAACAAATTAAAAAAAAACTCAAAAACGACAAAAGACTAAGGAAATGGTTATCTAGTACATATAGTACACTTCACTTCGTCAGTTTACGAATCCCGGATTGACATTTTAAATAGAAATTTAGATCACACTAAATTGACCAAACATTTTGGCGCCGTTGCCGAGGAAGTGAAACTAGGTAGCCAATTTCTTAAAAAAAAAAAGAAAATTTCAAGGAAGGAAAATTGATAACCTCTCAAAGTATGCTCTCCTCTTGCACTTAGTGTGATCTGGAGGATCAGAAAAGAGAAAGTTATTGGTTTAATAGTTTCTTGAGTATGCTCTCTTCTTGCACCTAGAGTGACCTGGAAGATCAGAAAGAGAATTATTAGCCCGACTTGAAGAAAAAATGACATGCATAGAGCAAGCGATTCTAGGGGAAGGTTTTTAGCTAGAGCCAAGAGTTCGATTTTTACAAGTCCATCTACTTCAAGGAATAGACAAGAGACACCTCCATCATCTCCAACTTACACTCCTAGCCCTAGGATCCCTGGAATTCAAGAGGCAGTAATTGACTCTCCCACACCATCCATCGAATCTGAATTAGGAAGAGATCCTTTCCTTCCTTCTACAGGGAGACGAATTGTAATTGAAGAAGTAGAATCACCTGAGGAAGAAGAGGGAGAAATTCCTCCTCATTTTCCATTAGTAGAAGAACCAGAGGACTCTGAAGTCTCCGGGAAAACTACCATGACAGAAGAAGGAGCAAACGTATTTGGTAGAGGTAGAGGAGGAGGAGGAGGAAATAATGGAGGAGGTAGAGGTAACATTGGGGGAAATAGGGATGGAGATAACTCATTCGGATTTCCTATAGTCGATGAGGACTCTCGAGCAACAATGAAAAACATCTCACCATCTTTCCTCCCAAACTTTCATGGGTTAAGAAATGAGGATCCTGAAACATTTGTATTTGAGTTTGAGGTCGTGTGTTGAACTTATGATTATTTGGAAGACTCTCAAAAACTCAAACTGTTTCCTTCAACATTGAAAGGAGCAGCTTTGAAATGGTTCATGGAATTACTCACTCAATCCATTAGGACTTGGAATGATATGAAACAAACATTTTTGGATAGGTACCTAGACTATTGTATGCCCACCAATCACAAGGATGAGGTATTCAAAATAGTACAAAAAGAAGATGAAAACTTGGAGGATTTACTTGAAAGATTCCAATATAATCTGAAAAGAGCAAAAATGAGTAATTTAGATGAGGAAACCTTGAAAGCCCTTTTATTAAAAGCCATTAGAGATGAATGGATAGATATTTTGAACATGATGGGAAAAGGAGACATATCTCAACTTCCACTTCATGATATAGCAGAACTGTGTGTCCATCTCTCAAGGGGGAAATCTAAAACTCAAAAAGGGCCTAGAGATCCTTCTCTCATTAGAGCAAACAAATCTGCAACTGGATCAGTAAGTAGGGTTGAGATTGGCAACATGCTTGATGAATTCAAGACTGACATCTTAGGGAGTCTTAGTGAGCAACTAGACACTCTTAGGATTCACAATAAGCAGAAAGCAGAAGCTGAGGCTTTGGCCATCTTTTGCCCAAAGTGTAGAAAGAAACATGCTCTAAGGGAATGTCCCTTGCATGCAAAAGTTGTAGAAACATGTGTAATTTGTTCAGAGAATCATGAGACCAAGGATTGTCCTTCAATTCCTGGGCTCAAAGCTGTCTTTCAAGAAGATCCAAATACAATCGAGTCTCTCTGTTTTGTTGCAAGGAGACCTTGGCAAGGGCAAAAAAATCAAGGGTTTAACAACTCTATGAACTTTCAACCCCCACCAAATTGGAATCCTTGGCAACAACCTTGGTCCCAACCTCAAAATCCTTTTCAATCGTGGGTACAAGGTATGCAAAATCCTTATGGGAGATTTTCTCAATTTTATCAATATCCTCCATCTTTTCAAAATCAACAAGCTCCACAACTTCCAAATCAAAATCCACAATTATCATTGCCATTTCAACAACAACAACCTTCTCAACAGAATCCAAATTCTCAACTCTTGCTCCCATTCCAACAGAAGTCAAATCAACTTCCTTCTCAGCCATTGCCAAACCCCAATAATAAAAACCCTCAAAATGCTTACATGATAGAAGGTCAACAATTTCTTGCCTATATGATTGTTCCTCTCAATGATGTACAACTTATACCTGGTAGAGTTTTAGATAAACCTTCTATAGATGTCCAAAATCAAAGCATTTCTGAGGAAGAATCTCTTGAAGCCAATAAGGGTTCTGAAGCATCTCTTCAAAACCCAAACACTCAGAAAGAAAAAGAAAAAGAGTTAACCCCCACAACTCCTATAGTTGAGCAACCTGCATCTTCATCCACACCTCCTTTTCCTGAAAGATTACAAATTGACAAAGGAGTGGAAAAACAAATCTTGTTGCCTGACTATGATTTTCTAGATGAATTGAAGAATGTCTGTATCAAGATTCCCTTCTTACAAGCCATTAAAGAGATTCCTATTCTAGCAAAAACAATAAAGGAGTTGAGTCTTAAAAAACCAGGAAGGAAACCAAGAGATACAAGAAGAATCCACCTGGTAGGAAAAATTGCAGATATCATGATGGTAATTCGACAAAGAAATTCAATCTGTATCCTCCAGCAAAAGCAATTACAGAAATAGGAGATAATGAGTGGATTGATGATGAAGATACTATACAACTTGTCTTTACCATTTCTGATATCAGTGAAGATAGTCAAATTCTGAACACATTAGAAAACTTTGAAACATCTTCAGAATATGACCACACACAATTTCAGTTGGATTCTGACATTGAGTATCTATCATTTAGACAAATGTCTCTTTTCTCTATGGAAGAGTTTGGTAGTTCCGCCATTGAGATCTTTCCAGGAAAAACATTAAATATCAACAAAAACTTGGAAAGATCACAACAGGAAGAGCTAACCAAAATCTTGCAAAAACATTCTACTGCATTTGCATGGGAGTATACCGATATGAAAGGTATTGACCCTAAGACTTGCATTCACCACATCTACATTGAGGAAAACAGTAGACCAATCAGACAACCTCAGAGAAGGATGAATCCAAACCTTAGGGAGATAGTGAAAGAAGAGCTCCAAAAGTTACTTAATGTGAACTTCATTTATCCAATTTCAGATAGACGATGGGTTTCTCCTTTGGTTATAGTACCAAAAAAGAATGGTAAATGGAGGGTTTGCATTGATTATAGAGAATTGAACAAAGCAACCTTGAAGGATCACTTTCCTTTACCCTTTATCGATCAGGTATTAGATACTTTAGCAGGCAAAAAGTATTTTTCATTTTTGGATGGTTTTAGTGGTTACAATTAGATTCAGGTAGCACCTGAAGATCAGGACAAGACCACATTTACCTGTCCATGGGGAACTTTTGCTTATCGAGTACTTCCTTTTGGATTATGTAATGCACCCGCAACATTTCAAAGGGTAGTACTAGGAATCTTTTCTGATCTAATCCATGATTGTGTAGAGGTTTATATGGATGATTTTACAGTTTATGGTAATTCGTTTGAAGAAGCATTAGAGAATTTGGAAAAAGTCCTTATAAGATGTAAAGAAACAAACCTATCATTAAGTCATGAAAAATGCTTTATGATGTTTACTGAAGGGATTGTTTTAGGACATCATATTTCAGGAGATGGGATTAAAGTTGATAGATCAAAAGTTGAAGTCATCTCCAAGTTGCCTATTCCAAATTGTCAAAAATATGTTAGAAGTTTTCTTGGATTTACTGGATACTATAGAAGATTTATTGAAAACTTCACCAAAATAGCATCTCCACTCTTCAAATTACTTACAAAAGACTGTGAATTCAAATGGGATCCTGATTGTCAATCTGCATTTGAAACTTTGAAAACAAGAATATCTGAAGCACCCATTTTGAGAGGGCCAAATTGGAAACTTCCTTTCCATATTTCTACAGATGCTTCAGATACAGCTCTAGGAGCTGTGTTGGGTCAAAAGGATTTAGTTCCTTATGCCATTTACTACACCAGTAAAAATTTGACTCCCACTGAGTTAAACTATACTGTGACTGAGAAAGAGTTCTTAGCTGTTGTTCATGCAATCAACAAGTTTAGACATTATATAATAGGCTATGAAACTTTTGTCCATACTGATCATTCTGCAATTAGATATCTCATGAACAAACCTGTTACTAATGGCAGAGTTACAAGATGGATTTTACTTTTACAAGAATTCAATATTACTGTGTTAGATAGACTAGGGAAACAAAATACAGTAGCTGATTTCTTGTCTAGAATCCAAAATACTAACGAAGATTCTCCTGTAGAGGATAAGTTTCCAGATGAATATTTGTTTGCAGTAACTACTAAGACTCCTTGGTATGCAGATATTGCTAACTATTTGGTTGCAGGGATGCTACCTCCACACTTATTTCCTAATGAGAAAAGGAAAATTATTCAGGAGAGTTCAAATTATTCATGGATTTCTAATGAATTGTTTAAGACAGGGCTAGATTGTGTGATCAGAAGATGTGTTCAGGAAGATGAAATGCCTGACATCCTTAAGGCATGTCATGATGAACCATGCGGTGGGCACTTTGCTGACAAGAGGACGGCCTATAAAATCCTTTCTTTAGGATATTATTGTCCTTCTCTCTTCAAAGATGCCAAACAATATGTCAGAAGGTGTGACAGTTGCCAAAGAGTTGGGAGACCGACTCTCTCAAATGAAATGCCATTACAACCATAGGTACTCATCGAACCCTTTGAAAAATGGGCTTTAGATTTCATTGGACCCATTAATCCACCATCTAGACAAAAGAAGTATATATTGGTTTGCACTGATTATGTCACTAAATGGGTAGAAGCCAAAGCATTGCCTTCTGCCACTGAAAATTCAGTTATTCAATTTCTTTTTGAGGATATTTTTACTCGTTTTGGTGTCCCAAGAGAAATTATGACAGATCAAGGAAGTCAATTTACATCTAACTTGATGGAGAAGTTGACGGAAGAATACAAAATCAAGCACATAAAATATACTCCTTACCATCCTCAAGCAAATGGCCAAGTGGAATCTACAAACAAAGTTCTTGAGAGCATCATCACCAAAACTGTTCATCTCCACAGAAGAGATTGGGCAGAAAGGCTTCCTGAAGCCTTATGGGCCTACAGAACTACATGGAGGAACACAATAGGACATTCTCCCTATGAACTTGTTTATGGGAAAGAAGTCCTGCTCCCCATTGAGTTTCAAGTCAAAACTTTCAAGATGGCAGTTCAGTTGGGGATGAATCTATCAGAAGCCCAAAAGCACAGAATGGAGCAGCTGAATGAGCTAGATGAGATCAGACAAGATGCAATTTTAAGGACTGATCTAGTTCAACATCAAAGAGCTAAGTGGCATGACAGATATATCAAAGAGAGAAAGTTTCAAGAGGGAGATTGGTTTTTACTGTTTGATTCCAAGTTTAAAGACTTCAAAGGGAAGTTTTAGACTCATTGGCTTGGGCCATATGAGATTTATAAAGTCTTTAACAATGGAGCGGTAAGAATTAAGACCATTGATGAATTTCAGACTCCTCTTATTGTGAATGGCCATCGATTGAAAATTTATCATAAACCACTCTCAAAAGAGGAATTTGTCAAAATGTTTCAAGAGAATTCTGCAATAAGGCTGGTGGAGAAGAATTCTTCTCCCCCATCAGCCTAATATTTATTTCCTTCAGTTTTTGAAAAAAAGAAAAAGAAAAAAAAAAAAGAAAAAAAAGAGAAAAAAAAAGAAAAAATGTGTATAAGCCTGAAAACCAATCACAGATTGGCGGTCTTATGCAGAAAATGTAGAGTGAAAATCAGGGACACCTGACACTCTATATTTTCCAAAAAAAAATCTCCTCTCCTTCTCTTTCCATCTTCACTTCATCTCACTTGTCATTTCAGTTCACCTCCATCTCATTTCCATTTTACTTCACTCCACTTCACTCCCACTTCATTTCACTCATTCCATTTCACTCCATCAATAAAAGTCCCCTTCAGGACTATTTTCATTCAGTTGGTTTTCCTCTAACTATCTTTGTGCAGTTAAGGGGGTGTTGTCTCAGTTTCCGCAGCTGGGAACCGTTTCCGCAGCCAGAAGCAGTTTCCGCGGCCAGAAACGATTTCCGCAGCCAGCATCACTCTGTTTTCAAAATTTACAGTCAACTGTTAGTGCAATCATCATGAAATGCAGGTGTAATTGAGCTAAAGACATGGGGCATCTCCAAGATAACAAAGAAGAGCAATTGGTTAGAAGCCTTGAGCAAAAAAATGACAAAGTTACAAAGGTATGATCAAAAATCTTTATCAAATAACAATTCAAGTCATAATTACGCATAGTCATTAAACCATAACAAGTTCTACTATGAGCAATGATTTAATACGATAGCTCCACTACCACTTCTATTCTACGATACCACTCCACACACCTCGCATTCATTTCTCTAACGGTCTTATGATTATTCCGAGTTTAAACTCAAGTATGACTGCACTTCCATTTATTACCCGTACTCTTGAGACGTGACCTATTGTGTTACGGCTCTTCCCAGCCGTAATTTCCGCAGCCGTCTGTTGAGACGTGTAAAATCTCATACACCGTCATCCGACTCGAAAGAATCCCACCGTTACTCCACTCGCTTATCACTCCACTCACACTCCACTTATACCCTACTCCTCGCATGCATTCGCATTTTATTTTAAACTTGTTCACTGTTGCTCACCCTCTGTTCCTCCGGTAATTTGGATACTTCCATTCCCTGTTCTCCATTTCTAACTGCAGCCACTACAGTTCATCCTAAACCCTGACTGCAGTCACTACAGCCATCCTAAACCCCGTTGCAATCACTACAGTTTATCCTAAACCCTGTAACAGAGCTATTTTTCCTTAAAACCCTCACACGCAGAAGAACTCTCAATGGAATTTAAAACAGAGGATGGGAAAATTACTGAGAGCTGAGCCGGAAGGACCGAAATACTTGGAGGGTTATCCTCAAGTTAAGGAATTGCTGAAGAAAGTCAGATGGCTATGATTTATCCAGAAGTTTAAGGGCTATAACAAGGAGGTGACCAAAGCTTTTGCATGGTCTTTTAATGGACAAACAGTGGAGGTTGGAGATTTAAAATTCACAGTGACCGAGGCCACAGTAGCAGCTGCCACGGGCATACCTCAAGAAGGTGAAAGGTGGTTTAAAAATAGAAGTGTGGACGATCAAATATGGAGAATCATGCTACAAAATCAAGGTATGGATACCACCGTTTTTACAAGAGGCATCCCTGTTCATGTACTAAAAGAGGAATGGTCTAGTCTACTGTTAGTCATCCAGAAATTTATCACGTGTGAAGGTCGTTTTGGCTCTATGTATATGTATCATGTTAGACTGATGATGAATTTCATAGACGGTCAAACTCTTAATTTGCCTCATTTTCTGCTATCAAGTTTGAAAAAGATGAGTTTTACAGTTCAAAAACACATAGGTAACATTGAACCTCATCTCTACCATCATGGGCTCATAAAAATCCTTATTGAGGATCAGTTGAAGAAAACTAAGGATACTTGGGAGCAATTCCTGACAAGAAACTACTTCCAAGAGCCGTCTGAGGCCTCTGGAGGAAGTCCACCAAAGATTCCAAGGAAAAGTAGGAGGAAAGAAAAGAACATTACAATCCAAGACTCCCCTACAATAGAAATTCAAGAAACTGTCCAAAAAGAAGAAGAAGACAGAGCTAAAAGTAAGAAACAGAAGAAAGAAAAAGGCAAAAGAACCATTCAAGAAGTCTATCCATCCCCTGAGCAATCCATAGAAGAGGATTATCAACCTCTGTCAGAAAGATTAATAGATCTTCAGGCTACTGCTATAGCCAAGAAAAAGCAAAAAGGAAAACAGAGTGCACAAAAGAAGAGTACTAGTTCATACTTAAGAAGGAGCACTAGGCTAAAAGGGAAGGGGAATAAAACCAAAGAAAAACAGTCTCACTTTATTGATTTAGGAGAAGAGACACTTGAGAAATCTCCAGCCCAGCCAAGCATTGAGTCAAGTCCTCCACGTGAGGAAAGCCCTTTTCGGCCGGAAAGAGAGAGCAGTCCTCCTCCACCAGATTTTGAGTTTAGGTCGAGAAAGACACCTGAGGTAGACCCTAATCAGCAAGAGGTATATAACTACCTGGAATCCTTAGAACAATCAGCTGCAGGACCAAGTACCTCTCTGCCACTTGATGCACAAGTTCAGTCTTTGAAACAGGAAGTATTTGAGTTAGAAGTCCTAAATAGGCATATCATACAGGAAAATGAAGCACTCAAAGAGCAGAGTAAAGTAGACAAGATTGTCCATGATAACACTATGCTCCATTTAGGACTGTGGCAAAAGAAAAACAGAAAACTGAAGAAGAAGTGCAAAAAGTTAAGCAGAGCATTGATTAACCTCAAGTTCAAATGTCTAGTCAGGAAGCCAAGGATGATGTTAGCATCAAAGAAGAAGAAAAGAGGGCTAGATGTCCTTGCAGAAGCCTCAGAACATGTGGATTAGAGGGAAATAACTCAATTTTGGTTGCATGAGGACATGCAACACCTTCACAGTGGGGGTATGTTGAGCCTCAAACCTGCACCTTCCTATACACCCTCTCAGCCTTCCTTTTCCACTTATTTCATCCACCCAGCTATTAAATCATTGCATTGTAGTTTAAAAAGAGATTTTTACATGGTTTTCTGACTATGCTTATGACGATTGTTTGGTTTAGTTTTTTTGTTCATGCAGCTGCGGAAACTTGTCAGTTTCTGCAGCCAGCACAGGATTCCGCAGCTATTTTGTTAAAAGCTGTGCTACAGGTGTCCTATGAAGAAACGAGCCACATGGGCAAGCTCCAAGTGACGGATACATGGAACGTGTCCCTTCAAATCAGCCAAATCATCCATGGAAGGTCACAGTCAACGAGGGTCAAAGGCAAAGCCAACCAAGGAGTTCAGCGGTGGCACGTCTCTGTTTTGAGCATGTGAACGATTACGTGGCACAGTCCTCAGCTCACGAAGACACCAGCACACCTGGAGATCATTTCCGTAACCTGAATCCAACAGCTACCTCTCTGGAGATTTAATAGACATGATGACAGTTACGCTAGATCTCGGCTGAAGGGATCTACGTGTCTTTGGCAACGCAGTTAATAGCGTAGGATTCAGTTAGTTAGTTCAACACTTTTTCATTATAAATAACACGTCGATGAATGCTGTAAAGAAGCTTTTTGGATATATAATTTCTGAACTGTTGTTGTTATCACCCCATCGTTTTATAAATGTTGCTGCTTTAATACATGAGAAGACTTTTCTGAGTTCATTCATGTGATTACTCATTGACTGGCTGAAGTGGCAGAGGGCCCCTACGCGCTGAAGCCTTGTAAAGTTTTCATTTGGTTTTCTTATGTTTATGCTTTCATAATCTTTAGCTTGTACATAACACGTTGTATTAATGTTTCTTAACTCACTGCTGTTTATATTTTCACCTCTGTTTTCTTATAGTCGTCAGTTGATCAGTGCTTTTCTGCAGGTTTTCTTAGATAGCCCGGGAAAATTTTCATCTTTTTGATAACTATTGACACATGAGATCATCTTGTCCTTCCTGCTAACTTTCATTTTCTGAAGTTTAATTTCAGTATTGTCTTTTTCAAGTTGTGATTTGCCTTTTTTTTTTTTTTGTTATTTAGATATCATACTGCTCATCAATTTATGGTTTCTTTGTATAGTGAAGTGACTCTATTAGCAAGAAATCAGAATATTACTAACTATAGTGTGATTTAGTTATCATATTGCTTAAACTTATTCATGATTGCTTCCCACAAGGTAGATTGAGTTGAAGGGTAAAGGATCAGAAGAGTTGAAGTAGTGTGATTAGTTTCCTTTCTGCAATTTTATTTCTTGCAATTTAGTTATCATATTGCTTAAACTCATTCATGGTTGCTTCCCACAAGGTAGATTGAGCTGAAGGGTAAAGGACCAGAAGAGTTAAAGTAGTGTGACTAGTTTCTTTTATGCAATTTAATTTCTTGCCATTTAGATATCATATTGCTTGACTTGTTCATGATTGCTTCCCACAAGGTAGATTGAGCTGAAGGGTAAAGGATCTGAAGAGTTTAAGTAGTGTGAATTAGTTTCTTTGCTTTTAGTTTGAGTTGCTTTAAGTTCAGTTTTTACTTTCTTTTCATTCAGCAGCAAGGATACTGGGCCATTGTCATTAGTTCACTGTTTGATGCATTTACTTCCTCTTAAGAATTGATTTCAGTTTAGTTGTTTTAAAGCTTTCTTTTTGAGCACTTTCTAAGTTTTGAAAAATCACTGTAGAAATCATCATCATCATCCATCCATATTCCATACTTAACTTTCATTTCTGCCATCACACATTAGGGTAAGATAAATCCAAAAACAAATTAAAAAAAAACTCAAAAATGACAAAAGACTAAGGAAATGGTTATCTAGTACATATAGTACACTTCACTTCGTCAGTTTACGAATCCCGGATTGACATTTTAAATAGCAATTTAGATCACACTAAATTGACCAAACAATGGGGTCAACCCTATGGAAAAAAATTTCGGAGTATGGAGACTAGTACGTTAAATGCAGTGGAAAGTGATATTCCCTAACCTATATGCTAGTAAGAAAGTGATACCTGCCATGAAGGGTTTGCAATCATGGGACCGAAATAATTTCTAAAAAGGTCTCTAAAATATCCTGAATAAACAATCGATCCCAACACTCCAAGCCAAAAGGTCAAAAATCCCACAAAAGCAAAACCAACTTTAGAGAAATTAATTTTCATTTTTCAACCTATTAAGGACTTTTGGGCTCATAGTTTTCTCATTTGTGTTTTGAACAAGGAGCTATGGAGAAAAACCCAAGCAAGCTTCCTCCATCAAATTCAACCATTCAAATTGGTTCAAATCTTCGATGTAACCCTCAACTCATACTTTTTATTATTTTTTACGCTTTTTAGATGTTTTTGCATAAATTTGACCATAAAAATTTATGTTTAATTTTTTTGCTCTGCGTACACACGGGTTGGATACAGGTAACCTGCGTATAGGAAGGCCCTATATGCGACTGTCACTATAAGAAAAAATGTCATTGTTGAGGGTCATGCCTATGATGGACCTTTAAATTCTATCGGCAATGTCGCATATGGTGATGGTCTTTAAAAAAGTGTTGTTGTAAGTGTGTATATAGTGATGGTCCTTTAAGGTTTGTCACCAAAGCCATTTGCAATGACAATTTTAGTGAGGGATGTTAAAGGTCTGTCACTAATTATCTCTTTGGTGACACTTTTGGTGAGGGACATTAAAGGCCCATCATTAATTATCTCTTCGGTGACACTTGTAGTGACGATATTTTATTGACCCTCACCAATGCTCTTTTTGGTTACTTTTGGTGATGGTCAAAAAATGTTCATCATCATTGATCATTCGAATGAGATTTTGATGATGCTTCATGCTTGTGACGGACCTTTAAGGTCCATCACCAATGTTGCATATGGTCACAGTGTTTCCTTGGGGGTCCTGACCCAGGTTTGATGTTAATTTAGGTAAGAAAATCCCTACATTATTGGCCCTTTTGGCATCAAACTATGGAGCACAGACCAAAGTCTCACACGAAGCAATATAGGGGGATGCTGGAACCAAGTTTCCGCACCTAGAGATGGTTATGATTTCTTTTTGTATCCCTTTTTCTGCCTTTGCGCAGATCGAAAAGCCCTTGGGGCTTATCGATATAACATCCTCTTACCAACCTATAGAACTTCGCAAAGGTCTATGATGGTCTTTCACGGACCCTAAATAGATGAATCAACCATTTACACACCTTTGTAGTTACTCCTACTCTGTTATTATCCATATCAGCTTAAGTGTTTGATATCTTTAGCATGCATTAAGATATTCTTCACATAAACAGATATTATTACTTGCGTTCATACAATAATGTAAAACATATAGATTTGCACATCAATACAACATTAAATCATAAACCCAGTATTCATCATATTATAATCGCATTCATTCATAACATAAGTAAATAGATCAAACATAGGTATTTCTAGAGTAATCTTCTTTATTAATGCTTCAGACCTTCATACAGACCCAAACTAGCCCATGCACTCAGCTGCAAGGGTCTGCGCACTCGGCTGTGGACTTCTACCCTAGACCTCTACGCACACAACTGCAAAACCTTGTTTCTACTCTAAGACCTTTTGTTGTTTCTGCTAATGACCCATTACATTAATCATCCTCAATAATACTATTGCCTTAGACTCTTCTAAGACTCTCCTTTTTATACAATCCCATGGTTCACGGACCATGGTTAGATCTTCTAAAGCCGACACAACTTACATAAATAGAAGGGTAAAACCCTTTATGACACTTTACATCTATGCATTCCGCAACCACAAATTGTGGAGACTTTACACTTTACATTAAAAAACTTGGGCTTTCTGCCCCAAAACTTGGGATTTTAGCCACAAAATTGACCCTAGAAGACTCCGTCCCAACAGGCCCCAAACACAAATATGGTGACTTGCCCTAAGTCACTCTACTGGTGCAAAGATCTTACTGTGAAGACCTCCCAAATCCACTTGCACCAGTGCAACTTCAGTTATACACTACATAGCTACCTGCTTGGCCTGCTCCACGAGATGCTCCATTATTTGTTCTGCGCTATCTGCCTAGATCTTATGCTGTGTATTCTGCAAGCTACCCAAATTCTCCCCAATGGTGGTAGAGAGAACATAGGCCTCATCTAGCCAAGGCCCTAATCTGGCCTTGAGGACTTCTTCTTTTTTTTGCGCTGCTTGCACCTGCTCTTTTAGTTGCTTTGCCTCCTACAGCTTTGCCAATCTCTGCGTGATAGTGACGGTGCGCGCCGTCACTTTGACTTCATCATATTACTGCTGCAATTCCCTTGCCTCTGTATTTAACCTCTATAGGTTGGGATCTTCCTTCAAACTTGTGAGGACCTCCATCAATCGCTCGAAGAGCGAAGTGCATTCTGCCACCACAACATCTACTATAGCGACTACATTCTTGACAGCTACCTTGTGCTGTTCTCTGACCTCTGGTTGATTTGAAGGCTATGCTCTCAAATCGGGCTCTGTAATCTTTAGGTTCAGCTCAAACTGAACCTTGGCCATCTCAGTCCAAGAATCACGCACACGTGCAGACAATTTTTGAATCTTGGCCTGCAATGAAACCTCTTCTGGGATGTGCAGTTCCAGAATAGTTCTATAAGCTTCTGCTACTACTGTTATGGTTCACTCATTCTTGTCCTGGACCTTCTTCCAGGTGTCTATCACTGTTTTTTTCTTAATGAACATCTATTCATTATTAACCTTCTGCTCCCTGATCACGGCTAGAGTGTGCTCCTCTGGCACCCTAAGTTCTATGATCACACCTGCTTGCAGCATGTGAAGGACTTCACTTGGGAGCACGGCCAAGTTCAACCCAATATTATTTAGAGTGCTAACAATAGACTTGTCACCTTTGCCTTCACACTCAGAGCTCCATCTGATAGCGCAATAGCTCAGGGATCCAAAGAGAAAACCAACTCTGCTGCTTTAGTTATTCCTTGCACTAAACTAGTCGAAGCTACGCTACTCTAACCTACATCGGCCTGCAGTCAAGTAGTGTGGATATCCACCTCACGTAGACCTATTTGTATAGTGACTAAAGCTTGCTTCTGCTACTGTTCAAACTACTACAATAGTTCTGCTGTCGTATCCCTGACCTTATCGCCAATGTCATCTAAGTAGCCTTCTGTCAAGGTGATTGGGTCGATGGATGACTTAGTGGCCTTAGTCTTTTTATGCGGTCCTTATTTTTCCTATTTCCTATTCTGCTTCACCCGGAAGGGAGTTCTTTCCATGTCTCCACCACCCTATTCTAATTTCTCTTCTTCTATAGCACAGCTCCCTTCACACTTTTGTTGATGATGTGACATTCTTCCATTCTGCGTAGTCCCTGAGTTGTGCAACTCTACAACCTAGGCAGTGTAGTTTATAGTGTCGCACCTCCCTTTAGCTGCCTGGAGTGCTAAGACTCTGCTACTATCACATAGTCATCTAGCCGAGTCCTCTGTGTATGGATTCAATTGACTAGCATTTACCTTTCGGGAAATGGATCTCCATTCAATTTCACAAGCTGAAATGCTCGAGCATCGGTAATATCCTTCATGACATATGGCCCCAACGACTGCATCTAAAATTTTCCTAGAAATTTATCAAACTTGCTATCATATAATAAAACCAAATCATTTATCTTGAAGGTGCATAGTTTGATGTGTCGATCGTGCCATGCCTTTTCGCGGTACTTCTAAACTTGCTGATGGAATCAAGCCAAAACATTATCTTCTTCAAGCTTTGTCTGCTACATGAGACTCTCATCTAGGGCTCCACGATCAAACATTCCTGTAAATGCCACTATGCATAGACGAGGCACAATGTACTCCATTGACATCACAACTTCTATGCCATAGACCAGCCTAAAAGGTGTTTGTCCAGTCAACTTCTTACAAGTATTTTTGAAAGCCCATAGCACCACGGGTACATGCATGTCCCAATCATTCCTCTACACATTGCAAAGTTTTTTCAGCACATTCTATAATATCTTATTAAACGCTTAAACCATCCCATTAGCCTATGGGTGATATGGAATGCTCTTTTGATGATAAACTTGGAATTCCTCATTTAGCGCACTGATCATTTCATTAAGGAAATGTGTACCGCGATCGCTAATCAAAATCTTCGGGAAAACAAACCTAGTCAGCACATATTCAAATAGGAACTTCACTATTGTTTCCCCTATACAATCCTTTATAGGCCATGCCTCTGCCCATCTGGTCAAATACTCAGTCGTGTAGATGATATATCGCGCACCTGTCTTGTTTCCTGGTGGCTAAATCGGTCCTACATAATCAATTGTCCATTTTTCAAATGGCTGCGATGACACTTGTGTATGCAGAGGCATCTCATCCCTCCACGATGGCCTCCCCATCCTTTGACATGCATTGCATCTATAATAAGCTTTGGAATCCTTATGCAGTGTTGGCTACCACAACCTAGCGCGTAAAAGCTTCTGCGTTGTTGCTTTTTCTGCATAATGTCCTCCTGCAGCCCCTCCATGACCTTCAGCTAGGAAGCTACTTCATTAAAGCTTAGGCACATAATATCATAATAGATCATCTACTCCCATTTTTGGCTTTGTGCGGCCTAACCTAGGTTCAACATTAGTTACCCAAACAAATCCATACAATACTAGCCCTTTCGGCATCAACCCGTGGAGCGCAGACTGGAGTCTCACCCGAAGCAGTATGGGGGGATGCTGGAACCAAGTTTCTACACCCTGAGATGGTTGTGATGTCGATTTATACCCTCTAATCCTATTTTCACGTAGGTCATTAAGCTTTAGGGCTTTGTTAGTCTACCCCTTTATTCCTCCCTTTAGTACCTCCACAAAGGTGTACGATTGAACTTCGTGCAAACTTAACCCAAGATCCAGGTACTTTCGCACTGCTATGACACTGTATTGTGTAGGTTCCTGAGTTATCTTAAGGGTTTTACTTATCTTACTAAACAATCACAATTAGTGTTGCGTAAACTAATATTCTTACTTTCGTTCAATTAACCAATATAATCACATATATTCTTGCATCACATAAACATTGTAAATTAAAACCAAAATGCAATATAACCAAATGCAGTAAAAGGAAATAATTACACAAAATTTATAGAATACTTCTCTTTATTGATATCTTCAGTTTAATACAGAATCTATCCACCCCGCGCACACAACTACAAGGGTCTACACACTCAGCTGTGGACTTCCACCCTAGGCCTCTACGCACTCAGCTATAGAACCTCTACCTACGCTAAGACTTGAAACACTTAGAATTCTCTACCAAGACTCCAAAACTTGTCTACTTTCTTCTTAGAGCTTACTTATTTAGCTCCATTTTATATAAATCTTTATAGCCGACCTTCCATTTTACAAAATAAGGGTGGACAACCCTTTATGACTCTTGACACCTTCATGCTCCACGATCACAAAATATGGAGACTTTACTCTTTCTTACAAAATTTGTCCCAAAACATGGGCTTTTAGCCCCAAAACTGTCCTTTGAGGAACCCATTCCCAACAAGCTCCCAACACAAACATGGTGACTCATCCTCGAGTCACTTTTCGAGCGTGAAGATCTTGGAGCAAAGACCTCCCAGCTCGACCTATATGATTGCAACCTCAGTAGTGCACTGTGCGGCCACCTGCTTCGCTTCCTCAACCAAATTTTCGATTGCTGGTCCTAAACTGTCAGTCTAAAGCTTCTACTGAGTTTCTTGCAGTTGAGCAAGATTACCTTCAATAGAGGCTATATTCGAATAAGCCTCATCCAACCAGGGCTTCAAGCCCACATTTTGCACTACCTCCTTGTGATGCGCTACAACTACCTGTTCTTTCAATTACTTGGCCTCCTGCAGCCTTCCCAGTCTCTGTGTGAGAGAAATGGTTTGCACTGTACCTTTTACTTCATCATAGATCTGCTGCAGTTCTTGCACTTCGGTCTTTAGCTGTTGTACATTAGGGTCCTCCTGTAGGCTTTTTAGGACCTCAAATGACTGTTCAAAATGATGTGTGCAGTCTACTACTAAATTTTCTACCACCGCTATCACCTATGTGACAACAAATGCACACTGCTCCTTTACTTCTGGAAGAGTTGAAGGCTGGGCCTTTAGCTATAAATATGCAATCTATAGGATCAATTCCAGCTGAACCCTAGCCAACTCTATGCGGGCATCACGCACCCTTGTAGCAAGCTTGCGAACGCGCACCTCAGCCGGTTCTTCCTCCGGAATGGCTAGCTCCGGGACCATTTGGCATGCCTCCTCCACAACCTAAATTATGCGCTTGTTTTGGTCGGTTACCTCGGTCACAACGGCAATGGAAAAGTATCACTATAGGGCCATCTCCTCATTATTAATCTTCTTCTCACTGATCACCTGTAAAGCTTGGTGTTCACGGGCCCTCAACTCCACGATCACTCCATCCTACAATAGGTGGAGCACCTCGCTAGGGAGTGCTGCCAAGTTCAACCCCATTCCCTTGTGAGCCTTGACAGTGGGCCTGTTAGCTTCATTATTTGTGGTCAGTGCTCCACCCGGCAACATTATCGCCTAGGAGACCTTCGCACGTAGCATCTCAGTAGCTTTTGAAGTACTGATAGCGAGGCTGGTGGACACCGTACCAACATGTGATGCATGGAACTACATCTCCTACAGACCTGTCTGGATGGCCCCCAATAGTAGCTGCTACTGCTGCTCGAATTGCTGTAGTGCCTCTGTGGAGACATCCTGCACCGTGTCTCCAATGTCATGCAAATCGCACTCTGCGAGGGTGATTAGATCCAGCAATGCCTTAGTGGCCTTGGATTTCTTCCTCGACCCCACTTTCTCTTGTTCCTTTGGATGCTTGATGTGGTCTGACGTCGTCCGCAGGTCTGCGCCATGCTCCTGTGTTGCTCGTTCGTTTCTTCCTCTATTTTGGGCGAAGGTGACCTCACGCCTTTGTCAGAGCCATGCTTTATTTTTCCTATTTTCTGTTCCTTCTACTGGGTGGCATCGCGCTCTGCCTAGGCCTTTTCAGTAGCCTCCTTCTTCCTCTTCTTAGCTAGCTGCACCATCTTGAGCTTGGCCTCACTTTTCCGCTGCACAATGGACTTGTTCGGCCCCACTGCCAAGTCTGAGGTAGTGCTCCACTCTACCAACCAGTGATCAAGTACTGCATCAATTGCATCGTCCATTGCCAAGTAAGGCAAGCCATACCATGTCCGCTGAGGGTCCTATCGTGCCCTGATTGAGACCCAGTGAAAATATGCCTTGAACTCTGTATGCCCCTACGGTTTGTCGAACATAGTAGGCAGCAACCGCAGTTTGTGATTGATATCCATGAAGATGTTCATTTCCATCAAGATCCAGAAGATCTTGCTATCCTTGATGTGTTGAACATCCTTGGTTGCCCACAGCGAAGCGTACTTCGCTGTCTCTGGGAGGTCCAGTGCGATTGCGGGGAATTGATTGTCTTTCGGTAGCTCCTAGGCTACCAACACAATAGAGAGCAAGAGCCACACATAGTAGAAGGTCTTGCTAAGCTCCTATGCCTTGCGACAGTTCACAAGGAACTCACCACAGAGATAGTGTGACCAATTGAACTTGACTCCTTCAGCGTATTGAGCTGTGAGCGCGATGACTAGTGTTGCCACATCATCTACGTGACACTTTCTCATAACCTTTCCTGCCAAAATCTGTGTGGCCACCTTGACTACAGGGTCACAGATACTTGAGATGGCATAGCCTTGTGACTTCTTCACGAGCTTGAATTTCTCCTTCATGGCCTCTGCGAGGGCCTACTCGCCACCTTTTCTTCCAAACATCATGGCAATATTTTCCCCTGTGTAGGGTAGTCGTGTGGTCTTATGGATCAATCTATCATTGATAGGTATTGGCTTCTCTAGCCACAAACACCCATCGTGCACCAAGTATAGCAGCTTCTTGATGACCAAGACTGTAATGGGGGTGCGATTGTAGTGCAGCACCAATAACAGGTTGAGCATACCTGCCTTGTCTACTACTCTGAGCCACTTCCATGGATCTAATGTAGTCATCTCAGTGGTTGTGTCAATAATGTGGCACATTAGCTACTCGGTCGCCAAGTTTAGGAACTTCTCATGGTCAGCTAAGTCCCAATCTTGCAATTTTAATAGAGGAACCTACCCTAAGTGTAGTCCTTCAAAGGCAATTTCATCCAGTAGTAGAGGGGTTTGCAAGGGGACCTTGCTCTCATCAATATCCTTTGGCGCCTTGGTATTTCCCTTGCACGGAGGGACTTACTCGAGTAGCTTAGTAATAGGGTAAACACCCTGGACTTCAACTTCATCCACTTCTATCCCCAAGTCCTCATCATCCATCAAGGAGTGCTCAATTTCTTCCTCCTCCAACTCCACGTTAATTTTTTTGCCCTTTTCCTGTGTGGTGGGCTTGTCCTTTGGAGGGTTTCTTCTTGACGACATGCGCACCGGTATCACAGCCTACTTTCCCTTCTTATTCTTCGTACTCTCCTTGGTTGGGGTCGACTTCGGTCTAGGTGTCCATGGTGATTTCAGAACATCAACTAATACCTCTGCAACCTCTGGAGCAACTCCCTCTACCTCCCTAACAACTTCTGGCACAACCCCATCAACTGTCACTGCTTTGACATCCATAGATTTTGCAGGTGTCAACATGATGCTATGCAACAACTCCTATGTCTCCTTTGGCAACGTCTCAAAGACTGAATTGGCCAGCAAAGCTTCAAATTTTTCGTGGTTCATGTGCACCTGAGAGGTCAACAACTCAATTCTCAAAATGCTAAGTGTTTTTTGTTGGGCGTCCAATTGTAATTTATAGGGAATTTTGAATTAAAATCCGACCATTCCCCCCACATTTGGTTCATTAATGTTGGATTGGAAGTAGATTTCCAAGGATCTTCCCCATAAATTTTGTCTTAAATGTCGGTCGCCCACTCCATTTTGCCACATTCCTACCATCAAATCATGAACAATGACTTTAACGGTCATTTTCTGGCTGACCTGCCCGATTTCTTCCTGAGTAGCACAACTCTCTTCGCACTGTCACGAACCCTGTGACATTTCCTCACTCCGCACAATCCACCAATTGCACAGTCCCCCAACCTGAGAAGTGTAGTTTATAGTCCCATGCCTCCTTTTAGTTGCCTAGAGTGCTAAGACAATTCTACCCTCATATAGTCACTTGGCCGGATCACTGGTGTATGGCTTCAATCAGCTTCCATTCACCTTTCTTGGGAAGGGATCTCCATTTAATTTAACCAACTAAACAACACCATTAGTAATCTCCTTAATGACATAAGGCCCCAGCCAGTGCATTTTGAACTTCCCTAGAAATTTATCAAACTTGTTGTCATATAACAAAACCAGATCATTTACCTTAAAGATGCACAATTTGATGTGCCAATCATGCCATGCTTTTTCGTGCTGCTTTTGGACGTGTTGGTGAAATCCAACTAGAAATATTTCTTCCTCAAGCTCAGCAAGCTGTGTGAGCCTCTCTTCCAGGGCTCCATGATCCATCATATCTGTGAGTTCTGATATGCGTAGACTAGGCACAATGTATTCCATGGGAATCACTGCTTCAACACCATATACCAGCATAAAGGGTGTCTGCCCAGTCAACATTTTGCATGTCGTTCGATAGGACCATAGTACTGCGGGTATGCGAAGGTCCTAATCACTTCGCTGAGCATTGTAAACCTTGGTCAGTGCATTTTCTAGCACCTTATTGAATGCTTCCACCATCCCATTATCCTATGGGTGATAATGCATGATTTTCTGGTGATATACCTAAAGTTCCTCCTTCAACACGCTAATTGTTTCATTCAGAAAGTGTGTACCACAATCACTCATCAAAATCTTTGAGCACCCAACGCGTCAGTACATACTCAAAGAGAAACTTCACAACGGTCGTGCCTATGTAGTCCTTCACAGGCTGTGCCTTCACCCATCGAGTCAAATACTCAATCGTGGTGATAATGTACCGCGCTCCCTTCATCTTCCCTTGGGGCTGAATGGGTCCCACAAAATCTGTTGCCCATTTCTCAAAGGGTTGCAACATCATCTGTGGGTTTAGAGGAAGCTCATACCTCAGCGATGGTGTGCGAGTACTTTGACACACATCACACACCTTACAATAAGTTTTTGAATCCTGATGGAGGGTTGGCCACCACAACCCTACACGTAGAATCTTCTGCATGGTGGCCCTTCCTGCATAATTCCCTCCTGCGACGCTCCCATGAGCATCTTCGAGGATACTGCTCCTTCCAAACTCTAGTACATATCGTCGCAATACTTCATCAGACCCCGTTTTGTACATATGTCTGGCAATGACAGAAAAGTTTGTTGCACGTACCACTAACTCCTTTTTCTACTGGATGGTGTAACCTTCTGGGGCCATTCTTGTCATTAGGAAGTGTATGATGTCTTCAAAGTGACCATCTGCAATGCGCACTTCAAATAGATGTGCATCAGCCAATCCCTCCTCCAAATTAGTGGTCTCTTCCCTTATTTCGATGCGCGACAGATGGTTTGGTCCCACGTTTAGTAGTTCAAGCTTCACAATAACCTCAAAATCATATTCCTAGAACAATAACAACCACCTACAGATTCTACCCCCTAGCACAAGCTTATTGACCAGGTATTTCAACGCAGAATGATCCGTATACATCTTAAAATGTCCACCCAGCAAATAGTGTCTAAACTTCTGGAGCGCATATACCATGGCTAACCCTTCGCACTCGGTGGTGGAATAGTTCTTCTCAGCCTTGGATAACCTCCTGCTTGTGAATGATATAGGATGGTCCAATTCTCCTCCGCTAGCCTATGTCAGTACTACTCCTAGTGCTATACATGACACATCTACATGTACATGAAACTCCTTCTTCCAATCCGAGAAGACTAAAATTGGTGCAATGACCATTTTCCCTTTCAATACATCCAAGCTCTTCTAATAGTCCTCGTTCCAATAAAACATGACATCCTTTTTCAACAACTTAGGTGCCGTGATCTAGGCATAGCCCTTGATAAACTTTCTGTAATACCCAGTATGTCCTAAGGTTGCACACAACTATTTCACACTCCTTGGGGCCTCCAAGTTAAGTATCACTGTGATCTTCGTGGGATCTACCATCGTCCCTGTCTACAAACTACATGACCCAGCAGAGTCCCAAAGGGAACACAAAATAGGCATTTCTTCAAATTGAGAGCAATTTGGTACCTTCAACAAGTATCTAGCACTAGGCGTAAACTTGCCACATGGTGTTTTACCAGTCGAAACACAGTCTAGTGATCAAAGTACACCTCTAGAAACTTATGAATGAATTCTTTGAATGCAGCAATGACTACGTGTGAAAAACTTGCAGGCATATTCTTGAATTCGAAAGGCATTACAGTGTACTAAAAACATCCCCATTCAGTCACGAAGGTCATCTTTCTTCTATCTTCAGGTGTGATTTTGATCTGATGGTACCAAGAGAACTCGTCAGTGAAGGATTATGCTTCCTAGCCACCTACATTATCCAATACCTCATTAATGAATGGATTCGGGAAAGGATCATGTACACAAGCGTCATTCAACTTCCTAAGATCTACGCATATTCATATTTTGTCCTTCTACTTCGTTTCCTATACCACCATTGGGCTTACCCAATGAGATTCTTCTACGTGCTCAACGATGCGTGGCGCGAGCATCTTGTTTAGCTCTAAGCAGACCTTCTCCTTATACTTTGGATTGAGATGGTAAGGTCTTTGCTTAGCCGAATTCACGTTGGGTTTTAACGTGATCTTCATAAAACCTAGGTCTCTTGTTATCCCCTTTAGCTCCATAAACTTGGTAGGGAACAAATCTTCATATTTTTAGAGAAATTTAGCGACCTTATCTATCGTCGCATCATCCTAGTAATCTCCAATCTTCGCAAATTTTGGCTCCACCTCTGTACCAATATTTACCTATTTCATTTTCAATGGCATGGTTATATCAGGATTCTCAATATGTTGTCCCTAGACCTTGTGGTGACCCTCAGTTTCATGGATATTAATCTTTTGTGGATCCTCGTCTTCCTTTTCAGCAGTCACGGTAAAGCATTCCAGTGCATGGCTCAGTTGAGTAGTCCAATTGTGTTGGATTAAATCTAAAGGATCCTGCGGTATCCTAAAGATTGTTGCTTTAACTTCTTGTAGTGCTTTGTCAATACAGTCAAACCCATCTTCGAAGCTGAACGCCATTATGAATCCTTCATGCAGAATATCCCATTCACGTGTACCATGGTGGAGCTCTAACTCCAAGTACTAGTTCATTGAGATGACATCCAAGGTGTGAAAGAACAAGTGCACCCATTTAGGTTGGGGCTTCGCTCTATAAGCCTTAGCCCATTTGGCCAAGTGTACATGTGGATAATCCTTCCCATCATATTTTTCTGTCATTCATACCTTCAGCTTCCCAAAGTGTGTTCTCATCATCCTCCTACACTTGCGCTAATCATCAAAGCTACCATTGTGCGTACCCCACCATCTTGTAGGTGTAGCGTGTAGTGCCCAGTCCAAAGCCTGGACGCGCTTCTTTTCTGGTACCTCCCTCTCAAATGCATCCAAAAATACCTCTACATCGTTCAGACCATCGTAAGTGGGCAGATCTCTTACCTTTGACAATACACAACGCAGTGACTAGGTGATCATGTTATAGCTCAACGTGGTTACTTCATGTAGCTAATTCTTCCAATGCTCTAATTCTTCATTAGAGTATGAGGTGCAAGAACTCTCACGATCCCATGTAATTAGTCCATCCGCTATTGGATTCACCGAATCTTGGTCTCACGCTGTTATTTTATATATGCAGTCCAAATCGTCATCACTTTCATAATCGTGCATTGGTTCAGTATAGTGAGATCGTTCAGCAAGATCTAGGGGTACTATTACGCGAAACGATTTCTTTTCAAATATCATATTTCGCTTCTTTAGGTTGATTACCTCATTCATGTCAGTAGCCCAATCAATGCCAAGGAGCACAGGGTAGGGGTTGCTATCATCCATAATTTCTATCACTTCAAAGTCAGCCAATGCGCTCGCACCTTTAATATCTGCAGTTACCCCTTGCAGTCGTCTCGTGGGGATGATCTTCTGCTAATTTTCGATCCTTAACTGAATTGGAGACCACTGCAGCATGGGTGTACCCATCCACTCCCAAGCCTACTTTGGTAAAACGTTCGCGTCTGAACCTAGATCTAGAATAACCTGATCCATTTCATATTCTCCTATCTATGCAGTCAATCTCTTCTCTCGTCCTATCCTTACCTTATGTCTACCGATCTTCTGTACCACGCGTAGTTCACCCGGACTATTTCTAGTGCATCTATTTATAAGCTCTTGTAACCCCTTCATATTCTTGTTGTCATGCAGTAGCTTCATGCAGGTCCCTAGAAAGGTCGTCAGCATAGAAGGGTCCATTTCTTGATTAGGCTTATACCTGCTCCCTGAGGTAGAGGCCTTAGCAAAGCTCTTCTCTACTTCCATGAACATTTCACGTGCGGGCTCGAAAACAAACTCAGCCTCCTTCACAGGAGCTTTGCGAACCCATGCATTGTCTTCGGGTTGTTTTCCATTATCATCACCCATTGCACACTTCAGAGCACTATATTCACATTTGGATCCTCTTTGCAAGGCTCAACCCTCATCATCTGTAGGTTCTGAGTTAGCTGAGGTGGTAGCACCCCTTTTTCGCGTATCCTCGCTATCAGTGTAGGTCAGTCCTCTATCTCATGATCAAAATGAGTACAATATCTGCACGATGGACATGCTGGGTTAGTGCATTCATAGGCATAGTGTCCTAGTATTCCATAGTTGTAGAAAATTAGTTGTCCTGGGCCTCTTCTAGGTCCTCCTCCGCCTCAGCCTCGTCCGCGCCCCTGAAAGCCTGTTTGCGCCATCCCAACAGTCTAGTCAGGGGGGCGCATTTCTACATGAAATCTATAGGCGAGTATTCTGTCCATCATCAATTCATAACTTCTGTACTTCCACTCATCATGCCCTACCGACCTGCAGAAGTTGCAAAATAGTTGTTGTGGTGTTTGTCAAGCTTTTGCAGCAAATGGTAATTATCAGTTGTATGTTTCCCTGCTACATGACATATAGCGCACCATAGCGTAGGCCCTATGTTATCACTCAGGTTTTCCTGAAAGTTGTAAGAGATGGAAAGGAGTCCAAGGTAACCACAGACCAATCTTTTAGATACATAATCTAGACAATCTGTATCCAGAGAGGGCTCTCTCTTTATGATTTAGCTTTGCTTTTAAAGGTATTAGGCTAGTTATGAAGTGCAAGGGTTTTGTTTGAGTTTGGGTGGTGAGATTCAATAGAACGGAGAAGTAAGACAGAGTGGTTCAATCCATTGGCCTAATGGAGTCAAAGAAGATGGCTTTCTAGATTTGGTTTCTTAATAGAGGATGGCTTCATAGAGCAAGGTAGTCAAACAGGGAACAAATAAAGACTTGAAACAGATGGAATGGGCTCAAGTTGGGTGAGGGGCAGTTAATAATCCTTCAACCTATTTAAAGAGGGATATTGGATGATTACTGATAAGGAGAAGTTAAGTATTCTTTAGCAAATAATCAACATGAAAGAATTAGGAAACAGGAGCAATTAAGATTTCACTATTTATCCTAATTCTAAAGAAAACATAGAGAAAAATAAAGACTGAAAACAGAGTGCAATCAAGCATATTCTGAAATTAATATTTTCTTTACCATTCAGATTATGAGACACATATGATATAATAAACAAGAAAACTTTAAAACACAAGATATAGAGGACTCATTGATCCAGTGGTTGATTCAAGAAATCTGTGACAAGTCCTCCTCTTCAATTCTTCATCCAGTCGGCCATGCAAAAGTTGATTCCAATAGCTCTTTATTCCAAAAATTCAATATTACAGCAAAGTCTAGGAATCCCCCCTCAATACTCCAATGGGGGGGTATTTATGCTCAAAATTTTAAAACAAATATCTCATAATAGCTGTGAGATAATATCTATTATGACTAATAATAGTTTACGAGTAAAAATAGAAGCAGCTAGTCTTGAAAATACAAAAAGATCACTGTTGTTGTGCTGGTCCGGTTTTTGTTGAATGTGCTAGAGGCAGGCCTTAGGATTTGGCTTGCAACTATCTTCTTCAGTAACTCTGCACTGGCCGCCTATCTTCACTAATAGTCTTTAATTCTGATCTGATACTCTTTGATTCTGATCTAATACACTTTAATGCTGATCTAATACTCTTTGATTTGCTCTAACACATTGTTCACCTTCATTTACCTTACTGTGGTTAATTGCCCAAATTTCTCCTTTTACCCACGGTAACCGCACAGTAGGATAAATACCTGTTGTTGGGACATTGGAGATTGTTCTGCACCTTCTAATTCATAACATTCAGATCTTTCTGTGGAGATTGCGTTCATTGGTGCACAAATTTCTGACCTCCGAGATAGCTGAAAAGGTACCTGTAATTGAGGAGGAAAACTGTATACTATGGGTTGAATGGCCAGCTCAGAGTTCATCGCTGTAGCTTTTTCTGGTTAGGTAGCGGCTGAAACTAGAGCAGATAGTTTTTTGCACGAGAGCGTGATATGCAGAAAAATATAGCAAAAATGACAATTTACCCTTTTATTTGACAAAATGTAGTTTTGGCAGGATTTTTTGATTTCATTGGGAGGATGACGTAAGTAGTACGGATGATGACATGGCGGGTGATGTGGTGGGTGACGTGGTAGGTGACATCAGCAAAGGACAGATGACGTCAGCAGGTGGTGGTAAGCGATTTTTCCCGCACCGCTTTTGGGGCTGAGTGGTTTCGAACAGAGGGCGGGCGAGCAGGCTGAATAGGTGACATGAGGCTTTGTACGGGCGGAAAACCACCGACCTCCGTGAGTTAACGCTCGGTGGTTATGGTGGTCGCGATATCGTTTTCGGCCGTTGGATGATCAGGGGTTGATCGAATGGCGGACAGGCACTGGAGATGGCGGGGAGTTATGTAGTGGGGCCGATGTATTAATTAAACGATTTTAATAGTTTCGGGTGTGTTTCTATTGGTCAGGGCTTGGTTATTAATCAACCCAAATGGTTGATTAATCCCATTATCGCGTGGTGGGAAAAAGTTATTAACAGGTTTCAAATAAATCCGTTAATTCTGGTTTAAACAATGTTATGGTCGTATTTCGACCGGGGCAGGAATATATAAAATTTGGGGGTTTTTTAATGTATTTATATAATACGGGGTTGGGCAAATTTTTTTATAAGGGAGTTATATAATAAAAGTTAGCAATTAATATGAATTTGAAATAAAAAACGCTAAGTTATAATGTGAGGAATTTACATTTAAAACTTAGGCTAAAGAAAAAATGGGTTTATATGATAAATATGGCCATTTTTATTCTCTATCCCTAAAACAGGAAATTCAAATATGAACTAGGCAAGATTAAGTTGTTTGGCCATTCATCAATTGTGGCATAAATTAACAAGTTGCACACAATTCTTATTACAAAAAATGAAAAAGTAGTGGCATTTTGGACTTGCACACTTTCCTGGTCTTTCTTTGTTTGGGGTTCATTTCTTTCACTTTTTTGACCATTTTATTCTTTTTACCCTTTGATTTTTCTTTTAGGTCATACCTTCTTTACATTTTTACATTTTTTGATTTTTGATAATATGGAAAACCTTTGCAACAAGGAAAGGGATGAACATATTATAGAGCTCATCAAGTCAATCATGAAATATGACACCTATTGGTATAGGAGCATAAGAGTGGCTCCACTTGGGGATGGCTTTCCCTGGTGGAAAGTCAAGAACAGTAGGTCAGATGGCCTTCTAAATAACTTAGACTATGCTATGAAATCTCCTTTTGCTGGTTGCTTTATTGTATATATGACATCACATTTTGTGAAGCTTAGGGCCTTCTCTTCAGGCTTCAACTGCAGCGAGTTACTATCCAATCCAAACTGTGACATTATTAAGGATATAGTATGTACATGTTAGAGTCAGAATACATTAAAAAATGGGATCAAAGTAATGTTTTAGCATTCGACCATTCGTTGGTCCTTCTTCTGTTTCTGTGCCATCCAAGCTCTTCAGAAAGTAAGTATTGTTCCCTTGCAATGCCTGGATGATAAATGGCCCTTTCCACAAGAAGTCAAACTTCCCATGTTTTCCTTGATCTTCTCTCCTTGAATCCCACCTTAGAACTTTGTCTCCAATGTAGAAGTCTTCTGCTTTGGTCCTTTTATCAAATATTTTCTTGAATTTTTCTTGTAACAGTTGGGATCTTTGGTGCACTTCTTCTCTAGTCTGCTGCAAATGGATGGTCTAATTTATTCTCCTTTGAATGTCATTGGGTTCCACCTGAGCTTCTTGCAGTAATTTCATTACAGGAACTCCTAAATATGAAGGAAACACAGCTCCATGCCATAGACTACCTCATAAGGGCTAGTTCTAATAGATCTCTTTGTAGTAAGTGTGTCTGCCCATAGTGCGTTTGTAAGTTTCTTGTGCCAGTTTTTCTAGTTCTCTTCCAACAATTTTTTAATAATGTTAATCAGGCTTTTATTGGAAGATTCAACTAGAACATTACCTTGAGGGTAATAGGCTGTGGATTGGCCTAAAGTGATATGGTATTTGTTACATAAATTTATTATTTTCTTGGACTTGAAGGCATCAGCATTATCGATTATGATCTTTTCAGGACAGCCAAATCTAGACAATATGTTGGTTTCTAAGAATCCTATAATCACTGTATCATTGGCTTGTCTAGAAGGAATGGCTTCCATCCATTTGGTGAAATAGTCTGTGGCAGTAAGAATCCATTTATGTTGGCCAGAAGAGGGAGGGTGTATTTCTCCAATGAAGTCCAAACCCCATTGTTGAAAGGGCTTTTCAGTGGAAATTGGTCTCAAGGGTAAGGGTAACAGTTTCCTTTTGCCTTCAAAAATTTGACATTGTGGCAAGCAGTTAGAAACTTCTTTACATCAGCGAACAAGGTTGGCAAGTAAAATCCAGCCCTTAGGATTTTGTCTGCAGTTGATTTCCAGTAAAGGTGTCCACCGCAGTCCCCTGCATGAAATTCTTTGAAAAAATTGTCAGCTTCTTCTTTTATTAAACAATTCAATAGAATACCTTCATGTATTTTCCAAAAAAGGGCATTATCTAAAATACAAAATTTTGAAGCTTTCAACTTCAAAAACCTTTTCTTTGTTCTGGATAACCATGGAGGAGCCTGCAAGTTTAATAATACATGAGTTATATCAGCATACCAAGGTGATTCTAAGAAGGCCTGGCTAATTTGTGGAGTCGCCATCTCATGTTCAATATCCAGTTCATTAATATCTAGGGCTTGAAAGTTTGTTTCTGTCATGAGTCTAGCCAATCCCTGTCCTTTTATAAGCTTTTTAGGTTTTGTTTCAATATCATACTCCAATATATTAGCTATCCATTTACCTCATTTTCCTTCAATCCCATCCTGAGTCAGGATGTCTTTGACAACAGCATTTGGTACATAAGCTACTACATGGGAGTACAATATATAGACTCTGAAGTCTTTAATAGCTTTCACAAGTGCAAAAGCCTATTTTTCCATGAGTTTGTAATTTAGAGGTGCATCTCTAAGTGCTTTACTAAAAAGGGCTATGGGTTTTTCACATCCTTGATCATCTTTTTGCAGTAAAACAGCTGCTATAGTGTGTTCTAATGCAAATGAAAAAATTATGAAGTCTCTATTGAACTTTGGACTTGTAAGGACTGGTGTTCTGGTCAAAGCCATTTTAATTTCTTCAAATGCTTGTTTGGATTCTACTATCCATTTAACCTTTGAATCATTTTTTAACATATTGTTCAGCAATCTAATTAATTCGGCCAAATTAGATATGAATCTTCTTAAAAATTTAATCTTTCCTAGGAAATCTTGAAGTTCTTTGACATTTCTGGGGTGGGGTATTCGCAGAATAGCTTCTATTCTGGCATGATCAATTCTGATGCCATCTTTGGAGATGATATGGCCTAACAGTTTGCCTTCTTCTGGACCAAACAAAGACTTTATAAGATTTAATGAAATACCATACTTTCTGCATTTTAAAAACACTTGTCTCAAATGATCTAAATGTTGCTGATCTGATCTAGAAAAACGGTGAGGTCATCTGTATATATAACCAAAAACTCATGAATTTATTTTGCAAAAGCTATGTCCATTGCTCGTTGAAAGGTTTCCCCTGCATTCTTAAGTCCGAATGGCATTTTAACATATTTGAATATACCCCATGGTGTTGTGAATGCATTCTTTTCTTGGTTATTAGGATGAACCATAATTTGATTACAACCTGAAAACCCATCCAAAAGTGAAATCCTAGAAGCACCTACTACTCTTTGTAAAATATGATCCATCTTAGGAAAAGGGTAATTGTCATTCAGAGAAACCTTGTTTACATTTCTTAAGTCAACACATAATCTAATTTCTCTTGTTTTCTTCCTGGTAGGCACTAAATTAGACACCCACTCTAAAAATCTGATTGGAGCAATTATCCCTGCATCATGCATTCACCTGATTTCTTTTTCAATTAAAGGAAGCAGTACAGGGTTGATTCTTCTGAGCTTTTGTTTGAATGGTTTTTGATTTTCTTTGAGGGGTATTGTATGTTGAATTACAGAGGTGTCATAAGATTTCAAGTCTTCATAGCTCCAGGAAAAAACATCCTGGAATTCTTTGATCAGTTCAACATACTTAAGTTTTTGATCAGGGGGCAAAGATTTGGATAATTTTACCATTTTTGGATTCTCTTCAGTTCCTATGTTGTAGTCTTCAATGTCTACTTTTAGAGGTTCCATCTTGGGTTTATTTCGAATATTGTTGGAATTAAAGAGATCTTCCAAAGGAGTTAATCCTTTGGGCAAATGATTGTCTTTCAAATTGATAACTTCAGATTCTCCTTCAATAATCTCATCAACATCCATTTCTTTAAGATCTTGTATTTCCTTTTTGGTAAATTTTGTTGGATGAAGCATTTGAGTTGCATTTTCTGCTGAAATGTCTATTTCTATCTGATTTGTTTGATCAAACTCACTAATTGTATCTACATCTATGTTAGTGCTAGAAAATTCTTCTTCTAGGGTTAAAAAATTGTTGATCTGATTATCATTGTCAAACACTTGCCAATTCTTTACATTATCAGGTATGGCTGGCCTGTGTCTAATTTCACCTGTGAATTGATGATTTGGTTCAAATGGTAATTTACAGGTGCTGGCAAACATTGCCAAGCTATGAGCTTGCAAGTTATGTTTTCTTGGGATTTTGGCAAGCTGAGTTTCTAGAAATGTATTGAGGATCTCTATAGTTGTTCCTCTGTACTCTCTTAATCTGGGATCATTTGTTAAGAACTTCCCTTTTATCTATTGAATGATTAAATCAGAATCTCCTAGGACTGACACTCTAGTTGCTCCCAATTTCTTGACCAGTTTAAGACCTAGCAATAGAGCTTCATATTTAGCCATATTATTAGTGCACCTAAAGTTTAACCTGTAGGCATGGCCTTCAGCATGATTGTTTTCAAGATTGTGCACCCAAACTCCTGCTCCTACTCCTAATTTGTTCACAGAACCATCAAATTCTAAGCACCAAAGGATTTCACGTTCATAATTAGTATATGGAGTTTCAGGGATCTGTTCAATAGGGAGATTTGGTTTTTCAGTTTCTTCTGGTTTATCCGATGTTTCATGATTTTCAGAAATTTCTTGGATTCGGACACTAGATCTTTCATTTGCAATTTTTTTGCTTCATCTGCTAGAACTTTTATTTCATGTGGGGGATCAATTTCAATATTGTAAAGGATAAAAGAATCCATATCTAAATGTACTGAGTAGATAGGGAAATTCTGAGGTTTCTCTTGACCACTTACTACATACTTCATTAAGGTTTCTCTCTATAGTTTCTTGGGTTGACCAAACACTAAAATAGTAGTGTAAGACATGTCTAACTGTAGAGATCCTTGAAGCTTTGCACCCTAATATCTAGAAAATAACATGCCATACTTTGGTGGAATATCAACTACTATTACGTCCATTAAGATGGTTTTGGTAAGATATTGGACTAGTGACACACATAAGTCTTTGATTAAACCCAAACATTTGACCTGACTTGAATCAAAAGAGAAAAGGTCTTTATATGGCCTGGTGATGTCAAGCTCTAACCTCTCCATTACAGATTTAGGCATTAAGTTATGGGAAGCACCAGAATCAAACATGGCATTATGAAGTATTTTATCATGTATGTTTAAACTTACATAGAAAGGAGGAAGTTCTCCCTCTACTGTTTTTCCATTTACTCCAAGGCCAAATATCAATTCAGGCTGATCATCAAAAACATTTATTGAATCTTCTGTCACCGAAATTTTGAGTGATCTGCTGATTTGACTTCTGTAGACATCATGTTTAGCTAATTTTGATAATGGAACAACTATCTTTAGTTTGCCTACTTTTGTCTCAATAGTGAAAGGTTTTTTGGTCTGAGTTCTTATATTTTGGACAGCTGGATTTTCTTCGTTTCTCTCCTATTCAGGAGTGGGGTTATGGGCCGAAGTTGCTTCCAAATCAAGTTCTAGAGGCTCTCCTACTTTTCCTTTAGAAGGAATAGAAGTGGAAGGTTGTCCGTTAGGTGGTTGATTATCTGATACATCTTCAACAATTGGGTTATTAGGGTTAGGATCTGTTCTAGAAAGAATATGTAGAGGGGGGGCAATGATCTTACCTTTGTTAGGCTGCTTGGTATCTTTCTGTTTACTGGTTTCAGGGACATATATTCTTCTGCTCCTCAGATTGTATTGTTTGTGGACTTCATAAATGGCTGTATCATATCCCTCCCTAAAGTCAAATGATTCACCTGATTGAGTTTCGAATTGTTTAAGGATGTGAGCTTCTTGATCCTCTTGGGTCAAGAAAACTTGTTGTTCATTATTGAGTCCCATCAAATTAATTTGAGTGTCTTCTGTTGGTTCATTAGAAGTTGAGGCTTCAACATAATTTTCTTGGAATGGGGGCCTAATATTTTGGTCAGGCCCTGTCTTTCTAGTGTTAGGATTTTGGTTCTTCCTGAAATTTGGATTTCTCCCAGTATTGCTTGGTTGACCATTCCAAGGGGATTTTCTCTCGATTGTTTCTACTCTATCTCCAAGTCTATCTATTCCTTTAATAATCACAACTAATTTCTATTCAAAGGAAGAAGGTTCTTCTTTGAAAGGTGTCCTATTTTCAGCTCTGGCTCTAGATATTTTAGATATCAGGTTGGCCTCAACACTGACAGCTACACTTTGCATCTCTTCTAAGTTTCGAGGAGCTCTTTCCCTAAGTTGGTATGCCATATCAGAATCAAATGCATCAGGGAATTTGATCAAGGCCAAATCTGGAGGAGGTCTGAGATTTTGAGGACTAGCATTGTAGACATTATTGAATCTGGTACAGTAATATTGGACAGTTTCTTATGTGCCTCTTCTTAGGTTATCATACTCTGATAAAATGTGGAGATGATATTTCTTCTTTTCCCATCTGTTCAAGAAGGTCTGATAAAGAGCTTGTGGGTCATTGATACTATTTGCAGGGAGGGCTCTAAACCATGTTCTAACATTTCCAGTTAAACTTTGAACAAATACTTTCATTCTAACATCATTAGCATCAACCTCATATCTTTCAAAATAGTCGGTCATTTTATTGGTATGTTGTTGAGTTGTGTAAGCGCCAATACATTCAAAAGAAGGGATTTTACTTTGATAGTCTTGGGGCATAGCCCCTGGATTGGCAGGTAAGTACAGGGGAGTATATCGGTTTGCCATGATTGCAGAAATAGATGTGACAACTGGAGGAGTCGGGATAAAAATGCGAATGTGTGTTGTAGATGGAGGAGTGGAAATGGTAGTTTGAGGTGTTGATGGTGAACTTGGAGAAGCTACAGTAATGACAGAAAGATTTGGTGTTCTTTCAGAGGTAAGCTCAGATTGAATGGATTTATGCAAATGTCTGTCAAGGTGTGAAGTAACAACCTCAATCTGCAAATTTTCAATGAATATTGGATTTTGAATTGTGTGGGTTAACCCAAATTCTTAAAAGGTCTCAAATAAAGAGTTTTCAAAATACTTATCAAAAGGTTCTTCCTCAGGGTAGATCCACCTCACAGGACAGGATCTTGATCTGTATAGAGGCCGAGAACTAGCAGAATTTTCTTGGCTCCCTTGTCTTCTAAGAATCCTAGGAATCAGATTAGGATTTTCAAACACAGGTGGGGGATTAGGATCAGGATTTGATCTGGTGTAATGAATCTTTTCTAAAGCCAGTTTTCTAGGTGTGCTTTTGGTTTTTTCTTGAAAGAGATTTGACAATACAACTTTAACAGTCTCTTCTACAAGGTTTTAGAGGTGGGAGTTTTGAACTTTCCTAAAGACTTTTTTGAAAAGAGGAACTGATCAAGTATTTGAAACCAACTGTCCAATCTATAAGCTAGATCGGAGATAGACTGAAGTAGCATTCATTTACTTTTGCAATTGCAAAGAAAAAGCATTTCAAAGGCTACTTCGCCAACTTCAGGCTCTGTCTATAGCTTATGAAATAAACAATAGTAACAAACAATTATTCAGGTCCCCAGTGGAGTCGCCAATGATGTTATCACTCAGGTTTTCCCGAAAGTTGTAAGAAAGGGAAAGGAGGCCGAGGTAACCACAGACCAATCTTTTAGATATAGAATCTAGCCAATCTGTATCCAGAGAGGCTCTCTCTTCATGATTTAGCTTTGTTTTTAAAGGTATTAGTCTAGTTATGAAGTTCAATGGTTTTGTTTGAGTTTGGGTGGTGAGATTCAATAGAACAGAGAGGTAAGATAGAGTAGTTTAGTCCATTGGGCTAATGGAGTCAAAGAAGATGGCTTTCTGGATTTGGTTTCTTAACGGAGGATGGCTTCACAGAGCAAGCTAGTCAAATAGGGAAAAAATAAAGACTTGAAACAGATGGAATGGGATCAAATTGGGTGAAGGGATGTTAAGAATCATTCAACCTATTTAAAAAGAGGGATTGGATGATTAATCATAAGGAGAAGTTAAGTATTCTTTAGCAAATAATCAACATGAAATAATTAGGAAACAGGAGCAATTAAGATTTCACTGTTTATCCTAATTCTGAAGAAAACATAGAGAATAATAAAGACTAAAAACAGAGTGCAATCAAGCATATTCTGAAATTAATCTTTTCTTTATCATTCAAATTATGAGACACAGATGATATAATAAACAAGAAAACTCTAAAACACAAGATATAGAGGACTCATTGATCCAGTGGTTGATTCAAGAAATCTGTGACAAGTCCTCTGCTTCAATTCTTCATCCAGTCAACCATGCAACAGTTGATTCCAACAGCTCTTTATTCTAACAATTCAATTTTACAGCAAAGTCTAAGAATCCCCCCTCAATACTCCAATGGGGGGGGCGTGTTTATGCTCAAAATTGTAAAGAAAATATCTCATAACAACTATGAGATAATATCTAGGATGACTAATAATAGTTTACAAGTAAAAATAGAAGCAGCTAGTCTTGAAAATACAAAAAGATCAATGTTGTTGTGCTGGTCCGGTTTTTGTTGAATGTGTTGGACGCAGGCCTTAGGATTCGGCTTACAGCTGTCTTCTTCAGTAACTCTGTGCTAGCTACCTGTCTTAACTGATAGTCTTTAATTCTGATCTGATACTCTTTGATTCTGATCTGATACACTTCAATGCTGATATGATACTCTTTGATTTTCTCTGACATACTGTTCACCTTCATTTACCTTACTGTGGTTAATTGCCCAAATTTCTCCTTTTACCCATGGTAACCGCGCAGTAGGATGAATACCTGTTGTTGGGACATTGGAGGTTGTTTTGTGCCTTCTAATTCATAACATTCATATCTTTCTGTGGAGATTGTGTTAATTGGTGCACAAATTTCTGGCCTTTGAGATAGATGAAAAGGTACCTGTAACTGAGGAGGAAAACCGTATACTACGGGTTGAATGGCTAGCTCAGAGTTCATTGTTGTAGCTTTTTCTAGTCAGGTAGTGGCTGAAACTGGAGCATATAGTTTTTTGCACGAGAGTGCAATATGCAAAAAATTATAGCAAAAAAATGACAATTTACCCTTTTATTTGACAAAATGTAGTTTTGGCGGGATTTTTTGATTTGATTGGGATGATGACATAAGTAATACGGATGATGACGTGGCAGATGACATTGTGGGTGACATCAACAAAGGATAGACGACATCAGTAGATGACGTTAGTGGGGGGGTGGTAACCGGTTTTTCCCCCACCGCTTTTGGGGCTAAGTGGTTTCGGACAGAGGGCGAGCGAGCAGGATGAACAGGCGACACGTGGCTTTGTACGAGAAGAAAACCGTCGGCCCCCACAAATTAATGCTCGGTGGTTATGGTGGTCGTGATATCGTTTTCAGCCATTGGATGATCAGGGGATGATCGAACGGTGGACAGGTGTTGGAGATGGCGGGGAGTTATGTAGCGGGGCCGATGTATTTATTAAATGATTTTAATAGTTTCAGGCATGTTTCTATTGGTTGGGGATTGGTTATTAATCAACCCAAATGGTTAATTAATCCCATTATCACGTGGTGGGAAAAGGTTATTAACGGGTTTCAAATAAATCCATTAATTCCTGTTTAAACAGTGTTATGGTCGTATTTTGACCGGGGCGGGAATATATAAAATTTGGGGTTTTTTAATGTATTTAAATAATACGGGGTTGGGAAAAAATGTTTATAAGGGAGTTATATAATAAAAGTTAGCAATTAATATGAATTTGATATAAAAAGTGCTAAGTTATAATGTTAGGAATTTACATTTAAAACTTAGGCTAAAGAAAAAAGGGGTTTATATAAGAAATATGGCCATTTTCCTAAGTAAAATAGTGTTTTACTTAGGCAATGTTTATGAAATGAGATGAGTGATTTATGAGTCATATTAAGAACAGATTCTTAATATTCTAGGGGGGAAATTAGTAAATGATTAGGGAAAAGTATGAAGGGGAGTTAGTTATGTAACCTTGCCTCGCTTGAGCTGCTTCAAGTATACTGTCTGCCTCACACTTGTGATCGAGATAAAGATTAACACTTTTAGAGACAAAATCTATCACAAGTATCCTTCTGCAACACCATCTACCTACTTTAGCCTATAATTTTTTCCTTCTTTATTTGGGTGCACTTGGACTAGAAAACCCTCACAACTTTTCTTTTCTTTTCATAGAAAGCCTACCTAAGTCTGCACTTATTACATCCAAGGACTTGGATTTAATTGATGAGCTCCTTTGCTTCTCTACCTATCTACTTATCTGCCAAGATTAAACAGTTTGGTAAGATTTTTATTCTCTATCTCTAAAACAGGAAATTCAAATATGAACTAGCCAAGATTAAGCTGTTTGGCCGTTCATCAATTGTGGCATAAATTAATAAGTTGCACACAATGCTTATTACAGAAAATGAAAAAGTAGTGGCATTTTGGACTTGCACACTTTCCTGGTCTTTCTTTGTTTGGGGTTCATTTCTTTCACATTTTGACCATTTTATTCCTTTTACCACTTGATTTTTCTTTTAGGGCATACCCTCTTTACATTTTTTACATTTTTTGATTTTTGATAATATGGAAAACCTTTGAAACAAGGAAAGGGATGAATATATTACAGAGCTCATCAAGTCAATCATGAAATATGACACGTATTGGTATAGGATCATAACACCTCGCACTCAATCCTTCTTGGGCCTCCAGCCTCAAAGGAATCAGTCCTCCTCCTACAATATAGTTCGCAAAGATCGAGCAGTGGTCTTTGTCATGCCCTTGACCCTTACATTTCAGGCACCATATCTCTTCGCGCACCTCCGGTCAAATTGTTATGTCCTGCTTCAAACTTTGCATTTCAAGGAAAAGATTTTGCAACTACGCATGGATCTACTGAACCCCTAGATTTAGGTCTTGCATCAGCGTTTCATGTAGTCTTATGGCAATCTCTAAGGCCTCTGCCTGAGAAGTAATCTTTTGTTGTGACAGTACAACCCTTAGGTGAGGTAGGAGCAAAGCCACGAACCATTCACGGTGTTGTCTATCTGTTAAGTTCATATTGCCTTTTTGGATTTTACACTTCAATCTTTGATCCAATTCCCAAGGTGTCTCACCTGGTTTCATCATGATTTCCTTGAACCACACAATTGATTGTGCCTCAAATTTAGGCCTACTAAACTCTTTATTCAGTGTGGTCTGGATCTCTGCTAACCTAGCATTTGGGTTATCATTAGAGTACTTGATGTACCAAGTTAGCGCGTGATCCTATAAAGCGCTAACTAGTTTTTCCTTCTTCATGTGATAATTTGTGACGCCCTGAGCTTCCCATACAGCTTTCACGATGAACCAAAACTAGTCCGGGTCCTCATTTCCCAAGCCTTTAAACAATGGTAGCTTCGTTGAATTTGCCATGTTGAACTGTGGTGGAGTTGGCGGTGGTATGGGTGAAGTTGTAGGTGACGGTGGTGAAGTTGGAGGTGGTGTAGGTGGAGGTGGAAATCGTGGGAATCCCTATCTTATTAACTGAACTGCACTTCGTGGAAAAGTCTGTGGTACTTCCTCTTTGGCACCCAACGGTGATGAGATCAATGGGCTATATTCAGAACCCTTTCTTCCTTCATTTCTGTAAGTATTTCCACTTCGCGTAGCTCAGAACATCAAGGTAGCTGTATAACCTATTTTTTGTACAATAACATCTTAATCCAGGTATTTAAAGACTTCAATTACTTACCTCGCAGACCTTTGAAGAAGCACTGCTCCACTTCGCTGTAACTAACTAAGGTTTTGACCACGAATTCAGTCACAAATCCTCCTATGATGTGATCGATCCAATGATCGACAATACGGGTGATCTTATCCTCACAGGCTTCCAGTCTCTGTACTAACTCTGGGGTCCAGACAATGGGACCATCAAGTTTCCACCTTCCTTGCCTATCCACTAGCTTCGCGATCCACTGGTATAACTCAACTGGAATGGATAAGAAAAATATCTTGTTTATTTCTGTATACAGGTACTTGACCAGCCACTATTCCTTTATCAGCCATGGATTTCTATTTTCCTACACTGCGAATTTGTGGATCTTCCTATCCAACCAGTTTTCGATATCTTTCTTAGTTGGCTTCCAGTGATATGATATCACACATATCTGATGCAGATTCCGGTCCCAACAACAGAACCATTTGTTTCCTTTTTGGGGCCTGACTGAGGTTCAGTGTTAGTTAGCCAAACAAATCCCTACGCTACTGGCCCTTTTGGCATCAGCCCGTGGAGCGCAGATCGAAGTCTCACCCGAAGCAATATCAGGGGATGTTGGAAACAAGTTACCGCACCCTGAGATGGTTGTGATGTTGGTTTATACTCTCTGTTCCTACTTTCACACAGATCATTAAGCTTTAGGGCTCTGTCAGTCTACCCCTTTATTCCACCCTTCAGTACGTCCACGAAGGTGTACGATTAACCTTCGCGCAGCCTTAACCCACGATCTAGGTATTTTCATGCTGCTATAACAACGTATTGTATAGGTTCCCGAGTTATCTTAAGTTTTTTACTTATCTTACTAAACAATCACAGTTAGCAGCATGTAAACTGATATTCTTACTTGCGTTCAGTTAACCAATATAGTCACATATATTTGCACATCACATAAACATTGTAAATTAAAACCAAAATGCAATATAACCAAATGCAGTAATAAGAAATAATTACACAAATTTGCAGAATACTTCTATTTATTGATATGTTCAATTTAATATAGACTCTATCCACCGCGCGCACATAGCTACAGGGGTCCGTGTACTCAGCTATGCTCTTCCACCCTTGGCCTATGCACACTCAGCTGCAGAGCCTCTACCTATGTTAAGACCCAAAACACTTAGACTTATCTACCAAGAATCCAAAACTTGTCTACTTCCTTCTTAGGGATTTTTTACTTAGCTCCTTTTTATACAATCCCATGGTCTGCGGACCATGGGTGGATCTTTGTAGCTGAGTTTACATTTTACAAAATAAGGATAGACAACCCTTTATGAATCTTGACACCTTCGTGCTCTACGATCAGAAAATGTAGAGAATTTACAATTTATTACAAAATTTGTCCCAAAACATGGGCTTTTAGCCCCAAAACTACCCTTGGGGGAACTCTTTCCCAACACCCATCTTATACAAGTGACCTACAATAAGAGAAAAATTTGTCGTGCGTACTACAAATTCCTTCTTTTGTTGAGTTGTGTATCCTTCTAGAGAAATTCCTATAGTCAGAAAGTGTATGATGTCTTCAAAATGATTATCTGTCACATGCACTGCAAAGAGTTGTGCATCATGTAGTCCTTCCTCCAAATTAGTGGGTTACTCACCTGTTTCAATGCGCGACAGATGATCTGGTCCTACATTCAATCACCATGGCTTCACAATGACTTCAAAATCATATTCCTGAAACAAGAATAGCCATCTGCATATTCCCCCAACCCCCCAACAACTGCTTGTTGACTAGGTACTTTAATGCAGAATGGTATGTATACATCTTAAAGTGTCCACCTAGAAAGTAGTGTCTAAACTTCTGGAGCACGAACACCATAGCCAAACCTTTGCACTCTGTTGTCGAATAATTCTTTTCAACCTTAGACAACTTCTTACTTGTAAACGATATAGGATGATCTAATTGTCCCTCACTGACCTATGTCAGTACTGCTCCTAGCGCAATACATGACGCATCCACATGCACATGAAATTCCTTCTTCCAATCTAGGAATACTAGGATCGGCGTAGTGACCATATTTTCTTTTAACACATCCAAGCTTTGCTGACATTCTTCATTCCAAAAGAATGTAGCATCCTTCTTCAACAATTTTTCCATCGATGCGGTAATTTGGGCATGACTCTTGATAAACTTTCGGTAATAACCAATATGCCCCAGCGTTACGCGCAACTGTTTGAGACTTCTTGGAACCTCCAAATTGATTATGAATGCAATCTTAGCAGGGTCCACCATTAATCCTTATTTTCATACCACATGACCCAGCAAGATTCCGAAAGGAATGCAAAACAAACATTTCTTCAAATTTAGCATGATCTAATACCTCCAGCATGTATCCAGCATCAAGCATAGACTAGGTACATGGCGCTTCACCAGCTGAAACACCATCCAATTGTCAAATTATACCTCTAAGAACTTGTGCATGAATTCATTGAATGCTGCGATGACTACGCGCAAAAAGATCACCGACGCATTCTCTACTCCAAATGCATTACAATATACTGAAAGCATCCCCATTCAGTGACGAAGGTTGTATTAGTCCTATCTTTTGGTGCGATCTTGATCTGATGTTACCCCAAGAACCCATCAATGAACAAATATGCTTCCTATCCTCCTACATTATCCAATACTTCATCGGTGAATGGAATCGAAAAATGATCATGCACGCAAGTGTCATTCAGCTTCCCGACATCTACGCATATCCTTAGTTCATCCTTTTGCATCTTTTACTAAACTACCATAGGACTTACCCAGTTAAACTCCTCCATTGGTTCAATGATTCCTCCTGCTAACATTTTATCCAATTCTAAGTAGACCCTTTATTTGTACTTAAGATTGAGGCAATATGGCTTCTGTTTCATAGGCTTCCCATCTAGTTTCATTGTTAACCTCATTACTCCTAAATTGCTTATTATCCCTTTCAGGTATGGAAAATTTTTAGGGAACAGGTCTTGGTATTCATGGAGCAACTCAGTGACATTATCCACCATAGTATCATCCCAGTAGTCCCCTATCTTCTCAAACTTGGACTCCGTCTTTGTCCCAGTGTTCACTTGTTTTGTTTTTAGTGGCATGGTGATATCAGGATTTTCTATATGCAACCCCTCAACTTCGTGGTGACCTTCTGTTTCCAGGATATTAATGTTCCCCGGATCCTTGTCTTCCTCTTTAGTGGTCACATTGTATTACTCCAGCGCATGGCATAGTTGGGTGGTCCAATCTGGTTGAAGTAAATCTAAGGGATCTTGCGGTATTCTGAAGATTGTTGCTTTGACCTCCTGCAATGCTTCATCAATGCACTCAAATCCGTATTAAAATCTGAATGTCATCAAGCATCCTTGTCTCAAAATATCCCATTTGTTCATGCCATGGAAGAGCTCTGACTCCAAGTACCAATTCATAGATATTACATCCAAGGTGTGACAAAATAGACGCACCTACTCTGGTTATGGTTCTGCTCCATAAGCATCAGTCCATTTGGCTAAGTGATTGCATGCATCACTCCTTCCATCATATTTCTCTGTCAATCGTACCTTTGGGCAACCAAATTACACCTGCATCATTCTTCTATATTTGCACCATCCATCAAAGTTGTCTTTATGCATATCCGACCATCTTGTAGGCGTAGCGCACAACGCCAAGTCCATGGCTTGGAATTGATGCTTCTCCAACAATTCCCTTTCAAATGCATCTAGAAATTTATCAACGTTAGTTAAACTATCATAATAAGCTAGACTTCTTACCTCCGACGATACACAGTGCAGTGATTTGGTCATCATGTTACATCATAGCGTAGACACTTCGTGCAATCTATTCTGCTAGTGTTCCAATGCTGAACCTAGGTTAGGAACCCCTAAGCCAACAAATGCTTCCATTGCTGGGACCATGATCTGCATAAAGAGATGTGTGATGTCGCATCACTGGAATCCAACTAAGAAGGAAATTGAAGATTGGTTGGATAGGAAGATCCATGAATCATGGCACAAGAAAATAGAAATCCACGATTAACAAAAGAACAGTGGTTGGACAAGTATCTGTACATAGAGATACACAAAATTTTCTTCTGTTCCTTCCCAGCCAAATATACGAGTGTATCGTTAAATTGGTAGACGGCCCAAGAAAGTGCAGGTTTGATGACCCAATAGCATGGACCCCGGAGTTAGTGTGGATATTGGAAGCCTCTGAAGATCAGATCATGCACGTTGTCGATCACTAGCTTGATCGTATCATAGGAGGATTTGTGACAGAGTTCGCAGTCGATACTTTGGTTAGCTAAAACGAAGTAGAGTGATGCTTCTTCAAGGGACTGTGAGGTAAGGACTTAAGGTATTCGAATACTTGGATTAAAATTCTCTTATGTGAAAAGAGGGTTATGCAATTACCTTGATGTTTGGAGCTACGCGAAGTGGAAAGTTATTCAGGGATAGAAAAGGAATACGGCTTGAATATAGCTTGCTGATTGAGCCTCATCTGAGTGATGACGAAGAAGCAACACAGGCTTCTCTGTAGAGCACTGTCTAGTTAATAAGGAAAGGTTCTCGTGAATATCACATCCACCCACACCACCTTCATCTTCACCTCCACTGCATACACCTTCGCCCACAACACCACCACCTCCACCACCATTCAATATGGAAAATTCAATAAAATTGCCCATTTTCAAGGGCTTGGGGAATGAGGACCCAGACAAGTTTCGGTTCATCATGAAGGCTTTGTGGGAAGCCCAGGGCATTACATATGATTATATGAAGAAATATATGTTGGTAACTTCTTTATAGGAATGGTGCTAACATGGTACATTAAATACCACACTGATAACCTGATGTTTGCATTTGCAGACACTCAAACTGCGATGAATAAGGAATTCAATAGGCCCAAGTCTAAAGCACAATCAATCGTTGGATTCAAGGGAATCATGATGAAGCCTAGTGAGATACCTTGGGATTTGGATAAGGGATTGAAGTGCAAGATCCATGAAGCTAACATGAATCTTACAGATGGGCAGCACCACAAATGGTTTGTGGCTTCGTTCTCGCCTCATCTGAGGGTTGCTTTATCACAACAAAAAATTGTGACCCAGGAAAAGGCCCTGGAGATTGCGATGAGATTGCATGTGACACCAATTCAAGATGCTGTTTTAGGAGTTTATCAGAGTCATGTGGAGTTCCAGAACATTTGCCTAGAATTCCAAAGTCTGAAGAATGATAGAGTGGCTCGACTAGAGGTGTGCGAAGAGGTGTGGTGTTTGAAATGTAAGAGTCAAGGGTGTGATAAAGATCATTTCCATATCTTCCAAAATTTTGTTGCAGGGGGAGGGTCGATGCCTCTAAGGCTAGAAGCTCATGTAGGGCCAAGTGTAGGGATATCGAACTTTGTGTGTCTTATCAGATGTTTTCTCATCAGAAGTTGCATTCAAAGCAATGGTTGCTTGGTTGCCCCCATGTTGAATTTTATTATTATTCGTCTTCTTCCCTTTCTTCTTCTTCTTAGCCACCTAGTTACTAGTGTCAATACTTTCACCACGTGAAGAGCAACAAGGGGAGGAAGAAAAAATTGAGGAAGAAGGAAAAGGCTCAACTTTAGAATCAACTGGAGGTTGATTTTGTCCAGTTGGAGGAGTACTCGATTGTAGAGAATCACAATATTTTGAACCAAGGAGGTTGAAAACAACCATACTAGCAAGCCAATGGTAAATCCCATAAGGGACAATGTAGCCATATAAGGAGCAACAATATTTCCGAAACGAGGAAAAGGACTAAGATTCCCATCAAAAGGAATCCCTTGATTGGCGGACTCCGGAGTTGTTGCCATATGTTTCAATCTAAGATCAGCTAAGCAGTGAGCATGGAGGATTTTTTCCATGGTCAATTAATTTTATTTTAATCAAAATAACATAACAAAATAGAGCAGGGATAATCTAGGCAAAAGGATTACCAAGCAACTGTGAACTGCAAAATACCTCCCTGCGAACCAAGAAGTACGAGCAGGCAATCTCCCTGAATGTTGTGTTTGGTGTATCACAATGTACAAGGTGGCCGACTTAGATACCTAAGGATGGATAGAAGCCTAGTGTTCTCCTCCCATATATACCCAAAAGTACGTGGAGGACCAATCCGTATTAGCATTGTCTAATGCAAAACTGCACAGTGAGAGAATTCCTTTATACTTTACGTACTATAAAATTGCCCTATATACCCAAAGGTAAGTGGAAGAGATATGATATAATCACATACTTGGAATGAGGTATCATACTCGAAATGTGTCACTGACAAGTTAGCCACAACTGTTATGTTTTATGATGTTGTAACACGTCTCTAGCCTAGAACCTCTAAATGTTTTGCGTTAGGTTACAATGCTCCATTAGGTTAATTGAGATTAATTTTAAGTTGATCTTAATTAAGAATTTTCCTTCCAAGTTTCACCACATGATGACTTTGAAATTCATAGAAAGCAACTAACATGAGAAACATTCTTTCATTCAATTAACAATGAAAACCATAGCTAGTAAGGGATAGAGCAATCAGATCTTTGACAAAGAGAAAAGAGCACACCTAATGCAATTTCCCTAAACTATTCTTATAAGCACACACAAACCTCTAATTTCATAATGTAAGTTTTTCTTTTCAACCCCTTTAGTGTTTAAATGATCAACAGGAAACTAATGCACATAGAATCAATTAATCTTTTTGCAAGAACAAAGACTTTACGACTGTTCTTTTTCGAAAGAAATGAAGACTTTTACGACACTTTCTTTTGAGAAAAGATTAATTGACTATAAGATAAATTTGACAATGAATAGATAATGATAAAGAAATCATTTAAGAAAAATTAAACAATCAAGGCCAAATTAGGGCTAGAAAAGGAAATACAATCTTGATTTTAGAGACACAACAATCATTGATCTTTCAGCAAGCAGAAACAGAAAGAAATTTGGCAAAAGACCAATCCAAAGTTGGGAAATTTTACCTGAGGATCAACGAATCCTTGAATGGGAGATAGTGTGCTTCACATCATTGTCCCTAAGCCAAGAGTTCATTGTAGCGCACCGTGTCCTAACCAAACCTACGTTGATGCCAGAGAGGCCATTCTAGGGGATTTCAAGCACAAATTTTACCAAAAAACACTTCAAAAAGGTTGAAACAAGATCAATGGAAGCAAGTAAAGTCTACTAGAGTGTACTAGGATGAAGGTAAACTACCTGGAACAATGATCACTCCCTAGAATGGTTGCTAATTTTTTATGTGCAATTTTGCATCTATGGATAAATACAATTTCCCTAGGTGGGTAGCTACACCTAGAACAATAGATTTAAAGTGTTTATCATTTTTCTATAAAAGATAAATAAGACAAGGGACCTACTTGTTATCTTTCACTTTCCCTTTGTCTCCTTTGTATGGCTCCTGTCACTCCTTCTCAAACTTAATTCGCTTGACTAGTACCTGCAATCATAAACAAAAGTCAAAAACCAATCAAAGCAAGAGATATATCTACTATAAGCAAATGGAATCAAAATAATTTACACATATAATCATCATACATAAATAAACGAATATGGGAAAAGGTGTAAACAGATTTATTAAATAGAAGGAAGAGTTACAACCATGAAGTCCGATTCAATGTCACTCCTCTATCTTGAGCTCCATCCAACATCACATCAAAAGCACAACACTCTGGCAGCATAACAATACTTGCTTACAATCTCAAACCTCACACCAACAATATCTCCTTACAAATTATCAAATTCCAACCCTTGATCACTTAGATGGGTGCTCAATTTATAGGAAAATAGAGGTGGTTTGCTAAAAAATGAGGGTATCGAATGGCCTTCCAAACTTAGAGTTATTTTTCATGGAGGAAGGGAAGAGAGGATAGGAGGTTAATTAACTCATTCCCTATCCAATTTAGAGCTCATAGGAGATGATAAATGTCAGAAGCTTCTAGAAGGTTCCAGAAGATAAGAATAGTCCCAGAACCCTATGAGGATTTCGCTCAATCTAGCCCAGCAGAAGTCAAAGTGGGCCTAACTACACTGAAATGCACCCTGACATGGACCTACCTGCACTGAATCGCATTTACCCCTAATCAAGGCTGCACTGGTCCCTCAAGCAAGCATTTTTGGAGGGCTTCAGGCTAGGAAACTTTCAGGGAAGGAGGCATTCAAGGTGATGACTTGTCTAGGGCATGTAGCAACTAAATTAGGGTTTGATGAGCCCTAAAAGTACTGATCTGAATGATGGGATTGATGTGCCCAAATAGACCTGTAACATGTATGTGGTGGAGGTGAAGATGGAGATGATGTGGGTGGATGTGTTATTCCCCAAAACCCTCACCTTATTAATTGGACAACGCTTTGTGGAAAATCTTGTGCTACTTCTTCATTGTCACTCAGAGGAGGCTCAATCGGTGGGCTATATTTAGGCCATGTTCCTTTTCTATCCCTGAATAACCTTCCTCTTCGCGTAGCTCCAAACATCAAGGTAATTGCATAACCCACTTTTCACGCAAGTGCATTTTAATCCAAGTATTCAAAGGCCTTAAGTACTTACCTCACGATCCCTTGAAGAAGCATCACTCCACTTCATTATAGCTAACCAAAGTATCAGCCATGGACTCCATAAAAAATCCTCCTATGATACGATCAAGCCAGTGATCAAAAACGCGTGCAATCTTATCTTCAGAGGCTTCCAATCTCCGCACTAACTCCGAGGTCCATGCTATCAGACCGTCAAGCCTCCACCTTCCTTGGTCATCTGCCAATTTAGCAATCCACTCGTATAATTTGACTGGGAAGGAACAAAAAAAAAATTCATGTATCTCTATGTGCAGATACCAGTCCAACCACTGTTCTTTTGTTAATCATGGGTTCTTGTTTTCTTGCGTCGTGAATTCATGGATCTTCCTATCCAACCAATCTTCAATTTCCTTCTTAGTTGGATTCAAGTGATGCAACATCACACATCTCTTTATGCAGATCATGGTCCTGACAATGGAACCATTTGTTGGCTTAGGGGGTCTCGACCTAGGTTCAAAATTAAGTTAGCCAAGAAAATCCATACACTACTGGCCCTTTGGGCATCAATCCATGGAGTGCAGACTGAAGTCTCACCCGAAGCAGTATGGGGGGATGCTGGAACTAAGTTTCCACACCCAGAGATGGTTATGATGTCTTTTTATATCCCTTTTTCTTCCTTCATGAACATCGATAATCCCTCGGGGCTTATCGATATAACTTCCTCTTATGAGCCTCTAGACCTTCGCGAAGGTCTTTTGTGGTCCTTAAAAAGGAAAATCAACCATTTACACGCCTCTATAATTACTCCTAAATCTGTTATATTCCAGATCAGCTTAAGTGTCTGATATCTTTAGCATGCATTAAGATATTCTTCGCATAAACAGATATTATTACTTGCATTCATACAGCAATGTAAAACATATAGATTCGTGCATCAATACAACATTAAATCATAAACCTAGTATTAATCATATCATAATCCCATTTATTCATAACAAAAGTAAATAGATCAAACACAGGTATTTCTAGAGTAATCTTCTTTATTAATGCTTCAAGTCTTCTTACAGACTCAAACTACCCTCCACACTCAGCTGCAGGGGTCCGCGCACTTAGCTACAGACTTCTACCCTAGGCCTGTGCGCACACAACTATATAGCCTCTCTTCTACTCTAATACCTTTCACTCTTTCTGCTAATGACCCATTACAATCATCATCCTGAATAATACTACTCCTTTTTATAAAATCCCATGGTCCACGGACCATGGGTAGAGCTTCTAAAGCCGACACAACTTACATAAGTAGAAGGATAAAACACTTTATAACACTTTACATCTACGTGCTCTACCACCACAAATTGTAGAGACTTTACACTTTACATACAAAAATTTGGGCTTTTTGCCCCAAGACTTGGGCTTTTAGCCCCAAAATTGACCTTGGGGTACACTGTCCCAACACATGGTCTTTAAAAGAACATTTTAGTAAGTGTATATAGTAATGGTCCTTTAAGGTTTGTCACCAAATCCATTTTCAGTGACACTTTTGGTGAGGGTCATTAAAGGCCCGTCACTAATTCTCTCTTTGGTGATGCTTTTGGTGAGAGTCGTTAAAGGCCCATCACTAATTCTATCTTTGGTGACACTTCTAGTGACGATATTTTATTGACCCTCACCAATGCTTGTTTTGGTTACTTTTGGTGACAGTCAAAAAATGTTCATCATCATTGGTCATTCCAATGAGTTTTTGATGACGCTATGTACCTATTACTATATTTTTTGTCAAAAGATAATGATTTAAGACCATTGTTGTGGAGTCTTTTTCATTATGTGTCCAAGGTCATAGTGGTTATAGTCAGTCAATTTGTTAACAAGTAATTAGTGTTTATCATTTCACTCAAGTCACAAAGAATATAGTTTTACTATGAGAACACATGGTTCATCTCTATTAGGTTTATTATCTAGCAATTTTCCTTTAACTAAAGTTCCACTAGTGTGTGTATGAACTATATTAATTAATACATAATCAAGCTCTATCAATTCTATTAATGATAGATACATATCACTCCTCAACACTCATGGCACACCTCAACATGCTTTGGAACAGTACACTAACATTCCTTGACACCTCACATGTCTTGGAACACCTTTGTACCTGGAACATCTTTGTACCTAGAACATCTTGCCATGAGTAGGATGCCCAAGCACATGATGGCATGCACTATAGTCCCTAGCATGCCCTAGAATACCTTGGCATAATATTGCATTGAGAAACATTAGCACTCGGCACACATTGGCACTTGGCATGTATTGGAGCATATTATTAGTGTGCCTAGCATGTCCCTTTTGAAAAATATAAAGTCCCAACCTATTAACCCTCTTATGTGTTCATTTCCTTACATTTCGGCTTGGTATTCCTTTTGTTGCCTTGAAACTCCTTGATGCATATTGGCATACTCTGGCAACTTGCACATCCTAGCATGTATTAGCACCTGGCATGCCTTGGCAATATTTGGCACATGTTAGCACACCCAGAAACTGCCTAGCACACTCTAGCACTTCTTGACATGCCTTGATATTCCTCAGCATGCCTTACCAGTGCTTATCATACCTTGTCACTCCCTCCTTGGCATGACAAATAGCACTCATTGACACTCCCCGACACACCCTCATATTCATTAACTTCCATGCATTTTGACGTAGTGCTCCATTGTGCTTTCCTAGTACTCCCTAACACTCCTTAGCACACATTGGAACTCTCTAGCACACCTTAGCACTCTTTGATATGATCTGCCACTTCATAACATGCATCACACTCCTTGGTGCACATTGGCACTTGGTACGTGTTGGCACTTGGAAAGTCTTAGCATGTTTGGCATGCTTTGAGATGATTTGGTATGTTTTGGAATGGTTTAATATTAAACTTATTTGAGATCAATTATTGGAAACTAGATGAGAAGAAACAGAGGAATCTTTGGCACTTAGAATTCATTGACACTTTGCACTTAGCATCTATTGGCACCTAGTGTTGGTGTGCCTATCATGCCCCTCATGGAAAAGGTAAATTGATGACTTGTTAACCCTATTATGTGCTCATTTCCTTGTAGTTTAACTCGTTCCTCCATTTTGTTGCCTTGACATTCCCTGGCATGCATTGTCACACCCTTTTACATCTTTGCATGCCTTAGCACTTGGCACATATTAGCTTGTTGGACATGTCTTTGTACTATTTGGCACATGTTAGCATGCCCTAGCATTCCCTAACACACCTTGGCAGTCATGAACTCACAACTAGAATTACATTTTTCCATGACTTGGGAACCTTACATTCACTAGAACACCTTCACACTCCCTAGTTGTCATGCCCTCTGTAATCCTCCACAATGACCCAAGTTGATGAGGAGATCGACGAAGGTAACCACAGACCAAGATTTTAGTTTGGTAGCTAGCCCTCCCAAACTATAGAGGGCTCTCTCTATGAAATCACAACAAAGAGATGACTAGAATGTAAAATATTTTAGGCTAGATAGGTAGGCTCAGGTGGGTTTTGGAAATTTAGGGTATTGTTGTTGGATAAGGGAGAAAAACCAGGTATCTACATAAAAGGATTGAAGGGTTACATCAAAAAAGATATAAAGCAGCAAGGTAGCATTAATTTTTTGATGGATATTAGGGTCTATCAGTGTAGTGTAGTGTTTAGAAGAAGAAAAAGGTCTTAATGAGCATGAAACATGAGTTCATTAAGCAATTAATAAAGTAACACATAATGATTTTTCCACAAAAATAGAGCTTTATGCAAAGAATCCTCTTTATAAACTATAAGGAAAACAATTGATGAATGGAAATATAAGATGAATATCTTTCATATAAAGCTATAACAAAGAAGAAACAACATCATAAACTTACTACACATGAATTCCTAGATAATAGTTGGAAATTGTGTCCTTTGATTTCTAGAAAATGTCCAAGTACAAGCTACAATAGTTCTCTCCTATGAAATCCAACATATTGTATCACTGAAAAAATGATATATAAATAAGAAAAAAACATCTCCCCACTCTCAGGGGTCGAATCCATGACTATAGGATTCCATGAGGTGTTCTAACCAAATCCTAATGTCTAGGGAAGTTAAAAACAACTTCTATAATTAACTTTGACTTCAACCTCTCTCATAAATGAGGTCAAATTTACATAAAAACAACTTATAAATACTAACCACCCATTACTTACATTTAATTTTACCCCTCACTTTCATCTACTTCACCTTTTTTACTTTTACCGAAGTCAAACTAGGATTTACAAAAACTTACACAATGAAAATTTTACAAAAATCTCAGAAATTTCCAGGTGCGCAGGAAGTTGTTGGAGTCCATTTTTGAGCGACTTTCTGAAGTCCAAATCAAGATCTCAAGCCTATTCTGGAAATATGAGAGAGTTTACATGTCTTTAGAGTATTGATTCACTCAAAAGGATCTATTTTTGGCTGATATATGGCCATTCTCCAAAGGTGTCTCTAGGTGCGCAACGAAATGGAAAAAGAGGGGCAGAAAGGTGATTTTTGGCTTCTTTTTTGCAAATTTCTCAAAAAATGAGCCCCGGACCAGGAAAGTGGGAAAATGGGTTTTGGGAATGGTTCATGATATTTCAAAAAATTATGATTTTCCATCATTTGGAGCCCTACGAAGAAGTGCACCGGGAGCACGCTACGCTCCTAGACAGAAAATTGCAAAAAAATTGCAAGTCTGCACCAAAACACAAAAACTTCTCCAAATCCTCCAAAAATTTGTCAAGAGATGCCTGATGAGGTATGTTATGAAATCATGGATGCATCAGCAAGAAAATATAACTTAGCCTTCTCCTCTTGGCTAATTAGGGTTTCCTTGAGTTTTTCCTTCAACTGCTTCATTTTTACCTTGGCAACCTGATTCCTTGTGTAATAATGGATGGCCATTTTATTTTGCAACTAGTTAACCCTGTTGGCATTCTAAAGGAGTTTCTCAAGGTGGCAATTGAATTTGTCAAGCCAAAAATCCCTATCCTCATTTATTTCCATGGAAATCCTATCTTCAAAGGTGAATTCTTCCATTGGTGGCTTTTGTTCTCTTTTCCTCTTAAGTGCCTTCCTAAGACCCATTGTCCTTGGTCTCTTCCTTGCCACATGTACTTCATGATTCTCATTGTCATCATGGTCCACCACTTCCTTGACTTTCATCTCTTGTTTCTTCACTTTGAATTTCCCTTTCTCCATGACTAGTTGTTTTGCCTTAATTTGACTATTTTCTTGCTCAAGGAATGAAATGATGAATTTGGCCCTTTCCAGATTGTCCTCGAGCTACATGATTTGAGAATCCTTCTCTTTGATGACTTGTTGCAGGGTTTAATTCTCATCATGTGCCTCAAATTGAACTAGGTCAAATTCATGCTCAATGGGATCCTCATCATGCAAATAAACCTCATGATGTGATGGTGATCCTTGTTCTAGTGATGTAGTAGGCTTGGCCCTTTGCTCAATTTTACGTAAAAACTATTGGGCATGGAATCCCCCAACAGTAGGTTTTTGGGCTCAAAGCCCAAGTTTTGGTCAAAGTTTTTGTAAGACTCCGTGAATTGCGAGCGCGGAGCAAGAAGTAGAGGTTAAGTCATAGGGCTATCCACCCTAAAGTAATGTAATGTAATGTAAAGTCATGTCGGCCTACCCATGATCCATGGACCATGGGATTGTATAAATAGAGCGAGGCTCTAAGTTGTAAAGATAGTGGAGGATAGGGATAGTAGTGAAGGAATGGTTCGAGCTTAGAGTAGGATTCTTAGTGTATTGGGTCGTAGTAGTAGGAAGAGGCTCTGCAGCTGAGTGCGCAGTGGCCTAGTAAAGTCTGCAGCTGAGTGCACGGACCCCTGTAGCTGAGTGTGTAGGGTGGTGTTGAGTTTGTAAGAAAGATTGAAGATTAAATAAAGAGAAGTTGATTCCTATTTCTGTGTAATTTTTGTGCATTATCTTCTTTATGTTTGTATTCGTTTATGTATTGCGCGCACTTATATGATTACTAAATATGTTGTAATAACCATAAATCTTACACACACAAGTTAAGTAATCGATTAATTAGAAAGGAACTTGGGTATTATATGGGTCGCGCCCCGAGTAGGGCTACGTGGAAGACACACCGCAGGTTGCGAAGGGATTTCAAGTGTGCATAGCGATAGGTTAGACCACAGACCTCCAAAAGCCCCTCAAACATCCCAAAGGTGTGGAAACCCGATTCTAGCACCCTCCCATACTATTTCAAGTGAGACCTTAGTCCACGCTCCATAAACTATTGCCGAAAGGGCCAGTAGTATGGAGATTTGCTTGGCTAAATCACCTCTAAACCTGGGTCGGGCCCATACAAGCCAATAAATGGTTTCGTTGTTGAGACCAGGATCTGCATAAAGGATGTCTGATGTCATGCCACTAGAGTCCTACAAAGAAAGAAATTGAAGAGTGGTTGGAAAAAAAGATTCACTAGTTCACGGCGCAGGAAAACAGAAATCTGCAAGCATCTAAGGAACAATGGTTGGATTGCTACTTGTACACTAAAATCCATGAAATTTTCTTTGCATCTTTTTCATATGAGTTGTATGAGTGGATCGTAATGTTAACAAAAAGCCAGGGAAGGTGTAGCCTCAAAAAACCAATAGCGCAGACTCCAGAACTAGTGCGTAGACAAGAAGCCTCAAAAGATAAGTTAGTGTGAGCTGTGGACCACTAGCTCGACCGAATAATAAGAGGATCTATCACTGAGTTCACGGTAGACATGACCATCAGCTATAGCAAGGTAGAGTGACATGTTCTGAAGGGACCATGAGGTAAGTATATAAATCTTTGAACACCTGGATTAAGATGCTATCGTGTGAAAAATGGGTTACACGAATAAATTAAGTTTGGGACTACACGGAGTGGAAAAATCTATAGAAGTGGAAGTAGTCAGGAGTCGGAAAACAGACCCTTAATTTAACCCTCGAGGGAAAGTGAGGAGGAGCTTGCAAAAGTCTCTCTGAGAAGCATGGTCAGTTTGATAAGACATAGAATTCCACACTTACCACCCCCACCCACATCTCCACTGGTTTCACCCTCCTCACCTCCATCTCCACCCACGCCACCTTTGCCACCACCGCAACTCGAGATGGAAAGTGCAATCAAACTTTCGGTGTTCAAAGGAGTAGGAAATGAAGATCCAAACCAATTCTGGTTCATGGTAAGAGTAGTATGGGAAGCACAGGGCATCGTGGATGATAATATTAAAAAGGCTATGCTGGTGAACATGCTGCAGGATCGTGCATTAACATGGTATATCAAGCATTCTAATGACCACCCGAACACAGGAATTGCAGAGATCCAGACCGCGTTGAACATGGAATTTAGAAAGCCAAAATCAGAGACACAATCAATCATTGAGTTTAAGGAGATCACGATGCTCTCGGGTGAGACCCCATGGGATTTGGACCAAAGGCTGAAGAGTATGATCCACAAAGCCAATATGACACTAACATATGCACAACATTGCAGATGGTTTGTAGCCTCACTTACGCCACACTTAAGGATGACATTGTCATAGTAAAACATTTCCACCCAGGCCAAAGCACTGGAGATGGCAATGAGATTGCACGTGACCCCTATACAAGACCCTGGGTTGGGAGTACTACAAATCCACGCGCAACTACAAAATTTGTTTCTGGAGATGCAAAGTTTTAAACAGGACATGACAACTTAGCCAGAGGTGCGCGAGGAAGTATGATGCATAAAATACAAAGGCCAGGGTCATGATAAGGACCACTGTCCAGTGTTCGCTAACTACTTTGTAGGGGGAGGGCCAATGCCATTAATACCAGAGGCACAGGCAGGGCTAAGTGTAGCATCTGCATTATGGTGCATGATCTACTAGATAGGAGGAAAACATACCATGGATAATTGTCATCTGTTGCAAAAGTATACGTAGACGTCCCAACAATTGTTTTGTAATTTCTGTAGGTCAGTAGGCCATGACGAACGCACCTGCCGAAGCTATGAACTAATGCTAGATCGGACTCCTGCCTATAGGGTATAGATTGAAACGTGAGGCCTCGACCCAAATGCAGGGATGGTGCACACTTGGTTTTAGGGGTGCAATCGGGGTCGAGGTGGAATGGGACAAGGAAGGGGTCACAGACAGATAATTTGTTACAATTGCAGAGGTCTAGGGCATTATGCCCACGATTGTATGAACTCGACTAGGATATAATGTTGGTACTGTAATCAGTTTGATCATGAGGTAGAAGATTTCCCTTCGCTGATAGCGAAGATGCGCAAAAAGTGGGTATTCCAGCCCCCTCCGACCCAAAATTTACAAATGATGAGGTCTGAACCGCGCGAAGAAGACCCAAATGTAAACATGATGCTCAGGAGTGGTACAGCCATGGGAGATGATAAAGGGAAGCAGCCAGAAGATAGTGCGTGGGTTCGCAAGGTTCCTACAAAGGAACTTGAGCTTGACTTAGAATGTGTGAAGGAGACATTCATGGAAGATAAGCAGAGCTTCACAGAGGCCTCCACTTCAGGTAGTAAGGATCAACTAGAACTAGGGATGGATCCTTCAATCCTCACTACCTTTCTGGAGACACGCATGAATCTGCTATGTGGTAACAAGGTAGTCAAAGGGCTACAAGAACTTATCACTAGTTGCGTAGGGTCAGGAGAACCGTGCGTGGTCCGAAAACTTGGAAAGCATGCATTGCGCACAAGAAGGGAGATGAGGTTGACTACGCAAATAGGCGAGTACGAAATGAATCAAGTAATCCTGGATCTTGGTTCAGACACGAATGTACTACCAAAACAAAGATGGGAACGCATGGGCAAAATCGCATTACAATGGTCTCCTATTCAGTTATGAATGGTGAACCAACAAAATATTTTTCCCATGGGAAGATTGCAAGGGGTGATAGTCAATATTGAAGGCACGAGCACGCCGGCAGATTTTGAAGTGATAGAGATTTTCAATGACAGTAATCCCTATCCTGCGCTACTAGGAATAGACTGGGCTACCGATATATATGGAGTCATAAATCTGAAGAAGCGCAAAATGAACTTTGAGAAAAAGTCACTACACGTAGTAGTACCACTGGATCTAGCCGAAGGAGCGCAATACACCAAACTGGTGCGCAATGACGATAGTGATGACGATCTCAATTATATCTACAAGATAGTTGCACAAGGAGAGGATTGGGTGAATTCGACTGCAGATGGAAGGATTTCATGGGAGCATGAAAGCTCCTACACTTTGGATTCAGATGAAGAGCTAGAGCGATGGTAGAATTGGTTGCACGAAGTAACAACACTAAACTGCAACATGATGATTAGGTCATTGCGTTTTGTAACAACAGAGGAAAGGGAGTTGGCGACATATGATGGATTTTCAGCAGTGGATGAATTTCTGAGCAAATTTGAAAGTGCAGTACTAGAACAACAGCGGTCCGATGCGATGATGTGGGTAATGTGCACAACACTTGCATGATGGTGGGGTACGCATCAAGGAACGTTTGAAGATTGGGCGGATGCAAGACGGTGATGCGCCTACATTTTAGAAAACCCTAGGTTTGAACGAATTCCAATCAACTGGAGTGGAACAACTTGTGCGCCCACCTTTCTCGATGGGTACAGACATATGTTGTATTGTCTGCACAAACACACACCGCCCCCATCATAGAGAATCAGAACAAACCACAGCAGCAGGGAAGGCGACGTGCGTTACCAATTCTCCATGATGAGGCATTCCATAGAGTGTGCAGAGTACTGAACAAGGGTCACCAAGAAAGATGAACTGATCGAGACCTGCACATGCTAGTGGTTTGATGGGCTTATACGACCATGTGCAAAAAATTGAGTGTGGAGATGATTCCAAAGGTGCAAAACAGAGTAGAAACCACAATTTTTGAGGGGAATACTGAAAGGAATCCACAGATAATAGCTCCCACAGTTATGACAACGCATGAAGTCCAGGATGAAGGAATCATATAGCTATGCAAGGACGACCATATAAGGATGCAGGAAGCCATTAAACGAGGGAACCTTAGACTTCGCTAACTCAAAGAAGATTAGGTACGATTGAGGAAGAAAAGCATGTTGATGGACGTTGAGATCAAAATACGGGAAAACAAGGTCATGCAAGCATGTGTCATTGATAAACCAAGGATGACAAGGCAAGACATTGATGGTCATACCACTGCATTAGAATATTGTCACCGAGAATTTATGACTCTACGAGCATGGTTGCGACCACACCATACCAAACACAGTAACAAGGGGAGCGCACCACATAAGATAAAACACACGGCGTCGGCTGTCGTGAGGGCAATTGAGGAGTGTCCACGGACTATACTGGAAGTCAATTTGAAGTCTCGCATAGATGGTGCGACCACGTGACTAGATGTAGGAAGCAAAGTCTCAGTGCTCCAGACAGTTGAAAGAGAGCACGAGACTATAAATGAGTCTATTTGGGAACTGTGCGGTGAAGGAGGTGCATGCAGAATCAGGATGGTATAAGGTTCGCGCCTGTGCACGTGGGGCTGCGCTGCCGCATGGGTAAACTGGGAAGTAACCCTTGGCATCACTATTCATGACAAGATGTCCAATTTAAGGCAAAAGGGAGCAGGTGGCGGGCAATTAAGACACAAATTAAGGGCTATATTTGGGATGATCTTTTGCTAAGAATGCATTAATGAGTCAGAAGTGGGGCAAATGGTCAAATTCAAATTCAAAAGATGCTTTAAAACTCCCAAGGCTAGCCATGAGAAAAAACTTGTCCGTTTGAGATTTGAGCTATTACGAAGAGCACAAAGTGTTGAGCGCTAAGCGGTATTTGAACCCCCAAGTTCGCGAACCACCACAGACAGTTCGAACAAGATGACAACTACTAGGAGAGGTGTCAGTTTTGTAGAGAATATCGCCGAGGAAGCCACATAGAGCCCTATGATGTAGGTGGGGGATGCAATGGAAATTCCAAAATCACCTCAAACGATGAGGCCCAAGTACAATAAACAGGCAGCAGGACTAGTACGCATGTCCCCACAAAATCCGCGGTTTGGTAAACTTCCCATGGAAGAAAAGGGAAAGGATGTCAACATTGAGACAGATGATGAGGAGGAGGACCTCCAGGCTCTGGTAGATGAGATAGAGGTAGATGAAGAAATGGAAGAAGACATCCAACTCGTGCACGCTGCAACAAAACTGCCTGAGTACATTCCTCCATGGAAAGGGAAAGCTAAGGTACTCAAGGATTTGGATGCTGCTAAGAGAATAATCCAAACCCCGCTCCTCCCAGTTGGAACTATGTTTGAAGGCTCAGCCCTAGGCCACGTGCCCACAATGAAATTTGAAGACTGGGACCTTGGAGACAGCGAAAATTTCCCACATTTAGAGACTGAGAACCTCATGAAACAGAGCAAGGAGGGGTCAGTTATAGCACTAGAGCCACAAAAATGGTTGCTTGGTGTGGAGAAGGGCGGAATACTCCACCTACTATGGATTCCACACTTTCATCGTGGACCTATCATAATCATTGTCACCAGACAACTACGTTACCTAGTGCACGATGGGTACTTATGGCCGGAGGAACCTATTCCCATCACGACCAAGCTTATCCATAGGATTTCCCAGCTTCCTTGTAAGGGAAAGGACCCCATGAAGATAACTGGCAAAAGCAGAGATTTGGCGCTTGTAGAGGCCATGAAGAAAAAGTACAATTGGAAAAGAGGAAGAGAGGCTACATAATCAGTAGCATTAAAGACAAAGGGGTGCACGTAGCCACCCAACTGCTCGCTGGGAAGGTAATGAGAAAATGACGTGGAGACAAGGTACCAGCGTCGATGGTTGTGCTGGCAGAACAATGCATGGAGGGGGTGCAATTTAACTAGGCCAAGTTCCTTTGCGAAGAATTCCTAAACAACTACAAGGAAGCTCAAAAGCAAGGGAAGACCTTACACTACGTGTGGTTGCTCTGGTCTATTTTGTTGGTGACAGGGGAACTGCCTGAGGACAGTTAGTTCCCTCATATTGAGCAGGACTTGCTAGAGGCTGCAAAATACGCGTTGCTCTGGGCTATGAAGGACACCACGTGGATCCGTGAAACGAAGATCTTCTGGGTGGTTATGGAGGCAAGCTTCCAGATGTGGATTAACAGGAGGCCATGCCTATCCCCCACAATGTACAAAAGTCTGCGGAGCTTTACAGACTTCAAGGCGGATATGCACAATGTGTATATCAAGGCACGTAAGGATTCGGCACAGAACTGGACCAAGCTTCCTTTCATCAAAATTGATGATGCCATCTTCTCTGTGCTCAAATCATGGCCTCCCAAGTGGTGCCCCCCAAATCTGGCAGAAAGGGATAGAACAGTAGCACAAAAGCAGAAGGATGCAACCAAGTTGTGTGTCACAAAGTTGGCCCAGCAGAGGTATAATGAACAATCAGCCACGGAGGTAAGGGCCACCCATGAAGCAGCAAAGGTAGCCGCAGAATAGGCAAAGGCCACTAAAAGAGCAGCAACAACACAAGCAAGAGGGGCGACTGCGACACAAGAGGAAGGGGGCCAAAGTGTGTCTACAAGATAGGGACCAGTATAGAAAAAGGCGCAGACTCGAGCACAACGTCCACCCAACTGAAACAGCCGCACATCACTGAATGATCAAATCCACGAAAGAAGTCCAAGGCATCCAAATTGGACATCGAACCAATTACGTTGACAGAGGGTGACCTCTATGACATTGGTGACATAGTTCATGAGGTCACTAGGGCAGTGCTGCAGGAAGCCATGACGGAGCAACAAATTGTGTTGGGGGCCCTAAGGGTGCAACTGCAGGAACTTTAGGTGTGGGCCCCATAGTAAGGAACAATAGCCACCTACGGCACCATAGGTACATCAACAATGGAGTAGCTACTACGTGCAAAAATTTCCAACACCGTACTATTGCCGGAAGGAGCGCTAACAGTGAAGAGCGAGGAGGACAGAGCCGTGGTGGGCTGTATAAAGGGACTTGGCCTAAATTTGGCTACCCTTCCGCGAGACACATTGTACTAGTTGCAGGATGGCATAACAACATAGCTATGCACACATGAAGGCCACATAATCCAGGCATTGAGTGAGCAAAAGGTCAACATCGAACAACTTAGCCTACAGTGTGACGAGCTAGTGTCACAGAATCAGTAGGTCACGCAAACAGTGGATGAAGCATGCTGGTGCATTGCAGAATTATCCATCACCACAGACCTACCAACTAAGATGCGGATCCACTGTCTGGAAAGTGGATTCCGAAACCACATGAGTGCAGTTAGAGCTAAACCTCCAGATTTCTAAGCTGCGGATGAAGGCATAACCTTCCAATCCTCTAGAAGTCAAAGAACAGTGCGTTAGCGCGATTCAGTCAGGATTGCCAAAAATTGGAAGGGCGGTGCAGGACTACACCAGTATGTTGGACCAATCTTTCAATGTCCTCACATCCTTGCAGGAGGACCCCAACATATAGCACTTGGAAAGAGAGGCGTGGGAACTACAATAGTAGTATAATAGTATTAGGGGAACATCGCAGATAGTCATCCTCACCTAACGGCTGGCTAAGATGTAGCAGGTGAGCACGCTGAAGGAGCAGGTCGATGCTGTAAGACAAAAAGAGGTCCTTCTCAAAGCATGCATCCAACCTTGGATTGATGAGGCCTTTACCATTACAGCCGAGATTGAGGGCAAGCCCACACAGATGTAGGGACTATATGCGCTAAAATAGACAATGCAGCCTTACAAGGAAGCAACAAAAGAGTGCATGCATTAGGTCCAGCAAGCAACAAAACAATGCACCGTGGACCTCCGAGTAGTACTGGAACAGTTGGAGGGGCTCCACGCCAAGATCATCGCACTAGCAGAATGACTCGAGATGAGTCACGATGATTTTGTTGGGGGCTTGTTGGGCATGGAATCCCCCCACAACAGGTTTTGGGGCTTAAAGCCTGAGTTTTGGTCAAATGTTTTGTAAGATTCCGTGAATTGTGGGCGCGGAGTGCGAAGTAGATGTTATGTCATAGGGCTATCCGCCCTAAAGTAATGTAATGTAATGTAATATTATGTCAGCTTACCCATCATCTGCGGACCATGGGATTGTATAAATAGAGCGAGGCTCTAAGTTGTAAAGATAGTGGAGGATAGGGATAGTAGCGAAGGAATGGTTCGAGCTTAGAATAGGATTCTAAGTGCATTGGGTCAGAGTAGTAGGAAGAGGCTTTGGAGTTGAGTGGACAGAGGCCTAGTAAAGTCCACATCTGAGTGCGCAGACCCCTGTAGCTAGGTATGTCAGGCGATGTTGAGTTTGTAAGGAATATTGAAGATTAAATAAAGAGAAGTTGATTCCTATTTCCATGTAATTGTTGTGCATTATCTTCTTTATGATGGTATTTGTTTATGTATTGTTTGCACTGATATGATTACTAAATATGTTGTAATAACCATAAATATTACACACACAAGTTAAGTAATCGGTTAATTATAAAGGAACTTGGGTATTATACGGGTCGCGCCCCGAGTAGGGCTGCATGGGAGCCGCACCACAAGTTGCAAAGGGATTGCAAGTGCGCGTAATGATAGGTCAGACCGCGGACCTCCAAAAGCCCCTCAGACATCCCAAGGGTGCAGAAACCTAGTTCTAGCACCCCCCCATACTACTTCGGGTGAGACCTCAGTCCGTGCTCCGTGGACTCTTGCTGAAAGGGCCAGTAGTACCGAGATTTGCTTGGCTAAATCACCTCCGAACCTGGGTCAGACCCATACAAGCCACCAAAAACACAAGCCTTCTACCTCTCTGATATGTCTTGGTCACCTCAGGCCCAAGTGCCTTGGAAACCTCATCATTTTTTCTTGATGAACCCACCTCCATGGCATGTATTGAGATGGTTTGGTGCTAGCTTGGTGAAGTGGTTATATGCATTTTCAAGGCTACCTCAATGAAGGTGTCCCATGTCATGTTATTCTTTGTCAACTGATGGAGTACTATAACCTTTATCAAGCTATGGTGAAAGAGGTTGTGATAATGCACTTTTCCATTTAATTTCACCCTTTCAGACATTTTGGTTAGGCTCCTATACAAGTATTCGGACAAATTTTGAGACTTGGGAGCTGTAAAGTGCATGGGAAGTCTTATGTTGTATTGATATAGCCTAGAAAATATGCCTTCACATATGAATAACTTCATGACAACCTTCTTTAATGGTGCATATCTATCAAACAAGTATCTCAATGGGAAAACATGTGAGTGAGCTCCTTTATATTGCAATTTCAAGAAGGATTTCTACTCTTCTTTGTCTAGGTTAATGGCTTTGAACTAGTTTTCACCATGGTTTGCTATGAATTTAGCTTGAGAGATGGAATCCACTGAAAACATGAAATCATTCCTTGCAATGGTGATCTTGTCTTCTCTCAAGGTGAAGGCAAATATACCTGTGAAATGCTCATGGTAACCTACTTCCTCCACTCTTTTACAAAAGCCTAAAAAATTGACATCTCGAAGAATTTCATGACAAATGGGGAGGAGGTGATTTCATTGCAATTAGAGGGATAAAACATCAGTATCTTTCCCCCCTTTTTTTACTTCCTGTTCTCTGATGGTGATGAGTCAGGCTCCAAACTTCAAACCCTAGGTGAAAGGAAACCAAAAACAATGAAATTTGTTGTTGTGAGGGAATGAGGTGGTATGATGGACTTAGGAGTTGCCTAAATTTGTAAGGAAAGTTAGGACGGTAGGGGATGATGTCAGTGAGTAGACGAAAAAGGAAATTTGGGAAATGAGTGAGGGGAGGGGGTGAAAAATGCCAAAACACATGCATATCCTAGAAAGAGATAGGGTAGATTAAGGTTTAGATGAAAATGGTAGAAAATGAGGGGATAAGGCTTTGTGATGGATGGAAATGGTGTATTAGCTGCAAACATAGGTGTAGGGACAAGGAATTTAGGGTTTAGGGAAAAAACTCATCATTTGAGGATCAAAACCATGAAAATTGTGTAAACCCTACAAGAAGAAGTATTTGGTCATTTTCTTGATATATGAGGAAAAGGAGGGCATTAAAATGATTAAAATTACTTGTTATAGAGCCTAGAGGATGAAATGACTCCAGAGGAGATTTGAAAAATGAATTTTGGTGGCCAAACAACAATTTTGGACAACTCTACCGCATGTGCAGCAAAGGCATCTTGTGTACAACATGTTGTCTAGGTACGAAACGAAGGCTCTCTATGCGCAACGGTAGTTAATTTTTCTCAATGAGGGCTATGGAATCACAAGTTTTTTCAAAGTAGAGGGGGGATCTCAATGCTAGGATAGTAGACAAGTGCAAATGAGTGTGAATGAGCTCCTCTATGTGCTTTTATAATTTTCTTTTTGTGTCTAAGTGATTAATGAGGTAGGATGGCCCACCTCACCAATTCACTTTCTTTTTTAGTTTTGTAGCCTTATGACCTATTATTATAACTTTACAACCTTAGTAACATTATTACATCTAAAAACATAAATTACATTTGAAATCAATTCTTATTAAATAAATTTACCTATTGCTACTCCTCATTTACTGGATTTATACATGAAATGACTCATTTTGTGACCTTAACCCTAATGACCTAATTGTGACACTAACATGAATGGAGACCATGATGATGTGAATGAAGTGATATTAATGATGTTTTCATGATGGTAGACTCAACTGAGTGATGAAAGTGATCGGCATATGAAATTCTTGAGCGAGCAGAAATTGCCCTAGACACACTAGCCAATGACCAAATTTTTATTTGAAGACTCACTGAAATGACAAAAAATTGACTTGAAATCCTAGAAACACCTTGTGAGAGAATATTTGATCATTGGTGATAGGCTGAACTAGCTAACACTAACACCCTCATAGATAACCTTACTTTTTTTGCGACTTGGGAACCCAACCAATTCATTAAAAAAACAATATTTTTCCCAACCCAAAGTTTCCCTTTCTCTAAAATTGCTTTGTCCATGCCTTATCACAACCATATGCTTGCCTACTATAATTCCTATTTTGAAATTCTTCTAAAATATTTCATCCTTGGGACACCTGGAATTCATTGACACTCCTTGGCACACACTCTTATTTGTTCATTTCCAAGCATTTTGACCTAGTTCTCCCTTGTGTTCCCTTGACTCTCCCTAACACTCCTCACCATACATTGACATTGTCTGCCATGAGTTAGCACACCTTTTCATTCCTTGGCATGCCATGGAACTCCTTAACTATCTTGCCAAATGATAAGGGTTTTGATTTAAGATAAGATTATCTAGTTTGACTAATGGATTATTTTCATCATAGTTGTAAGGATGAGAAGAGGTTTGCACTACGAACCTTAGCTAGCAAGAAGCAATTCTTGGTTGAATCTAATCAACTAGTAGTGGTAACATCATCCCAATTGGCTAATTCTATATGTTGTATGAACTTGTGTGCACCCCTTCTTGGTGCTTAGCTTCTTTTATGCCTTCTCTTATGCCATGCCAGCTTATTGTTCTCCCTTAATAAAAGACTAGTAAAATGTAGATATCGGGAAAGCTCTATCTCTTCTTATCACAAAAGGTTAGAGAAACATCCACACATGCATAGGAGTAGTACACTAATCCCTAACATATATGGTATGGGTTTCTTATTCCTAGGTCAAGGAGATACTTACCAGCAATATAAATTGGGTTTGATGTGGAGACTATGAAAAAGAATAATATCATATGGCACATTAGACACACTGAATGGGTTTGAAACCCTCCTCTTACATAGATACATACCTTAACACGGGGTGAAACACTAATAAATCATTAGGACACCCTTAATGGCTTTGACAATCCTCCCACCTCCCTCCATATAACACTTGACAGGTTGAAACCCTACAACTGGAAGTAAGTAAGGAAGGATGGGTTGACATTTTGGTTTCCCGCCATCATAGTTGGAAGGGGAAATTTCAACGTCTCAATGCAATTTTTGTCGAGCCTCTCAATTGAAGGCATCCCCCCAGTATTGTGGAAACACCTAGAAATTCCAGTTTTCCCATTTGATATCGCTAGTGTGGGATTTCCTCATTGAACCACTCAAAATTAGGTTTTGACACGATGGAAAAATGTGAAATGAGAGGGATTTGTTGGAGTAATTATCATGCTAACTATTTACAAGGAAGGATGGGTTTGCATAACATACCATAACAGTAGGAAGAAAGGAATTGGTGTTTGCATAGCTCTCAACCATAACTTCTCTCATGGTGGTGCCCTTTCTTGGTGAATAGTTCAGTTTAACCACCTCATCAGCTATGCGGTTACTAAAAACCTCTCCTATTTGTCTTGTTGAACCTCACTAACTTCATGGGGAACAACACATTTGGCTATCCAAAAAACCATATGGAAAATCTCCGACTTGCTCGACCTCAAAGAACGCTAAGGGATATGGCTCACTTATGACTTAACACTTATTGACCTAACACAACTACCTGATAGTCCTACCTGATAGTGCGAAAAAAACACCTATGTGGTTGAACCTCCCCAGTCTCATCCATGACAATATAGGTGAAAATTAAATCCCCCATGGGGATCTCCACGGGCTCATGCAACAACCTTATACTTGGGCATGTGGGGACCTAAATCCTAAATAGCTCTATTGCTTTCTTAGTGGAACCCCTCCTATCAACAGTTATGGAACCTCATCTAGAGACACAACCTTCCTTATGGTACAATCAGTTACCAATCGATATACCATTTGAGGTGTTGATGTTTCAACTCTACCTTGGTCAGTACCTACCACCTCATCCTATTTGGTCGATTGAAACTCATCACCTATTGGTTGAACTTCATTTCTAATTAAAAGAATCATGGAATGAATTAACATGTTCGTAGAAAATAATATCTACTTTATATCAAACTATGAATAATGTGATTCATCTGACCCTGCAAAATTTGGGCTTACCTCATCATGGTGCTCAAAATGGGGATATGGCCACTTACCCACACAGAATCTCATGTTGCTGGTAACACACAATCAATTTACCATGGGTTCATTAAGCCTTACCTGGTAAGAACCTGAATCCTGAATAGCTCTTCTTGATGATGTGGGAATTTCCTTGGAACAATCAAATTGACATAGTTTAGTCTCCCTTCGTCGGTAACCATGAGAATAGGAGAAAAATATAGAGAAAAATATAGAGAAATATATGTGGATATTTCCCATTATTCCCTTTCCATTAGATAGAATGATGATGAGATCTGGACCATAGACCTGGTGAAAATAGTAGACGCTGGAGTTCAGGATGGGGCTTTGGAGATGGATGGACTAATCCAACTAAACTAATTTGTATTATTTAACTTGGATCAAGGTGCTAAAAAATGGCCTACTTGCAGTATGGGAGGAGGGGGTCTCCACAAATTACCATATGTATTGGTGTTTTGGAACCTCTTCTTGGTGTTCCCTTATGAGCAGCACCAAATATTAGGCCTTCTTGGACACTCGTTGTGGAAAACCTACTCATGCGGGAGATCCCAAGCTTTAAGAAAATTTTGGGGATTTTTCTGTCCCAACCGAATGTAACATGGGGAGGACATGGATACTGTCTCTAATGGGTTACACTCTGGATGACTAGCTAATAAGTAATACAACTAAAAATGACTAACGTGAATGACTAATTTAGTCTAGGAACGAAAATATGACTACCTAATAATTACTACAATAATATGAATTAGTAGTTTATTTTAATCACTTTAATTTTTTCAACAAATCTAAACATAGAAGTGATAGGGGATTTAGAAGTTGTTATAAGTTGGCTGAAAGGTTATACTTCCTTAGAAACTTATTTATTAAATCAGTAGATGATTGGAGATATGAAGCTTATTATAATCTTCAAGGTTATATCCTTTGATCACATTGATAGGAATTCAATTTAAAGGTTGACAAATTATCCAAAATGGGAGTAGGCTTATAGCCGGGTCACATATATTATGAAGAATATTTAGAAGGAGAAATGTTGATTAATTAGTAGATGGCAACTTTCCTTTGTTGAAGGCTTAACTTTTCATGCATATTGCATTTTTTATTATCAAGGTTATATCCATTGAACTTAAGATACTAGTTTTTAATTTGGATATCAAGTTATTTATGTATTTTGAATGTACATTATGAATACAAGAATACTAGATTTTTATGAAGTTGTATTGAATCCTATTGAGAGTATCTTTTCGACCAAAGTTACCTATCTCTTGTTGTTGAGCATCGAATCCTCCCAAGGCATGTTTTGGGGCTTAAAACCCAAGTTTTGACCAAATCCTTTTATAAAAGATCTGCGAATTGCGGGCGTGAAGTGCGAAATCATAATAGAGGCACAGGGTTGCCTGCCCTAGTTTTTGTAATGCAATGTCAGATGGATAGACCTACCCATGGCCCGTAGAACATGGGATTGTATAAATAGAGTGAGGCTCTAAGTGTATAAGATAACGAATAGAAAAAGGGCAGAAGAGGATGAGAAGTCTAAGTAATTGAGTAATAGTGTAAAGTGTGTCTTTGGGTCATAGAGTAGGGGAAGGCTCTGCAGCTGAGTGCGCAAAGGTCTAGTAGTTTGTAGCTGAGTGCACAGACCCCTACAACTGAGTGTGTAGGGCAAGTCGAGTCTGTAACCATTGGAAGAATCAATAAAGAGAAGTTTACCATATTTATGTGCATCTTTTCCTATTTTAATATATGATTGGGTATAATTTGAAAGTATACTATTTATTTGTTGCATGAACTTATATGAATGTTTTGTTCAACTAATTATAACGTAAGACATCCAAGTATGCGAAGGTAATTAACTGGTAGCGGAAGATAAGTAAGATCTCGGGTAATAGTGGAGAGTGCGGCTCTAGCAGTATAGAAGATCCACAACCCCTGTTTAGGGCTGCGTGAAGGTAGTGTATCAAGGCGTGAGGAATATGGAAGTGCATGAAGTGACCTACACGTAGGGAAAAATAGTGGGACCAGTGGAACCTCTCAGACATCTCAAGGGTGCAAAAATCTGTTTCTAGCACCCTCCCACACTACTTCAGGTGAGACCTCAATCCGCACCCCACGGACTATTGCTGAAAGGGCTAGTACTATAGGGATTTATTTGGCTAATTAAACTCCAAACTTGGGTTTGGCCCCAACAGTCCAACAAATGGTTCTGTTTCCAGGACTGGGATCTACATAGAGATGTTTGATGTCGTATCGTTGGAATTTGACAAAGAAAGGAATTGAATATTGGTTGGACAGGAAGATTAATCCATTTGCTTGTGAAACATCTAGATAATAGAGACTTATATGTGAATGGATAGGTAGCCACTGCACTAGGCAAGTTTGCTTGGAGGGAAAATTATCTACATATGGAGCATTCCGAGACCATCATTGAGTCATCTAATGCTCCGCACTTGGTGTACTTTGGAGAAGGGATGGCTCAGATTCCTCCAATGGTTCTTCTCTGTTACCTTGCTTTACATGTTGGTGACAGTGAAGCTCTTGTCAAATTCACGAATTCACAGCGTAGGAAAATAGGAATCCATGACTGTCAAAGGAAGAGTGGTTAGACTCCTACTTATATACAGAGATCCACGGATTTTCTTCACATCCTTCCCTACTGAGTTATACGAGTGGATAGCGAAGCTAGTAGATAGCCAAGGAAGGGGTAAACTCGACAGACCTATTGGGTGGACTCTAGAATTGGTACGAAGACTGGAAGCATCAGAAGATAATATCACGTGTGCTGTTGATCACTGGCTTGATTGAATCATAGGAGGATTCATGACCGAATTTGTGGTAGATACTTCAGTCGGCTATAGCGATGTAGAACGACACTTCCTCAAAGGATCGCGAGGTAAGTACGTTAAATATTTGAACAGTTGGATTAAAATGATACTGTGTGAAAAATGGGTTATGTGAAGAAATTTATGTTTGGTGGTACGCGAAGTGGGAGAATCTACAAAAAAGAAGGTAGCACAAAACTAGAAACTAGCCCCTTGATTTCACCTCCGCGAGGGGGTGAAGAAGAGCTCACGAAAGTCTTGCCAAGAAGTGTGATCAATCTGATAAGGTAGAGAATTCTGCGCATACCACCCCCACCCACACCACCACCCGTTTCACCATCTTCACCACTGTCCTCACCCATACCACCTCCGCCACCAGCCTGAAGCAGTATGGTAAGTGCGATAAAGCTACCAGTGTTCAAGGGAGTAGGGAATGAAGATTCAAACTAGTTTTGGTTCATGATAAAGGCTGTATGGGAAGCATAGGGAGTCATGGATGACAATATAAAAAAGGCAACATTGGTTAGTGCTCTACAGGATCATGCGCTGACCTAGTACATTAAGCATTCCAATGATAATCCGAATGCCGGGATCGCGGATATCCAGCGACGCTAAACAAAAAATTTAGTAGGCCAAAATTAGAGGCACAGTCGACCATTGGGTTCAAGGAAATCACAATGATACTAGGCGAGATGCCATGGGAGTTGTATTAAAGACTGAAGTGCACAATTCGTGAAGTGAACATGATGTTAATAGATGGGCAACACCAAGAATCATTTGTAGCATCGTTAACACCACATCTATGGAACGCACTGTCACAATAGAGGCTAAGCACTGAGGCCGAGGCCTTGGAGGTTGCGATGAGATTGCACAAGACCCCAATACAAGATCCCAACTTGGGAGTTTAGCAGATTCATGTGCAGTTGAGAAACTTGTGCCTTGAGATGTAGAGTTTGAAACAAGACAGGAAAACCCACCTAGATATGCGCGATGAGGTATGGTGCATAAAATGCAAGGGCTGGGGGCATGACAAGGACCACTACTCGATGTTCACGGATTACTTTGTGGGAGGTGGGCCAATGCCACTAATACTGGAGGCACAAGAGGACCCAACGCAGCACCTACACTATGGCGTGCAATTTGTCAAATAGGAGGGAAGCATGCTACAGATAACTACCATCTATTACAGAAGTATATGCAAAATTCATAGCAGTTGTTTTGTAATTGTTGTAGGCTAGTGGGACATGATGAGTGCACCTATAGAAGTTATGAGCTGATGATGGATCAAACTCCTACCTATAGAGGTTAGCCCGAAACATGGCCCCTCGATCAAAATGCAGGAATGGTGCGCACCGAATTTCAGGGGCACGGAGGAGGCTGGGGTGGAGGGGCATCAGGAAAAGGTCACAGAGAGCTAATATGTTACAATTGTGGAGGGCTAGGGAATTATGCCCATGATTGTATGAATGCAACGCAACCATCATGCTCGTATTGTGCATCATTTGATCATGAGATGGAGGATTGTCCCACACTGAGAGCGAGGTTGCACGATAAAGGAGCACTCCAACCTCCCCTAAATTCGAACCTGCAAATGATGAGGTCTACGCCATGCGAGGAAGACCCTAATGTAAATATCGTGCTTCAGAGTGGAATTATGATAGCAAATGACAAAGGAAAGTAGCCTAAAGAAAGGACCTGGGTTCGCAAGGCTCCAACGAAGGAACCATAATTTGATTTGGAGCGCGCTAAGGAGACCTTCAGGGAAGCTAAGAGGAGCTTCAATGATGCCTCCACTTTAGGAAGTAAAGGCTGACTGGAGCTAGAAATGGAGCCATCAATTCTCACTACATTTTGGAGACATGCATGAAGCTGGTGTGCGACAATAAGGCTGTAAAGGGGCTGCAAGAACTCATAACTAGATTGATCGTGCAGATTGGGGAATATGAGATGGAGCAAGTGATTCTAGTTCTAGGATCGGACATGAATGTCCTGCCAAAGCAGACATGGGATTGGATGGGTAGGCCTACACTCCAATGGTCTCCTATCCAACTACGAATGGCGAACCAACAAAACATCCTATAGGAATTCTCACTGTAGATTAAACTGATTATGAAATGTAGTAAAGCAAAATACTTAATGTACTTCTACAATCAAACTTGTCGAAGCTTAATCAATTTTGAGCAAGCTCAAACAAAACACATATAACAGAGAAGAAGATTCAATCACACGTGAAACACAAATGAATACTCTGGGGAAAGCCTTAGCTAAAAACCCCGCTATCTGTATTATCATACAAGTGGAAATATCTGAGGATTACACAAAGCTTTAACTCTCAAGCTATTCATCTCTCAGTACAATCCCTCGCTACTACTCATAGACATAATAGACAACACATATGCCTTCCTTCAGTCCTCCAAGCCTCTTATTTCCTTGTGCAGTTTATCCTGGGTCCTCCAGCTACCACCTGTGTGATTCTTACCTCACACACTTCTCTGACCTCTGTAGTAACTACGCAATCCTCAAGGAATGAATTCCTTCTGCATTCAAGAGATACTCACATGGGAATATTCTAGCAACTAATAGTACACTTTCCTTGCCTTTAATCTCAACTAGCTCTTTGTCTGAACTGACATGCATGAGTTATTTATGAGAGAATATTCAGTTATTTGGAGAACACTAGTTGCATGCATGCATGCATTAACTGAGTGAACTCACAATTAGTTCCACAAATTATTTGGAACTACTTTAACTGGACTTAACTCAGTTAACTGAGCTAACTAATTACAACTCAAGTACAACTCATCCTTATGTCCTTAATTAAGGGATAACTTCCTCAATCAAAGGGATAACCGTTGCATGTATTCACAAAGACTTCATGTTTGATTTTAACCAACTAATTAACTCAATATGAATTAATTAATTATTTTTCAAGCAGCTGGTGAGACTAAATTTGAATTTTAATTCTCAATTTTAGTTCAAGGACAAATTAAAATTGGAATATATCCTGAAATGCTATCTATAGCAATGTTATTTTTAGCATTTCTATTTTTATTATTTCTTGTTGCTATTTTCAACAAATCCTACCTATGGGGAGATTGTAGGGAATCACAATAGATATCAAAGGAGCAAGCGCGCCAGCAGATTTTGAGGTGATAGAGATTGCTGATGACAACAATCCCTACCCTGCACTATTGGGAATCGATTGGGCCACTGACATTAATGGAGTGATAAATCTAAAGAAGTGCAATATGATCTTTGAGAAAAAGTCACTACGCGTAGTGGTACCTTTAGACCCTATAGAAGGATCATGCTACATGGAGCCAGTGCGTGACTATGATAGTGACGACGATTTGGACTGCATCTACAAGATAACTGCGCAGGAGCAAGACTGGGTAAATCCAACCATGGATGGCCAAATCTCATGGGAGCGCAAAAGCTTCTACACATTAGATTCTGACAAGGAAATAGAACAATGGCAGAACCAGTTACACAAGGTAACCACGCTCAACTGTAACATGATGACAAGATTGCTACACTGCATAGCAACAAAGGTAAGAGATATGCCTACGTATGATAGGTTAAGCGAGGTGGATGACTTCTTGAACAGATTTGAAAAATAAGTGTCGGAACAACAACACTTCAATGCTCTAAAATGGGTACTGCATGCTATGCCCGCAAGATGGTGGGGTATGCACCAAAGAAGTTTTGAGGATTGATGCGAAGGTAGAAGGATCGTGTGCATGCAGTTTGGGAAGACTGAGATGTGGTTAAAAGACAAGTATGACGGACGAGATGATCCACATGTACACCTCGCAAAATGGACAAGGGTCTATGGGGAAGAGCCACAACCTGACAGGGTGCACTTGTTCTGTCATACCCTGGTTATTATACCCATGAATTGGTATATAGAGATGGAGCTCCACCATGTCATGAACGAATGGGATATCTTGCGCCAGGGATTCTTGTTAACCTTCACGTTTGAGGATCATTGGTGGGATACTATTGATGATGCACTACAAGTAGTAAAAGAAACTATCTTTAAAATAACCCAGGAGCAAATGGAAGTGCTTCAGCCTGAATGGGTGACCTAGCTGAGCTGCGCGCTGGAGTGTTACAATGTAAATATGGAAGAAGACAATGAAGATCCACGAAAATTTAACATTCCAGAAACTAAAGGTTATCACTAGGTTCAAGGACCATTGATTGAAGACCCTGACATAAGTGTGCCAGTAAAGACAAAGTAGGTAAAGATTGGTACGGAGGCCAAACCAAAGTCTGCAACACTCGGCGACTACTGGGATGATGCCATGGTGGATAAGGTCGTTGAGTTACTTTGTGAGTACCAAGACTTATTCCTGACCAAGATCATGGACTTAAAGGGGATCATTGGCGATTTAGGGATGATGAAGATCACCCTAAAACCTGGCACGAAGCCGGTTAAGTAGAGGCTTTACCGCTTGAACCCGGAGTACAAGGAAAAGGTCTGTGTAGAACTAGACAAAATTCTCGCATCTAGAATCATTGAGCCAGTGGAAGAATCCGACTGGATAAGCCCTATGGTAGAAGAAAAGAAGATGTAGAAGGGAGAAATAAGAATATCTGTCGACCTCAGGAAATTGAATGATGCCTATGTGCATGACCCATTCTGGACTCCATTCACAAATGAAGTATTAGAAAATGTCAGTGGGCAAGAAGCATATTCTTTTACTGATGGGTTCTTAAGGTACCACCAGATCAAAATCACGCCAGAAGACAGGAGCAAGACCACCTTCGTGACTAAGTGGGGCTGCTTTCAATACACCATTATGCTATTTGGTTTAAATAACGTGTCGCCATTTTTTCACACATAGTTGTTGTAGCATCCAAAGAATATATCCACAAATTCCTGGAGGTCTATCTAGATGATTGCACTGTATTTGGATTGGCTAAGAACCATTTAGCAAGCTTATGCTTGATGTTGGAAACTTGTCGATGACACCAAATCAAGCTGAACCTCAAAAAGTGTATGTTCCTCATTTCCTTTGGGAACCTGTTGGGACATGTGGTCTGCAAACAGGGACTAATGGCAGACCCTGTGAACATTGTAGTAATTCTAAATTTGGAAGCACCGCAAAGTGTTAAACAATTGCGCGCTACCTTGGGACATACAGGGTACTAGAGGAAGTTCATAAAAAGCTATGCCTAGATCACCATAGCAATGGAGAAGCTTTTGAAAAAGGATGTCACATTCTACTGGAATGATGATTGCATGAAGAGCCTGGATGTACTAAAAGAGAAACTGGCCTCTGCCCCAATCCTAGTCTTCCCAAAATGGGATGTGGAGTTGCATGTCCATGTTGACATGTCATGTATAGCGTTGGGAGCAGTGCTAAGACAAGAAGGTGGAGAGGGCTTGGATCACCCTATCGTGTTCACAGGTCATAGGTTGTCTAAAGAAGAAAAGAACTATTCCATAACCAAACATGAGGGATTGGCTATGGTGTACGTGCTCAAAAGATATAGACACTATTTGCTAGGAGGACATTTCAAGATGTATACATACTATTCCATGCTAAAGCACTTGGTCAACAAGCCTGTGTTGGGGGGGCGCATATGCAGGTGGCTCCTATTATTCCAAGATTATGACTTTGAGGTCATGGTGAATCCTAGATGCTTAAACATGGGACCAGATCACTTGTCATGTATTGAGACAAGAGAGGAACCTACTAGTTTGGAAGAAGGATTACCTGACGCACAGCTCTTTGCTGTGTGCATAGTGGATGGACACTTTGAAGATATAATCCACTTTCTGACAACGAGAACTAGTAGTGCGCGCAGCTGATTTTTCTGTCATCTTGGGGCACCTATATGAAATGGGCAATGATGAGATACTGTGAATGTACGTACCTGAATTTGAACAAAGTCAGATCCTTGTGGAAGTGCATGGCAGCGTTGCAGGAGGACACTATGTAGGATGAGTGACCGCACAAGAGATTCTTCACGTAGGGTTATGGTGGCCGACCCTTCATCAAGATTCAAAAGCACACTGTAAGGCTTGTGATATATGTCAATGGACAGGTAAACCATCGCGGAAGGACGAGATGCCTTTGAATCCACAAATGACACTACAGCCCTTCAAATAGTGGCCAATCGATTTTGTTGGACCTATCAAACCTCAGGGAAAAATGGGCGCGCAATACATTATCACCACGACAAAGTACTTGACTCATTGGGTGGAAGTGCAGCTAGTCAAAGACTACACAGCCGCCACAGCTGCGAAGGTTTTGTTTGAACACGTGTTGACTCAATTTAGCTATCCGAAAATATTAATGAGTGATCACGGTACACATTTCCTGAACGAAACCATCAGCACGCTAATAGAAGAGTTCCAGGTGTTGTTGGAATATAATCCTAATATCTACACTTATTTTTTAACCTAAGTATCCTTGACTTAGCCACATGCATTAAAAATCATGTTCACACTTGGTTTCTGGTAAACTAGCTTGGTGGACCAACTTTCCCTTTTTTTTGCCTTTAAAGGCTTAATATTATGGAAATATTGGTCCAATCACTTTCCTAAACCATTTAGACATCTAAGTGCATGTTCACACCTAACCACACTTCATCTGCTTGAGTAATTTGAGGATTGGCACCCCACATGAAGATTCCCCCTTAAATCAAGGGATTTGGTCCCCCAGACCATTTTAGCATGTTTTAAAGTTGCCTTCCTTTGGAAATGCACCCCTCCTCATGCTTTCCTCATGGTTGATAGTTGGTATAGGTTGTCTTGAGTCATTATTGCTATTTTAGGCCTCCCTTTAACTTTTCTTAGCCTTTTCTAGTTTTTTTCTAGTTTTCTAGATTCGGTAATTTCTATATAACCACATCCATTTTGGATTAGAGGTTTGTTTTCTCATGTATTACTATTTTTCATTAATTTAATACATTTATTTTATGGAGCAAATTCTTTCTCTCCTCTCTTGAATATCAGCAAATTACTTGTGTTTAATTTAACTAGAACTCTAGATCTATTGGAGTTTCTGCAGGAATTCTACATGGTATCAGAGCTAGTTCGAATCTAGTGGATTGTACACAGTTTTATTTGCAAGTATAGATCATTAGGAGGCACAAAAATTAGCAATGGATCATCTCTCTCAACCCACAAAACTAGTTCTAAATCCTTTCAGTTACTTCGAATGGAAGACAGAGATCACTCTGATCCTTTAAAGCAAAGGGCTTTACAGGGTAACAATGGGAACGGAGACTGAACTGACTTTTGGAGTGGAGAAGATCAAGTATTTCAATAAATTAGATGAATCAATTGGGTTAATATGCCTATCAGTTTCTAGAGAACTCCTCTTTCATGTCAGTGGAGCCACTACTCCCGATCCGGTCTGGACGACATTGGAAGGACTATTCGGTAAGAAGGATGAAATGAGAGTGCATCTACTGGAGAATGAACTCATATCCCTCAGTCCAACTCATTTCAGCAACCTGCAAGAATACTTCACCAAGTTTAAATCCCTCCTCATTGAAATTTATGCATGTGGAGTCAAGAAGGGGGAAGATCAACTCATCCTTTAGATTCTCTTGAAATTAAGCCCTGAATATTCCATATTTGTATCGTCTTTTTAAGCATCTAAATTGACTCAGGAAAAATGGAAAATGCCTCCATTGAATGACTTCATTGCAGAATTGACTCAAGAGAAATCTAAGTTAGTCCAAATGGCTGTTATCAAGCATTCAAAGAACCAAGAACTTATGGCTACTGATGCTCCAAAGAGCGGTGGAAGACACAAGCAAAAAGGGAACAATAAATTTAATGACTTGAAGAAGGAGAGACCCGTACAATCTTCAGAGAGCTCTTCTTTGCCTAAGTCTAAGAAGAAGAAGGAAAGAACACATTGCAACTACTGTTCCAAAGCTTTTCATCACGAAGGAAATTGCATGAGGAAAACAATCGATGAGATGGCTAAGCAATTGCAGCAGCACAATCTCACCATGCGCGAGAATGTAAAGAAGAAGGATGATAACAGAATGGGAGATGGGAGAGGGAGAGAATGAGATGGTCATGCTTTAATGGCTGTCACATCCACTCCATTAGCTTGGATCCTTGATGCAGGTGCATCGAACCATATGGCTGCATCAGAAGATGAATTTTCCTCCATCGAAGAAAGCACTAGATCCCCAATTTACTTGGGAGATGCCACATCCACAAAGGTGTGCGGAGAAGGAATTGTAGACCTTGAAGGGGGATGCTTCACAAGTTTACTTCATGTTCCCTTGCTATCTGTGAATCTTCTCCTGATATATGAGATCACTCATTCCAGCTCTAGAAGGAAGATGGAGTTCACTCCGGACTCCGCAGTGGTTACCGACATTTCCACGGACTCACAACTTACACATGGAATTGCAAGTCACGGTTCTCGTTTGTATTTCTTCTCCCACTTTGTTCCTAAATCTATTAGCACTATATTTATACCAAAATATAATAATATTAGTAGGTTATGGCATGAAATATTTGGCCATCTAAACTATAAGTACTTGCATCAACTTAGCAAGGAAAACATGGCAGAAGTATTGCCCGCTATTAAATTCACAAGCAGTGTATGTCAAGGATGGATTCTTGGCAAGCATATGGAGAAAAGGTTTGACAAATGGAAGGCACAAAGTGCTTCTTCACCCCTTGGGCTGATTCACAGTGACATCACGGGCCCATTCCTGCAGCCTTCAATCAGTAAGGCTCTCGATATGTACTCACCCTCATAGATGATATCTCTCGCTTTACTTGGGTATTTTTCTGAAATTAAAATCAAAAGTATTTGAATGCCTTATAGAATTTAAAGCACTTGCTGAGAATGAGTCTGGGTGTAAGATTCAGATACTCCATACTAATAATGAGGGGGAGTATGTCAACAAATATGTGCAGCAACTTTGTATTGATGTAGGTATACACCTACAACACACAGTGCCATATACACCACAACAGAATGGTGTAGCAGAGAGGAAAAACTAGTCATTAAAATAGATGGCCAATTGTATGCTACAGTCCAAATCATTAGATCCTAAGCTATGGGCTGAAGCTGTTAATTGTGCATCATACATTCAGAACTACATTCCTCACAAAGCACTCAAAGGAACCACTCCATTTGAATGTTGGACCGGTAAGAAATTGAAAGTGTCGCACTTTTGGCATTTTTGGTTCACGAGCATGGACTCACATTCTGACAGATAAGAGGAAGGATTTGGAGCCTCAAAGTGTTGAATGTATCTTTGTTGGATATCCTAGCAGTGTCAAATGATATAGATTTCTAAAATATCACATTAAAAAGTTCCTTGTAGCTCGAAGTGTGATGTTTGAAGAAGAATCACTGCATGATTTTTCAGCAAACCTTGCCGAGGAACCGCTTGTTGCCACTGATGAGGAGGAGTCCGAAAATTCTTCGAGCACTTTAGATCAGCCATCAAAGAAGCCTCTTCAGTCTGATTCAGAGGATAAGGAGTAGGTCATGGCTGCTCCAACTCATCTTCCAACTTGGGTAGAGAAAAACCCTACAAGATGCGGGTGAACTAGTCGGTGATCCTACGGATGCAAGAAGGACTATATCATAGTTTTTTGGGTCTCCTCAAGCCTTGGCTGCCACTGAACCATTTCCTCCCATACATTGCTATATGACACTTGGTTCATATCCATAGTCACACTCTGAGGCTGCTGGAAACCCACTTTGGGAGGCTGCCATGGATGAAGAGTACTCTTCTCTCATGGAAAACAACACATGGGACTTGGTTCCACTTCTGAAAGGAAGAAAGCTTGTTTGATGCTAATGGATCTATCAAACAAAGATTGCTACAGATGGTGAGATTATCAAGTACATAGCTTGACTTGTTACAAAAGGATACTCACAGGTACATGGCATAGACTACACAAAGACATTTGCACCTATTGCAAAGATGGACTCCATTCAACTAGTTTTAGCCATTGCTGCTTCTCGCAGATGGGAAGCTCATCACATGGATGTGAAGAGTGCATTTCTTCATGGAGATCTCAAGGAGGATAGATATATGAAGCATCCATAAGGATACATTCAGAACTCTTCCCTCATTTTCACATTAAAGAAATCTTTGTATGGCCTAAAATAGGCTTCCAGAGCCTAGTATGCAAAGATGGATTCTTTCCTGCTTTCCATTGGATCCATTCGATGCAAATCTGATCCGAATGTTTATTTGCTGCAACATGATGATTCACTTTTGGCAATGGTACTTTCTGTAGATGATTTACTGATGACACGGAGCCTTACCTCAACTATTGATTCGGCAAAATCAGCATTAAATGATCAATTTTCCATGATAGATTTGGCACTGTTGCACTACTTTCTTGGTCATGAAGTTTCTTAGTCTACTTCAGGGATCAATATGGCACAGTCTAATTATGCATCAGATCTACTTGTCTACTTTCAGATGACAAAATGAAAGCCAGCAACATCTCCCTTTCTTTGGAGGATCAGATTTGAGGATGCGGGTACTACACCTTTGGTGGACAGTACCTAGTATCGATAGTTGGTTGGGAGTTTGTTGTATCTTACTCACACACAACCTAATATATATTTGGCAATAGAAGTTCATTCCAGATATATGTAGGAGCCCCATGATCTTCACTGGAAAGATGCAAAGATAATCCTTAGATATGTGAAAGGTACTTCTAGTTTTGGTATCTTTTATGCTGCAGATTGCCCACTTTCACTGATTAGGTACACAGATTTTGATTGGGTTGGCGATGGTACATACCACAATTCTGCCTCTAGTTATGTTTTCAGCTTTGGTTTAGGGCCTTTTTTATAGTCTAGCAAGAAGCAGTCCAAGATTTCTTTATCTACAGCTGAGGTAGAGTATAGAGGTGTAGTGAATGCAGCTACACGGGCTGCTTGGTTGTAGGGGCTTCTCTCCAAGTTTGGTATTCAATATCCACTTCTGACTATCATATTTTGTGACAATCAGGGGTGCATTCAGATATCGATTTATCCAATTCATAGGCAAAGGAACAAGCACATCAAGATTCACATGCATTACACCCGTGATCTGATCCGTGACTGAGTCATATCATTGCAGTACTGCCCCACTTAGCAGTAGGTTGCAGACATTTTCACCAAGTATTTCACTAAAAAGAAATCTTCAGAACTAAGAGCTATAATTGGAGTGGTGGAGGCAATTAGGTAGGCCCTTCTGGCCACTTAGCCCTTTTTTTCTCTTTTGGGGGCGGGGGGGGGGTGTTCCCACGAGGTTTTCCCTCTTTCTTCATTTTATGAGGATCTTTTATTTATTGTACCTGAGTACCTAACATGGCATCTTGGCCGAGAATCAGTTTAGATGAGTGAGTAAATATGAAGGGGGGGTGTTGGAATAAAACCTAACATCTACATTTATTTTTTAGCCTAAGTATCCTTGACATAGCCACATGCTCTAAAAATAATGTTCACACTTGGTTTTTGGTAAACTAGCTCGGTGGACCAACTTTCCCTTGTTTTTTGCCTTTAAAGGCTTAATAATATGGAAATCTTTGTCCAACCACTTTCCTAAACCATTTAGACATCTAAGTGTATGTTCACACCTAACCACACCTCATCCACTTCAGTTATTTGAGGATTGGCGCCCCAGATGAAGATTCCCCCTTAAATCAAGGGATTTGGTCCCCCAGACCATTTTAGCATGTTTTAAAGTTGTCTTCCTTGGGAAATGCACCCGTCCTCATGATTTCCTCATGGCTGATAGTTGGAATAGGTTTTCTTGAGTCATTGTTGCTATTTTAGGCCTCCCTTTAGATTTTCTTAGCCTTTTCTAGTTTTTTACTAGTTTTTTCCTAGTTTTCTACATTCAGCAATTTCTATATAGCCACCTCCATTTGGGATTAGAGGTTTGGTTGCTCATGTATTACTATTTTTCATTAATTTAATACATTGATTTTATGGAGAAAATTCTTTCTCTCCTCTCTTGAATATCAGCAAATTACTTGTGTTTAATTTAACTAGAATTCTAGATCTATTGGAGTTTCTGCAGGAATTCTATAGGTGTATCATCAGAAAAGAACACCGTATCACCCAAAAGCCAATGGGGTAATAGAAGCATTAAAAAAAATACTAGAGACTGCACTAGCCAAAGTATGCAACCCGCGGCAGAGCAATTAGGACCTGTGCGTACTTGCAGGACTATGGGCTTATAGGACAACATGGAAGAAACTAACGGGACAGACACCTTTCTAGTTGGTTTATGGCGTGGAAGTTGTCATGCCAATGGAGTACATTGTACCTAGTCTATGCATAGCAGTGCTCATAGGTATGACGGACCACGAAGCCTTGGAAGAAAGGCTCATGCAGTTGGAAGAACTTGAGGAGGAATGGTTCCTAGCTAGCTTTCATCCACAGGTGCAAAAGCAGCATGAGAATGCCTGACACGATCGCCATATTAAGTTGCCCACCTTCAAGGTAAATGATTTAGCACTACTTTATGATAGCAAGTTTGATAAATTCTTGGGAAAGTTCAAAATGCATTCACTGGGACCATGCTTTGTTAAGGAGGTCACAGACGGAGGCACGGTACAACTAGTCAAATTAAATGGAGAGCCTTTCCTAGGAAAAGTGATTGGCAGTCGATTAAAGCCATACACGGGTGGCCTGACTATCTGACTAGCTGACAAAAGCACAGTCTTTGCACTCCAAGGATTGGGAAGAAGGCACGAGACTATAAACAAATGCAGGGGATATAGGCATAGATGCAAAGAATCACTTCTGACATGGTGGTCTTGGAACAACTCATGCAGTAGATCCAGCAACCAGCAGCTCAGTGCATTGCCTACCTTGGAATAATTCAAGCAGAGTTGGAAGGACTCCACGTGAAGATCTCCGCGCCGATAGAGTGAGTCGAGGGCGAGTCACGATATCTGTGTTGGGGGCTTGTTGGGCATGGAATCCCCCCAAGGCATTTTTTTGGGCTTAAAGCCCAAGTTTTGACCAAATCCTTTTGTAAAAGCTCCGTGAATTGCGGGCATGGAGTGCAAAATCATAATAGAGTCATAAGGTTGTTGGCCCTAGTTTTTGTAATGTAATGGCCCGCGGACCATGGGATTGTATAGATAGAACGAGGCTCTAAGTGTATAAGAGAATGAATATAAAAAGTGCAGAAGAGGATGAGAAGCCTAAGTAATTGAGTAATAGTGTAAAGTGTGTCTTTGGGTTATAAAGTAGGGGAAGGCTCCGCAACTGTGTGCGCAGAGGCCTAGTATCTATAGCTAAGTGTGTGGACCCCTGCAGCTGAGTGCACATGCCAAGTCGAGTTTGTAACTATTCGAAGAATAAATAAAGATAAGTTTACCATATTTCTGTGCATATTTTTCTGTTTTAATATATGATTGGATATAATTTGCAAGTATATTGTTTATTTGCTACATGAACTTATATGAATGTTTTGTATAACCAATTATAACGTAATACATCCAAGTACGCGAAGGTAATTAACTGGTATAGGAAGATAAGTAAGATCTTGGGTAATATGGTAGAGTGCAGCTCTAGCAGCACGGAAGCTACACAACCCCTAGTTAGGGCTGCATGAAGGCAGTGTATCAAGGCATGAGGAACAGGGAAGTGCATGCAGGGACAAATAGTGGGACCAATCGAACCTCTCAGACATCTCAAGGGTGTAGAAACCTGGTTCTAGCACCCTCCCATACTACTTCGGGTGAGACCTCTATCCGTGCCCCATAGACTGTTGCCAAAAGGAGCAATAGTGTAGGGATTTGTTTGGCTAATTAAACTCCAAACCTAGGTCAAGCCCCAGCAAGCCAACACTTATATACTATTTTTTCACACAACTATACATATAGGCACAAACAAAAGAATAAATATATCACTTAAAGACTTAAACCTTAGAAGGAATAATAACACCACTTTTCTTGCATTAACTCAATTAAACATCCAATAACCCAAAACTTACTTAAAGTTTTAAATCCAATTTAATATTATTCAAACTTAAAAACTCATATACATGATTATTGATTCTCAAATGAAAAATAGCTAAGATTTTTCGAGAAGGCTACGTATCTAATTTGCTAGAAAAAGATAAACATCACTAAGCTCTTTCAATGACATAATCCCATCCATGAGATCTATATGTTACTCAACTCACACTTTAAAATTGTGAATTGCCCACTAATGTTACTTTAAAACCATATAATCTTATAACAAAATTCCCTTTCCTGATGATGAACCACAATTGAGGGTTCAAAACGTTGACCACAGTCCCATAAAACATTGTTGTGATTAATCCAGAAAAATTAATATTCATCATTATGAATAATAGAAGCCCAAATTTAGAAAAATTCCCTCTCATTAAAAAAATCAAATATAAAACTTTAATTAAAATTAAATTATTTTGAAATTCAACAATAGCCAAAAATAGTGTTCCACCACCCACAAATCGATTACACAACAATACATCATCTTCGTTTGCACCAAACACATCAAATTTGTAATGAGAAAAGGAACCATTAATTAATGATTCCCGTTGAGAACCACTCCCACACAGGGATGGAATTTGACGTACATTTTTCCCATCATAGGGCATTTTTCCCGTATTTGACGTCTAGAATTTGTGGATGTCTATTTTTCAGCACATGCTTGAAATGGTGTAACCCGTACTTTTGACGTTTCAATTTTTTTCCAAAATGTCATTACACCCATTTATTTTCAGTTTATTTTCCATCTACCAATTCAATCCCATATGAAAGCCTACAATCACCTACCTTTGTCTGCAGTTTCTGTATAGCAAATTAAACATTAAATGAAATCCTATGTCCAGGTTACTACAAGTCACATTTTGTTTATGTTAATCTTGTGGTTGTTGTCTGATACCTACAATTCCATGGATTTATGATTTAAGAAAAACACATCACTTCTAATTCCTTTGATGTTTTCATACTTTCTCACGTTGTTATGGTCTTGCAATGAAGGATAGAGATCATATATTAATCTTGAAATTGCGAGCCTCATTCTTCTTTGACATCTTAGGGTTTCATGTTCATTGTCTCTTCTTTTAAATCCCTACAATGAAGGATAGAGATTAGATATTAATCTTGAAATTGCAAGCCTCATTCTTCTTAGGAATCTTAGAGTTACCTACTCAATCCCTCTACTTATCAATCTCTCAAAGAGGGAGATGTCCAATTTGTATTTCGTGTGTAATTCATATTCCGCAACAAAAGGACGCAATTGTAAGTGATCTCAGAGGAGAATCAGTTGTTGAATGAAGGATTTGATGTAGGGAAGAACACGGGCCTCCAAAACCTTCACAACCTCTTCTATCACCACTATTTATGCTTGCAATGCCTAGAGGAGGACATAATTTTGAGCAACCCCAATGGCTATCATTGCCACAACTTTTTCTTTTCTTAAAATTTTGAGGATGGGCTTATGATCATGTTGAAGTAGCCCATCACATATTTCTTTATATCTCTCAGATATATTGTACAGTTCCTCCTTGACCTTTTCGTTGGCTTTCTGAAACTAATTATTCTTGGTCCTTTATTTTTGGGGAAATAACCATAAATACTGGGAACTAAGTATGTTGTCTAGACATATCTCTGCTGAAGATTTATTCGACACTTTCTATTTCCCTTTAAATTTCTCATCACCTTTATCGACCACTAGTTCATCTCTCATCCCTTTCTACCATACCTCTCAAACAGGTTGAACACCTGTTGATTTTCTCTTACACATTGGTACACATTAATTCATTATCTCTATCTCGAAGTCTTCTAGAAAGAACATTCAACCTTGGCTTCAACATTGAATTTTTGAATTGCCACTTATTGGAACAATATTTTTATCTACAGAAAAATGGATTAGTAACTGATTTAGTGCATGGTTAGTATAACAAATGACCAAAATAGGATCACATTGTGTGTTAGATAGGAGGATTCTGGCAATGGTCAAGCCAACATAGGATTTCGTAGTTCTAGGAGGGCCCTATAATGGTAAGCCTCTTTTTCAGTCCCTGCTTCACGAATTCTATCTAGCTTTAATCTAAGGTGGAATTCCACTCAGTCCATTTCTGCAAAATGCAGAGTGTGCTTCTACCCAAACAACTTTGGATCCTTAGAAATGAACATTCTAAATTATATGCATCCTTTAATTTCCTCTTTTCAAGATAGCTTGGCTCTATGGTTTGGAGTTATAGTGATAGAAAGATCTCCTTGAAAGGAAGATGTTTTATTTCTGGGCGTTGAAGACATTTCGAAACATGGACATAGGTATGAAGCTTCTTTGAAAGACAATATGGAAGAAATGACCTATAGATTCCTGTAAAATGTAAAGAAAATTCAAACAAAGAGCGAATAGGGACCCATGGATGTTCTATTTCCAAACTTCTCAATTAGATCATTAGGGCTGGCTGCCCCACATAGTCTAAGTAATTTGCCCAATTTTCTCAGCCATAGTCATCCGAGAAAGAAAATCCTAAACTCTTGCTTCAATGGATTGGCCATGGTCCATATAATTGTTTAGTCTTGTGCATTTAATTGGAAATATGTTATTGCACTTTCCAAAAGTTTCAAATTTTAGTGCATATTGTATGTTTCTAACAAAGTCTGGAGATGCATTTTAATGAATCTTGATATCTCAGTGAAAACAATAAATTTATGTATCATTTACTAGAAGCATATGCACAACAAACGATAGAATTAATTCAATCATGATTTTGGGTTTTAATTGAGGGAGTGGCATAAGGCACATTTATCTTATTTCGATTAAACAGAATTATAAAAGAAATTTGATTTATACTCTCAAAAATAACTAAGATGAAATAAGATGATTAATGCCAAATGTGTTAATTACTTTAATTTTTAATGTAGTTTCTATATAGTGTGTTAATCATATAGATTGCATGTAAAATTTACCTAAAAGATTAAAATGTAAACATTAGTGTGATAATTATTAATATATTAAAGATATTTGATATTATGTGTATTTATTCTTTTATTCTTAAGGACGTGGTTGTAGCAGTGTTTTCATCCTCTGTTCATCAAGTTGGTTGTTTCTTGAATAGTGTCAAATATTGCAGGTGGTGGAGGTTCGAAGGACAGACTCACGGTTGCCCCAAAAACTCCAGGTTTTTATCTCTTTAAGTGGTTGTTTATTCAAATTAGAATTTTGATATGGTAAAAAATGCAGAATTCAATTTAAAAAGAAACGTATTTAAAGTGTTTTATTGTTTTATTTATTCTATTTATAGGCAATTGTCTCCAATCTAAGATTATAATTTTTCTCAAAAAACTAATTATTCTCTACATCAATCAAATTAACTTGAATGAAATCATTCCATTAGTGATGGTCAAAATTATGAATTAATATATATAGAATATTATGTATTAAATTTTTATTTCTTTTATTTCTCTTATTTAAAATGAAATTTTAATGTAATTGAAAGGTAATTTTTTTATTTCTTCAAGAGAAAAGGTTCTTGACGAGAAACATATAGATCCAAATTCCAAATTCCAACCCCTGCTCCGGCCTTTTTAAGCATACGATTTACCTATTCAATGAAATCTTATCATACCTTCTAGTTATTTTGTGAAGTTCTGGGTAGGGAGGGATTAGGGCTTTAAACATGGCAGATCAGATTGTAGGCACTTGGATTTTGGGAAAGAATGGCCCGTAACAGAGAGAAGGTGCAATATATGCTGAACAAGTTCTTGACATTGAAGAGAGGAGAAAAGAATAAACCCAAGGAGAGGCGCTCGTTCCTGGCCTCAGAATGTTGTGATCTCACAGAGGCACACAAATGGAGGCAGCAGATAATACGAGAGATTGGATGGAAGGTCATGGAGATTTAGAACTTGGACCTCAGAAAAAACTACCTCCCTGACCTCAACGATGAGATCAACAATATGATTAGGGAAAATGAGCACTGGGAAGCTCATATCGTAGAGCTTGGCGGCCCTAATTATGCCAAAGTAGGGGCCAAGATGACAGAATTGGAAGGAAACTAGGTGGATGTGCATAGTGTTATCAGTGCTACAATTTTGTACTAGTCGTAAGATGAGTTTAACTGTAGCTTCATTATATCCCTGTGAATCTCGTTTTGTCCACTATTTGGTGTCGCTTTCTCTATATTTTATGGACAAAAGAGCCAAGGAAATGTACAACATATTAAATGTACATTCAATAATACAATCAAAGCCTGTTACCCACCGTAAGACCGAAAGTTAAAACTGAATCTATGGTGGGCAATGGGTATTGCTACTATCTAGGTCGAACAATACCTCTCCTCTGTGTAATTTCTGATCATCATTGTTTATTGTTACTATCTGAGGGATGGGAATGTGAGGGATCTCTTGTCATGTAGTTAGATATGAATTAGGGGATCCCTTGTCATGTAGTTGAATGCGAATTAGGATAGCCTCGATTAGAGATACTTCGGGGCTGTGAAATTCCTAGCTGTCCTCAAAGAACTATTCGATAAAACCCCCGGGGTGTTATCACTCAGGTTCTTCCCCAAAAGCATTGAAAATTGAATACGGCCAAGGTAACCACTAACCAGTCTTTTAGCTGCAGATTCTAGCCAATCTGCAACCAGAGAGGGCTCTCTCTTTATGATTTAGCTCTGTTTCGCTATATGTTAGGCTAGTTATGAAGTACAAGTATTTGTTTGGTGTTTCGAACGTGACATTCAATAAAATAGGGCGGCAAAATGTGAAGAAGTTCAGACCATTGGGTTAATGGAGTCAGTGAGAATGAATTTCTGGGTATGGTTTCTTAGGCAAAAGGATGGAACTATAGAGCAAGATAATTAAAAATAGAACAATTTTCAAGCTGGAATAAGATGGAATGGAGTCAGGAAATGAAAGGCAATTAAGAAACTTTCATTATGCTAACAGAGGGAAAATGAATAAATACTAGCAAGGAGCAATTAAGAATTCCTTACTTATATTTAGAGTGAAAGAACCAGGGAGACAGGAGCAGTCAAGAATTCCTGCCTATGCTAGTCCTGAAGAAAACATATAAATTGACAGGAATTGAACACAGAGTACAACAAAGTAAATTCTCGGCTATTATTTTTTCCTACAATTCAGAATGTGATATATAGATGATATATAAAACATAGAACAGTAAAACAAGAGTTAAAAAGACTCATTGAACCATGAAGTAACACGAGAATTCTGTAACATATTCTTCTGCCATTAGTTCCACAACCAGCAAGTTCATCAGCAAAGCATTCCAACAATCTTTATTCAGAAGGGTTCTCAGAAATTATAGTGCAAGTCCAAAATGATATTCACCAACCAACAACAATACATATCTTGAGGAGGTATTTATAAAAAGAGTTACAAAATATCTCATAGAGAAAATATCAAGCATTAACTTCATCCATCTACTTCTTTAAAGGCAGTAAATGACATTGAAAACAGAGCGCAATGAATGCAGGAGTAACTTGCATTGTGCTAGCTGCCTTAGGTGGTCTGATATACTTGACTTTTTGACTCAACCAGTCACTGGTAGCTGTCTCTTTATTCCGCGTTCCTGCGTTGCTGTCCCGGCCCTTCCATTTGTGCCTGATTCCCCTTTAATGCGTTTTGGCGTGCACTCCTTGCTTGCTGTTTTCATTTTTATGATATGTGGCACACGCATTAAATTTGATCAAATGCAGATAATCAAAAAAGAATTAGCGCCAACACTACCTTGGTAAAACCTCCAACATGCCTTGCTACCATTGGTCTGTTGGCAACTGGTGTCTTTGTAGTTTTATTAATGTTTCATCAGCTTCAGTATACCTGTAGTAATTGGGCTGGACTTCAAAAAGATGTGTCATCTCATGTTCAATGTAGAACAAATTTTCCAATTTGTCATATAAGCTCTGTCCAGAGGGAGGTACTGTGTCTTCTGAAATGCTTGATGATGTTGTAATTTGATTGGTAACATAGGTATTTACCCTGTGAGCATATTGTTCATGTGTCAACAGTCTTTGATTGCTGGTCAATAAGCTGGGTAACCCTTTGCTCTGCAAGACTGTGAACTTCTCTGTAAAGGCATTTATTTCTGTCTGCATTTCTTGGCACTTTCTTTCCAGATTTTGTACAAAATTCCTCATGGTCAGCACCTTTTTCACTGTCAAAATGGTGCCTGTTCTGTCCTTGATATTCAGAGCTGCTAGTTGTTCCCTGGTATGAGTGTTCAAAAAATGAATTAGTCTATTGGCCTGTTCGGGCTTGTTTGCTAATAATGCTCTGGCCTTTTGAATCTCAGTTTGAGCTATTTCTATCAATTCAATTTGTTCATAGATAGTCTGTATTGATCTCCATTGATCAGTGATGGACTGGCCAATTTTGGTCCACAAAATTGTTTTGATTTCGGTCAGAGTTTTATGAAGAGTAAGGTCTTTCTCCAAGGATTTTACCTTACTTTCCAAGGCCTTTACCTCTCTTGTTTTCTCAGCCACAATCATTTTTGATTTATCATAATTCACCTCTAACTTGGCTAGTTTTTCTTTAGCTTCCTTTAGCTCTGCCATTTGGAGTTCTAAGGCCTTTATTTCCTTCATCATCTCTTCCATGCTCAGGCTGGTATCTGGTACTGCTGTTGTTGCTACTGTAGTTGTTGCTGAAGCTGAGGTACCTGCTGTTGATGCTGGGACAGCGGGAGGGACTGCTACTGTAGTTGTAGGAGGAGCTGTTGTGCTTATTGGAGCTATTTCTGGTGGCTGGGAGGTCGACACTCCCTGCTTTCCTTGTAGTGCTTCCTCCAATGCCTTCTCTGTTTCTGCTAATCTCTCATTCATCCTCATCAGTAAACCCATCACGTCCTCCTCTTCTTTCTGCTGTGCAACCTCTATGGTTTGAGGGTGCATTGTAATGGGCAGCTTCAATTGCTTTCTAAGGGTTGCAATATCTTCTTCTTTCTTCTTTATTAATGCCTGGATACCCTTGGGATCCTTGGGATCATGTCCTAGCTCAATAATAATTTCCTCCAAAGATTTGATCCTGTTGTCCTTGGCTAATGAGGAGGCCTTCTCCAACTCTAATTGGGTAGAGGTATTGTGCAATGAATTCTGCAATTTATGGGCTAATAATGCTTTGTCTGCCAGGGTGGAGTATACCATTTCTCTAGTTTATTTATGTAACTCAATATGGTCCATTGGATGAATTTCTTTAGAGAGAACTTCCATATTGGTCCTGATATAATCAGTAGCTGACTGAGGCTACTGCATTGTGGGCCTGAAGTGACTAAGGGTCATTTTCCCTTCTTGAATATCATAGGCTGCCATTAGCCTTTGTTGATTTGTGGGGGTTGTTCTCAGCAACTAATTATAAAGTTGGATCCTTATTGGGTCATTTCTAGTCTTTATTTCAGTAAAGGCTTTCTTGATATCCGAGCCTTGCTTGCTCTGTTGTTTGCTCGGTGGCCTGGTGTATGTGACCTCTTCACCATGCTGCCCCACTAGCTCTTGCTGATATGAGCTAGCTGATGTTTCTAAAACTGGAGGGATCTGCTGTTTAGTTCTTTGTTCACCTCTTAGGTTACCTGTTGTCTCTCCCAAGAATTCCTCTTCAGAGTACGGATTAACCTTTGCCTCTTTTCCCCTTGCTATTCTGCTGATCCAGTTATGGGTGTGTCTTCCTGTCTCTCTCTTTTCTTGGCTCTTTCTTCATTGAGAGGGGTTTGTAACACCGGGACTTTAGGTACCTTTGTCTATGTTGAAGGACCTTGCCCTTGGCCTTGTTCCTTTGATGTATCTAGCTGATCTGCCATTGTTTCATGTTCCCCACCTATTACCTCCTTGCATTTAGCTAATGCTGTGCTGGCCTTTTGTAATGGTTGTTGAGAAGTCCCAGCAAAATATGTGTCACCTCCTATGTGCTGGGGCAGCTTGAAGGATACCTGCCCAAAAGAGTCCAGGTCAAGCATTTTTTCAAGCTCTTTCATTGCTTTTTCTAATTTCTCTTCTTCAGTAATCTCTTCAACTAGTGTGCCTTCTATCCATTCCTGTTGATTAGCATATTGTTCAATTTCAGGGATCTTGTGGTGAACATATCCTATAAGCTTGTTTTTGACTCTTCTAAAACTTATGAAATGTTCAAGGTCATATGGTGACCAATGAAAACTTTGTTTCAGCATAAGTTGATCCCTCAAAATCCTATTTGCTTCTTCCCAGGCTTCTTCCCTTTTATTGAAGATAAAAGGGCCCAATTGATTTCTTATCTTGAGCTATGCCTTTTTCCTAGCACCATAGAAATGAGTCAAATCTGAACTACTAAATTGCCGGAAGTATTCCAGGGCAAAGAGTCTCATAGGTACATACTTTGGTAGTTTGTAGGGGGATAATTCACAGCCATAAATCCTGATCACTATGTGATTTTGGTAAAAATACCAGTCACCAATACTGTATTCCTTTGAGAGATGTAGAATTTTCTGCATTTTAGCAGAGAGTCTGGCAGGAGGAGTTATCAATAATAGAGAAGTAGCTGGATATATGAACAGGTCAACAAACTCACAATATGTATAAGGGGAGTTATGGACTTCATGAAATACTGAGGTCCAGAAAATTACAGATCTCCTTTCTCCTTTGAGGTCCAATCTTCTAAGAGAAATTTGGAAACTATCAGGTTGATAGTACAGTAGCAAATGATATATGTAGGATGTGTATTTGAACACTCTTTCTTTGTCCAAGTTCATGAATTGCTCATGGATTTTATTAGCTATGAAGGAAGCATAATCATACTTGACAACAGGGGTTTGTCCGGGAGTAAATATGGACATCAATATGCTCACTGGTTCATCAATATGCTCACTGGTTTTGAAACCCAAGATATATGAAATCATATCAGTAATGAATACACCAGCTTCATTGAACCAGACTTGGTTAAAAGGAGGTGGCTGCCTGGGCTGGCGGTCTGGTTTCATGAATAATTGAGCTATTCTGGCTATCTCTGAACTGGGCAGTTTGGCACCTTGTTCAAGTAAGAATCCCATGGTGAGAGGAGCCAGAGGCTGAGTTGGCTTAAAGTTCAGCATCTCATTTATGGATTGAGGAGTAATATGGAAGAGGATAGTCCCAGATGGAGCCATAACTGCTCTTTGTGTGGGGTCATAATTTGCACAGCATAAATGGATAAAATCAGGCAGCACATTTACTGAAGGAAGGTAGTAGATAGGCATGTTGGACTCCCAAATTCCAAAGACATCAATGTTGCTTTTGTAGCTATTCCTAATTTCACAAAAGGCTTGAAGATGAGGCTTCTCTCCAATCATATCAATAATTTGGAAATCTCTATCAGCAAGGGGCATCCATTCCAATTCCTTATGTGGTGCATTCAGGGGGGCAACATTCAGGGCCATTGGAGCCTCCATGCTTCAACTGTCTGTGTTTTTAGTTGGAATGTGGGTCTATGCAGCAATAGAAAACAAAATACTGGCTCTGAGGTTTTTCTTAGGAAATTGCAGACTGAGTTTTAATTAGAAATCGCCTCACTGGGTAAAACTCATAGAAAAAACAAAGTTTGCAGAGTTTAGTAGGACAGCTGGATAAAACAGTGGTAATGGTGCTCCTTTTGCAGGTGTTTTGACAAATTTGACTCAATATTCAGGCGTTTTGGAGATTTTGCAGAGGAAAATTAAAAACAGTGGCTTGGAAAGAATACTTTGGTAGATTCCTGTTTTTATCAGCTCATTGTGTTTCTAGCTGGGGTTATAGACTGAATTTGTTGGATTTATTATTTCTTCAAGTGGAATGCAGAGAAAATAAGCTTAAATTCAGCTCGACGGGCGAATTTGTGGAGGGAAAGACAGTTCACAGGATTTATTTGGAAAAAATGGGTAAAGTGGTGACTATAGTGCAGAGGTGCAGTGGCAGCATTGTGATTTTAACTTGAATTCTGGTTATCCGGAGGATTTTTATAGAAAAACTTGGAAAAATACGGTTTCTGATCGAATTACGGGTAAATACCTGTTCTATGGACGTTTGGTGCGAAATTCAGGTACAAGACTGAGCTGAGGGGCCGAGCTTATGGAGTGAATTCCCCTGGGTGGCAGACTGGAGCTTTGGTGGCAAATTCGTCGTAATTTGCATGCACAGGTTCCGCAAATCAACGAATAGAAATAAACGAAAACAATCACTTTCACAGGTTTTTAACAAAATTTGGGCTTTTTCAGGCTTTTTGGCGCTTTTTGTGATGACGTCATCATGACGTAAATTTGTCATGTAGCGGGGTATGGAAGGTGACGTGTCGGATGTTGTGGCGGATGACGTGGTGGACATGGCGGACGAAATAGTGGCAGGGTGGTAGCTGACGTGGGTGCTAATGTGGGCGCTGATGTGGTTGACGACGTCAGCGGCGAGAAGCGGGAGCGGTTTGTGGTTTTATCGCACTGCTTTATGTACCATGGTGGTTTTGGGCCAAACGGACGCGATAAACTGTGGGAGCGACACGCATCCCACAGTACGGCGAGAAAACCACTTTTTATCGCACGCTATCTTTCGGACATCGGGGCAGTTCCGATATTGACGAGAGTCGTCCGATCTGCGGGATCAGATCCGACGGTTGACGGGACGATGAGTTGACCGGGAGATACGGCGCGGGTCCCGCCCATATATTTTCAATGTTTTATATGTGTTGCGGGGTATGACAATGTATTGCAACTTTGGGTTAGCGGGCGTGGTTATTCAATCAACCAGATGTTAATTAAACTCCGGGTTTATATGAGTGGGGAGGGGTTATTATAAGGTTCCAGGTGAACCAATAATTCCTGAAACATTATGGTATATGGCTATATTAAGCCGGGGGTGGGGATATTATAAAGATTGGGGTTTTTGTGCTATTTTATGTATAATAGGGGCGGGGAAAACTTTAAATAGGAGCTATATAATAGAGTTAGGGTGTTAGTATGGTTTTGTAGATAGAAAACGCTAAGTTTATAAGGTAATAACTTAGGTTTTTAGGGAAATGAAAGGGAAATGGAATGATTATTTTTACACAAGAAATGTGGCTTGTTTTGGCTAAGTAAACACAAAGTTTCACTTAGTATTTCTTATAAAATGAAATGAACTAGGACCATTGAGCAGATCTCACTGTCCTTGAGGGGATGTTAGTAAGTGTTGTTGGGGAAATGAGAGGGGAAATTAGTCATGCTCCACCTGAACTATAGTCACCTTGCTATGATATTTGTGATTTTCATGAGATAGATCATTTTCAACAAGACAAAACTGATCACAAACTTGCTTCTGCAACATCAAACTGCTTACCCAGCCTAATATACCTAACATTTTTTCTTCCTTTTGATTGGGTGCATTTGAACTAGCAGAACCCTTTTCTCTTTTGTTTTCTTTTGACTGCCCTCCTATCTAAGTCTGCCCTTATCTCTTCCAGGGGCTCAGATTCAGCTGTTGAGCTCCCCTTGCTTCTCTACCTAACTATTGATCTGCCAAGCTTAAACTGTTTGGACAGACTTTATTTCTCTAATTCTACAACAAGAAATTTAAACATGGATTGGCCAAGATTGAGCTGTTGGGCCATCCATGAGGTGTGACAAAAGTCACTGATTGCATATTTCAGACTTATTTGCAAAAAATAGGATAGTGGTGGCATTTTGACTAGCCACTTTCCTGGTCTTTTCTTTAGGGTTCATTTTCTTTGTTTTCTTGACCAATTCATTCTTTTTGCCCTCTGATTTTTCTGTTACAACATACCCTCTTTACATTTTTTAAATTCTTAATTTTTGAAAATATGGAATCTTTGCAGCATGAAAAGGACAATCATATTTAGCATTTCCACAGTCAATCATGAAATATGACACTATTGGTATAGGAACCTAACACGGGGCAAAGAAGAGGAGGTCTACATATGATATTTACAAGTGAAATGATGCAAGTTATTATGGCTACAAGGATGACAAGGATGAGATCTTGGAGAAAGTCGAGCAACTCGCAAAGGAGGAGATGTGGGCCAGGGTGCTAAGAGAGTGGTAGAGGATTGAGTCTATTGAGAGGGAGGTTAGGTTAACGGTGAAGAGTGGGTAGGTTAATGCCGTTAAGCCGGTTCTATTCAAGGAAGAGGAGGATGTGATGTAATAAATCAGAGAGCAATAGAAGGGAAACCAACAACAGAGAGATTAAGAGTTTTTCCCCTTACTCAAATTAACTGTGTCGAATGTAAACAAAGCAGGCATGCCCTACGCAAGAATATGGTGATGGTGGAACATTACAGGTCACAATCTCTGAGGAATAGTTAGATATAGTGCTCAATCCATCAATGGATGTGACCTGTTTTAGTTTTCCCAAGGGAAGCATGGTAGGATTTAGTGTGAGGTTTCTCTCAAGTTTTTCACATATATCATGACCGACCGAAATTACCGAGCTTCAACTTATCACATTTTCTTGTTGTGTTGTCAGGGGGCAGATGAATGTGATCCTCAGCTGTAGGGTTTGGTGCATGAAAAACTAAGACAACAAGATTTGGAGCATGAAATGGGCCACATTCTAGGTTTTAGCGAGAATCATTGAGTTTTAATTTGGCATTTTAGAAAGCAATATTTTCCAGATTATGTAAGCAAAGATATAGTTGTTTGTTGAAATTATTGATGTGAAAACGATAGTTGTATATCACAATTATTGATGTGGGTTCCTCTGCCCGTGAATGTGCGTTCAAGCTCATATTTCTTTTCTGAGATTTGTTGGCATCTCATTGTGATGGTAATGGAGATCTTATTCCCATGCATAGTGATTTGGTCAAATTTCACCACTGTAGCAGATTTGATTTTTGTGCTAGCAGAGAACACAATGTCCTAAAATTCTAAATAAAAAATACTTGCTTTATGATTGGTTTAAAATCAAAGACCATCTGTAATATTGTTTCGTAGGAGAATGTTTGAGCACATGGCTACGGAGAAGAAGAAACATGAGCTTCTCAGTAAATAAACGAGTAAGGATCTTCTAGAGGAGTAGTTCCAGGCCAAGGCAATGCTTGATATTCAACAATAAGGTATTTTGTTGAAGCTTATGGATCTTCAGTTTTTTTTTTCAAATGAGCTTCTCATTTTCCATGAGGGTGGGGTTGTCAATGCTCCCTTCCCATGAGGGTGAGGTTGTCAATGCTCCCATGAGGGTGGTGACGAATTTGTGCATTTCTTGTTTTAGAAAAAAAGGATGATGTTGAGTGTATATCCTTGGTGACTTTGGCAATATAGCTTTCCTTAGACCTAACACCTATGTGAAAAGAATCTATTTTATACCCTAAAGCATGTTTTGAACAATTTTCACCATTCATCTCATCTTTGAGAACAGTCAAGACACAATTTACATAATAATTATTTGATAACCTGTTCAAAATTTGAATGATTCCATCCCAAGTGCATTGGTTTAAACTTAGTGTTAGATTAGTTGTGATCATTAGGTATAGATCAATATAGTGTTTTGGTAGTTTTGTACTCTTAGTTGCCTTTAGTATAGTTTATATGCTAGTGAATTGTGTCTCTTATTTGAAAGGTTAAAGTTCACATGTGATGTTTATTTTTGTATTATAATGATCTGAAACAAATGTTTTCACACTACACAAGTTTCCGCCATTAGTAAGTGTTAATCTCTCATTTAGTTAGAAGAATTGATTTTATTTCTCATCATGGTTCTCTACTCTTGGCTTATATTATTTGGTGTTATAGCTTGAATATCTGATGATGTTATTAGCTAAATTGAAGTCATCAAATCTTTTGTGAACTTGGTGGATTTGTGTGATTCTTGAATGGTAAATATGAGTATTGAATGGTAAATACGAGTATGAAAGCTAAACAATGGACATGCTTTAGTTCATAGTTGATTTTCTTTTTTTACAATATAAGAATCAAGTTATAATTTATAAATATATATTTATGAAAAAGTATGATTTCACACCCTATATGTCTCTTTGGACATTAGTATAATAATTGTATCTTATAGCACTAATAGAAAATGAGAAATTAGTGACTAAGCGACTAAAAAAGTTACTCACCACAACTTTTCCAAGTGAAACACTACCAAAAAAGAGCAATCATAAGTGACCCAATAAAAAAGACTAACATAAATGACTAATTTAGTTCATGGTTCAAATATACGACTAGATAATAAGTAATATAACTAAAAATGACTAACGCACGAATGACTAATTTAGTCTAGGAACAAAAATACAACTCCCTAACAAGTGCTACAATAATACAAATCAATTCTTTATTTTAGTCATTTTAATTGTGTCACTTTGGCAATCTAAACTTTCAAGTGATAGGGGATTCAAAGGTTATTATAGATTGGCCGAAAGGTTAGTCTTCTTTAAATATTTCTCCATTCTCACATTGTGTATAGGTGAACCAACTTTGCATTATTTATCTCTAATAATTTGTAAGTTTAAAAATATTTTTTTTAAATGTATTTTTTAAAAATTTGTTCATTGATTCCAATTCATTCTAGTTCCAATTTGAAACATGATTTGAAGACCAATTCTTAATTTTTATTTTTATTTTTTCTATTATAAATATTTCTTTACATTTTCATTTCAGTTTTATTGCTCCATTCAAATCGAATGTTCACAACATCACATTTGGAGTGTTGCATGTTGCTCTGCCCTACTGATATTTGTGTGGAAATGCCAAAAGAAAATCTTTTGATTTATTTTGACTGAGTCAAAATGTCAAACATTAAAACATATTACAACATCTCTACCAAATTGTGTTGGAGAGTCTCTCTCATGTCAATACGCTGGACCCATAAGATTTTGAACTAATAACCTTTACTTAAGAAATAGCTTAACAATACACTCTATTAGTGATTATTCTATACCTCATAATATAATATTAACATATTACAATAATCTCACCTTATTTTTAATTTTTTTATATATTTAATTTAGTCATGTTATATTAATATTATATATCTTTAACACAAAATTATTTCAAATATGACTTTTCATTTTCTTTTTTTCTTTTGAAAAATAGTAATTTTTAATGACCAATTATATTATATAGATACAATCTATACATTCTCATTTGCCAACTAATATGAGGCAAAATTCTCAAATATGTCTTTTCAATTATATCAATATGCAATTCTTTAATTTATCACTTTCTCCAAATTTTAACTATATATTTATTTAATATATATTAATTTTTCACATTCTTATTACATAATAAGTTGAAAAATATAGGCATAATTCAAAATTAAGAGTAAATTAATATTTTCTATTATTTTAAAATATAAATAATAACAAAATAATATTATAGTAAAAATACAAATGTTAATCAAAATATAAATTTTAATAATCAAATACATTTCAAAATTTTACACTTAATTCATTTCCACATACTTTTATATCATCAATAATGACCCACATTCTTACCATCATGTGAAAAACCCATATTAACCAAAACATAACATCCTTTGCCACAATGTCCATGTCAAGTTACCAAATACTTATACGTAATTAATTAAAATGATGATATCCAATTGACATGCTCAAATAATTTTCTCCCTATTCTTTGCTATGTTTTGTTGCCATTAGTGAGGCAGAGGATGGTACGATCTAGTAGAAGAATTAAACCGAGAAGAAGAAAGAAGGTTTCATCAATTTTCCACTATGGATTTCACTGTATATATCAAAACCACTTTCAATTTCTCTTGTGATTATCACTATTAATACCCAATGAAGTTGTAGGGCATTGACAATGTCTTGCATATTTCTAAAAGGATATCTATGATGGAGAGTCAAATTGATTAACCACTTCAGGTTGAAGGAGAAGAAAACAAACTAAATTAGTGAGCATCCCCTGCTTCTTCTTCTTATTCTCAAGGACAACCAGGTCTCAGAGACAACAAGTCAAGGCCCTTGAGATGTTGGTATTCTTTGGTAAACCTGAAGCACCTCAAAACCTTAATTTAGTCATTCTATACCCATCATTGTTTTTAAATATTGAATTACATCATAAATTTGAGCTTTTGTTTCATGGGTTTGAGCGTGAAATGCACTTGAATTTGTCTATTTTGCATTTCTCGAGGTCTTGACTGGATTTCGTACAACTCGGTTGTGTTTCATGGGCACCTTTTTGGGGGACTTGAATGATATTTTCCGAGATGAAATACAATGTGCCTCAGAAAATGATGTTTCCACAACCTAGATGAGAAAAATGGTGTTTTCTCGAGCTAGATTAGAAAAATTACATGTGGTCTGGACCACTTGCGTTGGTGAATTGGCCCTTCAAGGGGATTGGAACCCTGATGGCCAGCTTGGTAAGCCATTTTGCTTAACACTGAATTGCAACTTTATTGGCTAGATTTGAGACTTTAGTAGGTATAGGGAGTTACAATACTTACAACTATAATTTGTTTCCTTAGATTTTTCCTATGTATTTCAGATTTGAGTATCATAACCAATTAATATGCACCCAAGTCACCCTTGTTGGGGGACATTATTCTAAATATGCACGGCTCCAGTCACAATGGGGGACATTGATGATGAAACCCAGATTGACTTGCATACAATTTTTATGATGCTATAGGTAATCCTTCTATATGCCATTACCCATAGGCCATCTAATTTCTCCACCAATTGTGTGGTTTGGCCATTCTCCTGGTTATGAAACATTTGAGTTGTAGAACAATGTCAAAAAATTATGATTAGAAGCCAAACCCTGTAGGGTTCCAAGTTATCCTAAATATATTGAATACTTAGAAAATACAAAATAATACTAAGGCACTGCTTCAAAGTGTTATAGGGGTTGCATAAAATCCTTAATCAATCAAGATATCGAGTAAACATCTCTCGATAATATACAGACTTTTTATTGTACCTCCTTACTGCATGTCTCACAGAGTCTAATGATCTCTCTTTATATGGTAAATTTTCCAACATTTCCAATTTAGTTCTTATTTTGGTTGACCAAATAATTGAATACATAATTGTATTAATGTGCCTTCATGTTGGCTTAATTCTTAGATGTAAAGCAATATGTGTTTTTGTTGTTCTTTTCTATTAGAAAATAGAGAGGTTCTAAAGCAATGTTCCACCAAGACTTTGGGATGGGGATGTGGGTGTGGGGAGACACACATTGGGGCGTGTGGGAGTACCCTCAAATTTTAATGAAATTTAGGTGATGGAGGATGTCAGGGTATATAATTATTTGTAACACACACATACATAAAATTCAAATTGATATTCAATAATGGAGAATAAATATATTGATCCTTACATAATTGCATTAAATATGAAATACATTGATCCATATTCATCGTTCATACTGGTACATACATCACTCATACTCATCATTCATCCATACACCACAAGATTCAATAATGAAATACATTGATCCATATTCATCATTCATCATTCTATAATTTACATTGATTTAAAAATTATATTTATCATTCATCATTTTAGAATGTAAATTGATTTAAAATTTAAATTCATCATTCATGAGTCTGGAATGTAATTAGTACTAAGAAAAATAAACTATAGTAGATACCAATTTGATTGGAACCAAATCAGTGATTGCACTGGAAAACCATCTGAACCCAGAATCAGTCAGAATTGGACCAAAACTAGTAAAAAAATTGGACCAAAAAACCAATCAACCAAAAACACCTAAAATATTCAAAATTTAAAGAAAAACATACATACATACATACATACATATATATCTATATATATATATATATATATATATATATATATATATATATATATATATATATATATATATATATATATATATATATATATTCATGTGCATCCATATGAATCCAAACCATTTATACACAAAAATCTAAAGTTCTCATTTATATAGCATGTAAGGATGCACATAACCAAAATAGCACTGAGTGCAATCCATCTTTGAACCAAAAATACATCAACAAACAAGCCCTAGATGGCCTCTAGCATCCAAAATAAACATACCACAAAAAATACCTACATATCATCAAAATCATTACCTATATTGGGATAATGATAGGTATTTGTTAAAAAAGTTTTTTGATGTGGTGCCCTTCTCTCATGTAATGCACTTGGCTACACAGGCTAGGGTTATGTATGCCATGGAGAATCCCAACTCATATTACCACAACAAGATTATGTGAGTGGTTAATATGTTTGAGATCTGCAAGTCTGCAAACCCACAACTTGCTATTGTCTGGGCTCTTCAAGCTCGATATATGGTTTTAATAACGAGAGCCATTTTTCTGATCAACATGGAACAGATCAGCCTGCTAGTCTCGATGCAGCTTCAAGGAAGGTAGGGGAAGTGATTTCTCACATTTATAATCACATCTATGGGCTTTCCATCACATGTCCCAGGTTCTTCATTATTTCTAGACATTGGGGAGGGCCTGATATAGAATACTTCTTTTTCAAAAAGGATATACTTCAAGGAAAGACTATTGCAATATTCCAAGGTCCAAACCAAGTTGACATGGCAAGGAACTTCACATAAATTGATGAAATTTTCAACGATTGTGTCGGTGCTCTTAACACTATAGACAAGAGTACATGAAGTGGAGGAAAGAAGAAAGGCCCTTCCCAACTCAAGATTTACAACTCAGGGAACATGTCACCTATCTCGGTCCCAAATCTTGTGAGTATGATGGAGGAATTGCTGAAAGTGAATGATTTGCACTCATATATATTGTTTCTCTATAGTCTTAGCTCACAAGAGAAGGTGATGTAATGGCTCTTTGACATGTATAAAAATCCCTTGGCATCACACAAACCTCAATTCTACACCATCGAAGAAGCACCATGGATGCCTTTTGCTAATATGCATTTTTCATTCCTATCTTGGGGTCTTGACCATATGTTCTTTCTTAAGGCCATCATATGCATATTAGATTTTGAAAAAATATGTAAAGGCATTTCTGCTCACATCATCAAATATCATTACATTTCTGGGTAACCAAATGCCCAATGCACAATTAATTGTAATGCTTCATTTCAAAATCATGCTATCTTCCTACTGTGTCTTTAGGGATCCCTAGGAGTTGTTAGCCCATTGACCAACCCTTCTAGTTAAATTTTTAGCTATTGCTCACACCTCTAATTTGAAACAACATCCCACTAGCATATGGTAAATGGATTCTGAAGCACACCTTCACATGGGACACATAGTTAGGCCCTCAAAGGATCACTTAAACATGAAATCCTATGTTGGAACTTTTTGTTCAAAGCCGTTCACAAGAAGAGCCTAAATTAGCATTGTTTTAAGTGGGGCTTTCTTTCACTATAGCTTGATACACCACCATTTTTATATCTTGGATTTGGCCATCAATGAATATTGCACCACATCATGGTGTTGCAGTGTAAAAGCACCTAGTAGGGTTTTTTGACCAGACCAAAATATCTTCTACATCCTTGAGATGAATAAAGTTGGAGGCCAACCCATGGATGTATGCTTCCCATTTCTTACCAAGGGCCCCCACTATACCAATGTCCATGATGGTGGGGACATTGGTATACCAATGTTCCTGATAACCCTTCTAAAAAGAGTCAATTACTTCTTCAAGTTCTCCTAGAGAAATCTCGGCCATAAGGTCCAAATTTTACTCATTGTTTATGAAATTAAGGAAAAAGGAAACAATATTCACAATTTCAGTTATATTAGCTCTTCGTGGTTCCTTAAGTAACTTATGAAAGTGAGATGTGCCAACCTTAGGTATGTCCAAAATCTTGTTTACCTTTTCACCATCTCCATTTGACATGCTCCATATTTCGTTGATATTCATTCTCATTCTAGCATAGTTGTGACAAAACTAAGTGTTCTCATCACATTGGGTTAACCACATAGCTCGAATCTTCCTGTGTCATTTGATTCTTCTTGCTCCTAGAGCTATTTCTTTATGGATTCTAGGTTCTTAATATTTCCTAATTCTTCTTCCATGAAGTTTCTACTCGTATTAGATTTGTAGATGTCTGAAATCTTCTCTTTAAAGTTCCAAATTTTCTCTTGAGAATCATTATACTTCACTTTTTCTATCTTTATTGTTTTATTCTTAATCCTTCTCAGGTTGTTATTGAACTAGAATATTACAGAATCCTATAGGTGAACATTGAAGTGTTTCCATTCATTATGAACCAAATCTGTAAATTTGGAATCCTTAAGCCAATATGAATTGAACTTAAAGGGACCCAAGGGATTTTCCTTTGCCCTTCCTATACTAAGAAAAATTGGGACATGGTTAGATAATCCTCCTCCACTAACCCATGAACTGGATCTTACTACTTTAGCTAAATTGTTCTTAGCTAAAAGGAATCTATCAAGTGTTTTTGAGATGTCCCCAACTCCCATATGATTATTCCTCCAAGTAGGATTTATGATAAGTGGTTCTAAATCAAAATGACTTGACTCCTCAATCTTATATAATATGTAATAAGCTATGGAATCCATTATCTTAGATTCTACAAATACTTAACCTTGTTTTTGAATTCAATTCATATCCTCTTCTAGAATGGCATTATCTCTCCTTGCAACAGGTTCATAAAACCATTTCTCCCAAAACTGTTTCTTCATCAAGAAAGGACTGTGAATATCGATCACATTACATTTTTTCCTAGATTGGATGAATATGACTCAACAGATATCTCTAAGGGTAGGAAGGAGATTCTTATGGAATGAAAAGTCTTACACCATCCCAACACCAAATCTCTGAATCTCCCCTTTACACTGATTACCTCAAAATTCCATCTAGGAAACACTGTTATCATTAATCCCTTTTCCTTAGCTATCTTAATTATGGACTCTTGTATCAACATTATATCTGGATTATGTACATTAACCCATCTCTTTAGGGAGTTTCACTTATTGGTGCTCCCCAAGAGCCTAAATCGTAGTAAAAAAAAATCATTTTAGACACTTGGAAGGAGATTTCTCTGCCCTAAGGGCCCCTTGAATGATCTACTTACTTGAATGTACTTCCCTATCTGCTTGTATCTTGGCTTGATTAATGATCCATAAACAAGGGAATTATAGCCCACTCACTTCACCAACACAATACCTCGTCGAATTAACTTTTTGTTTTCTGTCCTCAATTTTGTACAGTGATCTCTGCCTCATTGATTGCTATAAAGCTTCTTTTCTCTATGCAGTTCTAAATGAAAATTTTTTGTAACACGATTAGGATTGGTGAGGTGGCCTTTACTTTGGTGTAACCTAACTCGTATATATATCTATATATATATATATATATATATATATATATATATATATATATATATATATATATATATAGAGATATCTATGTTTCAATGAAGTCCAACAAAAATGAAGGAAACCACACAAAACTTTACTCTCTGTTATCTGTCCTCAATTTTATACAGTGATATTTGCCTCTTTCATGGCTGCAAGGCCACTGTTCTCTATGCAGTTCTAAAAGTGAATTGCTTTTTAATACTAATCAGGTGTGTTGAGGTGGCATGTGCTCTAGTGTAACCTAAATTTCCCTTGCAGCCTATGCTTTGGTGTACCGCTCTCGAGGCTAACATGGGAGAAAACAATATTCATAGTAGATTTACTACTGGGCTAATTTGTGTCTTACCATCTTGGCTCAACTATTGGAAGGGTTCTCCTAAGTGTTCATTATGTCCATTATTTCAAGGAAGACATGCATATACATTTGTACTAAGATATTTTTTCAGGAATGTTCTTGAAATGTAAATCAATCGATGAGATTCAGATCAAATAGATCATTCCATATTTCAAAACCCTTGTCTTGAGAGCCAGAGGAACTTGCCACGTAACCTTGGAACTAAGACAAGAAACACAATAGCAATTCAAAGACACCAAAATATTAATTACTATTGATTACAAGATCCCAGGTAATGTCTAGATCACATTAGATTCCATCATTCCATATTATAAGAAAATAAAATTTTTTCCATCATTTTTAAATTCCCTTGAAGACAAAGAAACCCTAAAGAGTGAAATCAAATGCTTTGCAAATGATATCCTTTAGTGAAAATAGGCCATTGATACCAAAGATATTCTCAGGAAAGAGAATCCAATGTCTAATCACAATTTTCCACAACACATCCCCACTAATCGTTCCATCTCTTTACTTTGCAGCCAACACAAATATTCAGGTCCTCATTGTAAATCATGATTTTACTTGTTTTCTCATAGAGAGAGCACAAACTCATTTACTTTTGGAACTTCACATTTGAATCATTCTCCTCAATTTTTCTCATGGCATTGGTGGTAGAATGGTTCTTTTATATCTTCTGTACAATTTATTCTTAACTCTTGCATTAAGCCTTTGTGGGATTAACTCTAAATTGAATTAATCCATGGGACTTCAAATTCTCTACAAATCTGGGTTGTAATAACTTTTGCTTCTTACATTTTTCTCATTTTTATTTCCATTGTGTGTGTGTATGTGGTAGACATGCAGATATAAAAACAACTCTTTTCTTCAATCCAAAAATACTTTCACCTTTTTAAATGTTGGCTTAGAATCTAGTATCATTGCTATTAGTCTACATTGAGTAATTGACAGGTTAAAATTTGGTATCAAGCCTCTACTGCTACAAGTTGAAAGGAATATTGGTCCTAAATATAAATTGGTCTAATATATCTCTTAGAGATAATTTTTTTCCATAATTTGTTTCATTATTGCCAGACACTTGAAGTCTCTAGGAAAACATTAAAGTTTGAAAATTATCAATAAAAATAAAGTGGTTTTGGATATTTAAGAAATATGACATTTTAACAAGTCTCACTTCATTTTTGTGACAAAGCTAAATTGAACTTATTTTTCAACACTGTATCCCCTTGAAAGAATATCTAGGAAGGTCTACAACAAATTCTATACATTTTTCTAAACTGCCAAGTAGAGCTGCTCATGATAGTGAAATTGATCGAATAGATCCTTCGGCTAAGGCATGGCTTGGAAATTTGCAAGATGCTTCTCTATCTCCTTTCTCTAAATCTGAAGTAGAAATAGTTGGAGGAATACACTTGTTCCTTCAACTCTAGGTCTTGCGAGAGTCCAGGGCCTTACCACATAATATTCACAAACATTTGCAGCAATAGTAGGTGCATCTCTTACAATAAATCTAGCACCAAATCCTCAGCTAGTCAAAGCAAGGTTAGCTAGTCTTTTCTCAACTACAAAGTTGGGAAAGTTTGGGTTATCTGAAAAATAAAGAATTGTTAACCATGGATCATTTAATGCATTTTATTCTTATTCCACAGAGCTTGCTACTGATTTGTCAGACAGTACTTTATCCTTTGATGAAACAACTTCCATTGAGGAGAAAAACCATGCTTAGTCACAAATAAAGAAGGAAAATACAGGAACTTAAAATAACCATTTTCATAAGAAATTTTCTTTAAACCAAAATCCATAGCTTTCATATCCCACAAAATCACAGGTTGAATTAGTCAAGTCATGTATTTCGACAAAGGCACAATGATATTCCTTCTTTGGCTTCAATCAAAATAATGGACTACTGGAAAATGTGAACATGACCTCAATGACTTCCAAAGTTCAAGTTATAGGTTCCCATCTACATCATTAATATGCATCTATTACACCCAAGTTATATGTCGCCACATTAGCTATTGGGATTCCTAATGGGGATTGCTCCAATGAGCAATATCAGAGTCCACATATTTCAAATGCATGTACTCCTAAATTTGCCTTGAGTGGATATCCAATTAGTCCATTTATTTTAGAATCCATGATGCCCAACTTTTCTACAACTAGTACATTGGCTCCCACATATGACAATATTGTTGCAGTTGCTAGCATGGATTCAATAACTACTCCTGGAAGCCTGCCTGGAGGAACATCATGAGGCACCATAAACCTACAGAAGTTATATAGATTACGTGAGAAAATAGGTGTTGGAATTTAGATGCCAATCATGGATCCAATAAGCTTGCCGCAATTGCAAAGAACTACAAACTTTGTTACATGAATAGCCACAGGTGACGTTGATGGCTTAGTCTTGATTTTCTCGAGTTATAGAAATCCTATTTGACTACTTTTCCTACTCAATAATAGTCACAATATGGTGTTCTGTATTTGGGAAAAGGTGTAATGCCAGTCTCAGATGTTATGCCAGTCTTTCCTTTTGCTTTTCCAAGCCATATCTAGCTAGTCCAATTGGAAGTATTATGCTTCCTAGTTCTCCTATTGTATCTACAACTTCACCTATTTGACACAACGAATGAAACTATTGTTATTCCTTGGGTTCAAAGAGTTCATTTGTGGGAGCCTGGCATTGCCTAAATCCATTAATAAGAAAGACAATTAATATTAAACATCATACTAAAATTTCACTGCTTCTTGATATATAGCTTGAAATGGTTTAGAACTCTCCATCCATTCCCCAAATCCATTTATATGTAGAAATGCCATTACATTAACCACCATACTCTAATCTTGATAGATTGGAGCTATTGGCATAGGCACAAATGTGCTTAGCCAAGTAGATGAGTTGCAACAAGTTGCTAAAATAGAAGTTCAATTGCGTGCTGAAAGTGAGTGTGAGGAGCTGGAATCAAAAGTTGAATCTCCTGTGTAGCATGCAGAGATAAACAAAATGGCTCTTCTAGAGGAAAAGAAACAACAAAGTGTTGTTTCCTAGGAGAGGATGTCACATTCCCTTCTTCATTGGATGCTATAGGAAGATAAAGATAAAGAGTGTATGGAAACACTTAATGCAACAATATGTCAAAGAGTTACAGTTGTAGAGGACAAGAGCTTATGTCTTTTAGAGGAAGAAAAAACTCGTGCACATGCAATAGTTATGTAAGAAATAAATGTTTCCAATTCTATCTATATTCAGAGGGAAATGGAGATTAAAAATTTTAAGGGGAAGTTGGAAAATGGATTGCAAAGGGTATGTGCATGGTGCAGTTGATTTCAATTTTTTTTTCCTTTTAGTTGCATGCAACTCATTTGTCCCAATTTAACACTTACACAGGGAAAACACAAAAGAGAATAACCTCTAAGGAAAAGAGGAAGACGTGGAGGAATCAGTCATATTAATCACCACAAAATGTATAAGCATGGGGACTGTCTCTCAAGAAAGTTGGCCAGGTTATAGTCTAACTTCTAGGGAAATTCAGATTTTAATTTTAGAGATGTTGATAGACTGATGCAACACTATTTTATGTTTCATGAACCTTACTAAGTTCTTATTTGAATGAAGCTCCAAAAGTAAAGACATACAACATATGCTTTAGCATGGGAGTTGACTGCATGTGAAATCAATCATTCCTCTGTTAATTCCATTCCTTTTGAGCAACTTGCATCCCACTTACAATCGACTTCCACATTACATGTTGTGAAATCACTTCTAGCTCACATTGAGAGTCGGTTTTTGGTGTCACAAGCAGGACAATCTAATGTTGTGCAGATAGATCATTAGTTTAAATAGATATCTCCAGGACACAAAAAATGTCTTCAATTGGAAATAGAGTTGCAAAGATGGTTGTTTCTCAACTATCTATTAAAGGGACAACTAGAGGTAAAAGAGTTGAAAGAAAGGAATAGTTAAGATATCCAGTATGTGTCTTCTTTTGTGCCTATATGATTTTTGGTCAACCTGAGGCTGTCTTTAGTGGTATAGGAGACTGTGAAACTACACTTCCAGAAGTAAAATCTAGGCTTATTCTAGAGTTTGAATCCTTAATCACTATTATATTAGATGGGCCTTCTTCTAGCTCTCTGTCAAGACTTTCTCCAAATGTAGCGACTGATGATTGGGGTTTTGAAGAACCTCAGACTTCAAGTCAACTATGGCTATTTGCGGCCTAGCTGGTTGTATATGATGCTTCTTGGTGCTCTTACTTATATAATGTGTTGTGGAAAGTCAAGGATGCACAATCCCTTGAAGAGGATTTAATTAGAGTGGCTTGCTAGCTTCAAGTTTTAATGTTACAAAAGTGCAACATATCATCAGGAGATAAGGTTGATGCTAGTCATGACTCAAAGGCCATTCACAAGTAGGTATGAATTACTACTTTGTATTCACATGCACTTGATATTCCCATGTTCATATGAATTGAGTGTATAGTTATGATTATTCATCTATCAGGATGTCACATGAGTGATTAAAATGTGCATAGCTTTTCAATCTTAATTTTTGTACTGTTGTGCTCTATTTATTATTATTATTTTTGTCACCTCTAACGAGATGATCTTGTTGGTGGATACATAAGGAACATATCAACAAGCTTACTAGAAGGATTTGCAAGGTGTATTTATATATATCAATTGGCTTCCATGGATTTGGGATTGTGAAATCCTCCAACTACTATTAGTACACCTTAGTAACTCAAGGTTGTTCGGTTGTTATAAAAGTTAAACTTTTGGGAAAATATTGGACTTCTGAAACACACCTTTTCAGTTGGTCTTTTTGTCTTTCATATACCATTAATTAATCCTATTAAGACATGTTAATATATTTTCTTAGTATGGAATACCTACAATATCAATAGGTGTTTTTTTGTTTTTTAAATTCTATAAACCTAATTTGATTATAAATTCTCATCATCACATGCATTTTATGGATTCTAAAATATCAACAACTTATACGAGAAAGGGTTCTTCATTTGAGTGGCATTGATGGAGCAACAACAATGAAAATGGAACTTTCAGACGTGTGAGCTAAATTTATGGAATCAAAGGAGAATGGAGGTCTACCAATGTCACCTTTTTACCCTGCATCATTTTCACCATCTCATAGTCCCTCTAATGTCTGAAATAGTGATAATGGAAAACCAAAGAAGGTTGCCTGGTCATTATTTAAAAGCACTTTAGAACTAGAAACTTCCTCAAGAACTAAGTCTAACTTCAACAATAGATTGGGAGATGCACTTGAGGAAAAATTGTTAAATGACAATGAAATTATGGTTACTGATATTCTTCATGGTAGAGATAGATCATTTGCTGATATTCTCAATAGAATAAATAAAGGTTCTAAAAAAATTAAGGTGAGGGTAATTATAATATGTTGAAAGGTAAGACTTGGTCTTATTTTGGATCAACTAAGCATATAATTTAGTTCCTTCACATATGTTTTGCAGACACAGGTTAGATAAACAATGGAGAAAGATTTTTGGAATGGTGTTGAGGAATCTCATGCGCATGATCGTCCTAATTACAGTTGGGTGGTCGGGCTTGTGGAAGAAGTCGAGGATGAGCTTCTTTCATTGATTCCTGAAAGTTGGAAACAAGAACTCCTTGAAAGCATCAATGTGGAGCTCTTGTCTCAGTTTCTATTTCTGTAGAAGAGATAATGCTTTTGTGGCATTGTATTGGTGTGGATTTTAATTGATTTTTATATTTTGTTTGTTCACCTAGATATTGGAGTTAGGAAGCCAAGACATTGAGTATATTAGTAAGCTTATGGGTTATTCATTAGGTGTTGTATTGAAGCTTGCTATTCCAACAAATGATAAGGAGTCAAAAGTAGCTCATGAAAATTTATTTCATGAATTATCTGAGATAGTGGCTGGAATGGGCAAAAATTCAGACCATCCCTTTGCACATGCATTAGTGAAGGGAATTTGCTTTATTTTAGAACAAATACAAGTATTATTGTTGTATGTAATTGTTGCATATATAATTTTCTAGTTTAATAACTAATGCTTTCATGTCATGTTTTTTTTATGTACCTACAAATTGGAAAATGGGGTATGGATGGCATGCCTTGTTGTGGTGTTTTGAAATATGGATGTGCTAGGGTCAACATACTTATGAATTTCCTCTTTATGTTTAACAAGAAAAGCAGAAAAAGATGTTAGAATATGAGTCACCACATATCAGCTTTCTTGTTAAGATTTTCCTATAACTGAAAGAAATTGTACTGCTTATCTGGCAATTAATGAGTTACTTTTGTGGAACTTGATTAAATTGCTCTGTCATATGCAGAGGCATCCCATTGTATGATTTTCTATGTTTCCCATACCAGATAGGATGCATGATTTCTTTATTCATCATAATAGTTTACATTATAATTGACACCTTTGTAATGCCTAAACATTGGTGTTGAAAGGCTAGTTTACTTGATAATTCTAGTTGTGTCAAATTTGAGTCATCCAGACTGTTTTGTACCCAGAGTAATATGAGCCCAAAAAGAAAATGAGGAATTTGGAGAGCTAACTCATTTGAGTTCACTATATGATGTGATTGAAGATGAACCAGTCTATGTGATGCTAAACAATACCTTGGAATTTTGGGATGTCAACAGTCTCGAGCCAAATCGGAATTAGAAAATAAGCTCATCAAAGTAAGGAAGGTAAGGAACAATTGTGTTTATGATTATTTCTCAAATTCCTAACATGTTTATTGAAAACACTGTTGCATTAGAGCATTTTAGGGCCTCTCAGTCCCAGTTTCTCCCAGGACCACTCCTAGGACCACACACACACACACACACACACACATTCTAGTAATCATATGTATAGAATGCTCCCAGGCTGGCATCGTTCCCTAGATTTTTCGGTGAAGAACCACTCCCCAGTGTCAGAATCCCTGGTCCTTCACAACACTGATTCAAATGAACTTTCTTTCATCCTCTTTTGGCTAGCCAAATTGTATTGATTTCATCTTTCGAGGTAAGCATGTCAACATATTTGGTTATTGATATACTGTCATGTTTTTTGTCTTTTAATGTATTGTTTCTCATACTATGATGTCTGATCTTCATCCTTATCTCCATGAATCTCATCATCTTCATGCAATGCGAAGAGCAAGGGGATGTGGTGGTCGCTTCCTAAATACAAAATCATTGGAGACAGAAAAGGTTAGTGCTGATAATGGGAAATTAACAGATAGACAACATTCATAAGCTATTGTTTCATCAAGCATTGAATCTTTGTAGTCTGAAAATGGAAATATGAATTCTTAAGAGGTACTTGGTAATTCAGGGATGTCAGGATTAGAAGTTACAATCATGTCAGAATCATGCCCTAATGGAACATGTTACAACTATACTCAAGGGAATGGAGGGTATCTTTACCACCGTGCTAGTTCACATTTCCATTTATTGGGTTTTGGTCCTCTTTCAGATGGAAGTCGTGAAGTAGAGAATGGGCAAGGTATGTGATATAGCATCAAATGGGTTGTAGCAGATAACTACTATGATCCAATGAAAGTTTGACATCAGTTTGGTTGGGCTCTCATTTGTTTCAGTGTCATGTTTCATATAATTATAACACTGGAGTATGGGAGAAATTTACTTCAGTTCAAGGAAAGTGAAACTTATGGTACTAGGAGGGGAGGAAGTTGAACTAAATATTGCAGATTTATTTTTGTTTTCCAATGTTATCATATCAGAAAGAAACCTGTTTCAGGTTTCTTTTGGGATGATGATGTTTGATGTAAAAATATCTTGGCAGCTTTGGTCAGATCCTCATGCATTTGAGACCCTGATTATGGAAGTAACTAGATGGAAGACCTGCTACACTTAAACATGTTTATGATACAATGCTAACTGTTAGTAGTACTGTGATTTAGTGTTCTAGTGTTTGGTCAATAAATTGACCTACACCATCTGGTATTTCTAAGAGGAAAATCATTCTTGGTTGGTTACCGTTAGATAATTGATCATGTCATGATTTAAATTAGAAAGTATTTTATTTAGGAAAGTATGATTAACACTATGATGTTTGGACGGTTTTCTATCTGCACATATTCTAAGAGTACCGTGGCATACACAATTACCATAGTGAGGGCATGGTAATTAAAGAACTAGACATGCAACATAAGAGTAGTTCTCTTTTTCAAAAACTATCTCATAGCATGATCAGTACAATGAAGACTTAAGTATTTGGTGTAATGGCCATATATAAGCTTGGCATAGCTACTCTTTTTCGGAGTCAAACCCCTTTCTTGCATTTAATTAAACCATTCATTTGCTTCTTCTAGATGTCCTCCTTTATACAACCCTTCAATCAATGTAGTATAAGTTGCAACATTCAATACTATACCTTTGCTAATAATGTCATCATGCATTCTCTTTTGATGTTGAACATTGCCCTTGAGGTAGTTGATTTCCACAACTGCAAAGAAAACTATTGATATAGGAACCAATCCCTGGTTAACATTTGAAAGATAATATTATTCACTTCCTCTACCATTCCAGGGTAGCTAGCCATGTCAAGGAGAAGACCATGTTCTATCATATGATTGTGTAGCTCGTTAACATGTCTAATGCTACCCTTCTACAAATGAGTTTCAATTAAAACTGTATAAATTTCAAAGCTTGGTTTCAATATTCCTTGATGAATTTGTTGTAGGAGCTAGTTGACATCCTTCAAATTACCTATCTTGCAAAGACCTTTGATAAGTGCATTGTAATTTTTAATTTGAGGCACAAAGCCTCCTTGTGAAATGAAATCATTCACAAGATCAAGAGCCTCTGACACTCTACCTTCCTTACAGTATCCATCAATAATTAAATCGTAGGTACAAAAGTTAGGAACACAACTTGTTTGATGGATGGCTTGTATAATTTTGGGGGTTCTGGTAGCTTACTCCTATAACAAAAGGTTTGAACAACATAATTCCAAGTATTAGTAGGACAGAATCCCCTTTCTTGCAATTCTTTAAAGATTTCCATCACTAATTCCCATTGTTACGTATGATCTAAAGCTTTAAGAAGAATATTTCAAAAATGAACATCATTTGCAAAGACTTGTAATATGTCAACAAATTCTAGCATCATTTGACATTTTGCACAAGTTTTTTTCAGCTTGTTAAGGACTATAGGTACTGAATAACCTGAATATGTAGAATTTAATGCCCTAAAAATTCCCGAAATTAAGGTTTTGATCCTTGCATGCAATAACAAAATGATCCATTACAGTTTGTGCATCACTGTACAACTTAACCCTTATCAATATATGAATCAGAGTTAAGTGAACTTGTATAGTTTGCTAAATATGTTGCTTTTCTAACCAGATGAAGAATTGCAATGCCAATCTAGCATTATCTTGTATTTCAAGCAATACTTGAATTACAACACATGGAACCAATTTAGATGATAATTCCTCCAGCATATCCCAACGATGTTCTATTAACAAATTATAGATAGTAGCAAGATTACTAGAATTACTTCCTGAGTGTAAACATTGTTTTTGTTCTTCAAATATTTTAGTGTCGAGCTTCTACGAGAATGCATGTGCTGAAATATATCTCTTTCCAATAGCATGATGAAGAAAATAATTAGCCTTGCGATCAGAATATTTTGTCTGTATGGCATGAAACCCTTGCCATCTCCCTACACTATTTCGAATTTCAAGCCTTCTTAGTAGGGGTACTGTTGCAAGTGCTAGGGCTTTAAAGATCATATAAGGTTTAAAAATCATTATTTTAACAACTCTATATAGCCAACAAGACCTCAGTTCACTGTTGAGTTCAATGGAGTACGAGGGCTTCCATACCAGGGTCCCATTTTTGCTTGGGTTTTCCCAACCCATATGTCATGTCGAAAAAAGGATAAGGTTGGGTGCCCTATTTGGGGCTTTGGCAGAACTAATGCCCTCAGACCTCATTAATAAAAAGGCCAACATCCAAGCAATACTATTCCTATAATTTTGTCTCTTGGTAAAATGATGTGGTTCTAATTAGCTATGGTTGGCTTGTTGTTCGTGGCTTGGTTTTATATATAACTTTCTTCTCACATGGCATGACACCAGTTCCATGGAGAATCAATTCTAAAATTTATCCTTCAAAATATATATGTATGTGTGGAGCCATGTTTAAAATAGTTTTCTAGATATTTGATTTGATTGTTTCAGAGAGATTCCTATCTTTGATTGATGTGTTGGGAACATCCAAAACATTTATCATATTTGCCACTATTATTGGGGTTGTATTTATTTTTGTCCTTGCTTTTGTTCCTGAGATGAAAATCCTGAGCTCCGAGGAGGTCGATAAATTATGACAAGGGAGATCATATAGTGGTAGTAAAGGCAATGAAGGTTCTTTTAACAAACCCCTTCTTGATGATCATCATACATTATGAAGTAGCAAATTAGATGCTAAAATCTCTCATGAAAGGGGGCATTCAAATCAATTGTTGCAAATCTATGGATGACATTTTTGAGGTATTATAGGAGAATGTACAACATAAATGGAATATCACCAAACATATCGACAAGTTTTGCATGGTGGCAGTGTCGTAATTTGCACTATTTCTTGATAAGATATTGTTATTTTTTTTTAATTCCATTGGATATGTTGGATAATGGATGCTTCTACTTGTTTCATTCATCAAAATCCCCTTTGAAAAGATTTTGCATTTCTACCACTCCCCAAATATAGGAATTTTAATTTAGCACTACATTTGCATATGTAAAGGATATATATTTGATGCTTTCCTTGATTTGGGATATACATCATTCCGCTCTATTGAAGTTACATCATTTGTAGATTAGGTTAGGCAAAAACCAATGGGATTTTTTGGGTTACTCTCCTAATACTTCTTGTGGTCCAAATGCTTTAGGTATTAGTATATTCATGCTATTGTTTTTGGGGATGATGGTCTTCCACTGGAAGTACAAATATAGAATAAAGAATTGCATCGGCAAGTCGAGTTTGGAGTCGTTTTGCATTGGAGGTACAAGGAGGGTGAAGAAACACACTCTTCCTTCATTGTTTAGATGGTTGAGTGGGCATGATGGTGCTAATGTGGAACAATGAGATTATGGACACTAAACTACGATTATCTCCCAAGATGCAAACATGAGACCACCTTTCCCTTACCCTTCGCATAAAGATGGTTTCCCATATATAGATAAATTCTGCAGCCCACCATGTGGCACAAATGATAGTCTCCTCCTTATTATGTAAGATGATAAAATGAGTATGGTATTCTTAAAAACGCCATATTACGATGTAGTTGCTTTGCAATCTGCTTGTTTTGAAATTCATTTTCTAATCTTTTACACAATTTTTTTATGTATGTTGTTTGAACTTTCTACCATCATATCAATTTCATGAATAAAGGATTGCTTACTATTGTTAAATAGATGGTTGTGCAAGAACTACCTCCAAATTTGATTGTGAAGGATTTTCTAGACAAAATAACTTATGGCAGTTCACTGTTTACATCTAATGGTTTTCCAATACAAGAGGAGTTCAGGCCAAGAGTGAATCACAAAATCGTTAATGATATTTGTCAGATGTTGAAAATGGGTGATATAGTTAAATTGAATCTGTCAATACAACATACGTTTTTGATTGAATACAAGAAAGAATAAGTCAAATGTTTTGGCAAGGTAGAAGAATTCCAGGAAGAAACAAGCCGTATGCTAGGAAATAATTCACAAGTTGCAGCTATGACATCACTTATGTAGCATTGGCCAATTGTTTTTGGAGTGAATTAGAAAGAATTATGGTGACCAAAAGATTTACCTTGTTGAATGCTAGCCTACAACAAGGTTCAATGTCATTACACCAATATGCTTGTTACGAGTTCAACACGTCACTCATGGAAATTGAAACTAGGTGGGAAGGATAACAATCATTCCTCACAACCACCAGAGATAAACCCAATTGACAACTTTCTTTGTGGAGTATGAAAACAATTTCTTTTGTAGCAAATTCATTCGACTCTTTGAATAATCTAAAGCACATTATTTTAACAAAGCTAGGAGATAGGTATGGCTAACTAGGAAAGGAAGGTTTGGGATTGTCTGGGCTTCGATTCTCATATTTCTATTTCACTTATTTAGAGAAAATTATATATTCAAATACGAACTCAATTCAAATCAAATTAAAATAGAGAAGCCTAATTATGAAGATGTTTCTCTCTCCATGACCTTGAAATGATGTTATTTTTTTTTAATTATACTTGAATTTCACTAATAATAACTTGGATTTATATATTACTTTTAACACCAAATTTACATCACGGTAAACATACGAATATCCCATTAAGTATGGCCTATAGATGGTTCAAATAATCTCAACTTTAGCCCATTCATGTGGCAAAGTAATTTCTGAGGTGTGAATTTTTATTAGAGGCACTATTTGTTTGTTTGTTTTAGTTAGAAAGAAACTTGGCTCTTGGTTTTATGTGACTTTCAATTTATCAATTTGTAGCATGTTGAGAAATGGAAAAGAATAATGTGTGACATTTATCTTGCAAAAATTGATGTTGAATGAAACGATATAGAGTTTAACCAAGCTACAGTTTACTTTGGTAAAGACAGAACAACATCTTAAAAAACTACCTAGGAATACACCATATATAGAGTTCGAACACAAGAAATATATGGATTTTTCTTTTGTAGATATGCTATTTTTTTCTACTTAATATATCATAGCAAGAAAAATATTGATATTGTAGGAATTGTTTGATGATTTCATTAAGGTTGATTTTTCTGATGTCCTACTTGATTGATACCTTCTCATGACAAGAAGGCTTTAAATATGAATTAATATGTTCCTGAAACAAATCAGATTCAAAGTTTATAGATATAAAAGATAAAAAAAAATGCCAATGCCTTCATTTGATTGTTACTTGACTCTAATGTGGTCAATTTAAATGAAATGGGATTGGAAAAAGGATGGGGAGACAATGCAGAGCATGTCTTTGATATGATTCATGTGTTGTTGGAGATCCTTCAGGTACCTAAGCCATCAACTTCTGAAATATTTCTAGTAGGGATTCCTATGGTTTTTAATGTTGTGATTCTTTCACCTCATGGTAATTCTGGGAAAGCAAACATTTTAGGAATTCTAGACAAGACAATAGTGGACAGTTAAACAAATTTGTTATAATTGCAATGTTCATTCCATGATATATTCTCTTTATTGTTTGATTGTAATTTGAATGTTTTTATTTTATTTTGTTTTGTCTTTTAATTATGAAATGGAAAATACTTGGTATCATGTCCATTTAAAAGTCATCCAAAGCTTGAAGATGAGTTTAGTATTACACGATATTAATTGAAATATTTTTAGTTGTTTTGTGTTAAAATATTTTCATGATTATTTAAAAAATCTACTTGCATGTTGTTATTTGAGCACATGTTGCCTATATACTTGACCAAATTCACGCATTATAGAATGAAATGTTGTTGCGAATAAAACGGCAAGGGTTAAACATCACACCGATTATTTGTTTTAACAAGTTATCTACAACTTGAACTTTTTAACATGTAACTTAGTTGGAATGACTGTGCCTAAGCTTTCTTTGAAGGTTGAATATAAGTAAGTTACTAAGGTGTTCTTTTCTATGGTGATGTTTTATTTGTTTTGTTTATAGATGTCATATGGCTACATAATGGCCACTATTCCCAACTGAAGAAAACTTGTTCGAGTTTCTTACTTTTATGGGGGAAAATGACATTGACATTGTTGATGTTGAGGTATATGTCCTATAAATATTTTATAGTCTACTTTATTTTATATTCAACTATTGATCATCTTTCATGTCTTATATTCTGCATTGTATCTTCTTTCTTTTCTAGGAGAGGAACTCAATATTGATGGTAAGACGCAGGAATCAAAGAAAGAGGAGAACAATAACACTGGAGCAACAAATGCAAAATGTGAGAGAGAAGAGAACCAATCTAGTGATACTGTTAGAGCCAATATCTTGCATAAGACATATACATAGAGATTGATGGTAAAATATTTAGAGTTGATGAACTCACTTGCAATGCCTTGGCAATACAGTGATAATGTTTCGAAATGATGAAAAAATATTTCATGTGTAAATTGTAGTCCAACCAATATTAAGTTGGGAACTCAAATTGTAATACTTGAGATTTTATATAATAAAATATGTGGTTCAAATTATTTTTATTTGCATTTGATATTATTTAGTCTTGTAATTAACATATGTAACTTTGCGTTATTATATTAGATGAACACGCATATTGTATGACATTTATTTATTTGTTTTTTTAATTAATTTGGTCACAAAATTATACCAATTAATTTATGTTGATTAATAATGAACACAAAAATAATATAAAACTACTAAATTAGTAGTTTATATTGATTAACACTGAACACAAATAAAATGAATATATGACTAAATTAGTCATTTATAATGATTATGAATGAAATGAATAGAAATTACTAAATTAGTCGTTTATATAATGAATATGAAACTACCAAAAAAAGATAAATGACTACTGCAGATGATAAATTTGTGATTACAAATGATGATTAAATTTTACATATATACAACTTTTAGTAGCTAATTTACAGTATCTTATAACACAACTAAACTTTAGTCATATTGCTTTGGTCATTAATTTGTTTCAAATGATGACTAAAATTTGCATATATATGACTATTGGTAGCTAATTTACAGTATCTTATAACACGGCCAACATTTTGGTCATCTTTCTATGGTCATTAATTAGTTTTCTCGGGTAATCATATAGTAATATATTTTGTTATATATTTGGTCATTAATTGTGGCAATTAATGATTAAATCAATGACTAAATTAATGAGCAAATTTATGACTAAATATACTACTAGATGATAAAATTGAGACAACCAATTAATTACTAAGCTAAAAACGACTAAAAGTTGGTCGTATTATAAGATACTGTAAATTAGCTACTATTGGTCACCGACTGAAAAAATGGTCATTTACATGAAAATTTTAGTTATTTTTCTAGTAACCAATTAGCCATTTTGTACTAGTGTATTTTCTTGGGTTTTGTTGCTTGCATTTGTCCAAAGAAATATCGATAAGTCTTTTTCATGTGTCATGGCCTTAGTTGCCCCTATGATGGAATTTTGCTCGACCGCCCTATTTTTCCTTGGGTTTTATAGATCTGCAACTCTCTTTTGATTCCTTCTTTCTTGTAAAAACCCTTGAACTCCTTAGAGGTATACTCTCTCACATTTTCCAATCTCATGACTTTGATATTCATACTTGTGTGGTTTTCAATCAGAGCTCTGAACTCCTGAAACTTGCTAAACACCTCATCCTTGATCTTTAAGAAGTAGACCCAAGTCTTACGAGAAGAATCATCAATAAAGGAAAGACAATACATGCTTCTTGTTATTATCACTAGTAACTACTTACTTCAATCCAAAAGAATTATACGATGGGGCTCAAGTTTTGACGGTGACTATCCAAGGGCGGGGTGAAGATGTGCAGTCAAAATATATATCTCTATGTTTCAAAGTATCCTGCAAATTACTTTTCCTCTCTTATCATGATGGTTCAACTTTCATTGGAAAATTGAATCCGAAAGGCACATCTATTAGTGAAGTATCAAGTGTTCTTAAGGGTGATCAAGATGGTATGTTAACGTCTATTGGGCTACAACATTGAAAGGAGTTGCTTGATGGCAATGGTTTTTTTTTCTTCCTATTTATTTTGAAGTCAAACTCTCCACTCACTGTGTCTCTTGGTCATATGGATCTATTTTCACAACTTTTGTGATTGTCTAGAAATTCATCTTCTCCATGGATTGGGCACTACAAATTACAGTTCTCTCTCTAAGGAAAACAATATTGCTATTCTTTTTCATGATGATTGTAGTTTGAAGATATTCTTATTTAGAATGGGTAGTTTAACTCAAGGAGGATTGGATTAACTAATACATGATTGCAGTATTAATTCAAAGCAAGTGAAAAAACTAGGTCCTGGTATCCTCAACAATGCATCAAATGTTGGGATCAACCCAGAATTTACAATGGATTTCTTCGGAAAGAAAACTTGCATTACTACAAATATTAAGATTGGAGATGATGTTATTCTAAACAATGATTTATATGCTAAGATGAATTTAGCGTACAAGAAGAAGGCTTCTTGGAGAGCCCAAACCCTATTGGATTTAAGGTTTATGCACTTTTTCTTCAATCATATCTATATATATATATCTATATATATATATATACATCATAGCTTTCCTTCTTCTAGTGTAGCTCATGTTTTTCCATTGAAGAGCAAGTTCTTTAATGTTATTGTAGGATAAATGAAAGTAGTTGTGAAATTAAACACATGAGCAGATTTTGATAAAGAGTTATGTATACATGTGTTGATATATCTATGATTGCATATTTGCAGATAATTACATTTAATTCCAATCCAAACATTGTAATGGTAGGTTTCCATGTTAATGTAGGAAATACATCACGAAGTCAAAGGAAAATGGATGCTTAACGGTTTGTCTTTGCATTTGGAATTGAAGAAGAATTTCCACTTGTACCTTTATTAAAGGCATATCTCAAGCATCAAAGGAAAGCATCAAACGAAATAGAAGAAAAGGAAGAGATCATGTTGGGTCACTGTTATGCTTATGCTTATTGGTGTGGTTCATGCTCCCTTATCAATATAAACTATAAAAATATTAGCTTACCATTAGACATATTCTCTGAACACTTTCATGTCTTAGTGCATAATTCAACAACCTCAAGAGAAATTCATTCATTGAACAATGTAATAAATTGCATTGAAGTCCACAAACTTGAATCACAAATGCCTACCAAAGATATTGAAAAACATGTGGTTTAGTTATAGAAACACATGGAAGAGAGGAAAATATCTGCAAAATCCATTAGGACTGAGACTAAATGGGCTCGTCTTAACAATGATAATGGTGGTGGTGGTGTTTGTGGTGCTAGTTTTGTTGTTGGTGGTGTTTGTGGTGCTAGTGTTGTTGTTGGTTCACTGTTCCTTAAACCTTCCCCTCCCAATGCCTTTTCCCTTCCCAATTCTTCTTCGTTTCTCCCTAAAACTACCCCTCCTAGTACCTTTTCGCTTTCCAAGTCTTCCTTTTTCCTCCATACTAAACCTACCCATCCCAGTGCTCTTACCCCTTCAAATTTTGTTGACTTACAAAATCTTGTTTAAAATTGAGTGGATTTGGTAAATGAATGAGGAATATGCAGTGTTTTTAAGAAGATTGTTTTATTTTACTGCATGGCATCTCGTATAATCCTCTTGTGATGTTTTGAAGTGTATTTTAGTACCCCTTCTCTCTTGTTTTGCATATGAGTGTGTCTATCTTGTGTTACATTGTGCATGTAAGAGACATGAAAATAAATTGGTATTACAAGTTGAAGTGCCATGTTTTCTAAGCACTTGATTCTTTACAACAATGATTGTAATGTAACAGGTTAATTGGAGTACAAATCACCAAAAAAAATCTTATGAAAGGGATATACCAGACATGCCTAGAGTTCATGGTAAGAAGAAAATATGGAAGTTAAGAAAACAAGAAATTGACTTCAATTAAAAAAAAATCCCACTTTACGAGTGAGGGACATGTGTCACGGTGGTCTCCTATGGTTTTTTGATGGAGGGATTCTTACTCCAATGTTTTGCCAAGTTTCCAAGACATGGGGATATAGGAATGCAGGGATCCATCTGTGGGACATGTAGAGACACTCGAACAATTTAAAGGAACATCACAGAGGACTTCAAGGTGCTCAACATAGGGGAGTACTTGAAATACTAAAAATAGCATGCAACCTTAGGATGGGTTTGTTGGAGGTTCTAGAATCCAAGTTGTTGTGACTTCTGGAAATTCCTAATATCCTAAGGCTGAAAACCCAACCTTGCATATCAACACCACCCTGATCATGAGACTTATCACCACATACATGAAAGTTCTAAGGCACTTCTACTCAACTTTTGACCTATGGCAGGGTTTCCGAATCATTTTTCTAGTTGGAGGTCAATTGGACCTTGTACATTTAGTTGAATGAAATAGAATTAAGGCACACTGTGCAGTATTTTTCCCCATATCTTGGACTAATGTGTGAGATATCTAACTCATCTAATGCAATTCAGTCTCTAGAAGTTATGATATCGAGTTTGCCACATCTTATTTTGCTAAAGTTGTGAAATCGAGCTAGATCCTTTTTGTTGAAGCTCCAACCTTTTTACATATATATTTTTATGCCACAACATCCCTAGTAGTCTTTCCTTTCAGGGATAATGGTAAAGCTTATTTGTTGTAATGCTTACTATGTACTTTTGTAGAGATGGAAATTGGATCACATCCACCTTAGTTGCTCTATGAAAGAGATGAGGTTCATGCTAATATCCTAGAAATGGGTGGGCATTGTAGTGTTTGTATGTCCAGGTGATGGGACATTAAATATAGATAATGCATTGGCTGCATAAATATGACTTTCATAAAAACCTATCTAGATTCAAGTATGATATTGACCTAGGGGTTCCTAAGGTTGAGGATCCATCAAATGCACACAATTGGCTGAGTTCTGAAATATAGAAAGAGGAGATATGAAACTTCTAGCTTCACAAACTGGGAAGTGCATCAAACACAGGTCTATATAGATTTATGCTCGATGCAGGGGCAGTAGAGCATGACACACCTCTAAATTATTGACCCATTTATGGGAGTTGTTGGGTATGTTAATCATGAGGAGCTAGGGATAGATTTTGGAGCCAAATCGCAAGAAGGGAAATTATAGTAAGACCATGAAGCAAGATTCCTATGCATTGTGTGGTGTGTATCTAACACCCAAAAAATGTGGCAGCATTGGTGTTTAGGGGCTTAGATGTAATTATTTCAAGAAATTTGGGATATAATGATTGTAATCTCTGTGTATAAGGGGACAAGATTACCTCTATGTAATAGAGACAGAGAGATAATGTGTTGAGAGGAGCCTTAGTATGCATGTGGCATTAATCATTGGTTGGAAACCATGGTTTGGACCTGTGTGCTACATTAAATATTAGAGGAGGAGCTAATAAATAAAGAGATTGTGTTTATGACGCCACATGTTGTGTATTCATGTTCATTTATCTACTAGAATTCGGTGTTAAATCTCTCTCGATTCCTTCAATTATAATGTTGCGTGGTAGAATGTATTTCTTAGTTGTATTGATACATAGGGTGCAAATTGACATGGTGCTAGCTCAAGCATTTCTTCAAGAAATTGGTTGGTCTCTATATCTCTTACGAAGATACACAACATGCAGATCCATAATTATATTCAATTTGCAAGGAAATATTGGAAATGGATTCAAATATTCTAGACTTGGACCTACTAGGACTCATGTTTATGACAAAAGTTGAAGAATTGTGTTCCCAAAAGGTTATGGAGCTTTATCAAGTAGACAAAGACTAACTAAATATCAAAATTTGATCCACATTGTAAACAAGATTCCTTTCTTTCATGTATAGACATTGTAAAAATGAAAATATCAATTAGCCTAAAACCCTGAAATAATAGATATTTTACTCAAAAGCCTTAAAAATAGGACCATAAAAAAATCTCATGATTATCACTTACCTCACTTAAATTTTGTTGAAAAAACATAATCTCATAATTAACGTCATGGCTAGCTAGAAATTTTTCAAATAATCAAACAAAAACATCAGTGTGTCTGGCTACCCAATAAAAACTCCCACTCTTGTCTGCACTAGCAATATCATTTATATTTATTTTTTCTGTATTTTTTCTCTCCCGGTTTTGTGGTTCAATATATCTTAAAAGTTACAAAGATATAGTCATTTCTATGGGCCATTGAGTTGGGATGACTAAAATTAGTAGATACCACCCTCAAAACATTCAAAAGCCTCAACAGGTCGACAATGGTTCCACTAAAGCTGCCCTAAATTTAGTATGATATAATATTTAGGTAACCAAACTTAGGCATATCGTTGGTTAATTTATGTTGTTTGAAGTTTATTGAGTTTGATTTTTATGATGTAACTACTAGAAGCGTACTAGCATGGGTGAGTTGATTATTTTGATAACAAAGTTATGGTTTCATCTAGTCCTTGAAAGGAGCTTATAGTTGATGGTCAAAATTTCACATTCCATTCATTTTTTTATCTTCACATATAACAAATATCTTTATGTTATAGCCTCTAGCTAGATATATATAGTAACTGCCACTCCGAAGTTGGATGCCATCATTTTGGAGCTTAAGCTTACTCAACTTACCTTTGTTTGAGTTGAAAATGTCATTAGATATCATTCTATTGTCTATTGCAGAGCATGAATCCAATTTACCTTTGTTTCAAACAAAAATGTGATTAGATCTTGCTATATCATATTTTGTAGAGAGTGAATCCAGTTTCTTAGAGTCATTTGCTTGAGGTATAACAAAGCTAAATTAATTCATTAAACTTACTTTTCATATCTTGTTTGTTGATTGTGATTCTACAGGCCACATCTACATTAGAAAAGGGGCATATTTAATGAAGTGTGGAAGGAGAGGGAAGCTTCAGTTCTATCCTTTCAAAAATTCTAAGGTGCATAATAAAATTAAAAAAAAAAATCTCCATATAATGTTGTTCTTTAACTTTTTCTTTTGATAATGGATTATTTATGTATCTCCCCTCTCTCACACACAACTAGAGTCCAAACATACATTGTTTTTTGGGATATGTGGACAACGGACAAATTTATGCTAGCCATTTATCTAGAAATTTACACTGTAGGAAATTAGGCATTTACAGTTGAATATTTCCTTGCCAATAAATTAGAGTTGTAGAGTCAGACTCCTATTTTTCAGGTATATACCTCACTTTTAAATCAATTTATTTCTGACTATGTATAGACCTTCCATGGGAGGGAAAAGAGTGATCACTACCATTGCTTAATATTTCTATAGAACAAGTAAAGATTCCAAATGTGTATAAATTAGTTGCTCCTTGGAGAATCCCAAGAGTGGCACTATTGTAGTAACACGAAATTCGTTTATTTTGAGTTATTCATTAGTGCATTGATAGTATATTGTTTATTCCATACAACATCTCAACAGTGTATGATCAAATTACAGTTTAGCCTATCATGATATTTTTACTTACCCTCTTTTAGAGGGAACTAGAGTGTGTGTCAAGCTTGCACGTCACAATTGTATCATCCAGAGTTTACCCGGGACAATTTTTGTGGATCTAAGAAAAAAGATACCTGTTGGAATTCAAGAGGCATCAATACTACAAAGTGGGAAAGAGGTTTCACAGTTAACCTGTCTTTCACATTATGGTTGGAGTCGGTTTTTTGGCAAGATATTAGATACCCCAACTGCCTTTTTATGACTGAGTGCAAAATTGAATCCTTCAACATATTCCTCGCTCAATTGTCATTAAGTGATGGGTTTTCTTAGAAGTGCTTCACACCTATAAACTTTACCATAGTTGTTCTTGAGTCATTGGAGGTGGTTGGCTTTTCAAAGCACACACGTACAAGAAGACGGGAAATAATATGCTCGACTAATTTCAAGTTATCTCCTTGTGAATAGGGTGTTCCCATTCATAAACCTGACAACTCGCTCTACTTCTTTCTAGTGAACAACTTTGGGACATGCCATGAATCGTGAGACAATGCCAACCCCACAACTATAAATTTCTTATTTAAATCTATACCCACTAGATTATAATATGCACAAGGAGAACTCCATTCTTGTTTCGAAAGAACCTACAATCGACTTGTACCATGTTGTTTAATATTTTATGTATTTGTTCGCATCCTCGGTCAATGACATAAAGATGCAAGAGGCTAACTTGAGTTTTCTATACTAACACTCCTAAAAGATAATAAAGTATGCCCAAATCTATCATTTCAAATGATCTATGTAGCTCAACTTTTCAATTTTCAATTATCAAATTTGTTACCTATATTGATGAGATATTCTGCAATCGATACCACAATGACAATATATGTTAAAGTTTTATCCGTGTTCCTCTGAAGGTGTTTCTCCTTCAATAGAGCAACAATACACTGCAATTTCCATTTAGGGGAGAAGTGTACCAATTAGCAACCTTGACCTGTATGTAGATGGTTTGAATGCACATTAGACTCTATCTATTGTCTTGAAGGTGTTTCTCCTTCAATAGTACTTCATCTCAGTAGATCCTTTCGGCCTGCACCTTCAGTAGATGCATGTAGCCTTGGGATACATGTTGTAGATTATATTTTCCTATGAGGGCATAGCAACGATGAAAGGCGTGAATCGATTTTAGGCATCCTATGGTTGTTGTATGCATGCATGCTTGTTTAGTGTTTCCAAAACTTAGATAGATCCATATTTAGTATGCTTTTATGGTTTGACTTAGATTCTCACTTTTCTTAATTTAGGTGTTTTTCTTAGTTTTGTTTTATGCACAGATTTATCTTTAAGAAACATGCACAGTAGAGAAGGGTTCTATATTTTGAGCAGTGAATACACTTCTAGGTAGGAGGTACTCTATTCTAGGAAGCTTTTGCCATGCAAGTTAGGTTCTTTATCCGAGAATCCCAAGAGTGGCGCTACTATAGCAATAATAAATTCTTTTATTTTGAGTTCTTCATTAGTGCATTGATAGTATATTTTTTATTCCATGCAATACCTCAATAGTGTATGATCAAATTACAGTTGAGCTTGTCATAATATTTTGACTTACACTCTTTTAGAGGGAAACTAGAGCATGTGTCAATCTTGCACATCACAATTGTATCATGCAGAGTTTACCTGGAACAAGTTTTGTGGATCTAAGCAACTAGATGCTTATTGGAATTCAACAGGAAACAATACTACAAAGTGGGAAAGAGGTTTCGTGGTTAACTTACCTTTCACATTATGGTTGGAGTCGGTTTGTTGGCAAGATGCTTGACACCCCAACTTCCTTTTTATTGCTGAGTGAATATTGAATCCTTCGACATATTCCTCGCTCAATTGTGATTAAGCGATGGGTTTTCTCAGAAGTGCTTCACATCTATAAACTTTACCAGAGCTATTATTGAGTCATTGGATGTGATTATCTTTTCAAAGCACACATGTACAAGAAGACGAGAAATAATATGCTCAACTAATTTCGAGTTATCTTCTCGCGAATAGAGTGTTCCCTTCAATAAACCTGACGAATCACTTTGCTTATTTCTAGTGAACAAATTTGGGACTTTTCATGAATTGTGAGACAATTCCAACCCCATAACTATCAGTTTCTTATTTAAAGCTATACCCACTAGATGAGAACCTGCACAAGGAGAATTCCATTCTCATTTCAAAAGAACCTGCAATCAACTTATACCATGTTATTTAATATTTTATGTAATTCTTCGCATCCTTGGCCTATGACATAAAGATGTAATAGGCTACCTAGCATTTTCTATACTAACACTCCTAAACAATAATAAAGTATGCTGAAATCTATCATTTCAAATGATCTATGTAGCTCACCTTTTGGCTTTTCAATTATCGAAGTTATTACCTATATTGATGAGATCATCTACAACCAAGGCCATAGTGAAAATATCTATTAGAGTTTTATCCGTTTTGCACTAAAGGTGTTTTTTCTTCAGCAGTACTACAATAGATTGCAGTTTCCATTCAACGAAGAAGTGTGCCTAGTAGCATCCTTTGTCTATGTGAAAATAGGTTGAATTCACAGTAGACTTTATCTGTTGTTCTGAAGGTGTTTCTCCTTCAATAGTACTTCATCTCAATAGATCCTTTCCATCTACATCTTCAAGAGATGCATACAGCCTTGGGGTACATGCTACAGATTCCAGTTTTGTTGTGAGGTTATAGCAACGATGAAAGAAGCGCATTGATTTTAGGCATCTTATGGTTGTTGTATGCAAGCCTGCTTGTACAGTGTTTCCCAAACTTATATAGACCCATATTTAGTATACTTTTATAGTTTAACTTAGACGCTCACTTTTCTTAATTTAGGTGGTTACTATTTTACGCACAGATGTATCTTTAAGAAAAGTGCACACTAGAGAAGGGTTCTATATTTTGAGAAGGGGACATTCTTCTAAGCAGGAGGTACTCTATTATATCAAGCTTCTGTCATGCATGTTAGGTGCTTTATCCTAGATAAAGTTCCAAGTTGCTGCCTCCTTGACAAAGACCTTGCTAGACAAGACACTGGTGGACAGAGTTCCAAGTCCATAAATTTTTCAAAAACCCACCTGATCCTAGCTATCTAGCCTAAAATCCTTTACATTTCAGTCATCTCTTGACTGTGATTTCATGGAGAGAGCCCTCTTTAGTTTGGTAGGTCTAGCTCTTGGTATATGGTCACCTCCATCGATCTCCTCATAAGCCTGGGACATTGTAGAGGATAATAGAGGGCATGACAACGAGGGAGTGCCAAGTGTTGAAAATGGCAACAAGAAATTGCTAAAAATAGAAGTGCTAAAAATAGCACTACTAAAAATAGCAGTTTGGGTACCAGTGCTGGATTAGGCAACAGGGAATGAAAAATGGAAGTGATAAAAATAAAAGTTCTATTTTTAGCAGTTCAGGATGGATTCCAATTTTAGTCAGTCCCTGGACTAAAAATACGAAGTAAAATTCGAATTTGATATTAACAACAATTTGTAAATTAATTAATTAATTCATCTTGAGTTAATTAGTTAAGGAATTACGAACTTGAAGTCTATGTGAGGACATGCAACATTTTCTCCTTTGATTGAGGGATTTAACCATCAGTTAAAGGATGAGGATGAGTTGTAATTAGTTGGCTCAGTTAACTGAGTCAAGTTCAGTTAGATTAATTTAAAAAGTTGTTAAATTAATGAGATTCAGTTTGTTAATCCTTGCATGCATGTAACAACTGGTATTTTCAGATAATTGAAGATTCACTCATGGATAACTCATGCATGTCAGTTCAGACAGAGACCTAGTTGAGATCATATGGATGGACAATGTACTATCAGTTGCTAGGATATTCCTTGTGAATATTCCTTGCATCCAGAAGGAATATTATTCCTTATGGATTGTGTAGTTGGAATTGAGGTTACAACAGGTATGATGTGGCCAATTCATACATGTTATGACATTGGACCCCAATCAAAACCACGCAAGGAAATAGGAGCTTTGAGGACTTGTGTAGCCTATATATTCAGGCCTAGGTAGTCCATGAGCTTGATCATCAGAGTATAGAGAGAGCAGGATAGCTTTTGAGTTGATTCATTTTGTATGTCGTTGAGGATTTCCACTTGATCGATAATACAGAGATGGGGTTTTAGGCTAGTGCTTTCCCCAGGTTATATATTTTGTGTTATGGTCGATTACTTCTCATTCTTAGTTATATTTGTTCATGCTTGATGTTTCTAATGTTCAATTAAGCTTCCACAAAGTTTATGGTAGATGTAGATCTAGTATTATGATTTATTACATTGCATATATAAGTTTGATCTGCAGGTGAAATTTCTACATGATATCAGTGAGCTAGCTGATTTGCAGAGAAAATTATACATGGTATCGAAGCACAGGTGATCAACGAAGAAAATTATACAAGAAGGGAGAAGTTGAAGTTTGTGGTTTCTGAATATTGAATTGAGTTCTTCTCACATCTATTTCACCGATGGCATTCTATGGTTTGAGACTCGAATATGCCCTTGATGGCAGTTCGAATTATATAGCATGGAAGGATCGCATGGAGGTAGTATTAGAAGATAATGGCCTTAAGGACTTCATTGATCAAGAAGTCTCGAAGCTGACTGATGCTACTCAACTCGCGGAATGGAAGACGTGTGTGGCTAGAGCAAGGAGAATCCTTCTGGAGGGAGTTTGAGATCACATTGTCTCGAGCCTCCATGGGAAGGAGACTCCGTTTTTGATGTGGAAAACATTGAAAGATGTTTATCAGAATAGGAGTGACCAGAGGATGCTAGCACTGGAGGACAAACTTTGAAAGATCAAGTGTGAAACAGATGACACGATCTCTATGTATCTGAACAAGCTCACCTCATGCAAGAATGAGCTTAGAAGTGTAGGGATCGTGACAGTTGTTGATGACATGGTGAGTCTTGCACTCCTCGTTCTTCCTAAGAGCTAGCACAGCTACCAGGACTCGGTTAATGGAAGAGAGAAACTACCAGATTGGGAATGAATTTGGTTGGATTTGATGCAAGAGGAGATAAGAAGAATCATTAGAGATGGTACTTCATCCATGGACAATGAAGAAAATTGTGCCTTAGCGAGTAAGGCAAAGAAGGTGAAGGAGAAGGTTTCTCTTTCCGAGTCTAGTTCTTCCCATGGTGGGAAGAATTTTGACAAATGAAAAGTGCAATGCTTTCATTATCATGAGGTGGGCCATTTTGTTACAAATTGTCCAAGAAGGGATCCGAGGAAGGATCTGAAGGTGAGGCACTTGCTTCACAGTTTGAGTTGGATTTCACACTCCTCGCATGCATGGTTTCATCCATGGTGGGAAGTGGTTTGTTTCTTGACAGTGGAGCTTCCTTCCACATCATCAGCTGTTATAGACATTTTTGTGCCTTACAGCTATAAGCATGAAATGTCCATAAACCAAGGGATCCTAAGTCCCTAAAAGTGTTGTTCCAGCTCCTGAAGAAACAAGGTCAACAAATTACAGCTTCTCCCAGAAGTTCTCCACCAGAAACTGCTCAAAACTAGTCAAATCAGGATCATTTCAGATGCTCCACTAGCTAGCTGCGTTGCAAAGCACCCAAATACACTGGCTAGGTGCATTGCAATGCACTTGAATGCACTACAAGGGTGCGTTGAGCGGGAAATGACAAGTGGCAGAGTCATTGCACGAGGTGGAGAGACAATGGAAGCTTCCAGAATCTTCTCCAATGACACTTGCCTCACTGAATTCGACCAGTGATGAGTAAGAGGCTCTCAGTCTCCAAGTGGAAGCAAGAACTGACAGAGAGAAGCCACTAATCAATTCATGAGCTGACTCATCCTCTTTGCATACATCTATATATGGATCCCTCACCAAGAGATCCAGGAGGCTGGAATTTTGTACATTGCAGAGAATTGTTATTGGTTTTGTGATAGATATCAGAGTATTGGGTGATTTATGCTTTGTTAGAGGTGAAGAAGGGATTCTATGCTGGGAGGTTGATGCTAGATCAGGAATCATCGGTTGTAACTCCTCCTGGATCTTCTTGTTTTATCAATAAAACTACTTGAGTTTCTCCTACATGCTTGTATATCACTGATGTTTGTTATATTTGTATGTTTAGCTTAAATCTGATCCTAAGCTTTTTATGAACATAAATCCATGTCTTTGTGTAGTTTCTTTCTTCTATGAACTTGCAGGAACTTGGTGACGCTCGGCAAGTAAGGGAGTAGGTAGCTGGAAACTGTCAAAGAGAAGAGAGATCAGATCAAAGGACTAGCGCAAGACACAGGTTGGTTCATCCTATTCATCTTCGTTTATAGTTCATAAAGGAGAATACAAGAGTAGTTTTCCCTGTTTGTTTCTGAGGTCTCTGTCACAACCCAGTGGGATAGGGTCATTCTGAATAGACACTTTTCTCAAAAACAAAATGGCGACTCCACTGGGGATCGTGTCTACTTAGTTTGTTTGTGTTTCTATTGTTGTTCATCTCATAAACTTAAGAGTAGCGAATCGAACTGCATTTGCCATTTACAAATGCAAAGTAGACATCTGCTACTCTAGTCCATTCACTAGATCTGTTTATGATCTGAACAGCTGATTCACAAGTGATCTGATTACCCTTTGTGATAGCTCTTAAACCTCTTTTAAATCAACCCTCTGATTGTGCATTACTGATTGTTTTTACCCGGCCAAAAACCATAGATTAAACTGCAAACCGTGACCCAGAACCCGGAGAGAATTCTCGTTTCTGCTCCAGCGCAGGATCTGTGAAGAGACTCTACATTTCAGCGCAGTTCCCGAGAGGGCTGCCTGCGTTGCAATTCAGTTTCTCTGTGTAGCAGGTGCGTTGATCAGCTTAGCCCTGTCTAGCTGAGGTTCTTTGCTCACTTTTTCCAGTTTTGCCTCTGATTTTTGTAGCCCATGATCAGTGTGTGTGTCTGTTTAAAAGCCCCTTTTCTTTGCCTTAATTCCGCCTCAGTTGTATAAAAGAAACTGTTTTTGTTTTTGTGTGTTTGTTACGTCATTTACAGTTTCCCATTGCAAAAGTAAACTAGTCATACTATCGTCCTTGGATTTAGATCTGTCGTAAGTGTCAATTCTGATCTTAGGAGAAAGTTTATTTGCTGTTGACAATCGATTATGCTTTTACTTTTTCCTTTGGCTTGAATTTGTGAATTTCTAGGGTCGAAACAAGTGTTTACTTCAAAATCATAAAGTGTCGTAATCGTCTCTACCTTTTGATTTCGAAGAGAAGCTTGCTTGTGTTTTTCACTTGAAAGCGAATTCAAATTTGTACAACAAATTTCTTTTTAGGCATCAATATTAAGAAATTGAAAAACAAATACATGCACATGTGCATTTGCATAGTGACACTCTGTTTGGCTTGATTTAGGAAAAATGCATTTACAGTGTGCTCTTTGCTCTTTGAGAAAAGATTGTGTCTTTCTTTTCCCCTTGTAGCTAGGATTTTCATTGCTAAAAAGAAATAAAAGCTTGCTTATCATCTTTAGATTGCATTTTAGGAATTACATCTACATCTCGTGGTGAACCCAAAAGGCAAACTTCATAAGAAAGATCAACCTAAAATAAATTTAATGAACTTAACAACGCTTTGTAACTTAACGCACAACATCTAGAGGTCTAGGCTAGAGACGTATTCCGACGTCGTAAAGCCTGGTAACTGTTGTCCTCACTGATGGTTGGGTGATTCCTCCACTTTGAGACGATAAGTTCCAGTACGGACTTGTGCTCCCATGTACCGTCGAGTATATATTGGGAGACCCATATAGGCATAAAACCTTTATCCATAGGAAGCTGTGTCGGCCGCCCTACTGATCGCAATGCACTGAACACAGCATTCGGGAAGATTGACTGCCGTACCCTAAAAATTATTCTGCAGTTTTGCGATTGGTTTGGTACTCCCTCTACCTAGACCTCCAAAGCAGTCCCTTTCGTTCCTTTTCAGACTCCTTAACGGAAAAGGTCCATCTGAGCACTTGTCACTTCAGGCTCATTAAAAATCGAAGGAGACTAGAGTCATCTTTTGTTTTTTCTCGACTCTTTAAAATTGAAAAAACAAGTTGTGTCAAAGCGTGTTAAAATTTATTTTAAATGGAATATTCATACCCTTTTTCCTACGTTGATCTTTAGGTTGAGAAAATGGAGCCTACCAACCAAGGAATTCCCCTTGGTGGAAATCCTAGTCCCTTCTCCTCTTGGGAGATGTTGGTGCGCCCCATATGGCCACATTGTCGCTTCCAGGACTGAAAATTGGCTTGCCAGTATGGCTCTTCTCAACCAATGTCATTCAGAACACCACTATTCCTGAACAGTCGAATCAGCAATTAGACGAGTCCAGAGTTACCCACCAGCCTTCTACTTCCTCTAATTCTTCCTCTCCTCCTTCCTCTTCGCTGGACGGGACTAGTAAAGCTAAAAGCCAAGTTCCTAAGGAGAAGAAGGAAAAGAAGAAGAAAGAGAAAAAGAAGAAGGAGCCAAAGGCGAATGGGGGAAAACGAGTGTCGTCTAACGAAAATCCACACACAGCACCGACCAGGCCTAAATCGCCATGTGTCATTTGCAAAGGAGACCACTTTCACAGAGATTGTCCTTGCATCCCCCGGATACTAAGGGACTGGTCTCCTCGTTTGCACAATCCGGTGTCATCAACCTCTGGAGATCATGTTGAAAGCACACCGTCAACTAGTGAAAGTGAAGCCCTAGGACAAAAAGGGAAAGCTAGATTTCCCTGTAAACTGTGGGAAGACAACCATGCCCTCCACCGTTGTCCCTTCTTAGACGAAGCTAAAAGAGTTTTGGATGATCGTCCGGTTTCACCGTTACGACTTCCTCCTGGATATAAAAAAACTCTTTCCGAGTCCATCACTGGTTGAGAATCCAGCTGGCCCGCTCAAATGGTCGGCTGAAGCACCTATCATTGAGAATAAACCAACTGAATCCATACCAGACGAAAGTCAAAAGGTCGAGGTGGCAGTTGACCCGGTCTTGCCTTCAGAGGTTTTATCTTCAGATGATACAGTCACTGAAGAGAACAAGGATGACACCGTCCAAATTCTCTTCATCAACACAGACTCCGACGAACATGGGGGCAATCTACCCATTCCTTTACCGCAGGAAGGAAGTTCGTCAGAGCCATACCCGGCCGTCTACTCGGTCCCATCTCCAAGCAACCTAGTTGTCTCCTTCGACTGGAATCAACTAGGCAGACCCCGTTTGCCAGCAAGCATACCATTCCGAATTATCGTTCAAATATATAGAATGGTCATGGCTGGCACCATCATAGATGAGGGGGCTTCTATGAGTATCCTTTCCTCTATTGCTTGGAAAGCGCTTGGTTCGCCATCGCTGTTGCCTGAAATGAGAAATCTGACAGGCTTTGATAAAGGAACCAGTCGACCTTTAGGGATCCTTCCCGATGTGCCCATAACATTGAGAGGGAAGACAGTTCACATGAACGTCATGGTCGTTCAAGGACCCTTGGATTATAACCTACTCCTTGGACGAGACTATATTTATTGCATGGGAGCCATCGTCTCCTCACTCTTTAGAGTAATGTGTTTTCCGCATGAAGGAAGAGTGGTCAAGCTCGTGGACCAGCTTTCATTTCCTGGATCACGCATAGCAAATGGTCATATATCGTCCCTAAATGGTCTCTTCACACAAGAAATGTCTCAATTCCCAGTCCGTCCTCCCGATGAGCGCGAGTAATTCAGAGGGATATCACTGAAACCCAGGGGGCATGCGTCCTGGTCTGCTTCGGCAGGAAAACTTCAGGTATAGGGTAGGTTTCCGCAGGAGAATATGACTAGTCTGTACCCTATCCGTCAGTGGAAGAGGGGTTATTCTAGAATAAGATTCTCTTGTCAAAGTTATGTGAGTTGACAGACGGAGTCACTCGCCTTTGTTTATCTCGGTAGACATCGCCGAAGAAGTGTTTTGTTTGCACCGCGAATAGAGCAATCTTTGGGTGACCTGTAAGAGGTAGGCCTCTCCTGATAGAACGAATGTTTTGTCTGCAAATTGGGGGGTAACCTTGAAACCATATTTTATACCTGGGGGCATGCAAACCTTTTAGAGTGCAAGCGAAGGGCGACTATTTATTTTTTAAATTTTTAGGTCCTCCCTTTAAACCCGTAGGCTAACCCTTTAAACTCGTAGGATTAGTCGTCATCTAACTTGCATAAAGAAAGGATGTGGGGCAAAAATCTAAAAACTGCCGTTTTTATATGAGACATTCTTATCATATGACTGGATTATCGAGCAGTTTTAGTGCATAGTTCAAGCTCGTTAAAAAATAAACATAAGATCGAGCAAATGTTTCCACCCGCGTTTAAGCTCGTTAAAAAATGAACTATCCTCCGGTAAATAACCACCGTGAATGAAGCATTTTCAGCCATTAAAGCCTTGGTCGTGTTTGCACCATCACCTCCACTTTTCCATTGGCCGATCATTCACCTCCATTTGATTGTTTACCCATTTTGAGGAACAGCTGCAAAGAGTGATTTCACCAGCCATCCTTGTGACACTGCCGTGATTGGAAAATTCCAAACCTTACCTGGAATCAGCTGCTACCTATTTTATCACTCGTTCCTCAAAAGACGAGTCTTCTTTAAGCTCTTTTCATCTGACTCGTAAAATATGAAAAGATTTCTGAGTTTTGGCCATCCAGCTCGTTAAAGCGACAGGAAGTGCTATCCCTCCTCTAGATTTTAATCTTTTTGGACCTAAGGAATTATTGCACAAAAAGATCGAGCGCTTGTTTTGTTCGACTCGTTAAAACTATCGAAAATTCATCCCTTCTGTATTGTTTTATACTTTTTCGGACTTAAGGGATTAGATGACGAAAAAGGAATTCCGGAGTTATCTTTACGTACCTTTTCAGACTCTCTAAAAATGAAAAGGACCGAGTTATCTTTGTCGTTAGACTCGTTAAAAAGAATTAATAGCGACAAACTTGTCTTTAGGCGAGAACGAGTTTCACTATCGCTAGGCTCGTTAAAACATAGCGATGGGTTTGCTCGAAGGGAAAATTATAGAACAAGCATATGTTATCCTCCTCAAGCTTGACAAAAATAAAGAGGTACTGGTCAGCAATGACTGGGGAAAAATTGGGAAGAAAACTCAAAGAAACTTTATTGGTAGCAAGTCGCTCTTGAACATGACACTTCCATTCCGTGCCAGAGTCGGGTTGGGTTGTTTCATTCACCGGTCACATCACCATGGTCATGCCATACCATCCACATTTGGGGTAAATGCTATCAATCCATCACATAAGTGTCGCCGACATGTTCAAGAGAAGTCATCCAGAGAAGTCACCCGTGTCCCGTCCACTACCATACACTATACTTCATTCTTTCATGACCGCCACCCTGAACCATATATCACCAGATCGTTTTCACCTCCATCAAAGTCATTTTCTCCGTTCCGTGTCATTGATGTGGGATTCATTAAGGCCCTCCTTTGACGGATCGCTTCTTGTCGACATCAGCTCATTATCCAAGAAGTTGATCTAGGAACACCCCATTCAGTACTTTGAAGCTTGCATGCCTCAACGGCAAGTTTCTCACTTCCGGCGATAGGTATACATCAATGACCTTCGACCGAAAGATTTTGCGTGGTGTTCGACGCCAAGTCCTTTATTCACACCACATGAATTGTACTGCAGTACCTTGAGGGTCATTATCATTATCGGTGATTCCTCTCGCGCTTGTTAACAGTTTACATCATTGACTGGTAATCAAGCGATGTCATTCCATGTTCGACTTCAAAACATTTCTCACATGGATCGACTTGTACTTCGAGTGAAGATCGGAGGAGATTGAAGACCCCGGATCTAGTTTCATCCATCCGGGCTGCGATATATATTCAGGAAAAATAAAGACATTGAAATGTACAACATTGCAGCACAGATAATCATCCTACCAAAAGGATGATGACTTCATCGGAATCATCAGTCTACCATCAGACGATTGTCTGTCATATGTACATGAAAATGAATTTATAAAGCTGAGCATGGGAATGCCCGCCTCAGCTAGATCATGAAAACAATATGAAGATAATGTATTGTATTGTATCTTATTACAGGTCTCCTTCCCAGCATTAGAAGAACTTCGGATCCTCCTAATAAAGCATTTCACCCGATAAACGGCCTCATACTTTAGGGGGCAACTGTTATAGACATTTTTGTGCCTTACAGCTATAAGCATGAAATGTCCATAAACCAAGGGATCCTAAGTCCCTAAAAGTGTTGTTCCAGCTCCTAAAGAAACAAGGTCAACAAATTACAGCTTCTCCCAGAAGTTCTCCACCAGAAACTGCTCAAAACTAGTCAAATCAAGATCATTTCAGATGCTCCACTAGCTAGCTGCGTTGCAAAGCACCCAAATACACTGGCTAGGTGCGTTGCAACGCACTTGAATGCACTACAAGGGTGCGTTGAGCGGGAAATGACAAGTGGCAGAGTCATTGCACGAGGTGGAGAGACAATGGAAGCTTCCAAAATATTCTCCAATGACACTTGCCTCACTGAATTCGACCAGTGATGAGTAAGAGGCTCTCAGTCTCCAAGTGGAAGCAAGAATTGACAGAGAGAAGTCACTAATCAATTCATGAGCTAACTCATCGTCTTTGCATACATCTATATATGGATCCCTCACCAAGAGATCCAGGAGGTTGGAATTTTGTACATTGCAGAGAATTGCTGTTGGTTTTGTGATAGATATCAGAGTATTGGGTGATTTATGCTTTGTTAGAGGTGAAGAAGGCATTCTATGCTGGGAGGTTGATGCTGGATCAGGAATCATCAGTTGTAACTCCTCCTGGATCTTCTTGTTTTATCAATAAAACTACTTGAGTTTCTCCTACATGCTTGTATATCACTGATGTTTGTTATATTTGTATGTTTAGCTTAAATCTGATCCTAAGCTTTTTACGAACATAAATCCATGTCTTTGTGTAGTTTCTTTCTTCTGTGAACTTGCAGGAACTTGGTGACGCTGGGCAAGTAAGGGAGCAGGTAGCTGGAAACTGTCAAAGAGAAGAGAGATCGGATCAAAGGACTAGCACAAGACACAGGTTGGTTCATCCTATTCATCTTCGTTTATAGTTCATAAAGGAGAATACAAGAGTAGTTTTCCCTATTTGTTTCTGAGGTCTCTGTCACAACCCAGTGGGATAGGGTCGTTCTAAATAGACACTTTTCCCGAAAACATCAACGATAAGAGTTTGTTCAGTACTTTGAAGGAGAAAGATCTCCAGATACTCATAGCGATGGGTAATGATGAAAAGTATAGTGTCTCAGGTAAGGGCACGATTATTTTTCAGAGGGAGCGTGGAGCTCGCCTTACCTTGACTGATGTCAAGTATGTACTAGGACTGAAGAAAAACTTGGTTTCGATCACGATGCTGGAAGACAGAGGCTATGAGGTAGTCTTCAAAAGGGAAAGGTTTTCCTTAGACACATCATCACTAGAAATATGAAACAGAATGGTGTGCTAGCCAATAACCTATATGCACTTGAGGTACAAGATGCATCAAAACCCTTGAGGAGCAAGGCAAAGGTTAGAGACTTGGTGGTTGAGAGGCAGAGTACATTACCTCTCAACATGCAGCGCTAGAAGAAGTCTCAGACAGTTGTGGAGGAGCCACAATTGGTGAAGCTGCTTCAGGAGGTTATGGAGCAGGCACAATTGGAGATGATGAGAGAAGATCGAGTAGAGACATCTACTCATGCAAAGACCTCCAGTAGGGGGAAACTTCGAGCCAAGTGGGTAGAGGGATCACATATAGCCATACCTCTAGGTAGGAGGTGGGGCGATGTGGAGTGATCATCCCAAGAAGACTGGAATAGGGGCAGGATCCTTGAGGTACCGAACCTCTTTGATTCGACTTTGCTATAGGAGCCTCGATGAGGACTAGCAGGACTGATTGATTGGGTAGAGATAGATGTGGATGGAGTGGCAAAGAGAGCTACAGTACAGGAATCCCAAGACATTGCAAAGCTAGCAAGCTGCAACAATGCGAGAGGCACAAGTGTGTTGCACCAGTGCAGGATGGCACAAAGAGGTGTGCAATGGTGCAAGATGCATGGAGATGTTACAGTAGTGTAGAGGTCAGAGAGGGAGCACTTGTCAGTAGCAGGTAGAGCTTCAGCCTCAGAGTATGTTTTTAGCCCAACAGAGAGGTCAGTGAGGAGTTCTTTTTAGTTCCGAGAGTTGCTGAAGCAAACACACATGGTAGAGGTGTTGCATGAAGAACATTCTGAAGGTACAGGATCAGGTTCGAGAGGAAGCCTTTCTTGTTGAGAGAGAGTGTTGAAAATGGCAACAAGAAATTGCTAAAAATAGAAATGCTAAAAATAGCACTACTAAAAATAGCAGTTTGGGTACTAGTGCAGGATTGGGCAATAGGGAATGGAAAATGGAAGCGATAAAAATAGAAGTTATATTTTTAGCAGTTCAAGATGGATTCCAATTTTAGTCAATCCCTGGACTAAGAATATGAAGTAAAATTCGAATTTCATATTAACATCAGTTTGTAAATTAATTAATTAATTCATCTTGACTTAATTAGTTAAGGAATTATGAACTTGAAGTCTATGTGAGGACATGCAACAGTTTCTCCTTTGATTGAGGGATTTAACCATCAGTTAAAGGATGAGGATGAGTTGTAATTAGTTGGCTCAGTTAACTGAGTCAAGTCCAATTAGATTAATTTAACAAGTTGTTAAATTAATGAGATTTAGTTTGTTAATGCTTTGATGCATGTAACAATTGGTATTTTCAGATAACCGAAGATTTAGTCATTGATAACTCATGCATGTTAGTTCAGACAGAGACCCTGTTGAGATCAGATGGAGGGATAGTGTACTATCAGTTGCTAGGATATTCCTTGTGAATATTCCTTGCATGCAGAAGGAATATTATTCCTTATGGATTGCGTAGTTGGACTTGAGGTTACAACAGGTATGATGTGGCCAATTCACACATGTTATGACATTGGACCCCAATCAAAACTGCGTAAGGAAATAGGAGTTTGGAGGACTTGTGTAGCCTATATATTCAGGCCTAGGTAGTCCACGAGCTTGATCATCAGAGTACAGAGGGAGAAGGATAGCTTTTGAACTGATTCTTTTTGTATGTTGTTGAGGATTTCCACTTGATTGATAATACATAGATGAGGTTTTAGGTTGGTTCTTTCCCCAGGTTATATCTTCTGTGTTATGGTTGATTACTTCTCATTCTCAATTATATCTGTTCATGCTTGATGTTGCTCATGTTCAATTAAGCTTCTGCAAAGTTTATGGTAGATGTAGATCTATTATTATGCTTTAGAACATTACATATATTAGTTTGATCTGCAGGTGAAATTTCTACATGATATCAGTGAGCTAGCTGATTTGTAGAGAAAATTCTACACCAAGGTCTTCTAGTGAATGTAAGGTTCCCAAGTCATGGAAAAATGTAATGCTAGTTGTGAGGTCATGGCTACCAAGGTGTGTTAGGGAATGATAAGGCATGCTAGCATGTGCCAAATAGTATAAAGACATGTCAAAAAATTTAAGATGTACCAAGTTCTAAGGAATGCCAAGATGTACAAGGGTTCCGAGTCCCTACCTTCCCTTCTTCCATATGTTATCAACTTATGACATTTCCTTAGAAATATTTGGTGCATTTGATAGTTATAGGTCATTTATACGTTATAAATGTATTCAGGGTTTCACTTCTAATTGAGTATTCAACTGAACATATTGATTCTCTTATACATAACTATTTTTCCCTCCACCCACTTTTCATAACTTCAATAACCATTAGGTAGGGACCTACAACTTTGATGCTGCTTTGCTTGTTTAGTAAAATATTGCTGAGACTTTAATTTATTGAGAGTTGTAGAATTTACAATTTATGAAGTTTCAAGGTCTAATTTTTAAAAGTATAATTCTTTAAAAGTGCTAGCTTAATGGAAGAGCACATGCTTTACAAGTAGGAGGTTGGTCGTCCGATTCCATCATACCCTGCCATCCATATGGAATGGTGATGATCAATTTTTGGTGAAAAAGGCTATTTTGACCATCACCAATGAGCTTTGGAGACATTTTTCGACCCTCACTAAAAATATGAAATGGTGATGGTCAATGAACGCCAGCATATATATGCATCAATAGCAAAGGTTCATAACCATAAATCATTGTTGTTGATATGAAATGGTGACGGTCATTGCCTGTCATTTTAGTAATTATTCGTGATGAACCTTCAATGTCACCACAACACCTATACTTCTAGTAATGTGGCTTTTGGTGACGGTCAACGAACATCACCATATATATGCATCAATAGTGACGGCCATTAGAGATCCATCACAATAAATCATTGTTGTTCATATGAAATTGTGATGGTCAATATCCATCATTATAATCAATATTTGTGACAAACCTTGAATGTCACCATAACACCTATACTTTTGGTGATGCCATCTTTGGTGACGTTCAACTTTTGGTGACTGAGGCTATGGTCCATCACCATTTCTCATATGTAATGGTGACCATCGCTATCCTTCATTATAGATCATTATTGATGATGAACTTTGAATGTCACTACAACTCTTATACTTTTGGCAACACCACATTTGGTGACATTCATTTTTTAGTGATGGAGGCTATGATGTGTCACCATTTCTCATATGAAATGGTGACGGTTGATATCCGTCATTATAAATCATTATTGTTGATGGAATTTGTATGTCACTACAAAACCCATACTTTTGGTGATGTTCAGTTTTTGGTGACGAATGCTCTTTTGACCATCACCAATGAGCTTATGGTGACATTTTTCGCCCCTCACCGATGTCCTTTTTTCTTATAGTGTGTGTTAATAATGAACCCGCGTGTGCGCGAGTTTAAAATTAAAAACATGGATTTAATGATTGAAAACATCTTTTTTTGTAGGAGGACAATTACCTAGCATGAAAGGGAGCACAATGTCAATGATAACCAAGTCATGGAGGATCAAAACACATTAGTTGCTTTGAGAAGATGCAGATTGTTAAAATTCTTCAAAATGCCAAACATGAAGGCAAATACTAGATTGCTTGAGTTGCTAATCCACTACTCAAGTGTAGAAGAAGATGCATTCATGATTGATGAGATGCCCTTGAAGATCAAAATAAAGGACATCTATTTCATTATAGGTCTTTCCCATGGGGGGAGGCAGTGCACTTAACCAAAAGGATGAGAGGTAGTCTCAGTGTAGAAGACTACATCCATATATACTATCTTGGAAACCCGAAAAGGTTGGAAGTCAGATTCCAGTCAAGTATGTAGAGAGTTTATCATTGAGAATCCTACTATTTACCATAACCAGGGTAAACAGTTATGCTGCTCCAGATTAGGCTTCACATTTTTCTATGAGCCTTGTAGTGGATTGTCTCACTACAGTATTTGATTGGTGTACACCTCTGCTAACCAACATAAAGAAACAACTCACTTCCATCTAGAAGGGTCAGACAGAGAATTTTTGATATGGAATTATCTTATGTTCTTTATTTTTTGAGAGAGTATTTGGGCTTTGTCCCAAGGTACTATCCACCATCAATAACCCTAGAGTTCCACGGATGGCTAGCTGGGTTGACTTGATGAAACACCTAGGAGGTGGTGAGGTCCCTAGAACAAATTTTGATGATGAGTTTTTCCTTTCGTGGGAACAACAGGTCATTGCAGTCAAACACTACCCTTATACCAGAATGGATTTTTGAGGAGATCTGGATCTAGTATTGCCACCAGACGTAGCATGGGGTGCCATAAGTATAAATGATTTTTTTTTAATTTTTGAATTTAAAGATTTTTTTTCAGATTTTCAATATAACTGAATTAAAGATATTTTTGATGAGACACAACACCTACAAAATTATTGATCATGTTTTAGATGTGGGACCAGTGAGACCTGATGGACTTCCTCGACATAGGCGTCGTGGAAGGGATGCCGAAGGGGCTGCAACTGTGACTAAGAGTGTCCTCCATAGAGTCCAGAGAAACTTGGTGAGATTGACTCACCAAGTACCCAAGGTAGCCATAGATGACTTACCAGAGGAGATGCAGTGGCACGTGGTGGGAGTACCGGGGGACTCGATGCGACTATTTCAGTGGGTGGCTAATGCCATCGTTTTCTTTCCAACTGCTCATACTGAGTAGGATTGTTAGATAGATGATCAGATCTTTTTGTGAGTAGACATGATGATGGGCATAAGCCCAAATTTTGTAGGGAATTTTTTCCCGATTTTGTATATTATTTTAGACACAAAAACTCTATCTATATATAAACGGTTTTATGATGATCATATATATAGATGATACTTCGATTATTTTTTATTTTTAATGTGATGAATGATTTGTATGCTAATACAATGCTTGATTAGCAAAAGAATCTGCTAAGGAATTTTCTGATCATGGAATGTGAACAAATATGATGTAAACAAATTATCTTTGCAATAAATTCACTCTCAAAAATTGGTGATACAAATAAGGATCTCGTGCCCGATACATGTTATTCATTTCAGGTACCACCAATTTTGGATCCAAATAAATTGCTAACGAATCAATATCAAGAGATATCACCTTAGATAGTAAATTAATATCAACAGTATATTCGGTAATATTATTTGAAGAGGGATCGATACATACTCCTCTGGAAACCATCAACTAGCTAGATGGATAATAAATGACCCAATCTGTGGAAGCAAGCTTCCCAGTGTGTCTACTGGCACCATTGATGAACCCTACATATCAAATCGTCCATCAATACTTGCCAAAGTAGATAACAAATATCGACATCACTAAAACAAATAGATAGATATTTACAATCATACAATATATACAAACAAGTAAATGCTTGGCCGAAGCCTAAGCAAATTACTTCTTAAGGTAGAGCCCATTTATGGGCTCCGCCAACTTGTCAGGATCCCTAGAGATGTTCAATGGAACAAAATGTGAAATAACAGACATATTACCTTCAGTAGAAAATTGTGCTAGGGCCAAAGGGTTTAAAATTGCATGAACATCACTAGTAGAAGGACTAGACAAACTTGATTCTACTTCCCAAAAATGAGGGAGGAAATACGAACAATGATGCAAATAATTCCATGGTCTTTCAACACCCGTCATTGCTTCAAGAATTGCTTCTTTATATGGAAATGTAGTGTCTAAGAAATCCTAAGTATAAGTCAAATCTAGATTCCAGGATAGAGCCACATCCCCATCTAGCTCCTCTGGTGAAAATGGAGTAGGATCAGAGTCTGCAGAGTTAAAAATAGACTGAAAAGCAATTTCTACTATAGACATCGGACATGCCATTCCACCTACCTACCCATCATCTATTGTGGTGGTAGATGAGGGTAAGGGCCAAGGGTTCAAAAAATAATTAGTTCTAAAGAACTCTCTTTGAGATTGTGCCTTGGAGGATGAAATATAATTAATTTTAGCTGAAGGAGTAGGAAAATCAAAGGTACCCATTGAGGAAGAGTACATTCCAACTCCTAAATTCTCTATAGGCTGCTTTGGATTATCCACTACTGGAATGGTAGACTCAAAAGATGTGTGGGAGTCACCCAGAGAATAATCCATCTGATCAACCTTTACAATTATCCCTTCATGAGGAAAATAAAGGATGTGAAATAACAACGATACAATAGCATCCATATCATAAATCCAATTCCTGTCTAAAAGGAGGTTGTAATCCAGATTTTCTTCGCCTATTTCTACCTCAATATTTACCACCTTTTCCCCAACACAGATGGGAAAGGCTGGAATAATCCCATGCAACCTATGAGAATGACCATCAAATGTTGTCAGTAGAGTAGGTGAAGGAACAACTTGAGGCGATCCAATAGCCTTCCAATTTGATATGGATATTACACATGTGGAATCTCCCTGATCGACAACAATTTGAAAGATATTGGTCTTTCGATATGTAGACTTTATCTAGAAAGACATATGATGTGGGAGTCTCTTCTGGATGGTTGACATATCAAATGTAGGCACAAGAGAATTTTTTTGATCAATTACTTTGATTGCAGTGAGTAATGCACTCCTTTGTGCACGTCACGATTGGAGTACCTCTAACGCTAACATAGCACAAGGAATTTGAGCCAGATCTTCTACAATCAAGTAGTTTTGGGCTGCCTTAGCATTAGGGTTAATGGTCGAGCATTTTGTGGAGCCTTTCGGCATCTGAGGTATAGACTGAAAAAAGGACCTCTCGATATGGAGTGGATTCGAAGAATCAAGAGCATAATTAGCCTTAGATGATTATGATTCACCATAATCACATGATCGTGTAGCAATGTCAATATGTGAACTCATCATGTAAACATTTGATGTATTGACCCCTTCCTCATTTCCCCCTGTGGGGGTATGAGTAGTAGAGTTCATGCCACCAAGTAATTGTTTCCCTTAGGGAGAAGGGTTAGTTAGGACAACCTGGGAGGTAGAAGACCCCTACTAAACTAATAGGCACTAAGCATCTTGGAACTTAGGGAAAAGATGAGTCAAATGATCTCCATTGCACAACTTGCATGGAAATTTTAATTTTTTGTTAGACTCTTTTCTACCCCCTCTGGCATCATTTCCGGGTTTGTTTACATTTCCCTTCCCATCCTTGTTCTTTTTCCTACCTCGTCCTTTATTCTTCCCATCGGGTTAGGGGTTTCTTTTGGGGTTAGAAGTTTGGATGGAATTTATAGATGTAGGTTGAGAAGGCATAGGCGCTAATGGTGATGCTTGAATAGAAGAAGCAGTTTGTAAAGATAATTATTGCAATTGATTTAGCAGGTTAGTTGTGTTACCGTCGATCGATCTAACTAGCCCATCGGCACGGGGACTTGGTTTTAGCTTGGCTATATCAACCTTGGACCTAGGAGCATTAGGCATAATTTTTTGAAGAACCCCAAATTGAGAATATATGAGTTCTAACTGTTGGGCCCTAAAAATAGCCTGTTCTTTGGTGAACACACCAGAGAGTGACAAATCCTCAGAGATCTTGGGTTTTAAACATTTAAGAAACCATTCAATAAGTAATTCTTGTGGAATATCAACTTTAATGAGACTCTTCCTTCTCTTCCATTACTGGATGTGATCTGAAATGTGGGTTGCTTGATCCTAGTGAAAATTAGCCAATAGATTAGTTGTAGCATCTTAACAGAAAGAAAACTGAAAATGGTTCAACAATATTGTAGCCAAATCGCCGAAAGAAGTGAAGGTGCCCTCGAGGATTTCAATGTAACACTTAGCCGTATTTCTCGTTACGGTGCATTGGAATAATCTCAACTTGATTCAATCATTTATCGGGGAGTTTGATGAACACTATAAGTGGAAAGTGGTTACATGGTCACCTTGACCTTCACCAGTCTTCCCTTAAAATTTAGGTATATCTGAGGGAAGTTTGGTTGGGACAGGAGGCTAGGTTGGGTTATATCTAATCAGATCATCAGTTAATTTAGAAAGATATGGCAAGTTTAACGTTACCAAAAAAGGTAGTCGTGGAGGACCCTAAGGATTCCACCTGGTCTGGGCAGAATTTCCAATGTTATGAAATGAATACCCTCATTTTGTGAAGGCACGAGGTTGGCTAAAGTAATTTGTAGACCCACCTGAACCATAAGGAGCTCCTTGTGGTCCAAAAAAAATTGGATTTTGACCAACTCCTACCAAAAAATTTCGTATCCAGTGAAACTGCCCCCTAAAGAGGTGTTAAAAGGAGCAGAGAGCCCTTGGTAAGGGTTCCATGAATGAGCATAGGGAGAAACATTTGGAAATGAACTAACAGAAGAATACAACATATTACCTTGTTGGCCAAAATAGGATTGATTCCCAGCTCCAAGCCCACTAATTGTAGGGTTTTTTGAACCTTGGAAAGGATTATATTTTTTACCCGTAGAGGAAAAAGGTATTGATCCTAAATATGGGTTTGAATGTGGTATATGACCACTCCCAAAAGGGAAACCTTGGAAATAAAATGACCCACTTGCCATGAAAGTCATAGATGTGGAGGCAGCTGATGGAATACTTAACGAAACTAAAGGAACTGTGCTGGTTGGCTTTCCAAAAGGGAAAAATAAAATGCTAGAGGCAAAAGCTTGGGTGCTCCCACTCAAAAATGGAATGGAGTTAGATTCAAATATAGAAGTGCTAGGAGTAACGAAAGGTATAGAAATTGTTCCTCCTCCTTGTACAGACATAGGATTTTGCATACTAAAAGCACTCATGGTGGACACCATGCTTCCAGTAGTGGTCATCGAAGGAAAATGTTGAAAGAAACCTGGGCTTGAAGGTGTGTTGGTCAGAGTCCCGACGTATAATAAAACGTCTAAGGGATTGGGAGGAAGAGGAGAATTTGGACTCAAAAGAGACTCAAGAAGCTCTTCAACCTCAATAACATCTTCCAACTAAAAGAGGACTCTAGAAAGAACTAAAGTGTTCCTCTCCAACTCTCTACTTGTACCAGGTCTATCTTGTAAATCAATAACTCCAACCGAAGGATCAATCTCTATTGCGTTTGCTACCACTAATTGAAAATCTTTGGAAAAATTTCTCCTACACCTTTGAGGAGAAGGCTCAAAACTCGTAGGTGAAAGCCCACGAAGCCTCCTAGATCAATGACCTAGTCGATCAACCACTTTTAATTATTTTAAAGAGATCTAATTAAGGACTCAAATTTTTTTTGTAAAGCTAGGCCAACTACGAGCAAAGAGCACTCTCTATAAAATCCCTAAAGATACAGTCAATCAAACTACTTCCAAGTATTTCCAGTCCGAGTGATGAGGGCCAGACACCAAATTAAAAGAAAGAAAAAAAACAAGGACCTTCCAAAAATAATTTGGGGTAATGACGGCCCATGCCTACTAGCTAAGGTAACAAAAATAGTTACAGTGACCTCGAGACAATAGCCTTTGCCAGTGCAAGCACCCAAGCTTTGCAAGGGTACCCTCTAGAATTATTGATGAATTTGATGCAACGTCTACCTCAGGTGCCATGGCATTCCCCTCCACAATCACCTATGTGATCCCTAGAAAAGGCAACTATGGGCACCAGTTCGTATCAAATTCTGGGTGAAACAGTCGTGAGGTGGTATCCAACCTGTAGGAGAAGGGGTATCTGTCTTCCTTTTCTTCACACTCCCTCACGCTTAACTACCAGTCACAATGCTTTCGTGATCTTATTAACGACACTGGATTTCGCTTGTTATTCAACGTCTATGTTTGATAATTTTAGCGGCCTTGGAGAATTAACTATCCACTCACCTATTCCAAGGCCCTAAAGAACTTAAACTTGTTGGTGTTTGTTAATGACAACTTAAAAGGTTCTAGTTCTTTTTATTAAATCGCTTGATTTTAGAGGACTGTTCTCTAAGTCAAGGGTATAATGAGAGTGAAATTGATGATGTTTTCGACACAAAATAATGCAGTAGAAACTTAACTATATGCATGCATTTATTTTCTTTCAATGAAGAGGGATTTCTACTTGGTTCTATGAAAAACTTATATAAGAAAAATATTCTCTATTTTTCTTTTCGTAAACACTGCACACACACTCAAAATCTAAAAGGACTAAGAATGACTATGATGCAAACTAACCTAATCCAAATGGTGATGCAAGATCCTATGAATACTCATACTAAAAGAAAAGGTGCTTATTTATAAAATAAATAAGCCAACTTGACAATGAAGAGGGCACAAATTGAAAAAAAAGTTTCCCTCTAATCCAAGCAAAACAAATTGAAAAAGATCACAGTTTCTCAAAACAAATGTAACCAAAAAACCAAAAGCTTGGAAAGAGAAAAAAAGGCAAAAGCTATGTTTTTATCTTTTTCCTTTTAAAGAAACTAAAGAAATTTTTGAGGTCAGAAAAAGACTACTAAATTTCAAAGATCAAGAGACAAGCACAAAGAGTCCTTAAACTTGACAAGTTATAAAACTCATTAATAAATGAAACTTGAAACAAGAAGGACTACAAACTCAGACCAACTTATTTGAAGAGTAGCAAAAGACTTTAGGAGACCAACAAAATGTCAAAAAGAAAACTCTCAAGACTACCAAAGAGACACTCAAAAAGGCATGAAAAACCACAAGGTCAACCAAAAGTGAAATCCAAGCAAAGCTGTTTGAAATATGGGTTATAAATGAAATCATAGCCAATTTATTTTTCTGGAAAACCAGAAAATCACTACAAGAAAAAAGTTCATTGGGATCATGTGTGTGACAGACCTTTAAGGTTCGTCACCAATGTCACATATGGTGATGGTCTTTAAAAATGTGTTGTTGTAAGTGTATATAGTGATGGTCCTTTAAGGTTTGTAACCAAAGCCATTTTCAATGAAACTTTTGGTGAGGATCATTAAAGGCCCATTACTAATTCTCTCTTGGGTGGCACTTTTGGTGAGAGTCGTTAAAAGCCCATCACTAATTCTCTCTTTGATGACACTTCTAGTGACAATCTTTTATTGACTGTCACCAGTGATATTTTTGGTTACTTTTGGTGACCGTCAATAAACGTTCATCATCATTGATCATTCCAATGAGTTTATGATGATGCTTCATGCCTGTGATGGACCTTTAAGGCCTTTCGTCAATGTTGCATATGGTGACGGTCTTTTAAAAATCATTGTTGTAAGTGTATATAGCTATGGTCCTTTAAGGTTTGTCACCAAAGCCATTTTCAATGACACTTTTGATGAGGGCCATTAAAGGCCCATCACTAATTCTCTCTTTGGTGACACTTTTAGTGAGAGTCGTTAAAGGCCCATCACTAATTCTCTCTTTGGTGACACTTCTAGTGATGATCTTTTATTGACCCTCACCAACTCTCTTTTTGGTTTCTTTTGGTGATGGTCAAATTTTTTTTGTCATCATTGATCATTCCAATGAGTTTTTGATGACACTATGTACTTGTTACTATATTTTTTGTCAAAAGATAAGGATTTAACACCATTGTTGTGGAGTCTTTTTCATTATGTGTCCAAGGTCGTAGTGGTTATAATAGTCAATCAATCTTTTAAGAAGTAATTATTGTGTATCATTTCCCTAAAGTTATAAGAATATAGTTTCCTATGAGTCAACACATGATTCATCTCTATTAGGTTTATTATCTAGCAAATATAAATAAAGTTCCACTAGTGTGTGTAGGAACTATATTATTTAATACATAATCAAGCTCTGTAAATTCTATTAATAAGAGAGACCTAGCACTCCTCAACACTCATGGCACACCTTAACATGGTTTGGAATAATCCACTAACATTCCTTGGCACCTCGCATGTCTTGGAACATCTTTGTACCTAGAACATATTGCCATGAGTAGTACACCCAAGCACATGTTGGCATGACCTAGCATAGAATAACACTCCCGTATCATGTGTTGGCATGCCCTGTAGTGCCTGGCATGCCCTGGAACACCTTGGCATAATATTGCATTGAGAAACATTAGCACTTGGCATGTATTGGAACATATTATTAGTGTGCCTAGCATGCCCCTTCCGAAAAAAATAAATTCCGGACTTATTAATTCTCTTATGAGTTCATTTCCTTGAATTTTAGCTTGGTTATTACTTTTGTTTCCTTGAAACTCCTTGACTCATATTGGCATACTCTAGCACACTACACATCCTAGGATGTCTTAGCACCTGGCATGCCTTAGCACTATTTGGCACATGTTAGCACACCTCGTTACTACCTAGCACACTCTAGCACTTCTTGACATTCCATGATATTCCATGGCATGCCTTATCCATGCTTAGCATACCTTTTCACTTCCTCCTTGACATGACAGCTAGCACTCATTGACACTCCCCAACACACCGTCATATTCATTCAATTTCATGAATATTGACCTAGTGCTCCCTTGTGTTGTCCTAGTACACCCTAACACTCCTTAGCATGATGTGGCACTCTCTAGCATACCTTAGCACTCTTAGATATGTTCTATCCTTCATAGCATGCATCACACTCCCTGACGCACATTGGCACTTGGCACATGTTGGCACTTGGCAAGTCTTAGCATGCTTGCCATGCGTTGAGATGACTTGGTATGCTTTGGCATGGTTTAATATTAAAGTTATTTGTGATCAATTATTGGAAGCTATATGAGAAGAAACAGAGAAATATTTGGCACTTAGAATGCATTAACACTTGGTACTTGGCACCTATTGTCACCTAGTGTTGGTGCCAATACCCATTTTGCACATCCTGGATGCATGTCGCCCTGACACTCTAGCATGACTTAGCATTGCCTATCATACCATGTCACTTCATCCTTAACACACCTATAACTCATTGACACTCCTTGTCACACACACTTATTCATTTCCATACATTTTTACCTAGTGACCCCTTGTGTTTCCCTGGTACTCCCTAACACTCCTTAGCATGCATTGTCACACCTTGGCACTTAACACATCTTTGTATGCTTACCTAGCATTCTAGCATGCCTTGGAACTACCTATCAAACTTTGTCACTCCCTCATTAGCACACCTAGAACTCACTGACACTTCATTTCCATGCATTTGAAACTGGTGCTCCCTTGTGTTTCCCTGGCACTTCATCCTCACACTCCCTAGCATGCATTCACGCCACACCCTAGGACCTAACACATCTTGGCATGCCTATAATACCTTGGAACCATCTATCATGTTCTCTTACTTCCTAAGATTCCCTGACACACCTTCGTACTCCCTAAATTTCATTCCCTCGTAGATAACCTTACTTTTTTTGCGACTTGGGAACCCAACCAAGTCATTGGAAAAACAAATTTTGTGTCCAATCCAAAGACTCCCTTTGTCTAAAACTACTTTGTCTAACCCCTTATTATAACCATAGGATTTCCTCCTACAAGTATTATTTTTACCTTCTCCTAACACACTTTAACCTTGAGACACTTGGAATCAATTGACACTCCTTGTCACATGCTCTTATTTGTCCATTCTCATGCATTTTGACCTAGTTCTCCTTTATGATGTTTTTGCACTCCCTAACATTCCTCAAAATGCATTGAAACTGTTTGGAATGTGTTAGCATTCCTTTTCATTACTTGGCATGTCTCGAAACTCAATTATCATTCCCTCACAATTCCCCTTACTTTTTTTGGGACTTGGGAACCCAACCAAGTCTTTCCTCGACTACAACAACCTGACCAAGTTATGGTTACTACAACTAGATTGTGCCTTGTTCATCTAAGTACTAAATATAACTCATCTTCGGCTACTCATGTCCAATTTCAACTTATCACTCTTAGCAAGTTACAAGTTACCAAGTCAAGGCTTACCTCTAACCATGGCCATAAAACAACTAAGCAACTTAGTTTACATCTTGACATGCCATAATACCTGCCACATCTGACAATCCCTTGGAAACATAGTTTATGTCTTCTTTACTTGGGAGTTCTTATTTTGTAAATGTGGCTCTTGAATATGCCATGAAAGCCCTTCAAAATATTTTTAAATGATGGGAACTCCTCTTCATGTGTGAATCCAGTGAAATATTTGATTTGTGCCTTAGGGAATGTAAAACATACCCTTAATAGAAAACATGCATACAAATTTGTAGCCAAGTAACCTAAATATGAGATGTTTCCACTTATACAATTGTGCTTCCAAATATTTCAACTCAAAAACAAAACATGCCTTAAAATACATAATGTCTCTCAACATATGAAAGAAAAAGTAACCCTTATGCTAGTCTTCCTCCGTTGGCAATTTCAACCTTTTGTCACAAGGTATCTTCTATTCTTTGGAAAGAGGACATAAACAAGATTCTAGATGTTTCTAAATGGACTACTCTTCACCTATGTCCTTATCCTTTATGCCACATGATACAAATGTAAATTCTCATATTCTTGACTATAGCGTTCTTCTTTTATACATGTGACCCTTGACTACGCCATGAAATTCTCCAGAGTATTGTTAAAGGATGGGAGCACCTCTTCATGCATGAAGCTAGTGGAATGCGACAAGTCATCAAAAATTCCTCCAAATATGTTATTTGTGCGTTATGAAATTTTAAGGTACCCTCAATGGAAAAATGCAAAAAGATTTATGGCCAAGTGCCCTAAATGTGAGATGTTTCCACCTGTGCAATTGTGCCTCCTTTTGATGCTCAAATTGGCACCCTAATTTTGCAAGACTCACAAGGTGCCACTGTGGGTCAACTCAGGGTTGTTGGCATTGTCACCTTGTCAATGAATCATCTCACTTTGGATTACTTATCGTATCTTGGGGATATCCCAAAGCACAAATTTATGGGGTATTTTATGTGACTAGATCACTAGCACTAAAAACCATCTTTACATTGGATGGCTCAACATCTTGATGATCCCTATCCTATTGACCACAACTTTTGTATTCATTATTTTTTTAATTGCAACCCCTCCAGTAGATATTGATGGTGTTCATGATCCTATTTCTCGTTCTCTTCTTTATGGAAACAGTATTATCTCCAATGCCACTATTCGATGAATGGATACACAACAGGGACCCTATGAGCCAATCATTCATGTTGTTGATGTAGTTCCCACATGACACAAACATTCAATGGTATATCATAGCCAAACACTTTATGATGGGTTTCAAAGATACCCAACATATGACAACAAGCTACATTCTATTACCAAAGCCTGTAAGCAGTGAAGAATTATATTCTACCCAAGGAAATGACCATCCACACCAATTGTAGGCCTTTGCCTACGCCAGATAATCCTTGGGAGTTAGTGCCCCTGGATTTTATGTCATGCTTTCCCTCAACTGAGCATGGTAACGGATGTGTTTTTTAGGTTGTTGATTACTTCCTTAGGATGAGATTTTAGGCACCTTGTAAGAAGATTGTCAAAAAAAAATCCACTCATAAGTTCTTCTTCGAGCATATTTTCGTTCACTTTGGGTTTCCAAATACCATACTTCTTGATAGGTATAATATGTTCCGTAGTATTTTTTGTTTTAACCTTTGGTCCATGATGGACATCAAGCTTAACCAAATCCACTACCTTCCATCCCTAGATTGGTAAATAGAAAGTAGTAGCCAATAGGATTATTATAGTTGTCTTAAGAGTATATAATTCTGAGCATCCACATACACGTGTTGAAAGCCTTCCATATTTTCAACATTTGTTCGACATAACTCTTCATATCTCTATTGCCACAAGCCTTTTTAGGCGTGCTTATGGTCCCAACAATTACCACAAATTAATGTAGCTATATTCATGGTATAACAGATGAAGATACATCCTATACTTGGAACGAGATAAGTAAAGAAACCAGTTTTTAGGAATGTATCTGACAAATTCAACAATGAATTCATGATATTTTGTTGAAAGTTGCCAACTCCAAGTACAAGTAGATACACAATCCATTGGGTTCAACATAAGTTTGAGGTTGGTGATGAGTTATGGTTGGACTTGCATAAAGGGCAATTGACAAACTCCTATAAGAAGCTCATACCACTTTGACATGAGCCTTATACTATCACTAAGGCTATGGGTGATAATTATTTTGAGGATAGCCATATGATGATTTATATTACTTCAAAAGTAGGTATATGTTAAAATGATTTATACTTGATGAAGTGTAGTGTAGAAAAAGTTCCATTAAAAAAAAAAAAAAAATTTGTTCACACCATTATCGACATAAGTTATTGTGATATTATACTTGACAATAGATAACTACACAATATATTTTAAAAATTGACATTTTAAAAATTTATTTTATATCAAAGCATATGGATCGTTATGAATAAATTTTTTAAATATTACACAGCTCTAATATTATTTCTCTTATGAGTAAATTTTTTAAATATTATCACTCTAATATTATTTCTCCTATGGCTAATTTTTTTAAATATTATCATTCTAATATTATTTCTCTTACACACTCTAGGTTAGAGAGATGATAAGACCATTGCAGGTGGGCTATATCTCTACCTTTCTTGTTTTACAGTACTCTCTACCTCGGATTTACATAATGCAAAATGTTTTTGTATCCATTTGGGGGATGAAATTTCCTCTTGCAATGTGGGAGTGGGAGTGGGAGAGCGGTTGAACCACTCTTGAAATAAATATCGATATAGAACCATACCCAGATGTAAGCAAAGATGAATACGAGGGATCAGATTTGAACCCCACCATGATGGTTTTTGTGACAGTGTTGTTAAAGGCGTTAGGGCGAAAATGTCAACCAGTATGGATTGAAGAAAAGTACACTACATGTTGCCAAGGAGTTTAGGGATGGAACAAGAGGTATGCATTCAATATGCCTATTTTTGGATTTGATGGCTTCCTATTATCTATTACTGGCGTTTTTTGTACTTCTTGGAGAAATGCTCCTTAATCATGGTCTTTCCTATGCCTTTTTTTTACCAGGAAAAGGTTATATTTTTATTCATGGATATTATTCTAAAAGACTAGACCTATTCACCTCTAGATTTTACCTCTAAAAAGCTATGCATTGTTTGCTTCTTTCTATTGTTGCATACCTCTAGGTAGGCTGGCATACAGTTTTGATCCAAAAAATTAAACAATCCTCTCATACAAAAAATGTACATTCAACTATGAGAAATAAAAAAAGAATCCAAGAGTCCACTGATCAAAGGAAAGGCAAGTGGGAATATTCAGTGTGCAACCCATTTAAATCTTCTTAAACAATCCATTCCCCAGGCTAAAGCTCGAGACCTTTTGACAGGAGATCTACCCCTTGACTTCTTTCTCTGAAAATGTGAGCAAAGGAAACTTGGGTAAGCCCCTCAACAATACCAATAATTTCCTCATTAGTGATGGTAGATATTTGTAGAGTATACTACCTATTGAGTCATTTTATAGCACATTGAGAATTATCAAATATTACAAATTCTGGAATCCCATATTCTGCTGCTAGAGTTTAGATAAGGTTTAGTGCCATTAGCTCAGCCTTGTTGTTGAACCCTTTACCAATGCCTACCTTAAATCTAATTACATGAGACTCACTGGTATGCAAGATGTTTCTTTCCCCTCCCAGTAGGGCTCACCTTGAGAGGCGCCATAAAAATAGGCCCAAGGCTTTGAGCAATCAATTCTGTGTTTTGCAATAGGATTGGAGTAGCACATTGGACATGCTTGTTCACTAAATATTTGAAAGTAGAATGGTTAGAGAAAAACTTGAATGGGCCTCCTAGTAAATATTTTATGAATTGTTGGAGTGAATATACCATCGCAAGTGCCTCCCTCTGAGTTGTAGTATAGTTCTTTTCTACTGTGGACAATTTTCTAATGGTAAAATAAATCAAGTGGTTGAGGTTGACTTCCCCCTACTGAGATAGAACAACACCTAGAGCAACACCTGATGCATAAATGTGGACATGGAATTTTTTGTTATAGTCAGGGTAGACTAGGATCAATGTAATTACTAGTTTTTCTTTTAGTATGTTGAGTGCACCCTCACATTCTTCTACCCACACGAATCATCCAACCTTCCTCAATATCTTTTCCATCGGTGCAATAATCGAGGCGTAGTTGCAGATAAACCTCATGTAGTACCCAGTATGTCCCAAAGTGGTTTTGAGTTATTTTACACTTGTCAGTGGGTCCATATTCATGATCACTGCAACCTTAGAAAGATCTACACATACGCGTTCTTTGCAGACTATGTGGCCAAAAAGTGTTCCTAAAGGGACTGCAAATATGCAGTACTTCTTCAAATTTAGTGAGATTTGTATCTGTATACATCAATCAAACATGATTCTAAGCAGACTGGAGTGTTTCTTCAACATACTATAGACTGTCCAATCATCCATATAGACTTCTAGGAACATGTGGACATAATCTCTAAAGGCAGAAATCACAATTCTTGACAACACTGTAGGTGCATTCTTGAGACCAAATGGCATAACATGATAGGAATAGGATCCCAATTTCATGGTAAATGTAGTTTTCTTCTTATCCTCTTCTGCGATCCTAACTTGGTGATAACTAAAGAATCCATCCGTAAAAGAGTAGGCTTCATTCCCTGCTACATTATCTAGAACTTCATCACTGAATGGTGTAGGAAAATGATCATGCACACAAGCGTTGTTAATATTGCAGTAGTCCTCATAGACCCTTATCTCTATAACATATTTATTTTTTCATATCACAGTCAGACTTACCCACTCTGCCTCGTCCACTAGAAATATAAGCCCTACTTCTAACATCTTGTCTTCTTTCTTTTCACTTTCTCCTTAACCCTCGAGTTCAGTCGGTATGGTTGATGCTTTACTAGCTTTGCATCTGGTTTTAGCATGATTTTCATCACCCCTATATCTCCCTTGATTCCCTTTAGTTTTGCGACAAATGAAGAGGACAAGTCTTCATATTCTCTGAGCAGGTCAAATATTTCCTTTGTAGTCTGCTTACCCTAAAAATCTCTAATTTAGGCTAACTTGGATTCGTCATTGATTCTGATGTTATGTTTCCACAACTTCAATGGGATTAAATGTGGATCATTGTTGGTAGGTCCATCCTTGATATCCCTTTCCTCTTCAATTTCATGGAATGACAAATGTCTTAATTCCTCCAGATCATTTTTATCAGGGCCTTTGTCCACCTTCCCACAGGTTATTTCTTCATGATATTTGGACTCGTAGATATGCTGTAAAGCCATATGATCTATGCACCCCTCCATTAATTGACTCAAGGTGAGAAGAATCTACTTGACAACCTGCAACAACTCAGTGATGAACCAGTTTTTGCGGTTTAAAAATCAAAGGCTACTAACAAACTAATCAACCAAATTGTCCCAATATCTAGTATGTTTCCTTATTTCTTCTTTTACATACCAAGATTTTGGAAAGGTTCTCAGGGTGTGTATAAAACCATGCACACATAAATCTTTTGGAAATCCCTCCCAATTCCATCTCTCCTTACAATTTTTCAAATGTTGTCAAGGGTTAGAGTATCCCTTGTATTTGACAAAATCTTGAGCGTACTCCCCTATTTGTCTAAATATTACTTCCATGGCTATTTTGATCTTCTCCCATTCTCGGAGGTAGTTGTGGTGAACTCCTCACCATATTGGCAGTTTCGCTTGTAATGTGATATTTAGTAGAGGTACTTTATGTTCTCTAATAAACATTGCATCAATCTTGTTGATAAATGAATTTACTGAATCTATACCATTAAATATAGGGAAATCTCATACCTCAGTGCATTTCCAATTGATCGAACATATTGTGGTGCAACATCTAGTGTTTATTTCATATCCACCCCGTTGCCAATTATTCCCATTTCCATCGATAGGGATGGGTCCCTATCACCTTCCTGACACACTTTGGTTACGGTCATCTTTGCCCTTCCCACTGAACTTCCGTCCATACTTTCTCCCTCTTCTGGATTTCTTAACAACACTCCTTCTTGGTGTAATTCCTTATGTCACCTTTTAATTGCCTGCATGTACCTTAGTCATTTCTACAGCATATGTGCTCTCCTTTGCGCTCTTAGATCCATGGCCTTTCAAAATTCATCTGCATCCATCCTTGTGACATTTGCATAGTTCCCCACCCAGTAGAATCCTTCCCTTTAGGTCCTTCCTCTAGTACTAGGTGTTTACACTGTCATGCTTGTGTTATGGAACACCAACAAGCCCTCTTCCACCATTAAAACCTTAATCCACAAAGTAACCTCTTTCTGTAGCTTCCCTTGTAACCTCGATCAGAACATGACTTTAGCTTTCATTAGTGTTTTAGTTGTCATTGGTTTCTCTATAATATTAAGCTTTCATTGGTAGCTCATAGTGTCAATTCATTCAGATATCTCAAATCTACTTACTAAGTGTGACCTATTTTTGTTATCAACAATAACATTCCTATGTGAATGTCAATAAAGAGGGATAATATTGGCATTGATTGCTCCAAGTATATCTTTAGAATACTTTGAAAGGCCATGTTCATGAGAAAGTTAGTGAAAGATAAACATTGTAAACTTTTACAATATTGAACAATTTCTCCAAAACCTTCAAGTAGAGATTTCTTGTCACATGATCTAATTTTTTGGGATCAATAATATAGATTAAAAAAAGGTGAGAAGATAGAAATTTAGTTTCTTGCAACAATAACCAAAGTTTCATTTTTCATTTGACAAAATAAGTTAGTACATAGTTGAGGCTAGGCCAACCCCTTAAAAATAATGATAAGGTCTTATTTTTTGTGGTTCCTTGACCAAAGGGTCTAATTTAAAACACATAGTTCCTTTGAAGATTTGTAGGTTGAGGCAATCACTTCAAGAACTCAAACTTCAAGATAATCCAATATTTGTAATTGTTTACAATAGTAAATCCATTATGCGCACTCCTCATCATAGAGTTGGGAAGAGAGGGAGAATTCTTGATTGATTCCAACCTTGTAAATGAACAACCTTGCCTACTCATTAGTTAGACTCTCCACCACTAGTTGAAGAGGTATATGTGCCCTGAATCAAGGATGATATCTTAACATGAGTTATCAACACTTGAACATAGTTTCCATGGATCTCATGGACAAAATATGGAGAGACTCTTTGAATCTTAGGAAACATTTTCTCATAATCTACTTAATCTATAGGTAGTAGGGCTTCAATTTTTTCCATTTACTGGGAAATCTCACCCAAAAATTCAACCATTGAAGAATCAATCCTATGCTAAATCACACCTACCTTCTCATTTTTAAGATCTTTGTGAGCTTTCACCTATGACCCTTAAAGTTAGTTCCCTTTAGCACCTTGAATGGTGGAATAGAAGGCATTGCAATAGGAGGAAAACTACATTCCCCTTTACCTTTGTCAAGACCTTTAGAGACACATGTAATCTATACCCCTCCTCTGACTCAACATGAAATTTTACTTTTTTCCACTTCTTTTACAAACCCTCCATTCAAGGGAATCCTTGTACGAAGAGCTTGTGGTTGAAATATTATGAAAAAAGAATGGGGCACACTATCTCTTTACAGGGTTTCAAGGGACGAGTATTGGAAAATAAATGTCTTATCGTCTATAACCCTTAACTTCTCGACACATAAGTGAAACAAAAAATTCATAATTGGACCAAAAGATATATCTCAACGTTTAAGGCCAAACTCAAATAGAAAGAATCACACCATGCGTTAAGCATTGGAACTAGGTTTTGGTAGAATAAAGGACTTCCTTTCAAGGTAATGACCTTGTTTTTATCATTCTCAAATGGAAGGTTTACAACCCACATTAGAAAGGGGATATTTTAACCTTAGCCTTTGCAACCTTTACCCAAGATGAATCTATTTAATGGAATATCTTGGATATGTTAGGTCTTGGATTTATAGAGTACACAATCATCTATTTTGAGGCCAACTCCCTAGATACAACTAAAATTTAGTCCTATTGAATATGAAACTTGAAAAATCCTACTAATTGGAGATATTTTTCTTTCCTTTTTATTTATTTACAACAAACTTTAGTGCCTCTGCTTTCTTATCTTCCTCTTCCATTCCCAAAAAAAAGAAATCATTAATCTTATGTCATAAACACTCTATATAGGTAAGCATTGGAATCATTTTCCTCAACTCATGGGGTACCTTTACACCTCAACCCATGCAAGTGGACCTAAGTCCATGGTACAACCCATCACACTCAAATATGGTTCTAATTGCCTCTTCAAAACTAGGGCATAAAAAACTTTACAATGTGAAATGGTTAAGCCATCTGAAACTCGTGCACTTTTTGCCTTCATGGAACATATTCTAGCTAGTGTTAATGAAACACAATGCACTAACACCACTATCACACACCAAAAGTCCAAGATAATCATAAGATGTCGCCCACACCTAAGAACTTAGACTACACCTCCACAAAATGCACCTTCAACTTGGGATGTCCAAAAAAAATACTATTCTAATCCGATATGGCCTATTTGTTAGATTTGTGTAATTCAATATTTATCAAATCCTTGCACCTCCTTAACACCCTATGAGAAATATACTCCAGTGGTCACCTTCCAAGTTCCAATACCTTCTTATACAACATGAAAAAATGACCTATATATCATGCAACAACCTTTCCAACTTCTTTAGTGGGTTGCACATAAATTTCACATTTCTTCTTCATTTTACAAAATGGTAGCGCAAGGAGATGCTATCAACTTCGATCAAAGAATGTTCACTTAGTATCACACCCAAGTTGCCTTTCTGCAACTTGTCAAATTTCTTGAGTTAGCTTCACAACTTCTCATGGTGCATAACTTGATTTTCTACACCTCTAAGTGAGACCACAACCCCCCAACCCCTCTAACTATTCCATCTCTTCAACCCTTGTTAGAGTCTTCTTGGACATGCACCCATGCCTTGAGTAGAACATAACACTAGCATCCCAAATGTGCATGCTCGTTCCATATTTTTATGCCTTGCGGAAACCACATCATCGCACTATTTAAAATGAAAGGTTTACATCTTAAGGCAAAGCACCTACTTTTCTTATGAAAACCTAAACTATGTGAGTGACTCGGAGAGGACTACATTTTATCAAGATAAAAACATAGGGTCTTACAAACCCATTCACACAATAATTTGAATATATTTAACCTAGGGTACATACCCTACTCCTTCTAAATTTGTCATATGAATTTTAAGAATCTAACACTTGTTTTTAATTATTAAATCGGCTTACTATATAGTCTCTTTTGCTTGCACCCAATTAATATGCAAGAACACTTAAATATTTTCAATACAAGCAAGTTAAGAGTACATGTTTCCTTCTGAGAGGTCTCACTTTCAAATTCCAAAAATAGAGTATGTCCACCTCCATAAACTTGCATAAAAACAATAATCTTAAAATTAAATTATTATTATTGTTATTATTATGATAAATACGCCAAATATGCAAACAAATGTTTTCAAACACAACAAAAAAACTTCCCAAGAGTGTTAGATTCTGAAATACAAGTAAAAAAATACCATCCAAGAGAAAATAAAATAATGTATAATGTACTTAAGTGAAAGTAACATAATGTATTTATAAAATAAAATAATATATTTATAAAATAAAATAATGTAATTATTATTTTTTCAGGACGCAAAATTTCAGCATATTTGAAAATCCCTCCTAGCCCCCATCTTTTTTTAAGTTATAGAATAGGTAGTATATGTTCACATTTCACAAGGCCGGAGAAAAAAAGAGATTTAAGAGACTTGCAAATTAGGGTTATCAAACCCCACCAACTGATCTTCACTCCATTGATTGTGCCAAGGTATGTTTCATCAATTTCATTACATTTTTAGTGTTTTGCACATAGAGGAGATTCACTGCATTTTTAGTTTTCCACGTAGAGATGAGAGGAGTACACACACCTTAGGTATCTAGTTAAAAATCCACTTTTTTTTGCTTCACAGTTGTATGTTTAGGCTTTAATCCCTATGCTGCATTTTGCTACTATTTGCAGGGAGGGCATTAGCATTTGATGAGTTTGAGAAAACATTTATCATAATAAAAGAGCAAGAGAAGAAAACCCAAATGATGTCATTCCAAAGCCTCGACGGTCATGTCACAACTAGTGTGTTCCTACCCATTTATTCATTCTCTCTTTTTAGATCAGTGAAAAACCTTGAATTATGAAAATAAGTAGGACTCTTATCATTTGATGGGCCCTTTCTATGCTTTTTGTGTTTAACTAATGGGTGTACTTAGGTCTCTAAAATAATTGTATTGGATTAGAGTATCTATGTGAAAGGAATTCATACGTGACAACAAATTTTGTGTTCAATTCTTTAAATTAACAAATTATGCTTTGGGTAATGGAAATTATTCATGTAATGGGAAGTACTGATACAATCCAAACTCCAGGACCAATGGTTTTCTAGCTTCTGTTGGCCATTGCTGGAGTCATAATTCATGCCCATAAGTAGTTATTCATGTATATATTTTCTTTTAATATCACTTTGGTTTTGCTTATTCTAATAAGTTGCATATGGAAGCAATTTCGAGGGATACAATAATGTTTTTTTCTTAAGTATTAGCTTCTCAAAACCATTGATTTTGTTTCTTGAGATAAATCCTTTGTCAGAATAAATTTGGACAAAAATTCCATGGGTTCGTTATCTTTTTCCTATTTGTAATAACATTCCATGGGTTGGGTTCCTTATGGCACTGACATTTTTACCAGAGGAAAGATATTGATCTTTTTCTCAGTAGGAGGGTTAGAGTGAAGTTGTTGGTACAAACCAACCCATAGGTGTAATCATTTCAGAGTTCACAAATCTGGAAGCCAATACAGCAATATTCATAAGCACAAAACCATTACAAACATATTTATCAAGGCATTATAGCTCATCATATCACTCGCTAAAATTTGAATCTAAATAAGAAAGATAATAATTATTCAGCCAAACAACCCTAAATAACCCCAATAAATAATCTATTAGTACTAACATATATCTGCTTCTGGTTCCCTTATCTTTTCTTGTTGGTATTAGCATATATTTGCCTATGGGGTTTCCCTTATTTCAACCAATAGTCTATACAAGTAAATCTCAATGGTTTTCCAATGTTTTGTCTCTGAATGTCCCTACTATGTTGATCAGGTTTCCCTTGAAAAAATCCTGCACTAGGTAAGTCTACCTGGTAAAATACCGTGATTTTACATTGTAAATTGTCTGGCTACCATTTGGATCTCGTTCTTGGAAGGCAGTAGGGATTATCCATGCTAGTTATTGTTGAGATTGTTGTGCCAGGGTGTTTTAAGATAGTTTTGGAAAAATGAAATAATGTGTTTATTTAATTTGAAAAAAAAAATCTACATGTTTCTTCTGATATTCATTGTGCTTCCCTTTTCTGAAAATTTGATGGATTGAGCTCACATTTGGCCCCATATTATTTTGATTGTTTTCAACCATTCCAATGAAATTCCAGGCCTTGTTATGCCTTATACTAGCATTCCTATGTATTTGATTATATACAGATCCTGCATGATTTGCACTAGTTTTTCAATGTTTTACCTTTTTCTTTTTGTCATTGTTGCATAGACGCAAAGGATTACACCATCAATGTTGCTTATGGGTAGTTTGGTCACAACCTACCCTCCGTACAAGAATATATTGACTTGATCCAGAGATTGAAGGTTGGTAGGGTTAAAATCTACAATACCAATCCAATCATCTTCATGGCGCACTATAACACTGGTATTAAGGTCTCTATGATGGTTAGGAATGAAGATATTGCTGGTCTCTCAGCCAGCCAATCAGTTGTAGATAAATGGGTCAATGATAATATTATTCCCTTCTTGATAAGATGATAACATGGGTAAATGATAATGGCTTTCACTTGGATTCTTTGGCTCTAATTGAACTAAGAAAATCACGACGATACCATCAATGGGATAGAGGAAATCCCAGAAAATATCCTTGACATTACCTTCTACAAGCCATTGAAATTTACTCGCAATCCTAATGGTGCTCGTAAAACAATAAAAGGTGAGTGCTTAAAGCATGCTTGCACTTGAGAGCTGCCTCCAAGCTTTGTGCACTCAATGGAATGTGTAAGGACCTGCAGCTCTGCCCGAAGTGCGACTGCGACCGAATGGAGGGCACGCAGTTGGAGGCTTGAACGAACAGCGTTCTAGCTTGAAGGTGAGCTCGACCTTGGTGTGCGAAGTGTTATGGAGTAATACAAGTGCATGGAAGGTTGGGTGGACGAGTCATATGCGTGGAGGCATGGGTTTAAGACTTATGGAGGCCGACCAACAAACGATGCAAGACCGACGAGGGTTGAAAGCATTTGGAGGAGGGCCAACTCACATTTGTGATAAAGTTTGAGGTCGTGGGCAGGTCGTCTGGGTAGCTATGACATCGCCCTATGCTCATATATATTAGATGAGCGTTGGAGCTCATTTCATCCATCGCTCATCGCTCAAACATGTGAGGTACGTAGAACAAGAGGTAGATGCATCAAGAGGAAGGCACAATTTAGGAGATGTGCCCATTCTTGGGCAAGGCTGCACTGAGGTGAACGGACATTTTGGTTTTGGGTGAAGGGCATGGGCAGGTCGGCCGCCGGTTGGAGAAAGGTGTGCACGGTGTGTGTGGCTGCCCAGTTTGTGCAACAACTTGGCATGGGTTCTTGGGTGGATCGGGTGAACGCCCGCCCGTCATGCAAGTGTGCACAGTGTGACTTTTGGTGAAGTGTTGAGATTGTGAACGGAGGTGCGACTCGTGTAGAGGCACCTGCGTGTGGTGACTTGGAGGCACGCCCATGTTGGGCAAACAACATGATTGTGTGACGAGGTGAACAAAGGGTTGGTGAGTCGTGCAGCGACCGTGTGGAGGTGCCGACGAGATGGGCAACCGAGTTTGCCGAAGATTGTAAATTTGGCTAAGTATGAAACTTGGGGTTTCCAAGTATACTTGTAAAGCTTTGTAACTGTTGTAAAAGGTTGTATAATATATTATTTGGGTAGACTCATTGTTCAGGGAGTTGCCCCTCCCTTTATACTATGCAATTGTGTTCTTCATTTATAATTGCTGATGATAATGAATGTGTATGGGTGTTCATTGGTATAAAGGAAACATTAATAATACTTGGTTGCGAAACACAAACTAAGAAGAATAAGTGGTTAGGCGTAGTCCACAAACATAATTATTGGTGAAAAGAAAGTGCTCGGTGGTGCTGCACCTCGCCAAGCGCGGTTGAAAGACTACCGCAGGCCTAGGGGGGTGATAGTTGGTATTAGAGCTGGTCCAAGTTTTGCAGGAAACTTGGTGAACTGAATCAAGGAGCTGATTCTACGAAGACCGAAGACTTGGCAGGGAGCTCAAGTTTTGCAGGTAACAAGTGGGATATTAGGGTGATTTAGGTGAAGGGTGAAACAGGTTTAGCAGAGCGGAAGCTTAGTGCTTGGACTAAGCTGAATGACAAGGCATGGAAAGTTTGGAAGAATGCGGAGGGAAGCTCTTGCTTACCTTATACAGGTTGAAGCGGTTGAAGGAAGAGAATCCCCGGATTTGAAAGGAACTTGAAGTCTTGGAAAAGAATGTTGAAGACGAACTTCTTCAACTTGGTTGGACAATGGAGTAGGATGAAGTTGCAGATTGTGCAGACAAGGAAGAGGAAGTCGTGATGATTGAAGATGTTGTAGATGTGACAACAATGGAGGATGAACTTGAGATTGATCAAGTTGGACCAGTATCGTGTAGTTTGCAGACATGGATGGATGAGGATACTCATATGGAGGAGCCTCATGATGATGATGTAAGTACTATTGATACTTATGTTTCACTTGAGCATTTGGTAGATGGACCATATGCAGTGAAGGGCAAAGTCAGTTTGCCGATGCTAGGGAGGATCTTACCATGGATGACTATGACGATACCTTGTATGGAGAAGCAAGGATTGTTGACTGTTGCAGGACTTGTTGGGGTTGTTTGTGACCTTATGGTAGAAGGTACAAGGGCCCGTGACAAGGGAAGAACATGATGATCATTGCGGAGGATTGGGTCATGCTTTAGCCACATGGAGAATTGGCTAAGTGCCTGGCATGACTCATGGATAGATTGAGGAGGGCACACACTTGAGTTGCTTGGGTGGACTTCTCATGGCTGAGACCAAGAAGCAAGTCTTGGTAGAACCTTCAGTGGGGGAGCTATGATGGAAGGGACTCATGATGATGATGATATGGTTGGGTGACCGAGTTCACTAGACCGAATATGCAGACTTGGATGAGGATGACTGATTATTGTGATGAGTCTACTTGGTTAGACTACATGGGCAACTTAGTCATGGACATCAGGTTGAAGACATGGAGCATGGCAGTCTTATGCAGGGACATTATGCAGGAGCACTTGAAGAGGTGTCACTTATGGGCATCCAATGAGGAGTGCCAAGGCAGGGATGTTGTGCAGGTGGATTTGCTGATGTGACATGGAGACTTATTACTTTTGAGCCAGTGGAGAGGTTTTGCACTCTTGTACAACAAGGCCATGGACTTGGATGGAGTTGTGAGCAGACTATGGAGCATTCCTACTACATGGAGAGCTGAGGCATCTTGTAGAGACCTTTGGGCCGAGACTTGTATGCTTGCTGAGATGTTGGTTGGAGATGACTCATGGAGCTCATGATGACATGAGGTTGTGACTTTTAAGGACTTCATATATGGTCGACTTGGAGGATCTGATGCATTGAGGAGGTGAGGTCAGAGAATTTGATGCATGATGGGGTGCATACTTTCAAGTACATGTATGGGAATGGCTTGAAAGAGTGACTTGATGTGGAAGATCGATATGAGACACTTTGGAGTGATGGAGTTACAATGATGATGATGCCTTGGTAGCAACACTTGGGCATGGCTTGAGCCGAGACTCAACCACCTTTGACACATGGGAGCTAATTGATCTATCATGGGTAGCACATGGATAGATGAGACACGTGTATACTTGGTTCTATGGCAAACTTGAGGGATGGCACATTACAGATGTGATGGAGGTTGCTTCATGGACCTGGATGTTGCACATCGAGAGTTGGAGTTGATGAGATGATCTCTTCACTTTGAAGAGATGGATGTTTTACAAATGGATGATGATGATGGGGTAGATGTGGCTGATTTCATGCAGCACATTAGTACCAAACATCATGGACAACATGTTGCAGATGAGATGATGACTACTTCATGGACCTGAGCATGGCTTACAATTGTATGGAGATGGATTCTTGATCGAGTTGATGATGTGACAGGATGTTTTGAGAAACGACTGATGGTGGCATGAGGATGTTCATTCTCATGGTTTGAATGTGACAGTTGGATTAGCTACCCAACTAGTTCGGACATGAGGGCTAGCACTATACAAAGATGTGTTAGCATTGTGTTGGAGTATCATGGCAGTAGTTCACATGAGGACGACACATGATGCGGTCAACACGAGATGTTGCAGGAAGCATGTAGCTTGAGATGGAGGGGCCAACCTTCCACGATAGGGAGCAGTATGTGGAGATTGTGACGAGATGGTCGATGGTCATGGATTGATGATGATCTTGGTGGATGGCTACCAGGATGGTATGTTGTCAAGGATGACAATGAATTTAGGTGGAGGAGGATGTAAGGACTTGCAGCTCTGCCTGAAGTGCGACCATGACCGAACGGAGGGCACGCGGTTGGAGGCTTGAACGAACAGTGGTCTGGCTTGAAGGCGAGCTCGAACTTGGCGTGCGAAGTGTTATGGAGTAATACAAGTGCGTGGAAGGTTGGGTGGACTAGTTATATGCGTGGAGACATGGGTTTAAGACTTATGGAGGCTGACCAACAAACGATGCAAGACCGATGATGGTTGAAGGCATTTGGAGTAGGGCCGACTCACATTTGCGATAAAGTTTGAGGGCGTTGGTAGGTCGGCTGGGTAGCTGCGACCTCGCCCTATGCTCATATATATTGGAGGAGTGTTGGAGCTCATTTCATCCATCGCTCATCACTCAAACATGTGAAGTGCACAGAACAAGAGGTAGACGCAGCGAGAGGAAGGCGCAGTTTAGGACATGCGCCCATTCTTGGGCAAGGCCACACTGAGGTGAACGCACATCTTGGTTTTGGATGAAGGGCATGGGTGGGGTGGCCCGCCGGTTGGAGAAAGGCATGCACGGTGTGTGTCGTTGCCCGGTTTGTGCAACAACTTGGCATGGGTTCTTGGGTGGCTCGGGTGAGTGCCCGCCCATCATGCAAGTGTGCACGGTGTGACTTTTGGTGAAGTGTTGAGATTATGAACGGAGGTGCGACTCATGTAGAGGTGCCCGTGTGTGGCGACTTGGAGGCACGCCCATGTTGGGCAAACAACACGATCGTGCGACGAGGTGAACAAAGGGTTGGTGAGTCGTGCGGCGACCATGCGGAGGCGCCAACGAGCTGGGAAACCGAGTTTGCCAAAGATTGTAAATTTGGCTAAGTATGAAACTCGGGGTTTCAAAGTATACTTGTAAAGATTTGTAACTGTTGTAAAAGACTGTATAATATATTATTCGGGTAGACTCATTGTTCAGGGAGTTGCCCCTCCCTTTATAATGTGCAATTGTGTTCTTCATTTATAATTGCTGATGATAATGAATGTGTATGGGTGTTCATTGGTATAAAGGAAACATTAATAATACTTGGTTGCGAAACACAAACTAAGAAGAATAAGTGGTTAGGTGTAGTCCACGAACATAAGTATTGGTGAAAAGAAAGTGTTCATTGGTGCCGCACCTTGCCAAGTGCGGTTGAAAGACTACTGTTGGCCTGCGGGCGTGACAGAATGGGTCTGGACGATGCCTGCATCTAGTGAGATGGAGCTACCCATGACTGAGTTTTTTTTCTTGAGGGTTGATAGAATATGGATATATGTTGCTGATCTGGTTTGTCAATTTACTTCTTAACTTCTCGTCTGATATCTCGGTAAGCATTTTCTGGGTCTATTTTTTCTTTTTTGGGGGTCTTTCTCTTTCATGTTTTTGGGTTTATTATGGCTTGCTCTATATGGATATGACATTCTTGGGCATGCATAGTATTTCTATCTTTGCCATATATATGTACATATTCCAATGCATGTTTGGAAATTATGTGACAACTCTTCCAATATAGAGTAATATCTTGCCTTTGCCTTAAGTTTTTGATATTTGTGGTGCTCAAAGCAAATCAGAGTAGAGGAGACTACATAAAACCATGCCCTTGGGATTGCAAATTGTCATGAATTAATATTTACTGTTCCACATAGCTGATGCTACGACTCCCTTCAACTTGACTATGGAGAATGCTCATTCTCACCTCCTTACACCTATTTTGAAATAAGATAAAACAAAAATTCAAAAGCAGTTGTCTATAATAATCATGCTAGAGCTAATGTATCTTTACGTAATGCACACTTGAATTCTTAGACCTGCAGATAAACTAGTTCCAGTGAAAATAAACAGATTTTTTTGATGCAAGATCATTCCACCAAGACACACTCCACTTCCTCATCTCACTTCTCTGATACCATGTTGAAAAACCTTTTCTCATCTATAGATAATTACTTGTGATATTATTTAACATTAGTTTAGCTTGTTAAATTTTCATCATGTAATTATACATCAGAAATTTAACCAATACTATTACAGTTATAGTCTAAGAGATTTTACTTGAAACATAGGAACAAGTATATGGGAACAAAGGCAAATTGCACTATAGCTGCTGCAACTAGAACTTGCACAACTATGATAACATAGGTACAACTCCGTTTTTTCTTGCTTTTTCTAGTGATTTGGATTTTCCAGCCAAATTTTGGTATTTTTACTTATACATTTCTTGCTCAAATTTATACATAAACACTATGTTATGTGGTGGTTTATGTTGTTTTGGAAAGTCACTGGACACAACTTTTGTTTGGATGTAAACTAGCGCATTTGGGAAATCAAAGGGATTTTGGCAAACTATTACTGAGGGTTCTTGGAAAGAGGCATTTGATGGAATTGGTGTGTATTTACTCCTGCTATCAAATCCTGCTATATAGGTACTATTAACACCACATTGTCTATTCAATTTCTGAGTTAAAAAATTCCATTATGAATTTGTATGTCTTTTATCTATTCTATTTTACATGTTTAACTCTCGTTGATATGTTCTTTTTCTGCTAATGGTTTGTTTTATTTTTTACTTGGTATGGAAAAATGCATAATTGAAACTAAGCTGTGAAAAATATATAAATCTAGAAAAAACCCTTTAACTACATTTCATCATGATCAAATCCTATGGCTTTGCTAAAATATGCCTGCAACTTTATCAATTGAAAATCTAGAGACTCATTGTAGGTTGAACATGGCTTTAAGAATTATATAGCATGAAATCAACACCTCTGAGTAAATGTAGATGGAGCATAACAAAATACTAACATTTTGTTGTACATTAAGTCAATTTCCTTTCAATCTTGGGGTTTGAAACAATTTATTTTCCCATTGAGATGAATTTTCTTAAAAACATGCAGTAAATTTTGTCTTATTTATGGCAAAAATTTATACTTTGTTTGACTTAACTCTATGTCTTCCCACGCTAGTCACTCTTTTAAGGATTCAATTTATCATAGTGGTAATATTTTTTGATCAGTTGGTTCATATCATTTGTTATATTTTATACCTTGTTTAACTCTGGCAGTCTTCTCCACAGTGCCACGATGCACTTAATTGGCACTCACATTACTAGTAAGGGTGCATTTTTTGTGGGTCCATACAATAGTAATAATGGCAGCAATTTTTCATGGTTCCTATGCACATTATAGTATGAGGGAAGTGTTGTTATGTAAGAGAGTAGATGGTATATTTCCAGTTTCTCTACCCTCAATTAATTTCAGTTTGCATGTTGTTTAAGATTAAGAAATTCCATTTTTTCTTAAGTTTAGTTTAGTTTGTAGTTCAGATTTAGTTTACCTCAGTTCTGCATGCATGATCTAATATTTGGAGGGCACAAAACCATATATAATCAAAGTGCTTTTGCATGATAAAGTTCCAGTCTAGGTAGGGGGCACAATTCTCAAGGAAGGGGATGCATGCTTTTGTTTGTCTTCCATTTGAGATGCACTTACATGGCACACTTATCCATGCAGCAAGGGTACACTAGATGATTAAACTTGGGCTAGCATTTGACTGAGTCACCTTGAGTTCTTCATGCATGTGACCAGATGCTTTGTATCTTTTCTCATCTTCCTATTCTATAGAGGAGATGTAGTGAACACTTATGTGTTGGTTAGCAAGCTTTTGGTTTTGAGGTATTGCATTGTATTTTCTTTTCTCTACATTCAATAGAAGGTAGATGTGATTGAGAGTTTAGATCCATGTACATGCTCTTATTATTTTTCTACAGTTTGTTTTCATAGATTCTAGTATACCTATAAAGGGCTTTAAATTACCTAGGATCTTAGGAATATTCTTTTGGTGAAAAATTACTTACTATTGTCTGGCTTACATGTTATTAGAGCACTTTCACTGAAACTAATAGGAAGTTGTGCATGGATAGGATTGTAACTTGTTAGAGGGAGTTGTTGAAGGGTTTCAAGGGTGGGATGCTTGAGTTTTAGCAAGTGAAGCAGATTTCGACTGGTTAATGGTTGTGGCCCATGGGGTGTGATGTCCTAGTTGCTCTAGGGATTGGAGTGTTATTTTACGTGTTTGCGAAAGGCGACCTCCACCTATAAGAGGTTGTGGGTTTGATTCTTAGTTCTCGATATGTTTTCATGTTTGTTTAAATAGTTCTAATCATGAGTAATTAGGGTCTTTAGGATTGTCACATGTTGGAGGCTACTTCCAACTCTATTATAGTTCATGATGCAGCATCTCTTGGAAGAGGTTGAATTATGGCACCTCGTCAAGAAGGAGATATTACTTTCAATAGATACCAAGGAGTTGGTTGAGCATGGTTAGAAATTGGTGAAAATGGAATGAATAGTTTTGGATTTGGTGAAGAATCATCTAGCCCCTTTCATTGTAGAGAAAATGATTGATAGGAAAATGCATATTACCTTGATTATATTGTATTGGAGTGATAATGTGTCTAGGAGAATGATCTTAATGAAGAAATCATCCATTACTTGCATGAGAAACACTACTACAGTAGTTATCTATTTGATAAAGATCAAGAATTGAGAGATCAGCAAGATACACTTGATGAAAAGGTAGAAGAGAATGGACTAATTTGGATCAGTTTGAATGGCTTTGGTCCATCTTGGAACCATTTTTTACAGTTTGTATGTGCTTGTGAGAAGCTACCCTAAATCAAAAGTTTGTGGTATGCATTTATTAAGGAGGAAATGAGATTAGAGATGGTTTTAGTGAGTGATGAGGATTTACTAGAGCTATCCCTCATTAGGAGGGTGAGGAAAGGAGGAAATAAAATAGGATTTGTGAAGGGATGGAAGAAGAAGGAAGATTCAAGCTCTTCTAACCAACAGATGAATACTTTGAGCCATATCAAGTGTAAGAAGCATGGCCAATATGACTCTTAGTACCTTGAGAAGTAGGGGAAGGGTAAGAAACAATAACAGTAAAATAATTTTCAATAATTTTATAATCTTTGAGTATGGATGGCCATTATTCTTCTTATTGTTCTAAGAAGAAAGGGAAGGGTAGGCAACAACATCAATAAAAATAGTTTCTAGGAATTCCAGAAGCTTCAAATTCATACAAGTTCATTGATAGGTGTGGTACAACCTTTTCCATGGTGTCATGCCTTTCCACCAACACTGTTTCAGGTGTTTGTGGTATGTTGAGAAGTGGAGCCTCAAGACATGATAATAAACAAAATGACTTTTTTCAATTGTCCAAATGAGTATACCTCACCACTTCTAGTCAATGTTATCTGCCTTTAGGACAAAGTAAACAAAGCACTCCACATGAGGTACATGATGCTATCTCCCATGAGGAAAATGTAAAAAGAGCACTACACACCAGAGCCTGGTATATTTAAATTTTACAGCACTTGCACACAAAATTAACCTGCATGACTTGGACATTACCTCTTAAATGATCCTTAATAACCTGCAAGATATTTCTTAGAATCATATATTTGGATGTGAGTAGAATTCATCTTACATATACATTTAGTGAAGGCAACAATATTACTAGGAGTCATCAAGGCCAACTATATGGTTGAACATATATTTGTTGGCCTTGATGACTCCTAGTAATATTGCTTTGTATTGGAGATTCTAAAACACATGAGAATTATATATGGTGTATTAGCGTTTGAAAAATACATATGATGTCACAGGTAATCCTAATAATCAACTTCGCTAATTACCAGGAGGCCTTGAAACTCCACTAATGGTTTTTGCACTAAATGTGGGTATCATTTATTGATAAAAGTGGGATCTCAGGGAGACTTCTGTGGAAGTTGTCTGTAAAGAGAAACCAAATTTAAAATTATAAATTTAGCACAAGTGCACTTTTAAAAAACTAAACAAGTTTCTCTTTATGCTTTTAGGGTAGACTAGGACACCCCTACAGATTGGTAATTACTAATTGTACATTCTAGTGTCATTTGTTGGACATCAATAAAATTACCTTTCTTTGCTTAATGCTAATTAAAAATGTTAAAAAATTGTAGTTTGATATGAATACTCTGAAGGAAGGTCACCATGTTGTGGAACCTATTATTCTTTTCTCTTAAATAAGATAAATTACCACCAATGAATTCCTTCTCCAGAACTTAGTTCTCCTACAACTGCATTCCTTCCTTTGAGAGAGTATATATTGTCCTATTAAGTTCTCTGAACACATGAGAGGTTTTGATCATCTCGAAATGCCTATAGAGTTCTTTCACCTGAGTGGCTAAGGGAGATAAGGAAGTATCTCGAATATGACCTTGTGCATTCATCTAATTAACATCTAGTGTTGAGTGCCCAAAGACCTATAGATGACCAATATCCTTGTTCATCTAAGGAAAATAGAGCCTTAAACTTCACCAAGTTAATTTTATCTTTGTCCATGTTTTCCTTAGTTTAGAAATAGTGAGTGTCATAGCCATAATGCACAAACGCATGACTACAAATCTGATGAGAGTCTTGGTAAGCAATTATACATGTAGTAAATTTTTTGTTTGTGTTTCAGTTGTATTGCTTTTATGTTATCAAATTGTAGTTTTATCAAAAGACAATAGATACATTTGTTTATGATAATTATCACAATTGTAAGATATTCAACAATAAATATTTAAGACCATATTTATGTGGATTCTGTTCATTTAGTCTCATTTGTGTTATTGTTTTTCATCATATAGAGTCATATTGGTCTTGCTGTTATAGTTTACCTCTGTTAGAACCTTGACAAAGATGACTTATTTAAAATTTCATGCTCACATATATCTAAAGTTAATAGCCAATCAACTTGCGAATTGTAGGATGGTATAATGAATCAATTCTCTCTCAAGGATGCCACAAAGTTATGTTAATGACAAGGTTATCATGCTTCAGTCTGCATCTTTCACCAAAATCAATATACTATAATTTCACTGCAGCAATGACCTTCAAGGAGGCCGATATATTGTGTAAAATGACCATCGAGTGCCAAGTGTTGACTAATCAAACTTTCCAGTGCTCATATTATTGATAACCGTGTTTTAGGGATACCTCCAACATAACCATAATATGTCTCTTGAGATCAATATGATCCTTCTTTAGCTTTTCTCTTATGCAATCCCTCAGCCTTATTCCTGCATCAAGTTAGATGATTCGATCCTTCAAGCAAGGAATCACAGTGACTTGACCCTATCGCAGAAAATGTATATCTTCAAAGTGAAATATCCTTCCAAAACTAGAGGCACTAATAGAGAGAATAGTTGCTAAACAGTTGATACAAATCAATGATCATGGGGATCATGCTCAAAATTTTATGGGGGAATTTTAGATTTGGGGACCCTTCTAAAATATGTTTTCGTCTAGGATTTGGTACTCTTGATCGATGTCCACGACTATAACTTCTTAGGAAATAATCTCAGCTTCAAAAGTAATGATAGAATGAATGCAAGCCTATAGTTGTTATCTGATGTATTTGATATATCTTAGATAGATATCTCCTGCACTTGATCAGCCCTCTAGAGATGAGAATAGTATTTCAAACATAGATCTGTAGAGGATTGACTTTTCCTCCAGGGATCATAGAAAATATCTTTCCATAAGATTACGATGACAATATAGTCTTAAGCTTGATGAGTGGGACTGTTATAAAGTAGAAGAACATACCTTGTTGTCTTCCAACTTTTGCCCGTGATAGTTGAATATCTTTAGGATTGGCGTCCACGTTTACTAATTAGGGCTTGAAGAAGGCCTTGAGAAATAACACAGATTTGAACTATGATTTGATTTAGCACAGAGAGTTGGAGGGATGAATGAAATTATTTAGTGATTGCAATCTCTTTAAGCTTGGGATTATCCTCACCTGAGCTCTGACATCATGTTAATTTTCAGTTAACATGTTGTTTTTCTAGGTTAGATACTTCATTCAACGATATGCCCATTAATCAATTTTCCAATCACATTAGAAATTACATAATAGTAACTGATGAAATAACATAAATGATAGATGCATAAGACAAGCCAAGACAAAAAGACACGAGAATATGGCTCAAACCAAGGAAAAACCCCAAGATGGGGGAAACCCTTGATCAAATGTTCTTATTATTATCATCAAATGTTCAGTAGAGAAAGAGAGAGAGTAAAATGATATAAAATAACTTTCCAATATGAAGATCAGGCACCACTTCTCTTACACCCATTCAATCCTGTAATCTGGGCAGTTTGTTCATAGAGGACAAATCATATTGTTGTACAAGATCGGTCTGGTTAGGGAAACAACAGTCCACTGCGTTCTAAGTTGACTGATCCACAAATCCTCCTTTGTACTGTGACCTTCCTTATTTCACATGATTCTCCCTTTCACTAGCTTAAGGAGTTGGTTTATGACCACATTAAGGTCACCATTGATATTATCTCTGTGCTTTTGGATTAGGGCTTCTGCAACATGTTGCTCCAACCCTCGAATTCTGTAAACATTGTGACCTTTTTCTTCTTACAAGGGCTTTATTATTTGTAGTAGTCCTAGCCTATTTTTAAGTTTTCATGTCATCCTCAACAAGCACCTCAATACTATCATATAAGGCCAATGACTTTCTGTTGTATTTCAACTTCTTGGGAAAGTGATTCCAGGCGTGCGGTCAAGCTGTGAGAATATCTTCTCACTGCGGCTAAACTACAGGAATAAGTCCCATACGAAACAAGTCACAACCCATATATAAGATTGTCCTTAACCATAGAGAAGAATTTCTTCCAAACTCGGACCTATTATGACAAACCCCTAACCAAAATAGTCCCAACAATAAGCAAAATTTATCCTCCTTAATCTTTGTTGCCACAGAGATATCTTTTTCTTTTGATTGATGTATCCCAAATGAGAGAGAATTACATTCTATATATACAATTCAGTGGAGTTGAGGGGACGTGACTTTTGATCTTCTTAAGTCGACATATAGTTGAGGCTGACCTAAATAATTTACATGAGAGAAACATAAATTCCACTTCTACTTATCCAAATTTGACGATATTTGGATTGATTTTGGTACTCTCGAAAAAAGGAATTCAATGCCACAATTATATTCCCCAAAGGAGCCGCTCAAACTAGAATTTGTCCCTAGTTGCCATTTTAAACAAAAATAACCATCAATATTTTTTTTCTATCATTTTGGGCTGAATTCACAATAGTATGCTAAAATGTGTCATTTCAATGTCTAGAAATTAGGATATATAGATGTGAGATATATACTCTACATATTTGGGTTATCTCCTATTCAAGTGTGAGCTTTTTTATGCTACATGTTAGTTGTTTGAACTTTGAACTTTGAAGAAATTCCTGAATGGACATTGTAACTATGCAAATGACTGGAATTCATAAAGCAGTGGTACCATAAATTGTGTTATTTTAAAGATTTGACTTCCATATTTTCACAAAATACAATCTCGTCAATAAATACTTATATGTATAGATACTTATGGTTAGGATCATATGTGTTGGAGTAGTTCCTTTATGTTTTACTATAATCTTGATGTTAACGAGCTTTGGATAACTTTTTTCATCAATTGCTAATAGAATATGCAAAAAGAAATGATTTTCAAAATGTGGAAAAAATTACCTCTCCTGATTTCTTTTTTTATTGTTCATGACAGGATAATCTTGTTGTAGGAATGAGTTATCCTATACTCTGTTTCAATTTGTTGATTTATTTTTTCCTCCCATTTTTTTACAAGGATGTAGATTTCATTTTCATGTTGATGGTTTTAGCATGTATCTTATGTAGCCCCAAATATTGGTAATGGAGAGGATCTTGAGAAGTAGTCGATCAGAGGTTAATGTTACAATACCACTTCCACCTAGTATCAGAAAATGTTTAATGTTCTATGACATAAAGAGTTATTTAATGGCAGGGTTGAAAGGGTAACCTCATGTCTTAGTTGTAAGTCGTTTATTTGTGTTTCTTAGCTGTAATTCATCTGTCTTATTTTGAGCTTTATGACATCAATTATTTTTCTAATCTAATATTCATGGCCTGTATTTCTCACCCAATGTTAGTTACTTGACATGGTTGATATAACATTCAATTTTAGGCCACTTTTATTTTAAGTCATAGATTTTATTGATTAAAAGGATGTTCATATTTTTATTGGTTTACTTGGAGCTTGATTTTAAAAAAAAAAATTGTAAATTCCACGTGGATGTTATTTTTACAGGGTGAGCTCTTTGCACCAGTAAGGTCAGATGATTCCCAGAACATAGGTATACAACAAGTGCATATTTGGCCTTTATTGTGTATCTGTTATTATTTATATCATTGATGGATGGTTATTGATAGATGTAAAACAGAGGATGGGAAGTTCCTAATAATTCTCTTTTCAAAACAAAATCAAATGGAGTGGTAGAATTTTGTTTTAAAGGGTGATCCATAAATTAACACTTGAATGGTAGAACTTGAGAATAAGAAACTATTTCATCTGGATCTAGAGAAACAACAGATTGTGGAAAAAAAATTGATGGTATTGATGAATCTTCCCTGCAAATAAGATCTAACTGTTAGACCACTGCCCAAATTTCAATTATCTGCAATGACAATAGTGACTAGCTTTATTTGCATGAAAGAGACTTTGGCCATTTTTTTGTTCATTTCCTATTAATGATTTTGATTTGCAAACTCCAACTAGTTTGTTGTTAAACTAATTAAAGCTTTGATGACAAAAATATAGCTTTCAAAGCTCTTTTCTAAATCTATTTTCTTGAGAAAATTTATCTTTTTACTTTAAGTACTTTAGATTGCTACCATGTAACATATGCTATTATATAGTTACCTAGATAAACAGACAGAAGTGATGTACACTAGTCTTTTTTAAATCTGAAGAAACAAAATTTCCAAATACAAAGTTTATTAATTAAGAACATCTTTTAGTCTTCTTAGCGAAGTTATGATTATATTTTGGTAGGGGATTTTTTGTATGTTGATATTAGGTTTTTTTCAAGTAACAATGGTTATTAAGGAATGTATTCTTGAGCAGCAAACACACATCTTATTCTACTATTGACATGGATCTCCATGGTTTTCAGGCATGGCAACAAAAATACAGATGTCAGTGGGATATCCAAAGTCTATGTTGGATGAATTTAATACTGGTGATGGTTTTGATTCCTTGTCAGATAAAGAATGTCACAAGTCAAATTCAAATAAACAGAAGCATCTCAACAATGAATGTGAAGCTATTGCTTTCTATCCAAGTCAATTTCTTTTATTTGTTGGTTGTTGTCATGTTTTGAGTGCGGACTTGTGAAATTCCAAATTGCATGTTGGTTTATGTATATATATATATATATATATATTATTTTTATTTTTATTTTATCATATGTTGTTCATGGTTTCCGGAGATCTGTGTTACATTTGCACAGAAGTTTAGATATCATTTAGATATCTAAACACCAAACAACAACAACATTGAGATTTTTCTTTCACTCAAGCTATAACATATTGCATATGTCTTCATCAATGTTCATCTTCCATATGCTATCCACTTATCACATTTCCTTTGAAATATTTGGTGCATTTGCTAGTTATAGGTCATTAATAGATTATAAATGTCTTCAGAGTTTCATTTCTAATTTAGTATTCAACTGAACATATTGATTCTCTTATACATAATTATTTTTCCCTCCACCCAATTTTCATAACTTCCATAACCATTAGGTAGGGACCTGCAACTTTGATGTTGGTTTGCTTGTTTAGTAAAATATTGCAGAGACATTAATTTATTGAAAGTTTTATAATTTACAATTTATGAAGTTTCAAGGTCTAAGTTTTAAAAGCCCAATTCTTTAAAAGATGCTATCTCAATGGAAGAGAATCTTATTTACAAGAAGGATGTTGGTGGTTCGATTCCATCATGCCCTGACATCCATATGGAATGGCGATGATCAATTTTTTGTGACGGAGGCTCTTTTGACCATCACCAGTGAGACATTTTTCGACCCTCACTAAAATATGAAATGGTGATATTCAATGAAAAACACCATATATATGCATTAATAGTGACAAGCCTCAAAGGTCCATAACCATAAATCGTTTTGTTGATATGAAATGGTGACGGTCATTGTCTGTCATTATAATCATTATTCGTGACGTACCTTAATTGTCACCACAACACCTATACTTCGAGAAATGCGGCTTTTGGTGGCAGTCATATGCACCAATAGTGACGGTCATGAAATATCCATCACAATAAATCGTTGTTGTTGATTTGAAATGGTGACAGTCACTATCCACCATTATAATCAATATTCATGACGGACCTTGAATGTCACCATAACACCTATACTTTTAGTGACACCACCTTTGGTGACATTTAGTTTTTGGTGATAGAGGTTGTGGTCCATCACCATTTCTTATATCAAATGGTGATGGTTTCTATCCATCACTATAAATCATTATTGGTGACAAAATTTGAATGTCACTACAACACCTATACTTTTGGCGACGCCACCTTTGGTGACATTCAGTTTTTGGTGATGGAGGCTATGGTTTTCACCATTACTCATATGAAATGGTGATGGTCGCTCTCTGTTATTTTAAATCATTATTGGTGATAGAATTTGAATGTCCCTACAACACCTATACCTTTAGCGATGCCACCTTTGGTGACGTTCAAATTTTTGTGACGAAGGATATTTTGACCATCACCAATGAGCTTATGGTGACATTTTTCGCCCCTCACCAATGTCCTCTTTTCTTGTAGTGCATCCAAGAACTTCAAACAGAAGCCTTGAACCCAACACCCAAAACAAAACCCTACTCAAAAATAGTCCTAGGCCAACTAGGCTTTTCACTAAGAAGGATATTAGAAATCAAAAAATTGCAAGAGAGTCGAGTTCTACAGACAATTTATGACCAAAAAATAGCAAAATTCAGCAGGAAACAAATCTAATTGAGCAAAATATTAAAAAAAAAAGAAATCCAAAATTATGTATAAGCGATTGTGTAAAGACACATAGGCATGCACATGCATTTCAAACACAGGAAACTCTCGTATACATGAGTCTGGTTGAGCAAACCAGTGTGTATACATGACTGTACTCTAAGAAAAATGCATATAAAAGACTCAATCAAGTAAAAAAACAAATCGAGGCTTGATCCAGAAGATCAGACTTGATCCCTAGGAAGCTAATAAGTCAAAGACAATGTAGAAAACAAGAAATCAAGAAAACAAACCTTGATCAAGAACGAACAACCCAAACTAGGAAAAACAAGAATGTTTTCCCTAGCAGAGTTGCCAATTCTGTTGCAGGTGAGAACACCCTAGCGCCTTGGGTTGAAAACCCCAACAGAGCAGAGGAATATAACAACAAGAAATGTGCAGAAAAACAGTATAAATTCTTTAAACACTGAACTGGGAAGAAGTATCCTTACCTGGAGGTCCTAGGTTTGGGTAGATCTCGTAGGGTTCAAACCCTCTCCATCTTCCAATGCCTTTGCAAACTGTAAATTATCTAAGAAAATCATATACAACAAGTAACATAAAGCATGTCCATGATATATACGTTAGTTCATATAAGAAAATGAACAATTATGCATTAATATAAGATTTATAAACAAATCAGAACAAGGATCAATGCATAAAAATGATAAATATCAGGAACATAACAACATTTTTTTATTGATGTAAGCGAAATTAAAGGTGGAAAACTACAACCTGAGTCTTTCTCCAGTTCCAAGTCGAACCATCCTCTAGATCCATCTTGTCCTAACCTAAGCAATCTTCCTCCATCAATATACACAAGGATATCATAAGAGGAATGAAGGATATCTCAAAAGAGGAAACAAGAGTTTCCTAAAGCTTAGGGAGTGTAGGAGGCATAGGGATTTCTTCAGAATCAATCAGGGATCAATCAACTATAATATCAATATATCATCTCTTCTCTTCTCTTAGGCCTTCCCATGGAGGTTTATTTATTCTTCTCCAAATTAGTCTTTTAAGTTGGGAAATAGTTGGGCCATGGGCTGCAGCAGGTGAGTAATAGGTAAAACCCATAAAATCTGCCCGAATTTAAGGAGATTTATTATTTTTAAGTGTTTTAACACATATACATGGGTTGGGTATATACTGACCCACATGTACACGCTTTTAACACACGGAAAAGTAATGTATGGGAAATAAAATCATATTTTTTAGATTTTGGACCAAGTTTGGAAAGAAAGGGTTGCCCTAGGCCATAACAAGAGCATCATATCTACCAAGAGTGGTAAATGGTGCTATAACAGGTTGCAACTTGACTGGACATCCTTGGGACTTCTTGTTCCTTTCATATTTCCTTATTTATTATTTACTCTAAAGCCACTAGTTCTAAGTTTATAACTTCTCATGCTCTTCATAATCGTGTCTTCCCTTCAAATGAATCCTTATCTTCATAGCTGGATATTGTAGTTTCATAAAGGTATTGTTGTCATGAAATATTGTCTTTGATTTGAAGGCATGTTAGTGACCTTTTGGTTTACATTTTGTCTTAAAAAGTGTAACAATGCCTCTTTTCGCACGTTGAAACCTATAATCTTGAGCTTTGGGGTGTTTCTTATTGATACAAAGCTTTAACATGGTGATTTTCCTCTTGTTACAAGCAACATTCTTGTATGTATTTAAGACATAGTTGGGTGGATAAGGATTTGGAATTCCTACAACATTTATGGGATTAGCCATAGTAAATTTTCTTTCTTGTGACCCTGCTATATAAATTCCAAAGGCTTGGAGCATTTATGTTATGAATTTATGCCAACAATTAGTTGCATCACTTGTAAATGGAAGAATAAAATCCCTCACCATAATTAAATGTTGCAAAAGTTGTAGGTTCCTTAAACTAATTCAATGGTGTATAATATGAAAGGAAAAACCTTATGCAACTCAAGGAAACTGGAATTTATAGATTACACCATACAAATGATCTCAAGTACTTCTCTTGCTTCAGTTATTTCAACTTGAGGTTTGGAATTACATCTTTCTGTCCAACATTAGAATTGATTTAATATGAGAAGTGTACATGAGGAAGTTATTGGACTAGATGATCCCCACACTTTCTATTATGTTTATCTTATTAATGAAAACTAGAATTCCCTAGAATCAAGCACTCTATCTTAAATCTCAAAATTAACATTGAAAATGGTGCTTGTATGACATCATTTTGGAATTTTTGCAACCAATAAATGAAGTCATGTGTAATTAAGACACAGATAACGACCATACATAATCAAGACAAGGAAAATTATTACTTGCAATAACTTGTAGGTGGATGAAACTCATGAGTACTTGGGTAGCTAGCGTTAAATTTGTATCCATAGAAAATTGTAACTCTTTTGTAGAAAAAAATAAGGATAGCTGACAAGAAAGGTCTATATGTTATCTGGATTGAATGTTGATGGAAGAACCTTTCAGGATGGAAAATGATGATGTACTTTCTAAAAATATTCCTAGGAATCATTTAATATGGTTTTTTAGGGGAGATATGAAAATATATATAATATAAAATGTAAAGTGGTACATCAATCATTGATACAAAATTATGATATCTATCTTGAGCCATAACTCATGATAAGATAATACAAAATCATAAAATAAAATAAAATAATTTGAGAAACTTATAGACCACATTCTCTTAAGCACATCTTGGGAGTCGAGACTACTTAATAAACACCTCCTTAGTGTTATAGGGTATTTTTTCACATCTGGTCAATAGGTGTTCAACTGGATCAATCAATATCCTTTGGGCCATTTTCATTATCCTTGGACGAAGCCCTAAGCATGACTCTTCCTAAACCCTAAGATTATGCTTGTAAGCACCTTGTCTTAGTGATTTTAAGGACCAATGCACCTTGTCCCCTTACTGGCCAGCATTAAGTACTAGTTTTCTCTATTATGCACCTATTTTGATCACCAGTAGGTTGCTTAGTGTTGTGGGTGCACTGATTATAGAAATTCAGGAAAACAAAAAAGAATCCCAAAGCTTCCTTTTCTAAAAGCTTCTAGGATCTGTTGTAACTATTTACCTTAGATAAAAGTCTGTAATCCTATCCTATCCTACCTTGGAGTTTTCATCCCTTGTTCCTTGAGCTCATCCTCCCACAAGAGTGTATCTGAAGCCCATCTTGGTAAAGGGATAAGAATTTATGAACTACCTCCTTCACCTATATATTTACTGCCATTCATAAACTACCTCCTTCACCTATTTCCTCATAACAAATGGGCGAGGATACTAGGAAAAATTGTATTCCCTTAGTGGTTTACTTGTCCATTGTGCTTGTCTTATCGCTTCTTTGGACCTTTACTATCTTATTTAATCAAGAACAGACCTAGGAATACCTTTCATTGAGTCTCAATTGCAATCATTGTGTTGGAACTTTGCATCCCTAATTTCAGGAATAATAATGATATTGGGTCAAGTTTATTCTACTTGTAAGTGTTTTTGGAAAATTTAGTGTTTTCTACAAAATGCCTAACCCTCTAGATCCAGTAGCTGATCTAGAAACAACAGTCAAAGCAATCTTAATTTTTCCTATAAACAATAAATAAGATAAAAGGCATAAATCCTACTTGTGACTTCCACTTGTTCCTTATCTCCCTTAACTGATTTCGCTACTCCTTCCCATACTTAAATCACTTGAGAAGTACCTGCACAACTTATAGAAACAAAAACCCATCAAAGCATAATGATCCATTTTTCATAAATAGCACAGAATCGAAAGTATGATATACACATGAATGCATTTTACATAAACACAAAAATAAGGGAAAAATCTCGAAAGCTTTATTGATAAGAAGAAATATTACAACCAATGCAAGTTCAATCCAGTGTCATCCTTCCAATTTAATCCTTCTTCACCTCATGAAAAGCATACATTCCAACAATATCAGAATACTTGCACTCAATCCTAATCTCATACCACCAGCATCTCCTTACAACTTAGTATTTTTCAGCCTTCAGATCTCTTGGATGAGTGATCAATTTATAGATGAGAGAAGGAGGTTGGGCCATCAATGATGATGATGAATGTCTTTCTATTTTTAAAAATTGTTCCATGAAAGAGGGATATAGGAGGTTGATGTTTCCTACTTCCTATTGTCATTCAAAGGCGAACTCAGAGGGCAATTGGGATTTGAGAACTTCCCAGAGGTTTCCAGTGGATAAGGAATCTTCAAAACCTCATGTAAAAGTTCTCAAGTTCACTCATCGCAGGCTAAAGAGGGACTAAGTGTGATGCATAGCACCCAGTCAGTGTAGCACCTGTAATGCATTGTAGCCTGATAGAAGGCTTCCTACGTTGATCTCTTTAGGTGTACTTTTGGATGCTTTCTGTAATGGAACTTCTTTGGGAGTGAGGTATTCTGATGATTAGCCTCTTTAGGGCATGAAACAACTATATTAGGGGTTTATGAACCCTAATAACATTGATCTGTAAGTTGGGGTTGATGTGCCCAAATAAATCTATAACAGTTGCCCCCTAAATCATGAGGTCGTAAATATCTATGTCAGGCGAAATGCTTTATCATGAGGATAGGAAGTTTCAAAATGGAAGGAGACTTGCATCAATTACAGTACAACACATCATGATAATTTGATTCTTTCATGAACTATCTGAGGGAGGCATTCCCATGCTCAGCTTATAAACTTTCATTACATGTAAATAGATCAGATAGTCGTCGATAGATATAGATTCGTGCTCCATGATTAGGATGACCATATGTGTAATGCCTTTGTACATTTGATTAGGTATTCCTGAATATATCGTAGCCCGAATGGATGAAACTAGATCAGGGGTCTTCAATCTCGTTCAATCTTCACTGAATGTATAAGTCTAACCATGTGAATAGATGTTCTGAGGTCGAACATGGAGAGACATCACCTAATTACCAACCAATGATGTAAGCTGTTAACAGATGCGAGAGGGATCACTGATAATAATGATGATCCTCATGGTACTATAGTACATTTTTGCATGGTGTGAATAAATGATTTGATGTCGAACACCATGGAAAATCTTTCAGTCGAAGGCCATTAATGTCAACTTGTCACCGGAAGTGAGAAACCTGTAATTGATGTATGCAAGCTTCAAAGCACTGAAAGGGTGTTTCTAAGTCAACTTCTTTGATGATGCGCTGATGTCGACAAGAAGCGACTCGTCGTAGGAGGGCCTTGATGTATCCCACATCTATGACATGAAACGAAACAAATGATTTTGGAGATGAGAATCGACTGATGACACAAGGTTCAGGAATGGTAGTCATGAAAATGAAGGTTTACATTATTGCAACAGATGAAGTTTTAATTGGATGACTTCTCTTGAACATATCGTTGACACTAAGATGAATTGGTAGCATTAACCCAAAACATGAGTCATGGATGGTGTGAGAGTCTAATGGTGTAATAACAATCAAACTGAACGACCCAACCCAACTAGTCATGGAGATGAAGTGAAAGTGTCATGTTCAAGAGCAACTTGCTACCATAAAATTTTCTCGATTTTTCCCATTTTCCCCAGTCATTTCTGACCAGTACCTCTTTATTTTTATCAAGCTTGAGGAGGATAACATATGCTTGTTCTATAATTCAACCTTTGGGAAAACCTATCGCTATTTGATGTTTTAACGAGTCTAGTGATGGTGAAACTCGATCTCGTCTAGATGGATAAGTTTGTTGCTATTTGATATTTTAACGAGTTTAACGAAAAAGATAACTCGGTCTTTTTCATGTTTAGAGAGTTTGAAAATGGACGAAAACAAAACTCTATAAGTTTTTTCGTAAAATAATGCCTCAGGTCCGAAAAAGTATAAAATAATACAAGAGAGATGTCATTTCCAATCCTTTAACAAGCTGGAATGGTCAAGCACTCGACAATCTTTCCTTCTTTAGAGAGTTTGAAAAGAGTTTAAAGAGGACTCTATGGTTTCTTTTTCATTTTTTATCAAAGCATGAAAAGGAAACAAAAAGTTTGCTTTGTGGTCAAAGATGCTCATTTCACCATTTAGTATATCAGATTCTGTTTTCAGTCGTTCATCCTGCTCAAAACTCCACCAAAGATGATTAAAAATACATTTTCATGGATAGAAATGAATAAAAAACCAACATTTACTTGATTTACATGTAAAAATAAATTAAAAAAAAAAATATTGGTAATTCATTTTAACCATTCAACTTTTACCATTTGATTTGGAGCTCTGGAGCAGTTTTTTACCCCAAACTTCACCAACTGATTGCAAAGGATTTTGTAGATCATTTCTTGCATCGTCATGACTATGTAGGAGCTTTCCTGGTGCTCTTTCATTCTGTTCCATTCATTTTCAATTTTGAGCAAAAATTCTTAGTTTTTCAGGCCCCCAGGGTTTCATCTTACATTTTCTAGATCATCGCACCCTTTCCCTGTCGAAAAGTGCTATGCATTTCATGCGCCTAAAAGGCAGCATGCAATGCATAGCACTGTCTCTAAGGAGAGGGTGCAACGCGCGCAAAAACTAAAATTAAACAACTATTTTTTCTCAAATTTTTAACTGATTTTTTCACAACTTGGATCCTAATTTACCTAATGGTTGTGTTTCAGATATTCATCGGATCAAAATGGTCACTACATGGAGAGAAAGAAAACACGAGGAACAAGACATAATTGCCTTAAATGATCAGGGCATAGTTGATGCCTTAAAGAACTGTGTGTTGCTGAAATTTTTTTCCTTATCCAACATGCAGCAACAAATTGAACTGCTACAGTATCTTGTTCGTGCTTGGGATCCTACTGACCAAGTTTTTCACATTAGGGGCAAAGTGATCCCCTTTACCATCAAGGATGTTTACTTTTTGACGGGTTTATTGAGGTGGGGTGCCCCCATTTCATTATCAGGATTCACCAAAGGAGGTGAATCAGTGAGAGATTATATTCGTCAATTCTGTCAAGAAGGATTTCAGCCCAGCAGAGATGGAAAGATTCATATCTGAGATGTTAGTGATCTACCTTTGAGAACAATCCTCTTTACCGTTTCTAGACTGGCTGGCAGTGTAGCTTTACATTTGGCAAACAGATCTTATATGAAACATGCTTTAGAGTGCTTAGAGCCAAAGGTATTCAACTAGTGCGAGGAAATTCTTCCATCTATGAGAGAACAATTGACCAAGGTGAAGACTAGGAAGACAAAAAAAATTGGTTATGGGTCTATCTTGATTTCCTTCACCTTAGAGAGAATCATGCTTATGTAGCCACAACATATTTCTCTAGGAGTACCTAGACCTAGGGACCCACGGAAGCAGAGGTGGGTACATCTTATGGCTAGGCATGTTGGCCAGTCATCGATCTCATTTTCCTCTGCTTTCTTCAAGTGGTTCGACCATCAGGAGATGGTCTTTGTGGAATATCCATATGCTGGGATGGACTTCCATGGTGATCCAGATATAGTATTGCTAGTTGGGGCACAGTGGAGCGCTATTGGTAAATTGATTCGACCACACTTTTCTTTTTGAAGTTTTTACTTTTTTGGTGTTTTTTAATTTTTACCAAGACTAAATAAACTTGTATATGTATGCAGATGTTTGATCTATTAGATCTGTGGTACGCCCACAGAATGCAGGTGTGCCAGTTCAGAGAGCTATTGGGAGGGCAGTTCTTAGAGATTTGGACATAGCAGAGACCTTGGCTCAGCTGCCAAATCACATAGAAGGTTTAACCCTCGGTATTCTGAATGTCCGGATTGAGGAGTTACTCATGAGATTGCAGCGCCATACCATTGGTGTACCAAGTCATTAGATGAGACTCTTGTGTATTATAGCACAGGCTGTGACCTGTTATCATCAACAGTACTAGTATATTGAGATATTTTTTGCATTCATTTTTGAGTTTTTGGGTCAAATGACCGATTTTATCTTAGACACAAACTATTTGTAAAAACTTATATACAACTATCTATTTGACTTTCAGAGTTTTATTGTGGTTTAAGTGATGAAATCCTATTCAAATGATGATGTGATTTGAAAATACTTTCTTTACATATGTTGCAAATGTCTATTTAACACATAGTTTGCTAGAGAGTCAGTCAATGTGTCTAAATTTTGGGGAATATGTTGATATTGAATAAATTCAAAATGTCTTTCCAAAATTCGAACTCTAAGGAACATGCGACGAATTGCTAGGTTTCGGATGGAATAGATGCCAGTGAGCTGTAGTATGACCAATTGTGAATTAGCCTAACAATGATTCGGCATATCCCATGCAAAATGGCATCAGAGGAGTTCAATAAACACACTATACTTAGTGATATTGTTTGTTGATCGACCAATACATACCCCTCTGAAACGCACTAACTCGCCACTTGGAGCAAAAATGGTCCATGCTGTAGAAAATAGGTTCTGCGAACTACGACTAGCTCCGTCGGCATACCCAACAAATGGTTCCAAAAAATTCGACACCTGCAACAAATGTGAAATGGATTACCTAACCAAATCAGAACTCTAAAAGAAAACTAACACACAAAAATGCAATCAAAGCATATGTACAGTGAGTTTTACTACACTTAATTAAGCATAGTAACGCTTAAGATACAACGAGTTTTGGGGCTGCGACAATGGAATCCCATCATAATCGACTAAGTCATAGGCTCCTTTTGTCAACACACGTTTAACAATATAAGGGCCCATCCATAATGTTTCAAACTTCCCTGCTCCTATTTCGTCAGAATCCTAATTGTAAAGCAAAACTAGGTCACCTTCTAAGAAGACACGAGGCTTAACATTCTTGTCATATTGTGCCTTGATGCGTTTCTTATGTGCTTCATTAGCCAATGCGGCATCACAACGGGTTTCATCCAGATGGATTAATTCCAAGAAACATGCTTCTTCTTCAGAAGTAACAGGTATCAGGTCAATTACGAGTTTGAGGGATGAGATTTCACATTGGATTGGTAAGACTGCTTCCAAACCATACATCAACTAAAAAGGCATAAATCTGGTTGCATTTCTCACCAAGGTTCGATATTCCCACAGAGCTGAGTACAGGATTAAATGCCAATTCCATTTATGGACTCCAATCATTCTTTGCAACATGCGCTTAAGGACTTTGTTGATTGCCTCAACTTGTCCGTTAGCTTGCAGGTAATATGGAGTAGAACTATCATGCGACAGTCCTAATTTGGTAGTTAATTCGATCATCATGTGATTGCGAAAATGTGATCCATGATCTGTAACTATAGCTTGTGGTACACCGAACCTGGAAACCACATGATTAAAAAAAAAAGAGCAGTCGTTTTGCCACTGTTGTTCAATGTAGGCATCGCCTCGACCCATTTGGTAAAATAGTCAACAACGACTATATTATAGCCATGCCCCCCAGTCGAGCAGGGGTTACATGTCATAAAATCAATGCCCCATTTTGCGAATGGGCCAACAACAACGACTGGATGCAGTGGTGTAGGTGGTAATCTAGTTTTACAATAAAAAATCTGGCAAGCATGGCAACTTCTAACAACAAGAATGCAATCATTGAATATAGATGGCCAGAAGTAACCGGCTCGTAGAATTTTTTGTGCAGTTGCATAACCAGATAAATGCCCCCCACAAACACCTGAATGACATTCATTCAAAGCTTTCTCGACCTCCTCATGATTAAGGCACCAACGTAAGATCGTATGGACACCACGATGATAAAGTGTATCACCAATGATCAGATAATCTTTGGCTTGGTATCGAGTGCGTCACTGTTCAGACCGATAGGTATTAGGCCAAAAAGCTTGGGTTTGGAGATAGACCAATATATCTCCATACCATGGATCACTTGATGAAATCAGAAACAAAGACTCATCCGAGATTGATTCCTCTAAAGTTAAATCATTGGAGGACGAGGGAAGATCGCAAAGTAGCTTAGCAAAGACGAGAGATTTCTTTGATTTGGATTTGATGAAATTCAAATCAAACTCCTACAAGATAACTATCCATTTAGAATATTTCCCCCCCAGTAATTGACATGACAAGATGTATGTCATAGGGTTGCAATCTGATACAATGGTAGTTTTGTGAAGGAGGATGTAATGACAAAATATCTGCACAGCTTGAATGGCTGCCAAGGCTAACTTTTCAACATATGAATATTTACTTTTTGTATCATTGAGATTGTGACTCAAATACTATATAGGATGTTCAATTCCACTTTCCTCTTGAACTAAAACCATACCAATGGTTGTATCTGCAGTGGCAAGATACAAGTAAAAGTATTTTTGATAGTTTGGGGCATACGTTAATGATTCTTTAATCAGGGAATATTTGAGAGCATCAAAAGAATCTTGCACCACTTGGTCCCAATGGAAGGGTACCCCTTTCTTCAGTAGATGTGTATAACCTTTAGCTAATTCAGCATAATTTAAAATGAATCTCCTCAAAAAGTTTTCCTTCCCTTGAAGTCTCTCTGTCTGTAACAAATTTGAAGGTGGAAGCATGTCAAAAATTGCCTGAACCTTTATGGGATCAATTCGAATTCCATCTTTTGAAACTACAAATCCGAGAAATCGACCAGAGCCAACACAAAACACACATTTGTGCGGATTGAGTCTTATTTTGTAATGTTGACAACACAAAAATATTGCTCTCAAATGTTGTGGGTGATCAGTTTGTTTTCGCGAATGAGCAAGAAAATCATCAAGATAAGGTTGAACAATGTGTTTGATGTCATGGAAGGCATAATTCATCACCCTCTGAAATGTAGCCCCTACATTTTTCAAACCAAAGGGTAGCTTTCGATATGCGAATGTGCCCCACAAACATATAAAGGAAGTTTTTGATTGGTCTTGTGGGCAGGTATTGATTTGATTGTAGCTAGAAAATCCATCCATGAATGAAAAGATTTCGCATCCGGCACATTCGTCAATAATCTGGTCGATAGAAGGTGTAGGATAGTTGCCCTTTGGACATGCTTGGTTTACATCCCAATAATCGATGCACACTCGAATTGTCCCTTTTTTTTTCATCACTGGAACAATATTAGATACCCAATCAGTAAGAGGTATAGGGAAAATGAAGCCAACACGCAAACGTTTTTCAACCTCTGCTTTAATGGTAGCGGCTTTCTTAGGATGAACAGGTCGAAGCCGCTGTTGTACTGGTTTGACATTAGGGTACATTTTAATCTTATGTTCAACAATGCTTGAGTTAATGCTTGGCATCTCCTCATAAGACCATGCAAAGACATCTCAAAATTCGTGAAAAAGAGCATAATAATTATCTAGTTCCAATGGAGAACAATATTTACCAACATGAATATTTTCTACAATGTTAGGCTTGGTTGAAATGTTTATAGAAATTGTTTCTTCTATGTTAGACAAATTACGCTCAGAGTCTACAGTGTTTACAAAATTTGACAAGAAATCAACGATTGATGGGTGATTGAGTTCATTTGAATAATCTTCATTGTCATCTCGAACGTGGGAATGATGATGATAATCTTCCCACAGCATCTCTCCTATCACCATTGATTGGAAAATTCCTTCATCCATAGAATGTATATGCGAAAAAGGATCCGAAGAGGTGCCATATTCTAAAGACCTATCTACCCATGCAATTGTTGAAAGCGGATTTGGGTTTGCTGTACAAGCCCAATAGATTGATTGCTATAACAATTCAATGGGGCTTGGTAGCATTTCCTCGCCATAATCATCACTTTCAAAGTAGTTGGAATTCTTCTTAAAATGAAATGATGCAAAAGAAATCATGTTGTAGGTCTCCACTCTTGCCACTTCCACAAACCAGATGGTGACGGGAGGGTAAAAGTGCCCATCAGGGAAGGATCTTTTAGGAGACCTACTCCAACATTTTGAACCAATTGTGAGTTTTCGTGTATCAATGGAATGCTTCCCATAGCCTGTGAACTGTTGGCAAAGAAAGCTAGCTAATCAATGACTGTGATTCCACCCTTGAAGGGAAATGTAATCATTCGAAAGTATGTGGAAACAACGGCAACCATAACATATACCTAAGGCCTTCCTAGCAAAATGTTGTAGTCAAGGAGTCCATCAACTACCTCGACCTCAACATTTATTACTTTTCCCCTAGTTCAACTTGCAGGTTACTCAAAATCCCATACGGAGTGTATGTTCTTCCATCAAAAGCTTTTAATCTGGTTGGTGATTGTGACAAGGGCGGTGAACCAAGAGTTCTCGAGTAGCTCATGGAAATAATGCAAGTAGACACCCCCTCATCAATAATAGTTTTGTGAACATTTTTATTGAGAGATTTTACTTGTATTAGGAAAGTTAATTGCGCTGGTAACTGTGGCATATATCCCACATGGTTAAAAACCACAAGATTTGAATCCGTAGGATCTATTCCACCTATTGCTGACAATAAAGCTTATTTCTGGGAGGGACAGTTTTGCAACACCTCAAGTGTTGACATAGTGGAAGGTGATTGAGACAAATCTTCCACTATATTACAATTTTCAGCTGCTCGAGCACGGGGATTGAAAGTTGATTTGTGTACGACTCCCTTTGGTGACTTTATTGTTAATTCAGGTACAATTAGTGGAACAACTTCTCGTGAAGTCCAGGTTGAAGTACTAGGTTGATCAATAGCCTGGTTATTCGACGACGTCAGATTCCCATAATCCTTATTCCTTGTTGACACCAAAACATCATTTTGCAAATTTTCGATAGACAACATGAGTACTTGGGATGTGGAAGCATTATCAGTTGCAACCAAATGTGTTTCTAGGGTTGGAAACAGATCTATCAACACTTTTGAGGTATTCGAAGTCTTTAGAAGTTTAGAGACCTCAGATCGATGTGGAAAATCTCTTGTATAATGCTCGCCATTACATATAAGAGATGGATAATAAAGTTTCCTAGCCGCAGTAGGGGATTTAGATGATTTCTCAGGAGTGGAATTTTCCTGTTTTTTTTTGTTATTCTTCCCCTTTTTCTTACCTCCTGGTTGCTTTGGATTCTTTCCTTTGTAAGATGACATGGCATTAATCTCCAAGGCAAGAGTGTTTTCCGATGGATTTGCATTTTGATTGGAAATAGCAAGAGTTTGACCAGATGGTACTTTTGCCTTCTGTGTGCTTGAAGAACTGATCACATCATCATCGGCATGAGATTCGCTACTCAATTTTGGAGGTGCTAGAATAGTGAAGGCTGGTCTAGGTGCATTGGGATGTTTATCATAGAGCATGCCTGATTGTGTGTAAATTAAATCCAAATATTGGGCACGAGCGATTACTTACTCTTCTGTGACAACTCGTCCTTTTGCCACATCCTTAGTGATTGATAGCAACAAGGACTTTATGAACCACTCAGCTAAAAGTTGATCGGGAACATACGTCTTAACCATTTGATGACGACGTCGCCACTCATGAATATGATCTGATATATGGGTGGAGGTAGTCTGTTTAAAGTTGGTCAAGAGTTCTATTCCAGTCTTGTACCTGATAGGTAATTGGAAGTGGGTCTAGAAGGTAGTGGCCAAAATGGTGAAGTTATCGAAAGAAGCTCTTGGTAATTCAATATACCATTTAGCAGCTGAACCAGTAAGCATTCTTTGGAAAAGACGAAGTCTAATCAAATCATCATTCAAAGTATTGGATGAAAACCATAAATGAAAGGTCATAACATGATTAGATGGGTCTTCTCCTGGATTTCCATTAGACTTTGAAATATCAGATGGTAACTTATGAGGAATCACCAGCCACTAAGGTGCATATGCTATTGGATCATTAGTGAGCCAATTTAAATCTGGTAATTCTAGAGTTGCTACGAATGGAAACTGTCAATTCAAGCCAAGTGGAGCATACCCAAGATAAGATGGAATCTCCTATGCAATAGGTCTTTGCATACCAGCATAGGGCATCTGCATTTGGTAATCTTGATAAGGTTGTTGGAAAAAACCTGTATAAAGTGGTTGTTAATAACCAGATTGAAATTGTAGCTATCCATAACCTGAAAAGCCTTGTTGCCCAGGTCCTTAGTAAGCTTGATATTGACCAAAGCCAATTTGAGCTTGTGAACCAAGTCCAAATTGGGTTTGGGACTATTGGAATTGAGGTTGTTGGAATTTCTACAGCCATGGTTGTTAAACCAAATGTTGTTGCCCAGTAATGGAAGATTGACCAAGCTGTGGATCAACTATACTAGTGTATGCCTGGGTCATTCCAGATAAAGGTATACTAACCTCAGGTTGTTGTTGAGCTCTAGAAACAAGTGGCTATTGTATAATAACTTGAGAAACTTGAACCTCTTACCTTGAAACTTGTGGTTGCAAGGAAGAAGGACCAGTTTGTACTGGTTGAGATACAAAAGATTGAGCTTGTGACTGTGGCACAATAGCAACAACAAGTGTAGTAGGAATATTTGTCATGGTTTGCATTGGTTGCATTGGATAAACAAGTCTTGGTTTGTATGGCATTACTGGTTGCCATTGACAAACTCTAACTCTAGTTTGACTCAAATACTATGGGAAATTACCATATGGTTGTCCCCTAGAAAAGGGAGGAAATGATGAATAAGCATATTGCTTTCCATATGGTGGAAATCCAGTATTTAATGGATACACCTATCTTTGATGACTAGATTTCCCAAACTGATACTGATGTGTAGGATCAAATTGTTGAGTTCCCATTTGAGAAAAACCAGGTAGAATTCTAGATGAGTTTATGGGTGTTAACCATGGTGCAGAAGCAACCCCTAAGTGGGTTCTAGACAATGATTAGTAACCAACTAGAATGGACGATTCACTGTATAGGTGCGACTCAGGTGTGGTAGAAAACATCAAGGGAGTGACAATAGAAGATTCCACTGCAGTTGCATCAAATGATACAGTATTGGATGTTCACGATTGTTCAGCCATAGTGAACTGGCCCAAAAGTTGTCCTAAAGATTCAACGGGAACTTGCAAGGAAGCAGGACCAAATGAAGCAAAGTATTCAAGTTAAGTAGGATAAATATTAATCCCAGTTCCAAAGTGAAATGGGGTTCTAGGTGTGGAATCATCTACTATTTCTTCTATTGCAATCAAATCTGGTGGAAGAGGTTGACTGTTAGGTCCGTAAAAGATTTCTGGTGTTGATGAAAGTGTAGTTTCTACAGTGACCGATGTCGAAGGGGTAACAACTTCTGAATGTTGAAATTTGAAGTCCAGATGTTTAAGTAAATGAATAACAGTTTCAAAGGGAGGTTCCTGAACAACTTCTGGTTCGGATGTAACTTCTATTTGAACTGGCATAGATTCTAGACCAACTCTTGATGGAGCCGTTTCAAGTTCAGAAGCACTTCCTGGTTTAACAATTTAAAATTGAGGATCAACTTGTTGTTGGACAACCTTGGTTACTGTTACACTAGGATCAGTGTTAATGTCCTCAGGTAATTGTGAAACTTCCTCTTTAGGAATAGATGTACCAGAAATAATTGGAGTAACTGGAGCCTCTGAAGTTGTTGAAACAAATGTTTCAAACAACCTAGATGAAGAACTAGGAGTTCTTGATGTTCTAGACTCAGTTAAACGAGACCGCTTTATCTGAATTGGTGTCGCTTCAGGAGGCAAAGGTGGTTGACTCGCTATTCTCCACGAATGACAGGTTTGGGTTGACTTTCTTCAATGGTTGCGGATTAATTTATCAACTTAAACTCAACTAAGGAATAAGGATGTTATTCATGGTCAATTAATTTTAACGACACTTGGACACAACTTTGTTGTTTCAGTTTTAAAGAGTTGAGAAAAAGCAAAAGATGGCTCTAGTCGCCTTCAATTTTTAATGAGCCTGAAAGGATAAGTGCTCAGATGATCCCTTTACTTTTAAAGAGTCAAAAAGGAACTAAAGTGACTACTCTAGAGACTCTAGACAAGAGGGTTTACCAGAAAAATCACATCATTTCAATATACACCTTGGTGATAAATGAAAGAGAAATTACCAAGGAATTTACGTATGGCAGTCAATCTTCTTGAATGTTGTGTTCAATGCATTGTGATCGGTAAGGTGGAAAACTTAGCTTCCTAGGGATAAAGGATTTCAACCTATTGGGGTATACCACTATATACACAATGGTACAGGGAGCACAAGTCCATACTAGCACTTATCAGATCAAAGAGGAGGAATCATCCAACCTTCAGTGAAAACAATAGCCACTAGGTTTAAAGATGTCGGAACACGTCTCTAGCCTAGACCTCTAGATATTTTCATTAAGTTCCAAAGCATTGTTAGATTAATTGATGTTTATTTTAAGTTGATCTTGCTTAGAAATTTTCCTTTGAAGGTTCACTGTGAAATGTGTTCTGAAATTCCTAAGAATGCAACTAGAACGATAAGCACTCTTTTCATTTAATTTCAACAATGAAAATCCAAACTATAAGGGATAGAGCATAGAAGTACTTTTGAGCAAACAAAAAAGAGCACAAACTAATGCAATTCCCTAAACCATTCCTTTTATCACACAAACTGAAACTCTAAAATGCAAATGCATGTATTTCTTTTCAGTTTCTCTTAATGTGAATGATACAATAAGAAAAACTAATGCACAAACGATTCAGAATTTTGCATAAAAAAATGGCGATTTATGACAATTTTCTTCTAAGAGAGAAAGGAAGATTGAACAAAACTTTCAATTTTGAAGAAATGAAACTTTTCGACACTTTGAATGAAAATCAAATCAAATGCACAAAATAGATCAATTGATTAGCTATGAAGGAGGACTTTACGACACTTCACTTTTCAAAGAAAATGAGGACTTTACAACAGTTTTATATTGAAATAATAATCGATCAAAAACTACTTTCCGAAAATGGATTGCAAATGATTCAATAAATACATAAAAACATTCACCAATCCTAGTCTGAATAGGGCCAATTTAAAGAGATGAAGGCTGGTTTCAGAAATGAGACATCATTCATGTTCAACAAGCAATTCAATCAAAGATGAAAAATGACAAAAACTTCAATTCCTAGATGGGAAAAATGATCTTCAAGAGATCAGCGCAGGCTATGGTGATAGACAGTGGACTGAATTGCTCTATTTCCTTTCGGGAACTACAATGCATCGTAGGTCTCAGTTAAGGACAATGCAATGATTACAGTGAGCAATTTTGAAGGTGTTTTTGGCCTCAGATTAGATTCAATTTTCAGTAGATCAAAATTTAATTCAATGATTGACAATAAGTACAATATATTGAGATGTTTTGAGAGTCTACTTAGCTACTAAAAAAGGGAAAATGAGTCTCCCCAGTGGAGTCACCAATTTGTTTTGGGCAAATTTAGTGTTTTCTACAAAACGCCAAACCCTCTAGACCTAGTAGCTAATCTAGAAACAACAGTCAAAGCAATCTTAATTTTTCCTATAAACAACAAATAAGATAAAAGACAGAAAGCCTACCTGTGACTTCCGCTTGTTCCTTATCTCCCTTGACCGATTTCACTGCTCCTTCCCATGCTTAAATCACTTGATAAGTACCTGCACAACTTACAGAAACAAAAACCCATCAAAGCATAATGATCCATTGTTCATAAATAGCACAGAATAAAAAGTATGATATACACATGAATGCATTTTACATAAACACAAACATGAGGGAAAAATCTTGAAAGATTTATTGATAAGAAGAAATATTACAACCAATGCAAATTCGATCCAATGTCATCCTGCCAATTCAATCCTTCTTCACCTCATGAAAAGCATAACGTTGCAACAATATCACAATACTTGCACTCAATCCTAATCTCATACCACCAGCATCCCCTTGCAACTCAGTATTTTTTAGCCTTCAGATCTCTTGGATGAGTGATCTATTTATAGATGAGAGAAGGAGGTTGGGTCATCAATGATGATGATGAATGCCTTTCTATTTTTAGAAATTGGTTCCATGAAAGAGGGAGATAGGAGGTTGATGTTTCCTACTTCCTTTTGTCATCCAAGGGCGAACTTAGAGGGCAGGTGGCACTTGAGAAGCTTCTAGAGGTTTCCAGTGGATAAGGAATCTTCAAACCCTCATGGAAAATTGCCCAAGTTCGCTCATCGTAGGCTAAAGAGGGACTAAGTGCAACGCATAGCACCTAGTCAGTGTAGCACCTACAATGCATTGCAACCTGATAGAAGGCTTCCTGCACTGATCTCTTTAGGAGTACTTTTGGATGCTTTCTATAATGGAACTTCTTTGGGAGTAAGGTATTCTGATGATTAGCCTCTTTAGGGCATGTAACAAATGTATTAGGGGTTGATGAACCCTAATAACATTGATCTGTAAGTTGGGATTGATGTGGCCAAATAAATCAATAACAGTAAGTATAGAGAAGCCATATTCTCATGCATAGCCTTTGATAACTTTCATGTATTTGCATTTTGTTGGAGTGTTATTTGGATTTAAAGCAGAATTCAAATAAGCAAGTAGGTCTTTCCTTTCTACGAGACATTAAAATTTAATATGAATTATATTTGCAGGAATTCAAATCCAATTCTCTTTCAATCCAGCCTTCTTTGTTGCTCCCAAATCTTGATGTATCAAATTTAAATGGCAGAGAGACAAATTCAAACTTCGAAAACATAGGAAGCACTTCCAACAAAACACAACATGAAGAAGGGAGGATGTTTCATGTTTCATTTTGTGGGAGTCCTATAGAACGCTGGTCATTCGTTAAACTCTCCTCTACTCTCAACGGTTATTTTGTATGTTCTTTTAAGTCACGATCTCTCGTGCTTTTTCTATTTTCATTTTAAATTTTAAAATAATTGCAAGAACTATTTATCAATGCTTCAGTTAATGCATTGATTTCACTTTTTTTTGTCAACGGTTAACATAGAATTATTAAAAGCTTTTTTTCCATTAATGCTTCAGTGAGTGGATGCTCTTGAGTCACCATGATCACATTTTTTCTTTTTTTTTTTCATGTTTTTTTGTTTCGATTTTAAATTTTATTAACAGTCACTTCAAAAGCTATTGTGTTTTTTCTATTTTGATTTTAAATTTAAATTTAAATTTTATATTTCGTTATTTTTTTTAATTTCAATTTCATTATATTTTTTTATTTCTTTTTCTTGTTTTATATTTTTTATTTTAAATTTTATTGACAATCACCTCAAAAGCTACTGTGTTTTTTTCTATTTTGATTTTAAATTTAAATTTAAATTTTATATTTCATTATATATTTTTATTTTAATTTCATTATATATATATATATATATTTTTTTTGGCACCATCCCTTTGAAATTTTCAATTTTTCTATGTTGTTTTCAAATATTATTATGATGATTTATTTTATTGAAAGTTAAATTATTTTATTATAGTTTTTACTATTTTTATTTTAAATTTGATTAACATCAATGCTTAGTTACCATCCTCAAAAGCTTTTGTGTTTTATTTATTTATTTTGATTTTAGGTTCCATTAACATCATTTTTAACATATATTATCTAAAAAATTCTATTTATCTATCTGTTTTTGGGCACCACACCTTTGAGGCTTCAACATTTGTGTTATTTTTATTTCAAATTCTTATTATACTTAGGGTTGGATGAATTGTTGATATTGACCATCGATTCATTATGTTTAATATATATTCTCAACGGTTCACTTTGTATGTGCTTTTCAGTTACCATCTCTCTCGTCATTTTTCTCTTTAGTTTTTAAAGTTTAAAAAAGTTGCAAGAGCTCTCCATCAATACTTCAATTAATGGATTTTAGTCACATGTCTTCATATTTTATCAAGTTTAAGTTTATAATTATTTTCAGTCACGATCACTAAACTCTTTGGTCCATAAATGCTTGCGTTAATGGATTATTTTGAGTCACCATCACTATATGCTCTTTTTTTTTCTTTTTTTAGAGATCAATTTTCATGTTTGTAGTGATTTTCAACTACCATCATCATGATGGTTTCTTTTTCTTTTAATTCAAAATTTCATCAACCTCTTTTCACTCACCATCATTAAATTTTTTTTTTTCTATTTTGAATTTAAATTTCATTAACATTAATGCTAGTCAACCACCATTCTCAAACATTCTTGTGCTTTTTGTATTTTGATTTTATATTTCACTAACATCACTCTTAATAGAAATTATCTAAACGGTTCTGTTTATCTATCCTAGTTAGGAAAAATACCTTTTGAAGCTTAATTTTTTTGTTGTTTCTATTTTCATTTCAAACGTTATTCTCATTTTTAACATTATTTATACTTAAATGAGTGTATGAATTCTAATGGAGTTGGATTTTGTGAAGATTTCAAATATCATATGCCAAGAGTTGTTGAATTTGTTAATTTTACATACATATATTTATTTATTTTTATATTTATTTATAATAATGTTTATTTTATATATTATATATTACTAATTTTTCACAAAATTATATAATATTTAATCATTTTTTGAATTTGTATGGTAATTTTTTTATTTGTTTTAAGCTTGATATATGGAGATTTGAACCTTCAATTTTATTCCTTACACAAAATTTTATAATATATTCATCCATAAATAAGCACACCGCTGATTTATGTTGTAATTTTATTTAATATTGATGATAAATCATTAATGTGATAGTTCATTTTTCTTTATAGCATAGTCTAAAAAACACACGATTTAGGTTGAAAATAATGGGAATTGCACGATGACAAAATCCGGCACAATTTTTTTAAAATATGTGTTATAACTATAAAAATTTAAGATTTTGGGTGCCCGGATTCTTGATGGTGTTGAATCCATTTTCATCATAAAAGACGAATCAAACACTCCAAAATTGTCATTTTTTAAAATTCTCATTTTTTTGAAAAAAAATTACCCGATTCAGGTCATCGAGGCAAATTTGTGAGATCGGTACACAATGCCATTATTTATGAGTCATATATATATATCTATATATATAATACAAAAAGTTAAAATTCTAAAGAATTAACGTCTAGACATTATGAGTATGTTGGAGACTTTTCAATATTATTTTTATGAAAGATAAATTTATTTATTTTAACCTCAATTTAAGGTGGTTGAAACCTTTAATATGAAATATTTATTAGATATTGTTGATTTCAAAAGTAATATAGATTTTCTCTCATATGTAAACTTTTTTATTTTAATAGAAAACTACAAAAAAAATTTACAAAAAAAATTTCTTTTATAAATTTTCTCTCATCCCCTATGTCAAATAAAACTAGATGAATAAAATATGGGTCAAGATTTCCATCTAAAATAAATTCCATCATGCTTAGTGCATGTGTTCACCATAATGGAGTTTCATACAAATAAAGGTTAGATTTAAACTAGCTCCTAACCGTTAAATATAATGTATGGCTTTCAAATTAGTTGCTATAAACACTCAATATTTTCAAATTGACATCTTCATAGTCTCCACAAAATAAAATTTGAATCCAAATGTTTCTAGAGTGGCTAAAATAAAGGGAAACTCAACACCTCCAAAATATTCACACAAAACTTTTTCGTTAAATGAATTGTTAATAATTTTTGTATATTCTAAAACAACCTTTTCCCAAATTTGGTTCTATGTTAATCTCAAAGTTAGAGATAGTTAGATTTGAAGATGGTATAAACAATCAAATGTAGAAAAATGAATTAAAATTCCAAATATATAATTTTTATATATAAATTGTGCTCATGTATGCGTATTCTTATCATTGCCATTTTAATTTTCATGAAAAATATATTACATAATTTTTTTAGTGAACTCTTTGGGAAACTAAATAATTGAATATTTCTTAAAAAAACATATAGAGTTGTAGAGAATAAAGTGTTTTTATGCACAATCCCTTTTCAAAAATTATTTTGTTATTTAATTTTTAAATTATGAAATTATTTTGTTATTTTTATATTTAATTTTTAAATTATGAAATTCGTTATATCATTCCAATTAGGAGGCATGTTATTAGAGAAACATAAATGGGTATTAGAATTATGAAACAACCATTTTTTGTTTTAAAGGTTATAGGCCTTAATATCCTCTAGTGTACCCTATAGTTTTTTCCCCAAAAAATTAATGATTGAAAATTTATAAAGACAAGGGTTTTGTTTTATTATCTTGATATATTTAGCAAGAAAAATGTATTAAAAATAGTAAGAACAATTAGTTTTATAAAAACCATTATATATATATATATATATATATAATCTCCACAATTGACTCTATATGTGTATGTAGCTTCAAGGAAAAGATCACAAAAAATGATTTCTTCAATTATTTATAGTTGATACAACTATGTTTTTAGGCCTACAACTCTACCTAGTGAATACAAGTCATCACGTACATAAGATTCCCAGTTGGAGAAATTTAAATTTGAAAACGCGTCTCCATGTTTCTTGCACTAAAATGGATGGATATGGTGGGTGGGTAGTCAGACGGTGGGACATAGAGGGGCCAAGACAAATAAAGAGGGAAATAAATAGAGAAATGGGTTGGGGGTTAGGGAATAATGAGTTAGTGTGTGAGGGAAGATAATCAAAAGAGGCGTGAAAGGAGGGGAATGAATATCGTCATTACTCACAAAGTGAGGAAGCAAGAGACCACGTTGGAGTGGTGTTGTTTTAAATGGGGGACTATGAGAGAGAGTGAGAGAGTGAGAGATAGAGAGATATTGCATGTTTGATTAAGTGAGTGTTTGTGTGTTTGTCAGTGTTGGTGTCTTCTTGTAGCAATGGTTAGAAAATATAGCTTAAAAATGGGTTTCTAATAGTCCAACACACAAATTTTATGACGTGTTTTATGAACCCTAAGATCATTGCACTTTCCTAGTTTAATGTATCATAGTTTATTGTAATCTCACCTAATCTAGCTTAATATAACCCAACCATCCTAACGTAACTAACCTATCCTACCTCATCATAACTTCACTTAGTCAAACCTAGCCTGCACTTTCATAATTTACACTATTATAGCCTTACATAACATACCCTAGCCTAAAATACAGTAGCCTACTCTTATAATAATATAAACTCCATTATACTAGATACGCTTAGCTTATCCTTGCCTGACTAGAGTAGTGTAATATCACCATACCTTTCTTAACTGAACCCAACCTCATTTTTTTAAACTAATGTATACTAATCTACCATAGCCTAACCTAACACTACAATAGCTTAAGATAACTTATCATAGCTTAAGATAACTTATCATATGTTAATCTACCTACCTTAATCGAGTGCAACCAACCCTGCGCAAGCCTAGTCTACATTAACTTATCCTACCATATGCTAACCTAGTTTAAAACACCTTGATCTAAGATACCCTTAAATATCCTAGCCTAAACAAACCTTATCCTACCTTGCCTTAACCTAACCTTACATAGCCTAACATTCTCTACCCTAACATAAACTATTCTAACTTAACCTAGATATGCTAGTTAACCTTATTCTTGCCAAACCTTAAGCCGAAGACTCTAAATAGTAATTTTATGTCTAAATTGTCAAACATAAGAATGTTTCATTATCTTAATGATAAATCTTTAAAACCAAGCTTGATCCCTAAGTCCCATACCAAAATCTAACATGATATATCCTCACATAAAGAGAAACATCATATCCACAAAATTATAATCTAACGATATATAGTTTTACTCAATTTTTTTTCTTATGAAATAAAGAATAATATATTCATTATGATATTTGAAGTAAAAGATATACACTTCTAATTAAAATAAAAAACAATATATGAACACTAAAAATATGACATTAAATATAAATTTTAAATATACATTCCACATAATTATTAAAAAAATCCAACAAAAAAGAGTAACATAATTAATAAATCTATTAACAAATTATAAAATACGATTTTATATTTATTGAAAATATATTTTATATATAAATATTTAAATTAAAATATAACATATGTTTTATAAAAAAATTCCATATAGAATAAAAATATAAAAAATTATTTTAATCATATAATTCATAAAATAAATATAAATTATAAATATTAATAAATACTCTAAACATTAAAATCACTAACATTTTAAAATCATCATAAATATACAATAAAAAGAATAGAATAGTCTCTCAGGGATTCATTGAAATCACAATTTTGACAAATGAGCTCTTCACAATCAAAGTGCTCCACGAGTTTATGATAATGTTGAATCCATATATGCAGTCAAAAAACCAATTGGAACATCACAAATGAAGATTTGATTATAATAATATTGGTCGGATTCCAGAGATTCATTGAAATCACAATTTTGACAAATGAGCTCTTCACAATCAAAGTGCCCTGCGAGTTTATGATGATGTTGAATCCATATATGCAGTCAAAAAAATGATTTAAACATCACAAATCCAGGTTTGATTACAATTTTCGTGGCTGGATTCAAACCAAAATCTATGAAAAATTCAAAAATTCACTTAAAAACTACTAAAAAAATAAAATAGAATATACATATATTAGAAATATAAATAAAAAAACAATTCAACATAAAGAACAAAATTTTAAGTCTTTTGTGAAAACGTTAACTGTTTTTAGTAATGATAAATAAATATATACAAAACTAACCAATATCACTTATTAATGTAAAAATGAGTAAGGAATATTGTATTTCAAAATTATTTTATAGATTACATATTTTACAAAAACGATTGATCTCATTGTTCCATTAATGGAATCATTTCTGGTCCAAAAAAACAAATCAGCATAAGCATAGTACATAATTTTTGGTCACACAAACCTAATAACCAACATATATGACTACTTAAAAAAATAGAGTTAACAGGCTATGTAAACGAAAATTGAGACTAAAATAGAGAGAAAAATACCTTACATAATTTTAGTTTTCTAAGAAATCTTCCATTTCCAAATGAGGTTAAGAAATTGTTGCAACAATTGCAAAAAGAAACTTCAATACACAAGAATGCATGACGATTCAACATTATAAATTTTGGATACATTTTAATTGGTGTTCCGCCATTGTATTTAAAAAACTTTAAAATATGGTTTAAAGAATACTAAGCCTACTAAAATACACATATGCTTCTTATGACAATATTGGAATTGAAGGTTCCTATGGATGTGTGAGGGATAAATACAAATAAATACGAGCACCTACAACATAACAATAAATAGCGAGTATGACTCGCTTGTATTCTTCTTGTCCGTTAAATTCAAACAATGATGGTTATTCACTCAAATTTCGCTAGTGGTTAAGCCGTTGTTATGATATATGTAATAATAGTTGATTACATCGATGGTGTTCTCTCTATGGATTTGGGTTATCAAACACTATTCACCCCAGAGAATGAGAACACATCTTTTTCTTCATTTATCCAATTAATTTTGAACATGTGGCGATAACACTGCTGCGTTCTTTTCACCAATGGCTCCTGGCCAGCAGCACGGACATTTTTCAATGAGGCAGAAGTAGACACTAAATGTTAATTAATGGAGGGATATAACGAGTTTTTTTAATTAATGGCGTTGATCCCATAAACAAAACATATAAAAATAGTATGTTACAAACTATAGTAATTAATGGTTTAACACATTTCTATAATTACATATTGTGACACTAATTCTATTATATAGACTATCGTGGCAATCCCATTGGAACCACGGACAGCATGAACGCCTTCTTAGGTGGAATTTCTTATGGTTTCCTTTCCTTCATGAATGACTCCACACCCTGGTCACCACCTAGCTCTTCTCATTGTTCCAATATGAGTAGTGGAATTTCTAGACTTTCTTCATCTTATCTGTGAAATTCAGTAGTCCACTGGATTTCCTTGGGGAAATACTCCACTTGTATCCACCTGCTGCTATGAAAATTTATCAAATATTATCTTCAAGTCCCATGCCCTTGTATCCTTCTTTCCCTAAGTGAATTTAATGCTTCCGCTTGAAATCTTCAAACTCAGTCAATGGTAGCACTTTCTTCCAAATTGTTTTATTGTGTTGTGAGTGGGACCTGCTAGGTCTTTAGGAGCACACTGAGGTCCTAACGTTTTTGGATGAAGAAATGGCTCAATAAAGGGTGAGGAAAATGCATGTCAAACCATTCTGGTTAGTAAAATTTGCAGCGAGTTATGTTCTGCTTTTTAAATTCCAGCAATTTTTTTTTTAAAGAGGCATTGCTCTTCCATTTTGATTTTAATAGTAGTGTCTTCACGATGAGTTATTGGAATCTTGGTAATATATTTGTTGAAGGAAGTATTTTTCATTGATTTTTTTTTCCACTTTGGAAGTTAATAAGAAAAATTATAACAAATTTATGAAGCTGAAATGTCGAGAAGATGCAATTTTGGAAGTTAATAAGAAAAATTATAACAAATTTATGAAGCTGAAATGTCGAGAAGATGCAATTTTAGGAATTTAGGAAGTTTTTTTTATCTCTTATTAACACTGTTGTTGAAAATTCCAAAAATTTTGGACACATTAGATTTAATCTCATGTTTATTTATAATTATGTGAAGTGTATGGAGCTTCACAAAACAATAAATTGATAGCATCTTTGGAGCTTATGATAGAATCCAACTTGCTAATAGAAATATAGGGGAAATACAAGGTGACAATGACGAGTGAAAATCCTTAGAGATTTGTGTCATTTTACCGGCATTTTGAGTGAGTGAAATTATGTGATAATTGAGGAGGTTTTCACCACAATTTCATAATTTAAGTCAAATTATATGAGGATATACGCGACTTTTTTTCACTGCATATACATTTCACTTTGAAAATCACTATATCAAGAGATATCATCGCTGAAGAGTCTTAGATAATAGAAATCAACTAAAGAATATAGACAATTATATTCTCTAAGACACTTCATTATTATTCTTTTAAGCGTGGATGAAAATTATTACATTCTTTGACCATTTTGACTGTATTTTGACTGTTCCCTCACTTCGTAAAGGAAGGTTTACTAGAAGTGAAAAGCTTTATTCATTGAGTCTCCCTCAATCTTTACAATAGTTTAATACATTTAAAAAAAAAATTAAGCGCATACTGAAACCTAGTTTAATATACACTGTAACTTTAAATATGTAATCCATAATTTGGCGGAAACATATGAAATTTGTTTAGGAATCAACTACACACTATGAGAGTATAAAGAACAGAGGCACAATATTCAAACGAAATGGCACAAGGTGTAATCTATAAGAATATTTTTTTGAAATAAATCGCCATATAAATAGTGAAGAAATGGAACCCAAATTTTCAATGGAATAGTTGATCTTCGAGGAAAAGTATATGTTAGTCTCAAAAAATTTAAACTAACATTGAACTGTGGAGACAAGATAACAGTATATGATGGACATCAGTATTTTCCATAATGAAATCATTATGGGTTGTGTGCAACAATTACTTACTGACAACAGAAAGAAATAAAATAGGGTTTACTATCGACAATAATATCAAATACCATCTTTCAATAAAATAGTGATAAATTATATCACTTTAGTAATTATCGATATATAAAGCGTTTGATCAACAAAGACTATGTCACACAAAAATGGTATGATCCTTTAAATATGCCCTTAAAATCATGTTATTGAAACTTGCATTGTTCAATCCTTCAAATCCTCATGCTACCACAACCATGGCTCGCTTCCTTGGGTTCTTCATTCCCATTCATGTGTCATCCTTTTATTTGTTTCCCTCTACTATTAGATTTTTTGAATCCGTCAACTCTGTTCGATTCAAACTAATAAAAAAAAATTAAGAAAGTTATTAAGTGGCACGAAAATGTGTAGGGGTTGACTTAAGTTGATTACTACAATAGAATAGTTCCCAAATGATTATTAGTTGGAGGATATTTTTTATTTAATTTTGGCTAACACATACATAATATAATAATTTTTTATTGGTATTTATAGGGTAGTTTGACATTCTTTCTTTTACTACCAGATTCAAATCCTAACAATGTCGATTGTTATTGTATTCTTTCGATACCCGTGTTCAAATCTTGACAATGTAGATTTTTGTTAATCATTCTTTAGATACCCGTATTTTAATCCTGGCAATGCAAGGGCGATGATGTTTTCCTCTTTTGGGTTCATCTTTAAAATAAAAAACAACTCTCAACAGTTGGCATGAAAATATAGAATATAATTTTTACTACTACTTTGAGTGCGAGGTTCTTATTATTTCTTTCATTATTGAGGAAAATGTGAAGTGTTTCTGAGTAATTAAAAAAAAAAAATATTATTTTTATGAGTTAAATTTAGTGGGGGAATATTTTTCGTTTTATATACGAAGCTTTGAATTCGATTCATAAATCAATTATTTTATTATATATTATATTGAAGGCTTTTTTTTGGAGAGATATGATAATATTTTAGTGAAATGAAATTAAGAAGAAAATTCAAATTTTAATTTGAAATTGAAGATGATAATGGTCAAAATTTATTGAGATTGAATTTAGTCTCTTTTTTTTCTCTAAAAAGGCAAGTCATTATTTGATTTCTTTAATTTTTTTTAATTGAAAAATTTTAGAGAAAAAAATTCTCAATTTGCCAAAAATTTGATAAGTTAAAACATTAGGAAGGTAGGTATTGTAACAAATATTTGAATGATTAGCACATACTGGCTTCATCTTAGAGGTCTCTTTTGCAGGTGCATGAGTAACACTTTCTCAAACTTGCTCATCAAGCACTTTTTTTAACACAAAGTGCATGTGCATCTTCTCCTCTTTAGTTATCTCTAACTTCCTTCTCAACTCTATATTCTCAATTTGAAGAGCCAAATTTTTCTCTTCAAGCTGTTGGATACTCTTTTCGCAGCCCATCTTGCAACTTGGTCAACTTGTGCTCTAATACCATACTGATCTGAAAGTGGAATAGGTGATTTATGCATCTCTTTCCAAAATCAAATGCAACAAAAACTAGGACTGTGTTGATGCTTTCCACACATGCAAGTGGATATTCTTAAGCAACATGTTCATTTAGTGTCCCTTCAAAAATGAAATAAAAATGAAGTACATAAGGTATGTTGATGACTATGTGGCTATTTCCCCTTCAAGGAAATGTTCTCCTCCAGAGAACTCTCACATAAAAACAATATGGCAACTTGCAATCACCATGTAAAATACAACAGTACAAGAAGTCTTACACAAAGACCCTGGGCCTCATCTAAAAATGAGAGTACATGTAAAAAAAAGGACATAATCCAAGCTTACATCATCTAGACATAGAGAGAAAAATTTCCAGGAGTTGAACTCTACAAGTATCAACTACTGAAAATAAATTATGAAGGTTAAGAAACCCCTACAAGGTCTTCTTCATGCTCAACACCCTCAGAAAATGCTACCAATCCTTATTTAATACATGCATCCCTTAGCCTCTAACCTATGAAAAGACCATTTAGATGTGCTAAAAACATAAAAACGATGACAACAGTGGTCTCCGAGCACCTAAAAACCCCGAGATATCCCCTTTCTAAGCTCAAATTGGGGAAAATTTAAAAGGTTATGAGCTCCAAGCTCATCCATGGCCTTGATTGTTAACCATCCTACAATTTCTCCCTTATGGCTAATGATCCTATAATTTCTCCCTAAAAATCATGAATTGAGCAAAATTTTTTCCCTTTGAAGGTTCAATTTGTTGGACCATTAATTTTCCTGTGACACCTTAGGGCCAAAAAATGTGGATGTATGGGCCATGGGGCCAAGCGCTATGTTAACCACTCGCCCTTCCTACCATGCCCATTTTCCTTCAGTGTGAGGTCACATGGTGGTCATGGATCCTAGGGTTGGCCCTCCATCCATAGTTCCCTTCCTGTTATCTCGACACTGTGCTCAAGTGTTTGTGCATGCGTCTGGGGCTAGGCCATTAGGGGCTAGCCCCCTTCACCATATTCTGTGCTTAACACTTTAATAAAATTTTTGCCATAGATATAAAAAGGAAAATGTAGAAATATAGTGGTAATTCTTGTGGTTTCTTGGTGGGAGGTCATGTGTTCACCTCCTGTGGGCTCGCAACCTTCATAATAAACTTTTAAACTATTGTGCGGAGCCCACATGGCTACCTACCAGACAGTTAGAGAATAGTTACTCCCTCCCTAGAGATAAAACATGTCAATGGGAAAAGAAGCCAAGGAAGGAAAAAGGAAAAGTTGGAGGCATCTGGGAAGTACTTTCATTGCACTTAATGTAAGTACTTTCACATTCATTACCTACCTGTTAGTTACCTATACCAATAGGTTTCATGTTTCATGCTTGGCAGGGGAAGTGCCAATATGATCTACTTTGGTGATGCAAAGATCTCATATCTTTGTGGAAGACACATATCTACAGTTGTTTGATGATGTCCTACTTCTGAATGGGTGATCCAACAGCCTAAGCTGGGTCATGCCATATTTCAATTTTTTGTTGTAGACTAGAGAAAGAAATCTGTCCAAACTGTTCAATCTTGGCAGATAAGTAGTTAGGTAGAGAATGAAGGTTCCCAACTGTTTAATCTGGGGCCTTGGAAGTAATAAGGCTAGCCTTAGATAGAGAATCAAAAGGAAATGCCAAAGGAAAAGAAAAGGCACATGAGGGTTTGCAAGTCTAAGTGCACCCTCCTTGAAGTAACAAAAAATGTTAGGCAATAGAATGGGTAGGTAGATGGGGTTGCAGAAGCATGATTTCTTTCATATCACTGGCCTAAGCAAAAGAAACACATGGTGACCAGTGCAGATCTTCCTATTCAGCAGTTTTGTAGCAACAAAGTGAAGCATGTCTAACTTCCCAATCATCCCCCATCAAACTCCTTACTAACATCCCAATACCACCTTTGTTCATAAGGGAAGTCAAACTCTTTTGTTGATTCTTGTTTCATAAAGAGCCACATTTCCTGTGTAAAAGTCTTTGCATTTTTATCTACTCTCCTAACTAAGTTTGTTTCCTAAAAAACTTAGTCTTTGCTTCCTCTCTTCTATATCTCCCATCCAATACTAACTACTAACTCTATCTACACTTAACTCCCTATGTTCCCCTTTCCCTATTACTATAGCACTATGGTGTATAAAAACCCCAAAAATATGTATATTCCCTTTCCCTTAGGCAATATAGCCTTATAGTTTCAAAGGATGGAGCACCAAGAGATTTAGGCGCGAGTTGCAAAAAAGCGCCAATGGCGAAATCTTGGGATTAAACCAAGATCTGCTTCGTTTAATAGCCTCAACCCATTTTTGCGAATAAATGCCAAAAACCCATATTTTTCTTGATCTCCAAAGTCCCGCCCAGGCGCGCTTTTCCATAAAAATCATTTATTTAATATCAGCGCCCCACTGTATCGCCCGATCACATCAGTGCCCTGTCGACCGTCGGATCTGGGCCCTCCCATCCGACGGCTCCCTGCGATTTCGGACCGCTCCCGATGGCGGTAGGTTACCTCCCGAAAAGTGTCAGACCATGACGTCAGGGCAATGGCACGCGTCGCTCCCAGGTTGTATCGGGAGGCCGCCTGCCAAAACCGCTCCCGTACTATAAGTGGTCCGATGGAACCGCTTACTGCTTTTGTTTACCGCCTGCCCACGCCTGCCCACGCCATGCCCAGTAGACCCTGCATCAGCGCCTAGCCTGCCATTGCTCCACTCTGTCCGCCACCTCATCAGTCCCCGTGGACCACTCACTGGCTGCCACGTCACCTTTCTGTACCCGACCCCACCCGATGACGTCATGCTGACGTCATCCAAAAAACGCGCCAAAGCCCAAAATGTTCATATTTGGCCAAAAATCACGGTTTTTTCGCACCTTTCGACAAAAGACCACTGTGCTCCCTGCATGCAATTTCACGACCATTTCGCCGCCAACCTGCTGAAACTCACTCCAGAGCCATGGCCGCCTACAAGTCAACTTGAACTGAGCCTCCGCCATTACGCTGATACCAGGTATTTACTACATTCTTCCTGCGCCTGGTCTATTCCATTCTGCGCTGTTAAAACACCGTTAAACTGCCAATTTCACCAAGAATATAAGTTGAATTACCCTGCAACTAAGTCAATTGCCCTCATATCAGCCAATTGTGCCCTGTTGTACCTCAGTTACCCTGTTGTCACTGCAAATCCTCCAAGTTTATATCAACCTACTGCGCAAGTATTTCATTTGCCTGCAATTCACTAAAATTCTGTTTAAAACACACAAAAATCATGCAAACACCAATAGCATTGAACATTGCACCTCTAAATGCCCCACAAAGAGAGCTAGAGTGGCTGCCCTTGGCTGACAGAGACTACCAAATGGCAGAGGGAATCCCAGACTACAGCAAATACCACATTCATGTACTCAATGATCTTAAAGCCAAACATCTCAGTGGAAATGACATTCTAGGGATTTGGGACTCCAATTTGCCTATTTTCAATCTCCCTCAAGTCAATATCCTCCCAGATTTGATACATTGATGCAGTGCCAACTATGACCCATGTCAGAGAGCTGTCCTCAATTCCTCAGGCTCAGTTTTGTTCCATGTCACCCCTGAGGCCATAAATGAAATGCTACACTTTCATACTACAAAGCCATTGACTCCTCTCTCCATGATGGATTTGATAAAGAAAGGAGGCAAGCTATGCAGTGCCCAGATTTTAAAGATCAATCAATTATTCATTCAATCAGGCTCTGAAACTGTGAGGACTCCTCCCATTGGAAATGTATATCTCAATGAGTTGGGCAAAATGCTTGTGGATATGATCAGTTATGTCCTGGGATACAGAACATCTGAGGATGTTGATGAAACCATTCTGGCCATGATGTCCATCTTCTCCCCTGGAAAGCCTCCTGTTGTTCACTATGATTATGCTGCCTACATTGCCAATAAGATTCATGAGCAATTGATGAATCTAGATAGGGAAAGGATATTTAGATACACTTCTTACATCTATCACTTGTTCCTATTCTATCAGCCTGATAGCTTCCCTATTACTCTCAAGAAGTTTGATGCCCAAGGGAACCAAAGGTCTGTAGTATTTTGGTCTTCAGTTTTCCATCACATATCTTTTTCACCATATAACTACTGTGAATTCATAGACCTGTTTATCCATCCAGCCATGTACTTGCTGTTGAGTGCCCCTCCTCCAGGATTAACAGATGAGATGCAAAGAATCCTTCAGCTCTCAAAGGCCTACAGCATTGCGGATTGGTACTTTTACCAACACCATACAGTGATCAGAATATATGGTTGTGAGTTAGCCCCATATAGGCTACCAAGATATGTCCCTATGAGACTCTTTGCCTTAGAGTATTTCAGACAGTTTGGAAATGCAGACATGGTCCATTTCCACAGCAAAAATAAGAAGGTACAACTAAAAGTCAGAAATCAGCTAGGCCCATTCATTTATAATAAAAGAGAAGAGGCATGGCAAGAAGCAGATAAGATCCTGCAACGCCTCAGGTTGCAAACCAGTTTCCTCTGGATACCCTATGATCCCAATCATTTCATTAGTCTTAGAAGGGTCAAGTATAAGTTGGCTAGCTATGATCATGTCAGGCTGCCTCATATTGAAAAATATGCAAATCTGTTAAGATGGAAAGAGGGCACATTAGAAGACGCAAGTACTAAAGAGGAAATACTACAAAAAGAAGCAAAGAATCTTGAGAAGGAAGCTGACTTGGAAAATTGTGGGCAGGTTTCCTCTTCTTATCAAATTCAACTTGGAGCATCTACCTAATCCTCTACAGCCCCCCAGCAGGCAGCTCAAACTACTCCTCAGACAGCCAGCACATGCAAAGGAAAAGACATGGAGCAAGAGCAGCCACTCCCAACAGCAGAACGACAGAAAGAGCAGCCCAAACAGCAAGAAGAAATGGCTGAGGCCCCTATATCTACAGAGCAACAGGCTCAAGAAAGTGTGCCTCCAAGGCAGGAAACAGTAGTGGATGCCTCGGTGCTCCAAACTCCATTGAATGAAGAGAGAACCAGAAAGAGGGATAGACAGTAGGAAACTCCCCTCACTACATCAACAAGTCAACAAGGGGAGAAAAGGCAAAGATTAAATCCTCTTTCTGAAGAAGAGATGCCTATTGGGCCATCCATGGGTATGGGCCCCCCCAGCATGGAAGCATCAGCCAGTTCCTTCCAATAGGAACAAGAAAGAACACTTGGAGGAGAGGTCAGCTCCTCAAGCCAGCAAAGAAGGGCAGAATCCAGTATAAAGCAGCAATTCATTGACATTAAAAAGAGGAATGAGCCAGTTAGACTCCAGCTATACAATCACTTACTCAAAATGGCTCCCACAAACCAGCAGAGGCTTATGTCAGCATATGACATAACAGAGGGGAAGATGAATATGAGTCATTTCATTGCTACTATGCTGCAGCCACAGTCAACTACAGATTACATAAGAACCAACTTGGAAGTATTTGCAAAGGACATCCACCCAGCTACAGATTACATAAGAACCAACTTGGAAGTATTTGCAAAGGACATCCACCCAATGGACCAGATAGAGCTTCATAAGCAAACGGGTGAGATGGTCTATTCCACTCTTGCAGACAAAACCTTCCTTGCACACAAATTGCAAAATAGCCTCCATAATACCACTGCCCAATTAGAATTGGAGAAAGCGTCCTCTCAAGCCAAAGACAACAAGATTAGGTCTTTGGAAGATATCATTATAGAGCTTGGGCATGACCCAAGTGATCCCAAAGCTGTGCAGGCATTACTAAAGGAAAAAGAGGCAGATATAGCAGCTTTGAGGAAGATGGTCAAAATTCCAGAAACCCTTCACCCTCAAACAGAAGATGTTGCTCAGCAGAGAAAGGACCAAGATGTAGCAGCCATGCTGCTAACACTACACAAACAATTGGTAGAAACAGAGGGCGCATTACAGGCAGCCCTGAAACAGAAAGAAAGAGGTCAGACATCTCAGCCCCCTCAGCCAGTGATTGACCTTGAGGAACCTCCTCAAATTATCAGACCTCCCACAGAACAAACAACTGGGACAGGCCCTTCAACATCAACACCAAATACAGTAGCAACACCAGCAACAACATCAGAACAGGCACCAAGCCTTGATATGAAAAACATGATGAAAGAACTTCAAGTTCTAGAGGCCCAGATGGCAGAACTAAATGAAGCCAAGGAAAAATTGGCTACACTTAATGAAAAGTATGACAAATCAAAGCAAACTGTAGCTGAAAAAACAAGAGAGGTAAAGGCTCTTGAGAAGAAGATAAAAGAACTGGAGAAAGAGCTCTCTCTTGACAAAGTGGTCGCTGAAATCAAGAAAGTCTTGTGGGCCAATATTGGTCAGTCTATAACAGATCAATGGCAATATATTGAAACCATTCATGAGCACATAGATCTCATAGGCAGGGCCCACAAGGAAAGTCAAAGAGCAAGGGCATCTCTAGGCACTATGCCTGAGATAGCCAATAGGATGATCAATGTCCTTAACAACCGCACAAGCCCTCAGCTGGCAGCCATGGGTATCTCCAACAGAACTGACACCATCTTACTAGTAAAAAGGGTGCTCACTTTGAGAAATCTGGTGCAAACATTGGATAGAAGGTGCCAGGAAATGCAGACAGAGGTGAACAAATTCACAGAGAAATTTACAACATTGCATAATAGAGGCCTTCCCAGCCTACTAAACAGTGCAGGTAGGTTTCTATCCCATGAAAACTATGCCAAGAGGGTAAATACATTTGCTACAAATCAGATCACTGCAGCATCAAGTACCCCAGAGGAAACAGGGCCTGCATCTGGGCAGAGTCTCCATGACAGAATAGAGAATTTGTTTTTTATCATGAATGAGATTAGACATCTATTTGAAGTACCTCCAAATTACTACAAATATACTGAGGCAGATGAAACCTTAGGCACAATTTTGAGACATCAGTTGCCTACTCAGGAATGGTGGACAAGCATGATACAGACATTGCTGTGAACAAACAGATTTTTCACCAAATTTTTGTACATCAAATTATAAGTCATCATGTTCAGAAAATTGATACATTCATTATGACTGGAGAGGAGTGGACAGAGCCAACTCAGCAGACAAATTTGGCCACTAAAGCAACACCGACAGATGCAGATGACAGGGCTGAGATAGTCGCACCTCGACCAAGCCATAAAGAGCATATCATTCAGAATTAATGCAAAGTGCTCAACCGACTCACTGGCCTCCAAAAGTCAAAAAGGTTTCTGACAGGACTGAAGGGTATTCATTGTATATTTAGAATAGCAATAACTTTTTTATCTGCTATTCTGAAAGTTGGTAAACGCAGTTATTGAGCAAATGACTCAGCGTTCAGATATTTTGTAAAACCGATTGTATATATATCCCCTCGCATAAGCTTGCTGGGGTTGTTGATTTTCTCTTCTGGAGAACTTATGCTGTAAATTTCAGACTTTTAATACAGGGAGCTGATGGAATTTCTAAAGTTCTGAGTTGTTCTGATGTGTTGTGGTGTGATTGCTTACTGTTACAGGATTCTTGCATATTTCATGGCACAATAAGTTTCCTAAACCTTCTTGTTATGTATTTCATTCTATCATAATCCGCTCATGCTCTATATTTCACAGTTTAATAGCACATAAAAAGAATAGTTCAGGATTTGTTCATTAAATACCCTGAACTCAATCTATGCTGTTATGAATGTTTCCTCCAGTATTAGTTATGAAAGTGTAATTCTTAGTTGCTTCACCTTCAGACTAAAACTTCACAGTGAGTATTATTCAGGAATTCAAATCCGCTCCTGAGTGATATATTCCTTTCTCACATCACCAGCTTACTAAAAGACTCTTAGTTGCCTCTCACTGGCTAGACATATTTCATTTTCACAATTTTAAGTTTGTTTCATGATATATCAATATGGCCCTGCAGTTTTATCAATCTTACTCAATATCTCAAACAACCCATAATCACAGACTCCATTGCCCAATGGACTGAACCTTCTGAAGATCTCATCTCAGCTACTGGAAGACATCATTCAACCAAAACTTTAAACAAAACTCCCACCTCATAACTAGCCTAAAATCCTCAAGAACAAAGTTAAAACTAAAAGAAAGAGCCCTCTCTGATTACAGGTGGGCTAGAACCTGTAATCCAAAGCTTGGTTAGTGGTTACCTCGGCTGTATTCCCTCAGGAGTCAAAGGGAACAACCTGGGAGTTAACATAAATGGCGACTCCACTGGGGACCTGAATCAAATTAAAATCCCCTGTCTGATTCTTAATACTGTAGATAAAGCCTGAGTGACAGCCAGACAGCCTTGGAAACTGCCTCTGCTTTGCATTTGCAGAAGTATATAAAAGTTGTCTCAGTCAATCTTTATGCAGTCTTAAGTTCCATACAGTTGTGTTATACCTGATCAGTCCTTGTCAAATATCACTATCTTCTTAGAAAGTTCTCCTAAAGAAAATCACAGAAACTGGCTCCTAAGAAGAAAACTCGCTATACAAGATCTAACCCAGATCCAGATCCATCACCTGAGTTCCAAAATCCAAACTTGATTTCAAGAATCCTTAAGAGACACAAATCAGAAGGGACTTTATCAGATTCAAGTTCTGAAGCAGGATGTCAAACTAATATTCCAACCCCTGCTAAGGTTTCTCTACATCCTCATACCACCGTTCCACAATCTCATAGTTCTTCATCCACTTCACAAGGTGTCCTTTCAACCCTTCCATCAACTACACATACCCTTCTCATCCCCTTTCCTCCACTTGCCCCATTAGTTCCTGTTATCCCTATTGTCCCACCAAACATGGCTAATAGATATGCTCCACTGCAGTTACCTGCCAATCCAGGGCCTATGCCCCAAGATTATCAAAGCAAGATTTCATATTTTGATGGTACTGGCTCTTAGCCAGCCCTTCAACATACTAAGAAAATGCAGGACTACTTTGAAAATTATGAGATAGATGATGATGGGGTTAGAATGAAAATTTTTATGCAAAGCCTAACAGGAGATGTAAGATCATGGTTTAGGTCACTCCCAAAAAACTCCATAGCTGACCCTAAAGCCCTGTATCAAACCTTTATCAACAGATGGGAGAAGAAAAAGGATCCACTTCATATTTTATCTGAATACAATACTATCAAAAGAGGTCCCCAAGAAACTGTCTTGGACTATTGTGCTCGGTTCAACAATGTCTACAATGCTATTCCCCAAAATCTCAGACCCCCACCTGACCTAGCTCTATACACCTTTCCTGATGGGTTTGATTCAGATATGGCATACCAATTAAGAGAAAGGGCTCCCCGAACTTTAGCTGAGATGCAAGACATAGCAGTTAGTGTAGAAGCCAACCTGATAGCTAGGAGAAATAGGACCAGAACTGAAAGAAAGACTACCTTCAAAGAAGAGCCTTCAGGCTGGGATCAGAAATTAGATGCAATAATCACTGGTATGCATAGGTTAGGTGACAGAGTAGAATCAGTTGAGAGGAAATCATCATGGGAAGCACCACAGAATAATCCTATCAGGAATCCCAATTTTAGAAGAAATCAAAATCCTAATGTTGGCAAGGCCAACCCTGAACCAGAAATTAGACCTCCATTCCAAGAAAACTATGCTGAAGCATCCACTTCTAACGAGCAGATAGATGATACCCACATCAATTTGATGGGCCTCAACAATGATCAGCAAGTTTTTCTGAGTCAAGAAGATCATGAAGATGAAGACATCAAGCAGTTCCAAACCAAGTCAGGTGAATCATTTGATTTCAAACAAGGCTATGACACAGCTGTTTTTGAAGTTCATAAGCAATACAAATTGAGAAGCAGAACTATAAATGTGACACAGCCTGAGAAAACAAAGGATAGCCTGCAGCCTAAGAAAGCTATTGTCACAGAGCCTATTAACAAAACTGATTCAATTACAAATGAAGTAACAGTTGAAGAGGTAACCGAACCATTTCCCTCAAATCAACAACCAATGGTTACACCTCCTTTACAGCACAATCCAAGCAACACTTTCCAAAAGATGAGTAAAAAGGACAAGCCTCAAGATCAGATTGAGAGTCAAGAAGAAAACTTAATTAACAAAGAAAAAGTTGTTAACCAGAACACCAAGATCCAATCTGAAAAACCTTTTGACTTAGAAGCTGAAATTGGTAAATTGAAGATAGCCATTCCTCTGTCAGAGCTAGCCAAGCATAACATTTACAAACAACAAATCAAGAAGTCCCTTCAACTGACTCATAATAAAGATGATGTCAATGTATTGGATGACACCCCAGAACTACTTTTCGGTCCAGAGGTTGATGGAAAGACAGCAGCTACTGGAATCTTACCTTTTTATGTCAGCTTGCATGTTCATGATAAGATATTACACAATGCAATGTTTGATTCAGGCGCCTCTCATAACCTTATGCCTAAGTCAGTAATGGAGAGATTGAATCTAGACATCACAAGGCCATATAAGGACCTATTTTCATTTGACTCCAGCCAAGTTAAATGTTTAGGCTTGATAAAAGATCTATGTGTGTCCCTTGTCCAGTACCCAAATAAAACAATCTTAATGGATGTGGTAGTTGCTGATATCCCACCCAAGTATGGAATGTTGTTATCAAGATCATGGGGAGCCAAACTCCAAGGTTCCCTGCAATTAGACATGTCATATGCCACCATCTCTGTCTTTGGGCAACCCAAGAGGCTATACAGAGAGTCACTCATGAAATACATGGTGAGCAGTGAAGAAAAACCTCAAAATTTCCCTATTTATGCAGTCCATTCTGACATGGATTCTTTCATTCTGTTCAATGATGATATAAGTCCAATGAGTGATGACAAATCTGTCATACTTGAACAAGATCTGCATATGAGTGAGCAATCAAGTTCCCAAGAAATCAAGATTGAGAAATCAATTGATGAGACAATTCTAGAGGACAAACCAGATGAAAAACAAGACCTCCAGCTTATAATCCCAAGTCATAGAGAAGATGTTGAAAATCCCCTAAATCAAGAGATCCTTTGGTTTCTTGAGTTTGATGGATCAGTCAACAAATTAGGGGCAGGAGCTGGAGTGTGGATTCATAACAAACAAAGCAATCATGCAGAAGGTTGAGCCTATAGGCTTAATTTCAGATGTACTAATAATATGGCAGAGTATGAGGCTCTTCTGCTAGGCCTCAAACTGGTAAAATCCTTACAGGCCACAAAAGTTTCAATCGTGGGAGACTCAGACCTTATTATTCAACAAGTGAAAGGCAATTTTGTCACCAATGACAAAAGACTAAGATCATACAGGTTTGCTACCATTGAAATACTCAAAGCTTTCACTGAATTTCAAATGACCAAAATACCTAGGACCCACAACCTTCATGCACATAGTTTAGCTACATTTGCCAGTACATGCAAATTGCCTTTTGAACCCAACCATTGTTTTACAGCTGAGATAAAACACAGACCTTCTGTCCCAAACAATGTCAAAGATTGGCAAGTGTTTGAGGATGACACACAGATAAACAGTTTCTTGACCTTGCAGCATGAATTTTCAGGTTTGAACATTGATGTTGATTCTGTGAAGGACACACAGCCACTGAGTGAACAGGACCAAACAGCTATATCACTCAAAACAGCAAATCAAATACTCTGTCCAACAACCTTTGACAAGGAAAATATACAAGAACTTAAACAATTGCATTTTGATGAAATAACTGGTGTAGAGGCTGAAGTCATATAGCTAAAAGACAATTTTCTACCAACAGGCCTGACTCCGTTGGAGGACATTTTTGACTCAAATGATGTTCCTAGAAAACCAAAAATGCAACCCCTTAATGCTGCCATTGAAGAATGCAACATTGGAACTACTGAAAAACCCAAGATAATAAAATTGTCTGCATCTTTACCCCCTGACCAGAAACCTAAATACATTGACCTCTTTAAAGAGTTCCAAGATGTGTTTGCATGGAGTTATGAGGATTTGAAATCCTATGACACCTCTATTATTCAACACACTATCCCTCTCAAGCCTAATCAGAAGCCATTCAAGAAAAAATTGAGAAGAATAAATCCTATGCTTCTCCCTTCAATTGAGAAAGAGGTAACAAAAATGTTTAAAGCTGGTATCATAGCACCAATCAGGTTTTCAGACTGGATTTCAAACTTGGTCCCCACAAGAAAGAAAACTGGGGAGATTAGGCTTTGTGTTGATCTGAGGAATTTGAATCAGGTATCCCTTAAAGACAATTATCCCTTACCAAAAATGGATCACATTCTCCAAAGAGTGGTGGGGGCCTCAAGAATCTCATTACTTGATGGATTTTCAGGTTTCAATCAGATCCTAGTCCACCCTGATGATCAAGATAAAACATCATTCACAATCCCATGGGGTACTTTCAAGTATGTCAAAATGCCTTTTGGGTTGAAAAATGCAGGAGCTACATTTCAGAGAGCAATGGATATTGCTTTTGCTAAAGAGATTCGTGATTTCCTTGTTATTTACCTAGATGACCTAACACCTTTCTCAAAATCTGACCAAGAACATCTAAAACACTTGAGACAAATATTCATAACAAGTAGAAAACATGGAATTTCCTTAAATCCCAAGAAGTCTCTATTTGGTTTGGAGGAAGGCAAGCTATTGGGTCATATCATTTCAAAGGATGGCATTAGAATTGACCCAGACAGAATACAGGCCATCTTGCAAATGCCCCATCCAAGAAATATTAAAGAATTACAAGCCTTTTTGGGAAAGATCAACTTTTTAAGGAGATTTATCCCAAACTTAGCAGAATTGATCAGATTACTAAACAACATGCTAAAAAAGGATTCAAAAGTGAAGTGGACAATAGAAGCAAATGAAGCTTTTGAAGGTATTAAATTGGCCCTTACCCAAACCCCAGTCTTAACAAATCCTCAATTTGACAGAGAATTTATCATTTTCTCTTTTGCTTCCCAGCATACCATTGCTGCTGTCTTATTGCAGAAAGATGATCAAGGGAATGAAAAACCTATTGCTTTCTTTAGTAGAGCCCTTAGAGATGCACCTCTGAAATATCAGATCATGGAAAAGCAAGCTTATGCTTTGGTCAAGGCCATCAAAGACTTTAGGATTTACATCCTATACTCCCATCTTATTGCTTATGTACCAAATCCCATTGTGAAAGACATACTGACTCAAGAAAACTTAGACGACAGAAGAGGAAAATGGATTGCTAACATATTGGAATTTGACATTGAGATAAGACCTACAAAACTGATAAAAGGGCAAGGTTTGGCTAAATTGATGTCTGAAGCAAACTTCCAAGCCTTGGACATTAACCAACTGGACAATGAACCGAAGCTGGCGACTCCAAATATCAATGTAGCCTTTGAACAATCCCTGTGGTATTCTGACATCTGTTATATATTGCAAAACCTGTGTGCTCCCCCAGGATTGTCCAGAACCAAATCTAGATTTCTAAAAATGAAAGCTTCAAGATTTTGTGTTATAGATGGTAATTTACTATGGAAAAATCATGAAGGTATATTGCTGAATTGTTTGACTATGGATGAAACAAGCAATGTTATGAAAGAATTTCATGCAGGTGATTGTGGTGGACATTTGTACTGGAAGTCCACTGTGGATAAGATATTAAGGGTAGGTTACTATTGGCCCACTCTCTTCTCTGATGTTAAAAATTTTACCACTTCATGTCACAAGTGTCAGGTGTTTGAGGGAAAAAGAAAGTTGCTACCACTCCCCTTAAAGCCTATTGCAACAGAAAGGCCCTTTCAGCAATGGGGCTTGGACTTCATTGGGGAGATTCATCCTTCATCTTCAGGCCAACATAAATGGATCCTGACAGCCACAGATTACTTTACTAAATGGATTGAGGCTGTTCCATGTAGACAAGCAAATGATTCTACTATCATTCAGTTCCTTGAAACTAATATTCTCTCCAGATTTGGTTGTCCTGACAAGATAATAACAGACAATGATGCTGCTTTCAGATCCAAGAAGATGGTGAACTTTTGCCACAAATTCCACATTACTTTGGGCCATTCTACTGCATATTACCCTCAAGGCAATGGTTTAGCTGAATCATCTAACAAAAGTCTTATCAACATCATTAAGAAGATACTGGAAGAGAATAAGAAAAATTGGCATAAGAAACTTATGAATGCCTTATGGGAAGACAGGTTAACAACTAAAAGATCTATTGGGGTCAGCCCATATGAGTTGGTTTATGGAATGGAAGCCAAATTCCCTTCATCATTGGGGGTCCCTGTCATGAAGCTACTTCAAGAAAGTCAAGCTGAACCAAATGACATGCAAAGAAGAATCAATCAGATTATCTGTTTACAGCAAACCAGAGATCAAGTGTATAGCAGAGTTTAGGTCCTACAAGAGAAACTGAAGAAAGCCTTTGATAGAAGAACCAAGGCTGAAGATTTCTTTATTGGTAATAAAGTTCTTAAATGGGATTCAAGAAGGGAAGACAAGGGAAAGCATGGCAAATTTGACTCCCTTTGGAGGGGGCCTCTTGTTATTCAAGCAGTACAAGGAAATAACACTTATTTCTTGAAGAATCTGGATGGCACTGAAGCTGAAGAGGGCCCTGTAAATGGCTGGATGTTAAAGCATTATTTTGACTACTTTCCATGCATATAGCATGGCTCTTCCCTGTACATTATCAGTTGTATATAGTATTTTCTTTCAGCATATAGATAGTTCAGTTTAAGAAGCTTTGTAAATAAGCAGGAAAAGGCTTTTTCAGAAGATCCACAATGGTGACAAATTCCAGTTTTGAAATCCAAAGAGAAAGCTTTCAAGTTTTGAGAAGAAGTCAAAAGCCAAGGTAGTCTGACCTGCTGTTCTTGGTCTTTCTAGTAGAAAAACCATCCCCAAGTGGAGCCACTGTTAGTTACCTATACCAATAGGTTTCATGTTTCATGATTGGCAGGGGAAGTACCAATATGATCTACTTTGGTGATGCAAAGATCTCATATCTTTGTGGAAGACACATATCTACAATTGTTTGATGCTGTCCTACTTCTGAATGGGTGATCCAACAACCTAAGCTGGGTCATGCCATATTTCAATTTTTTGTTGTAGACTAGAGAAAGAAATCTATCCAAACTGTTCAATCTTGGCAGATAAGTAGTTAGGTAGAGAATGAAGGTTCCCAACTGTTTAATCTGGGGCCTTGGAAGTAATAAGGCTAGCCTTAGATAGAGAATCAAAAGGAAATGCCAAAGGAAAAGAAAAGGCACATGAGGGTTTGCAAGTCTAAGTGCACCCTCCTTGAAGTAACAAAAAATGCTAGGCAATAGAATGGGTAGGTAGATGGGGTTGCAGAAGCATGATTTCTTTCATATCACTGGCCTAAGCAAAAGAAACACATGGTGACCAGTGCAGATCTTCCTATTCAGCAGTTTTGTAGCAACAAAGTGAAGCATGTCTAACTTCCCAATCATCCCCCATCAAACTCCTTACTAACATCCCAATACCACCTTTGTTCATAAGGGAAGTCAAACTCTTTTGTTGATTCTTGTTTCATAAAGAGCCACATTTCCTGTGTAAAAGTCTTTGCATTTTGATCTACTCTCCTAACTAAGTTTGTTTCCTAAAAAACTTAGTCTTTGCTTCCTCTCTTCTATATCTCCCATCCAATACTAACTACTAACTCTATCTACACTTAACTCCCTATGTTCCCCTTTCCCTATTACTATAGCACTATGGTGTATAAAAACCCCAAAAATATGTATATTCCCTTTCCCTTAGGCAATATAGCCTTATAGTTTCAAAGGATGGAGCACCAAGAGATTTAGGCGCAAGTTGCAAAAAAGCGCCAAAGGCGAAATCTTGGGATTAAACCAAGATCTGCTTGGTTTAATAGCCTTAACCCATTTTTGCGAATAAATGCCAAAAACCCATATTTTTCTTGATCTCCAAAGTCCCGCCCCGGCGCGCTTTTCCATAAAAATCATTTATTTAATATCAGCGCCCCGCCGTATCGCCCGATCACATCAGTGCCCCGTCGACCGTCAGATCTAGGCCCTCCCATCCGACAGCTCCCTGCAATTTCGGACCGCTCCCGATGGCGGTAGGTTACCTCCCGAAAAGTGTCAGACCATGACGTCAGGGCAATGGCACGCGTCGCTCCCAGGCTGTTAGGGAGGCCGCCTGCTAAAACCGCTCCCGTACTATAAGCGGTCCGATGGAACTGCTTACCGCTTTTGTTTACCGCCTGCCCATGCCTGCCCACGCCATGCCCAGTAGACCCCGCATCAGCGCCTAGCCCGCCATTGCTCCACTCTGTCCGCCACCTCATCAGTCCCCGTGGACCACTCACTGGCCGCCACGTCACCTTTCCGTACCCGACCCCACCCGATGATGTCATGCTGACGTCATCCAAAAAATGCGCCAAAGCCCAAAATGTCCATATTTGGCCAAAAATCACGGTTTTTTCGCACCTTTCGACAAAAGACCACTGTGCTCCTTGCATGCAATTTCATGACCATTTCGCCACCAACCTGCTGAAACTCACTCCAGAGCCATGGCCGCCTACAAGTCAACTTGAACCGAGCCTCCGCCATTGCGCTGTTACCAGGTATTTACTACATTCTTCCTGCGCCTGGTCTATTCCGTTCTGCGCTGTTAAAACACCATTAAACTGCCAATTTCACCGAGAATATAAGCTGCATTGCCCTGCAACTAAGTCAATTTCCCTCATATCAGCCAATTGTGCCCCGTTGTACCTCAGTTACCCTGTTGTCACTGCAAATCCTCCAAGTTTATATCAACCTACTGCGCAAGTATTGCATTTGCCCGCAATTCGCTAAAATTCTGCTTAAAACACACAAAAATCATGCAAACACCAGTAGCATTGAACATTGCACCTCTAAATGCCCCACAAAGAGAGCTAGAGTGGCTGCCCTTGGCTGACAGAGACTACCAAATGGCAGAGGGAATCCCAGACTACAGCAAATACCACATTCATGTACTCAATGATCTTAAAGCTAAACATCTCAATGGAAATGACATTCTAGGGATTTGGGACTCCAATTTGCCTATTTTCAATCTCCCTCAAGTCAATATCCTCCCAGATTTGATACATCGATGTAGTGCCAACTATGACCCATGTCAAAGAGCTGTCCTCAATTCCTCAGGCTCAGTTTTGTTCCATGTCACCCCTGAGGCCATAAATGAAATGCTACACTTTCATACTACAAGGCCATTGACTCCTCTCTCCATGATGGATTTGATAAAGAAAGGAGGCAAGCTGTCCAGTGCCCAGATTTTAAAGATCAATCAATTATTCATTCAATCAGGCTCTGAAACTGTGAGGACTCCTCCCATTGGAAATGTATATCTCAATGAGTTGGGCAAAATGCTTGTGGATATGATCAGTTATGTCCTGGGATACAGAACATCTGAGGATGTTGATGAAACCATTCTGGCCATGATGTCCATCTTCTCCCCTGGAAAGCCTCCTGCTGTTCACTATGATTATGCTGCCTACATTGCCAATAAGATTCATGAGCAATTGATGAATCTAGAGAGGGAAAGGATATTTAGATACACTTCTTACATCTATCACTTGTTCCTATTCTATCAGCCTGATAGCTTCCCTATTACTCTCAAGAAGTTTGATGCCCAAGGGAACCAAAGGTCTGTAGTATTTTGGTTTTCAGTTTTCCATCACATATCTTTTTCACCATATAACTACTGTGAATTCATAGACCTGTTTATCCATCCAGCCATGTCCTTGTTGTTGAGTGCCCCTCCTCCAAGATTAACATATGAGATGCAAAGAATCCTTTAGCTCTCAAAGGCCTACAGCATTGGGGATTGGTACTTTTACCAACACCATACAATGATCAGAATATATGGTTGTGAGTTAGCCCCATATAGGATACCAAGATATGTCCCTATGAGACTCTTTGCCTTAGAGTATTTCAGACAGTTTGGAAATGCAGACATGGTCCATTTCCACAGCAAAAATAATAAGGTACAACTAAACGTCAGAAATCAGCTAGGCCCATTCATTTATAATAAAAGAGAAGAGGCATGGCAAGAAGCAGATAAGATCCTGCAACGCCTCAGGTTGCAAACCAGTTTCCTCTGGATACCCTATGATCCCAATCATTTCATTAGTCTTAGAAGGGTCAAGCATAAGTTGGCTAGCTATGATCATGTCAGGCTGCCTCATATTGAAAAATATGCAAATCTGTTAAGATGGAAAGAGGGCACATTAGAAGAGGCAAGTACTAAAGAGGAAATACTACAAAAAGAAACAAAGAATCTTGAGAAGGAAGTTGACTTGGAAAATTGTGGGCAGGTTTCCTCTTCTTATCAAATTCAACTTGGAGCAGCTCCCTCATCCTCTACAGCCCCCCATCAGGCAGCTCAAACTACTCCTCAGGCAGCCAGCACAGGTAAAGGAAAAGAGATGGAGCAGGAGCAGCCACTCCCAACAGCAGAACAGCAGAAAGAGTAGCCCAAACAGCAAGAAGAAATGGCTGAGGCCCCTATATCTACAGAGCAACAGGCTCAAGAAAGTGTGCCTCCAAGGCAGGAAACAGTAGTGGATGCCTCGGTGCTCCAAACTCCATTGAATGAAGAGAGAACCAGAAAGAGGGATAGACAGCAGGAAACTCCCCTCACTACATCAACAAGTCAACAAGGGGAGAAAAGGAAAAGATTAAATCCTCTTTCTGAAGAAGAGATGCCTATTGGGCCATCCATGGGTATGGGCCCCCCCAGCATGGAAGCATCAGCCAGTTCCTTCCAACAGGAACAAGAAAGAACACTTGGAGGAGAGATCAACTCCTCAAGCCAGCAAAGAAGGGCAAAATCCAGTATAAAGCAGCAATTCATTGACATTAAAAAGAAGAATGAGCTAGTTAGACTCTAGCTATACAATCACTTACTCAAAATGGCTCCCACAAACCAGCAGAGGCTTATGTCAGCATATGACATAATAGAGGGGAAGATGACTATGAGTCATTTCATGCCTACTATGCTGCAGCCACAGTCAGCTGCAGATTACATAAGAACCAACTTGGAAGTATTTGCAAAGGACATCCACCCAATGGACCAGATAGAGCTTCATAAGCAAACGGGTGAGATGGTCTATTCCACTCTTGCAGACAAAACCTTCCTTGCACACAAATAGCAAAATAGCCTCCATAATATCACTGCCCAATTAGAATTGGAGAAAGCGTCCTCTCAAGCCAAAGACAACAGGATTAGGTCTTTGGAAGATATCATTATAGAGCTTGGGCATGACCCAAGTGATCCCAAAGCTGTGCAGGCATTACTAAAGGAAAAAGAGGCAGATATAGTAGCTTTGAGGAAGATGGTCAAAATTCCAGCAACCCTTCACCCTCAAACAGAAGATGTTGCTTAGCAGAGAAAGGACCAAGATGTAGCAGCCATGCTGCTAACACTACACAAACAATTGCGCATTACAGGCAGCCCTGAAACAGAAAGAAGGAGGTCAGACATCTCAGCCCCCTCAGCCAGTGATTAACCTTGAGGAACCTCCTGAAATTATCAGTCCCCCCACAGAACAAACAACTGGGATAGGCCCTTCAACATCAGCACCAAATATAGCAGCAGCACCAGCAACAACATCAGAACAGGCACCAAGCTTTGATATGCAAAACATGATGAAAGAACTTCAAGTTCTAGAGGCCCAGATGGCAGAACTAAATGAAGCCAAGGAAAAATTGGCTACACTTAATGAAAAGTATGACAAATCAAAGCAAACTATAGCTGAAAAAACAAGAGAGGTAAAGGCTCTTGAGAAGAAGATAAAAGAACTAGAGAAAGAGCTCTCTCTTGACAAAGTGGTGGCTGAAATCAAGAAAGTCTTGTGGGCCAATATTGGTCAGTCTATAACAGATCAATGGCAATATATTGAAACCATTCATGAGCACATAGATCTCATAGGCAGGGCCCACAAGGAAAGTCAAAGAGCAAGGGCATCTCTAGGCACTATGCTTGAGATAGCCAATAGGATGATCAATGTCCTTAACAACCGCACAGGCCCTCAGCTGGCAGCCATGGGTATCTCCAACAGAACTGACACCATCTTACTAGTAAAAAGGGTGCTCACTTTGAGAAATCTGGTGCAAACATTGGATAGAAGGTGCCAGGAAATGCAGACAGAGGTGAACAAATTCATAGAGAAATTTACAGCATTGCATAACAGAGGCCTTCCTAGCCTACTAAACAGTGCAGGTAGGTTGCTATCCCATGAAAACTATGCCAAGAGGGTAAATACATTTGCTACAAATCAGATCACTACAGCATCAAGTACCCCAGAGGAAACAGGGCCTGCATCTGGGCAGAGTCTCTATGACATAATAGAGAATTTGTTTTTTATCATGAATGAGATTAGACATCTGTTTGAAGTACCTCCAAATTACTATAAATATACTGAGGCAGATGAAACCTTAGGCACAATTTTGAGACATCAGTTGCCTACTTAGGAATGGTGGACAAGCATGATATAGACATTGCTGTGAACAAACATATTTTTCACCAAATTTTTGTACATCAAATTATAAGTCATCATGTTCAGAAAATTGATACATTCATTATGACTGGAGAGGAGTGGACAGAGCCAACTCAGCATACAAATTTGGCCACTAAAGCAACACCGACAGATGCAGATGACAGGGCTGAGATAGTCGCACCTCGACCAAGCCATAAAGAGCATATCATTCAGAATTAATGCAAAGTGCTCAACCCACTCACTGGCCTCCAAAAGTCAAAAAGGTTTCTGACAGGACTGAAGGGTATTCATTGTATATTTAGAATAACAATAACGTTTTATCTGCTATTCTGAAAGTTGGTAAACGCAATTATTGAGCAAATGACTCGGCGTTCAGATATTTTGTAAAACCGATTGTATATATATCCCCTCGCATAAGCTTGCTGGGGTTGTTGATTTTCTCTTCTGGAGAACTTATGCTGTAAATTTCAGACTTTTAATACAGGGAGCTGATGGAATTTCTGAAGTTCTGAGTTGTTCTGATGTGTTGTGGTGTGATTGCTTACTGTTACAGGATTCCTGCATATTTCATGGCACAATAAGTTTCCTGAACCTTCTTGTTATGTATTTCATTCTATCATAATCCGCTCATGCTCTATATTTCACAGTTTAATAGCACAGAAAAAGAATAGTTCAGGATTTGTTCATTAAATACCCTGAACTCAATCTATGCTGTTATGAATGTTTCCTCCAGTATTAGTTATGAAAGTGTAATTCTTAGTTGCTTCACCTTCAAACTAAAACTTCACAGTGAGTATTATTCAGGAATTCAAATCCACTCCTGAGTGATATATCCCTTTCTCACATCACCAGCTTAGTGAAAGACTCTTAGTTGCCTCTCACTGGCTAGACATATTTCATTTTCACAATTTTAAGTTTGTTTCATGATATATCTATATGGCCCTGCAGTTTTAGCAATCTTACTCAATATCTCAAACAACCCATAATCACAGACTCCATTGCCCAATGGACTGAACCTTCTGAAGATCTCATCTCAGCTACTGGAAGACATCATTCAACCAAAACTTTAAACAAAACTCCCACCTCATAACTAGCCTAAAATCCTCAAGAACAAAGTTAAAACTAAAAGAGAGAGCCCTCTCTGATTACAGGTGGGCTAGAACCTGTAATCCAAAGCTTGGTTAGTGGTTACCCCAGCCGTATTCCCTCAGGAGTCAAAGGGAACAACCTGGGAGTTAACACTACCAATGGAAGTACTTTCATTGCACTTTAGCCTAGGTTACTACAAAAATTCTCCAATCATATTGTTTTGATCATACTTAATCTCCCTAATTGTGAGGCTATTATAAAATAAATAATCTAGCAAATCATTCTAGCATTTAGTATTGCGAGTTTGTAAATTAAAAAATTTCTTGAGTCCTCTATGTGTATGAAGAATAGGAATTTCAAAACTACCTAGATTCCTTTCTATATTCTAGGGGCTATTACACTACTTTAGTAAATTTTCATATTCCAGAAGTTGACTTTAATATTACCTTCTTTTCGTTAAATTTTGACGTAAATTTTATATCATTTTGGATATCAGTAACACTGTTTAATACACTTGCATATGTAATTGGTATTGGGGATTAACCCATACATTGTTATCATGTTATTTCCAACTTAAAAGTTTTAATTATTTGTCTTTATTTATTATTTTTTAGACTAACCTTCTCCCATATTTTTTTATCAAAGCATATCTCCAACTCACAGATTCTTAAACATAAATCTTACCCAACTATTCTACTGCCATCCTCAATTTCTTGATATTCCTTTTTCTAATTTATTTATTTTAGTTTTTTAATGTTTTAAAGAAAACAAAGATTATGGATCATGTTCCTCACCTCTTTTCTTGACTCATTCTTGTTTAACCTATTTGGCATGATTTTCCTTCCTTTGAGTTACCAATATTAAAGTTTTAATTATATATATATACAAAAAAAACTTTTACTCTAGGAAGTTAAAGGATTCTTCTCATAAATTTGTCAACTATAAAATACCAAAATACCTCATAGTGCACCAAATCCCTTACTTTAAAACAATTTTTAAAGTTTTATCAAAAGGTATTAATTTAAATACACATTTCCATACTAAAGTAATGCATGAGAGACTCCCCACTGAAAATTTCATTAATTTCCTTTACCAATATTATCAATCATAAAATTGAAGCTTACTCATTTCTATCGGTTATTACTACACTGAAATTATTTATACCAGATTTATACTATCAACATATAAGTTTGTGTCCGTTGTCATCATCATTATTGATTCCTACCAGGTCACTTACCAATTCTCAATTGGTAGATATGATTCCAGCCCTTTGAAGCAATTACCCCATATAATCCTATAATTTTTTTTATAGTCACAAGTTTTCTATTTCCTTCATTCAAATTAACACATTTATCATTAAGTATGCCAAATTGTTTCCTCACGTATACCAACACACTGTATATTTTTCTTTATATCTTACACTTCATTCTATATACTTTCTTTCCTTTTATCTTTCCTACTTTCATACACTTCCTTAATTCACATGTTCAACATCCAAGACATATGCAAATAGACAAATTATATTAATCAAGTAATTATTCCACCTTGCCTTTCCTACTTTCATACACTTCCTTAATTCACATGTTCAACATCCAAGACATATGCAAATAGACAAATTATATTAATCAAGTAATTATTCCACCCTGCCAAATTTGTCTCCTTCCTCAACAATCATAGAATGTCTTCAGGAATATCACTATTATTTATTTCATATTTTCTTTTTATGCAACTTCGCAAAATGAAGCATTACTATTAATTGGGAACCAGTTAATAGGAAATCCTTTACTTCCACACTGATTTCACGTACCACACCTTCTTATTTATTAAACATATCTATTCCATGCTTTATAATTTTTAACAATGTATTTTTACCTTATTTAATCTCTATTTTACTTACTCACGTATTTACTTCCAAACAACTATTTTGTCTCCTAACATATTAGTTTGGGTACCCCATACTCATTCAATTACTATAACAAAGTTTATTCCAATTACCAATTGCAAGAGATGGTTCACTTTTTTTTAACTAATAATATGTTTTAACATGTTATTTTAGTTGTAGTTGAGCTCCTAAGTCATACTGTTGAACTTTTCAGCTCTGATATCACCTGTAACATCCCCCTGCTATCAACATAATTAATTTTTATTTCTATTTTACTTCTTTTTTTTACCTTTGGTAATATATTGACTCAAAATTAATACCATTATTATATCATATCAACTAAATTCTTAGTTGAATAGCCAATAAAGTCTTAGTTTTCACTTTTCAACAAGGGATCCAAAGATTGAAAACTTATGAGATCATTCAAAAAAGGAATTAAGGACTCATGACTCATTTGTGATTTATTCAATCATATGGTGGATATATTGATAAAATAACAAGCTTTTAATTTGCCATATATGGTTTGAATACCCACTAGGAATTTTACTTTCCCGGTCACATGATTATTACATCTATCCTTGGGTTAGAAGTTTCCAAAAACTTATTGGTCCCTTTCTCTTGATTGTTGAGTTGAGCGAGTTAAATACACTTATTTCATCTCTACTTTGTTTATATGACATAACCTCGTCGACTGGGTGAAAATGCTAGGGTTGGCCATGGGTTAACTACCCCTCTACCTCTCCGCCACTACTTCTCATTTGCACCTTTAGAATTGTCTTAGTGAGCTACGCAACTATTAATTTCTCAGGCATCCCATAGGTATTCTTGAGCACCTCCCTAGTTTTTTATAGTTTTCCTATTCTCATGTGCCTTTTCTCGGTTTGTAAAGGTTGATTTCACACAATTTTTAGTGTTGGAGATTCCCATTTTTTATTTGGCATTCTAGATAAGGTTTTTTTTAGTTTGGAGGTTCTTTAGCTGTTAGTTTACATCTCGGTCTCGACCAACTGCACTTAATTGTTACAAGAGCTTTACTCAAATGTTATTTTTTTCTTATCGATTTCACAAGTAACCACACCAAACAACCTTTGTCACTAATTTTTTTTTCTTGATTATTTTCTTAAGGGTCTAAAGTGAGGGTTTTTTTAGGTACTTCCCTAGCCAACATCTATGGATTTTTTTTTTGCATAATCGATGAGTCATTACCTGATTTCTCTCTTACGACTCATTCAAGTTATATAATTTTATGAACTGAGTATCTATTATTTTCTTCCTTCTTGAGAGTTAACTCTTAGGTGTAGTTTATGGGCCTCCCACATTTTGAGTAAGGAATTTCGATATTCACAAATGTTTTCCCTTATTTTAAATTCTTGCCATCCTTTCAAGTGCGCATGGTCTACTCATAACTTTACTAGGGTTTCCTCGTGATGGAAAACCCTTGTTCACATAGCGAGTTTAATCCTAGGGTTATGAATGTTTTCTACAACAATGTTCACCATTATTGCATGTTTTTCTCAAACAAAATTATGTATTATGGATTATTCTTAATGTGATTTAGTTGTTGCAATTTTAAACAAGGAGATATTGTTTTCAACAAGTGACTCCTTTTTGTTTATTCCTTTTTGGGTTCTCATATGGCTATTTTGACTTATAGATTACGACTAATATGCCATGAATGTAATCCTAGTTTTATTTTGTAAATAGTTAATTTTGAAAAAAAAACTTACATAAAACAATATGGTCAATTCCCTGCAAGAACTATATTATTCGACAGTTTGAAATTTTTTAACTCCTTGTTGTTTAATTTCTATATACATATACATACCTAAGCTACTCCTAGATATTATTTTCCTCTCAAAATGTTGCTATCATATGGTAAAATATTGACACTATAATCAATCTATTGCTTGGGTTCTAAATTATCTTCTTATCTATTTATGATAGACATTACATTTAATATTGCATGTATAAATTCGTATTATTGTATATATAGTAGCTTAAATTACTTTCGTGATGAAACTCAATTTTATAGAATAGTTCCATGTCCAGTGATTTTATCGGTTATTTAATTTCTAGAAAAATAAATACTTTCCTTAGTCAGTTTTATCTCCTTGTTAAGTTGTGCCCTATATTTCCCCTTAAATTTATTTTTTCAAAACATGATTTCATCTATAATTTATTTTTTCAAAACATGATTTCATCTATCCTTTAGGATATTCCCTTGGTAAGAGGAAACAATATTAGCAAATATGTGTTCTAGACTTGTTGTCCCAGCCAACTTCATCCTAGAGCTACTCTCATTTATAGGTTGATATAAATTAGCAATTAATACAGTCAGTTACTCGCTATTTGGGCCTAGTGGGCACTAGCCAGGAACTAAATTTGAGGCATAATATTAATTTAATATTTATATTTAATAAAATGGAGTTTTCCAGATCCTCTAATATTTTAGAGAAAAAGGTTCACTTATATATTTTATTCTTTTCAATTAGACCAACGAGCAAGAAATTTGATCCTTATTTATAACCAATACATAGGGTCTTGCAGAAATTTCATATTACAATGAATATAATAGTAATTTAGGCTCTAGAATTCACAAATTAATGTACTTAACTTTATTACACAAGGTTTCCAAGGAATTGTAGAGAAGAAGACCACTCCACTCGACCAATAGGAATGACAACCACTAGTTCTCCACTTGAGACTTTTCAATTCCAAAACAACAAATGGACAATGGCATATCAAGGTCTATTATATGGCATCAATTCTACCCATTCTAGAAAAGAACTCAGAGACACACATGTATGTCACAAGGTTTCCACTGATTCTAAGTCCAACTCAAGAATACACTTCTGGTAACACGCTACCTCACCTTAACAACGTCCTATTCAAGGTTTCCATTATCTTTTCTTTTCCTCCAGGATGCCTACATATTTTCCTTCTACCTTCCTCGGTTACTTTTCCCACTCAGATATCTTATCTATATGGAGGGAGTAGCTTTTCTCTAACTGTCTATTAAATGAAAATGTTCATCTAGGATCCTTTCCCCATAATTTCCATGGCTCGCCATAACTGACTTTTAAATAAAATTCAAATAACTTTAAACATTTACATTTCTATTAGGCACTTCAAATAGCCCATGGTTTACCTAGCCATTACAGTAAAAGTAAATTCAATATTTAATTTTCACTCAATGGTGTTGATATGTAACGGATAACTACAAATACATCAAGTGCTAGCAACATAGTAATAAATAATGTGGGTGATTCACTTCTGTTCTTCTAGTTTGTTAAACTCAAATCATGATGGTTATTTACTCAAAGTTCACTAGGTTTTAAATAGATCACTTAAATGACAAAATAGTGAGGATAAATTTCCTAACAATAAAAAAAGGAATTTCTTCATAATTGCAAATACATGGATCCATGGCCAAACTGATGACATATAGGTTAAGATATTGAAAGAGAAGGTGAGCAAAGCCATAGCGATACATATCTATAGCTCAATTTCATATTGTGAAAGGGTTTCTTATATTGGAAATAATACTAAGAGGGGGGGTTATTGAACCAGTATTTATAAATTCAATAGCTTTTTCTTCTCATACTCAAATTTATATACGCTACTTCAATGAAAGTAACTCGCGTGTACACCCAACTGTCTAAAAGGAAACCAACGTATATCCAACAAACTTATAATTCAATTAATTGATCATATGATGATCTTTAATCAATGCATCAATACTTTATTAACCATATAGATAGTAACCATGTGTAGTAATAATGGAATAAACCATCACTCATAAGCAACACACATGAACACCAAGATTTAAGGTGGAAACCCAATGCGGGACAAAAACCACCTATTCCTGCCTTCTTTTAATATAAGCAAAACCTGTTTACAATCTTGTATTGGTGCAAACTCATACCAGTATGCAGGCACTGATCTCCAAAAGGCTACATCTTTCTCTCATTCTCCAGCGTCTACTAGAAGGGAGCTACAACCCCCTTGCTCTTGTACTAGCTGATCCGTTTACTAGTACGTATGCACCGACCTACAGAAGGCTCCAACCTTCACTCATTTTCCATCTGCCACTGGGAGGGAGCTACAACCCCCTAGCTCTTGTACTAGCCAATATTTTTACCAGTACCTAGGCACCGGCCTATAGAAGGCTATGACCTTCTCTCTTTCTCTAGGGACCACGTTTCATAAATTTTCAGACTGGATACTCCTGGAACACAACACCACAATTTGAAGGCATCGTTTCATCAAATTTTAATACTAGCCCCATCATTGAAGTTCAAAATCAATCACCACTGCAATACAACCAATCACTAAAAACCCATCATTCAAAACACTATCACTAGAACACAGTCACTAGAACACAGAGCGGAACCCAGAACTATGCAACAACAACCAGAACAAACTACAACTTCAAATATCATATTTCATAATGTGTACACAACTTCGATGTGCCGAACCAGCGTGTATACACGCTTTTACCTAAAAAAACTAGTGTACAGATCTACAAATACTAACTTAAAACTTCACAACTATTCCAAACTTCAGTCATACCAAGATCATAACATTTACAGATTAAAACATGTGTTAGTATTCAGATCTAGACTATCCATGATCAAACCACCTAATGATAATTCATTTCAGGTTTTATGATCCTAATCCATCATCCATCATCAACCGCTTTGGTGCATCCTTACTTTAGATCAAGAAAAGCACCAGAAACCGATAACATGAATATTTGATTTTGATCTCTCTTCATAAGATATTCATTACTTGCACTTCTATCCCTTTAATCCTCTCCTCCTTATATAGTTTTAGGCCTTACTTAGTACCTCGGACCAAAACCACTTAACACCAATACCTCAAACCAAATACCTTCGACCAATATCTCGGACAAAATACCTAGAACCAATACCTCGGACCAAATACTTCAGACCAATACCTTGGACCAAAACCTTGATTTTCCATCCCATATGTGCTTTTCCTTCTGTGAAAGTGCGTGCATACATATACGCTCCTTTTGTTCTATTAACCCGTGTGTATACTCTACTTGGACAAAGTGAAACAACGTATACTTTTTAAACCACTCTCTTTCTTCAATCTTTGGAGTTTGATATGTAATACTTTATTGTTAACCTATTACACTGTGAACTGTCATCTATGTCAGTTGTCATCAAAGACAACATCTGTATCATAATACCAACATCTTCCTATGGAAATCCTATAACCGACAACATTTATTTCCCTCTCACATTCAGTTTCTCTAATATATGATTGTTGGCATTCAAACAAAATAGATCAGTCTAAAATATTTGCTATCAAATTAATTAAATGAAAGAAAGATTATATGATACATTTGAGATATGCAGGAAGAGATTAAAATTGCAGCTAATTTATCTTTCAAAGGGCATAAAAGGGCAACATTGAAAAAAAAGTGATCATTAACAATCTTAGTCTGCCTTCTTTCTAAATTGTTTGTTCTAGTGTAGGATCTGATTACCTACAATTTAGTCCAGCTCCACTTCAGTGTCTGATTATGTAGTTCAACATTACTTAACTCCATCCAGATTCGAACATCCAGACATAAACTTGAGACAACCAGCATTGGCATACTAGATATACAGGAGCAACCACATATATGGAGGAAGATGGAATGTTATATATAATTCTCATGGATATAATTCTTCTCTTCAAGAGATATAATTCTACTCTTCATCAAATAATTTCTATTTAAAACAAATTGGAAACGGTTCAGTTTATCCATTCTTTCCCGGCAATATCAGTTGGAGGTATGATGCTTTTATAAATTTGTCGGTAATAGATTCTGATGCTTTTATAAATTTGCAAGGGTTCACTTTATCCATACTTTTCGGGCAACGATTATTATCATGCTTTTCTGAATTTGTTAGCAATAGATGCTCATGCTTTTCTAAATTTGCAACAGTTTACTTTATCCATGCTTTTAGGGCACTGATTATTATCTTGCTTTTCTGAGTTTGCAACAGTTTACTTTATCCATGCTCTTAGGGCACTGATTATTATCTTGCTTTTCTGAATTTGCAACGGTTCACCTTATCCATAATTTTCAGGCTCTAATTATTATCATGTTTATTAAAATTTGTGAGTTATAGATTCTCATGCTTTTCTAAATTGGTTTTTAATTCGATAATTATTTTTATCCATGTTTTCCTAAAAATTGATATGATTTATCACCATCACATTTATAATTCCTTTTGAATTTATAACTCGATGTAAATATGAATTTTAAATTAAATTATATTTTTACAATTTATTTAGTGTACTTTTTCGTAAATATTTAATACAATACTAATTTATTTTACAAATTTATTGGATATTATTATTATTATTTTTTTTATTATTATTTTTAAATAAATATGATGTAATATTGATTCAATTCGATTTATTTTTAATTTCAAATTTTAAATACAAAATTTAATTATGTAGAACTTTAAATTCTCATATTTAAAACTATGATTAACTGATATATATGCTTTCTCTATTTGTTTTACATGATATTATAGTAATTTTGATATTTATGTTTGCACTTTTCTCAAAAAAATATTATATTAAGCTCATGTACATGTAATACAGAAAATTTGGTTAAGAGTATGTGATAGCCTTATAAAACATTAAATTAAGATATTTAAAAGTATGATTGAATTATATACATATATATGTCATGTGTACACTTTTCAAAATATTTATTAGTTTTGGAATTTTAAATTTAATTATATTTTTACATTTTTCTTTTTTAATATTTAATATAATATTAACTCATTTTAAAAATTTGTTAGCTATTATTATTTATTTATTTTAAAAAATAAATATTTTGTAATGTTGATTCAATTAGGAATTTTGTTAAAAATTTCAAACTTTAAATATAAAATTGATATATGTAAAATTTAGATATTTATAACCAATGTGTGTGTTTTATAATAATTTTTCTTGAAATAATAGTGATTTGGATTTTCATATTTACAATTTTCTCAAGATATATTATATTATGAAGTACATCTACATATAATATGGAAAAATTGGTTTAACATATATGGTGATATGTAGAATTTTAAATTTATATATATATATATATATATATATATATATATATATATATCACAATTATTTTTACTTGATATTTCACGTTTACATTTTTCTCAAAACATAGTATATTAAGCACTTCTATATGTAATATTGCAGATTTGGTTTAAAGTATATGATGAACTCCTAATATCGTAGTTTCGTGGTATAAATTTTTCTTTTATTTTTTGACTTATAATGTTTTTAAATTGTGACATGTTAACATCATCAGAATGCAAATGTTTTTCACATTTATACAATGTTTGGATTATTTGTTTATGGTACATCTTATTTTGTTTTCAAACTTTGAGTTTTTATTTTAGTATATGAATTACTTTTATTTACAGAAATTTAAAATAAAATATCGTAACTAATATGAATGATATTTGTTTTTAAATATATACTTTAGCATAAAATTTCACAAGTGACAGGATTATGTTTCGATTGTCACCTACGACAAAGATTTATACATTTTTATTTTTAAAGTATATTATGTTATTTTTATTTTTTTGTTTGAAGAGTGTGAAATTTATAATTAAAAATGTGTAATGGTTGTAGTGAGATGCCAATTGTTCAAGTATTTTTGTATATTAAATTTTTGTGACCATGCTAATGTAAAAAATGACTATATTGATGCCTATTTCATAAGGTACAACCCGTGAGTTAGTTTTCAATTTTAGTTACTAAAAGAATTCCCCCTAGCTAAATTGGAATTTTGCATATTGATGCTCATTTACTTTCCCTACATTGAAATCAAAACTGCTTTTGTGAGATCAATATGAAATCATGGCACACTAATCTAAGTTTTTCAATTTTTCCCTTATGAAATCTTTGCAGTGCAATTGATCAATTGCATTTAGATGGTCTTGGTATCCAAACTTTTGTAGAAATTAGCATTCAAGGGGGAAAATTATCTATTATGTTGAGCTGGGCTCGGTATCCTCTCTTTTGTAGTGGTTAACATTGAGAGGAGAATTTTTTTATGATGGATTAATGCATGCCTCATGTCAAGAAAAGAATCAGGATGGATTTAGAAATATTTGTCTCTACATAACCACGTTGTATCATGTGAGCCTTTACTCCCCACTAATATTGTAATTGTATTCAATTATGTTTCTATAGAAAATTAAATGCACATGGGTTAAAATATGCAAAAAAAAATTGTAGTTATTTTAATAACAATTTCTGCAGAGGTGAATCCTTACATTGACCATGAGAACATGCCATGAGGAGGGAAGCTAACATGAGGGAATTTTGAATTAAACCTTACTAATAAATTATATGTTTCAATGAATGATCATACGAAGTAAAATTTCAACTTTTCCCAAGAAAACATATAATGGTAATATGTCGTAATAGCTTCCACATTTATGGAATAAGTGTGGATGTAATCTAATTCTCTTCTCTATAGTATGAGAATGATATTGCAAGAATAATCTTGCATTATAACTAGAAGCTTTTGACCTAACATTGATGGCTAATTGTTACAAGAAAATCCATCAAGAAATATGTGCAAGAAAGTAAAGTGAGAGAGAGTTGTTTGCAAGAAAATGAGAGGAGCAATCATGTAGAAGATGAGTGAAAGAATTAGGGAAGAGAAAGGGGATACAATCACTCATGGGAGAATAAAAATCATGGGGGTGTGAGAACAGAGGTGAGATAGGAAAATAGACCAATTAAAACGATGATTTCGATTTGATGAAAAATAATGGCCTTCATGACTCCACCCTGCTTTTCTTGGCGATAAATTCCCTCATGGATTCATGTTCTAGAACAGGGGTGGAAAACTACAAAAAATATTATAATGTAGGTGACACTATGGTGGGGTGGAATATGGATCATCTTTCATCAAATATAAGAAGATAATGGTTTCATGTATACCATATCCTAACATGTCTTAAATTATATTTCCCTAAACTAGCCTAGCCTAAGCTAGCCCACCCTACCATAGCCTAACCTAGCCTAAACTAGTCGAGCCTATCATGACGTAGCGCGAACCATGCTAACCTAACTAGCTTATCCTAGACTAGCCTAGCATAGCCTAGAGTATCCCAACATATACTAGCCTAACGTAGCGTAGCCTAACATATCCTAGACTAAGAACAAAATAGCGTAACTTAGCCTTAACCTAACCTAACCTTACCTATCCTAGCCATTCCTATCTTAGCTTATCCTAAATTACCCTGGCTTGGCCTAGCTTACCCTATCATATAATACCCTAGCTTATCCTAGCCTAACCCATCCTAAACTAATGTAACCTAGCCTAACTTAAAATAGACTGGCCTAGCCTCGCATAAACTGGGCAAATGTTTCCTATCCTAGCCTAGCCTAGTCTATCCTAGCCCAACCTAAAGGTGACTAAAATAGCCTAGCCTAGTCTATCCTAGCCCAACCTAAAGGTGACTAAAATAGCCTAGCCTAACCTACACTATCCTAACCTAGCCTAACCAAGCATAACATACTCTAAATTAACCTAACCTAGCTTAAACTAGCCTAGCTTAGCATAGCCTAACCTAGCATAGAGCAGCCTAAACTTTCCTAAATAAGTCTAGCCTAGTTTATCCTTGCCTAAAATACCCTAGCTTAGCCTAGTTTTCGTAGCATAAATTAGCTTAGGCTAACCAACTATAGCCTATCCTAAACTAGCCTAGCCTATCCTACTGTTGCTTAAGCTATCCTAGTCTATACTAGCTTAGCCCAGCCTAGATTATCATACACTAGATTATCTGACCTAGTTTAGCCTAGTTTAAACTACCCTAGACTAGCTTAGTCTAAACTACACTAGCCTAGCCTCACCTAGCCTTTACTAAACTATCCTAGCCTAGCCAAGCATAACCTAATTGAGCCAAGCTTAGCCTTAACTAAACTAGCCACCTCTAGCATTCCATAGCTTAGCCTTGCTTAGCTTAGTGAAGCCTAAACTAGCTTAGCCTAACATATATTATCTTAACCTATCCTAGCATATTCTAATGTAAGCTAGCCTAGCCTAGCATTGCCTAGCATACCCCAAACTACCCTATTCTAGCCTAACATAAAATAGCCTAGGCTACCCTACCTTGGCGCCCTAGCCTTACATAGCCTAGCCTAATCTAGCCTAGTGTCATCTTGCGTAACCTAGCTTAGCATAGCATATAGTACATTTGTATAGCCTAGTGTAGTCTTTCATAGCCTAGCCTAGCATAGCCTAGAGTACATTTGCATAGCCTAGCATAGTCTTGCATAACCTAGCTTTGCATATCCTAGCACAACCTAACCTAGCCTAAATTAGACTAGCCTACCTTGACGTACACTACCCTACCCTACCCTACCAACCCTACCCTAGCCTATCCTAACCTAAGCTAACCTAGTCTAACCTATCGTAACATAATCTAAATAAACCTAACCTAACCTAACCTACCCTAGCGTAGCCTAACCTTGTCTAGCCTAACCTTAACCCAACATAACCTGGCCTAAACTAGCCTAGCCTAACCTAACCTAACCTAGGTTAACCTAGCATATCATGCCATAAAGTAGCCTAGCCTAACCTAATCTAACCGAACCTATCCTAGCCTAACCTACCCTAACATAACCTAACCTAAACTATCTAGCCTAACCTAGCCTAACCTATCCTAGCCTTGCATACACTATTCTAGCCTAGCCTAGCCTAACCTACCCTATCTTAGCCTAGCCTAACCTAACCTAACTTAACAGAACCTATCCTAGCCTAGACAAACCTAACCTAACCTATCTTATCCTAACCTAGCCTAATATATCCTACACTAACCTATACTAGCATAGCATACTGTAGTGTACCTAAACATAGCCTATCTTATCCTATCCTAGCCTAGCCTTCCCTAGGTTAGCCTACCTAGCCTAGCCAAGCCTATTGTAGCATAGCCTTACCTACACAAGCCTAAGCTATCCTAACCCATCTTAACCTAAACTAGCCTAGCCTAAACTAACCTAGAATAACCTAACCTAACCTAGCTTAACCTATCCTAGCTAACTTAGCCTGTTGTAGCCTAACCTAACCTAGGTTAACCTAATATATATCCTAGTTTAGCCTACCCTAACCTAAGCTAACCCACCATAACCTACTTACCCTACGTAACCTAACATATCCTAAACTAACCTAACCTAGGTTAACCTAATATATCCTAGTTTAGCCTAGCCTAACCTAACCTATCCTAACCTAATCTAACCTAGCCTAACTTACCTAGCCTAACCTACCTGTCCTACGTAACCTAACATATCCTAAACTAACCTAACATAGTCTAACTAGCTTACCTAGCCTATCTAAGATAACGTGACCTAGCCCACGAGATCTCCTGGACGTACCTAGCCTACCTAACCTAACCTAGACTAACATACCCTAACCTAACCTAGCCTAGCCTAGCCTTACATAACCTAGACTAGCCTAGCCTACCTTAGCTAGCCTAACCTAACCTAACCTAACCTAGCCTTGCCTAAGCTAGCGTCACCTAGCCTAAACTAACCTAACCTAGCCTAGCCTAGCCTAGCTTAGCATAACCTCCCTTAACCTAGCCTAGCCTAGCCTAGGCTAACCTAACCTAACCTAACCTAACCTAGCCTACATAGCCTACCTAGCCTAACCTAGCATAACCTACCCTAGCCTACCATAAGCTACCTATCCTAGCCTACCCTAGCCTAACCGGGTGTAGCCTAGTCTAACCTCAGTTATCCTAACATAACATAACCTACCCTAGCCTACCCTAGGCTGACATAGCCTACCTATCCTAGCGTACCCTAGCCTCGCCCACTCTGCCATTTGAGTTCAATTTTCTATTATATTTAAGGGGCACCACCCCTTTGAGGCTTCCAAGTTGGTAGTATTTTAATTTAAAATTTTCATTATATTTAAGGTTGATATAGACCATCTCTTCATTAAATCTAATATATATTGCCAACCCTTCATATTGTATGTGTTTTTCCATCACTATCTCTTTGTTACTTTTTCTCTTTATATTTTAAATTATAAAATAGTTGCAGGAACTGTCCATCAGTTGTTCAGTTAATGAATTTCAATCACTATAACTAGATGCCTTGATATTTAACAATTAAGTTTATAATGCTTTTCGGTAGGGATCATTAAACTCTTTTGTGCATAAATGCTTCAGTTAATGGAGTCTTAGAGGTCAATTGTCAAGTTTGTAATGATTTTCAGGTGACATCATTATCTGCTTTCTTTCTTTCTTTCTTTTTTAATTCGAAATTTCATCAACATCAACAATTTTCAGACACTATCATTAAAGATTTTTCTGTTTTTTTCTATTTTGATTTTAAATTTTCATTAACATTAAAGTTGGTAAAACACCATCCTCAAACATTCTTTTTCTTTTTCTATTTTGATTTTAGATTTCATTACCATCATTTTTAGCACAAATTATCTAAATTGTTCTATTTATCTATTTTATTTAGGATAAAAACACTTTAAGGTTTAATTCTTTTTGTTGCTATTTTCATTTCAAATGTTATTCTCATGTTTAGTATTATTTATACTTAAATGAGTGGATGATATAAATAATTAAATTTTGATGGAGTTGGATTTTGTGAAAATTTCAAATATCTCATGTAAAAAGTTGTTGAGTTTTTTTTATTTTATTTGAAATACATATATTTATTCATAATTGTCTACATTTAGATTTATTTATAATATTTTTTATATTATATGTTATTATTTTTTAAAAATTATATAATATTTAATATTTTTTTAAATTTGTATTGTAATTTTTTTTATTTGTTTTAAACTTGATATATGGAGATTTGAACTTTGAATCTTATCTTTTACACACAATTTTATAATATGTTTATCCACAATTAAACACACCTCTTATTTATATTGTAATTTTATTTAATATTCATGATAAATTATTAATGTGATAATTAATTCTTCTTTATAGTGTACTCTAAAAAAACTCACAAATTAGTTGGAAAATAATGGGAATTGGCCATGACAAAATCCAGCACAAATTTTTTAAACTATGGATTAAAGCTATAAAAATTCAGGATTCTTGTGACCCAAGGGTTCTTTATGGTGATTAATCCATTTCGCCCATCAAACAGACGAATCAAATAATCCAAATATTTTTTTGAAGAAAGATTACCATATTCATGCAAGAAAATTGTCATGGATGCAAATTTCTAGACAAGGACATTCTTTATGAGTCATTTTTTTCCATATATATATTATATATATTACAAAATTTTAAAATTCTAAAGAATTAAAGTCTAGACATTAAGAGTATGGTTGATACTTTCCAATATTACTTTTAATGACGATAAAATTATTTACTTTTACCTCAATTTAAGATGGCTTACATCTTTAATATGAAATATTTATTAGATCTTTTGACTTCAAAAGTAGTATAAATTTTTGGAGTCGTCTAACGAGGCTGAGGAATTGCTGCCAAAAGTAGTCGGAATTTGGGAAATTTTTTTTCAAAAAATCTGATAGAGGCAGTGTTTGAATCATGTTTTTTTGATGGTGGAAATAGATTCAACACCATCAAAAACATCTAAAACACCTAAAAGTTTAAAGTTTAAAAACTATAACTTGAATTTACAAAAATATTTATGAGCTTTTCTTTAATTATGACCAGAATTTCCATCACTTTCCGAGCAACTCCTCTACCTCATTAGATTACGTGTTAAACACAGTTTTTGATATATGCCCAGCCTTCTGCTTCCACATGGCTAATATTCTGTTTCAGCTCTGCCTTTATGCTAATATTCTGTTTCAGCTCTGCCTTTATGTTTACGTAGGTATATTTGAACCCGGAGTGATTGATCATTTTTTTGATATATGCCCACCCTTCTGCTTCCACATGGCTAATATTCTGTTTCAGCTCTGCCTTTATGTTTACGTAGGTATATTTGAACCCGGAGAGATTGATCATTTAAAATAGAAAAACAAACGGGTCTAGCTGCCAAGAGTAAAGATGTTGATGGAACTTGCCTGAGAGGCATGGGTTAAATATATTTTTAATTACCGTGCCGGTTAGTTAGTTGTAGCTGCACACATCTAGTTGTTATTGGCAGTTATTTTAATGAATGAAAGAAATTACTTTTATTATATATGGGATTAAAAATAGTATAGGAGAGTATCAGTTTCTTTGCTTTTTATGTTTAGTAATTCTATATTTTTATTACTCAAATTAATATGAGCTGACCTAATTTTCTAACCATCCCCTCAGTGAAAGGACAGTTTCAAGGAACGATATTAACACACTGCTGCAAGTGTGAACAATATTAACATACTACTGAAAGTGTCTCCGTCTTTGGAACAAAAAGTTCCCACCCATTCTTCTCAAACTTCTTTAGGTCTTTACTACCGAGCCCTTTGGCACTGTACTTGATGTGAGTTAGTTCTTCATCCCTTTGGCACCGTACTTGATGTGAGTTAGTTCTTCATTCAGCATTATGAATCTTTGATCTCCATGGAATGCTAGCTTCAATGTACTCTTTTTGTTGGAGATCACAACTAAGGTTGAATTCATGAACATGGTACTTCTCCTTTCTACCCACCTATTTTCCCCATGTACCCTTACTAGATTTTTCTATAACAACTCTTTAACTGCTTGCTATTTGTGGGCCCCGGATTGAGGTAAATATTCCAATTTTGCATCGATTTGTTGTTCTTTCTCATCCATGATTTCTTTCTTTCACTCATTCCTTCATTGAAGATATCTTTAGGCCATCTACCTTCTCTCATTTACTCAATTCTTTGTACGTACCTTATGAGACCTGCCATAGAAATTTCTTCAATAGGTGTTGCTCTTGTTTCACTCAAAATTATCTCAGAAAGAACCAAACTTTTATTTTAAATTTTCCCTTGATCAAATGTTTTTGGATTTTCTCAATTTCCCCATTTTGAAACAGAAATGTTGCTAATCAACAGTTCACACCGATATAATATTACTGAACAAACTAAAAGCTCAAACAGCATTTTAATGTTTTCCAATCCCATAACTTTATCTCTCTACATTTTTTTTAATATAATCCTTTCCACCGCTAAAATTGTCTTCTTCCGACCGTTATCCCAATTAAACCTTTTATTGAAATTAATCCCCAAATATTTTTTCAAGAATTTTACCTTCCAAGACGAACGTATTCAAATCAGTTTTGACTATTGTTTTTCCAATGTCAACACCAGACGTTCTTTACGGTGGTTTGGAGTCTGGGCAACTGTGTCCATTGTTATCCCACGATTTAAATTTACAAGTCACGGCAGCTACTCACAGTGGTTTGAACAGTTGTCTCCACGACTATCCAACTATTAAAAATTTGGAAAACTAATAATTTGTGCAGACCTGGTATGATATCTAATATAGTTTATAGAGTTAAGTCAAGATGAAAAGGTGGTATATGTTTGTATTTAGTCTCCTTAAAGATAGAGAAAAATATATATGGCCGGATATTAGACAAGTGAAATTGAAATTGTTTTGCATTTCTAAAATAAGATTTTTGGTAACAGAATTCGTCTTTAGAGTCCTAGACGCCTCTGCGAGGAGTTAAAATCTAATTTCTTTATAAATCACCCACTTTACATGATATAACATAGTTTGTTTTAAAAATAATAATAAATTATTTAAATAATGCTAAATCATTTTCCCATCATAATTAATTACTGAAATTAAATTTTATTTTTTAAAAGGGAAAGTTTTATTAAAATTAAAAATACTGATAACTTTTATTATTAAATATTTTACATTTACAGATTTAAAATATAATAAATTAAAATAAATCTTTAACTTTCAAAAAAAATATATTTATTTAAAAAATGTTTATTTACATGGCTAATTCTCACCCTTTCCAAATCGCTGAACATGTTTTTATTAAGTCACGCCATTTCACCCTTATTGCATCTCATTGTTCTTTCTATATCCAACTTTACTCGTCTAAATTGCTGACCTTTGTACACCATACTTTGTTTCCTCATGTTTCTAGAGTGCCTAGTGTCAAAGTATCCAAATGAAATCCAGATCAAAGATACATGGTCAAATATTATATAATTCGCTATTTCTGATCTCGCAAGGCGTAATTTATTATTATGATTATTAAATATTTTTAAAATTTTGTTTTTTTTCCCAAGGAGGGCCGGCGTAAGAAGCTGACGTTCTCTCACTTTGACATGGTACTATCTCACATGAAATGGAGTTATTTTTCCATTATATTTGGTTCATGTAGTTGATTATGGTATGAATTTGGTACAAAGTTAAACATTATTTGAATATTGCAAGGGACATAGGGAGGTATAGGAAGACTCATTATGAGAATTTCATCAAATTGGCAGGATTGGCGGAAAAAATTTACATTATAGACCACAAGGGAACCATTCTAGTGAGGAGATCAACCAACATCTCCTTCTTCTCACATCAGGTTAGTGACTAGCCAATGCAAATGACTTGTGGTTCCACCCAATCAATCAAGGTGGATATTAGTGGCCACCCACCTATTCCACTAGCTCACAACATAGTTTTCCTAAATTAGAATATTTTATATTTGACAATTTTTAGGTCATGAACTTTCCGAGTTGTCTAAAGGCACCAAACAACGATTTTTTTAGGATAGAGATTTTGAGCGGGCTATCATGCGTGCCAAATAATAATCATACGCCAAAGTTACGACCCTGAAAAGTTGATGTTCCAACTTACCCCATTGGGGTCCAGAAGTCTTTGGTGTTTCATCTCCTGGTGTTACTGTTTTGGATGTTTAGGGTTTCTCATTGTTTCTTCATTATAAAATTTCCATTAAGATTCATTGTAATACAATTTAGGAAGGCATGTACTCATTACATCTTTTCTCATAGATAAGCTACCATTCTTTGAGCTAGTTTGCTTTCCTTCTATTTATATACAACTTTCAACATTTTCCATTATTTAACTAAAGTCATGTTTCATTGTATCTTTGTTTTTTAAGTTAGTAGTAGGTGTTCATTCATTCACCTCATCAATCATATCAGTGGTATTGGGAAATTTGATCTTCTCTATTTTTTGTGCATGTCCTCAATGAGGTTGGGGTATAAGGAGTTGCGACTCAAACTAATTTAGCGCTTACAGGACCATCTTTGGCGACCCTGACAACCTCCCATGGCAAAAGAAGAAAAGGACAAGGGAGCAAGAGATCATATTAAACTATTGCTCAAAGAAGTCCTTGAACAACAAAGGAATGAGATGGTGGATAATTTTTCTAGAATCCTCCAACAGACACTAATAGATGACACATCTTCATCATGTGGCCACTTTAGAGATGTTGCCCCCTTTAAGGTAAAAGTTAATTTTTGTATTCTTGTATTTGAAGGTCAAATAGAAACATATGCTTGAAACAAATGGATAAATATGATAGAAGGGTGTCTTTTAGTTCACAATTTTTCCAATAGAGAAAATACTACCTTCCCCCCATGTCAAGGATTGGTGGCAAACTTACTATGAGAAAAGGGTCACAGGGGAATCCCCACTATTTGCAGTAGCACCCCTTGGCACTCTTTTAGAGATGTTGTTAAGGAACAATATTACATTGTTGGAAGCTATGAAGACCATTACATGAGATAGACCACACTACAACATGAAAGGGTCCAAGTTGTGCCAAAGTTCCCAAATATCTTTCATAATTTTCACACAAAACTAGGTATCAAAGACTCTTAAGTGAAATTAGGTGCTCTAATACAGTGCTTGTATGCACAGGTACATCTAAACAGAAATGGAGTTCCTGGACATCTCTCCACTTGCCGTAGCATACTGATATGTTTTCAAGATTGCGTAGAAATTTAAAGAGAATAAGGAAGTGATACTTTGTATTTGTCAATTGTTCACAACAAAATCACAACAAGGGAAACCCCAAACCATTTAATGAAGGACAGAGTCATAGTCGACCACCCCAAGACAATCCATTAAAACTACAAACAAAGAATGGTACTTGGAAGACAAAGAAATGCACATGAAACTGGTGTGAGTTCCATAAGAGCCCCACTCATAACACTAATGGATGATGCACAAAGTAATTGCTAGTGCTCGAGCTAAAAGCTTCTTAATCAAATGTAGGTTTCGAATATGAACTAGACCAAGTCAAGGGAAACAAAATCATTAATATGGAACCAAGTGCCATCATTGCCATAGCTAAGCTCCAATAAAGTGAGCATAACTATCTAAAGGAAGGTGAACACTTATTACAATCACAAATGCGTGTGAAATATGCTCCACCGTATTTCATTGTCTATAGTAGGAGTCAAAAGAACCTCATCATAGTAGAGGTCATTAACTGATTGGGTTTGTCCAAAACGACACAACCAAAACTATACACCATTGGTTGGCTCCAACAAGGGAGATATCTCTCTGTCAACCAACAATGTGTCCTGCCCTACAACATCAAGCATTTCATAGACAAGATATTATGTGATTTTTCTCCCCTTAAAGCTTGTGATGTTCTATTAGGACAACTATATTTGTGAAAGGGTCATGGTGTGTATGAGTCTAGACCTCATAGTTTTATTATTAATTTAGGTAGACTACTATACATAATACTAGAGGTTTCCCTGCGCATTGTCATTTGTTTGATCCATGACCTACGCAATAGGATCCTCCAATAAGTAGTTGCAAATGAATAAGATCATGGAAGAGTATAAATACATCTTATCCTCCCCCATAAGGTTACCTCTTCAATGTCAAGTCAATCATTCAATCCACTTGGCTCGTGGTACACCTCTACCCATTGGGACAATTTATTGTCACTCTCTTCAAGAGAATGAGAAAATCAAGCAACATATTCAAGAGCTACTCCAATTAAGGCACATATAATCGTGTTCCTCACTTTGTGGAATCCTAATTATAGTTGTGTGGAAGAAAGATTGGACTTGGTGATTATGCATTGATTATCATACCCTAAACAAAATCATAGTTAGGAACCATTGGTCGATTCCTTAGATTAACAACCTTCTTGACCAGCTCAAGGGGACCAAGAAGTTTAGTAATATTGATTTAAAGTCCAACTTCCCCCAAGTCCCAATAGAACCAACTGATGCATTAAAGTGTACTTTCAAGTCCAACGAGGGTATTTTTGAATTGTTGGTCATGTCTTCTGGTCTAAAAAATTTCCAAACAACTTTCATGAGGATGATGGATGATATATTGTGGCCTTTCACCAACATGTTTGTGGTTGTATATATAGATGATATCCTCATATTCAACAAGAGTTTGGAATAATACTTGCATCATATTCAACGGGTCCTCTACACTCTCTGCCAACACAAACTATGTGCTAAGCTAGAGAAATGGTCTTTTGTCTTGGACAAGGTCCAATAACTGGGCTACATTGTTGATGAGCAAGCAGTGCATGTGGATCAAGCCAATATGTAATTCATTTTGGATTTCCTAGCCACAACAACTCTAACAGAGCTTCATAACTTCTTAGACCTTAGTAAATTCTACCGAAGGTTCGTGCTAGGGATCTCTTGTATTACTTGAACCTTAAGTAAAGTAACCAAGGTTAGAGTTAAAGGAAAAATAATTGGTTCGTCACAATTTAAGGTATTTAATAAGCTAAAACGTCACCTTTTCTCCACACCAATCCTCACACTGCTAAACTTGCAGCAACCATCTTAGGTCGAGACAGATGTCTCTAACTATTCTATTGGTGCAATACTCATTCATTAATGGAATCTAGTGGCTTATCATAGAGAAACACTCTCTGATACTTCCCAAAGATACCAACCTATGATAAGTGTTGACACACCCATTTGCATATTTTCACAAGCCAATATGAGTCCCAATTAATTCTATCCCTAAATGAATAAAAGAACAAAAATCAAAACTAAAAAATATAAAAAATAAATAAAAAATAATGGTAGGTGGGGCCCTCCTTTTCAGGAGAGATAAGGTGAACATATACTCTTAGGTCTATTCTATGCATCTGTCCTATGCTTACAAGATTTCCCTTAAGCCTCAGTTTCACTCTATAATGATGATTACCATATTCTATTGTTTAGTTCGATGTTTCCATTGTAACCATATTATCAAAATGCTCGTAGCTATGTTTTAGAATAGATAGATACATGCTTTATTTCTCTATGCACGAATATAATATTCAAGCATTTGAATTCTTAAGAATATATTGTCAACTCTGAAGTCAAAACATTGAAAAAAGAAAGGTTCCAACCCTTTTAACTTTTATTTATAAGTTCAAGTGGAAATGAAATAGACTCATTATATAAGCTTTATGAAGGGGGAAACTTATGTAATTCTATGGAGATGATAATATAAGGAAGCAAATTTGTATTTCATTGTACAAGTGTATAATACGTGGTTGCAACCATAAGTAACACTAGCTTCAAATGATTATGGCCACATAAGTACTAACATTTGAATCGAGAGGTGCAAAGTAATGTCGATAGGACATGCAGACCCTAAGTTCATCCCTATTTGAGTCAAATAGAGCTGATCAGGAAGTGACAAGTTACAAAGGAGGATTGGTATGAGAGTTATGGATATAAGAACTTTTAAAATGAGACTGGATGAAATATTTGTGATATTCAGCTGGTCTGAATTATGAGTTTTATGTTATAAAGTGGATGTGCCTTTTCATAAAGTGGTTTTAGTTTATTGATTGAAAAAGTTTTCAATACCAAAACTCCGATACATATAACATTGCCCCTTTATAATAATAAACGTATTATATAACCAAAGTCTAAAAATTTTAAAGTCGTTGTAGTTTATCGAAAGTACAAGATCTTCTAGAATTGGATGCCTAGATTATCCATGTAATCATAATAAAACATAGCAGTGAGCGTTTTATTATAATTCACACAAATCTTAACAAATCATAAAGAAAACCATAACAAGAGCCTGGAAATGTTAGGCAATATCTGTAAATACTTTATAACAATGATCAAACCATAGTGTCACAAGTGGCAAGAGTAGACAGGTATCAAAGGTTTTAATATCGGATATTTTAACGTGACACACTTCAAAAATTTACGATATTGCAAAGTTCTGACACAACAGACACGAAATCACATTAAAAAATTATAGAAAAACTAATCACATATGCGTATGATATCGCGATCGACGATTACCAAAGGTGACAGTATATGAAATTTGTGATATGGGTGGATGGGATATCATGATGAATTCATTTTAATAACGATATCGAGACCGTTAGCAAATCGATGATCAGCGATTTTAAGTTTTGACAAAAGTGTCGATATGAGAACAAACACGATATTTCAATTAATCAAAATTTAAATTAAATCAATGTTGGGCATGGAATGCCCCCGAGGCATGTATTGGGGCTCAAAGCCCATGTTTTGATCGAATGATGCTTGTAAAGCCCTGCGAATTGCGGGCATGGAAGTATGTTAGAGTCATAGGGTTGTCTGCCCTAGTTTGTAATGTAATGTCAGCTTACCCATGGTCTGCAGACCATGGGATTGTATAAATAGAGCGGGGTTCTAAGTGTAAAAGTGAGTTAGTTAGAGAAAGTATGAGATAGAGAAGTAGAAGCACAAAGCAAGTGTCTAAGTGTATCTTGGGTTATAGAGTGCGAGAAGGCTCTGCAGCTGAGTGTGCAGAGGCCTAGTTCTCCGCAGTTGAGTGTGTGGACACCTGCAGATGAGTGCGCAGGGCGGAGTCGAGTCTGTAACCAAAGAAGAGAATAAATTAAAGAGAAGTTTTATCCAAATTATTTGTATCTGTTCTTGAATTATTACATGTTTGATATCAATTACAAATATATTGTTTAATTATCACACGCACTTGTATGAATGATTTATATTTATAAGTATACTTTACACATGAAAATAAGCTAAGTTAATCAACTAACAATGGAATACTAGTAAGAATGTGAGTAATAATAGCATTTGGCCACCGAGTAGGGCTTCACAAAGGCAGCATCTTAGGCACGAGGTACAGATAAGTGCATGTAGCAACATGTGCGCAGGGTCAAACTGCGGACCACTTGAACTCATCAGACATCTCTAGGGTGTAGAAACTTGGTTCTAGCACCCTCCCATACTACTTGGGATGAGACCTCAGCCTGCGCACCACAGATTGTTGTCGAAAGGGCTGGTAGTAAGGGGATTTGTTTGGCTAAATCACCTCTGAACCTGGGTCAGGCCCCAACAACCCAACAAATGGTTCCGTTTCCGGGACTAGGATCTATAGATTTTAACCCCGTATAGAAATTACCTGCATACGAATTCTAAAACACAGAAAATAAACAATGAGAGAGCATAACACATAAAACACATATACACAAATATTTTTCCTTGGATCCCAAAACTGGGACTACTAGCTTGATTATTCATTATGTTCCTTTCAATGTTACAATACATATTTATACATGTTGAAGCATCCAATACCATGGACCAAAAAACATCGCGTCCAAAACCATGGACCGAAAACCATCACGTTCAAAAAACCATGTGTGAAAATCATGCACAAAACCATAGGTAGGTCTGCCTAACCTAACATAGGATCCAAAACCAAAAATTTTTGTGGCGCTTCCTGGACCCCATAGAGCGGGGTTACTTGTGTTATCACCAAAATAGGACCTTGATAGGTTGTTGATCAGACTACCTCAGTGTAACTATTTCAAACCAATCTTTTAGCTGAGGCTTAGCCTCCTCAGCCTGAGAGGGCTCTCTCAAGGGTTAATGATATAAGTTATAGATAGATGGCTAACTTTGTGGTTTGTGGTTTTGTATGTTTATAGGTTGATATATGAAGGCTTGCTACCATTGGGCTATGGAGTCAACAAGTTAATAGATTCAATGGCAAAGTTTCTAGATGGGTTTTCAAACAAAGATAATTCACTCAAGAAAATAGGTCAACATAGTAATTCCATTACTAAAGAAAGTGAGAGCATAGCGTTATGAATTTTAAGTAATAGTAATAAAACTTACTGTTAGTAGTTCAAAGATAGTTTACCCACAAAATGCAGAAAGACACAGTCATCTCATTTCTAAAGGAAGTCAGAGCACATGGTTGTGAATTCTGAGTAGTAGCAATGAGATCTACTGCCAAACACAACAATTCCATTACAAAAGGAAGTCAGAGCACATGGTTGTGAATTCTAAATAATAGCAATGTAATCTAGCGCTGCTGGTTCAAAGATAGAACACAGACATCTTATTATTAAAGGAAGTCAGAGCATTAGATTATGAATTCTGAGTATTAACAATAAGATCTACTGCAAATGATTCAAAGTAACATATAAATCAAGAAAACATTAACCCCATGAGAACTCAGATCTGTTCAGGAAAACCTCTTTGCATTACTGATTATAGTTCATAGCATAAAGCAGCAGTTGCACCAAAAAGTCTTCCTTCTTCCTAATTTGACCTCTTACTTCATCTATAGCTTTTACAATATGGATTTCCTGATCCTTCATTAAGAGAATTCGAATTGCTATGATTAACACCTATTCTAACCATAAAACAGATCCTTAAATGCATTTGACAGTGAATTGTCTCTTCTAGAGTCCTAATACAATTAGGAGAAAAACTCCTTTATTATGACTGTTGGTACCATTTCATTGCCATCCTTTTCTTCTAGAAATCCATCATTTGTCTATCTTTTTCTCCCATAAACCCCTCATAGTCCATTGAAATTGATTAATCAAAGCATTATAGTTGTTAATTTACATTAAATTTAATTTGTGAATTTTATGTTAAAAATTAGGAATTTTCAATAAAAATTATAGGATGTCATGACTTCCTGTAAATGGTTTATGATGTGACACGTGGCATGGCAGGAAAATCAAAACAAAGGATAGGAACGTGATCTAGAATGTACATATATGGTGAAAAATCTATTCAACAGCTAATCTAAAGCTCCTGGATACATGGTCAATGCTGGTCAAACCCAACGTTTTTGGTCACAAAGGCAACAAAAAGCTAGAGTTTCCCAAACTAATTTCGTTTTGCTTCAGAAATCAGTTAAGATTAGAAAAGACAAAAATCACTCTTTTGTAAAAGCAGAAACATCTGCATAATGTATGTACATTTGATTTAGAGGGAAAGTTAGTGAGCATAGGATAGGAGACAAGAATATAAAAGACTGCGTATTGTATTGTCCAAAACGATTACTATTCCTATGTATTGTTTCCAGAACATTGCTCTTGCATGTGATTTCGACTTCCAGAACCTAATTACAGTCATCGTTTTACCCTTACAGTGCTTATGTGTTAATATTCTCATCGCTTGAAGTTTCTTAAGTGTGCCATTGAAGCGTGGACAGGCCCTACGTGGAGATTGGTATACTTTTATTTTCATTTCCATAGCGTTTTCGAATCTGAATAGTGTGAATAGGGTTTAATGTTATTTTCTTGCCTGTGAGTTTATTGATTTGATTAGAAGTTCTTGCAAATAATATTCATGGTGATAGCTTGAGAATTTGATTGATAGATCATTGAACAATATCTTGTAAAAGATTTTATCGATCATTAGATTTCGAAGTATCCCTATGGACTCTTTTTTTATGCATTTAAAATTTCAGTGTGCTTAAAAGAGATTTTGATTTTCATGAATCCTTAGTGTGTTAGTTGGAAAGAGCTTTTGTGGATAATATCCTTGTAAGAGGGTTGAAAAATCAGTCTAGAAACACGTTGTTTCTTTAGAACAGTTAGATAAATTAGATGAGCTGAGTGTTAAGGTGTGAGAGGAAACATATTTCAACCTCCTGTAAAGGAATGTTGTAGCCTGTCACAGTAAACACTTAGGTAGGTAGATGATATACTTGTAGGTATATAGACTTTAGACATGTGCCTCTAAGTTTACCTACCTTGGTTGATATTAAATCTAGTCTTATATAGCACCCTAGATTGGCCACTACATTTTGGCACCGTTGCCGGGGAGGCGTAGCTAGAGGATTTCTAAAAACAGAATATAAAAAATAAAATAAAACAAGCAAAAACAAACAAAAATAGAGATTTAATTCTAATTCATCATTTTAGAAGTCATGTTTACTTATGCCTAGATCTAGAGATAATAAAGGTAGATTCATAAAAATACCCCATCCAAAAACTAACCTACCACTAGGAGCAGACCCTTTAGGAAAAGTTGAACACACAACACCAGCTGGGAAAGTTACCATACAAACATTAGAGGATAAACAGAAATCAGGGCAAAGACTCACACTCATCGAGAGGCAAATTCTATTAGCACACACATCACAGAAGAAACATTTCCCTGAATCCTCTATAAAAAGAGAAAGTAGCACAGTAACTCAACAATATTTCCTTGAACTTCTTTTTGAAACAAGTGATACTAAACAAGAAATTAAATCAACAGAGGAACCTATCGAAATGGGTGAGGAAGGAGATGGATCAGCAAGAGGACCACCAAATCAAGGTCGAAGAGAGGAGGAAGAGTCAACCTTTAAATTTCCTATTCAAGAACCAGAAGAGGATGACGAAAGAAAAATGAAAAACATACCTCCACCTGTGCTACCAAACTTTTATGGCACGGATTCAGAAGACCCAGATTCATTCTTGTTTGAGTTTGACATAGTATGTCGAACATATGGTTACACAGATGATGCCCATAGGCTTAGACTCTTCCCAGCAACATTAAAAGCATCAGCATTAAGATGGTTCATGGGGCTCGGTGAACATGCAATAAATGATTGGGATGGCATGAGAAGAATATTCCTAAAGAAATACCAACCTTATTGTAGATTGAAAGATTCCAAAGATGATATCTTTAGGATGAACCAACAAGAAGATGAAAATTTAGAAGAGTACTTAGAGAGATTTGTTTACAATTTACAAAAATCAAAACACAGAACCATGCCTCTTGATCTGATTCAAACAATATTTTTGAAGGGCATTCGAGAGGAATACTTAGATGATCTTAATTTGATGGGCAAAGGTGATATTTCCACTTTACCTTTTGAAGAAATTGCTGAGTTATGTGAAAAGTATTCTAGGAGCAAAGCCAAAATTGGAAAAAGAACCATATCATCCAAAGCCACAAAATCTACTTCATCAAGTGTCACAAGAGCTGAAATAGGAAATTTGTTAGAGGAATTCAAAACAGATCTATTGAGTACCTTAGGAACTCAAATTGACACTCTCAAAGCTAAGAAAAGACAAGAAGAGGAAGATAAAATGATGGCTGTCTTTTGTCCAAAATGCCGGAAAAAACATGCCTGAAAAAACTGCCCATTAGAAAACATTCAAGTTTGTGCCTTTTGTACTTAAAATCATGATATATTTCATTGCTCTAAAGTCAAGATTTTGCAGAATTGTAATGTGGAAGCTAACACAGATATGGAAAATGTGTATTTCATGGGCGCAAAGAGACCATGGCAGCTAAAACCTCCACCTCAAGGTATGTTTCCAAACCAGAATTTGCAATTTCCTGCACATGATCATATGTATGCTCAGAATTCGTGGAATGTACCCATGCCATGGCAGCACCAAAATTACCCACAACAACAATGGAGACCATCTTAGCAATACTCTCAACAATATCAACCATATCCTCAACCAAACCAACCATATTCGCAACCATATCGACAATATCATCAGCCATATTCGCCATATCCTCAACCATATCAGCAATATCCTCAGCAGCAAGTTGTTTACCCACATCAACCCCAACCCACTCTACAAGCATTACCTGCTCCTCCACCAATAAATCCACCACAATTACAACTTCCATCTAACCAACAACCTCCTAGACCTACTCAAATCCCTGCTCAACCTGTACCAAATCCAAATAACAGAGGAGAGAGACCAGCTTATAATGTAGATGAGGGACCATCATATCCCACATTACCCTTGCAAAATATCAATTTGAGGTCTGGTAAGATACTTCACAAAGAATCTCCAACAAATGATAAACAAGAAGAAAATGAAGAAAATGAAAATGAAACTCCAATTCAAAGGAAACAAAATGATGACATCAAAAATAAACAAATGCAACCATTGCATCCACCACCTTTTCCAGACAGATTGGTCCAAACAAAACTTCCCATGTCTATACCACAGTTTGATGTTTTAGATGAGCTAAAGAATGTCTATATAAAAATTCCACTACTACAAGCCATAAAAGACATTCCCATATATACTAAAGCCATCAAAGAACTGTGCCTTAAAAATCCTACTAGGAAAAGAGTTGATCCACAAACTATTCATGTTATTGGACATTTAGCTGGCCTCATGACAAACACCATTTCAATGGAAAAGTATGTTGATCCTGGTATTCCCAGAGTCACTACAATCATTAACAACATACATATTCCAAACACCTTAATTGACCTTAGGGCTGCAATAAATGTGATGACTTTTGAAACAATGAAAACACTCCAGCTCACAAACTTGCAGCACACAACAATTGTTCTAGAACTCGTTGATAGGTCTAAACTGATTCTTGAAGGGATTTTGGAGGACATAATTGTTTCACTGGACTCTTGGGAATATCCAGTGGACTTTTTAGTTCTTCAGCCAAAATCCAATTTAGGAGCACACCCTATCATCCTTGGTAGACCATGGCTAGCAACTGTTGATGCATTCATAGGATGTCGATCGGGTAATATGATCATTTCACGAGGAACTAAAAGAAAACAACTCACTCTTTACCCATCAACACAATCCCCAGCAGTAGCACACAATTTATGGCTTGACGATAAATACAATGACAAGGAAGAAGTTCAATATGTTTTCAGCATCAACCAAATCTATGATTTTCAAGAACATAATAATGATGATCTGGTAGAATTGTTCCTTTCTCAACCTGATGTTTCCGAAGAATTGAGAAATGACCAATACCATGCTGCAGATGAAATTTTGGCACAAAATTCTCAGGAAACATGCACCATTCATTCCTTGCAAACAACATTTCAAAACATTTTTCCTATCCAATCTATCACAAACACATAGAGAAAGACCATAGAGATTAGTCTAGGAAAAAATTTGAATATTGGCACTCACCTAGACTCATCTCAGGAGGAAAAATTGATTCAATTATTGAGAAAATACCAGAAAGCATTTGCTTGGGACTACACCGATATGCATGGAATTCACCCTGAAACATGCACTCACCATATTTATACGGATAGTAATATAAAACCAGTGAGGCAACCGCAGAGATGAATGAATCCCATGCTTCAGGATATTGTTAGAGAGGAATTACAAAAACTGTTGAAAGTCAATTTTATTTATCCTATCTTTGACAGTCAGTGGGTATCCCCATTGGTAGTAGTGCCCAAGAAAAATTGTAAGTGGAGGATTTGTGTTGATTACATACAATTGAACAAAGAAACCCTCAAAGATTATTTCCCACTACCATTTATTGACCAAGTGCTAGACACATTAGCTGGGAAATCATCATTCTCTTTTCTTGATGGTTTCATTGGCTACAACCAGATCACGATAGCCTTAGGGGACCAGGACAAAACCACTTTTACTTGTCCTTGGGGCACTTATGCTTATAATGTTTTACCATTTGGATTTTGCAATGCTCCAGCTACATTTCAGAGAGCTGTATTAGCTATTTTTGTTGATTTAGTTCATGATTGTGTTGAAGTTTACATGGATGATTTTTCAGTGTATGGTAATTCATTTGAGCATGCATTAGAGAATCTTGAAAAAGTTTTGAAGAGATGTATATGAAGCTAATCTGTCCCCGAGCAATGAAAAGTGTTTTATGATGTTAAATGAAGGGATAGTCTTAGACCACTATATTTCTTTTCAAGGCATTAAAGTTGATCCATCAAAAATCCATATCATTGTCAATTTGCCAATTCCGAAGACTCAAAAAGAGGTAAGAAGTTTCCTTGGGTATGCAAGCTATTACAAAAGGTTTATTGAACATTTTAGTAAAATAGCTTCACCTCTGTTTAAACTTCTAGCAAAAGATACACTTTTCAACTGGAATGAGAATTGTTAGCAAGCATTTGAAGCACTCAAAGAAAAGTTATCAACCACACCAGTCTTAAAAGGACCTAACTGGAACCTAGCATTTCACATCTTTACAGATGCATCTGATACTACAGTAGGTGCCTCATTAGGCCAAAAAGAGGAGTCTTTTCATTATGCCATCTATTTCATTAGTAAAAATCTAACACCTGCAGAATTAAACTACACAATCACTGAAAAAGAAACGCTTGCAATCATACATGTTGTGAATAAATTCCGACATTATATAACTGGTTATGAGGTTTTTGTACATACTGACCATTCTGCCATTAAGTATTTAATGAATAAACCAGTAACTAATGGCAGAGTTACCAGATGGCTGTTATTATTACAGGAATTTAATATCACAGTGTTAGATAGACCAGGTAAGGAGAATCAGGTGGCAGATTTTCTTTCTAGACTGCAAAATCTAGGTGAGGTTGTTCCAATTGAAGATTCTTTTCCAGATGAAAATTTATTTGCAATTTCAATAGTGAATCCTTGGTATGCTAACTTGGCCAACTATTTGTCCATAGGAAGAACACCTCCATATTTTACTCCAAAGGAAAAGAAGAGGCTAATCAAGCAAAGTGCTTGATACACATGGGTTAGTGGAGATTTATTTTACACTGGTTATGATATGATTATTAGGCGATGTGTAAGAAATGATGAAATAATTGATATTTTAAAATCTTGCCATGATGAACCGTGTGGTGGGCATTTTGTAGCTAAAAGAACAGCATTCAAGATTCTTACTCTTGGATACTACTGGCCATCTATTTTTAAGGATTCCAAGAAGTATGTGAAGAGTTGTGATAGCTGTCAAAGAATGGGTAGGCCAACAGCTACAGATGAAATGCCACTTCAGCCTCAAGTACACTTAGAGCCATTTGAAAAATGGGCTCTCGATTTCATAGGACCATCAATCCAACTTCCAAAGGTAAAATGTACATCCTAGTATGTATTGATTACGTAACAAAATGGGCTAAAGCCAAAGCACTAGTTCGAGCAACTGAACAAACAGTGGTAAACTTCCTTTTTGAAGAAATTTTTGTAAGGTATGGAGTACCAAGGGAGATAGTGACAGATCAAGGTACTTAGTTTACTTCAAAGCTAGTTAAAGACATCACAGAAAAATATCAAATCAAGCACAGAAAAAGTACACCTTACCATCCACATGTTAATGGCCAGGTGGAATCCACAAATAAAACATTGGAAGGAATTATCACTAAGAACGTAGCAATGAACATAAAGAATTGGGAAGAGAAGCTCAAAGATGCACTCTGGGCTTATAGAACCACATGGAAGAGCACTACAAGATTTACACCATATCAATTGGTGTATGGCAAAGAGGTAATGCTTCCTATTGAATTTCAAATACACACCTATAAGATGGCTACAGATTTAGGAATTGATCTCAATGAAGCCCAAAAAGAAAGGATTCAGTAATTGAACCAGCTAGATGAAATGAGGCAGTAAGCAGAAGAGACAACACTCCTAATGCAGAAACAAAGAAAGTAGTGGCATGATGCACACATCAAGAAGAAACAGTTCAAAGAAGGAGACTGGGCTTTACTCTTTGACTCTAAATTCAGAGATCATAAAGCCAAATTTAACACACATTGGATGGGCCCATATGAAATAGTTCAAGTTTATGAAAATGGATCAGTCAAGCTTATTACCATTGATGGAGAAGGCCACCGCTTTCTTGTCAATAGCCATCGGTTGAAACTCTACCATAAGCCCATCAACAAGGAGGATTTTCTTCAAACTATATCTCAGCAAAGGGAGGTTGAGATATTGCAGCCTTCAACTGTGATATCTCTACCTTAGTTCATTTCATTTCAATTTAAAAAAAAAATAAAAAAAATTAAAAAAAAAAAAAAATATATATATATATATATATATATATATATATATAAACAAATATATATATATATATATATATATATATATATATATATATATATATATATATATATTAAAAAAAATAAATTAATAATGGTTTAGATGTGAAAACTAGACTCTGCCACACTCTAACCGATAATTCTTACTTGAAAACCAATTCTTTGGCTGGTAAGAATTCCTTGTTCTATTTGTTTACTGTTTGGTTCATCGCTTCAATAATGACTTGAGGACAAGTCAAAGCTTTAGTGGGGGAGAAGCATCAGCATTTTTGTTTTCCTTATCTCATCTCCTCATTGTAAATTTTCAAAGACTTTGTTTCAGCACTTCAGTATTTCAATAAAGAAGTTGTTTTTGTCTTTGTTCTAATCAGAGGGACCTGTTCAAGCAATATGCAGTGGGACTTGTTCAAAAGACTATGTTACCAGCACTAATATTAGAGGGACATCTTCAACAAACATTAAAGGGACCTGTTAAAGACTGCTACACCAGGCTATTTCAACAAAGTTTCAACAGATTTTCAAAGGTTTCTTATCATCAAGGCTACATCAACACCAAAGATCAAGGAAGCTGCACACACATGGTTCTTCAGATTTCAAAGAAGCTGCACACACAACATTCTTCAGATCTCAGAGGGACCTATTATATCCAATTTTATCTCAGAAGGGACCTGTTATGGACAGTGAAGATAAGTCCTACCTGTAGTAAAGATCAGTCCTACCTGTAATAAAGATCAGTCCTACCTATGCATGCCAACTCAACTCTTGGTCAACCAACAAAGTGTAATGTATTGTTGTAATTTTTATTTTTAACATTTAAAATTCTTGAATTATTTTAGTGTTAAATATGATGATTATGATTGCTTATGATAAATTTCAAAAAACACCCCTATACCCATCACCCTTGTAACATTCCTAACTACTATCATTTCCCAACACATGCTAGCCTATCACCCTTCAAACCTTGTCATTAACTCCTCATTCTTGAGTCAGCCATCAAACCTTATCATCGATCCATCATCTTCTTAATCGGCCAAGTACCAACAAGTAATGGACAAGTGGTGAATCATTGGAGAGACAAGTTTTAAACGATTTCATTCATTTTTTTGAATCAACCAAGTTATAAAATGATCATTTGACCCAAGTCGACTCATGCAACAACTATCCATTATCATCACTCCAGCATTCCTTATATGTCTACAACGTTCTCATGATTGTACCTATGCAAACTAGTACAGCTCCTCTATCTTTGTGATATGAATGCGCTCTGCATTATTATTATAGTAAATTGGGTAAGGTCGGTTGTTAAGTTTCATTTCATTCTCAGTTCATAAAAAGGGCATTACCATACTAGTAATTCAAACTCTGTGATTTCATAGAAGGCCAAGAACAGCAGGCGCTACAAATGGAGAGCATAGTAATTGGGCTCACCACGAGTTTCTACCTCCGCCATAATCTGAGGACATTAATCTGGTCACTTCCCAAGTCATTGAAGAAGGAGACCCCGAGAACAGAGGGCACTACCAGGTCAGTTGAGTGGAGCGCAAAACAGAGGTAACAAATGAAGAAACCCTTGTTGAATTACTAAGCATAAACAAAAAGGGTTAGAATACGAGTTTCTTTGTCAAAATGACCAATAGAGCAGAGCCTATGACATTTGATAGTTCCCAATATCATGATGATTGTATTACAATTTTAAGGGAGAAACAATGGTTATCCTTCCTAGAGAAGTTTAATGGGAACAATGAAGAAGTAACCAAGCAATTTGCATTTACATTTAATGGAGAGAAAGCATTGATAGGCAACTTCTCTTTTAGGATTTCAGAGGATACCATAGCACAAACCTTGGGAATCAGTCCAGAAGGAGAAAAATATTTCAAAACAAAACAATTTAAGGAAAAATCAAGGACTCAATTCATGTCTAGGTCAAGGGTTTCCTCTGTCAACTGGAAAAAGGGTGTCCCTAGAAGCTGGCTGATGCACCCATGGGATGAAATGGTGTACATTATTCAGAAATTTGTTACGTGTGAAGGTCGTTACAACATAGTCTATCTATATCACATTAAACTCTTGCTACACTTAAAAGGGAAATGCACCATTAGTCTACCTTACTTCCTCTTTCAGAGTTTGACTAAAATGGCAAAGACCATTCAGAAACAAAAGGGTAATGAAGATAAGAGTTTATGTCATTTTGGGTTGATTAAAATTCTAATTGAATTTGAAGTGCAGAGGAGGGGAAAAACATGGAAGGAATTTTTGGTTGCTAATCAAATCAAAGATGGAGAAGATGAACAGGAACAGCAAGAGCACTCAGAATTTATGCTTGATATTGATGAGGAAATCCTTGTGCGCAAATCAAGCAATGTTCCTCCACACAGCAGTGGTGTAAGGACAAGAATGATGAGGCAAGAAGCTACCCAGAAAATTGAGCAAGACAAAATTTTCACTACATATACAAGAAGATCAAGGGGAAGACAAAAGACCCAAACACAAGAAGACCAGCCAGAGTCAAATGCACATGCACCAATTGACATTGAGAGCAGTGCTCATTACAGCCAGGACCAGAAGCCGAAATGCAAGTCGAGAGCAACAATGGACAAGGGAAAGAGCCAGAACCTGCAAACAAGAAACAAAGGAGGTTAGAAAAACAAATTGAAAAGCTAAAAGAAGAATTGATGGAGGCCAACATGCTAGAGAAGGTCATCAAGAAGGAGAATGAAATGTTGAGAGCTCAAAGCAAGGAGACTCAGCAAAAAAATGAGAAGCTGAAGGAGAAAATTAAAGAACTCAAGGCTAAACAAACCGACATTTGCAAGTGGGCAACCAAATGGTACACTCAAAAGAAAGCTCTCAAAGAGAAATAAAAGAATTTAAAACGTGAGCTCCACATTCAGAAGAATGCCCAAGCTCAGAAGAATATAGATGCATTGTTACAAGTGGCAGAGGCACAGGCAGGAACAGAGTACAAAGGGAGCACATCAGGATTAGCATGAGGACATGCTAAATCATTAAGCTTGGGGGAGATGTTGGTACCATTTCATTGCCATCCTTTTCTTCTAGAAATCCATCATTTGTTTATATTTTTCTCCCATAAACCCCTCATAGTCCATTGAAATTGACTAATCATAGCATTATAGTTGTTAATTTACATTAAATTTAATTTGTGAATTTTTATGTTAAAAATTAGGAATTTTCAACAAAAATTACATGATGTCATGACTTCCTGTAAATGGTTTATGATGTGACACATGGCATGGAAGGAAAATCAAAACAAAGGATAGGAACGTGATCTGGAATGTACATATATGGTGAAATATCTATTCAACAAAGAATCTAAAGCTCCCGAATACATGGTCAATGCTGGTCAAACCCAGCCTTTTTGGTCACAAAGGCAGCAAAAAGCTAGAGTTTCCCAAACTGATTTCGTTTTGCTTTGGAAATCAGTTAAGATTAGAAAAGACAAAAATCACTCTTTTGTAAAAGCAGAAACATCTGCATAATGTATGTACATTCGATTTAGAGGGAAAGTTAGTGAACATAGGATAGGAGACAAGCAGATAAAATACTGCGTATTGTATTGTCTAGAACGATTATTGTTCCTATGTATTGTTTCTAGAACATTGCTCTTGCATGTGATTTCGACTTCCAGAACCTAATTACAGTCATCATTTCACCCTTATAGTTCTTATGCGTTAATATTCTCATCACTTGAAGTTTCTTAAGATTGCCATTGAAGCGCGGACGGGCCCTATGTGGAGATTGGTATACTTTTATTTTCATTTCCATAGTGTTTTTGAATCTGAATAGTGTGAATAGCTTTTAATGTTATTTTCTTGCCTGTGAGTTTATTGATTTGATTAGAAGTTCTTGCAAATAATATTCATGGTGATAGCTTGAGAATTCGATTGCTAGACCATTGAACAATATCTTGTAAAATATTTGATCGATCATTAGATTTGGAAGTATCCCTGTGGACTCTGTTTTTATGCATTTAAAATTTCAGTGTGCTTAAAAGAGCTTTTGATTCTCATGAATGCTTAGTGTGTTAGCTGGAAAGAGCTTTTGTGCATAATATCCTTATAAGAGGGTTGAAAACTCAGTCTAGCAACACGTTGTTTCTTTAGAACAGTTAGATAAATTAGATGATCTGAGTGTTAAGGTGTGAGAGGAAACATATTTCAACCTCCTGTAAAGGAGTGTTGTAGCCTGTCATAGTAAACAATTAGTTAGGTAGATGAGATCCTTGTAGGTCTATAGACTTTAGACACGTGCCTCTAAGTTTACCTACCTTGGTTGATATTAAATCTAGTCTAATCTAGCACCCTAGATTGGCCACTACAATGACTAAAACAACCTTATCTAGGAATTAAAAATTCTCTTTAACACCTATAACTTTGTGAATTTGAATTTGATGAAGCCTTTGACCTTTTTGTTAGATTCTGTTGACTCATCCCTTATCTGTCCTGAAAAGCAAGAACCTGTTTCCTGCATTTAAGCTTTAACCTTCATTGATGCTTTTCGAATCCATTTGCTGACCAAATTGACCTTTTGAGACAAGTGATATGTGTTATCACTTCCATAGAACTTTTCTCTTCCACCTGTACCAAAATCAAGCCCTTGAAGGAGTATAATGAAAGGTGATCTGGCTGCGTTATGAAACTGTCTGTTGTTTTCGTAGTGCAGAATCTTATCATTTTAAACATCTTCTTAAACCTTTAATTTCTTCTACCTTAACCCTTCTATCTTCATTTTTTAACTTTTTACATCCTCCAGTAACATTAACATTAAGAAATCAACTATTGTCACCTCTTGAAAGCCTTGCAAAATGTCAAAAATGCACCTACAGCAGTTTCGCAGCGCACTACGAAACTGTTGTGTATGTCTCTTACACAGCTCTTTTCAAAAAATTCAGTCTTCAAAACTTCTTTCACCCTTTCCATGTTATCTACAGGATTTAATAATCAACATAGATCATCTTTGAAATACTTTCAAGAAATAAAATCCTTTTCCTCAACAAAACTTCATCAAGAAATTGTAACTTATTGCTCTGTTCTAGCTGAAAAATAGGTGTTGGGATAGCGCTTTTGTCTCCTCATCAAAAATGTATTTTGCAAAACTGAAGGAGGATTTTGGATACCACTCTATGCTAAACAAAACATCTCTCTTTTTTTGCAATACCTCTCCTACTGCCCACAAACTGTCTTTGAATATCAAGTATAAACTGGAAAATTCTGATTTCTTAAAATATGGCTTCAAAGAAAGCCTTGTATCTCCCAACTGGTAACACTTATAAACAAAGTGAGATAGGTTATTGTATATTGAGATTTTATGAAGAGAAACCTCCTTTAGAATTCCAAAATAATTTTTCATGTAGCCAGAAACGGATCTTGAAAGACTACTAAAACCAGAAAGAAAAATGTTTCTCTCAATGACGTTCAGTCATTTCATAGCGCAAGTTGAGTCATCAATTTCTCCCAGCTCATAATGAATTTGAAAAAATTGAAAGAGGTTTTTGTATATAGATATGTTAGGAAGAAGAATCTCTTTTAGTTTTCCAAAATATGCTTTCTGTTGCTTGAGAAACCCCTTGGAAGCTTACTATATAAAACAGAAAACAAAGTTTTTTTATTTTTCCTGCTAAAGAAGACTACTTCAGCCATTTCGTAGTGCAAAACAAGTTTTTTACACTGTCTGTGCTATGAAATGTGGATTCATAGCTAATTTAAAAAAAAATTCAAAATAACTTGAGATATGACTTCTAAACACAAGGTGAGACTTCTAAGACATGGAATGAGGTTGTCAAGCTTTGTTTAGAAATGAAATATGACCTTAAAGACTTCTAACCCTATGACCTAACGCTTTAAGCATGAAATGACCTAGATACCCTTTAACACCATGAATAAAAGAAGTGTTTGGAAATGAGAATGACACTATTGAGACTCTAATCCTATCACTTATCCCTTTAAGCATGCGATGAATCAAAACTTATTATAGAACCATGACTAGAAACAAGGGAAACTTTCCAAAGTTTAAAAAAAAAATTAGGGTGATAACAGTGCCTCCACTATGGATAGTATGCCCCCTGTGGTATGCTAAGAACTAGTAGCTCCACTGCTACAATCCATTCCTTTAAAAATAAAAAATCTGAAATTCTGCCCAATCTGCTTCAAACTATACCTAGTAAAAATTGCTTAGTCAACCTTGAGCTTATTTGCATTTGCCTACCTACCTACTGTTATCGGGAAAACTAGCGTCTATTCAGAGCTGCTAGTACCACTAAGACGGGTAGCTATCTTAGAAACAAACAAACTAAAGTCACTTGTGTTTTCCTCTATGAGAGATACATGAGAAAGAGGCAGAGAGTACCAACCTCTGTCTTTTGCTTGGCTCCTTGCTTGTTTCCTTTCCCCTTTGACAGAATTTCGCCACTCCTTCCTTACTTGTCCCGCTTCAAAGAGCACCTATAGAGTCAAAGCAGCATAATACCATCAAAGCATAGAGATATATAACCATAAAAAATATAGGATCATATGTATATTAACAATACAAATGCATATATCAATACAAGATTCGGAGATATACAAGAATATGGAGGAAAACTCAAATAACTTTATTGATAGAAGTAGTAGAAGAGAGGATTACAACCCATTGGTCTGACCCAATGCCATCCTCCTAGCATGAAAGCCCTCTTCACCTCATATAAAGCAAGATCACCCAACAATGTCTTCAAAGAGAAACCAACAACACTTCCTTGCAAATTACAAAATTCTAGCCTCTGGATCTCTGGGATGAGGGATCCAAATATAGATGTTTGCAGGGGGCCGAGTCAGCTTCTGGGATTTTGATTAGTTTCATCTCTCTGATAGTTCTTGGTTCCACTTGGAGATTTCATGATCTCTTACTCATCCCTGGGCGAATTTAGAGAGGCAAGTGTTAAAGGAGAAGCTTCTAGAAGATTCTCAGGGTCTCCACCTAGCAAACTGCTTCTGCCATTTGTCTGCTCTTGCTCATCGCACCCTACAAAAGGGCTTTCCAGTATTCATCCACTTTTTTCATGTGGCAAGTGAGATGCATCGTACCCTTAGCACTGGGCAGTTTGTATGGTCCTGCTTTGACCAGTTCTAAGTAGCTTTTCAGGGAGAACTTCTGGGATATGATGTAATCAGCTGACTTTGCTCCTTTAGGGTATGAAACAACACTTTTAGGGACTTAGAAGCCCTTGTTTTATGGACATATGTGATTGGGGTTGCAGTGCCCAAATATGTCTATAACAGTTGCCTCCTAAAGCATGAGGTCGTAAATGTTTTTGTTGTCAGGTGAAATTCTTTATCATGTGGATCCGAAGTTTTTCGATTGGAAGGTGACCTGTAATAAGATACAATACAATACATTATCTTCATAATATTTTTCATGATCTAGCTGAGGCGGGTATTCCCATGCTCAGCTTTATAAATTCATTTTCATGTACATAGGACAGACAACCGTCTGTGTGGTAGACTGATGATTCTAGTAGAGCCATCATCCTTTGGTTTGGATGATTATCTGTGCAACAATGATGTAAATTTGATGTCTTTATTTTCCTGAATAAATCACAGCTCGAATGGATGAAACTAGATCTGGGGCCTTCAAAAATGCTTCAATCTTCACCTAGAGTACAATTCAGTCCATGTGAAAAGATGTTCTGATGTCGAACATGGAAAGACATCACCTGCTTACCAGCCAATGATGTAAGTTGTTAACAGGCAAGAGAGGAATCACCGATGATGATGATGACCCTCAAGGTACTGTAGTACAATTCACGTGGTGTGAATACATGAATTGAGGTCGAACACCACACAAAATCTTTCGGTCGAAGGCCATTAATGTAAACCTAATGCTGGAAGTGAGAAAATTGCCATTGAGGTATGCAAGCTTTAAAGTACTAAAAGGGTTGTTCTTAGGTTCGCTTCTTGGATAATGAGCTGATGTCGACAAGAAGTGACCCGTCGTAGGAGGGCATTAATGAATCCCACATCTACGACACGGAACAGAGCAAATGATTTTGTGGAGGTGAAAACAATCTGACGATACAAGGTTCAGTGTGGTAGTCATGAAAGAATGGAGTGTGAAGGTATTGCAGCAGATGAGACACAAGTTGGGTTGGTGAATTCTCTGAGCAAATTCTCTTGAACACATCAGTGATACTGAAATGGATTGGTAGCGTTAACCCGAAAATTGGATGGTACGGTGGACCAATGGTGATATGACCGGTGAATGGAATGACCCAACCCAACTCAATCATGGTGATGGAGTGAAAGTGTCATGTTCAAGAGCGACCTACTATTAATAAAGTTTCTTCAAGTTTTCTTCCCAATTTTCCCTAGTCATTTCTGACCAGTACCTCTTTATTCTTTTCAAGCTTGAGGAGGATAACATATGCTTGTTCTATAATTTTCCCTTTGGGCAAACCCATCGCTATATTTTAACGAACCTAGCGACAGTGAGACTTGCTCTTGTCTACATGGACAAGTTTGTCACTATTGTTTTAACAAGTTTAACGACAAGGATAACTTGGTTATTTTCAATTTTAGAGAGTCTGAAAAGAGACGAAAAGGAAACTCCAATATTCCTTTCTCGTAATATAATCCCTTAAGTCCGAAAAAGTATAAAACAATGTGAAAGGGATGACTTTTCGATAGTTTTAATGAGCCAAACAAGACAAACACTCAATCTTTTTGTGCAATAATTCCTCAGGTCCAAAAAGTTTAAAATCTAGAGGAGGGATGGCACTTTCAATCACTTTAACGAGCTAGGGAGGCTAATTTCTCGGCAATATTTTCATATTTTATGAGTCAGATGAAAATATCTTAAAGGAGACTCGTTTTTTGAGGAATGAGTGATGTTTTCAAATAGCATCCAGTTCCAAGTAATGTTTGGAACTTTTTCAATCATGGCAGTGTAAAGAAAGTGGCTAATAGGATCACTTGTCATAGTTGTTCCTCAAAAGGGGTGAACAACCAAATGGAGGCGTATGATCGGCTAAAAAAGAGTGGAGGTGATGGTAAGAACATGACCAAGGCTCAAAAGTTGATAATTATGTGATTGAAATGGTTATTTAGCAGAGGTGGTTTCATTTTTTAATGAGCTTAGACTCTGGTGGAACACATGCTCAATGCTAGGTTTATTTTTTAATGAGCTTGAAATTCACGTAAAACTGCTCGTGATAATGGTCATTAATATTCGATTCACCGTTAACACTATGTTCTTTTGACAGTCGTACTACCTATTCAATTGCTCCATCAAAATGATTAGAAATGAGAATACATGCTTGAAAAATGAGTTAAAAACCTAATACCCTACTTAAATTACGTAAAAAGTAACTTAAAAGTAGTTTCTTACCCATCAATTTACGATTTCATTTGGATTTGGGATTGTTGGAGCTCTGGAGGTGTTTTCCCCATTGATTTTCATCAGCTAATTCCAGGAGATTTTGTGTATGATTTTCGGCAACGTCTGGACTAGGTAGGAGCTAAACCTGAGCTCTTCAATTGCATTTTTTCCTTTTTGAATTCTGAGCATGTTTTCCTGCTTTTCTGAGCCTCTGGGATTTGAACATTTCGTTCTGCCCCCATCGCACCTATTATACATCGAAGATCTGATGCATACTAGATTGTAACAATGTAAACTTTGAAACGGGAACTGATACTGTTACCCGTTTCGTAGAGATAGCAAAAAAATGACCCGATTTTCAAAAGTGGTGATGCATAATACACATGTTTTTTTTAGAACATGGTTTTTGGAACTTTAATTTTTTTTCATGTTCAAGGATGAAATCAAGTTTTAGAATGGTAGTGATTTTCATGCTGATTTTAAAAAGTGAGTATTCTGCATCACACCCTTTTTTTAAAAGTCCTATTTTTTGACTTTTAATTTTCTAGTGTGTGAAATGTAAAAAATTACTTTCTAAATTTGATAGTTTTTGAAGTCGTCATTTTATTCATATTTTCTTGTTCTCTCTCTTACCTTTTTTTTTTTTAGGGGGGGTTTTATTGTTTTGCGTTTTTAAATTAGAAAGTCGATAGTTTGAATTTTAGATAATCTACATATTTATACATCCTTAATTAATTTTTCAATCCACATGAAATAATTGTTTCTAAAAAACAACATTTTTTAACAATGGACATAAAAATAACCATTTTTAACATAAATATAACAAAAAAACTAAACGTTTTGATAATTTTTTGCTAGAATTAACATGTCAAAATCACAATTTTTATACAAAAATATTAACTAAAAATTGTCAAATAATAGTTTTTTTTATGAATTTCATGTCAAAAAAATAATAATAACAATTTTTTTTTTCAAAAAATAATAATTAACTTAAAAATCAATGCGAAAATCACAGTTGTGCTCTCTCTTTCTTTCACATACCAGACTCTTGATGGAAATTTCACCTCTTTTGAACTTTTCCAATCTGAGATTAGCTTCTTATCACTTAAAGCACTTGAAATATTTGTAGGCATGAGCTCAGGTGGAGTTCGTTCACCAATGTTTTTTGAAGATACACCTTTAAGACTCTTTGGTCCAGAAAGATTCACAAAAATTTTCCTTGATGCCATTTTCCTAAAAAAAAACACATAAATTAGTAAATAAAAAAACATATTAACTTAAATTAACAACAAAAATATACCATAAATTTTTTATTTGTATAATCAGAATTGCCCAGCCACCTCTAACGGGCAGGCGGGTCGATGGGCGAGCGGGAGGTCAGGTGAGGGATAATGAGACTAAGTGCACAATTAGGCAAGTATGGGCGAGCCCCTACCCATGCGCCCCCCACAACCCCCTGACGACTACATTGAAGCCCCGGCCCCATTAACTTATTCCTCTCACAAGAGATCTCTTGTCTGGATTCACTACACATTAATAATTAAAGTAACACGCCTGATCCAATCTCCGAAAATGATGATGATGACAAATCCCTCGATATGATTACCAAGTTATTGTACTCCCTGCATCCATCAAATCTGTGTTTTCTCTTTGTTTCGCTCGCCAACTCTGTATTTCTTCATGGTCTATCCTTTGCATGCCACGCTAGATGTTTGTTTTCAGCTGAATTTTCTGTTTGAATGAAGCTTCCTAAGCTTTCCCCCCTCCCCGGCCCCCCTCCCCTTCCCTCACCCTACCCCCTACCGTCCCCCCACACTCCCGCACCCCATCCCCCCTCGCCCCCCGCCCCCGCCCCCCTCCATCCCCCAAAGCCCCGCCTCCCCCCCCCCAAACCCCCTACACCCCCCAACCCCTCCCCGAGGGAGTAAACTTGTTTGAATAACAATAGAAAAGGTGTTTATTTTTTTCAATGCATGGATAGAGAGTGATTTGTTGTTGATATTTAAGTAATGATATTTTTTTTATGATTGAATTTCAACTTAATCTTTAGGTCTTCCATTGTGATAAGAACACACATGTTTGACATCATATTCTAGTGTAAAAATGTTGTTTCTACATTGATACATAGCTTAATCTCAAGTCTTTTACAAGTAGTTAAAGTGCCAAAAGGCACATGCAAGGGAGGTTGTGGGCTATTAGCTATAGAGCAATGAATACTACCATAGAGGGACACAACAATCACAAAAGGAGTCATTTGTGAGGAGATAATTGAGACTTAAATAAATATGGATAAGTAGGTGGCAATCTAAAACAACTTAACATATCTTCCTTATTGTGTAGAAATCAATTTTAGTAATGTGATTGCATGCATAAAATGAGTAAATATTTCCTTCAAACTTAAATCATTTAAACATCAAGCTTTGCATAGATGGTTTGTTTATTGAGTTATCAACATGAATAGTGCATGGTTTATTACCTTTTGCAAAGATTGGCCTTTGAAGAAATTTTGTATGAAATGTTTTGACAACATTTATCCTTCTATTAAAAATGTAAATATTAGAAGATATACTTCCATTATTTTGGAGTTCCACCTAGGTTTCCATTGTGTCTTTTCTAAGCCATTTTTCCTTCAGTGTAAGCATGTGTACAAATTTATTTATTTATTTATTACAAAAAGTCAGAGCAACAATTAGAAGCCCCGCTTCACTCTAACAGTGATAATCGTAATAATTAGAAAATATGATGGTATTCAACCTTGATTGAGGAATCCCCATGTATGGTCCATGTATTAGATATAGAATATGGATATGCAAGCATTGAGAAACATTTCTTGGAATTTGAATTGCTCAACTTTTCATTCCTTTTGAGCATGACCTTTTTTTTTTTTTTTTTCAAATGCACTCAGGAATGCTAAAGTAACAGTGTTTTCTCAAATTTCAAATATAAAATGTTATCCTTTGCTAGACATTCATATGCATACATCAAATTCACATACTAACAAATAAATGCCTTTTTTCCAACACATAAATGTAAAGACCTTATTTTTAAACATGTGTTTTATTTAATATTATCCTCACATTGATGAGTAGGGAGCCATGTAACATTAATTCCGATGTGATTATTCAACAAGAGTAAACACATCATTTGCTTTATAAATCGTTATTAAAAGAAAAATGGCATAATGTCACTACTTTTGGGATTGTGTTAATCGATGAGACACAACTCTATAGTATTGTTTCAAGGTTTCAGATAGAGTATATAAATAATTGCTTCTCCAATCCACTAATAAGTATGCCTTTCTTATTTATGTAATGCTATGATTTTCATATATGAATGTTCAACTATGTTGCCATTATTATTTGGGTTAAATCAATTACATATAGCCAAACATTATTTCCATTGATACCAGTAACCATTTTAAAATGCTAAAATCTCAAGTTTTTGTAGTTATAATTTAAGCCCATTGTGAAATCTCATATATTTTTCCACAAACAATACTGATCATTCTCCAAAGTTAGTTCTCTCAACTCCATCGGCAAACTTTTGGTGATAGGCTTGCTGCCTTACCTTTTCCTCTCATTCCCTATGTTGTAAAACAAATTCTATGACTATCAGTGTTCCACATTTAACTTGCTTTCCTAAAAATGCCCATTAAAATTAGTTGGATATGCCTAAAATAAGAGTTAAGAGTAAAGGATTGGTAGATTAATGGATGAAACAATATGTATTAGCTCATGTAATAGGAAGGAAAATCCTTTAAACTTCTGTGAAAATGTCCATAATGAGACAAATAACTCTATAACATCGTTTCAAGGTTTCAGATTAAGTATATAATTTCAATAAAATAGTAACCAAATAATTTCAATAATTTCAAGCAAATAGTAACCATAAGAAATACATACGATGAGATAATGGTATGAATGATTGTAGTAAATATTTGAATTCCCAGATAAAGCTGAAGTATTCAGATATGCATTAAAACCTTTTTTATACGCTAGGAAACTTACTATAATTTAATTGAAACTTAATGGCCAAATGGCCAAATTATTATTTATTAATTTATTGTATTATTATTAATTTTTTATTTTTTAACCTATCATATAAAGACATAGGTTTTCACTTTTGCTAAAAAGTTGTAAGACACTGGTTTCTTTATGCATGAAAAAGGCAAACTCTTATTCTAACAAAATCAATTTTAAAATATAGTCCAAACCCAATACGTTAAATATCAATTTTAAAAGCTCTTATTTAGTTTTATGATATTTATTTTATTAAAATTTTATGATAATAATTATACGTAAATTAATTAAGTGTTGATTTGATTTTCGATACGATTTATCCATATTGGACGTGACCATATTCATTGCTCCCTTTAGAAATTCATTGGAACCCAGTAATTATGACTATGAGGTAACCATTCATTACTTTTAATGCATTCATTATAGTTTCTGCTTTCAGTCGTATTAAATTTATGATTTTCCTATGTTCCACATTATGTATATAATCAATTAAAATATCAATCATACATATCCATGGCAATAATGACTCCAATTAAAGTTCTTTTTTCAATTCTGTTACACGAAATCCCCTCCGCGGCAGCACAGCGGCACCCCCGGGCCGCCCCGCGCCGCCGTCGGTCGGGCGGGGCGAGGCGGCCCGGGGGTGGTGTTGTTCCGTTGGCAATGGTAGCACGGAGGTACATTCGCCAAATTTCGCAGTTCAAAATTACTGGAATTCAAATTTGAAACAAAATAAATTTTCAAATTTAAGATATTTACTGTGAAACTCAATTTCTCGCTTTGTTCCAACAACATCAAATTCGACATTATGGATCTTCTGCAAGAAAATCGAACAAACTGTTGTAAAAGGAAAATACTATCTTCTGACATAATGCTGTTATTTCGTCAAATGAAACCATAGCTAATGCCATATCTCTCAAAAATTCATGGCAGAAAGCCAATAAAATTTTCCTGCATACAAGATTTTAAATATTGCAACTAATTTTGCGCGACCCACCAACATTTTTCATCATGCATTTCATTTGACTTATCCAATGTGATAGACTCACCATAAATGTCATTTAAGGGAAGACATTTTTGGTAAATTTTAGTGATTTCACATTTTGTCAAATTAATAGAAAAGAGAAGATTGGTCTCCCTCCCCCAAAAACATAATGTATTTTAGGTTAGGCGTAGACCAGATGTCATAATCAGAAATTGAAATAATCTTAATTTTAATAAACATGGAGTTTATGTCACAAGTCCTCCGAAAACACATGATTGAAATAGGGAATTTCCAAAAGCCTAAATGTTTACTGTGACTCATCAGATCAATACCTACAATTCCAAAAAAACAACCTTCCCCAAATCATTTCATTGTCTAACATATTTAAAAAAAATTAACTGTAAAGTTAACATCCATTATTAATACGGTTGTAGCGAATTCGGTATAAAGTATACAGTTCTAACCAAGAATTTCAATGTCTGAAACATTGAAAATTAAAAATCAGCTTCTCATATCATCAAACATTATATGAAGTGGATATCAAGCACAGACCTGGCATAAACGATAAAAGCTTCGAATCCACTCTAGCAGTCAATATTGAATGGGATATATTTAACAGAATCAGAGCTCCTCGTCCTCCTCGTTTATGGCCAGCCTTTGGTCTTGAGTCACGTTTTGTCCTTTTCACGCTGTACCTCCCCTCTCCAACTTTTGGTTTCCTCTGAATTTTCTACTTCACTGGACTTCTAGTGGAATCCTTCTGTTATTTGCCGCTGGGTATTATCTCTCTATTGAACGCGATTCTGGATTATCCCTAATTTTGGCTATTCTATACCGACGAGCGATTCTCGCCGCTTAATTTCTGTGATTTTCAGTTCGTCTAACTTACATTCTCCGGGTAAGAGAAGCATTTTGGTGCGTACTGAAATCATGCCCTATGCTTTTGGCACACAGATATGTATACTTTAATTGTAGAAATATTGAATGTGTATGGAACACAGATATGTATGCTTTAATTGTAGAAATATTTAAGATAACACTGAGCAATACGAATAGAACCCAAATAACCTGTGTGCAATTCGAAAATGATCAGACAATTTCAGACAAACTAAAGGAAGTTACAATCATAAATGGACAAGTGTATATCTATTGTACAGGTAGATTAACATTCTTAAATAAACTGTGTCACTCATCTTACAAATTATTCTCATCTACGTCAAAGTGACAGTAGAAAAGAAAAAGTTATCAATATTTCAAGATGTTATGCAGACATCAAGCCGTGGTGCTTCACTTTTGAACCAGGCTACACTGATTTCCAATCCAAACTGCGTGATTCTCATGTTAACATCCTCTAATGCTTTGGTTCTCTTTTTTTACCATGAACTCTATGCGGTGGATCTAAGAAAAACGTTTAAACATAGCAACAATGTACTCTAATATATCCACAATTCGAAGACCAGAAGCTACTGGGCCTTCAACAATAATTATATCTTTGATCAACAAAAGACCCTTTTCAAGAGCCAAAGAATTATGCGCGCCTATTGTTATGCTTCATGTACTTGCCCCTGGGACATAATCCCAGCCCTCAATTTCACTTGATATGCATAGAATTACAGCATCAACCAACACATCCCTCTGGTGCCCCAAAGAAACGTGACAATAAAGTCATGGTCCTCGATCCAGGCCATTCTCAGAATAGCAATCAAGTGATTCAGATCTTTACTACTGATATCTATTGCATTTCCTTTAGTAAACTTAAGGAGGGTAGTGGCAATCCCTATTCTTCTAAGATACTTTGAATTAAGTTTACTGAACCAGCTGCAATAGATATCAGTAGTGAAGATCTCAATCACGGGATTGCTAAGAAGGGCCTTCATCAACGGTCATGAAGGATTGTCATTTGTTTTTGGGCATCATTGGGTTGCGTTGGATAATGGTGTAATTGTATGCATCGCCAGAGAAATTAAGGGCTCGGATGACCCCTGCCATTTCGGAGGTGCAAGTACAGAGAATTCCACCAGAAGCCTGGTGGGCCAGAAAATTCAGAGGAACTTCTAGTCAAACGCTACACAAAGCGAAATGAACTGAGCGAACCAGAACTGGAATAGAGGTACTGAACTGGCAGCCAAAATCCTGGCCGTAAAGATGGAGGGCGATGTATTGATTAATCAGTGTTATGTCTAATACGTATCCCATTCAATACTGATCACTGTAGTAGATAGAGCCCATTCAGAATTAGCCCAAATTAATACAGTTATACCTAGGAATTTCAATTTCTGAAACATTGAATATTAAAAATCAACTTCGCAAACCATCAAACCTGGTATGATGTGGATCTCAAACACTGACCTAACATAAACAATAAAAGCTTTGGAATCTGAAATAACCAATTCAAAAAATCCTTCAAGAGAGTAACAAATAATATTAAAAATAAACCGCACTAATGGGTATCGACTGCTGACCTTAAACAGCGTTGGTGGTGTTCCTCGCGACCTCACCCATTGTATGAGATATCTCTCATGATGAGATGCAAAAGTGACAGAGGGAGCGATGTTTTGATCTCACTTATCATCAGCTCTAGTTTCCATCAAGTTTCATCTCTGCTATAAAAGAAAATCTATTTCACCATTGCCAACGGAGCAGTGCCACCCCCGGGCCGCCCCGCCCCGCCCGACTGGCGGCGGGTCGATTCCCGGAATCGACCCGCCGCCGGTCGGGTGGGGCGGAGCGGCCCGGGGGTAGCGCTGCCGCGCACAGTGGCACCCTCGGGCCGCCCCACCCCGCCCGACCAGTGGCGGGTCGATTTCGGGAATCGACCCGCCGCCGGTCGGGCGGGGCGGGGCGGCCCGGGGGTGCCGCTGTGCTGCCGCGGAGGGGATTTCGTGTAACAGAATTGAAAAAAGAACTTTAATTGGAGTCATTATTGCCATGGATATGTATGATTGATATTTTAATTGATTATATACATAATGTGGAACATAGGAAAATCATAAATTTAATACGACTGAAAGCAGAAACTATAATGAATGCATTAAAAGTAATGAATGGTTACCTCATAGTCATAATTACTGGGTTCCAATGAATTTCTAAAGGGAGCAATGAATATGGTCACGTCCAATATGGATAAATCGTATCGAAAATCGAATCAACACTTAATTAATTTACGTATAATTATTATCATAAAATTTTAATAAAATAAATATCATAAAACTAAATAAGAGCTTTTAAAATTGATATTTAACGTATTGGGTTTGGACTATATTTTAAAATTGATTTTGTTAGAATAAGAGTTTGCCTTTTTCATGCATAAAGAAACCAGTGTCTTACAACTTTTTAGCAAAAGTGAAAACCTGTGTCTTTATATGATACGATAAAAAATAAAAAATTAACAATAATACAATAAATTAATAAATAATAATTTGGCCATTTGGCCATTAAGTTTCAATTAACTTATAGTAAGTTTCCTAGCGTATAAAAAAGGTTTTAATGCATATCCGAATACTTCAGCTTTATCTGGGAATTCAAATATTTACGACAATCATTCATACCATTATCTCATCGTATGTATTTCTTATGGTTACTATTTGCTTGAAATTATTGAAATTATTTGGTTACTATTTTATTGAAATTATATACTTAATCTGAAACCTTGAAACGATGTTATAGAGTTATTTGTCTCATTATGGACATTTTCACAGAAGTTTAAAGGATTTTCCTTCCTATTACATGAGCTAATACATATTGTTTCATCCATTAATCTACCAATCCTTTACTCTTAACTCTTATTTTAGGCATATCCAACTAATTTTAATGGGAATTTTTAGGAAAGCAAGTTAAATGTGGAACACTAACAGTCATAGAATTTGTTTTACAACATAGGGAATGAGAGGAAAAGGTAAGGCAGCAAGCCTATCACCAAAAGTTTGCCGATGGAGTTGAGAGAACTAACTTTGGAGAATGATCAGTATTGTTTGTGGAAAAATATATGAGATTTCACAATGGGCTTAAATTATAACTACAAAAACTTGAGATTTTAGCATTTTAAAATGGTTACTGGTATCAATGGAAATAATGTTTGGCTATATGTAATTGATTTAACCCAAATAATAATGGCAACATAGTTGAACATTCATATATGAAAATCATAGCATTACATAAATAAGAAAGGCATAGTTATTAGTGGATTGGAGAAGCAATTATTTATATACTCTATCTGAAACCTTGAAACAATACTATAGAGTTGTGTCTCATCGATTAACACAATCCCAAAAGTAGTGACATTATGTCATTTTTCTTTTAATAACGATTTGTAAAGCAAATGATGTGTTTACTCTTGTTGAATAATCACATCGGAATTAATGCTACATGGCTCCCTACTCATCAATGTGAGGATAATATTAAATAAAACACATGTTTAAAAATAAGGTCTTTACATTTATGTGTTGGAAAAAAGGCATTTATTTGTTAGTATGTGAATTTGATGTATGCATATGAATGTTTAGCGAAGGATAACATTTTATATTTGAAATTTGAGAAAACACTGTTACTTTAGCATTCCTGAGTGCATTTGAAAAAATTAAAAAAAAAAGGTCATGCTCAAAAGGAATGAAAAGTTGAGCAATTCAAATTCCAAGAAATGTTTCTCAATGCTTGCATATCCATATTCTATATCTAATACATGGACCATACATGGGGATTCCTCAATCAAGGTTGAATACCATCATATTTTCTAATTATTACGATTATCACTGTTAGAGTGAAGTGGGGCTTCTAATTGTTGTTCTGACTTTTTCTAATAAATAAATAAATAAATTTGTACACATGCTTACACTGAAGGAAAAATGGCTTAGAAAAGACACAATGGAAACCTAGGTGGAACTCCAAAATAATGGAAGTATATCTTCTAATATTTACATTTTTAATAGAAGGATAAATGTTGTCAATACATTTCATACAAAATTTCTTCAAAGGCCAATCTTTGCAAAAGGTAATAAACCATGCACTATTCATGTTGATAACTCAATAAACAAACCATCTATGCAAAGCTTGATGTTTAAATGATTTAAGTTTGAAGGAAATATTTACTCATTTTATGCACGCAATCACATTACTAAAATTGATTTCTACACAATAAGGAAGATATGTTAAGTTGTTTTAGATTTCCACCTACTTATCCATATTTATTTAAGTCTCAATTATCTCCTCACAAATGACTCCTTTTGTGATTAGGGGGGGTAAGGGGGTAGGGGTAGGGGGCGGAATGTGGGGGGTAGGGGTGGGGGGGTAAGGGGGGGGGGGGGTAGGGGGGAGGGGGGTGGGGGGGGGAGGGGGGTGTAGTGGTAGGGGTAGGGCGGGGGGGTAAGGGGGGTGCAGGGGGGGTGGGGGGGGAGGGGGGTAGGGTAGGGGGTTGGGGGGGGGTAAGGGTAGGGCAGGGCGGGGGCAGGGTAGGGGGTGGCAGGGGGTTGGTGGGGGGGGGGGGTGGTAGGGGGGGTGGTAAGGGTAGGGGGTTGGGGGGGGGGGGGGGGGGGAGTGGTAGGGCAGGGGGGGTAGGGTAGGGGGTTGGGGGGGGGTAAGGGGTAGGGCAGGGCGGGGGCAGGGTAGGGGGTGGCAGGGGGTTGGTGGGGGGGGGGTGGTAGGGGGGGGTGGTAAGGGTAGGGGGTTGGGGGGGGGGGGGGGGGGGGGTGAGTGGTAGGGCAGGGGGGGTAGGGTAGGGGGTTGGGGGGGGGTAAGGGGTAGGGCAGGGCGGGGGCAGGGTAGGGGGTGGCAGGGGGTTGGTGGGGGGGGGGTGGTAGGGGGGGGTGGTAAGGGTAGGGGGTTGGGGGGGGGGGGGGGGGGTGAGTGGTAGGGCAGGGGGGGTAGGGTAGGGGGTGGGGGGGTTGGTGGGGGGGTGGCAGAGGGGGTAGGGGGGGGGGGGGGGGGGTAAGGGTAGGGGGTTGGGGGGGTAAGGGTAGGGGGTGGGAGGGGGGCAGGGGGGAGGGGGGGGCGGGGGGGGGTAGTGGGGGGTAGGGGTTGTGGGGGGGGGGGTAAGTGGTAGGGCAGGGGGGGTAGGGTAGGGGGTGGCAGGGGGTTGGTGGGGGGGGTGGCAGAGGGGGTAGGGCGGGGGGGGGGGGGGGGGGTGCGGGCGGGTAAGGGTAGGGGGTTGGGGGGCGGTTGGGGGGGGTAAGGTTAGGGGGTGGGAGGGGGGCAGGGGGGAGGGGGGGGGGGGGGCAGCCGGGCAGGGGGGTAGTGGGGGGTAGGGGTTGGGGGGGGGGGGGGGGGGGGCAGGTAGGGTAAGGGTAGGGGGGTGGCGGGGGGTGGGGGGTAAGGTAAGGGTGGGGGGTGGGGGAAGGTAGGGGGTAGGGGTAAGGGTAGGGTGGAGGGGGGTAGGGTGCGAGGCCCATGGGGCCGGCGTTAAGGAAGGGGGGAGGAGTTGAGATTGGAGGGGAATGGGAGTTAGGGGGTGGGCTTATGGGGAGGAGAGTTGTGGGGTAGGGAAAGAAGAGTTGGGGAAATGGTGCATGGGTGGGTGAGTTGGGGGTAGCAAGGGCTGGCACATGGGTAGGGCAGAAGGGGGAAGAGGGCATGGGTGAATGGGAAAGATCGGTAATGGGTTGGGGGAAGGGGGCACGACGATGGCCTACCCATGGTTATTGGGTGATTGAGTTTGAATAATTGTTTAAGACAGTTTATATAACCGATGTATGCATCGTATCTTCAAATAAAATTAATGTTTTCCATATTTTGTTAAATGAGAAGTTATGAACCATTTTTATGTTGTTGGATTATGTCTTAAGTATGATAAATTTTATTGTTTAAATATCTACAATGCAATATCAAATTAGAGATATAATGTCTGTTTTATTCAGTATACAAATAAAGACTTTTGAATTCATTCAGTGATATAATTTGTTCATAATGTCATGTTTTTTTAGTTTTATAGTTGAAAAAATTTCAATTTCTTTTGTATCTAGCATGTTGTGGTTGAAAACATGTTAAATTTATACTTAGGAAAGAAAAATGATATTCTACTAGAAACATTAATGTGTTTTTTCCTTAAAATTTAACTTTGTTTGAGACATAAAAAATTGGTTTTATTAGCATTTTTTAAAAAGTTTGAAAATTGACCCTAAAAAAAAAATCATTATTCCAGTATCAACACTTTCGTTTTGAAGCTATATTTTGCACGAAAATTTCGTAGTAAATTTCGTAGTCACTACCATTTTTAAAACACGTTCAAAATTGACACCTAAAAAAAAAAAACATCGTTCCAGTATACACACTTTTCGTTTTTAGCACTGTTTTTGATGTTTTTTTGGGGTTTTTTGGCCAGAGTTCCCGTTTTGAGTTTATAGTTCCCGTTTCAAAGTTTACATTGTTTTTTCCACTGGCCAGTCAGTATGCATCCCACCCAGTACACAGCTAGGGTGCGATGGGTGCAAGGAGTAAAACTTTTTCACTGATTTTTCATGGAAATTTTTCCTTTTTTTTTCCAAATCAGGATCCTAATTCTTCTCTTGTTTATTTTTCAAAGATTCATCGAAGAAAAATGGTTGTTACATGGTGTGAAAGTGAGCATGAAGAAGAGGACATGGTTTCCTTACATGATCTGGGTACGGTAACTGCATTGCGAAACTGTGGCTTGCTCAAGTTCTTCTGCATATCTAGCATGAGGCAATAAATCAACTTGTTGCAATATTTCCTCGATGCATGGGATCCTACCAAACACGTGTTCTAGATTAGAGGAAAATCCATCCCCTTGATTGTTGAGGACATCTACTTCTTCACCAGTTTATCGAGGCATGGTGCCGCTCTCTCACTATCAGGTTCCACCCGTGGGGGCGAATCCGTGAGGGATTATATTTGTCGATACTGTAGAGAAGGATCTCAGCTGAGAAGGGATGGCAAGATTAGTATCTGAGATGTCACTGACCAATCCTCGAGGACTATTTTATTCACCTTTGCTAGATTGGGTAGTAGCGCGGCCCTTCTCTTCGCCAACAGGTCCTATATGCAGTACGCCTTGGAATGCCTCGAACCCAAGGTATTCAACTGGTGTGATGCAGTACTTTTGATGGTAAAAGAACAGATTACCAAGGTGAAAAATGGAAGATCCAAGAACTTTGGCTATGGTTCCATTCTAACCAATTTCGCCTTGGAGAAGATCCCACTGATGCAACCATAGTACATTTCACTTGGACCATCAGTACCAACGGAACCACGGATGCAAATATGGGTCGATCTTATGGCCAAACATGCTAGTCAGTCACAGATTTCATTCTCTGATGCCTTCTTTGAGTGGTTCGACCGTCAGGAGATGGTCTTTGCTGAGTATCCATATGCTAGGATGGATTTTCGAGGTGACCCAGATTTGGTGCTGTCGGCCGGCAAGTAGTGCGGAGTTATGGGTAAATGTTTTGACCATATCCCTGTTTATTGTTTTTCATAATGTCCTTATGCTTTTTAAATGTTTATCAAGACTACTCAAAACTCATGTGCTCATGCAGATATCGGGCCAGTGCGACCAGCAGTGCGCCCGAGAGCAGCAGCTGTCGTCCCAGCAGGAGAGGTTGTAGGGAGGGCTGTCCTTCGTGATCTGGATGTAGCCGATACTCTTTCAGTGTTGCAGGATCAGATTGAGGGTCTCACACTTGGTATTCTAGATGTGAGGACTGACGAGCTGCCTCTGAGATTACAACGCCATACCACTAGCATGCCGAGCCGATGGACTAGGCTCTTATGCATGATTGCACAAACGGTGACTTGTTATCACCAGCACCATTAGACTAGGATTACCCCTTGAATTTTGAGTTTTTTGGTCATATGACCGATTTTGTCCTAGACACAGAACACTATGTACAAACTATAAACAGTTATATATATTTTTTATTTTCGAAGCTTTATTTTGGTTAAGTTATATGATCCTAATGCAAATATTGATGAAATGCTTTTCTTTCACAAATGTTGCACATGTCTATCTAACACATAATTTGCTAATGAATCAGTTAATGTGTTTAAGTTTCTGGAAATATGTTGATATTGAATGGAATCAAACTGCCTTTCCAAAATCTTGACCCTTAGGAACATATGATAGATAGCTGGATTGCGAACGGAATAGATGCTAGTAAGTTGTAGAATGATGAGTTGTGAGTCTAGCCTGATGACAAGTCGACCTATTCCATGCGTGATGGCATCAGATAGGATTTCTATCAATGCATTGTATTCAGCGATGTTGTTCATCGATCGACCAATACACACCCCTCTGCAACTCACTGACTCGCCACTAGGATCAATGGTGACCCAAGCTGTAGAAGATAGGTTCCACGTACTATGACTTGCTCCGTCAGTGTATCCAACAAATGATTCCAATAGGTTTGACATCTGCAACAAAATGTAAAATTCGATTATATAACCAAAATTATCACTCTTAATGAAAACAAAAATGTAACAAAATCATATGAAGAGGTTACTATGCTGAGTCAAGCATAGTAACGCTTAAGATACAACCCATTTCGAGGTTATGACAATGGAATCTTGTCATAATCTACTAGCTCGTAGGCTCCTTTTGCTAATGCATGCTTAACAATATAGGGACCCATCCAAAAAGACTGGAATTTACCTGCTCCCATTTTATAGGATTCCTAATCGTAAAGCAAGACCAGGTCACCTTCTGAGAAAATGCGAGGTTTGACATTCTTGTCAAATTGTGCCTTGACTCATTTCTTATGTGCTTCATTAGCCAAGGTAGCATTATGACGGGCTTCATCCAGTTGGATTAATTCTTAGAATCGAGCCTCTTCCTCTGAAGTTTCGGGGAGGAGGTCAACTGCAAGCTTGAGAGATGAAATTTCGTACTGAACTGGTAAGATTGCTTCCAGGCCATACACCAACTGAAAGGGTGTAAACCCGGTCGCATTTCTCACCAATGTCTGGTATGCCCACAAGGCTGAGTATAGGATTAGGTGCCAACTCCTTTTATGGACTCCAATCATCCTTTGTAGCATGTGCTTTAGGACTTTCTTGATTGCCTCAACTTTCCCGTTAGCTTGCGGATAATACAGAGTAGAGCTATCGTGGGACAGTCCTAATTTGGAAGCCAATTCAACCATCATGTGATTGCGGAAATGCGATCCATGATCTATAACTATAGCCTGTGGAACGTCAAATCTGGAGACTACATGATTGAAAAAGAAAAGAGAAGTCGTTTCGCCGCTATTGTTTAATGTAGGCATCACCTTGGCCCATTTTGTAAAATAGTCAATTGCGACTATGATATACCCATGCCCCCCAGCCGAGGTGGGGTTGCATGTCATGAAATCTATACCCCATTTGGAAAATGGCCCAATAACAACTACTGGTTGCGGAGGTGTGGATGGTATTCTGGTTTTGCGGTCGAAGATTTGACAAGCATGGCAACTTCTGACTGCGGTTATGCAATCCTTGAACATTGTTGGCCAAAAGTATCCTGCTCATAAAATATTGTGTGCCGTAGCATAACCAGATTGATGCCCCCCGCATGTGCCTGAATGATAATCACTCAAGACTTTTTCGGCCTCCTCATGGGTGAGGAACCTTCGTAGAACTATATTGATACCACGACGGTAAAGTGTATCACTGACGATCATGTAGTCTTTTGGTTGGTATCGAGTACATCGTTGTTCTAAGTGAGAGGTATTAGATCTATATGTTTGGGTTTGGAGATAGATGATTATATCTCCATACGAGAATATCAGAAACAAATATTCATCCACGATTGTTGATTTGGATGTTGAATCATTGGACGATGATGAGAAATCACATAGTAACTCTGCAAAAACTAGAGCTTTCTTTGATTTGGATTTTACGAATTCCAGATCAAACTCTTGCAAAATTGCTATCCACTTCGAATATTTGCCTCCAATCAAACTGTCGCAACAAGATGTAAGTCATGGGGTTGCAATTTGACAAAATGGTAGTTTTTCGAAAGAGAACATAGTGTCGAAATCTCTGTATTGCTTGAATAGTTGCGAGAGCCAGCTTTTCAACATAGGAGTACTTGCTTTCTATATCATTTAATTTTCAACTTAAATAATAGACAGGATGTTCGATTCCATTGTCTTCTTGAACTAAAACCATTGCGATGGTCGTATCTGCCACAGCTAGATACAGGTTAATGTCTCTTTGATAATCAGGAGCGTACAGTAACGATGCTTTTATTAGGGATTCCTTTAGAGCATCAAAGGAAGCTTGCGCAACCTGATCCCAATTGAAGGGTACTTATTTTTTCAACAAACGCGTATAACCTTTAGCAAGTTTAGCCTAATTTGGAATGAACCTCCTCAAAAAGTTTTCTTTCCCTTGGATTTTCTGAATTTGAAGCAAATTTGGAGGTGGAGGCAAATCAATGATTGCCTGAACCTTGAACGGTTCGAGGCGAATCTCATCCTTTGAAACTACAAAGCCAAGTAAATGACCAGAATCGACACAAAACACACACTTGTGTAGATTGAGTCTTATTTTATAGTGTTAGCAACCTATAAATATTTCTCTCAAATGCTGCAGATGATCTGTCCGCTTTCGCGAATGAGCTGGAAGATCATCGAGGTATGGTTGAACGATGTTCTTGATGTCATGGAAGGCATAATTCATTGCCCTCTGAAAGGTTTCCCTGCATTCTTTAAACCAAAAGGTAGCTTGTGGTACGTGAATGTGCCCCACGGACAAATAAATGCAGTCTTTGACTGGTCTTGTGGGTAGATATTTATTTGATTATTCCTAGAAAATTCATCCATAAATGAAAATATTTCCCATCCGGTGCATTCATCAATTATCTGGTTGATGAAGGGTGTAGGATAATTATCCTTTGGACAAGCTTGATTTGCATCCTTGTAATCGACGCACACTCTAAACGTTCCTTACTTTTTCATCACAGGAATAATGTTTGATACCCAATCAGTTAGAGGAACCAGGTAAATGAAACCAGTGTGGAGAAGTTTTTCAACTTCTGCCTTGATGGCAGCGGCTTTCTTTCGGTGCACCTACCGAAGTCGTTGTCTTACTGGTTTGACATCTGGATACATCTTAATTTCATGTTCAACTATGCTCGAGTCAATGCATGGAATTTCTTCATATGACCATGAAAAGACATCTCTGAACTCACGAAAGAGAGCGTAATATACTTCCAGTTTTGAAGAAGAACAAGATTTGCTGACATGAATATTCTCTACAACATTTGGTTTGGTCGAGATATTTATGGCGATAGTTTCTTCAATATTGGATAGATTTCACTTGGAATCCACCGTATTTACAGTATTTGATAGAAAATCAAAAATTGAAGGATGATCAAGGTCGTTGGAGCAATCTTTGTTGTAATCCGGAAGATGGGAACGATGGTGGTAATCTTCCCATGGCGCCTCCACTATGATCATTGACTGAAAAATTCCTTCGTCTGTAGAATGCACATGCGACCAAGGATCTGAAGAGATACCATACTCCTTAGACCTATCAGCCCAAATGCTTGATGATCGTTGATTTGGGTTTGCCTCCCATGCCAAGAACATTGATTGCTACAATATTTCTATCTGGCTTGGAGGCAATACCTGGTCATTATCGATGCTAACATCGTGTTCGAACATCATTTGAATAGAAGATACCATATTGCAGGTTCCCACCATGGCCACTTCCACCAGGTTTTGTGGAGGTGGTAGGGCAAAAGTACCCATCAATGTAGGGTCTTTTAGTAGGCCTACTTCGATATTTTGAAGCAACTGAGAGCTTCTGTGGATCATTGAGATGCTTCCCATAACTTGTGAATTGTTGGGGAGAAAGGTTTGTTGGTCAACGATTGTAATTCCTCCTTGAAAAGGAAATGCAATCTTTCTGAAGTACGTTGAAACAACAACGGCCATTGCATAAATCCAAGGCCTTCCCAGTAGGATGTTATAATTGAGGTTTCCATCAATAAATTCAACATCAATTTCTACTGTTTTTCCCCTCGGTTCAACTTGTAAGTTACTCAAAATCCCGTACGGAGTGTATGTTCGTTCATCAAATGCTTTTAACGTCATTAACGATCATGACAAGGGTGGTGAGCCTAAAGTTTTCTAGATACTCATTGACATAATACATGTAGATGCCCCCTCATCAATAATTGTTTGATGAACAGTTTTGTTGATGGCTTTCACTTGAATGAGGAAAACGAGTTGAGCTGGTAACTGAGGTTCATATCCTTTATGATTATAGGCCACAAGATTGGAATCCACTAGGTCAATCCCACATATTGCTGATAATAGAGCCTCCTTTTGGGAGGGGCAATTTTGCAGTACTTCAAGCGTTGACATAGTGGACAGCAATTGCGCCAGATTGTTAGGCCCCTACACTAGTGGTATAGGGGCATGTTAGGCCCCTATACTACTAGTGTAGGGGCCTAACACAAGTCGTCTACTATATTATAATTCTATGCTACTCTGGCACGGGGATTAAATGTCGATTTTTGTACTACTCCCTTTGGCAAATTTATCGTTAGCTCAGGAATGATAGGTGGCACAACTTCGGTTGAAGTCATTGTTGAACTACTAGGTTCATTAGTAACCTTGTTGTTCGACAGTTGTGGATTCCCATAATCTTTATTCCTTGTCGATATCAAAGCATCATTTTTCTGTTTTGAAATGGACAACATAAGCACTTGGGATGGGGAAGCATTGTCCCTAGCAACTAGATTGGTTCCTGGGTTTGGAAACGGATCAGTTAATACCGCCGAGGTTTTTGAGTTCTTGAAGAATTTCTTAATTTCAACTTTATGCAGACATTCTTTTGTCCAATGATTCTCATCGCATATCTGACATCCCGAAGGAGGTTTCCTTTGCCTAGAAGGGTTTGTAGAATATTTTTTAGGAGGTGACTCATCCTGCTTCTTCTTTTTCCCTTTCTTTTTATTCTTGCCCCCTGGTTGTTTCGGTTCTTTTCCTTTGTCGGTCGACATGGAATTAACCTCCGAGGCAAGAAGTTATTCATTTGCATTTTGACCAGAAACCTTATGGGCTTTCTTAGATGTAGCCTTTTTGGATTTCATGCTGGTCGTACCTATCATGCCATTGCTGGCATGAGAGTCTTTGTTTAAATTAGGAGGAGGAGGAATGGAAAACTCTGGTGTAGGAGCATCAGGGATTTTTTCATAGAGCATTCCAGACTGAGTATAGATCAAGTCTAGATATTGCGCATGAGCAATGACTTGCCATTCAGTGACGACTCCTCCCTTTGCCAAATCTTATGTAATAGAAGGTAACAATGACTTAATAAACCATTCAGTTAGCAGCTAATCAGGAACATATGCTTTTACCATTCTACGATGACATCGCCATTCATGAATATGATTAGATATGTGAGTGGCCGTCGTCTACTTGAAATTGGTAAGAAGCTCCATTCCTGTTTTGTACCTTATTAGTAACTGAAAATGGGTTAAAAAGGTGGTGGCAAGGGCGCTGAAGTTATCGAATGAAGCTCTAGGAAATTTGATGTACCATTTTGCTCCTGGACCAGTTAACGTTCGTTGGAAAAGGCAAAGCCTAATCGAATCATCATTTAGAGTGCTGGAGGAACACCACAGATGAAAGGTCATCACATGATTTGACGGATCTTCAACCAGATTCCCATTGAATTTAGGGGTATCTGACGGAATTTTATGAGGAATTGTTGGCCACCAAGGAGCATAAGCAATTGGATCATTTGTTAGCCAATTTAGATCTGGTAACTCCAAAGTCGCCACGAAGGGCAACTGTTGATTCATGTTCAGTGAAGCATACCCAGTATAAGATGGGATCGCCTGAGCAGTGGGCCTTTGCGTACCAGCATAATGTATTTGATGCTGATAAATTTGATAAGGTTGTTGGGCATAACCATTTTGATATGATTGATGATAGCCGTTTTGAATATACGGCTGCCCATTACTGGCAAAGTTTTGTTGCTCAGGTCCTCGGTAAGCTTGCTGGAATTGCGGTTGTTGATGTTGCACCAGACATGGTTGTGAAACCATTTGTTGTTGCCCAATACTGGATGTTTGACCAAGATGAGGGGTAATAATACCCGTTTGATCCTGAGTCGCTCCAGTTAAGGAGCCACCAATCTTTGATTGTGGTTGTGTCGTGGAGACAAGAGGTTGTTGTATTACGACCTGAGAAACTTGAGGTTGGCATACAATAGGCAACACTTGTACTTGAGACACTGTTACAATAGTCGATGTAGTGGAGATATTCGACACAGGTAGACTTGGTTGCATTGAGTATACAACTCTTGGTTCTTGAGGCAGTATTGGCACCCAACCACTGGATGTGATTCCAACTCCGAATTCGGTTGTGAACTCTCATATGGTTTTTCTCCCAGAGGGAACAATGAAAGGGCGTACTGCCCCCCATACGGCGGAAATCCAATGCTCAAAGGAAAGATTGGCCTTTGGAGACGGACTGTCCAAATTGACACTGTTGCGAAGGATCAATTTGCTGAGACTCAACATAAGAAATTCTAGATATTATTCCGGACGAACAAATGGGAATAGACCATACCATCGAAATAGTCCCTAGGTGCATTTCCTCTAGAGGTTGAGAACCAGTTGGGATAGATGGTATACCAGTGAACATCGTCGGAGTGGTGGAAGGAGGTTCTGCTACCACTGTATCATATGACATAGTCCTAGATGTCGATGGTTGTCCAAACATATCGAGTCTATCCAAAAGACTTCCTAGCGGTTTTACAGGAACTTGCGATGAAGGGGAACTAACTTCTGAAATAGGAGGATATAGATGGATCCTACTTCCAAAATGTGATGGAGTATTGGATGGAAGATCCTCAATCTCTTCTATAACAATCAATCCAGGTGGAAGAGGTAGACCATCAGGTCTGTAAAATATTTCTGGTGCTGAAGAAGGTATAGATTCTGCAGCGACAGATGCTGGAGGGGTAACACCTTCCAAATCAACCTTAGATGGAGTTGGTTCAGGAATAGAAGTGTTTAATGTTGCACTAGGATCAGTTCTAATGTCCTGTTGTAACTGCGGAACTTCTTCTGTAGAGGAAGGGATGCCAAAAACAGTTGGAGTAACTGGAGTCTCCAAGGATATTGGAACACAAATTTCAAACAAACCAGGAGACTTTGACCCAGTTAAACGAGTCTGCTTGGCCTGGAATGGTTTCGTTTCCAAATCCAAAGATGGCTGACTCGTTAGTCTCCACGAACGATGGGGTTTTGATTGACTTTCTTCCATGATTGCGGATTACTTGATCAACTCAAAATAAAAGGGGATAATGTTATTCTGAATTAAATGAATTTTAGACACTTTGACACAACTTGCTTTTTCAATTTTTAAGAGTTGAGAAAAAGCTAAAGATGACTCTAGTTGCCTTCGATTTTTAATGAGCCTGAAGTGACAAGTGCTCAGATGGACCTTTTGCTTTAAGGATTCTGAAAAGGAATGAAAGAGACTACTCTAGAAATCTAGACAGAGGGATTACCAAACCAATCGCAAAACTGCAGAATACATTTTACGGTATGGTAGTCAATCTTCCTGAATGCTGTGTTCAGTGTATTGCGATCGATAGGGCGGCAGACACAACTTCCTAAGGATAAAGGATATAGCCTATTGTGGTCTCCCAATATATACTCGATAGTACGTGGGAGCACAAGTTTGTACTAGCACTTGTCATCTCAAAGAGGAGGAATCACCCAACCTATAATGAAAGTGATAATTACCAAGCTTTACGACGCCAGAATAGTCTCTAGCCTAGACTTCTAGATGTTGTGCATTAGGTTCCAAAGTGTTTTTATGTCCATTGAATTTATTTTATAGTTGATCTTTCTTAAGAAGTTTACCTTTAAGGTTCACCACCTGATGTAGATATACAACTCCTAAATATGCAATCTAAGATGATAAATAGTCATTTACTCTTCTTTTTGCAATGAAAATCCTAGCTGCTAAGGAAATAGAAGTGAAATTCTTTCAACATAGAGCAGAGAGCACACACTAGAATGCACTGTCCTAAATCAAAATCAACAAGAAGTCTAAATGAAAATGCACATGCATGTATTTGTTTTCCACTTTCTTAATGTGTGAATGACAAAAAGAATGCTATGTACAAATCTGAATTATCTTTTCTCTCAAAGTGATAGTACTAACAATTTTATTTTCAAAAAACGAAAGGAAGACAAGGACGACACTTTGCAATTTTGATTGAAAACTACTTTTGACACTTGAAATACTATTAATTCAGATCAAATACAAGAGTAACAGTGTAATTGACCATCAAAAGAGTAGGATTCTTTTCTTTGACTGAAAAGGACACTTACGACACTTTCAAATCAAAAGACGACAGTTCAATTAAGCTACTTTTTTGTAAAAGAGAACTGTAAATGGCGAAAAATACATAAAAACTTTCATAATTATTTGTACAATGGAGGCTGAGTAATGCAAAGGGAGGGAGTTTCAACAATGGTATACTGATCATAGACAACAAAACTCCTTAATAAAGCTAAAGATAGTGAAGAAACAACCAAAATCTGGAGGCAGAAACAATCTTATCTGATCATCGCACCTATAACACAGGGAAACAGGGATGCATCCCACCTACTGTACATAGGAGGTGCGATGCATCCAGTCTACCAAAAGGAGATAGTACAATGGTCCAGGGACAATACTTTAACTTGGTTTTTGGTCACAGTTTGCAGCTTAGTTTAGGGATTTAGGCTGAGCTAATGATAGTCAGTAAATACAAAGTCTAGGGGATGATCTAATGAGGTTACTTGAGCTACCACCAGGGAACTTAGGATGTTTGCAAGTTAGTTGTTCAGTTCATAAAAAAACCCAGATATTGACTGAAGCAGCGTTGATCTACTTTGCACTTGCATAGCAAATGCAGTTCAAAGGCTAGTTGGCTTAACTTCAGGCTCCGTCTGTAGTTTATGAAGCAAACAAATAGAGACAAGCAATCAAACTATTCGCTCCCCAGTGGAGTCACCATTTTGTTATCGGGAAAACTAGTGTCTATTCAGAGCTGCTAGTCACACTAAGACAGGTAGCTATCTTAGAAACAAACAAACTAAAGTCATTTGTTTTTTCCTTTATGAGAGATAGATGAGAAAGAGGCAGAGAGTACCAACCTCAGTCTTTCGCTTGGCTCCTTGCTTGTTTCCTTTCCCCTTTGAAAGAATTTTTCCACTCCTTCCTTACTTGTCCCACTTCAAAGAGAACCTGTAGAGTCAAAGCAACATAATACCATCAAAGAATAGAGATCTATAACCATAAAATATGTAGGATCAGACGTATATTAACCATACAAATGCATATATCAATACAAGATTCGGAGATATACAAGAATATGGAGGAAAAATCAAATAGATTTATTGATAGAAGTAGTAGAAGAGAGGACTAAAACCCATTGGTCTGACCCAACGCCATCCTCCCAGCATGAAAGCCCTCTTCACCTCATACAAAGCAAGATCACCGAACAATGTCTTCAAAGAGAAACCAACAACACTTCCTTGCAAATTACAAAATTCCAGCCTTTGGATCTCTAGGATGAGGGATCCATATATAGATGTTTGCAGGGGGGTGAGTTAGCTTTTGGGATTTTATTAGTGTCATCTCTCTGATAGTTCTTGGTTCCACTAGGAGATTTCATGATCTCTTACTCATCCCTGGGCGAATTCAGAGAGGCAACTGTCAAATGAGCAGCTTCTAGAAGATTCTCACAGTCTCCACCTAGCAAACTGCTTTCGCCATTTGTCTGCTCTCATTCATCGCACCCTACAGAAGGGATTTCCAGTATGCATCACACTTTTTGCATGTGGTAAGTGATATGCATTGCACCCTTAGCACTGGGCAGTCTGTATGGTCCTGTTTTGACCAGTTCTAAGTAGTTTTTCAGGGAGAACTTCTAGGAGATGATGTAATCAGCTGACCTTGCTCCTTTAGGGTATTAAAAAACACTTTTAGGGACTTAGAAGCCCTTGGTTTATGGACATATGTGATTTGGGTTGCAGTGCCCAAATATGTTTATAACACCTACCCTATCAATTGTAAACTTCTTTCAGCTTAATCAATGTGAAATTTCCAATGTAGCCAATCATATGTTTTATCTGATATTTTAGTTTTTTTACTGCATCGGAGTTCAAAGAAGCTATGATATTGTGATGAGCACTACCACTGAATTTGCCTCTGATCTTCATAGAAAAACTGAAACACTTGAGAGTAAAACTCTTCCATTTATTTAGCTATAGGATCCAAAAATACATGATAAGCTTGATGATCCTCATAACATCCTGTTACTTCTAGCAACTGATCTTTAGTCGCACAAAATTTATTTGATAAGTTATCCAATTGCTTTTCTGCATGATTCCCATAGACAATGTAGTTTTCCTCACTATTATGATCATTCTTTGAAGTAATCTGCTGCAAGGAATTACAAAAATGCTCAACCTTTTCCCCTGCCTGAGGGTTATAAAAAAATTCTTCTAGTATTTCTTCTTAGTGTTTGCAATTATTTTCATATTCATTATGATCCGAAGAATTACAAGTCTGCTGCATCTCTACATCAATCTCGGAGGATGTAATATGATTTTCATAAGTATACTCTTGCTTATTTCTATGTTGCATGTCATGGGATGTTATCCTTTATTCTAGTTGTTGAAGTGTATTGTTATGAAGAGCCTCTAAAATTCTTCATTTATAAATTCATCATCATCGTACCAATCCTCCAAATACTGAATAAGACTCACAGAATGTTTACAACAATCTTTGACCAGCAATAAGGAAGGATGACATTCTTTATACATCTCATAAAATTCGTCATGAAAATTAGCAAGAGAATACAATAAACCATCCACTAAACCTTTATACCAAGACCATGATTTTCCTTTTGGAGTGGTCATAGACATCTCCATAAGACAGTCTTCAGGGAAGTAAACCTTAAGACTATGTACATGCAGATGAAACCTAACCAAATGAAGAGAAACATTGTCTTTCTTTTCGTTTCTGAATACTAGAAGATCATCTAACCAATCAACCCTTGGCATAGGATTTGGAAAACCAAGGATATGAGACCAATTCATAGGATCATACCTGGAATTTTTTCTTGCAATGGAACTCATCTTGAAACTTGCGGTGGAGCTCATCTTGAAAATTCATCTAGGAAACTGATCTTCTTAGTAGTGGAGTCACCTTCCAATTTGTTATTTGATGTGTGGAGTTTCCAAGGTAGTTTTGCAGCCTCGAAGAGTTCAGTTTCATGATTTTTTGGGATATGTATATCTTCAGACTCCCGACAGACGCACCAAAATGTTGTCACCAAAATAGGACCCTGATAGGTTGTTGATCAAGCTACCTTAGTGTAACTATTTCAAACCAATATTTTAGCTAAGGGTTAGCCTCCTCGGCCTAAGAGGGCTCTCTCAAGGGTTAATGATATAAGTTATAGATAGATGGCTAACTCTATGGTTTTTGGTTTTGTATGATTATAGGTTGAAAGATGAAGGCTTGCTACCATTGGGCTATGGAGTCAACAAGTTAATAGATTCAGTGGAAAAGTTTCTAGACATGGAAGTTGAGGCAAATGGGGTTTTTGAACAAAGATAATTCACTCAAGAAAATAGGTCAACATAGTAAATCCATTACTAAAAGAAGTCAGAGCATAGGGATATGAATGCTGAGTAATAGTAATAAAACTTACTGTTAGTAGTTCAAAGATAGTTTACTCACAAAATGCAGAAAGACACAATCATCTCATTTCTAAAGGAAGTCAGAGCACATGGTTGTGAATTCTGAGTAATAGCAATGAGATCTACTGCTAAACACAACAATTCCATTACTAAAGGAAGTCAGAGCACATGGCTGTGAATTCTAAATAATAGCAATGTAATCTAGTGCTGGTGGTTCAATGATAAAACACAGTCATCTTATTGTTAAAGGAAGTCAGAGCATTAGATTATGAATTATGAGTATTAACAATAAGATCTACTGCAAATGATTCAAAGTAACATATAAATCAAGAAAACATTAACCCCTTGAGAACTCAGATCTATTCAGGAAAGCCTCTCTGCATTACTGATTATAGTTCATAGCATAAAATAGCAGCTGGGCCAAAAAGTCTTCCTTCCTCATAATTTGACCTCATGCTTCATATATAGCTTTTACAATATGGATTCCCAGATCCTTCATCAATAGAATTCAAATTTCTATGATTAACACCTATTCTAACCATAAAACAGATCCTTAAATTCATTTGACAGTTAACTGTCTCTTCTAGAGTCCTAATACAATTAGGAGAAAACCTACTTATTATGACTAAAACTAACTTATCTAGGAATTAAGCATTCTCTTTGACACCTATAACTCCATGAATTAGAATTTGATGAAGCCTTTGACCATGTTGTAGATTCTGTTGACTCATCCCTTATCTGTCCTGAAAACCAGGAACCTGTTTCCTGCATTTAAGCTTTAACCTTCGTTGATGCTTTCCGAACACATTTGTTGACCAAATTGACCTTTTGAGACAAGTGATATGTATTATCACTTCCATAGAACTTTTTTCTTCCACCTGTACCAAAATCAAGCCCTTGAAGGAGTATAATGAAAGCTGATCTAGCTGCGCTACAAAACTGTCTGCTGTTTTCATAGCGTAGAATCTTATCATTTTAAACATCTTCTTAAACATTTAATTTCTTCTACCTTAACCCTTGGATCTTCATTTCTGAACATTTTACATCCTCCAGTAATATTAACATTCAGAAATAAACTATTGTCACCTCTTGAATGTCTTGCAAAATGTCAAAAATGCACCTACAACAGTTTCATAGCACGCTACGAAACAGCTGTGTATGTCTTTTACATAGCTCTTTTCAAAAATTTCAGTCTTCAAAACTTCTTTCACCCCTTCCATGATATCTATAGGCTTTAATAATCAACATAGATCATCTTTGAAATACTTTGAAGAAATAAAATCCTTTTCCTCAAAAAAAATGCATCAAGAAATTGTAACTTATTGTTCTGTTCTAGCTGAAAAATAGGTGTTGGGACAGAGCTTTTGTCAACTCACAAAAAATGTATTTTGAAAAACTGAAGGAGGATTTTTGAGGCCACTCTATGCTAAACAAAACCTCTCCTACTGCCCACAAACTTTCTTTGAATATCAATTGTAAACTAGAGAATTTTGATTTCTGAGAATATGGCTTCAAAGAAAGCCTTGTATCTCCAAACGGGTAACACTTTTGAAAAAAGTGAGATAGGTTTTGTAGCTGGATATTTTTGAAGAGAAACCTCATTCAGAATTCCAAAATAATTTTTCATGTAGCCAAAAACGGATCTTGAAAAAGACTACTAAAACTAGAAAGTAGAATGTTTCTCTCAATGACTTTCAGCCATTTCGTAGTGCAAGTTGAGTCATCAATGTCTCCCAGCTCATAATTAATTTGAAGAAACTGAAAGAGGTTTTTATAGATTATGTTAGGAAGAAGAAGCTATTTCAATTTTTGCAAATATGCTTTCAGTTCCTCAAGAAACCCCTTCGAAGCTGAATATTTAAAACAAAAAACAAAGTTTTTTTTTTTTTTTTCTTTTTTTGGTGCTGAAAAAGGCTGCTTCAGCCATTTTGTAGTGCAAAATAGGTCTTTTACACTGTCTGCACTACGAAATGTGGATTCATAGCAAATTTCATTTTTTTTTCAAAGTGACTTGAGATATGACTTCTAAACACAAGGTGAGACTTCTAAGACATGGAATAAGGTTGTCAAACTTTGTTTGGAAATGAAATATGACCTTAAAGACTTCTAACCCTATGACCTAACCATTTACGCATGAAATGACCTAGAGACCCTTTAACACCATGACTACATGAAGGGTTTGGAAATTAGAATGGCACTATTGAGACTCTAATCTTATCACTTATCCCTTTAATCATGTGATGACTCAAAACTTATTATAAAACCATGACTAGAAACAAGGAAAACTTTTGAAAGTTGAAAAAAAAAATTAGGGTGATAACAAATTGCACCCCTCAAACCCCCTGTGACTCCCCCTGCCATATAATCGGTGCAATGAAGGGGGCACCACCCCCGTCATAACCCCCCCGTGAACTACGTGGACTAATTGTGGAAAGAATATAACACAACCCAACATTCTCCCACTTGTTGTTTTCTTTCCACTGGGGGCCACAAGAGAGCTTAGTCATTTATCCAGCCCTGCAATGCCCATTGTTTCTCTACACCAAGAAAACTTCTTAGAGATCACAGATTTTTTCAATGCATCTGCAGTATTCTTCAAAGTGTCCACCTCTAACAGCAACACCTTTTTCTCTTCTATCATATCCCTCACAAAGTGATACTGAACATCAATGTGCTTTGCCTTTGAATGACGTGCAGGGTTCTTTGCTAAGATAATTGCACTTTGGCTGTCACAGTCTATCCTTATAGCTCCCTGTACTAACCCCATACTTGAACACAATCTCTACAACCAAGCTGCTTCCTTGTTTGCATGAGTGGCTGCCATGTATTATGCCTCTGTAGTTGATAGTGCCACTATAGATTGTTTCTTACTCATCCAACTAACTGCACTTCCAAATAGGTTAAACACATACCCACTTGTAGATCTTCTCTGATCCAGATCTCCATCCTATTCTGCATCAACAAAGCCATGAATATCAAACACTCTATCCAATCCTGGTGTTGTTGGGAAAAGTATCCAATACGGAATGACCCTATCCCACTCTAAGGGTGATAGTACCTCAGCAACAATCGAAGCAAAGCTATCTAAGATTTCTTCTTTATGAAAGTAAAATAGGGGAGAAAGAGATCCACTAACCGATGTCTTTCGCTAATGGTTGATCCAATCTTCTCTCCTTGCTGCTTGCTCCCAGCTCCTTGCTCTTTCACTGGCCCAGCTACACCAAGATCCTGCAAAATGGCAAGAGAGGGAAACTACAAGAAGCATACATTCATAATTGATTCAAGGATTAGAATAAATCAAATACACAAGTATGACAATACATCATTGAGACACATGCATATAGAAGAACCTCAAATGCTTTATTAATGGAAGAAGTAAAGTTCAGGAAGTGATACAACCATAAGAGGCCCAATCCAGCATCACCTTCCCAGCAGAAAGAAATCTCCTCTTCACCTCCTTCAAAGCAAATCACCCAATAGCTCTAAACTCAAACCAACAGCACTTCCTTACATTCACAAGATTCCAGCCTCCCTAGACCTCATGAGAGAGATCTATATATAGGATTTTTGGAGAAAGGATGAGTCAGCTTGAGAGCTGACTAGTGTCCTCTCCCACTTCAGTTATTCTTCAGTTCTTGAGTCCACTTGGAGGTTCTTGCTTCCACTTGGAGATCTAGACCCTCTTACTCATCACCAGTCGAATTCCTTGATCCAAGTGTCATTTTGGAAGCTTCCTGGGCATTGACACCTTGAGGAATGACTGTGCCACATGTCCCAACTCGCCCAGCGCAGGTAGCCTTCTTTGCAGTTGACATTCAGCACAGGTAGACAGTGGAGCAGTTGACATTCAGCGCAGATGCTCAGTGGAGCAGTTGACATGATCCAGAATTGCCTTGTTTTTGAGTGTTTTCAGGTGGAGAACTGTTATTCAGTGCTGTGGTTTGCTGACCTTGTTCCTCTAGGGGTAGGAACAACATGTTTAGGGACTTTGGATCCCTTAGATTATGGACATTTCATGCTTCATGCTGTAAGGCACAAAAATGTCTATAACAGTTGCCCCCTAAAGTATGAGGTCGTTTATTGGGTGAAATGCTTTATCAGGAGGATCCGAAGTTCATTCAATCGCTGAGAGGTGACCTGTAATAAAATACAATACAATACATTATTTTTCATTCTGCTTTCATGATCTAGCTGAGGCGGGCATTCCCATGCTCAGCTTTATAAATTCATTTTGGTACATAGAACAGACGATCGTCTGATGGTAGACTGATAATTCTCTGCTGAAATTATCATCCTTTGAGTAGGATGATCATCTGCTGCAATGATGTACATGTCAAATGTCTTTATATTTCCTGAATATATATCGCAGCCCGGATGGATGAAACTAGATCCGGGGTCTTCAAACTCGTTCGATCTTCACTCTAAGTACAAGTCGATCCATGTGAGAATTGCGCTGAAGTCGAACATGGAAAGACATCGCTTGATTACCGGTCAATGATGTAAACCGTTAACAAGCGCGAGAGGAATCACCGATAATGATGATGACCCTCAAGGTACTGCAGTACAATTCACGTGGTGTGAATAAAGGACTTGGCGTCAAACACCACGTAAAATCTTTCGGTCGAAGGTCATTGATGTATACCTGTCGCCGGAAGTGAGAAACTTGCCATTGAGACATGCAAGCTTCAAAGTACTGGGGGTTTTGTTCCTAGATCAACTCCTTGGATAATGAGCTGAAGTCGACAAGAAGCGATCCGTCAAAGGAGGGCCTTAATGAATCCCACATCAGTGACACGGAATGGAGCTAATGATTTTAGTGGAGGTGAAAACAATCTGTGACATATGATTCAGGGAGGCGGTCATGGATGGATGAAGGATAATGTATGGCAGTGGATGGGACACGGTTGACTCTTTCTGAACAACATCTCTTGAACATATAACGACACTGATGCGATGGATCGGTAGCATTACCCCAAATGGATGGTTTGGCGAGACCATGGTGATGAGACCGGTGAATGAAACAACCCAACCCGATGTGGTACGGAGGAAAAGTGTCATGTTCAAGAGTGACTTGCTACCATTAAAGCTTTGAGATTCTCCCAATTTTTCCCCAGTCATTTCTGACCAGTACCTCTTTATTTTTGTCAAGCTTGAGGAGGATAACATATGCTTGTTCTATAACCTGCCCTTCGGGCAAGCCCATCGCTATGTTTTAACGAGCCTAGCGATAGGGAAACTCGTTCTCGTCTAAAGACAAGTTTGTCGCTATTTAATCATTTTAACGAGTCTAACGACAAGGAAAACTCGGTCCTTTTCATTTTTAGAGAGTCTGAAAAGGTACAGAAAGTTAACTCCAAAATTCCTTTTTCGTCATCTAATCCCTTAAGTCCGAAAAAGTGTAAAACAATACAGAAGGGATGAGTTTTCGATAACTTTAACGAGCCGAATAAAACAAGCGCTCGACCTTTTTGTGCAATAATCCCTCAGGTCCAAAAAGATTAAAATCTAGAGGAGGGATAGCTCTTCCGGTCACTTTAACGAGCTGGAAGGCCAAAACTCGGCAAACTTTTCATATTTTACGAGTCAGATGAAAAGAGCTTAAAGAAGACTCGGCTTTTGAGGAACGAGTGATAAACAGGGATAGCAACTGATTCCAGGTACAGGTTGGAATTTTCCAATCACGGCAGTGTTACAAGGATGGCTAAGTGAAATCACTCTTCGCAGCTGTTCCTCAAAATGGGTAAACAATCATATGGAGGTGAACGATCGGCCAAATGATGGTGGAGGTGGCAGGTGCAAACACGACCAAGGCTTTTATGGCTGATAAATTTACGATCACAGAGGTTATTTACCGGAAATAGGTTCATTTTTTATTTAAAAATGAGCTTAAACTCTGGGGGAAACATTGCTCACTGCTTTTATTTATTTTTTAACGAGCATGAAGACCGCGTTAAAATTGCTCGGATCTTGCGTTTATTTTTTAACGAGCATGAACTTTATGCTAAAACTGCTCGATATACCAGTCATAAGATAAGAATGTCTCCTGAAAGATCCCATTTTTTATAGAGCTTGCGCCTTACCAAAGCTATGCTCCCTCTCATCCTTTCTTTATGCAAGTTCGGAAACGGCTAATCCTACGAGTTTAAAGGGTTAGACCTACAGGTTTAAAGGGAGGACCTAAAAATTTAAAAAAATAAATAGTCGCCCCTTGCTTGCACTCCAAAAGGTTGCATGCCCCCAGGTATAAGACAGAGTTTCAAGGTTACCTCTACTTCAATTCCATCGAAACTTTCGTTTCACTGGGAGAGGCTTACCTCTTTCAGGTTACCCAAAGATTGTCTCGTTAATCTTTCAAACAAAACACTTCCTCGGCAATGTCTACCGAAGTAGACAGAGGTGAGTGACGACCCCCACCCTCTCACATAACTTTGACAAAAGAATCTTATTCTAGAACAACCCCTCTTCCATCCACGGACGGGGTACGGACTAGTCATATTCTCCCGCGGAAATTCTACCTTATACCCAAGGTTTTCTCTGCCTAAAGCAGACCAGGATGCATGCCCCCTGGGTTCCAGTCCCATCTTTCCGAATCACTCGCACTCATCGGGAAGAAGGACTGGGGGTGGAGACATTTCTTGATTGAATAGACCATTCAGGGTTGGTATGTGACTATTTGCGATGCGTGATCCCGGAAATGAAAGTTGGTCTACGAGCTTGACCATTCTTCCTTCGTGTGGAAAACACATTACTCTAAAGAGTGAGGAGACTATTGCTCCCATGCAATATATATAGTCTCGTCCAAGGAGTAGGTTATAATCCAAGGGTCCTTGAACGACCATCACGTTCATTTGAACGGTCTTCCCTTTCAATGTTATAGGCACATTGGGGAGGATCCCTAATGGTCGACTGGTTCCTTTATCGAAACCCGAGAGATTTCTTATCTCAGGCAAAAGCGTCGGGGAACCCAGTGCTTTCCAAGCAATAGAGGAAAGGATACTCACAGATGCCCCTTCATCAATGATAGTGCCAGCCATTACCATTCTGTATATTTGGACTATGATTCTGAATGGTATACTGGCTGGCAACCGGGGTCTGCCTAGTTGATTCCAATCAAAGGATACAACCAGGTTGCTTGGTGGTGGGACCGAATATACGGCCGGATATGACCCTGACGATGTTCCTTCCTGCGATAAAGGAATGGGCGCATTGCCCTGATGCTCATCAGAGTCTGTGTTGATGAAAAGAATCTGGATGGTGTCATCCTTATTCTCTTCAGTGAGGGTGTCATTTGAAGATGAGTCTTCAGTGACGGTGTCATTTGAAGATGAAACTTCTGAAGGGAGAACCGGGTCAACTGTCGTTTCGACCTTTGGACTTTCGTCCGGTCTGGATTCAGTAGGTTCATTTTCAGTGACTGACGCTTCAGCCGACCACTTGAGCGGGCCAGCTGTATTCTCAACCAACGAAGGACTTGGCACGAGTTTTTTGTATCCAGGAGGAAGTCTCAACGGTGAAACCGGACGATCTTCCAAAACTCTCTTCGCTTCATCTAAGAAGGGACAACGGTGGATGGCGTGATCGCCTTCACACAGTCTGCAGGGGGATCTTACTCCCCCTCTTTGTCTTGAACCTTCACTTTCGCTGGTTGACGGTAAGCATTCAACATGGCTATCAGAGGTTGATGCTCCCGAATTGTGCAAACGAGGGGACCAGTCCCTTAGTATCCGGGGAATACAGGGACAATCTCTATGGAAGTGGTCTCCTCCACATATGACACATGGTGATTTAGGCCCGGTCTGTGCTGTGTGTGGATTTTTGTCAGATGTCTTTTGCTTGCCCCCAGTCGCCTTAGGCTCCTTCTTCTTCTTCTCTCTCTTCTTCTTCTCCTTCTTCTCCATGGGAGCTTGGCTTTTGCCGGCTCTACCTTGCGAAGACGAGGGATTGGAGGAAGAGTTATAGGAAGTAGAAGGCTGGTGGGCAGCTCTAGACTGATCTAACTGTTGACTCGACTGTTCAGGAACCATGGTGTTCTGAACTACATTGGTTGAGAATAGCCAAATTGGCAGGCCAATTGTCAGTCCTGGAAGCGACAATGTGGCCATGTGGGGCGCACCAACTTCTCCCCAAGAGGAGAAAGGACTAGGATTTCCATCATGGGGAATTCCTTGGTTGGGGCGTTCCATGTTCTCAACCTACAGATCAACGCAGGAATAGGAGGTGATTATGTTCCGTTTAAAATAAATTTTATAACGACGCTTTAGACACAACTTGCTTTTTCACTTTTTAAGAGTCGAGAAAAAGCTAAAGATGACTCTAGTCTCCTTCGATGTTTTAACGAGCCCGAAGTGACAAATGCTCGGATGGACTTTTTCAGTTATAGAGTTTGAAAAAGGCCAAAAGAAACTGCTCTGGAGATCTAGGCAGAGGGTGTGCCAAACCTTTCGCAAAACCACAGAATACGTTTTACGGTACGGGTGGTCGATCTTCGTGAATGCTGTGTTCACTGCATTGCGATCAGTAGGGCGGCCGACACGGCTTCCTATGGATAAAGGCTTTGTTCCTATAGGGGTCTCCCAATATATACGCGACGGTACGTGGGAGCACAAGTCCGTATTGATACTTATCGCTTCACCGTGGAGGAATCACCCAACCACTCAACGCTAAGATATCACGTTTAACGACGCCGGAACACGTCTCTAGCTTAGACCTCTATGTGTTTGCGTTATGTTTCAAAGCGTTGTTATGTAAATTCAATTCATTTTAAGTTGATCTTGTTTAGCAGTTTGCCTTTATGGATCACCACGAGATGTATAATACAACTTCCTAAATGCAGTCTAAGATGATAAGCAAGCTTTTCAATCTTTCAACTTTGAAAATCTTAACTACTGAGGGAAAAGAAAGACATCATCTTTTCACACAGATCATAGAGCACACACTAATGCACTTTTCCCTAAATCAACATACAAATTGTCAAAATGCACATGCACAATGCAGGTATTTCTTTTCTCTTTCTTAATGTTGATGTATTACAAAAAGAAAGTTGTTGTATAATTTTGAATTCAATTTCAAGTGAAAGCAAACAAGCTTTGTCCAAAATCAAAAGACACCTTAAGATTTACTTGTTTCAACACTAGAAATACATAAATTCAAACCATATGACGAAAGCAAAAGCTCAATCAGCTATGAACAGCAAACAAACTAACTCTTAAGATCAATACGACACTTATCACAGGTCTAGATCTAAGAGGCCACAGCAAGACTAGTTCATTTTTCGTTATGGGAAACTGCAAATGATATAAGAAATACAAAGAACAAATACAGTTTCTTTATACAACCGAGGCGGAATAGTGGCAAGGAAAGGTGGTTTCAGATAGGTACATTGACTGATAACAGGCTGCAAAACAAGGATGAAAACAGGGCAATAAACAGCAGGGAACCCCAGTTGCACAAGGCAAAACTGGTTCAGCGCAGGTAGTACACTGTCAGTTTGACATTCAGCGCAGGTAGTCCCTTCGGGACCTGCGATGAAATGCAGACTGCCTTCACAGTGCCTGCAATGAAGAGAGAAACTCTCGTTTCTCTTGGTTTCCGGGTCACAGATTGCTCAAAAATTCACAGTTTTTGGCCAAATCAAAAGCTATCAATCAAGTACACACTAAAGGGTAATTAGGAGGATGAAAAGCTATCACTAAGAGCTGTTCAGAGTCCTTGTGGATCAGCTCTTCAAATCATAAACATGCCCAGAAACTGAGCTAGAGTAGCTGCCCTCTACTTTGCATTTGAAAGATCCAAATGCAGTTCGATTCGGTACTCCCTGTGTTTAGGAAATGAATAGCAAAAACACAAACAACCAACAAGATACGTTCCCCAGCGGAGTCGCCAATTTGTTGTTGGGAAAAGTATCCAATACGGAATGACCCTATCCCACTCTAAGGGTGATAGTACCTCAGCAACAATCGAAGCAAAGCTATCTAAGATTTCTTCTTTATGAAAGTAAAATAGGGGAGAAAGAGATCCACTAACCGATATCTTTCGCTAATGGTTGATCCAATCTTCTCTCCTTGCTGCTTGCTCCCAGCTCCTTGCTCTTTCACTGGCCCAGCTACACCAAGATCCTGCAAAATGGCAAGAGAGGGAAACTACAAGAAGCATACATTCATAATTGATTCAAGGATTAGAATAAATCAAATACACAAGTATGACAATACATCATTGAGACACATGCATATAGAAGAACCTCAAATGCTTTATTAATGGAAGAAGTAAAGTTCAGGAAGTGATACAACCATAAGAGGCCCAATCCAGCATCACCTTCCCAGCAGAAAGAAATCTCCTCTTCACCTCCTTCAAAGCAAATCACCCAATAGCTCTAAACTCAAACCAACAGCACTTCCTTACATTCACAAGATTCCAGCCTCCCTAGACCTCATGAGAGAGATCTATATATAGGATTTTTGGAGAAAGGATGAGTCAGCTTGAGAGCTGACTAGTGTCCTCTCCCACTTCAGTTATTCTTCAGTTCTTGAGTCCACTTGGAGGTTCTTGCTTCCACTTGGAGATCTAGACCCTCTTACTCATCACCAGTCGAATTCCTTGATCCAAGTGTCATTTTGGAAGCTTCCTGGGCATTGACACCTTGAGGAATGACTGTGCCACATGTCCCAACTCGCCCAGCGCAGGTAGCCTTCTTTGCAGTTGACATTCAGCGCAGGTAGACAGTGGAGCAGTTGACATTCAGTGCAGATGCTCAGTGGAGCAGTTGACATGATCCAGAATTGCCTTGTTTTTGAGTGTTTTCAGGTGGAGAACTGTTATTCAGTGCTGTGGTTTGCTGACCTTGTTCCTCTAGGGGTAGGAACAACATGTTTAGGGACTTTGGATCCCTTAGATTATGGACATTTCATGCTTCATGCTGTAAGGCACAAAAATGTCTATAACACCTGGTCTTCCTTGGTAGCAGAACCCATAATCACTACTACCACGAAAATACCTGAAAACCCGCTTCACTATTGTCCAATGCTCCTTCCCTGGTTTTGACATAAACCTGCTCAATACTCCCACTACATGTGTAATGTCTGGTCTAGTACAAACCATTGCATACATCAGCCTACCAACTGCACTTGCATATGGAACATGAGACATGTCCTCTTCCTCTTCTTATGTCTTGGGACACTGTTCAATGGATAACCACACACCTACAGGAATAGGAACCTTCACTGGTTTACTATCTTGCATATTAAACCTCTACAGTATTGTCTTGACATACTTCCTTTGGTTTAACCAGAGCTTCCTCTTTTCCTGGTCTCTTTTAATTTCCATGCCTAGAATATAGTATCCAGCACCAAGATATTTCATGTCGAATTTGGAGGACAATTGGTTCTTCAAATCCTAGATAATTTCTTTGTCATTTCCAACCAGAAACATATCATCCACATATAAGACCAGATAAATAACATGGTCACCAATTAATTTAAAATACACATAGTGATCTGCTTTGCTTTTGGTGAAGCCAAGTCCTTGTATAAATGTATCAATTTCTGATACCACATCCTTGGTGACTATTTTAACCCATACAGAGATTTCTTTAACTTGCATACCAATTCTTTCTTACACATTACCGCAAAGCCTTCCTATTGCTTCATGTAGATTTCCTCTTCCAGATCCCTATGAAGAAATGTTGTCTTCACATCCATCTGTTCTACCTCAAAATCAAAAGCAGCAGCAATAGATAAAAGTAATCTAATAAATGTTACCTTGGCAACAGGAGAGAAAATGTCACCAAAATCAATTCCTAACACTTGGGAATAACCTTTTGATACCAACTGAGCTTTGTATTTATCCACCTTTCCTTATGCATTTGCCTTCTTCTTAAACACCCATTTGCTGCCAATGGGTTTCCTTCCAGCTGGCAACTCCACCATATCCCAAGCCTCATTTTTGTGCAAAGATGTCATTTCATCAACAATTGCCTCTTTCCAGAGTTTTACATCCTCTGAATCTACTGCTTCCTTCCTAGTTTTGGGATCATCATCAATAACAGATAAAGAAAAATTTGAACAGAAAGAAAAATGGACTATACCTTTATGGCTTCATTCTTTCTCGAACTGATCTTCTCACACTCGGAGTTTGTGGCTCTTCATCTTCTGATTACTCCTCTATTGTAGAGTCTAATTCTTCCTCCTTTAGCTCAAACTCTATCTTCTTAGGTTCCTTTGGTTGGACTTCATGTTTAATAACATCTTTTACCTCTCTGAACATCACATCTCGGCTATACCCAACCTTCCTTGTTACTGGGTTTCAAAGCTTATAACCCTTTAAACCATCCTTGTACCAAATAATGATGCACTTTTCAGATTTACTATCTAACTTGGTTCATTTCTCCTTTGGAACATGTACATATGCATCACATCCAAATACCCTCAAATGTGAAAGAGAGGGTTTCTTACCAGTCCATACCTCTTGTGGAGTCTTATCCTCCAACGTTAATGAAGGTGATCTTTTGACCAGGTAACATGATGTCTCCACCACCTCTGCCCAGAATTCCTGTACTAACCCGGCACCACTGAGCATGCTTCTTGCCCTTTCCATCAACGTCTTGTTCATTCTTTCTCAAACTCCATTTTGCTGAGGTGTATATGGAGTAATCTTCTACTGTGCTATACCACACTTCTTACAAAATTCTTCAAATTCCTTACTACAAAACTCTCCACCGTTATCTATCTTTAGCACCTTTATCTTCTTCTCTTTCTAGTTTTCCACCAGAGCCTTAAATTCTTTAAACCTGTCAAAGACTTTTGATTTCTTCTTAAGGAAATATATCCATGTATTCCTTGAAAAGTCATTTATAAATGATACATATTACATAGACTTACCTAGTGATGGAACCTTTACAGGTCCAAACACATCACTCTATAGAAGCTTTAATATATGTTTCGCCCTCTTACCATGAGAGGGGAAACTCACCCGATTCTTCTTCCCATATACACAATTTTCACAGAAATCAAAATCCAAAGAGCTATTACTCATACCTTCTACCATACCTTTACCATGAAGTATTCAAAGGCCCTTCTCACCAATATTTTTATCAGGAAAACTAGTCCCACTAAGACAGGTAGCTATCTTAGAAACAAACAGATTAAAGTTACTTGTATTTTCGTTTATGAGAGATAGATGAGAGAGAAGTAGAGAGCACCAACCTCAGTCTTTCGCTAGTCTCCTTGCTTGTTACCTCTCTCCTTTGATAGACCTTTTGCCACTCCTTTCTTGCTTGTCCCGCTTCAAAGAACACCTGTAGAGTCAAGGCAGCAAAATACCATCAAAGCATAGAGATCTATAACCATAAATAATGTAGGATCAGATGTACATTAACCATATAAATGCATACACAAACAAGATTCAGAGGTATACAAGCATATGGAGGAAAACTCAAATAACTTTATTGATAGAAGTAGTAGAAGAGAGGATTACAACCAGGCTATCTGATCTAGCATCATCCTCCCAGCATGAAAGCCCTCTTCACCTCATATAAATCAAGATCACCTAACAATGTCTTCAAAGAGAAACCAACAGCACTTCCTTGCAAATTACAAAATTCCATCCTCTGTATCTCTTGGATGAGGGATCCATATATAGATGTTTATAGGAGAGTGAGTCAGCTTCTAGGATTTTGATTAGTGTCATTTGAATGATAGTTCTCGGTTCCACTTGGAGATTTCAGATCTCTTACTCATCCCTGGGCGAATTCAGAGAGGAAAGTGTCATATGAGCAGTTTCTAGAAGATTCTCTGGGTTTCCACCTAGCACACTACTTCTGCCATTTGTCTACTCTCGCTCATCGCACCCTACAGAAGGGCTTTCCAATATGCATTGCACCCCTCATGTGTAATAGGTGAGATACATCACACCCTATGCATGGAGCAGTCTGTATGGTCCAGTTTTGACCAGTTTTTCATGGAGAACTTCTGGGATATGATGTAATCAGCTGACCTTGTTCCTTTAGGGTATGAAGCAACACTTTTAGGGGTTTAGAAGCCCTTGGTTTATGGACATATGTGATTGGTGTTGCAGTGCAAAAATATGTCTATAACAGTTGCCCCGTAAAGCATGAGGTCGTAAATATTTTGATGTCGGGTGAAATGCTTTATAATGAGGATCCAAGGTTTTTCAAACTGGAAGGTGACCTGTAATAAGATACAATACAATACATTATCTTTATAATATTTTCATGATCTAGCTTAGGTGGGCATTCCCATGCTTAGCTTTATAAATTCATATTCATGTACATGAGAAAAACAATCGTCTCTGTGGCAGACTGATGATTCTGGTAGAGCCATCATCCTTTAGTTTGGATGATTATCTGTGTCGTAATGATGTACATTTGATGTCTTTATTTTCCTAAATATATCGTAGCCTGGATGGATGAAACTAGATCCAGGGTCTTCAAACTCATTCAATCTTTGCCTGAAGTACAAGTCGATTCATGTGAGAAGATGTTCTGATGTCAAACATGGAAATACATCACCTGATTACCAGCCAATGATGTAAGTTGTTAGCAGGTGCGAGAGGAATCACCGATAATGATAATGACCCTCAAGGTACTGCAGTACAATTCACGTGTTATGAATACATGAGTTAACATCGAACACCACTCAAAATCTTTCGGTCGAAGGCCATTGATGTAAACCTATCGCCGGAAGTGAGAAACTTGCCATTGAGGCATGCAAGCTTCAAAGTATTGAAAGGGTTGTTCCTAAGTCAACTTCTTGGATAATGAGTTGATGTCGACAAGAAGTGACCCATCCTAGGAGGGCCTTAATGAATCCCACATCTACGACACAGAACGGAGCAAATGATTTTGCGGAGGTGAAAACGATCTGATGATACAAGGTTCAGGGTGGCGATCATGAAAAATGGAGAGTGAAGGTATTGCAACAGATGAGGCATTAGCTAGGTTGGTGAATTCTCTGAGCGACTTCTCTTGAACATACCAGCGACACTGAAATGGATTGGTAGTGTTAACCCCAAGGTGGATGGTACGATGGACCAATGGTGATATGAATGGTGAATGGAATAACCCAACCCGACTCAATCATGGTGACGGAGTGAAAGTGTCATGTTCAAGAGCGACCTACTACCAATGAAGTTATTCAAGTTTTCTTCCCTTTTTCCCTAGTCATTGTTGACCAGTACCTCTTTATTTTTTTCAAGCTTGAGGAGGATAACATATGCTTGTTCTATAATTTTCCCTTTGGGAAAACCCGTTGCCATGTTTTAACGAGCCTAGTGATAGTGAAACTCGCTCTTGTCTGCATGGACAAGTTTGTCGCTTTTTTTTAACGAGTTTAACGACAAAGATAACTCGGTCCTTTTCAATTTTAGAGAGTCTAAAAAGGGATGTAAAGGCAACTCCAGTTGTCCTTTTTCGTAATGTAATCCCTTAAGTCTGGAAAAGTGTAAAATAATATGAGAGGGATGACTTTTCGATAGTTTTAACGAGCCGAACAAGACAAGCGCTCGATCTTTTTGTGTAATAATCCCTCGGGTCCAAAAAGATTAAAATCTAGAGGAGGGATGGCACTTCCAATTGCTTTAACGAGTTGGAGAGGCCAATTGCTCAGCAATCTTTTCATATTTTACGAGTCAGATGAAAAGAGCTTTAAAGGAGACTCATTTTTTGAGGAACGAGTGATGTTTTTGGATATCAACTGGTTCCAAGTAAGGTTTGGAACTTTTCAATCACGGCAGTGTAAAGAAGGTGGCTAATAGAATCACTCGTCGTAGCTATTCTTCAAAAGGGTAAACAATCAAATGGAGGTGTATGATCGACTAAAAAAGAGTGGAGGTGATGGTAAAAACACGACCAAGGTTCAAAAGCTGATAATTATGCGATTGCAATAGTTATTTACCAAAGGTGGGGTTCATTTTTTAATGAGCTTAAACTCTATGGGAACATTTTCTCATTGCTAGGTTCATTTTTTAACGAGCTTGAACTTCATGTAAAACTACTCATGGTGAGTTTTAATTTTTAACGAGCTTGAACTTTGCATAAAATTGCTCGTGGCGAGGTTTATTTTTTGACGAGATTGAACTTTGCATAAAACTACTTGTGATAATAGTCAGAGACTTTGATTTCACCATTAACACTATGTTCTTTTGACGGTCATGCTGCCTATTCAATTACTCCATCAAATTGATTAGAAATGTGAATACATGCTTGAAAAAATGAGTTAAACAACCATATTTTACTCGAACTATGTGAATAGTAACATAAAAATAGTTCTTTACCTCTCATTTTTACCATTTAATTCAAATTTGGGATTTTTGGAGCTCTGGAGGTGTTTTCCCCTTTAATTTTCACCAACTGATTCTGGGAGATTTTGTGGACTATTTTCGGCGCCTCTGGACCAGGTAGGAGCTAACCCTGAGCTCCTCAATTGCATTCTTTCCTTTTCTGATTTTGAGCATGCTTTCCTGTTCTTCTAGGCCTCTGGGGTTTGAGCAATTCGTTCTCTCCCCATTGTACCCAATGTACATCGAAAGGTGTGATGCATACTAAGCTAGCCCTTGGCCAATCAAGATGCATCTCACCTAGTACATAGCTGGGGTGTCATGGGTGAAAAAGGGAAAGTTTATGCATTGTTTTTCAAGGAAATTTTGCCTCTTTTTGCCTAAATCAGGATCCTAATTCTTCTCTTCTTTTTTCATAGATTCATTGGATCAATATGGTCGTTACATGGCATGAATGTGGGCATGAAGAAGAGGACATGGTTGCTTCATATGATCCGGGTACGGTGACTACTTTGTGCAACTGTGGTTTGTTCAAAGTCTTTCGCATATCCAGCATGAGGCAACAAATCAATTTGTTGCAATATTTTCTCGATGCATGGGATCCTACCAACCAAGTACTCCAAATTCGAGGTAAATCCATCCCTTTGACAGTTTAGGATATCTACTTCTTGACCGGTTTATTGAGGCATGGTGCCCCTCTCTCACTGTCAGGATCTGCCTGTGGAGGTGAATCCATGAGGGATTATATTTGTTGATTCTGTAGAGATGGATCTCAGCCGAGCAGGGATGGCAAGATCAGCATTCGAGATGTCACTAGCTGGTCCTTGAGGACTATCATATTCACCTTTGCTAGATTGGCTGGTAGCGCGGCTCTTCATTTGGCCAACAGGTCCTATATGCAGTATGCTCTGGAATGCCTTGAACCAAAGGTATTCAACTGGTGTGATGCAGTACTTCCAGTTATAAAAGAACAACTCACCAAGGTGAAGAATGGAGGATCTAAGAAATTTGGTTATGGTTCTATTCTCACCGCCTTTGCCTTGGAGAATATCCCACTGATGCAGCTACAGTACATTTCACTCGGACTGTCAGTACTGACGGAACCACAGATGCAGAGATGGGTCGATCTTATGGCCAGACATGCTGGTCAGTCGTAGATTTCATTCTCTGAAGCCTTCTTTGAGTGGTTCGACCATCAGGAAATGGTCTTTGCTGAGTATCCATATCCTGGGATGGATTTCTGGGGTGACCCAGATTTGGTGCTGCCGTCTGGCGAGCAATGGGGTGTTATAGGTAAAAGATCTGACCTTATCTCTGTTTATTGTTTTGATAATGTTCTTATGTCTTCTAAATGCTATCAAGACTAATCAAACTCATATATTTATGCAGATATTGGACTAGTGTGACCAGCAGTGCGCCCGAGGGTAGCAACTGCCATTCCAGCATGAGGCTGTAGGGAGGGCTATCCTTCGCGATCTGGACGTAGTCGAGACCCTTGCAGTATTGCAGGATCATGTCGAGGGTCTCACCCTTGGTATCTAGGATGTGAGGACCGACGAGTTACCTCTGAGATTACATTGTCATACTATTGGCATGCCGAGTCGATGGACTAGGATTTTACGTATGATCGCACAGGTGGTGACTTTTTATCACCAACACCATTAGTCTAGGGTGCTTCTCTACATTTTTGAGTTTTTGGGTCATGTGACCAATTTTGTCTTGGACATAGAACATCTTTGATAAACTATAAAAAGTTATATGTATTTTTTATTTTTGAAGCTTTATTTTGGTTAGGTTATACGATCCTGATGCAAATGTTGATTGAAATGCTTTCTTTTATAAATTCTGCAAATGTCTATCTAACACATAATTTGCTAATGAATCAATTAATGTGTTTAATTTTCTGGAAATTTGTTGATATTGAATAGAATCAAACTACCTTTCCAAAATCCTGACCCTTAGGAACATACGATAGATAATTGGATTCTGAACAAAATATATGCCAGTAAGTTGTAGGATGACAAGTTGTAAGTCTAGCCTAACAAAAAGTTGGCATATGCCATGTGAGATGGCATCAGAGAGAATTTCTATCAACGCGCTATACTTAGCGATGTTGTTCGTTGATCGACCAATGTATACTCCTCTGAAACTCACTAACTCACTGCTTGGATAAAAAATAGCCTAGGCCGCAGAAGATAGGTTCTGCGTACTACGACTAGCTCCGTCAGCATATCCAACGAATGATTCCAATAGGTTCGACATCTGCAAAAAATGAAAAAGATGGATTACCTAACCAAAATGATCACTCTTGACAAAAAAAAAAATGTAACAAAATCATATGAAGAGGTCACTACACATAGTCAAGCATAGTAATGTTTAAGGTACAACCCATTTTGTGGTTGCGCCAGTGGAATTCCATCGTAATATACTAGCTCGTAGGCTCCTTTTGCTAACACTCATTTAACAATGTAGGGACCCATCCACAAAGATTGGAACTTACCTACTCCCAATTTATCAGATTCCTGATCGTAAAGCAAGACCAGGTCACCTTCTGAGAAGACACGGGGTTTGACATTTTTGTCAAACTGCGCCTTAATTTGTTTCTTATGGGCTTCGTTAGCCAAGGTGGTGTCACGACAGGTTTCATCCAATTGGATTAGTTCCAAGAAACGAACCTCTTCCTCTGAAGTTTCGGGGAGAAGGTCGATTGCGAGCTTGAGAGATGAAATCTCACATTGAATTGGTAAGACAGCTTCCAGGCCATACACCAGCTAAAAGGGTGTAAACCCTGTCGCATTTCTTACCGAGGTTTTGTAGGCCCATAAGGCTAAGTGAAAGATTAGGTGCCAACTCCATTTGTGGACTCCAATCATCCTTTGCAGCATGCATTTTAGGACTTTGTTGATGGCCTCAACTTGTCCGTTAGCTTGCGGATAATACAGAGTAGAACTGTCGTGGGAAAATCCTACTTTGGTAGCAAATTCGACCATCATGTGATTGCAAAAATGCGATCCATGATGTGTGACTATAGCCTATGGAACAGTGAACCTAGAGAATACATGATTGAAAAAGAAAAGAGCAGTCGTTTCACCACTGTTGTTTAATGTAGGCATCGCCTCGGCCCATTTCGTAAAATAATTGACTATGACTATGATATACCCATGCCCCCCAGCTGAGGTGGGGTTACATGTCATGAAATCTATGCCCCATTTGGCGAATGGCCCAATAGCAACTACTGGTTGCAAAAGTGCGGGTGGTATTTTGGTTTTGCGGTCAAGGATTTGACAAGAATGGCAACTTCTGACTGCGGTTATGCAAACTTTGAACATTGTTGGCCAAAAGTAGCCTGCTCGTAAAAATCATTGCATCGTAGTGTAACCAGATTGATGCCCTTGACACGCGCCTGAATGAAAATCATTCAATACTTTTCGGGCTCCTCATGGGTGAGGCACCTTCAAAAAACTCTATCGATACCATGACAGTAAAGCGTATCACTGACGATCATGTAGTCTTTTTCTTGGTATCAAGTACGTCGTTGTTCAGAGCAAGAGGTATTAGGCCTGCATGTTTGGGTCTGGAGATAGATGATTATATCTCCGTACCATGGATCGCTTGATGATATCAAAAACAAAGATTCATCCACGATTGTTGCTTTGGATGTTGAATCGTTGGACGACGATGGGAAATCGCATAATAACTTCGTGAAAACTAGAGATTTCTTTGATTTGGATTTTACGAATTATAGATCAAACTCTTGCAAAATAGTTATCCATTTTGAATATTTGCCCCCAAGTAACTGACGTGACAGAATGTAATTCATTGGGTTGTAATCTGATAAAATGGTAGTTTTGTGAAAGAGGATATAGTGTCGAAATCTCTGTACTGCTTGAACAGCTACAAGAGCCAGCTTTTCAACATAGGAGTACTTGCTTTCTGTATCATTTAAGTTTCGGATTAAATAATATATAGGATGTTCAATTCCATTTTCTTCTTGAACTAAAACCATTGCGATGGTTGTATCTACTGCAGCGCAATACAGGTTAAAGTCTTTTTAATAATCAAGAGCGTACATTAATGATGCTTTTATCAGGGATTATTTTAGAGCATCAAAGGAAGCTTGCGCAACCTTATCCCAATTGAAGGGTACTTCTTTTCTCAAAAGACGTGTATATCCTTTAGCAAGTTTGGCTAATTTTGAATGAACCTCCTCAGAAAGTTTGCTTTCCCTTGGAGTTTCTGAATCTGAAGCAAAGTTGAAGGTGGAGGGATATTGATGATTGCCTGAACCTTACATGGGTCGAGTTGAATTCCATCCTTAGACACCATGAAGCCAAGTAAATGACCAGAACTGACACAAAACACACACTTGTGTGGATTGAGTCATATCTTGTAGTGTCAGCAAGGTAGAAATATAGCTCTCAAATGCCGCGGATGATCAGTCCGTTTTCGCGAATGAACTGGAAGATCATTAAGATATGGTTGAATGATGTTCTTGATGTCATGGAAATCATAATTCATAGCCCTCTGAAACATTTCCCTTGTGTTCTTTAAACCGAAAGGTAATTTGCAGTACATGAACGTGCCCCATGGACATATAAATGCAGTCTTTGACTGGTCTTGTGGGTGGATATTTATTTGATCGTACCTAGAAAATCCATCCAGAAATGAAAATATTTCACATCCGGCGCATTCATCAATTATCTAGTTGATGAGGAGTGTAGGGTAGTTGTCCTTTGGACAAGCTTGATTTGCATTCCTATAGTCAGTGCACGCTCTAATCGTTCCTTGCCTTTTCATTATAGGAACAATATTCGATACCCAATCAGTTAGAGGAACCAGGTAAATAAAACCAACGTGTAAAAGTTTTTCAACTTCTCCTTTAATGGCAGTGGCTTTCTTCGAGTGCACCTACCGAAGCTGTTGTCATACCGGTTTGACATCTGGATACATCTTCATTTTGTGTTCAATGATACTTGAGTCAATGCCTAGCATTTCTTCGTATGACCATGCAAAGACATCTCTGAATTCGCGAAAGAGAGCGCAATATATTTCCAATTCTGAAGAAGAACAAGATTTGCCGACATGAATATTCTCTACAACATTAGGTTTGATCAAGATATTTATGGCGATAGTTTCTTCAATATTGGATAGATTTCGCTCAGAATCCACCGTATTTATAGTATTTGATAGAAAATCAAAAACTGAAGGATGATCAAGGTCATTGGAATAATCTTCGTTGTAATCCGGAAGATGGGAACGATGGTGGTAATCTTCCCATGGTGCCTCTCCTATCATCATCGATTGAATAATTCCTTCATCTGTAGAATGTACATGTGACCAAGGATCTAAAGAGGTGCCATATTCCTTTGACCTATCTACCCAAACACTCGATGAGCGTTGATTTGGGTTTGCCGCCCAGGCTGAGAAAATTGATTGCTACAAAATCTCTATTGGGCTTGGAGGCAAAACTGTTGATGATCCATGTTAATAAAATGTCTCGAAATATTTGAATGGAAGATATCATGTTGCAGGTCCCTAATATTGACACTTCTGCCAGATTACTCGGAGGCGGTAGGGAAAAAGTACCCATCAAGGTAGGGTCTTTCAGTAGGCCTACTCCGACATTTTGAAGTGAATGACAGCTTCCACGGGTCATTGAAATGCTTCTTGTAACTTGTGAACTGTTGGGGAGAAAGGTTTGTTGATCAACGATTGTAATTCCTTCGTGGAAAGGAAATGCAATCTTTCTAAAGTAAGTTGATACAATAGCATCCATGGCATAAATCTAGGGCCTTCCCAGTAAGATATTGTAATCGAGGTTTCCATCCATAACTTTGACGTCAATTTCTATTGTTTTTCCCCCTAATTCAATTGTAAGTAACTTAAAATCCCGTATGGGGTGTATGTTCATCCATCGAATGCTTTTAATTTTGTTGATGATCTTGAAAAGGGTGGTGACCCTAAAGTTTTCCAACAACTCATTGACATAATGCAAGTAGATGCCCCCTCATTAATAATTGTTCGATGAATAGTTTTGTTGACGGCTTTCACTTGGATGAGGAAAGCGAGTTGAGCTGGTAATTGAGGTTCAAATCCTTTATGATTAAAGGCCATGAGATTGGAATCCATTGGGTTAATCCCACCTATTGCAAATAATAGAGCCTACTTTTGGGAGGGGCAATTTCGCAGTACTTCAAGTGTCGACATAAAGGACGGCGATTGGGCCAGATCCTCTACTATATTATAATTTTGTGCTACTCAAGCATGAGGATTAAATGTCAATTTGTGTACTACTCCCTTTGGCAGCTTTATAGTTAGCTCAAGAATGATGGGTGGCACAACATTAGTTGAAGTTGTTGTCAAACTACTAGGTTGATCTGCAGCCTTGTTGTTCGACGGCTGTGGATTCCCATAATCTTTGTTCCTTGTCGATATCAAAACATGATTTTGCTATTTAGAAATGGACAACATAAGCACTTGGGATGGGGAAGCATTGTCACTAGCAACTAGATTGGTTTCTGGGTTTGGAAACCGGTCAGTCAATACCGCTGAATTTCTTGAATTCTTAAAGATTTTCTTAACTTCAGATTTATATGGACAATCTCTCATCCAATAGTCCTCATCACATATGAGACATGGCTGATTAGGTTTCTTTTAACCAAATGGTTTGTAGAAGATTTTTCAGGAGACGAATCATCCTGTTTCTTCTTTTTGCTTTTCCCTTTTTTCTTGCCCCCTGGTTGCTTTGGTTCTTTGCCTTTTTCAGTCAACACGGCATTAACTTCCGAGGCAAGAAGTTCGTCATTTCCATTTTGACCAGAAACCGTATGGGCTTTCTTAGATGCAACCTTCGCGGTTTTCGTGATGGTTGTGCCTATCAAGCCATTTCTGGCATGAGAGTCTTTGCTTGATTTAAGAGGAGGAGGAACATAAAACTCTGGTCTAGGAGGATCAGGAATTTTATCATAGAGTGTGCCAGACTGAGTATAGATCAAGTCTAGATATTACACACGAGCAATGACTTGCTCTTCAATGACAACCCCCCTTTTGCCACATCTTCTGTACTAGAAGGTAATAATGACTTAAGAAACCATTTAGCTAGCAGCTGATCAGGAACATATGTTTTTACCATTCTACAATGACGTCACCACTCATGAATATGATCAGATATGTGAGTGGTTTTCATCTGCTTAAAATTGGTAAGAAGCTCCATTCCTGTTTTGTACCTTATGGGTAACTGAAAATGGGTTAAAAAGGTTGTGGCAAGGGCACTGAAGTTATCGAATGAAGATCTAGGCAACTCTATGTACCATTTTGCTGCTGGACCAGTTAACGTTCGTTGAAAGAGGCAAAGCCTAATCGAATCATCATTGAGAGTGTTGGACGAACACCACAGATGAAAGGTCATCACATGATTTGACGGATCTTCACCTGGATTCCCATTGAATTTAGGAATATCTTACAGAAGTTTATGAGGAATCGCCAGCCACCAAGGGGCATAAGCAATTGGATCATTTGTTAGCCGATTCAGATCTGGTAATTCCAACGTTGCGATGAGAGGCAACTACTGGTTCAGGTTTTGTGAAGCATACCCAGGATAAGATGGGATTGCCTGAGCAGTGGGTCTTTGCATACCAGCATAATGTATTTCATTGTTGATAACTTTGATAAGGTTGATGGGAATAACCATTATGATATGATTGATGGTGACCGTTTTGAATATACAACTGCCCATTACCTACAAATCATTGTTGCTCAGGTCCTCAGTAAGCTGGCTAGAATTGCGGTTGTTGATATTACACCAGCCAAGGTTGTGAAGCCATTTGTTGTTGTCCAATCCTGGATGTTTGACCAAGATGATGGGTGATAGTACCTGTTTGAACCTGAGTCGCTTCAGTTAAGGAGCCAGTAATTGGTGATTGTGGTTGAGTCATTGAGACAAGAGGCTGTTGTATTATGACCTGAGAGACTTGAGGTTGACATACAACAGGTAGCGCCTGTACTTGCGACACCATTACAATAGCTGGTGTAGTGGGAATATTCGACACAGGTAGATTTGGTTGCATTGAATATACAACTCTTGGTTGTTGAGGCAGTATTGGCACTTAACCACTTGATGCAATTCCAGCTTGACCCGAATTCTATTGTGAACTCTCATATGGTTGTTCTCCTGGAGGGAACAATGAAAAGGCATACTGTCCCCCTTATGGCGGCAATCCAGTGTTAAAAGGAAAAATTGGTCCTTGTAGACTGGACTGCCCAAATTGATACTGTTGAGGAGGATCAATTTGCTGAGACTCAACATAAGAAATTCCAGATATTATTCTGGACGAACAAACAAGAACAGACAATATTGTTGAAACAGTCCCTGGGTGGACTCCATCTAGCGGTTGAGAGCTAGTTGGGACAGATGGTACACCAGCAAACATTGTCGGAGTAGTGGCAGGAAGTTCTGCTACTGTTGTATTGGATGACACAGTCCTAGATGTCGATGGTTTTTCAGACATATTGAGTCTATCCAAAAGACTTCCTAGCGATTCTACAGGAACTTGTGATGAATGTTGACTATCTTCTGAATTAGAAGGATATAGGTGGATCCCAGTTCCAAAATACAATGGGGTACTGGATGGAATATCCTCCACAATCTCTTCTATTGCAATCAGTCCAGGTGGAAGAGGCAGACCGTCCGGTCCATAAAATATTTCTGGTGCCAAAGAAGGTGCACACTCTGCAGTGATAGATGTTGGAGGGTTAACACATTCCGAATCATTCCTAGATGGAGCTAGTTCAGGAATGGATGTGTTTACCGTTACAGTAGGATCAGTTCTAGTGTCCTCTTATAACTATGGAACTTCTTCTGTAGTGACAGGGATACCAGAAATAGTTGGAGTAACTGGAGCTTCTGAGGATGTTGAAACACAAGTTTCAAACAAACCAGGAGACTTTGACCCAGTTAAATGAGATCGCTTAGCCCGGAATGGTTTCGTTTCCAGAGTCAAAGACGATTGACTCATTAGTCTTCACGAACAACGGGGTTTTGATTGACTTTCTTCCATGATTGCGGATTACTTGATCAACTCAAAATAAAAAGGGGAAAATGTTATTCTGAATTAAATGAATGTTATGATGCTTTGACACAACTTGCTTTTTCAATTTTTAAGAGTCGAGAAAAAGCTAAAGATGACTCTAATCGCCTTCGATTTTTAATGAGCCTGAAGTGACAAGTGCTCAGATGGACCTTTTCTTTTAAGGAGTTCGAAAATGAATGAAAGTGACTACTCTCGAAATCTAGACAGAGGGATTACCAAACCAATCGCAAAACTGCAGAATACTTTTTACAGTACAACAGTCAATCTTCCCAAATGTTGTGTTCAGTACATTGCAATTGATAGGGCGGCAGACACGGCTTCCTAAGGATAAAGGATGTATCCTATTATGGTCTCCGAAAATATACTCGATGGTACGTGGGAGCACAAGTTTGTACTGGCACTTGTCGTCTCAAAGAGGAGGAATCACCCAACCTACAATGAAAGCGATAGTTACCAGGCTTTATGACGTCGGAATACGTCTCTAGCCTAGACTTCTAAATGTTGTGCGTTAGGTTCCAAAGCGTTTTATGTTCATTGAAGTTTATTTTGCAGTTGATCTTTCTTAAGAAGTTTTCCTTTAAGGTTCACCATGTGATGTAGATATACAATTCCTAAATATGAAATCTAAGATGATAAAAAGTCGTTTATTTTCTTTTTGCAATGAAAATCCTAGCTACTAAGGAAAGAGAGATGAAATTCTTTCAACATAGAGCAGAGAGCACACACTAGATGCACTTTTCCTAAATCAACTTCAACATGTAGTCTTAATGCAAATACACATGCATGTATTGTTTTTCAGTTTCCTTAATGTGAGAATGACAAAAAGAAAACAAAGTATAGATCTGAACTATCTTCTTTCAAAGCGAAAGTACTAACAATTTTCTTTTCAAAAAACGAAAGTAAAATCAAGACGACATTTTGCGATTTCAAATTCAAAATTTCTTTCAACACCTGAAGTACTAATGATTCAAATCAAATACAATGGCAAAAGTGTAATAGACTATCTAAAAGAGGAATGCTTTGTAACACTCTTTTTCTTGATTGAAAACGGCACTTGCGACACTTCAAATCAAAAGACGACAGTTTGATTAAGCTACTATTTGCAAAGGAGAACTGCAAATGATGAAAAATACATTAAAAAACATTCATAATTCCTTCTGATGGAGGTTGAATAATGCAAAGGAAGATGGTTTCAACAAAGATATATTGATCATAGACAGCAAAACTACTGAATAAAACTGAAGACAATGAAGAAAAAACCAAAATCTGGAGGCAGAAATAGTCTTAGTCAATCATCGCACCTATAACACAGAGAAATAGGGATGCATCTCACCTGCAACACATGGGAGGTGTGATGCATCTAGGTTGCCAAGAGGAGACAGTGCGATGGTCCAAGGACGAGACTGTGCCTGGTTTTCCCTCAAAGTTTCTAGCTAGGTTCAGGGGTTTAAGCTTAGCTAATGATAGTCAGTAAACACAAAGTATAGGGGCTGATCTAATGAGGTTATTTGAGCTACCACCAGGGCACTTAGGATGTTTGCAGCTAGATTTTTAGTTCATAAACCAACCCAGAGATTGACTAAAGCAGCATTCATCTACTTTGTAGTTGCATAGCAAAAGCAGTTCGAAGGCTAGCTAGCTTAACTTCAGGCTCCATCTGTGGTTTATAAAGCAAACGACAGTAAAAAAACAAAAAAACTATTCGTTCCCCAGTATGGTCACCATTTTGTTATCGGGAAAACTAGTGTCCATTTAGAGCTACTAGTCCCACTAAGACGGATAGTTATCTTAGAAACAAATAGATTAAAGTTACTTGTATTTTCCTTTATGAGGGATAGATGAGAGAGAAGCAGAGAGCACCAACCTCAGTATTTCGCTAGTCTCCTTGCTTGTTTCCTCTCTCCTTTGATAGACCTTTTGCCACTCCTTTCTCGCTTTTCCCGCTTCTATGAAAACCTGTAGAGTCAAGGCAGCAAAATACCATCGAAGCATAGAGATCTATAACCATAAATAATGTAGGATCAGATGTACATTAACCATATAAATGCATACACAAACAAGATTAAGAGATATACAAGCATATGGAGGAAAACTCAAATAGCTTTATTGATAGAAGTAGTAGAAGAGAGGATTACAACCAAGCTGTCTGATCCAGCATCATCCTCCCAGCATGAAAGCCCTCTTCACCTCATACAAATCAAGATCACCCAATAATGTCTTCAAAGAGAAACCAACAACACTTCCTTGCAAATTACAAAATTCTAGCGTCTAGATCTCTTGGATGAGGGATCCATATATAGATGTTTACAGGAGAGTGAGTCAACTTCTGGTATTTTGACTAGTGTCATTTCACTGATAATTCTTGGTTCCACTTGGATATTTCAGCTCTCTTACTTATCCCTAAGTGAATTCAAAGAGGCAAGTGTCATATGAGCAATTTCTAGAAGATTCTCTGGGTTTCCACCTAGCACACTGCTTCTGCCATTTGTCTGCTCTCACTCATCGCACCCTACATAAGGGCTTTCCAGTATGCATCACACCCCCCGTGTGTAATGGGTGAGATGCATCGCACCCTATGCATGGAGCAGTCTGTATGGTCTAGTTTTGACCAGTTCTGAGTAGTTTTTCATGGAGAACTTCTGGAAGATGATGTAATCAGCTAACCTTGTTCCTTTAGGGTATGAAACAACACTTTTAGGGGTTTAGAAGCCCTTGGTCTATGGACATATGTGATTGGGGTTGCAGTGCCCAAATATGTCTATAACAAATATGTCCAAGCCTTTGATGCCACAGCATGGTCTTCTCTCCAGAGACCACTAGATTTTCTGCTCCACTTTCAGGAACCATAGAACTGTTGCACTCGTCAAAAACAGTGCTACCTTGCAGCTTGTACAGAGTTCCAATCTGAACTCCCCACATCAATACGAGCGCTCCCTGAACCATCTTATAGGTATCCTTCTCAAACATTGTTTTTACACATGCATCATCCAGCTTACTTACGGAAATCAGATTTGTAGCCAATGCAGGAATATGCAGAACACTCGGAAGTGTTCTAACTCTTCCACCTTGCAACTTCAACTTTACTTTTCCGCGACCAATGATTCAGCCTTCCTATCATCCCCTATGAAGACATCACCACCATGATATTTCTCATACTCGCAGAACCACTCTCTATGGGGAGTGAAGTGAAAGGATGCACCTGAGTCAATCAACCATGCCTCATGATCTACATGTGTACTTGAAGAAGCCAAGTACACATCCCCACCTTTATCTGAGGTGGTTTTTGCCTCTACAGAAGGAGCATAATCAAATCCCTTTCCTTTGTCAAGAGCTCTAGACTTATAGTCCCTTTTGTAGTGCCCTTCCTTTCCGCATTTCCAGCACACCTCCTTTACAAGTTTTCCTGGAGTTTTAGATCTCCCTCTAGATTTACATCTCCCACTTGATGACTTATTTTTATTTCTGTTCTGAGACTATCCTCGTATAGACAAGGCATCACCATTCTGGCTCTCCATATTTTTCTGTCTCATCTCCTTCATTAGCAAGGATGAGACTATTTCATCAAACTGCAAGGTGGTTGCATTGCTACCTATTGCAATAACTAGACTATCCCACGAATCTGGTTGAGAACACAACAAAGTAATGCACTTATATTTATCTTAAATTTTGATATCAATAGACGATAACTAACTTACCATAATATTAAATGCATTCAAATGCTCTGTCACCGAGTCTCCATATTTAATCCTCAGCTTATACAGCTTTTTTCGTAGGAATAGTTTATTCACTAGAGACTTAGATTGGTACAAAGTCCCTAACTTGTCTCGCAAAGCCTTAGCCGTAGCTTCCCCTCATACATTCAGCAATACTGAATCTGAGACACACAATCATATTGTGCTCATTACCTTCTGATATAACTTCTTCCATTCTTCATCAGACACTCCCGTTGGTTTAGTACCCGGATCTACCGCGATCCACTGATCTTTATCCATCAATATATCCTCCATCTTGAGTTTCCAGAACTCAAAACTCTGACCATTAAATTTCTTGATCTCTATCTTTCCACTGCTCGCCATCTTTTTTCACCACCAGAATCGATCTCGCAGATCTCCCACAGAACATGGTCTACCACAGGTCTGAGCGAAATCCCTCAGCAACAAAGGCATCCTCTTAAAGCCAAAACAACTCTGATACCAAATGTAGGTTTTAACCCTGTACAAAAATTACCTGCATACGAATTCTAGAACACAGAAAATAAACAATGCGAGAGCAAAACACATAAACACATCTTCACAGAGATTTCCGATGGATCCCAAAACCAGGACTACCAGCTTCAATTTTCATTATGTTCCCTTCAATGTTATGATACATATTTATACATGTCGAAGCATCCAATACCATGGATTGAAAACAATCGTGTCCAAAAAAATGGACCGAAAACCATCATGTTCAAAACCATGTGCGAAAATCATGCACAAAACCATAGGTAGGTCATCCCAACCTAACATAGGGTCCAAAACCAAAATTTTCTGGGGTGCTGCGTCAGACCACATAGAGTGGCATTACCTGCACCCTTCAAAACCCCTGTGACCCCACACCCCACGCTACGTAATCAGCGCAACGAAGGGGGGGCTCTACCCCCCTCCTAAACCCCCAGTTAACTACGTGGGCTAGTCGTGGGAAGAATATAACACAATCGAATAGGATCTGCATAAGGGATTTCTGATGTCGTGTCACTGGAATCTGACTAAAAAATAAATTGAAGGGTGGTTGGAGAGAAAGATTCATGAGTTCACGGCACAGGAAAATAGGAATCCGCAAGTACCAAAGGAACAGTGGCTAGAGCGCTACTTATATATGGAAATCCACAAGATTTTCTTTGGATCCTTCCCCTCTGAGTTGTATGAGTGGATTGCAAAGCCAGCAGACAATGAGGGAAGATGTAGGCTCAACAAACCTATTGTGTGGGCTCTAGAGTTGGTTCACAGACTAGAAGCATCAGAAGATAAGATCGCACACACTGTGGACCATTGGCTCGATTGAATTATAGGAGGGTTTATCACCGAATTCACAATAGACATGTCTGTCAACTACAACGAGGCGGAGCGACACTTCCTCAAAGGACCACGAGGTAAGTACATTAACTCTTTGAACACTTGGATTAAAATGCTACTATGTGAAAAGCAGGTTATGCAAATAAATTGATGTTTGGGTCTACGCGAAGTGGGAGGATCTATAGAAATGAAGGTAGCACAGAGATAGAAACTAGCCCCTTTATTTTGCCTTGGCGAGAAAGCGAGGAAGAGCTCGCGAAAGCTTCACCAAGAAGTGTGATTAGTCTGATAAGATAGCGAGTTCTGCGCATACCACCTCAACCTACAGCACCACCAGTTTCACCATCTCCACCCCCATCTCAACCCACACCACCTTCGCCAGCACCACAGTTCAATATGGTGAGTGCGATAAAATTGTTAGTGTTTAGAGGAGTAGGGAATGAAGATCTGGACCAATTTTGGTTCGTGGTAAAGGTTATATGGGAATCACAAAGAGTCATGGATGACAATATAAAGAAGGCAAAGTTGGTAAGCACGTTGTAGGATTGTGCACTGACATGGTACATTAAGCATTCCAACGATAATACAAACACAAGGATCACAGATATCCAAGCTACGTTGAACAGGGAATTTATCAGGCCAAAATAGGAGACACAGTCAATTATCGGGTTTAAGTAAATCGTGATGCTTCCACACAAGACCCTGTGGGAGTTGGATCAAAGACTGAAGGGTATGATTCACGAAGCCAACATGACCTTGACATATGGACAGTACCGTGCATGGTTTGTACCGTCACTAATTCCGCATCTAAGGACTGCTTTGTCGCGGCAGAAGTTATCCACCTAGGCCGAATCTTTGGAGATTGCAATGAGACTCCATGAGATCCTGATACAAGATCCTGGCCTGGGAGTCCAACAAATCCAGGCGCAACTAAAAAATTTGTGTCTGGAAATGCAAAGCTTGAAACAAGACAGCGCAACTTGCTGAGAAGCGCACAACGAGGTATGGTGTATAAAATGCAATGGCCAGGGGTAATTCCATTAAGACCAGAGGCACAAGCGGGGCCAAGCGCGGTGCCTGCATTATGGTACGAAATTTTTCCGATAGGAGGGAAGCACACTACAGATAATTGTCACCTATTGCAGAAATATACATAGACATCTCAGTAGTTGTTCTGTAATTTCTACAGGTCAGTAGGCCATGATGAACGTACCTGTAGAAGTTATAAACTAATGATGGATCAGACTCCTGCCTACAAAGTTTAGGCTGAAACGTGAGCCCTCGATCAAAATGGAGGGATAGCGCGCACTGGGTTTCGGGGGCATGGACGAGGTTGAGGTGGAATGGGACCAGGAAGTGTTCGTGGACAGCTGATTTGCTACAATTGCGGAGGGCTAGTTCATTATGCCCACAATTGTATAAATCCAATGAGAGCATCATGTTTATATTGTACCCATTTTAATCATGAGATGAAGGACTACCCTACACTGATAGCGAGGTTCTGCAATAAAGGAATACTCCAGCCTTCCCTAACTCAGAACCTACAAAGGATGAGGTCTGAGCCACGCAAAGAGGACCCAAATGTAAACATCATGTTCTAAAGCAGTATTATGAAAGGAGATGACAAGGGCAAGCAACCTGAAAAGAGTGCTTTGGTTCACAAGGCTCCTACAAAGGAACCATAGTTTGATTTGGACCGCGCAAAGGAGGCATTCATGGAAGCTAAGAAGAGCTTCACGGAGGCCTCCACCTTTGGTAGTAAAGACAAACTAGAATCGGAGATGGACCCATTAATGCTTACTACCTTTTTGGAGACATGCATTAAGCTACTGCATGATAGCAAGGCTGTGAAGGGACCACAGGAATTCATCACTAGATACGCTGGGATAGGAGAACCATGCGTAGTCCGGAAGCTTGGGAAGCACACAACATGAACATGAGGGGAGATGAGACTAAGTGCACAAATCGGGGAATATGAAATGGATCAAGTGATTCTAGATTTAGGATTGGACGCGAACGTACTACCAAAGTAGACATGGGAGTGCATGGGCAGGCCCACGTTGCAATGGTCCCCTATTCAATTGTGAATGTTGAACCAGTAGAAGATCGTATTGATGGGAAGATTGCAGGGAATAATGGTAGATATCGAAGTGCGAGCGCGCTTGTAGATTTCGAAGTGATAGATATTTTTGATGACAACAATCCATATCCCATGCTACTGGGAATTGATTGGGCCACTGATATGAATAGAGTGATAAATCTGAAGAAGCACAAAATCATTTTTGAGAAAAAGTCACTGCGCATAGTGGTACCTTTAGACCCTGCGGAAGGATTGTGCTACATAGAGCCTGTGTGCAACGACAAGAGAAACAACGATCTAGACTGTATATATAAGATAACCACCCAGGAATAGGATTGGGTGAATCCAGCTGTGAATGGCAGGATTTCGTGGGAGCGTGACAACTCCTGCACATTAGATTCAAACAAGGAAATAGAATAATGGCAGAACTGGTTACATGAGGTAACCACTCTCAGTTGCAACTTGATGATAAGATCATTCCACTGCATGACAATAGAGGTAAGGGATCTGCCCATGTATGATGGGTTGACAGCGGTGGATGAATTCCTGTACAAATTTGAAATAGAGGTGCTAGAACAATAGCTTTTTGACGCTCTGAAATGGGCTCGGCATGATACACCTGCAAGATGGTGGGGTACGCATCAAAGAAGTTTTGAGAACTAGAGCGACTACAAAAGAATGATGGTTATACGATTTGGAAAGCCTTAACTATGGATGGAAGTCAGGTATGATGGATGAAATAGCCTACACGCCCGCCTCTCTAGATGGGTACACGCATATGATACGCAACCTGCACGAACGTACACCATCCTCACAATAGGAAATAGGAACAATAAGCAGGAGCATGCAAGACGAGGGCGTGAATGATGAAGTATGCTAAGACAAAGTGTGACAAAGATTATATGCAGGGAAGCCGCTAACAAGGTGTGCAAAGTATTGAACATGGTCCACCATGTGAGATGCACTGACTGGGATCTATGCGTACTAGTAGTTCTATGGGCTTATAGGACCATGTCCAAAACCCTGACTGTGCGAGCACTATCGAAGCTATGTATGAAGCAAGGGCTGTAATTCCTATGGAGCATGTGAAGCCTAGTCCGTGCATAGTAGCACCGATATATACAACCATCTGTGAAGCCCAGAACGAAGGAATCACACAGCCACAAGAAACATAACACATAAGACTTAAGGAAGAAATCTGATAGGGAAACCTTAGACTTTGTGAACTTGAAGAAGACCAGGTATGGTTAAGGGAGAAGAGAACTTTGATGGATGTGGAGGTCAAGAAGCTAGATATCGAAATGAAGGAAGCATGTCTCATCGAAAAACTGAGGATGGTAAGGCAAGGTGCGTAAGATCATACTGATAGGTTGGAAAAATATTTATGTGACTAGGGTAGCACATTGCAAGTAGTAAAGTGCGCGATGTTGATCACAACAATGGAAGGTTTGGACTCTCTACGAACCATGGTGGAAGACGGGATGGAGCCCCACATGGGTGGTGCGACCACCTGACTAGCCACAGGAAGAACAGTCTTAGCACTCTAGGTAGTTGAAAGGGAGCGCAAGACTATAAACTATTCTGCCCAAGAGCTACACGATATTGGGGATGTGTGTAAAAGCAGAGTGTCACAGGGTCCACGTCCACACATGGATGTTTGTGATGCCATGTGGGTTGGAAGGAAAGTGACCGTTGAAGTCACTATTCATGATATGGATTCTCGACTTGAGGCCAAATAGAGCGAGCAGCGGGCATTTAAGACACGATTTATGGGAAAGATTTGGGAAAATCTACCGCCAAGAAAGCATTAATGGCTGGAAATTGGGGGGCACAGTCGAATTCAAATTCAAAAGGCACTATAAAACACAATGGGCTAGCCAGAAAACAACACTTGGTCATTTGAGAATTGAGCGCTTGAGCAGAGCACTGAGCATTGAGAGCCGAGTGATAATTGAGCCCCTAAGTTTGCAAGTGATTGAATACAGCCTCGATATGATGACAGCCACTAAGGATGGTTTGGGAATTGAAGAGGTAACTGCAGACGAGGCCATGCAGATCCTAATGGTGGAGGAAGTTCCAGGAGGCATTAAGGTTGTGGCAGAAATCCCTAAATCACCGCGAATGCTGAGGCCCAAGAAAGATAAACAAGCAATGGACTACATATGCATTTCCCCGAGGAACTCACTACGCAGCAAGCTCTTAATGGCAGAAAAGGGAAAGTTGTCAAGATCGAAATAGATGAGGAAGAAGAAGATTTCTAGGCCCTAACCATCACAGCAGAAGACGACGAATATATGGAGGAGGATATTCAACCTATACGCTCTACAACAAAACTTCCCGTGTATGTCCCTCCGTGGAAAGGGAAAATCAAAGTGTCGAAGGACCTACATGAAATGAAGAGTTCACTCCAGACTCTGCTCCTCCCTGACAGCATAATGTTTGAAGGCACGCACCTGGTCCGCGTGCCAACCATGAAGTTTGAAGACTAGGACCTAGCTGACAGTGAGAAGTTCCCTCACCTAGAGACCAGGAACCTAATGAAGTAGAACACTGAGGGGGTTGTGACAATGTTAGAGCCGCGGAAGTGGCTGTACAGTGTGGAAAAGGTCGGGTTGCTACACTTACTACGGATACCACATTTCCACCATGCGCCCATCACCATTTTCGTTATCAAGCAGCTACTCTGCCTGGTGCGTGATGGGTATCTATGGCTGGAGGAGCCTATTCCCATCACGACAAACCTCGTTCATCGCATTTCTTGGCTCCCCTACAAAGGAAAGGACCCCGCAACCATAGCCGAAGGAAAGGGTAGTGATTTGGCCCTTGCACAAGCGATGAAGAGAAAATACAAGCTAGAGAAGAAGAAGAGGGCCTACACCATCTCCAGCATCAAGGAAAAAGGGGTACGCATAGCAACCCAACTCTTGGCAGGAAAAGTCATGAGGAAGTGCCACGTCGATGAGGTACCTACACTAGTGGTTGCACTGGGCAAACAATGCGTGGAGGGGGTCCAGTTCAACTGGTATGAATTCCTATGCGAGGAATTTTTGAAGAACTATCGCAAAGCCTAGGAGCAGGGTAAAATCTTCCACTACATGTGGTTGTTGTTATCCATAATGCTTGTAGCAAGGGAACTATCGAAGGACAATCAATTCCCCAGCATTGACAGAGGATTACCAGAGGTCGCGAAGTACACTTCTCTTTGGGCCACAAACGACATGCAACAGATACGCTACACGAAAATCTTCTAGGTACTCATGGATATGAGCATCCAAATGTGGATCAATCGACAGTCGTGCCTATCGCCTATGGTGTACAACAGTCTACAGAGTTTTGTAGAATTCAAAGCTGACATGCATAATGTATATATCAAGCTGCGCAAGGATACAATGAAGCAGTGGATAAAGCTCCCCTTTATAGGCACTAACGATGCCATCTTCACTGTCTTGGAGACATGGCCTCCAGAATGGCACGTCCTAGACCTGGCAAAACTTGAGAAAGAAGAAGCGCAGAAGAAGAAGGATGATGCCAAGCTACACGTCACACAATTGGCTGAGAAAAGGTAGTAGGAAACATCAACAACTAAGGAAAGGGTAGCATGGGAAGCGACATAGAAAGCCGCAGAGCAGAGAAGGCTACAAAAGCGGCAGTAGCAGCACAGGTGGTAGAAGAAGCAACAACGAAGGCAGATGAGGACCAAGCAACATCCTCATAGGGGCAGGAGGTAGAGGAAGTAGAAACAATATGAGGGAGAGCGAACCCAGGGACCGCGTCCATAGAACTAAAGCCCCCACACATGGTAGAAAGAACAGGATCGAGGAAGAAAGATAAGGCGTTGAAGTTGGCCATTGACCTGATCACCTTAACCGAAGGTGACCTCCATGACATCGGTGAGATGGTTCGCGATGTCACAAATGAGGCCCTTCAGGACTTTTTGCAGGAGAACTAGACTGTGTTGGTGGCCCTCAAGGTTCTACTATCGAATTTACAGATGCAGCCCTCAGGTGGGTACCCTTTCGACCCACCTCACAGTAGGATCCTCGGCAACAGATTAGATGTTGCGCGCACGGATGGAAAACACCATAGTGTTACCGTAAGGAGCCCTAGTAGCAGCAAATGAGACCGACAGATTTGTGGTTAACATGATTAAAGGCCTTGGCCTTCATTTGGCTGCCCTTTCGTGAGAGACACTGTATCTGCTACAGGATGGGATAATGGTAGAGTTGCACACTAGGGAAAGCAGCACAATCCAAGTTCTCAGTGAACAAAAGATCAACATGGAACAACTCAGTTTGCAGTGTGATGAATTGGTATACCAGAACCAACAGTTGGCACAGGTGGTAGATGATGCTTTCCAACACGTCCCAGAGCTAGCCATCCCAACAGATCTACCAATAGAGGTATGGATTCACAGGTTGGCAATTGGAATCCATGAGGCTAGAGAAGAAACGACCAAGGTTCAGCTGGAGTTGAATCTTCATATCACCGATCCTCAGTTAAAGGAATAGCCTTCCACTCCCTTGGAGGTCTGAGAATAGCGCGCTAGTGCTATTGCAGTGGGATTGGAAAAAATTGGAGGTGCAGTGCAAGACTGTACCACTTTGACAGAACAAGCACTTGAGGTCCTCACAACTCTGCAGGAGGACCCCAACATCCAGTGCCTAGAGACAGAGGTGCGAGAACTACAGTAGCAATATGATATTGTGAGAGGAATGCTGCAGACAGTAGTCCTGACTCACCGGCTTGCAAGGATGCAGCAAGCCAAGGCACTGAAGGAACAGGTGCACAAGACATGACATAAGGAGGCAGTTCTCAAAGCGCGTGTCCAACTATGGATCGATGAGGCTTTTAGTATCATAGCAAAAATCAAAGGAAAGTTGGTGCACATACAGGGGATGCATATGTTAATGCAAAGAAGTGCCATAGACACTGAAGTCTCAAAATAGAGGATGAAAAATATTCAACAAGAAGTGGATCAATGCACTGCTGACATCAGCATAGTTTGAGGACAGTTGGAGGAACTTCATGCCAAGATTGCTGCGCTGATAGAGTGACTCGAGGGTGAGTCACGATTTCTATGTTGGGGGCCTGTTGGGCATGGAATCCCCACGATGCATGTTTTAGGGCTCAAAGCCCAGGTTTTGAATGAATGACGCTTTTAAAGCCCCACGAATTGTGGGCACGAAGTATCTTAGATTCATAGGGTTGTCTGCCCTAGTTTGTAATGTAATGTTGGCCTACCCATGGTCTGCGGACCATGGGATTGTATAAATAAAGCGAGGCTCTTAGTGTAAAAGTGAGATAGCTAGAGCGAAGTATGAGATAGAGAAGTCGAAGCATAGAGCAAGTGTCTAAGTGTATCTTGGGTCATAGAGTAGGAGAACTCTCTGCAGCTAAGTGCGTAAAGGCCTAGTTGTTTGTAGCTGAGTGCGCGGACCCTTGTAGCTGAGTGTGCAGGGCAGAGTAGAGTCTGTAACCAAAGAAGAGAAAAATAAAGAGAAGTTTTACCCAAATTCTGTGTATCCGTTCTTGAATTATTACATGTTTGATATCAATTTCAAATATACTGTTTAATTATTGTGCGCACTTGTATGAATGATTTATATTGCTAAGTATACTTTACACATGCAAATTAGCTAAGTTAATCAACTAATGGTGGAATACTAGTACGAACATGAGTAATAATAGCGTTCGGCCCCCAAGTAGGGTTGTGCAAAGGGAGCATCTCAGGCTGCGAGGTATAGATAAGTACACATAGCGACATGCACGCAGGGTTGAACCAAGGACCACTTGAACTCATTAGACATCTTCAGTGTGTGGAAACCTAGTTCTAGAACCCTCCCATATTACTTCGGGTGAGACCTCAGTCCGTGCTCTGCAGATTGTTGCTGAAAGGGCTAGTAGTAACAGGATTTATTTGGCTAAATCACCTCTAAACCTAGGTTAGGCCCCAACAAGCCAACAATGGGGTCCCTGTATCGGAGCTTTGAGCAAATCAAAGGTTTTTAGCGATATTAGACGTGGGCGATCACAGAAAATTGGAGATCAGAGGTAATACTATATTGGAAAATGGAGGTTTTGCAATATCGCATATCATAGGTTTAGATTGGTACGTCTTTGAATAGTTATGACTAAGTCGGATGCGATATATTTATATATTGCAATTGATTATCAAATCAGGTTCAGGAATCGAGTGACTAAACCATAGAAGTTCCGTGGGGCACTTTCTATGCAAGAGGAATAACAGAAATGGAGGTTAAACATGGAAAAGACATGGGCTATATTAGAGGTTATGGATTATAGTGATATCAGAGTTTTGAATGTATGCACAGTAACCAAACCCCCAATGCAATATTTTTGATATGTAAATGCAAATGGATGGGTTTTTTGTTATGATATATTAGATTGGGCCCAAACATTTGGTCATGATGACTTTGTAATATAATTTAGGCCTAGGGCCTAGATATGGTTCTTTTTCTTGTGGGCTATGTAAGTAATACATATTTTACAACATAAAAATATTATATACAAATACAAATGACTATGTACAAAATAGAAATAAAATTAATAAAATAAGAGGATAATGTATAATCTATAATGCCAAAGAAGATGAGAACTTCCAATCAACAATTAGATTCCATTTATAAACCAAATGTCCACATGAGATGAAACAAGCTCTGATAGGTAGATAAGAACACATCGAACCGAGCATAAAAGTAATAATACTAAGCAATCAATTAAAAGGGTCTGGATAATTGAATTTATGTGAAAAATGGGGGGTTTGTGTTTTACCATAACAAAATGTGTTAGATTCCTATAATAGGAATCAGTGGTGTTAGCTTCTAACTATTCATTGTGGTCAATTTAACATATGAATCACTAGGTGGAATAGCCAAAAGGTTTACTTGTCCAAGGAGTCATCTAATCCTTGAGGTCTTGTGGTCTAGGAAATGAGGTTTGAGGTCATTTTTTGAACATTGGAAGGACTTACAACTTAATCAAACCCTTTCCATGGTAAAGTGCTAAGAATCAAATTTCTAGTGGTATATTTAGTTCTTCAAACTCACTTCTAGGTCAAATGTTAGAGCAAGTTGGATATCTTCTTTCAAAATCCACAGAACAAAGGAGAAGACTAAGTTAAAGATCAAATCCCGCATCTGAGAGGTACCCTGCATCCCACACCCCGAAGTTTCCAAGTACCCCGCATCCTGCATCCTTGAGGTTATATGGGCATATTAGAACTCAGGGCAATCCATAATTAGTGTTTTACAAGTCATGGCAGGGTGGTCAAGTTTTGAAATCGTTGGGATTACGATATGCAATGAAATAGTCAGGATTCTCATATGCAATGAAATCATCAGGATTGCGACATGCGATAAAAGAGCTGGGAAAACTCCTTTAGTGATAAACTGTCAAAAAGGCCAAAAAAATAATAAAGGAAATTCATCGCAGAACACAGCAAGCCTAGCCTTTTCTGTCGCCTCCTAAAGGTTCGTGTGTCACATAGCGATCGGATTCGATAAAGGGCACACGGAAAAAATAGATTAGTTTTGATTATGCCACATGGCATACCATGTCAGAAATGACGTATCAGTAAGGTGGACATGTGGCAGGCGAGTCCATCATTTTCAAGGGTCAGAAGAGGCCAAAAATAGGTGACATGTGTCACCACTCACAGGCTGGCATGTGGCAGTGATGTGGTGGTGATGTGGCATTAATGATGTGATGTATCAGCATTCAACGATCGACAGATGTGTGTTGTTTATCAAAATGAAACCTCCAATTGGATATCGTTGGGAAAGGGCACTCTGATATAGGAGCTAGCTTATGGTCATGTGAGGAACCAAAGGATGGGCACTAAACATAAATGTGATTGGCGATCGACGAATTTGGGATGTTGTACACTGAAGTATATCACTAATTAGATATTGTTGGGAGAGGGGCCCCGATAAGGGGGTTGGAACGTGTTCACGTGAAGCTTCACAGGACTAGTGTCCAAAACCCAAAGGGTGATCAACATTTGATAATCGCAAGTTTTAAAAGGTGCCACCATGTGCGTCGTTGTGAAATCACTAATTGCGATATTGCAATATCCAAAGGGGCCCAGGTTCATATATGTTGTGGTCCTATGGTATTATGTTCCCATATGGAGATAATGAAAAGAATCGGCCCCCATCCCAACCAAAGGGTTTAGCCCCTAAAAAGGCTTGGCCCTAAGTTTTAAAGCTCTGATACAAAGAAAGTTTTGATGTATCAACCCCCAGTCTTCCCTTTGGTTGCAGAAACATAGATATATGCAAAGCATGTCGAGAGGGGGATGAACCAGAGCATCAGGAGGATTTTTAGCAAGTTTTTTGGCATCACAGCAGGAAATTCAAGACATTCCAGAGGACTACAAGAAATGAGGGTGAAATTATTTTTCTTCTATAATTTACCTAAATCTTGTTGTTTATGTTTGAAACAATGATAAAATGCACCTTTTGATCCATTTAGTTGGATGTAATGCAATGTATCTGGCCTTTGGCCAAAGTAGTATAAAAGAGCTAAATACACAATGTAACAGAGGATGGGTAAGTGTTGAGAGGAAGGAGACCACAGTTAACTTATTTAATAAAAGCTCAGGCTAAGATTGCGTTATCATTTTCAGAGATTCATGTGGTGTGTGGTCTTAAGTCTTTATTTTCCTATATGTTAAATTAATATTCATTGCGGAAACTATTGTCTTGAATTCATCCTTAGATGCTCAGGATAATAATGGATCTTGTACATCATAGGATTATTTATTTCTTTTTCATGTTTCTTCTAAATATTTAGCCACAAGTTTTGTAACGGAATTCATAACAATATACTCTGTTACATTTGACTGAATATTTTTGTGTTTCATTTATTCTTCGTTGTACTACAACCAACTATTGACTTAAGATATGTGCCTACCTTGCCTTTGTTGTGTTGATGTCCCATGCATGCCCTAATGTGCTATAATCCTATACTTTAGTGGCCCTCACCTCCAACATTTCCATCAAATCCTATATCATCCACCTTTGAGCTTAATAACTAGTCTAAAATGAAAATCCTATCAGTCTTCTTAGATTGATAGTTGATCCAGCCAGAGAGCCCTCTCCAAGGTTAGGTGGATTGGACCTTACACTGCAAGTGGTTTGTGGTTATCTCTTTTCTTCGGCCTTAATGGATTTACAGAGTGCTAATAGACGGTAATAGCAAAATCAATTAATAAGTAAATTCTACGACTCTAAGATGTCGATGCATGGTTGATCTTGATGTGTTCACTGATATTTATGAATTTTGGGAGAAATGACTTAAAATGACAAGGTTGAAGAGATATGCTATTTGATTGATAGACATATTTTCAAAATGTTTTGAAATGTTGACACCTTGAGCTAAGTTATGAATTTATGAGATATCAAATTTGTAAGTTGTTTTGTATTTCATATGCATAATTGTTGTTAATCTGAAAATTTTGTCCGAATGGTGGTTTTTTGCAAGTTTAGGTAATTCTTTGGGCGTGTATTTAAAAGTATTTGTGTCTTTTCTCTTTAAAAAATCATAACTATTATTTTATTTTCCTTAGGAGACTCATTTTAGACCTCAAAATTCTCCTAATTCTATACATTTCGAACTCCATCTCCATTCAACATAAGTTCTTCCAAGAATGAAAAGTGGCATAGAAAGAATATCACATGAACTTTGTTGAATATTGATTTTCTCTATTTTGAACCCCTAATGAAATTTGTTGTGATTCTCTCTTAGAACGCACTAGGCTCTTGAAGATGTGTATTGAGCTTTCCCCTTGCTTGAGAGGAAATTTTGTCATTCAAAATGTTTTAAAAATTTGTCCAAAATTATCTTTTTGCATCAAATAGAAACTTGATTTTCCTATGTTGTATCACCCCAAATTTGTTTTTCATCGTGACATGGTGCATATCACATTTGATTTGTCTTTTTTCATGACACAATGTGTTGCATTCAATTTGTCCTTTATTTTATGACACAATGTGTCAGAACTTGTTGTAGTCACAACACATCATTGTACATTTTCATTCATGAAGATAAAAACATAGTTACCAATCAAAAGGAAACTATTACCTCAAAATGGGTATTCGAGCGCAAAAATCCCCACAAAACATGAAAAATCAACCCAAAAATAAAAAGCGTTGATTTTGCATCACCATTTTTTTCAGAGTAAATTTTCAATATTTTTTAAAAATAACATTAAAAACAATAGAAGCCATTTTGTTTGGTGCAAGAAACAGCTTGAAATTGAAAAGTGTTAATGCGAAAATAATGTCTTTTTTTTTTCAGTGTACATTTTTGACATTTTTTAATAATGACGTTAAAAATAAAATATCATGACTCTGGAAAACTTTAAATTTCCAACGATTTTCAACCATGACATTAATGATAAAATATCATGTCTTTGAAAAACCTTAAAATTCCAATGATTTTTAAGCGTGACATTAAATTTAAAATATCGCTTCCTTGAAAAACCTTAAAATTCCAAGAATTTTCAAGCATGGTGCTAAGAAAAATATTTATAACTCTTTTCAACCATAACATTAAAGATAAAATATCATGACTTGGAAAAACATTAAAATCTTGACAATTTTTCAACCATGGAAATAAAACCAAAGATTATGACTACAAAACAATATTATGTTTTCAAAATATTTCAAGCATGACATTATGGAAAAATTTTATGACTAAAAAAACTTTAAAAATGAATATCTGAATGAAAGAGTTATTATACCAAAAGTAATTTTTATTAAATGTTAAATGTACAGTGATTTTAAAATCATAGCCTAATACAACTTGATACATTGCACAAAAAAAAAAAAAAATCAACTATCAAATTGTACATAATCAGATTAGGTTGCTTGACAAGCATTGATACGGACCCTCCAAAATAATATATATATATATATATATATATATATATATATATATATGAAAACAAAAATTCAAAATTGAAAAAAAATAAAATTAATAAATAATAACTAGCAATAAAACATAAAAAAAAAAAAAACATGACAAAAAAAAATCAAATATAAAAATATATAGTAATGACATAAACAAAAACTATAAAATGTAAAAAAAATTAACCATATCATGTAAAATTAAAAGAAAAAAAAAAGAGTAAAATAAAATAAAAACCAAATAAGAAAATAAAAAATAAAAAACAAGAAAAATAAAAGAATATTACAAAAATAAAATACAACATTAGAAAAAGAAAAAAAGAAAAAGGAAAAAAAAGAAAGAAGATCTTAAGAAAAAATTCTTAGGCCACCCTGAGGCCCAACCAGGTTGTGAAGGGACAACTCATGAGAAAAAAATAAATTAAATATCATAAAATATATTTAAAAAACAAAAAAAAACCATATAAAAAAAATAAAATAAAAATAAAAATAAAATCAGATTTAAGTTGAAAAACGAAAAAATTAAATAAAACAAAAAATATAAATAAAAAGCACAAAATTAATATATAAATAATTTAAGAAAAATGAATAAAAAATTAAAAAAAGATTCAAAACAATTAAAAAAATAAATCTAAAATTTATATTTAAAAATTAAAAATATTTAAATTTAAAAAATTAAAAAAAAATGGTATTATAAAATTCAAATTATAAAAATAAAATAAAATTATATATATATATATATATATATATATATATATATATATATATATATATATATATATATATATTTATTTATTTAAATTTGAAAAAACAAATATTATTAAAATTAAGAAACAAATTTAAACTTAAAAAAAAATCAAAAACAATTATATATATATATATATATATATATATATATATATATATATATATATAAACTTAAATGAAAAAAAAAAAAATTAAAAAAATTAAAATTAAATTTAATAATTTATTAAGCAAATCCCCCCTCACCCTCCCTCTCCATCCGCTCCTCCCCACCCCACTGTCTCCCTCTCCCTCCTCACCCCCTCACTCCCACTCCCTCTCGCCACCCCAGCCCCCATCATCCTGTCCCCGCTAACCCTCCCCTCTCTCATCCACCTCCCTTCCCCCACCGCCCCCTCCACCTCCCTCATCCCCCTCACCTCCCCACTCGGCCCTTCGCGCTCACGTGAGACCTCAGCCGCTCGAACGGGCGGGAAGGGCTAGGTGGGCAAGTGAGGGAGGTGAGAGATGGGGGGTGGATGTGAGTGTTGGGGGCGGGGAGAGGGGAGGGTCATGGAGGAGGAAGGCTAGGGTGGGGAGAGAAAGCAAGCGGGTGGGGTGGGGAAGAGCAGAGGGAGGGGGAGGGAGATTTTTATTTGTTTTTTTTTTATTATAAATTTTTTTAATTGTTTTTTTTAATATATATATATATATATATATATATATATATATATATATATATATAGTCTTTAATGGTTTTTTTAATTTATATATATATTTTAATTGTTTTAATTTTTTTTTTTGTTTACTTAAATTATTTAATCTAAATATTTTTAATTCTAATTTTTTTTCTTAATTTTTTATTTTAATTTTATTTCGTAATTTTTTTTTTTTTGTTTTTTAGCTTAAAAAATTGTTTTTAGATTTTGTTTTTTGGGTTGAATTTGATTTTCTTTAAATTATATATATTTTTTGAAAAAAATAATTTTTTTTATATTTCTTTATTTATTTTTGTTCTTATTTTCCATTAGTTTTTTATTCAAATTTTTTTATTTTATGAGTTAATTTTGGTTTTTTTTTTTAGATTTTTATAGTTTTTTTTTTCTTTTTTGTATTTGTTTTTTTTGTCATGTTTTTTTTATTTTTATTTTTATGTTTTACTACTAACATGAAAGTCACCAACATTTAAAAAAGATTATCCACACTTAATTCATTAGAAAATTTAAAGTTTAAAAACTAAGCTCTCTAAATAATAAGGGTTGATGCTCATCAACACTTTTCAAAACCAATATGAAAATCACTAACAAAAAAATGTTCACACTTGATACATAAAAAAATTGAAAGTGTAAAAAATAAGCCCTTTAAAATGTGTTGATGTTGCATCAACACTTTTCCAAATTAGCATGAAAATCACTAACATTTAAAAAAAATGTTCATACTTGATACATAAAAAAAATTAAAGTGGCAAAAATATGCTAAAAAAAATGTGTATTTTGAATCAACATTTTTCAAAATCGAGTGAGTTTTTGCTACCCCAAAAAATGGTACTAGGTCATTTTCTCGTTTGATCGGTAACTATGTTTAAAGGGAAAATTCCAAGTGAAGCATTTTCTTCTTTGCAACATGGTGTATATCACACATCAACTATTTTTAGTTGTGATAGATCACATCATGGTAAATTTCCATTCATCACAATAAAGGGAAATTGCTAAAGTGAATTTGTTTCTTCTTTTTTGAAGACATACTTCACTGGAATGTTTTTGTTTGTTTGTAGTGTTCCACACTCATAATGCCTTTGTTTTCATTATTCCACAACATTCCATAGCGTCTAAAAACAACTTGTTGCATGACCCCATGTCAAACTCAAATCTATCTTTTATTACAACACATTGCATCACATAAAAATTTATTTTTCTTGATACATTACCCTTCTTCAAAGTTTCAACTATTAAGAACTATAATGAAACGAAGTCAACTATTGTCAACAATAATTAAAAAAGTCAATAATAGTCAATCATATTTAATAATTATCAACATTATCATCATAGCCTACTATAGTCAACCATAGTCAACCATCATCAACCATTGTTTATCAAAGTTAACCAAAATCAATCTACACACAAACATAGTTAACAAATATGATCTCTACTCAACAATAATCACTTTTAATTAACAATAGTTAACATTTGACATAATCAAACACTATAAACCATATTAAATTATAATCAACCAAAGATAATGATATTTTGTCTACAATCAACCATACTTAACCATTAAAAGTTGTAATAAATCAAAGTCAACGATTGTCAATAATAGTCAACCATCAACAACCATATTGGCATGTTCTAATATCAAATTTAAACTTCTACTATCAATTCTATTTTATTTGTTTTTGTAAAAATTTTACTTTTTGTATAAATTTTTTTGTATAAATTTATTTGTATTTGTAAATATTAACTTTGTTATTTTCTAAATATTTTGATTTTTCATAGCCCTCGAGACCAAGAACCACACTTAAGATTTAAGCCTTAAGTATTGCATAATGGTACATTGGCATATGGAAATTACATATCGGAATCATATTTTAAATCCATATTTATAATACATATCATGGTCATACATAACATAATCCAAATTTCGAGCATATAATATATAATGCAAAGTCCTCGACGCATATTCATATGTTAATATAGCTCAAAGTACCAACCGTATTACAACCTAAAGTTCTTATTATAAATCAGGGCTAATGCTTTATAATGCACGTATAATATATATCAGGGAAATATTAATATTGAAGTTTTTAATGGTTTGCTCTTATAAAAACTTATGATATGGCTTTAGGCCCAAAGTTCTGATATGGCCCACAATTTTTCTATATTCCACCTCCGAAGTGCCATATCGAAACTTGTGCGATATCGTCACTCCACTCCCGGACCCAATATAATAATCAACTGCATTCTATAAATTATAACGTCCAGATGGATCACAACTTTTCAAAGGTATTCCACTCCTAAACCTCTGATCTCTGATTGTGATGTCCTTCCAACCTCAGATATCCGATTGTGATATTTTATTCACCTTCGATATGCCATCCCGACGATATTGTGTTATGTCGTCGTGTTACTTCGTCGATTGCTGATTTGATTTGGACTCGATATCTTATTAATTTCCGTCTAATCAGAATTTCGTATCTACCCATATCGCAACTTTTGTAATGAGTGACCATTTGAAATCACTGATAAAATGGATGTGATTCGGTGATTAAAAAGAGTTCAATGTAATATCACATTCACTCCCTATCACATATCGATGTTTTTCGTTTGTGTCTAGTGTTGAAAGATCTGATTTCGATTTCTCCTTCTCAAATACCACTAAGCTTCTAATACTTGTCCATTCCATGGGGCTGCTATGTATATAATTGTTAATATGATTATTTTTTTCATTGGTGTTGTTTTAATAAAATTATGTTGGTTGTTATACTTTCCACCATTTCTAAATGGAATTTTTTTGATTGCTTTTCTCTATTGTAACAGAGAACTCTAGATCAAGGCCATCGTTTAATCAGATTCAGTCTACCACCAATATGATTAATCCAGAAGGGGTCAAATTCATTACATGACTACTTCAGTTTCAAACAAACTTGAGTGAGCGAGATTATTCTCATCAACAGACTGATTTGGCCAATTCGTTGGACCTGCGTCCATCAACATTCTTCCAGGGGTCCAATCGCATCTTTCCCACTGTTGCATTCATAATGTAATCATTATATTTGTTGAGGGATTTTGGGGAAATTATTTTTGTCTCGATCAATAGAACCACAAGCTTAAAGCATTTAACAAAGGAAAATAGCCCTCGACAATGAATGAAAAGCCTTAGCACCTTAAGGCTAAGTCGATGGTCACAACCATCGGTCATATGGTGAAAAAATGCAGGAATGGGATAAAAGTGCAAGGGGCTAATGATCATGTCATTACAACCTATAGGCACTTTATGTTGGCCATGTCTTCATCAATGGATCTATCTCCATTCTGATCTCAGAGAATGCCCCGTTTACAAAGGAGAGGTCAGGGATATGGACATCACTCCCATTTATGGTAGAGGCAATGTCGACAACGAAGCTGAAGCATTAGTTAAAGCCAAGGGAAAATGTTCTTTGGATCAGATCGATGAGTTAGTAGCTACCTTGAACCGCCAGATCACCATCTCATCGCCAATATCTGACACGTCTGAAAAAGTGATATGATCAGTCACACTACAAAGCACCGTTGATAAAGACTGAGTCAGTAAGAATTTTCGAAATGGTATATTCTTTGAAGGTCAATGAATTCGCTGCAACGTCATGAGAAAAGACCTCACCATAAAAAATCCTATTGGCTTAATTATCTCCACTTCCATGTGATAACTTAAATGGTTGTATAGATGGTTTTCATGAATTGATAACCATCCATAGAAGTTTTCGACTAAACAGTGTGCATACAAAGTTAAACAAAACCTTGGCAGAATGACCTAATACCTTAGCTAAAATATGAATTCACAACTAAAGTTTCAAACCACCATGACACATTATCATACTCATGGTACTAAAGTCTCTCTCTCTCTCTCTCTCTCTCTCTCTCTATATATATATATATAGAGAGAGATATAACGTTATAGTTGTCATCATCAAAATTTTATGGCATGACTTTTTAATATATATCAACTCCCTACCCACAAAGTCTGAAATAAGTTCTTGATAGTATATTTCCCTAATGCACCATCATAAGGATACATTACAGAGATAATTTATGATTGAGAAAATGATATATGTGTGGTTATTGAACCCATTCTCACTTTGAAGATCAAGTTCCATTTTTACTGCATAATGATGGGAAATATACAATCTAGTACTGAACTTAATTGTTGATGAGTTAATTTAATTATGATTGAGAAAATGCTATATATGCATCATTATTGAATCCTATCTAACTTTGAATCTCGAGTTCCATTTTTACTACATATTGATGGGAGAGATATGATCTCATTGAATTTAATTGTTGATGATCTAGTTTCGATGGCGTATTCAATAGGATTTTTATATATTTGCATTGTAATTAATAATGTTATGGATGATGCATGATAAGCTCCACCCGTCACGAGATAGAGCTAAGATAATTTGATGTCGAATGTTTTTCTTAACTAAATGAGCTATGATGTGGCTAATGCTTCAAAATCAAACACGTGACAAGCTGGAATCCTAATTCATTTCATGTGCCAAGGATGGGAACCCTAGTTTCAAATTTTGATTTATAATGTTTATGAAAGACACTCCTTCAAATAGAAAAATAAAATGATTACACATTCATATTGTAATACATATTTGTTGATGATTAATATATAAATTATTTATAATTTTGGGTGAATAAAAAAAACATGATTTTTATGATGGGTAGTTGATTTAAAGTTATCATTGTTATCAAAATTATTTTAATGAGAAACAAGTTTGACATCTAAAAACTTCTACTTTTTACTTATAGATGTTTAATAATATTAAATGAAACTCTTTTAAACATTGGTAGTTGATTTCAAGGTATCATTCTTATCAAAATTATGTGAATGAGAAACAAGTTTCACATCTAAAGACCTCTATTTTTTACTTATAGATTTTTAATAATATTAATGAAACTCTTTTCAACTTAGAGACAAAATGATTAGATACTCATATTATATTGCATCTTCATTTATGATTAGTTCATGAATTAAAAACCATGACTTTTGGTATACCATGGGAATTTGACTTTCATGGTGGATAGTTGATTTTAGGTTATCATTGTTATTAAAATTATTTAAAAGATTGTAATGAAGTTATTTACAATACAATATCCAACTCTTATTTGATTGTCTTTTATTGTACAATAAGATTTATAAATACAATTTCCTTAAAATGTTTACAACATTTGGGTCCATAAGTCAACTCCCAAATACATGAAAGTTCATAAATCATCTTAGAAAGATGCATAGAAAACATATATACACATAATAAATACATCAAAATATAAGACAATATCCATAAATTAAGAGTGAGAAAGGATTTAAATCTAAATGCATATTCTAGCTTAATGTGTTCAAAGTATAACTTCATTTCAATATATCATTAAATATAAATTCACTACAATATATTATTTAGAACATTTTCATGAATGATTTATATTCAATATTGACCACTATAATAAACCATGAGAGCATTTTTAGAAAGAAAATGTACTTTTTGTGGAATAAAACATAAATTTTCCATACAGTTTTATACAAATAATTGATTAAAATAAACAAATATGCTATTAAAGTTTATACAAAAAATCATCTACAAATAGAGTTCTTATAATCTTTACCTAAACAAAAATAATACAATCATAAATTATTTTACTATTTTAATTATAATTTTTATTAATATAATACTATATATTTGTATTGTTTTTCATTCTAATTTAACTATTTAGAACTAAACTTAAATAAATACTCTAGAACCTTTCATCAAATATAAAAATTACACAATAACATGCCTTCTTTGAATTAAATATATACTAAAATTCCCTAATAATGAATATAATTCCCTTTGTTCACTCAATGGAATCTCCTAGGATGTTAGGTCTCTATAATACTAGTGATTACCCCATTACTATTGTCATTGTATCCCTTATTGTTATTATTGTGCCCCTATTGTCCCCATATTGTTATTACTGTGCCCCATAGAAACCCACTATTGTTATTGTTGTGTCGTTATGTTATTATTGTTATGTAGGCTTGATGATATTGTGATCACTTAGACTCATATATATAGAAGGGAGGTTTAGTCATTTGTATCATCCAAGAATTGTTCATTTTTGTCATGTAAAGGAGGTTGCCCTCTCGAAGAGGTTGAATTCTAAGGCGTTGATCTATCTTTTACATCTTTTTGTGAGATTGTTTCCTAACATTTGGTATCAGAGCTTTGGATTCTAGGGTTTTGCTGCTCGAAACAAGTCATCGTGGCATTTTTGCTATAACCTTTATTCTGTGACGTTTCAGAAGCTCAAAAAAACCCATTTGAGATGAAATCATTCTGAAATGCGGATCTGAATTTTATAGCTTGTCTCAATATATTTTGGGAGATATGATCTGAGCAAGTTAGGATTTTTGCACACTCTCGAATTACATTCAAAACAAGTGACCTGGGGAAAATCGTCATAACTTTTGTTCTGAGCATCAGATTGAAATTTCGTAAGAAGTTACAGAAAGAGGACGGGCTTTAGTTTTCTGTATATTAGTTTCAAGTACTAAGGTTGAAACAGTGACATGTAGTACTTCATACAAGTTCTCTCCACTGAACTAGTCTATAATCAGGTCATCGTGAGATATTTGGCATAACGCTTCCTTGGAGACTCTAATATTGATCAAACTTGAGGGGTTAGAAAGAGGACTCAAAGGGCTACTGTGGGACGATATTTTAGATATTCGAGATCCATAGTTACAGAGATACAATAGATTCAATATCGAGCTCTTACAAAGTGAGAAAAAGGTGTGTAGTTTTTTTTAAATTTTGCATAAGATTGGTTTGAAAAATTAGTTCAAAGGAATTTGAAGGGAATAGTGAAGAATTATTAGCATTAATTGATGTCACAAAGAAATAAAATGGAAACACCAAGTAAGCAACCTGAAAGCTCTAGCATGACTTGTGAAGAAGAGGAAGAAATCCAATATGGTATATCAAATTTACAAGACCAAGTACAACAAATTTCACTCTCGCCAAAGGTAACTAAAACCAAGATGAATGACATGGAAGCTAATATGAATGGCATGCAATTTAAGATGAATGGTATGGATGCTAAGATGAATGGCATGGCTTCTAAGATGGAAGAATTGAAGATAAATTTTAATAAGTGGCTACAAGAAATGGTCACTAATGGTGAAAGGGTAGTAAAGGAAACTCACGATGAGAACAAAAGAAATGTTAATCATGATTTCATAGACTCTAATGTTGGATTGAAGACCCAGCATGTTCCAAAAATCGATATGAGGAAGTTTGATGGCAAGGATCCTGGAACATGGATACTATAGATGGAGCAATTTTTCGATCTTCATAATGTGTAAAACACAAAAAGGTATGTATTGTAACTTTATATTTGCAACCAAATCAGTGGCATCGATAGCTTTGCTCTCGTAAACAAATTGTCACTTGGGAAATTTTTATGGAAGAAATGATAGCACATTATGAGGATACAAAAAGTAACACATTTTTTAGCCAATTGATAAATCTCAAACAAAAGGTTTCAAAGATGGAGCACATTGAGGACTTCCAAAAATTGAACATAAGGGTAAAATATATTCTAGAGGAGCATAGGATTAATGTGTTCATAGGGAATTTAAAGGATAATATCCAATATGATGTTTGCCTTTGGGAACCTAATTCATTGAAGAAGGCATTCAAGTAACAAGAAAAATGGAAAGCAAAATTATGGCAACCAAGAAGCCTACCACTCACAACTATAAAGATGGAAGTGTTGTTGCCCCTAGCCTTCCACAACCTACAAGGTTGAGACCACAATAATTGGAAGAAAAAAGAGCAAAAGAAGTTTGTTACAGTTTTGATAGAAAATACGCTAAAGTTCATCAGTGTGCTGAGAATAAATTATTCTACAAAGATTGTGAAGAGGAGGAAGAAAAGGAACAAGAAATGTCAAAATAAGACGATATACTCTAGGAACAAACCCTAGATGAAATGAATCTGACCATATCTTGTAATGCATTAGCTGGAATTACCACTCCTCAAACTATCAAGATAGAAGGACATATCAAAAAGAAAAAGGTAATAGTGTTGATTGATTCGGGAAGTACCCATAATTTTATTTATTGTAAGATAGCCAAGGAATTGAATTGCTTCATATATCCAGCACCAGAGTGTCAAGTGATGGTTGCAAGTGGAGGAACCATAAATTTCTCTAGAAAGTGCAATAATATCAAGATATCCATGGGAGAATATGTATTGAATAGCCCAATGCTTTCCATTCCAATGGGTGGTGCTGATGCTGTACTAGGAGTCCAATGGCTATAATCTTTTGGTACAATAGCTTTTAATTTTCAAGAACTTTTCATGAAATTTTGTGCGGAAGGAAAGGAAGATGAATTAAGGGGTATTACAAGGAAACTTGGAAAGATAATTAGCTCTAATAGTATGACAAAGCTTCTAAATAAGAAACAACAAGGCATAATTTCACAATTATGTTTACTAGAGGTTCCCACATCGAAATCATCTATTTCTCCAGATCTCAAAAAAGTCTTGGACAATCATTCCAAGGTATTAGAGACTCCCAAAGGCCTCCCACCTATTCATGATCATGATCATGCTATTCATTTGATTCCAGGAAGTGTTCCTCCAAACATCAGGCTGTACAGATATCCCTATGCCCAAAAGAGTGAAATTGAACATATGGTTGCAGAAATGCTAGAGGCTATTATAATTCAACCTAGTCAAAGTTCTTTCTCTGCTCCAGTAGTATTGGTGCACAAGAATGATGGATCATGGCGCATGTGTCCAGATTATAGGGCGCTCAATAAGCTCACTATTAAAGATAAATGTCCCATTCCTATCATTGATGAATTGCATGGATCAATTTACTTCACCAAGTTGGATCTTCGTTCAGGATATCATCAAATCAGAATGAAGACTGAAGACATTCTAAAAGCAACATTTAGAACTCATGAGGATCATTATGAATTTTTGGTCATGACTTTTGGCCTTACCAATGCACCTTCTAGATTTGAAGGTTTGATGAATTCCATCTTCAAACCCTTCCTTAGAAAATTTGTGTTAGTATTTTTTGATGATATACTAATCTACAGCAAGTCTTGGAAGGATCATGTTGAACATGTTGAGAGGGTGCTCAACCTATTGGAGGAGAAACAATTATATGCAAAAATCTCCAAATGTTTCTTTAGAGTACAAGAGGTGGAATATTTGGGTCATATTGTGTCTCATGAAGGTGTTAAGGTAGACCCTAGTAAGATTAGATCCATTAAGGAATGGAAAATCCCCATATCCATAAAGCATCTACGAGGATTTCTCAGGTTGACAAGGTATTATCGCGAGTTTTCTAAGAATTATGGGGTAGAAACACTTCTAACAACATTATTGAAGAAAGATGCATTTTCATGGACTCCAGAAGCAACAAAGGGCTTCGAAAATCTTAAAGAGGCAATATGCTAAGCACTGGTCTTAGATACGCCGGACTTAACAAAAACTTTTATTATGGAATGTGATGCTTCAAGAAATGGAATTGGTGTTGTTTTAATGCAAGATGACAGACCCATTGCTTTCGAAAGCCATCCAATCAAAGGAAAGAATTTACACAAAGCTATTTATGAGAAGGAAATGTTGGCAATAATACATGCATTTAAGAAATGGTAACCCTACCTAATGGGAAGACACTTCAAGGTAAAAATGGATCATGATAGTCTTAATACTCTTTATAACTAAGGTTATCCTCTAAAGAGCAACAAAAATGGGTCACAAATATGTTGGGTTATGACTTTCAGATCATATGCAAAAAAGGGAATCAAAATGTTTTGGCAGATGCACTCTCAAGAAAGGATGAGGATCTGGAAGCATCGTTGTGCGCCATTTCTATTATCGAACCAAATTGGATAAACGAAGCAAGGGATGAAGAGAAGAATGACAAAGAAGTGTGGGCACTCATTCAAAATCTACAACAAGATCCCAGTACATCTGATACATTTAGCTGGAAAAATGATTCATTATGGTAAAAAGATTGCTTATACCTATGTAAGAATTCCCAACTCAAACAAAAGATTCTTATGGAATTGCACACTTCTCTCTTAGGAGGGCACTCAAGATTTTTAAAAACTTACCACGGGGTTAAGAAGGAATTTTTTTTGGGTGGCCTTAAATCAAATATTCTAAAGTCTGTGGCGGAATGTTTTTTTTGCCAACAAAATAAAGTTGAAACAATTAAGACCCCAGGTCTATTACAACCTTTATCCATTCCAAGCCAACATTGGCAGGAGGTTTCAGTGGATTTTATCACATGTTTACCCAAGTCCGAAGGAAAGAGTGTCATCATGGTGGTAGTTTACAGACTTACCAAGTATGCACACTTTTGTGCATTATCGCATCCATTTAAAGCCAATATAGTTTCTACTACATTTATGGAAACAATTAAAAAGCTACATGGAAACCAAAACATTATTGTAAGTGACAGAGATCCCATTTTCACTGGAAATTTTTGGACAAAATTATTTTCTTGTCTCGGTACTCAGTCAGCTCATAGCTCATCTTATCATCCTCAATCTGATGGGCAAACTGAAAGTATTAAACAAATGTTTGGAAGGATATCTTCGTTGCTTTGTATCTGAAAAACAGACACAATGGATCAAATGGTTTCCTCTGGTTGAATGGTGGTATAACACTTCCTTCCATACTGCAGCAAAAATGACTCCATTTACAACACTTTATGGATATCATCCACCATCCATCACATCATATTTAAGAGAAAATTTGAAGGTTCAAGCATTGGAACATCACATCAAGCATCAACAAGAAGTTCTCCTAATCTTAAAGGATAACTTCATGTTGGCACAAAATAGAATGAAACAATAGACAGATCAACATCGCAATGAAAGAAGTTTTGATGTAGGTGATTAGGTATTCCTACGGCTACAACCATATAAACAAATGTCCCTCAAACAAGCTAAGAAGGATAATAAATTATCACCAAAGTATAATGGTCCATACAAGGTGTTGCAAAATATTGGTACTATGAAATACAAATTCGAGTTTCATGCAGCTTCCTGAGTGAAACCGGTTTTCCATGTTTTATGTTTACAGAAGGTTATAGGTGACAAGCTCCTAGATGAAACAATATTGCCAGAGCTTGACGAGGAAGGAAAAATCATATTGGAACCGGAAGCAGTCATAGAAACAAGAACTCGATAGCGATAAAATCGATCAATTTCAGTATATCTCATCAAGTGGAAGCACTTATCCACTGAAGATTCGACATGGGAGGATGAGAATTTTATACAGAAGCATCCAGAACTACTCAAGCATTGAGGACAATGCTTTTCGGAAGGAGAAGAGTATGTTAGGTTCTTATAATACTAATGATTCCCCTATTACTATTGTCATTGTATCCCTTATTGTTATTATTATGCCCCTATTGTCCCCATATTGTTATTAGTGTGCCCCATAGAAACCCACTATTGTTATTGTTGTGCCCTTATGTTATTACTGTTATGTAAGATTGATTATATTATGCCCCCTTAAACTCATATATATATAGAAGTGAGGTTTAGTCATTTCTATAATCCAAGAATTGTTCATTTGTGTAATGTAAAGGAGGTTGTTCCCTCGAAAAGGCTAAATTTTATCTTTTCTATCTTTTTGTGAGTTGGTTTCCTAACATAAAACCAAGCTTTTTAAACTACTCAATTTACTTTTATTTTATGATAATATTTTATGTATATATTGGTAAAAATATATAGGATAATATCTCAGGTAAATATGGTTAGAAAATACAAAGCTACAATTTACTTGCAATATAGAGAGACACGTGCACACTTTTTGTGCGTGACATATAAAATTAGAGAAACAAATCAAACGTACCTACATACTTGTAGCATTATGGACATAACTCTGAACTCAAAGCCCTAGTACTATTTGGCTACTAGTGTTATATGTAAATCACGGGGCTAAATGTGTTATATGTAAGCCCTAGTACTATTTGGCTACTAGTGTTATATGTAAATCACGGGGCTAAATGTGTTATATGTAAATCACGGGGCTAAATCTGACGATTGTGAGCTTAACATGTTGGAGAGGAACAAGCCAATAGATAAGATGAGCACAGTGGATGCTAGTAAGACCTTTTCACCTTTTCCTTAGAAAATAATGAAGGTCAGGAGGAAGAAGGAATTTGAGTTACTTTATGTGGAAATTTGTCACTGGGCAAAGGTAATCTGTTCTCATCACTTTCATCTTTCTGTTCGTCTGTTTCTTCTTCAACTTCATCATCGACTTGTTCTCCTTCTTCTTCATCATCTAAATTTTTCTTCATGAAGCATCTCTTCGTCTTTCTTGGATGATTGTATAAATTGCGACTGGTCTCGATCAAAGCCGGTCTCGGCAGCTACAGCCTCTGTGTGCCTCAAAATTTTTGGATCTTCATGAGCAAAGTTTTTGGCATGTTTTTTGTGGATTAATTTTAATATTAAATTAATTAGTTATAATTAAGGTTTCGTATTGAGTACAGTAACTTTGTGAATTTATCAATAATTAAAATTGAAATTTTGAAGCAAATAAAAAATAAAAAATAAAATTAAAAAATTAAAAAGTAAAAATTAAAAATAATATTAAATAATTATACAAAATATTTAAATAATATCATAAAAGATAACACCCTAAATAATTAGATTTCTTTATAAATCCATATTTAAAATAAATCTGTACTGATTAATAACAATTCTTCTCACTTCATATTTGCAGACACATGCACATTTCATCATTGTTAAATGTTTTGATCTTTGCCGGAGATTATTATAATTCATGCAATCGTATCTAAATGGCGTTACTATATCATTGTCATATATTTGAAATAAATAAAATGACTGAGTAGGGGAAACAGAATGGCGGTGCAGCTCAACATGGACTCTACTGGCAGCACGACGTAAAGCAGTTCGACCATTATTCATAACTTGAAACAGAACAACTATACTCATTTCCCTGCGATACTCAATATGATTATTATTGGATCTCAGAGGCTGCGCATGATAATCACAGTTAGCGAAACCAAGGATTTCTCTGAATATTTCGGAGCTATTAGCTCTGGCAGCTGCATAAAACATGTCTGTCAGGGGAAACTCCCTGTCACCAAAAACCAGCTGAGGCCCTTCAACAATCTATGGACGATCTCCATATGGCATGGACGATCGCCAAATCGCCCGCTGCAGCCGCAGTATAGAGAGCCCAAGGGCCGTAGCCGGAATCGATCACAGAGTTGGAGTTTACATTCCATTCGTGAAGAATGACGCTGCATCCGCGAAACGGCACTCCTCATCCCACAAATCGGGTATGGTATTCAAACATACAAAGTTCACTTTAGAGACCGTACAAAAACTATTGAACGCAGAAAACCTTTTAATAATACTCAAACGTAGAGGCAATACGGACAGTAGAAAAACCATTGAATGCAGAATAGCTTTTAATAATCGAACATACATGCGATAGCGACAATAAAGGAATCACTGAATACAGATCAGCGTTCAATAATAATCGAACATATCTATACCCATATTTCAGTACCATGGTTGATAATCTTGAAAACAAAGAACGACAATTTTTTTTTTTGGGGTTAATAGAGCAGAGGACGTGTCTTTATCTACTTACAAAGAATTGAAGAACCCTCGCATTAACGAAACTCCCTTATCATGGGGTTGCATAAAATTGGATGGAATATCCATGGAGAGTAATGATAGTGTATAGAATTTAGTTAAAGCGTAGTTATCGAATTTGAATTTGGATTTGATTAAAAAAATAGGATTTGATTAAAAAAATAGAATTATATAAAATTTTAGAGGGAAATAGGTTTAGAATATATATTTTAAAAATTAAAATAATTTATTTAATTATTTACAAATTTTTATGAGTTAAAATGAATGATGAATTTCAAAATTTTTAAGAAAATTCATTAAATCTTTTTCTCAAATGGATATTTTTTATTACTTATCTTTAACATTAGTTTTTTAGGTCTGAAATAAGATGATTGGAAAAAATGCATCAAATTGATTAATATTACAAAATAAAAAAACCTATAAATAAAATCTAATAACATCAAAACCTCAAAACTGAAATTCAATGTGGAGTTATTAAAAATAAAGTGGGAGTAATTTCGAGATGCTAAAAAAAAAATTATGCTTAATCATTATTCTTATTATATCCAAATTTATTTAACATTAAGTAGTGAATGTAATACCATTATAATAGATCATAAAAAATGAACCCCGCTAGATTTCATAGCGATAATTTTAAGTTTTATAGTTAAACTATATTCCAACCTAATAATTACAATTATCAGAAAAAAAAAATTATGAAACTAAAATATATTCTTTAAATTTTTTATTTTTAAATATAAAATTTATAATACTGTAAAATATTTTAATAAGAAACTTTGAATTTTTAATTAAAAAACTTGTTATTATTTAATTGAATATTTTTAATATAAATTTTTGATAATCATTTTAACGTAAAAACTTTGATTTCTCATGCTTTTTAATACAAAATTCTGTATCGTAATTATCAAGCGAATTGAATAGTACGGGTGAATCAAGCGAATAGAATCATATGGGTGAATTCCTTATTCCTTTCGGCTTAAGTTTTGAATTTTTTTAATAAGGTTGAATTTGGTAATGGGATAGTGATGTGTGGTTTGATTGTAAAGTTATTTGGTCGAAGTTTGGGAGATCAAAATTTAAATTTCATCAAGGACAATGATCTACTGTGGTGGATGGGAATTCCCCAATCCTATCTTGGTGGCACATGAGTCTGCTCTTGCTAAAATCATTGCTGTGGTGGATGGGAATTCCCCAATCCTATCTTGGTGGCACATGAGTCTGCTCTTGCTAAAATCATAAGATCTTAGTATACCCATTTGCAGGTGATTGGGAATCCATTTAGGCCATAAAAACACAATTCAAACACTCCTATTATAATTTTTTTTGAAAAAAAAACCAAAAATTTTAAATAATTTAACCAGCCTCGTAAAATTGACACCCCTTATTTTAATATCATTTAAAAAAACAGTATTTTCCATTTACATCACATTTTCAATCTATTTTGTTTTCATATCCTTTTTTCCACAAGTTTTTCTAAGGGTCTTGAGTATTTTCCATCAATCCATTTTACTGACTGCATAAACTAGCATGTTGTTTAAAAAGCTTGTTTCCATAACCTTTTCTAAAGGTCTGAATATTTTCCAACGGACAAGAAAATCATACTTACAACCATAATAATAAAATAGAAGTCTCCGTAATTTTCAACAGACAAGAAAATCATGCTTTCAACAATAATAATGAAATAAAATCGAACGATTATAGATCGAAACTTCATTTCGGCGGACTTTTCCCGTTCAAAAAAACTGATTTACACGTCAAATAAATCTGTATAGTGTACGAATTGGCCACCAATTCCACATTACAGCGTTTTCCTGGCCGGATTTTAAAACCAAGAAAACCAAAATTGCGGTAATCAAATTTTTTCCCGAGGCTCAGGCATAGCCATGTTAATCATGGAGACGCAGGAGCTTACAGAGGCTGTTGATAACAGCCAGAAGGAGTTCCATCAAGTTGGGAGTTGCCGTCTCCTCTTCAATCGTCTCCAGATTTCTGTCGAACCGGCGTCTGTTGACATTAACAACGGGAGGGGGAGCCACTTCTACCCACGGAGAACGGTAAGCCATTAATGCCGTCGTCGCAATTCAAATGCAGTTTTCTTCTGTTTATTCGCCCCGGCTTCTATACACAGTGAATGCTTTCAAATGGCGGATATTCGCTCTCGATACTGCCCTTATGTTTCGCAAGGTATATTTGAGCCCGGAGACTTTGCTCATTTAAAACAGAGAAACAAGAAGCTGCATCTGTTCTGGAAAGCAGATGAAGATCCGTATTTTGTTGAATTTGGGTCAGAGGGCCACGATCATGGACAGCTACCAGCAGTGAAAATGTTGATGGAAATTGTCTGATGGGAATGGGTTATATAGATTTTTAATTACCGTGCCGTCTGGTCAGTTGTAGGCTGTAGCTGCCCACATCCAGCTGGTATTGACAGTTGTTTTAACAACTGTCTCTCCAATCAGTTTTGACCGTTGTTTTTTCCAATGTCATTGCCAGCTGGTCTTTACAGTTGTTTGAACAGCTGTCTCCATCGTTATCACACGATAAAAGTTAACGATTAAAATTTACAAGTCACAGCAGCTCTTGACAGTGATTTGAACAGCTGTCTCCACGGCTTTTTAAGTATTAAAAAATTTAAAAACTAATAATTCGTCGAATGTGGTATGGTATGTTAACATAGTTTATAGAATTAAGTTGAGATGAAAAGTTGGTTCGCATCCTTTCAATTAGTCTCGTTGAAGATAGAGAATCAGATACAGTGCGTATCTGGGATATCGTAAACAAGCGAAATTGTTTCCGAAGTAATACTAGCAATTGCCCCAAAAGGTGCAAGGAGAGGCCGATAGAATTGTTAAATTGAAAAAGTTGTACTTTGTTTTGAAATAATAATTATTGTATTAGATTTAAGTTGTTTAGTGTGTTTGTGTTAAGTTGGTAATATACAATCAAAATAATAATTGAAATATTGAGATGATGAAAGTCCCATAGTTTGTCTATACATATCAAACAAGCCCCTCAGTTCTCTACTTGCCCCTTAGGTTCTCTACATTTTACATATCCTTTCATACATCACAAAAAATAAATAAATAAATTTTGTGGGGATTTGAATTTGATATCTAATTTTAACATGCTATTGTTGCATTTTCATTAAAGTAGAATTCCTCTCATTTATATATATGTTTACTATATGTAGTAATTCAAAAAAATTATTATTAAATATGTCCATTGATTTTTTTATATATATTATTATTTTTAATATATATTTTTAATCTAGTATATAAAATTTTGATATGATAAAATGAATTATAAACTTACATACTTAGTGATTGTTAATATGAGACCATTGAAAAATGCTTATAAATTTTCTCAATTTACTAAAAAATGTTTTAGGTTTTCCCAATTTACTAAAACCATACACAAGTCTCTGCACAATTTGGTAGGACTCACCTTCTTCAAAGAACCTATTAGTGCTTTTCCCTTCTAGGGTCTGCCATGGGTGTTTACATCTTTTTCATAAGGCAACAAAGTCTAGCTTGTTGTCTATGTCTCTCTTGAATATATACCAATAATTATTCATGAGGAATATATGTTGACAAAAGAAACATGCACTAATAATCAAACTTAAGAATAATATTGTTAATAACAATATTTTAATGTATATATCAAATAAAATAAAATAAAGTAATTTAAATTTAAAAATTTCTTATATTTTCTTCAAATGTGTCATTTATTTCATTTTTAAGATGGAATTGATATATAAGATATAAAAATAATAATAATAATAATAAAGAAAAGTTTAATATAGGTTATACATCAAATATTTGAAGATGCATGTTGAGTAAAAGATTTTAACATCAAACATATAGAGAGAGAAAAAGTGAGAGAATTCTTATTCCATTAATAAATTCTTTCTAATTCAAGGTATAAGGGAACTCATGATTAATCTGAATTTGGTATATAAAAGAATATTAACAATAAAAATAATTAAATATATGCAAAGAAGAAAAAATATTAATAACAAAAATATTTAATATGTGTAAAAAAAATGTGTGTTGCTCAAAACCAACATAGATTTGTCTAACTTCAGATCTACCAAACATAGATCCATCTAACTTCAGACCTATCAAGAGTTGAGAGGAATAAATCTATTAAGGTGCAAACCTTTTCTTAGTCAGAAATAAGTTTGCATATTGAAAGATTTTATTCCTCCGCTTGGTAAATTAAATCCCCATAGAAATTATTTTTAAACATATAAAAAAAAATCCCCATTATTATTATTAAAAAATATATAAATTGTTATGTCTACTACATTCTAATTATAAATAGTGATCAAGTCCACATTCTAATTATAAATTGTTATTAAATCCACATTCTAGTTATTAAGTCCACATTTTATTGAGTTGAAGATTAAGTAAATAAAAACAATACAAATTATTAAAACATATTTAAAAAAAAACACATTTAACACTTTCTAAATGTTACCTAATTATTTCACTTTTTAATTTTTTTAAATTTAGTGATTTTTTTTAACTTATATTTTTTTATATTATTTAAAATATGTTTTTAACTATATAAATACATTCAATGTGAAAAAAACTTGTAAACTTGTATAAATTCCATAAAAAGTTCATCCAAAACTCATAACAATTAGACTACCATTAGCAAAAACAACTATTATTTTTTCGGAAATTTTATAGGATTATTTTTTTAAAAACTTTATAAAGCATAACTTGACCATGGAAGAAGAAAAAAGAAAGATATTGTATATAGATTGGGAGCCCCATAATTTCCCATAACAAATTAAGGTACTTAAAAGTGAAAATGACACATCATTGTAGTGGACTCTTAACATTGATATTGAAAAAACCTATAAAAAAGTGTCAGCTACTACGAAATGTCATAATTATCGACATTGTAAACTAAAATAAATACTGTCAAGATCTAGAAGAAATTTCAGCAAAATTGTACACTATTGTGTATGGTGACCAAATTACCAAGATGGCATGGATCGGGTGTGTACCTAGAGTTGTGAGAGAGAGGCAAAGGATAATGAGATATAACTAGTAATAACATATAGTTGACTAGGAATGCAATGGATGACACCTAGAGTTGTGAGAGAGAGGCAAAGGATAATGAGATATAACTAGTAATAACATATAGTTGACTAGGAATGCAATGGATGACGATGAAAATGTTGGAAAAGACATTAAGCCCTGAATGCTCACATAATTGATTGAAATGTGTTAGAGAAGACATTAAATTCTACATGGTTACATAATTAATTGAAACCTGTGCATCCTCCTTTCTTGGAAAAAAAAGGAGAGAAATTGGTGGTCACCAACAACGATGATGAAAGATGTCTCTCTATGAATCAATATCAATTTCCTTTAAATATTTAATCAAATCTAAATGTGATAATTCAAAAAGGAGAGAAATTGGTGGTCACCAACAACATGATAAAAAATATCCCATAATGAAACAACATCAATTTTCATTAAATATTTAATCAAATCTAAATGTGATAATTCAAAACTATTTTATTTACATATCTTTATTTTTTAAATCATATTTTTAACAATTTAAAATTATTTAGATTGTATATTTTTATTAACTATCTAAATTAATTCAAAAAACCTAATTGCAATCTAAAATCATAAAAGCTAATAAATCCCTGATTCCGAAGAAAAATATACAATAAAAAAATAAATACCCCATTACCCACCAACGTCATAGCCTAAATTCACGTTCTTTTATAAATTCACAACCAATTATGAAGAGAATCATATATTTTTCTACTTAATGACAACCAACGATTATAGTGTTGAGAATTTATCTACTATTAAACCACGGGCCATATAAAAAAGGTACTGCGAGTGGCTGTCCCGAACAAACTACCAGTTATCACCAACAACGATGATGAAGGTTATCCGGCCATGAGCGTCTGGTGGTGCCAGTGGGCAGAAGGGCTAGATCGGCATAGAGGAAGCGTCGATTGGGAAGTACGTGGTAGCCGAGAAGATTTAAGTAGTCTTGGCCCGCCTCCAAGAAAACCATAGCAGCAGAGGTCGAGGTTTGGCAAGGTGTGTCCAGCGAGTATAGCTCGAGGATCAGTTTATTTATCAGTCTGATAAATTGTCTTATGCGAGATCAGATTGTTCAAAACTCTATCATTAAAATTCCAAAATAAAGGAGTGGATTTTCCAAGTTGTGTTTCTCACGAAAAATTATTGTTTCTTGTGGCTGTGTTTTTATCTGAGTTTATTTTTATTTTGGTAAAAATAAATTAATTAATTTCAGATGGTTCATCATGACAATTGCAAAATTTCAAGGAATTTAACACAATAAATCTGGAATTAAAAAGTATATAATTAATGTGTTTCACATTTAAAAAAAATAAGCATCACATAAACTAACGTACAAAATAAAAACAAAGAGACCCAACACATTTAAGAAGTGGAATGCCTCAACATAACATAATTATATTTGATAGGAAAAAGAAGGCCACATGGTTTCTGCGTACATTCAATCAAGGAAATATTATATTTATATACGTAAGAGGTATTGACATTTCTATATACGAAATAAATCCCCAATTTCAAAACAATAAACCCGCACCCATACCCAATACCAACAAATCCTTTTAACCTTTATAAGAAACAAATTTTAAAAACGAAGTTGCACAAGGAAGCGAGAATGCCAAGGTGCCCCAGAATATTGGTTTATTGGCCTGTTTCTCAAAAGTTTAATAACCACATATAAGCATTTAAATGAAATGTATTGCTGAGCTTTAACTGAATTTTATGTCTGTAAGATTTAAAATACAATATAATAAAAACAGTCGATATTCATTTGTTTATCATCAGTTAAATGAATATAGTGACGGTTAATTATTATAATAGAATTAAATACATAATTTACCATTCCAGGTCAACTATTGTCTAAAAGTCCACCACCAAATCGAAAAGAAATCCAGCATAAAATAATATAGACAAGCTTATCATCAGTTAAATGAATATAGTGACGGTTAATTATTATAATAGTACTAAATACATAATTTACCATTCCATGTCAATTATTGTCTAAAGATCCACCAAATCCAGAAGAAATCTAGCATAAAATAACATAGACAAGCATAAAATAACAGAGACAGGCCGTTGGAAAAACCAAATCAATAATACGAAGTTGATATCATATGTTACAGGATGAATAAGATAATAAAACCAACAAAAATAGTTAATATACACTCTTTAAATTAATTATCTATTTCAAGACATTACATTTACTATGTCACGAATAAAGTTGGCCTGAAAGAGGCCCTTCAGGAGATTATTATATTCACCGTGTAGCAGATAATGTTTGGAAACTAAAAACAATTATATTATTATACGTTTAACGAAAACAGGACACCCGCTGCTTGGAGAACTAAAAAGTAACAACAACAGTTGAAGCCATTTGGATAGATAGACAATCGCTTTGATGAGGAAAGCACATTAATAACCAGATTTTCCTGCTATGGACAAGTTCTTGAAGCCATTTAATTCCTTTATAACCCCTGTTTAAACCTAATTTCATATCTCCCCGGAAAATGATCCAATTCAAAAACTCTTTTATTAGCGCATCTTCTGTTCTTGCATCCTTATCACAAACAACATCCGAAGAATCAAGATGCATTGAAATGGTGATGGACTGGTTGTTCTTTGGCTAAATATTTACCCAAAGAATCAACATGTTTTTCAATAAGTTTCATTTCGAATTGTAGTTAATTGCAGTATCCTTACCATTTGTGAAAGAGATTTAACCTTTAATTTTTGAAAAAAAAAATGGAAGTGGAAAAAAAGGGTTCCATGGTTGCCTGGTAAAGAGTTCTAAAACCGTGAGGGTTTGCAGCAAATCCCGCTTTCCGCATTCACCAGAAGAGAAAATCCAAGAGAAGGGGACAAACATTTCAACTCTCTTCTTATATGGTTGGTTGCAGAGCCATTCACACTTTGAGATATGTACAAGAAAGTCGGCATATCGAGGACCTATGACCACCATCTGATAAAAGTAGTGATTCCACCAGTACAGGTCTTTTCCTTTTCGCATAAAATTCTTTCCAGAAAATCAAGAATATCCTTCTTTCGCAGCCCATAAAAGGTAACCAAATCAGGACCCCATAATCCATTACATTAGATTCAACACTCCTGTGTACATTACTGTTGCACCAGTTCGTCATTTTTGCTTGAGCATTGGCGTTATAATCTAATCCAAATCCAAGCGTTAGATACTATTTCTTGAAACTGATAAAGACTAACAATATTATAGCAAATGCCATTAGATTGCTGGCCCAAAATCAGGGGTGGCACGTCATGGTAGAGGTAGTGAGTTGCAACTACACCAACCTCCTTTCCAACAACACCAACGGTTTAGGTGTCCCAATATAATAATCCTACGCAAATTTCGCTGAAATTGCCACGCGAACGGATAATGGCACCACTCGCCATAGAAGTTTCCAGAATTTGCCACTCGAACAAATAATGACCACTCGCCATTGAAATTTCCATTGCATCCGGAGAATGGCATGACTAAATTAATTGGAAATTCCACGACACATCAATTGCCCGCTGAATGCCCGGTGGACGCTAGGTGTCAACATTATAAACAAAAAGATGACGAAAAGTCTCTTTCAAAGAAAGGCCTATCGGCCTAAAAATAAGAGGGGTTTAATGGTAAGTTTCGTTGGGTGACGGAGGTTCAAATCTCGTTGAGTACATGGCCTGTTAAAAAAAAAAAATAAGAGGGGGGAGTTTTTTTTTTTTTTTTTTTAATATTTTTATTTTATATATTAGTACAATTATATTAATAAATGTGATTTATATAGTTAATAGGTATAGGGGGGAGAATTTTTTTTTTTTTGATATTTATTTTATATATTAGTACAATTATATTAATAAATGTGATTCATATAGTTAATAGGTATATATCAATGTTGAAAGTAATCTAATATTTATATTAATATTGATATTGATAAATATATAATAATAAAAATAATATTATAAAATAATTATTATATTATAAAATATTAATTCGTAATAATATTATTATTAATTAATAACATAATAATAATAAATTTGACTCTTGATCTGGGTGTGCGCTGAGAGAAGAGCATTTTTGGGATCTGTGTAATGGTTATTTTCACGATAGGAAGAGATGGAGGGTAGTTTCGTTACAGCGCTCGCACACTTGCTCTGTCTCGTAAGGTGTCACCGCACATACAAACAATTAATGGTTCAGGGGAAGGACAAAGGGACATCTTCTTGCTAGGGTTTTATGATGGTAGCTATGAACTTTTAGGAGGAAGTGTTACTAGTATTGTTGTTGGAATGGTTACGGGCCTTTTAGCAAGCTTGGGGACAAATGTGAAGGCGCCTCACAAGGTCCGCTACCCTGGTGCACATAGTTTCCTCCTCCTTATGGTAAGTGACAATGGGTATCTTATTTCAATGAGTTTCTCTTATATTCTTTCCATTGAGAATCAAGTCCATTTGATAAATCGATGGAGTAGAGTTTATGAACCAATGCCTGGAGTTAGACGAAAAGCCATCTGTGAATTGTCGGAGGAAAGTGTTGTTTCTTCTAAATGGTTGTCTAAATATTGTAAAATTGTTTATGTCTATTATGGAATCTTATTGTCTCGAATGGGGATGTACTTGAGTTTTATGTTCTAGAATTCAACGTGTATCTATTGCATGGATGACTGTGTTTATTTCCTTGTTTGTTTGATGATCTTGTTGGTTGTTAAGAAATGGGGTCACCCGGGTAAGGAACCGCCTGAATCGACATTGTGTTTTGTCTTCAGATGGCTCGACAGGCCCTAAGTTGATGTTTTTAGCATCCTACAACAGACCCATTTCATATCTAGGGGAAATTGTTGGGTTTTTGGTCTTAATGCTCACTGTTATATGGATTTCTGTTGTGGTATCCTTACATGTCTAAATTTATAGTGTGTGCACTAGGACCTTAAGCTTGTTAATCGCTTCGAGCTCGAGGTCTTACCTTCTTGTCTCATGGTTTCATCTAATTGTAGTGTTCGATTTAATAACAACATGGTGCACCCATCCCCCGGCAGAGGCTCCTCGGTTATTGGAGGTCATGGGCATAGTAGAAATGTAGGGCAACATCGGGGAAGCAACCAACCCCAGCCTGGCTAAGCTAGGGGTAGGAGCCACAAATCCGTTTCGAGACTCATTTGAGACTCAACTCAATCATACTAGACAAGCACGCCAAATCAAGTTCATCAGTTAGTATCAAGCCAGGGGGGTAAAATTAAACCAATAGGCAGCTGGTGCAAAGCTAGATATGGAGGAATGACGAGATTTGGTGTCGGATCCTAGACACTCCAAAGGCCGATACTCTCAATACAAACAAATTGTCTACCTTCAATGAAAAATATTGTGGCAAGATCTTTGATGAATCCTTTAGCAGGCCCTTCCAAGACTCATCCTGGTGTCCAGGAAGTTCATAAGGAATTTCAACTTATACAATTCCATATTCAACAACAGAATGTCTTCCTTAGTCACATCGAGAAACATATTCCATGTCTCCCTCAAATAGAATTACCTAGTTCAAGTTTGAAACACCCAACTCCAGTGGTCTCTTTTGATGGCTAACAACTTATTTTTCTTAGTTTTGGCTTTAAATTTTGTTATGAATAGATGAAGGCCTTGCAGACTAAGATAGTTTGTTTTAGTTATTTAGATTTTGGAAGGCTTAAATATACCTAGAAATATATAGATTTGTTACACAGTCTTAAACTTTTATGTTTTTGGATGGCTTATGATGCAATTAGGTGGCCAACATATCTTGTTTACCACCGGGCAAGTTGAGGCCCCCTAACCATTTGAGTTATGGATGTAACCTACCTTTTCGAAGAAAATGAATGAAAAGGTCCTACCAAGCTTACAAAAAAAATAATAAATTTAATTAATAATAATAATAATAATAATAAATTCATAATTAATAAAGGCAAGGGATATGTATGATAAACTCTAGGGATTAAAAACTAAGTATTATTTAATAATAATAATAGTATTGTTAGTATTACTATTAATTAATTAATTATTAATCATAATTAACTATTAATCATAATTAATTATTTAATAATAATTTTAATATTATTAATTATTCATTAATAATTAATAATAATTATTAATTTCACATTAGTAATTTTTTTTTGTAAATCGATATTCTATTCAACTAGCATAAAAGATATACATCCAAAGTATCAAAAAACAGGTGGTCTCACCCCAACTAGGTTTGTTGACCACTCTATGCAAGAGGTGACAAAAATACAAAAAGGATGCTAGAGACATAGTCCTAGCCCGAGAGGGCCAGTGACTCCAAAAAACAAGTAATACCGTAAGGGCACCTGTGATAATGCTATTCATCAAAACTAATGAAAGCTCAGCTATCCAGGGTTGTTCTTAGAGGTGGCAGTAGGCAGAAGGTGCACTGGACATGTCCTTCAAAGTGAACCATCCATGACTCCAACTTTTCCACCTTTTTAGAGAGAAAGTTCTAGCCATGCCAAACCACCACCTCTCGCTTACAAACCTAGCACTCGAAGTAGTGTATTTTGTCCAAGGTGGCTAACAGCTCTGCATGTTCTTCCCTTCTAATTCTCTCAGTTGTTTCCATCTGATCTAGTAAAGGTTGGATTAATTCTTAGCAATTCTCAAGACAACACTGTTGAATTTCCTGTAGGTTAGTTTGCAAGCATCTACCAGACCCACAGCTCCTCTTCCCACAACGCTTCATTCCTCCTCACCTCGGAGCCTACGAAGGTCGCCCTCCTTTCCTCATCACCTGCCCGCCACCTTCGTTCTCCCCTCACACACCAATCGTCAGCTGCTTAGAACATCCTGCAACCTTGCCTCGCAGACTCAACCTATCAGCCTCCTGCCCTGAATTCACTGGTGGGATGTCTAATTTTGGACCTTCACATCTCGTCAGTCTATGCTTCACAGGGACAAAAGACCGACCATGCCACACGAATGACCTCATATTGAAGGGTCATGTGATACCACAAATGTCACCACAAATAAGAAAGCCAGAGTGGTCACCCACTCACCAAGTGAGCTCGACTCTGAACCACCATCGTATCCTCTCTGAAATCCAAACCCTCTCGTCATCCAAGCAAGAATGTGAACCACCAATAACTCTCCCAAATCAACACCTTTCTTTCCACCACCCTTCTCCACTCCACCGATCGATTCCACCGCGGAAGTGGCTATAGAGAGTGCCAAGGTGGTCGAATTCTAGGATCAAAGTGGTCCAAATGAACCCCACTCTCACCAAAGCACACCAACACCATTCTCACTGAATACTTCGATAGCCAAACCTAGTAAAATTTAGGAGAGTAGCTCTCCTTCCCCCAGTATGTACTAAAAACCATAGGAACCAAAATCTATGACTCCATCATCCCACTAGAGACTTGGCCTATGCACCCACTTTGTACACCCACTAGAGAACCAGAATCCCACACCTTTCAAATTCAAATTGAACCAAAAAATATGGGTGGTTATTGTTACCTCAATCCACACTGCACCAAACTAGAAAAGTCGAGGGAACCAGATAGCCTCGCTTGAACCTGGAGAGAAAATGCTTCTAATGCCTCCAAAACCAAAAGTTCAAACTCCTCTTCCTTCACTACTGCACATAAAACCACTGAGACGCATGAAACTGAACCACCAACTCAATACGAATGTCGTTCAAATGACCCACCCATCCACTCCACCTCTGTTTCTAGCTTTCCATATATTCCAGAGGACAAAACCTTGTGAGAGGCACTAGGCTCTATTAACAATGGGGTTGTTGAAGAGATTCCATCTCGAGGTTTCCAACGATTCTCATAAATTGTTGGTTGGTTGGTCAGATGCATCGAATACCGCTTCGAGTTGGTCCCATATTTCCACTGCCTTGGGGCAGAAGTTTAAAAGGTGGTTGGCCATTTCCTCCTTGTTGGAGCATAAAGGGCATCAGGACGGGCCCAGGAAGCCCTTTTTCTGTATTTTACCCCATTTGAGTAGAGTTCCATGACTTGTTAACCATAGGAAGAATGAGACTTTTGGCCATAATCTTGACTACCAAATCCTTTTCCATAATTTGTCTAGTCCTTGATTCACCTAAATAAGATACAATTCAGTAGGCTTCCTTGAGGGTGAACGTTCCTGTTGATCAATGACCCCATATCAATTTATCAAGTTTTCCATTTTTAAGAGTAGGGAGTTGTCTTAGGATCAAAGTGAGAACTTCCCAGTCTAGAGAGGGACTGTGGACTGACTAATTGATTGAATATTTCCACTCTCTCCATTTTTCCCCAGTGGGGAGTCTCTCCAGAAGTCCTTGAAACAATCCATGCCTAACTGAGAGATGAATACATGGAGATCGATGAGATCAGAGTTTCAATCCAGTCTACGGTTCTGCATCTAGCTCTCATCCAAAATTTTTTCCCTACATCCATTCTTGACGTCCCAGAACCCATGATCTCGTATGATGCCCTGTGGAGCCTTTTCTCAATTCCATATCGAGGATCCATTTGGTAAGTTTTGATGGTTCTACAGTGGGTCCTACCAACCTCCTTCTACCCTATATTTCCTGGGCCATATCTCCTTCCATATCTCTTGACCAACTTGCACCTAGTGCCACCAAATCTTTCCATTGAGGACTTGAGATAATATCTCTCAATATTTTAGCCCTAGGCCACTATCGATCTTTGGTTTGCATAACTTGTCCCAAGCCAATAGTGCCCATTTCTGACTACTCTGTGGGCCAGCCTAGAGGAATTTTCAGAATTTTTCAATTAGCTCCTTATAAATGCTCTTAAGGGCCATAAGGGTTAATAATTAATAGATGGGAATGGCCTAGAGGATTTCCCTCAAGAGAACAAATCATCCTGCCAAGTTTAGAACCCTAAAGGTCCAACTGGAGAAATTTTTATCAATGCGAGACAACAACTCCTTCCAGTGGGAGGCCTTCAAAGAATTGCACACCAAAGGGACTCCAAGATAGGTGTCGGGGAGCAAGCCTATCCTTAATCAGAGAGTTCTTTCCATATGGATTTTCATTGGAGGATGTGTGTTGAAAAAGAATATATTTGATTTATCGCCATTGACATGCGTACCAGAAGCCTGCTGGAAAAGCTCCAAGATAGATCCTAGATGCTTAGCCTCTTTTAAGGTGGTTTTCTAATGAGCGTATTGTCGTCAAAAAATTTATGACGGTAGAGAAGAGGAGCTTCTTGAGAGATACTGATACCCATGAGGCTATGTGATTTAATCGTCGCCTTCACTAACCTTCCAAAACCTTCTGCAACAATGATAAAGAGGAATTGAGAAATGGGGTCAACTTGTCTTAGCCCTCTGGAACCACGAAAGGTATGAGAGGGTGCTCCATTCACCAAAATGGAGAAGAATGGGGTTGAAATCATTGACTGGATGCACCTAATCCGAGAGGGGGAAAACCTAAAAGTAGCAAGCATGGACAACAAATAATCGCAATTCAATTGATCATAATATTTTGAAAGATATAATTTAATGAGCATACCTCAGGTACGAGAAGAGGTCAACAAGTGTACTACCTCATTAGATACCAGGATTCCAGCTATGATTTTTCATCCTTCTACAAATCTTGACTGCTCCGGACCAATGATTATTTTTAACAGAGGCTTGAGTCGACATACTAATATTCCTGAGAGAATCTTGTAGATGACATTGCATAGCGAAAAAGGAAGAAAACCACTTAGATCCAACACTACACCCTTCTTAGGAATGAGCGTCAAGTGTTTTGAGTTCAAACTTGACTATAGGCACTGAGTGCACTATGAATACTCTTCTAGTTCCAAAATCTCTCCTCCCAAAAATTTCCAACCGACTTTGAATAATTCAGAGGTGAAGCCATTTGCACCTACGCTTTAGTTGATGGGAGAGCCTTTACCATTTCCTCCACTTATGCTAAGGATATTTCTCCATAATAGCTTCATTTTTATCTTTCTTTATTAATTTAGGAATATGTTGTTGGATCCTGGGGTATTGTCTCCATCATGTCCACATCTTGTTCAAAGAACAAGGTTTGGAAATGAGTTATTAGTTCTTCAGAAATTTCCTCGTGTTGCACTAGTTGTTGGCCATTTGATCTATTAAGGGAGAAGATACGGTTGAATTGGTCGTGTGTCAACATGGCCTAATGGAAAAATTTCGTGTTCCGCTCACCCTCCTTGAGCCACTGAACCCTCAATTTTTTTTTGCACGAAATATCCTCTTGTTTCCTCTGTTGCACTAAGTCGTTTAAGACCTGAATTTCTTGGGCTATGAGGTTGTCAGATATCCCTTCCAAGATGGTCCATTGCTAGAGAGATCACATTTCATATTCAAGTCTCCTATTTTCCTGGTGAATATTGCCAAAGTTCGTTTTGTTCCATTCTTTGATTTTTCCTTTTATTTCCTTCAGCTTTAGTTGAAAAAATTCCATTGGGCTGTGATCAGATACCCTTATTTCTTTCCACGAGCCCTCTAGTTTAACCATAGTTTTGGTTTTTCAAGCCTTAAAACTTCGAAATAGAATTACTAATTTCGGGGAGCCATGCGTAGATCAACATCTAAACAAATCAACCAATGATCTGATCCAAGGCATGGGATAATCTTAGCCTGAAAAAATAGGTCTTGGTAGAGGATGTTATCTGAAAGAAGAAAATGATTGATTTTTTAGGCTATTTGATACTTACCACCGCACTGATTGTTCTAGGTGAAGGAGCCATTCTTCAAGTCAATGTATTCCCTTCCCAAATCTTGGATGGTGGCTTGAATACGTGGGAGATTAGATCAAGGTGCCGAATGTTTCCCTTCTTCTCAAACATGGTCCTTGATAATATTGAAGTCCCCAATCACTACCAAGTTGGTTTCCCTCAGAAGCTCCTTGATGTATCGAAGACTGTGGAGAAAACCTACTTTCATCCTTGGTAATGTGGGTCTGTAGACCCCAGTCAACCAGATCTTATTTGATGAGCCAATGCATTCAAATTATCATGAAAGAGTGTGGGGATTGACCATCCACTACTTGAAGGAAATAGATCGAGGGTCCCACAAGATATCCAGACCCCATTGTTTCTGGGAAAACTAGTGTCTTTTCAATCTGCTAGTCCCACTAAGACAGGTAGCTATCTTAGAAACAAGAAATCAAAGCAAATTGTAATTTCCTTTATGTATGATAGATAAGAGCGAAGTAAAGAGTACCAACCTGAGTTTTCCGCTTGGCTCATTGCTTGTTTCTTCTCTCCCTTGATAGAGCTTGCCACTCCTCTCCTACTTGTCCCACTTTAGAGAATACCTGTAGAGGCAAAGCAACAAAACACCATCAAAGCATCTCAATCTATAATACCATAAACAATGTAGAATCATAAATACATTGACCATACAATTGCATTCACAAATAACAAGATTCACAAATACACGATTATATGGAGGAAAACTCAAATAACTTTATTAATAGTAGAAGAGAGGATTACAACCCAGCTATCTGATCTAGCATCATCCTCCCAGCATCAAATCCCTCTTCACCTCATGAAAAGCAAGATCACCCAACAATACAATGTCTCTTCTCAAAGAGAAACCAACAGCACTTCCTTACAAAATACAAAATTCCAGCCTCTAGATCTCTCAGATGAGGGATCCATATATAGATGTCTTGCAAGGGTGTGAGTCAGCTTTGGGTTTCTGATTAGTTTCATTCCACTAATAGTTCTTATTTCCACTTGGAGATTTCTTTGATCTCTTACTCATCCCTGGGTGAATTTAGAGAGGCAAGTGTCATAGGAGAAGTTTCTAGAAGATTCCATGGGCATCCACTTAGCAAACTGTCTCTGCCATTTGTCCATTCTCACTCATTGCACCCCACAGAAGGCTCTTTCAGTATGCATCACACCTAGCTAGTGTAGCAACCAGTATGCATCGCACTTTGACCATGGAGCAGTCACTATGGTCTAGTTTTGGCCAGTTCTGAGTAGTCTTTCAAGTGAAACTTCTGGGAAATGATTTAATCAGTTGACCATGATCATTTAGGGTATGAAACAACACTTTTAGGGGTTAAAGATCCCTTGGTTTATTGACATATATGATCGGGGTTGCAGTGCCCAAATATGTCTGTAACAGTTGCCCCCTAAAGCATGAGGTCGTAAATCTTCTAATGTCAGGTGAAATGCTTTATCATGAGGATCCGAGGTATTCGAACTGGAAGGTGACCTGTATAAGATACAATGCAATACATCATCATCATATTATTTTCATGATTTAGCTGAGGTAGGCATTCCCATGCTTAGCTTTATAAATTCATTTTCATGTACATGGAACAGATAACCATCTGCGGTTGCAGACAGGTGATTCTTTATATGTAGAGTCATCATCCCTTAGCTTGGGTGATCATCTGTGAAGCTTGTGTGTACATTTGGTGTCTTTATTTTCCTGAATATATCGTAGCTCGGATGGATGAAACTAGATCCGGGGTCTTCAAACTTGTTCAATCTTCACCCGATGTACAAGTCGATCCATGTGAAAAGATGTTTTGGAGTCGAACATGGAAAGACATCGTCGGATTACCAGCCAATGATGTAAGCTATTAACAGGTGCGAGAGGAATCATCGATAATGATAATGAACCTTAAGGTACTACAGTACAATTCACGTGGTGTGAATATATGAGTCAATGTCGAACACCATGTAAAATCTTTCAGTCGAAGGCCATTGATGTAAACCTATCACCAGAAGTGAGAAACTTGCCATTGAGGAATGCAAGCTTCAAAGTACTGAAAGGGTTGTTTCTAAGTCAAATTCTTGGATAATGAGCTGACGTCGAAAGGAAGTGACTCATCGTAGGAGGGCCTTGATGTATCCTACATCTATGACACGAAACAAAGCAAATGATTTTCTATAGGTGAAAACGATCTGATGATACAAGGTTCATGAATGGCGGTCATGAAAAATGGAGGGTGAAGGTGTTGCAGTAGATGAGGCATTAACTGGGTGGTGAATTCTCTGAATGACTTCTCTTGAACATGTCGGTGACACTGAAATGGATTGGTATCATTAACCCTAGAAGATGGATGGTGTGGAGGACCAATGGTGATATGATCGATGAACGGAATAACCCAACCTAACTTAATCATGGAGTGAAAGTGTCATGTTCAAGAGCGACCTGCTACCAATAAAGTTCTTCAAGTTTTCTTCCCTTTTTTCCCTAGTCATTGCTGACTAGTACCTCTTTATTTTTGTCAAGATTGACGAGGATAACATATGCTTGTTCTATAAGTTTCCCTTCGGGCAAACCTATCGCTATGTTTTAGCGAGCCTAGTGATAGTGAAACTCATTCTTGTCTAGGTGGACAAGTTTGTCGCTATTGTTTTAACGAGTTTAACAAAAAATATAACTCGGTCCTTTTCATGTTTAGAGAGTTTGAAAAGGGATGAAAAGGAAACTCCAGCAGTCCTTTTTCATAGCATAATCCCTTAAGTTCGAAAAAGTATAAAATAATACGAAATGGATGACTTTTCGATCGCTTTAGCGAGCCGAAAAAGACAAGCGCTCGATCTTTTTGTTTGATAATCCCTCAGGTCCTAAAAGATTAAAATTCACAAGAGGGATGGTGCTTCCCTTTACTTTAGTGAGGTGGAAAGGCCAATAGCTTAGAAATCTTTTCATATTTAGTGAGTCTAAAAAGAGCTTAAAAGAGACTCGTTTTTGAGGAACAAGTGATGTTTTCGGGTAGCAGCTGGTTCCAGGTAAGTTTGGAACTTCTCAAAACATGGCAGTGTGAAGAGGGTGGATAACAGAATCACTTGCCACAGCTGTTCCTCAAAAAGGTAAAAAATCAAGTGGAAGCGCATGATCGGTCAGAAGAATGGAGGTGATGGAAGGACACAACCAAGGTTCAAAAGGCTGATAGCATGGCAATCATAGAGGTCATTTACTGAAGGCGGGTTTATTTTTTAATGAGCTTGAACCTTGTGCCAACATGTGCTCAGTGGTAGGTTTATTTTTTAATGAGCTTGAACCTTGCAGAAACATTGCTCGTGCTAGTCATTTAAAGATGTCTCTTATTAGTAGGTTCATTTTTTAGCAAGCTTGCACCATGCGAATCTTTGCTCATTGCCTTTTGATGTAGGCTAGAAACGACCAAACTATAAAGCTAACTACACTAAAAGCTAAGGAACTACTGAGGTTAGGTAGGATGGTTTTTTCCTTTGTTGATGAAAAATCCTTCCTTTGGTCCATCTAGTGTGCAAACATTTTTGGACCAGCTGCCTAACCTAAGAAGTCGACACTAAAATTCTAAAACACTAAAAAACACTAAAAAGATAAAAAAATGAAATTGGTCATCTTTTGCTTGCATAAAAAGGTTTGCATGCCCCCAGGCATGGAGAAAAGGAGAGTTTCCAAGTTACCATATGGAAGTCCTTGCGGTTAGGTGGGATCGTTTCAATCTGTGGCTAGACAAAAACACTTCCTTGGCTCTGCCCATAGACAAAGGTGAATGGTGTGAGCTTCCAATCACATAACCTACGAGGAAATAAATTTTCCAGACCAATCCCAAATCTTGCAAGGAAATGGTGTTTCAAACCAATCATATAACCTACAAGGAAATCTATCTTTTCAGTTGGGTTTGTCCGCTAAAGTAGACTAGGGTGCATGCCCCCTAAACTTCATTACATTCACCAAGCTACTCGTGGTAATTAGGTTGATGAAATGAAGGTTGAAGAGACATTCTTGACGCAAAGAGACCATTCAGGGATGATGTTTGACTTGTAGTTGTGTTTGAACCAAGAAATGAAAGCTAGTCGATAAGCTGTACCATTGTGCCTTCATGTAGGAAACACATTACTCGAAAGAGTGTGGAAACAATAGCTTCCATGCTATATATATAATCATGTCCAAGAAGTATATTGTAATATAATGGTCCTTGGACTACCATCACATTCAAGTGAATGGTTTTCCTTTTCAAAGTTATTGGTAACTTCGGAAGGATCCCTAACAGTCGACTGGTTCCTTTGTTAAAGCCTAACAAATTTTGTGTGACAGGCGCAAGCGATGGTGAACCAAGTGCTTTCCAAGTAGTTGAGGAAAGGATGCTCACTGAAGCCTCTTCATCTATGATAGTGCCAGACATGATCATTTCATACACTTGTACTGTGATTTGGAATGGTACACTAGATGGAAGGCGGGGTCTTCCTAGTTGATTCCAATCGAAGGAAACGACTAGATTGCTTGGAGGAGGTACCGGATAAACGGCTGGATGAACCTCCTAAACTGGGGAATTTTCCTTCTGTTGTAAATAAACAGGTGGATTGCCCCCAAGTTCATCAGAATTTGTATTAACAAAAAGAATTTGAATGGTGTCGTTCTCATTCTCTTTGGAAATCATATCATTTGAAGGTGGACCTTCTAACAGTAAGACTAGGTCAACTGCCATCTCAACCTGTTGACTTTGGTCTGGTATGGACTCAGAAGGTTTACTTTCAATTATAGCTATTTCGACCGACGATTGAGTTATATCAGTTTTATTTTCAACTAGCAATGGACTTGGTAAGAGTTTCTTGTATCTAGGCAAAAGTCGCTGCGGTGAAGCAGGACGGTTATCCAAGACACTTTTGGCTTTGTCCAGAAAAGGACAACAGTGAAGAGCATGATCACCTTAACACAAACTACATGGAAATCTAACATTTCCTTTTTGTTCATTGATTTCATTTTTACTAGTGGATGGTGTGCTATCAACCTGATTGCCAGAGGTTGATGACACTGGATGGTGCGAACTGGGAGACCATTATCTCAAGATCCTCAGAATGCAAGGACAATCTCGATGAAAATGTTTCCTTTGAAAATTATGCATGGATATCTGGGTTTGGAAAGTTCAGTGTGTGGATTTTCACCAAATGATGCATGGTTGCCCCCTTGCTTGACTGACTTGTTCTTCTTCTTCTCCTTCCCTTTCTTATTCTTCTCAGATACTTGGTTTTTAGTATCACTAGTTTCACCAAGCGAAGAGGAAGAAGGAGAGGGAGAAACAAACGAAGTAGAAGGTGAAGGGACAACTTCAGTATCATCTGGTTGTTGATTTGATTGCTGAGGAATTACGGTGTTTTGAACGACAGAGGTTGAGAATAACCATACTGGTAGGCTAATTGTGATTCCTGGAAGGGATAATGTATCCATATATGGAGCACCAATATTTCCCCAAGAAGAGAAAGAACTAGGATTCCCCCCAAGAGGGATCCCTTGATTGGTGGACTCCATTATCTCAACCTAAGATCAATGAAGGAACAGGGATGTTATTCCATATTAAATAAATTTTATGACGCTTTGACACAACTTTTTTTTTCAATTTTTAAGAGTCAAGAAAAAGCTAAAGATGACTCTAGTCGCCTTCGATTTTTAATGAGCCTGAAGTGACAAGTGCTCATATGGACCTCTTATTTTAAGGAGTTGAAAAGCAACGAAAGTGACTACTTTGGAAATCTAGACAGAGGGATTACCAAACCGATCGCAAAAGTGCAATATACACCTTGGTGGTAAATTAAAGAGAAATTACCAAGGACTTTACATATGGCAGTCAATCTTCCCGAATGCTGTGTTCAGTGCATTGCGATCGATAGGGCGGCAGACACGGCTTCCTAAGGATAAAGGATATCAGCCTATTTTGGTCTCCCAATATATACTCGACGGTATGGGGAGCATAAGTTCGTACTGGCACTTGTCGTATCTAAGAGGAGGAATCACCCAACCATCAATGAAAATGATAGTTACTAGGTTTTATGACGCTGGAACACATCTCTAGCCTAGACTTCTAGATGTGTTGCATTAGGTTCCAAAGCGTTTTTATGTTCATTGAGATTTATTTTAGAGTTGATCTTTTTAAGAAGTTTGTCTTTCAAGGTTCACCACGTGATGTAGATGTAAAATTCCTAAATATGCAATATAAAATGATAAAGAGTCATTTATTTTCTTTTAGTAATGAAAATCCTAGCTACTAAGGAAAGAAGATAACGATTCTTTCAACAGAGAGCAAAGAGCACACACTAAATGCACTTTTCCTAAATCATTTCCACATATAGTCTAAATGCAAATTCACATGCATGTATTTGTTTTTTCTTTTCCTTAATGTGAGAATGCCCAAAAGGAAAACTAAGTACAGATCTGAACTATTTTCTTCACAGCGACACTTCGACAATTTCTCTTCAAAATGAAAGGAAGACTAAAACGACACTTTCGATTTCGAATGGAAAAATACTTTCGACAATTCAAATATTGACAATTAAAATCAAATACAATGACAAAAGTACAATTGACTATCTAGAGGAGGAAGACTTTAGGACACTCTTCTTCTTGAGTCAAAATGATAGTTATGACACTTTTGAATCAAAAGATGACAGTTCGATTAAGCTACTTTTGACAAAGAAGGACTGTAAATGATGAAAAATGCATAAAAAACATTTACAAATCCTATTCAATGGAGGCTAAATAATGTAAAGGAAGAAGGCTTCAGCAATGAGATACTAATCATATGCAACAAAACTATTGAATAGAGCTGAAAACAAGGAGGAAAAAACCAAGTTCCAAAGAGAGAAACAGTATCACTCAATCATCGCACCTGTCCTTAAGGGAAACAGGGATGCATCTCACTTGCAACACACGGGAGGTGTGATGCATACAGGCTGCTAGTTACAGATAGTGCGATGGGCCAGGGAGCGAAACTGAGTTGGGTTTTTGCTCAAAATTTGTAGCTAAGTTTAGTTATTTCAACTAAGCTATGATAGAAAGTAAAAGCAAAGTATCAGGGGTATGATCTTAGGAGGTTATTGAGCTACCATAAGGGAACTTGGGATGTTTGCAAGTTAGATGTTCAGTTCATAAACCAACCTGGATATTGACTGAAGCAACATTCATCTACTTTGCACTTGCATAGCAAGAGCAATTCGAAGGCTAGCTGGCTAACTTTAGGCTCTGTCTATAGTTTATAAAGCAAACAACAATAACAAAAAAAAACTAATCGCTCCCCAGTGGAGTCGCCATTTTGTTTCCAGGAAAACTAGTTTCTTTTCGATCTACTAGTCCCACTAAGATGGGTAGCTATCTTAGAAACAAACAGTCAAAGCAAATTGTGATTTCCTTTATGTATGATAGATAAGAGAGAAGTAAAGAGTACCAACCTGAATTTTATGCTTGGCTCCTTGCTTGTTTCCTCTCTCCCTTGATAGAGCTTGCCACTCCTCTCCTACTTGTCCCGCTTTAGAGAATACCTATAGAGGCAAAGCAACAAAACACCATCAAAGCATCTCAATCTATAATACCATAAACAATGAAGAATCAGAAATACATTGACCATACAATTGCGTTCACGAATAACAAGATTCACAAATACATGATTATATGGAGGAAAACTCAAATAACTTTATTAAAAGTAGAAGAGAGGATTACAATCCAACTGTCTGATCCAACATCATCCTCCCAGCATCAAAGCCCTCTTCACCTCATGAAAAGCAAGATCACCCAACAATATAATGTCTCTTCTCAAGGAGAAACCAACAACACTTCCTTACAAAATACAAAATTCCAGCCTCTAGATCTCTCAGATGAGGGATCCATTTATAGATGTCTTTCAAGGGTGTGAGTCAGCTCTGGGTTTCTGATTAGTGTCATTCCACTGATAGTTCTTTGTTCCACTTGTAGATTTCTTTGATATCTTACTCATCCTTGGGTGAATTCAGAGAGGCAAGTGTCATAGGAGAAGTTTCTAGAAGATTCCATGGGCATCCACTTAGTAATTTGTCTCTGCCATTTGTCTATTCTCACTCATCGCACCCCACAGAAGGCTCTTTCAGTATGCATTGCACTTGGCTAGTGTAGCAGCTAGTATGCATCGCACCTTGACCATGGAGCAGTCAATATGGTCCAGTTTTGGCCAGTTCTGAGTAGTTTTTAAGGTGGAACTTCTGGGAAATGATTTAATTAGTTGACCATGATCCTTTAGGGTATGAAACAACACTTTTAGGGGTTAAAGAGCCCTTGGTTTATTTACATATGTGATTGGGGTTGCAGTGCCCAAATATGTCTATAACACTATGCACTTCTGTGGCATCCAGAGCCATACACTTTTCAACTGACCAACTTTTGCTAACAATTTCCTTGAGTTTCTCCTGCATCACTTTGGTTTCTTCTAGGATTATTATATCTAGTTTCTCTGCTTGGATTCGATCTTTTAGATACATCAATTTTCCTTTAGAGTTGAGGCCTATTATATTCCATGATAGAAGCTTCATTGGGGGGGAGTGGATAGACTGTCGGTAATACTCTGTCAAGACATTGGTTTGCCTAAGTTAACTAGTATTTCTCTTGCTCCTCATATGACTTCGCAGGTTGGTCTTATGACCCTCTTCTGGGCACCCGAGCTAGGCTTTCTTCATTACATGTGTGTATCTTCTTTTCTCATGACAAGATCCATTTCAAGAGAAGGTTTCACCATGGCTTGATGTTTCTCCCAGTACTTGTAGATTTGGTGGAGTTGGTTCAATTGATCCCGAGGGATATTCGTTGTTCCATCTTTTGCCCAAATTCAGAGATAAGAAACCATTACTCGCTCATCTGAGTTGAGATGATATATTTTCACATCATGTTCCAAAGCTTGTTGAACCTTGGCGAGGACTTGCTAAATTTCCTTATTGTTGACTTGGACCTTTGGGGTTTTTTATTTCTCAGCTGTTTGTTTTTAGAGTTGCTTAGAGCTTGTTCTACTTCCACTGCAGCTCGAGTTGGGGGCACAACTCTAGATGTAGCCTCCCTATCCTGATCTAATGGATCTTCTAATATAGAAAAGCAATTTCTTGTTGGGCCAGTGAGGGCCGCTTGATTGCTGCTTGAGGGGCGACTGGGAGCTACTTGCGATGGTTCAATCATGCGAAGTGTTTTCTGGGATGGAAGACAGGGAAACTTTTCTTGTCGGGGGACGTCATCGCTAAACTTCTTGGAAGTTTTCTGAGGGGGTTGCTGCTACTGGAGTTGGGGCTTGGTGCAAAAAATATCGAAATAAGTGTCTATATTCATGGAAAAGCCTACACCCGAACAGGATGTGCTCGTAGTCCTATGGCTGGGACCAAATATCATCTTGGTATTCTATTTCCACAAATTCTAGGAGAGGTTTGGAAATGTTCATATACACACAAATCCAAGCATACAAGGAAAATATTTTGCGTAGTGTGATCTCAGAGACTTGGACAAAGTCTCATATAGAATTGCTAATTAATTCTAGGATATCGAGCTCCCAAAATTCCTTTGGAAGAGAATATAACCAATCCCAGATCAAAGAAGCTAAGAATTGTTCCTTCTCTGGGTTATAACAGGGCTCCCAGTGTCTCATACAATGACCCTCATTATTCAATAAATAAGGGCCATTATCCAAGATTCACTTTTGATCTTCTAGATCTTCAAATATGATTGTGAAGAAACCTTTAGCACGTAGTTGGAGATCAAACAGGGATTTTGGCTACCATTTAAGATTTTGGCTACCAAATACCCATTAATTTACATATGATTGCATGATCCCACATGAACTGGCGTGATTATTCCAAAAGGCAGCTAGGGATCACCACTTTGGGGTTCTTGGTTACCTTTGGTAAGTAGCGGTCTCTCATACACTAATTCCATTAGGCACCTAGGGCCGTTTGTTCTAGTTATTTTCCTTTGTGTTGGACACAAGGGTAGTAGAGGGGTGGGATGCACTGGTGAGAACAGATTTGAAGAAGGGGGCGGATCCCCCTCCTCCACAAGGCTCCATCGTGAGCCTTCTCAAATTAGCAGTGACATCAGGGTGCAACGACGACTTCAGAGGGTGCAGAGAAGGAAAACGACACAGGGATTAGGGTATTGTCATTTGCATAGTACTTTCAATTTTTTTACTAATAATTATTATTAATCATATAATAATAATGAATTATAAATAAATATTATTAATTATTTAATAATAATTAATAATATTATCATTAAAAATAATTACCAATAAATAATGTCCACGGGGTCTTGGATAGATGGTGATCGGTGCTCTGTTAAGGAACTCCTTGATGTGAAGTCACTGATTTATTTCCCTACCCCAATTAGGGTGATATATTGGACATGGTGAAGACGTAGTCCTACCAAGATGACAAAAAAATAATAATATATTAATAAATAATAATAATAATACTTATTATTAGTATTATTTTTAATTAGTTAATAGTAATAATAATTAATGATACTCCGATGGGGTGAACACACGTTGGGCCAACTGGCCTCAGGGTTTTAATGGGATGGAATGACAGGCATCCAAACTCTCAAGAAGAGGTGTTAGAAGTTATAATGGGTCTCAAGTGTTATGGGATGGTTAATGAGAATCAAGCAATGAGTAATGGGTGTAGAGTGGTGAGATTAAAAGTAGGTGACCATGCATTCTCACCCTCGAAACTGAATAGTCAGTGATGTGCAACAACAAACTATTATGTAGCAGTTGGCTTTTAGGATGGCGCTTAGGCATTCATCTCAAACCCTGAAGTGTGCAAGTGATTTGTGTCTTAAAACTCCTCTGTGGGACCTGAATTGTGAGTGGAAACATCAGCTCTTATAAATGGTGCAGACACCTCTCCAAAATAGCCTTTTGTGATTTGAAGGTAACCCTTTCTCTTTGGTTGTGGTCTTCCTATGAGGTTTTCGTGTAGAAATTTTGAATAATTTAACACATATTCACAGAGATTATCCTGATCATACAATTATAAGCGGAACATGTACAATACATAATCTCCTCTACGTTGATCATCAATATAGCAGCATCAATAAAAATAAAACATCAAGAGCATTCACACATTAACACAGTATGTATCACGGGGAAAGCATCTCGCTAAAAACCCCAACTATCTATATATTAATGATTGAGTCATGTAACATTACATAGCATAATACTTCTCACAAGTATCTCCACCTCTGTTACACACAATATAGCTCAGATCTGATCTCCAAATCTCTTCCACTGCTTGCCTGCCTCCACTGCTCAATACCTGCTCAAGAACTGATGAGAATGGCTTACCAAACTCGTTTTTCACCTGCAAAATAGTCACTCACTCTTTGTTGGACGTGAGCACAAGATATAATGTGGGAAAATACGTGAGCAAACTCATTGGCATACTCAATCCCTTGATTGTGCAAGATTTGGTGCACAACTATAGTCACAACTGATAGCAATCTGATTCTCTACCACCTGTCCCTGTTGAACTGAACATGCACTGACATGCAACTCAGTTAACTAATGTATTCATTAGTTGTATTATGAGTTAATAACTTGTGAATTAATTAATAACTAATTCACCCAACTCATCTCTAGTCTATTTGCCAGTTAGACTAAATACAACCAGTTTAACAAAGCTAAACTGAACACAACTCCATCAACTCCACAATCAACTCCACCAAACTCAACTGATTGAGTTCTAACTGAAGTCATGCATGCAACAACTCAACTGACTCATAAGAAAAGCGTATTTCCTTCTGACAGCTGCATGTGCCACTTCTGTAGCTCAAACTGAAGTGCTCCAAGAGAATAAGATTAAGTTTATAGTCCAAATATTATTGTGAGATAATAATATTTGACTTTTCTATTTTTGACTTTAATCACTCACACTGTGATCACTCACACTGTGATCACTCACACTTTCATCAAAAATAGAAGTCCATCTATTTTTTCCCAACTTGATCAATCATCCATAAACAACAACCTGCAATCCATAGACATGATCCATATGTCTAAAAATAGACATAGTCTAAAAATAGACTTGCGCCAAAAATAGCCTGCGGGCCCACTTAGTGAAGGCGACTCTTTTCACTAAGCTCCATCATCTTATTGCAATCTCAACACTCCCTCTCGACAAGATATGGATTATCAGCAACCCCTATCCTGCCTTGGTGGTACTCGAATTTGCTCCTGGTGAGAGCCTTCGTCAGAATATCAGCATCCTGATCCTCCGTTGGAATGTACGAAAGTAACATGATCCTCCGCTGCACACAATCTCTGATATGATGGTACCTGATGTCAATATGTTTAGATCTATCATGAAATACAGGATTAGCCGAGATTTTAATGCAACTCTGGTTATCACAGTAAATCACAGTAGGATCCAAATGAGAACCGAACAAACCAACCAGGATCTTCCTCATCCATATAGCCTCGCATGCAGCCAAACTTGCTGCCATATACTCGGCCTCCGCTGAACTGAGTGCCACGGATCTCTGTTTCCTGCTGTACCAAGAAACTGCAGTCGATCTAATACTGAAGACCCCTCCTGATGTGCTCTTTCTGTCTGTTGGGCTCCCTGCCCAATCTGCATCCGTGAAGCCACATAGCTTCACCTCATCCTCCTGTCTGTACCACAAACCATATCCCGATGTGCCTCTTAAGTAGCGCAATACATGCTTGCCCGCCTTCCAGAAGAGCTTGGTAGGCTTAACCATAGCTTTTGAAAGCTGGTTAACTGCATAGCATATATCAGGTCGTGTATTGACCAAATACATCAGCGACCCCACCAACTGTCGATAAACAGTGGCATCCACTTCTTCTCCCGAAGTGGCATCCTCCTTCCCCCAACCTCCAAGAAGAGGAGTATCAACAGGCTTGCAGCCATGCATGTTGAACTTCTCCAGTATCTCCTGAGCATACTTGCCCTGAGAAACAAACAGTCCACCACTGCGCTGCCATATTTCCAATCCCAGGAAATAGTGAAGGAGGCCCAAATCTTTCATCTCAAACTCTGTAGCAAGATCCTTCTTGCATGACAGTATCAACAACTCATCACCCGTTAGAATCAAATCATCAACATATAGTACAATGATAAGCAACTTACCCTCCACCACAAGCTGGTATAGGTTCGGATCTACCTCGCTCTTGGAGAATCCAAGTCCTGTGAAATAGTTGTCTATCTGTGTGTACCAAGCACGTGGTGCTTGCTTCAACCCATACAGCCCTCTCTTGAGCCTGCACACATGCGACTCGCTGCTGAAGACTTCAAAGCCTTCGGGTTGCTCAATGTACACCTCCTCCTCAATGACTCCGTTGAGGAAAGCAGTCTTCACATCCATCTGATGAATGTGCCATCCCATCTGCGCTGAGAGAGCAAGAATCGTCCGTATGGAATAATACCTTGCGACAGGTGCAAAGGTCTCCTCATAATCGATCCCCTCAATCTGTGAAAAGCCTCAGGCAACAAATCTTGCCTTGTACTTCTCCACACTCCCGTCAGCTGCCTGCTTAACTTTGTAGATCCATCTCGAACCCACCACTGATTTCCCTTCCGGTCTAGGAACAATCTCCCATGCACTGTTTCTGACAATAGAATCATACTCTTCCACCATGGTGTCTACCCATGCGGGATCCTCCACAACTTCCTCGAAAGAGGATGGCTCAGTCACAACACACTTGCTCATAAGAGCCATGTATCCAGTGTACCGATCAGGTGACTGTCTCTGCCTACGTTGGGCTGTAGGTGGTCCTACAACTTTCTCTGCATCTTGAGCCAGTCGCTCAGCTTCTGTCAAGCGCTTTCGCCCTCTGATGGTTAGCACTGCATGAGTGGTCTCTTCCACTCCATGAACCTCGTCCTGTGGCTAATCCACGTCCTGAAGCTCATCCTTAGGAACTAATAGCTCTTCATCTGCATGCAAGTGTAGCTCCCTCTCAAGCGAACACTTCATGGCTTTCTCCTCCTGAAATTTTATATCCCGTCGCACAACAGTTTTACCACTGTCTGGCAAATACACACGATAGTTGTGGGGCGTATCAGTGTACCCCAAAAATATCCCAACCTCTGCGGTCGGCTCCAACTTCTTCCTGGCATCCTTCGTCACATGCATGTAAACGTTAGCACCAAAAATCCTCAAATGAGAAAGATCAGGCTTCTTACCAGAATAAGCCTCCTCGGGTGTACTCATGCCAAGTATCCTATGAGGACAATGGTTCTGCACATAAACTGCTGTATTGCATGCTTCCGCCCACAAGTGAAGGGGTAGGCCCTGATCATGCAACATTGCCCGTCCAGCACCCACAATCGTTCTGTTCTTCCGCTCAGCTACCCCGTTCTGCTGTGGGTTATGGGGAGCTATGAGCTCTCTACGAATCCCTTCTGTCTTGCAGAAATCCTTGTACTCGTCTGAGATGTATTCACCACCATTATCGCTCCTAAGAGCCTTCACCTTCTTCCCCGACTCCTTCTCGACCAGTGCTTTGAATTCACAGAACTTTGAATATGTCTCGCTCTTCTTCTGCATGAAGAAGATCCAGAACTTACGAGAGAAATCATCAACAAAAATCACATAATACCTATGTTTTGTTGTCGAAGCAACTGAGAAAGGTCCACACACATCTGTGTGAATTCTCTCAAGGATCGTTGTGGCGCGACTATCCTTCTCGTGAAAGGTGGCTTTCACAAACTTCCCCAAAGTACACCCCTTGCACTGATCTGACTACGCAAGTGTGCCTTTAGGAAGCCCTGTAGTGATCTGCTGCAGTATCTTCAAGGCTCCATGGTGAAGGTGACCCGATCTCCTGTGCCACAACTCGCCATCATCCTGACTCACCAATCCTTCTGCCTTGCTTGCCATTGCTGCGCATCCATCTACATGTAACTGATAAAGGTTCCTCACTCGAACCCCTATCTTCCGGGTCTCACCAGTTGTCTTGCTGCACAGGAAGGCCTTTCCCTCGTTGAAAACAACATCATACCCCTTGTCTTCTAACATCGCCACTGAGATGAGATTCTTCTTCAATCCTGGAACATGCATGACTTCCTTCAATACAAAGGGTTTACCAGACTCCCTCTCAAAGGAAATGGTACCGATATCGGTCGCACTATATCTACCATCATCGCCCATCTCGATGTGCACTCCAAGATCCTTGTCCTCCAGATCAGAGAACAAATCTCTATCTCCCGTCATGTGAAAAGACACACCACTGTCCAAGAACCACACTGATCCCATCACACTTGAAACCAAGCATGCGATCAATGAAAAATCAAGCTCAAACTGAGAATCTAAGGCCTCTCCCCCTGCAGATCCAGCAGCTTGCTTGTTCTTCTTCTTTTGCGGACAATTTGTGGCATAGTGTCCGTGCTGGTGACAGTGAAAACACTTCACCTTGGACATATCCTGCTTCTTGCCTTTCGCACCAGACTAAGAAGCTTTCTTGCTCTTCCCTTTCTTTGCTTGGGCAACCAAAGCACAATTCTCTTCATCAGATACCTTTGATGAAGATCCATTCTCACCTTTATTGTTTCTGAGTTTGTCCTTGAGCGCCAGGTCGCTCTTGCTTTGGAATAACATTTGCAATCCGTTGAAAGACATTTCAACAACACTGCTGCAAATTCGATTTCCACCAGCTCCAACTCAACCGCCTTGGATCTAAGATTCGTGAGAACACAATATTTCTCGTACAGAGATTGACTGTATGGGCATTCACCGGATATCTCACCTTCCAAAGGAAGGACGAATCCAGAGGCTACCCGGCCCGATTACAGACTCTGCCTGAAGAAATAGAATGTAGACACTTCCTGAATAGTAGATCTGATGATCAACAGCTCCGATACCATGTAGAAACTTTTTCTACAATTATCTAGCTCGTTCTGATACCATGTAGAAATTTTGAATAATTTAACACATATTCACAGAGATTATCCTGATCATACAATTATAAGCGGAACATGTACAATACATAATCTCCTCTACGTTGATCATCAATATAGCAGCATCAATAAAAATAAAACATCAAGAGCATTCACACATTAACACAGTATGTATCCCGAGGAAAGCATCTCGCTAAAAACCCCAACTATCTGTATATTAATGATTGATTCATGTAACATTACACAGCATAATACTTCTCACAAGTATCTCCACCTCTGTTACACACAATACAACTCAGATCTGATCTCCAAATCTCTTCCACTGCTTGCCTGCCTCCACTGCTCAATACCTGCTCAAGAACTGATGAGAATGGCTTACCAAACTCGTTTTTCACCTGAAAAATAGTCACTCACTCTTTGTTGGACGTGAGCACAAGCTATAATGTGGGCAAATACGTGAGCAAACTCATTGGCATACTCAATCCCTTGATTGTGCAAGATCTGGTGCACAACTATAGTCACAACTGATAGCAATCTGATTCTCTACCACCTGTCCCTGTTGAACTGAACATGCACTGACATGCAACTCAGTTAACTGATGTATTCATTAGTTGTATTATGAGTTAATAACTTGTGAATTAATTAATAACTAATTCACCCAACTCATCTCTAGTCTATTTTCCAGTTAGACTAAATACAACCAGTTTAACAAAGCTAAACTGAACACAACTCCATCAACTCCACAATCAACTCCACCAAACTCAACTGATTGAGTTCTAACTAAAGTCATGCATGCAACAACTCAACTGACTCATAAGAAAAGAGTATTTCCTTCTGACAGCTGCATGTGGCACTTCTGTAGCTCAAACTGAAGTGCTCCAAGAGAATAAGATTAAGTTTATAGTCCAAATATTATTGTGAGATAATAATATTTGACTTTTCTATTTTTGACTTTGATCACTCACACTGTGATCACTCACACTGTGATCACTCACACTTTCATCAAAAATAGAAGTCCATCTATTTTTTCCCAACTTGATCAATCATCCATAAACAACAACCTGCAATCCATAGACATGATCCATATGTCTAAAAATAGACATAGTCTAAAAATAGACTTGCGCCAAAAATAGCCTGCGGGCCCACTTAGTGAAGGCGACTCTTTTCACTAAGCTCCATCATCTTGTTGCAATCTCAACATTTCGCTCTGCTGGTGTTGTGATTATGGTTGCAGGTGAGTGATTTTTTGTGGGTTTTGCATGTGATAGAACCTACTGTGGTCTTTTGAGTCTGAGGTGGAAGTGAGGTGCCCAGTCGCTCTTGAGTGGGGAAATCTCTGCATCTCGGGGGGTCTGTTTCCTCTTTTTGGTTTGTAAGTTTGAAATTTCCAGTCTTGGCCTCCATTGGAATTGGCTATAAGTTTATTCTATCTCAGGGATACAACAATTCTTCATCTATCTCAGTGTGATAGCTATGTGTTGTGTGTAATGGTTTTGTGGGTGGGCGGGTCGATTGTTTCTCAATACATAATCTTCGTTATTGGTGGTTATAGTTGTCTAGAGTCAGGACAAATTTCTGCTTCCCCTGAGTTTTGTGGGCTCTATCATGCTATATAGTTTATTTCCCCTCCTCCTTGTTTGGTCCTTGAGTCTCTCACTTGGGTTCCTATGGGAAGTGTCTTTGTGGAAGTTGTTGCTCCTTCTAAGTACCAGGTTTGGGAAATTCGTGTGAAAATTCTTATGCATCATCAGAGAGGTCGACCTCGTAGAGGTGGGGGTGAACAGGGGCAGGTGGTGCATTGGGCCATTAGCCACAACTCGTTGACTGTAGACTCTACAAGTATGCAACGTCAGGGGGAGGTAGCCCATGGCCAGGGACATTCACGGGACACATGGATGTGTCGACCACCCTAGGTTCAATAGTCAAGCAGCTGTGAGGAATCAAGGCCAACCTGGATATCCTCAGGGAACACATATATGAGGATAGTAATGACATGGTTGCTTATATGAATGACATCAAATTCAACAAAAATAAAATTTTGGAGCAACTGGATAACATTGGTCGAAGCCAACGTCATACCAATGATCGCCTATGTGATTTGGAGGCCAAAGATGAGCACATTTATTTCCACATACATGAGAGATAAGGCTTATTTGAAAATCCTCCCTTGTATCCTCCTTAACCACATATGTGATATGATGTTTATAGGTCATCTACTAATTTTGTCTCCTTTTTGGTTGTATGACTAATCAATCTGTCAGAAATAAAGGCTCAATGGAAACATCTTATGCGTACTCCGACTCTCCTAGCTAACAAATCTGGTTGGACTAAATCCAAGGCAACCATTGACGCATTATGTAATATGTATTTTCATGATAATATATTAGAATCCCTTTGACTCACAAAAAAATGATAATTAATAATAATAAACCCAAGAGATTAATATTAAAAATCCAAGGGATTAATAATATTATAAATTAATAGTAATAATAATCATTTTAATAAGAATAAGAATTAATAATAATAAATAATAATTAATAATAATAATAATTAATAAAATAAAAAATTAATATTAATATTAATTAATTAATAGTAAATAATTATAAATAGTTATTATTTATTTAATAAAAAGAATAGTTATAATTATTATAAATTATCTAATTATTAATAATAATAAACTAAAAAATTAATATTATAAATCCAAGGGATAAATATTATTATATAATATTTATTATTAATAATAATATTAATAAGGCTGATAATTAATAAAAACATTTATAATAATTTACCAGAATGAATAATAATAAATAATATTATTTATAACAATTTATAATAATAATATTAAAGTAAAAGTTTTCGGGATAAATCACATTAAGTTTGATCCTAAAACTTGATGTTATTTATGTGGGAGAGTTTTGCTTTAATCATGAATCATAAAAGACTCCATTATGAAAAGTAATGATTAATAATAATAAATAATAATAACAATTAATAAAAATAAAAAATAATATTAATATTAATTTTAATTAATTAACAATACAAAAGGATGATGGTTCTTTCTCGCATTAGGTGTTTCAGAAGAAAACTGATATTGAGCAGTATCTTCATGCCAAATATCGTCATTTCCCTGCTCAAAAGTTTGGTTTTCTCAATACACTAGCTACTTGCCTGGTAAGAATCTTTGATGAAAACCACCTTTATAAAGAGAAAGCCCATATCCTTAATGTTTTTGTTAATAATGGGTATAGTAGGCACTAGGGTCTTAAAGCTTTCCTTAAAGCTAGCAGACGTCCCAGGGTTAAGAAAGACCCTAAAAATTGAATCTCAAAGGTGCATCTCCCTTTCATCCACGGGACCACTCACAAGATTGTGAGAATCTTAATGAAGCATAATGTTCCCTCAACCTTTAGATCCCTTAACACCATTCATAGCTACCTAAAATCTGTAAAAGACCCAGTTGACCCCAAGGATATGAAAGGTGTTTATGTTATTCCATGTTCTTGTGCGACCCCCTACGTTGGTGAAACTGAGCGCTCTATTAATCAGAGGATTCATGAGCATGGAACTGACATCAAGCATGGTAGGACCCGGTATTTAGCCTTCCTAGAACAAGTGGAGAATATTAAGCATCATATATGCATTGAGGAAGGCGAGGTTATTGCCAGGATTTCTCCTTTTCATCACGTAAGTTTAGGGAAGCCATTGAATTGAAATGAAGAAAAGTAATATTAATAGGGATGATGATTGGAAAATTACTAGTTGTTGGATCCCTTCCCTTTCCTCTTAGCCCCCCCTTTTCTTGCCCTTGTTCATTCCTTTCCTTTTATTTGTTGTTCCCCCCCTTTTAATTATTATTTAATTTGTATTTATCGCCTTTATATATATATATATATATATATGTGTGTGTGTGTGTGTGTGTGTGTGTGTGTGTGTGTGTGTGTGAGATTGGAATTATGATTACTTTTTATTTTTTAATCCTAATTTATCTCATCATAATTCCAATCATATATAGATAGATAGATAGATATCAACTAATTAATTAATTAATTAATAAAATTTCCCCTAATTGTTGGTCTAGTCAAAAGTAGTTGTTTCTTTTGGTCAAAAGTAGTAGTTTGTTTCTAGCCCTTGGAATGATCGGTCTCTCTATTTAACTTATTTCCATGATTTGATTCTTCATCTTGTCCTCACGATGAACCACGCTTACTGGTTCAAAACGTGTTGACAAATGAATTTTGATGTGATTATCACCAAAAACATGTCTCTAAAACTTGTTATGGCTCATAGAAGCCTTAAATCAATAATTAATTTAATAATAACAATAAAAATAATAATATTTATAATTAATATATTAATAATAACAACAATAATAATAAATTCAAGAGATTAATATTATAAACCCAAGGATTAACAAACCCAAAGGGATCAATATTTTGAACCCAAGGGATTAATAAACACAAGGCTTTAATATTATAAATAATAGGGATTAAAAACCCAAGGGATTAATATTAGAAATCCAAGAAACTAATATTAAAAACAATAGGATAATTGGAAGGGTATTTTAAATCCATATTTATTAATATTGTTAGTACTATTAATAAATGCAAGGTATTAATATTATAAACGAAAGGGATTAATAAACCTATTGTATTGTCAATATTATAAACCCAAGGAATTAATAAACCAAATGAATTAACATTATAAACCCTTGGGATTAATATTATAAACTCGAGGGATTAATAAACCAAAGGAGTTAACATTATAAACCCTTGAGATTAATATTATAATCCCAGGGAATTATGATTATATTTTTCATAAAGGGATCAATAATATAAACCAAACAAACTCATACTATAAACCCAAGGGTTTACTACACCCAAGGGTTTATTAATATTATAAACCAGATATATTAAAAACCCAAATGATTAATATTAGAAACCCAAAATATCAATAAACATAAGGGATTAATATTGAAAACCCAAGCGATTAATAAAATCAAAGAATTATTAATATTACAAACCTAAGAGATTAATATTATAAATCCGGGGGATTATTAACAACAACGATCTATAAACTCAAGTGGTTAATAAACCCAAGGGATTAATGAAACCAGCAAATTATTAATATTATAAACCCAAAGGAGAAATATTATAAATTCTAGGGATTATAAACCCAATAGACTAATATTATAAACCCAAGGGATTGATAAACCCTAATTTTGTAATGTTTAGAGGGGACATTGAGTAAATAGCAATGTATTGTAACATTGTGAAATGAGTATAAGATTTGCTTTCACATTGTGACAATGTTTGGCACAATGTGACATTGGATTAATTTTTGTAGCATTCAAACGTCAAAATACAAAGCCCTATTGTAGCGTCACAATGTGACATTGAAAAGAATGTGTTGTTCATAAAGGGATCATTAATATAAACCCAACAAACTCATACTATAAACGAAAGGGATTAATAAACCTAAGAGGTTATTCATATTAAAAACGAGATGGATTAAAAACCTAAAAAATTAATATTAAAAACCCAAGGAATTAATATTAAAAACCCATGGAGGATTCACTAGGGGAGAAATACGATATGACGGGGGTTCATATTGGGGGATTTATATTGGGGAAAATGATACAATATATTGAGCGTATAATAGGGGGTAAAGGGTTTTAATATTAGCAGGCATAAAATATGAAGCTCAAAGTTAATGAAAAAATACAAAGGGGTGTAAAAAATGCTAATGTAAAATCGAAAACATACAATATCTAATGGAAGTATGGATTTTTAAAATTAGGAATATGTATTGGGTTCATACTGGTAAGAGGTTAAATAATGTGATTTTTAGAGATATTTTCCAATATCTAGTGAAATTAAGGGTATTGTTTAGTATGCCATGAACGCACGTGCTATGTTAGAGGTTTTTTGAGTGAATCCCCCATGTAAAAGCCCAAGGGATTAATAAATCCAAGGAATTATTAATTTTCTAAGCCCAAGGGATTAATATTATAAAACCTGAGGATTATTAACACAAGCAATCCATAAACCCAAGGGGTTTATAAACATAAGGGAATAATATTATAAAACCTAAGGATTAAAAACTAAGGAGATTAATATTATAAATCCAAGACATTAATATTATAAACCCAAGGGATTAATGAACCCAACAAATTATTAATAGTGTAGACCTAGGGGTTCTAAAACCAAAGGGATTAATGTTATAAACACAAGGGATAAATATTATAAACCCCAGGGATTATAAACCCGATGAACTAATATTATAAACCGAAGGAATTAAAAAACCCAAGGGATTAATATTATAAACCCAAGGGATTGAGAAACCATAATTTTCTAATGTTGAGAGGTGACATTGAATAAATTGGACTGTACTGTAACATTGTGAAAATGAGTATAAGATTAATTGTTATCTTGCAACAATGTTTCACACAATGTGGCATTAGATTGACTTCTGTACCATTCAAACGTCAAAATACAAAACCCTATTGTAGCATAACAATGTGACGTTGAAAAAGTTGCAATGTAATGTAAGGTTCCAACAATCATTGTCATATTGCTCCTCACATTGCGACAATCTTCATGACTATGTGACATTGGATAGATTTCTGCAACATTCAAATGTCACAACATTAAACCCTAAGATAAATATTGTAAAGCCTAAAATAAACAAGGTTAACCATGGTTTATTTTCTTATTGAGACAACCTTTGTCTCAATGCGATGTTGGACCATGCTTGACCATAGTTGACCATGATTTATTTTCATATGAAGACAATATTTGTCACAATGAGACATTGGACCATGGTCAACCATGGTTGAGCATGGTTGACTTTCATATTTAGACAATTTTTGTCACAATGCGATGTTGGACCATGGTTGTCACAATGTGACAATAGACCGTGAGATAATCTTTGTCACAATGTGACCCTGATTATTGACCATGGATGACCATAGTTGACCTTGATTAGTTTTCATATTGAGACAATCTTTGTCACAATGTGACGTTGGACCATGTTGATTGTTAGAGTCAGTGTTTTCATACTGCCATCAGTGATCAAAACTCCTCTTTTATATCATATTAGTGTCCCATGTTGAAATTTTTATCATTCCACCTAGGTCATCATGTAAAAATTTACTCATTGATGGTATCCCAAGTTGAAACCCCATCCCCTCTCCAAAATTTATATTTGCTGGCCCACCTTCATCTGTCTTGCTGAACATACATTAACTATAAAAGCTCATTTCATCATGTTTTGTGTCAATCAAGTCTGCCTGAACTTCAGTCATTTAAGGTCCCATTAGGTCAGTCGGTTTCATTTTCCAAGGTCTAATAAAACACCATTTCACTGCATAAGGCCAACAAAGTATGAGAGAGAAGAAAATAATATCCCCTTTTCAGTTAAACAAGGGTTTACAAGAATGTAACCATGGTTGCTAAAATCCCAATTTTGATTTTAAGCAAGAAATTCTTTCCAGTTTGTAATTTTTATTTCAAAAAGAGAGATGTAATAATTTTTATTTATTTATGTAATTTTATGTTTATCATATGTAATAAGTCACTAGTCTTCGCTGTTTACTCAAAATCCATTGCCAATATCATCCAAACAGTAGTCAAAAGTGAAGATTGCCAAAGCTTCAGCATCATCCACCTACAAAGAAAAAGTCAGAAAGAAAATTAGCAAAGATGTCAAGAAGGGGTCAAATGAAACATTAGAAAGTGGGTTTGAAAAGCAAAAGATCAAACTCACTCACCTATAAAGGACTCTTTCCTTCAAACTCACCTTCATATGCCTCCTAGCACTCATTGAGCAAACCCCAAGAGAGCCTTTTCACAATTCTGGGTGACATCAGTAGAAATAGGGCAGGCGTTGTGCGTTTCCCTTTTGGCGCTGTGCATTTACCTGGAGCTACATGTTTCCTTAAGGTGTTGTGAATTCCCTTAAGGCGCTGCGCATTTGCCTAAGGCGTCGCGCATTCTGCATTGGTGTTGCACGTTTGTCCAACAACGCTCCAGTCACCTCCTCAGCTCCTCCAAAATTCTTTCAACCTCAATACAAGTAAGTAGCAGCTAAGGGATGTGCTTTCCCCCCTCCTCAAGTCAATTCTTGTGTGTTTGAAAGGTTTTATTGAAGATTTAACTTAATTGTTACATCTAAACCCTAGATTTCCCCCAAAATCTACCTTCCACTCTCATTCCCTTTTTCACACTTCCCTCCACCCTCCTTCCCTTTCCCTAAATATTTATATCATAGATACCCTCTAACCCTTTCCCCCAAAACCCTAAGTCCTAGGTGATACAACACTACCTAGGCTCCCAAACCCCTATATTGCAAACAAATTTCCACATCCCTAAACTATCATATTACTAACCTATACCCCTCTCCAATACACATATCCCTTCGCCCATCATCTTCATATTTACCCTTCCCCATTTACTATTCCCTAAAAAACTACATTCCCCCTACGTTACACCTCCCTAGGGTTCGATACTAAACACCATGGCAGAGGAGGAATACAGACCACATAGTGAGGAAGAGGAAATAGATAGAGAAGAAGACAGGGAACAGAGGAGGCCAGATACATAGGTTTGAGCCCATTGATCTTAGGGAACTCTTAGCATCCCGTATGACTGTGACATCCTTCAAATGGCTAGGTTGTTATGATTTCTGTGAGAAAGTGCAGGAAGTCCAACATCATCCTGAGTTGACTAGGCTCTTGATTCCTAAACTCAAAGACAATCAGGTCATTCTAGTAGGTATCACTTTCACTTTGTCTATTTCCAATATATCAGTTTCCACTGGAATTCCAGATGTTGGGGAAAAATGGTTTAAACAAGGTGATTTGGAGAGGCATTATTATAAGCCTTACATGAAACCAAGGTATAGAAATGAAATAAGGGGCTATTTTCCTTTTTCACACCTCCTTGACAGATATGCCCCAATGATGAAGATTATTATGAAATATTTTTCATGTGAATGTAGATTCTCCAGGGTCTATTCTTTTCATATCCAGCTCTTAATGCATTTCCCTAGGGTAAAAATGCTCAATATACCCTACTATCTCTTCTGGAGTGTTGAGAAGATGACCTAGATTTCCCAAAAGACGGAGTACAAAGATCAAATGTGTTAGCTACCTATACCAATAGGTTTCATTTTTCATGATTGGCAGGGGAAGTGCAAATATGCTCTACTTTGATGATGCAAAGATCTCATATTTTTGTGGAAAACAACTATCTACAGTTGTTTGATGCTGTCCTACTTCGGAACGGGTGATCCAACAGTCTAAGCTGGGTCATGCCACATTTCAATTTTTGTTGTAGATTAGAGAAAGAAATCTGTCCAAACTGTTCAATCTTGGCAGATCAGTAGTTAGGTAGAGAATGAAGGTTCCCAACTGCTTAATCTGGGGCCTTGGAAGTAATAAGGCTAGCTTTAGATAGAAAATCAAAAGAAAATAGAAAAAGAAAAGAAAAAGAGCAATTGAGGGTTTGCTAGTCTAAGTGCACCCTCCTTGAAGTAATAAAAAATGCTAGGCAATAGAATGGGTAGGTAGACGGGGTTGCAGAAGCATGATTTCTTTCATATCTCTGGCCTAAACAAAGGAAACACATGGTAGCCAGTGCAGATCTTCCTATTCAGTAGTTTTGTAGCAGCAAAATGAAGCATGTCTAACTTCCCAATCATTCCCCATCAAACTCCTTGCTAACATCCCACTATCACCTTGGTTCATGAGAGAAATCAAACTCATTTATTGATCCTTGTTGTATAGAAGAGCCACTTTCTTGTGTAAAAATCTTTTCATTTTGATCTACTCTCCTAACTAAGTTTGTTCCCTAAAAAACTTAGTGTTTGCCTCCTCCCTTCCATATCTCCCATCCAATACTAACTACTAACTCTATCTATACTTAACTCCCTATGTTCCCCTTTCCCTATTACTATATCACTATTGTGTATAAAAAACCCAAATATGTATATATCCCTTCCCTTAGGCAATATAGCCTTATAGTTCTAAAAAGTCAGAGTGCAAAGAAATTAAGGCGCTAAAGGCAAAACAGCGCTAATATAATGTCTTGGGATTAAACCAAGATCCGCTTGGTTTAACAGCCCTAACCCCTTGTTGTGAATAAACAGCAATAAACCCATTTTCACCCACAAAACATTGAAAAAACCCAAAAACCCACCATGATGTCTAACCCGCGCTATTTGCATAAAACCCGATTAAAACCCATTTCCTCCGCTTATCCTAAGTTTTTACCTCTTGGCGCGCTCACCATAAAAAACAAAGGAAAAATATTATTTAAATGTCGCCGGGTCCCGCCGTATCATGTTGGCAGTTTGCACTCTCGTCGTCCGTCGGATCTGGGCCCTCCCATCCGACGGCTCACATCAATATCGGACCGCCCCCGATGCCTGTATGTTAGCACCCGAAATTTGTCAGAGGGTGACGTCAGGGCTCGGACACACGTCACTCCTGGGTTGTATCGGGCGGCCTCCTACCAATACTGCACCCGTACCTTAAGCGGTTCGATATTACCACTTACTGCCTTCCGCTTACCGCCCGCCCAGTCGGCCCTACGTCAGCTCCACGCCATTGCCGAGTCAGCACCACATCAGCACCCGACCTGCCATCGCTCCGACCTGTCTGCCACGTCCCCCGTCCACGTGGACCACTCACAGACCGCCACGTCATCACTCCGTACTGACCCCACCCATGACGTCATGCTGACGTCATCCGAGAAAAGCGCGCCAAAGGCCAAATTTCCAATATTTTCGCCAAAAATCGCGTTTTTTCGCATTTTTCACCAAAAGACTGTTATGCCTCCTGCATGAAATTTAACGACGTTCTCGCCGCCAACCTGCAGAAATTGATTTAAAGACCGTGGGCGCCCTCAATTCACCTGTTATTCCACCATTGGCCGATTGCACCAGGTATTTATCAAGTTATCCCCTCCGCACCTGGTTTTTCACATAATTCACTGAACAAGCTAAGAGAAGAAAAACACAGTAAGTTTAGGAAATTCTCATGAACCAGTGATCCTCTTCCACTCTGTAAGCCCAATTTCCCTCACAAAAGTCCCCATTGTGCCTAAATTCCACAAATTCGCAGTCTGTTTGGAATTGGCAAATCCAAACCTCTGCTAGGTGAATTCACCAGGAAAGCAAGTCCCAAATCCCGGCATTTGCTCTCTGAATTTATCTTAGGAGCAATTTGACTTATTTTCACCCCACTTTGCCTCTTCCCCTCTGCAAATTGCCCTGCTCCTGCAAAATTCATTGCTCTGTGTTGCTGTGCCCAGAAAAACAAGTTCAAATACAATTCAAAGTACCAATTGACCATGGAAACTCCAGTGGCATTGAACATTGCACCCTTAAATGCCCCACAAAGAGAGCTAGAATGGCAGGCCCTGGCTGACAGAGACTACCAGATGACAGAAGTAATTCCACTGCACAGCAAGTATCATATTCATGTACTCAATGAGCTGAAAGCCAAACATCTCAATGGAACTGATATTCTAGGGATTTGGGACTCCAATTTGCCCATCTTCAATCTTCCTCAAGTCAATGTCCTCCCAGATTTAATTCATCGATGCAGTGCCAACTATGATCCATGTCAAAGAGCTGTCCTCAGTCCCTCAGGTTCAGTTTTGTTCCATGTCACCCCTGAGGCTATAAATCAAATGCTGCACTTTCACACTACAAAGCCATTGACTCCTCTGTCCATGATGCACTTAATAGACCAAGGAGGCAAGCTGTCCAGTGTCCAAATCTTAAAGATTAATCAGCTATTCATTGAACCGGGCTCTCAAACTGTGAGGACCCCTCCTATAGGAAATGTATATTTCAATGAGTTGGGCAGGTTGCTTGTGGATATGATCAGTTATGTCCTGGGTTACAGGTCAACTGAGGATGCTGATGAAACCATTCTGGCAATGATGTCTATCTATTCCCCTAGAAAGCCTCCTTCTGTTCACTATGATTATGCTGCATAAATTGCCAATAAAATTCATGAGCAATTGATGAATTTAGAGAGGGAAAGGATATTTAGATACACTTCTTACATCTATCACTTGATCCTATTCTATCAGCCTGATAGCTTCCCTATTACTCTCAAGAAGTTCGATGCTCAGGGAAACCAAAGGTCTGTGGTATTTTGGTCTTCAATCTTTCATCACACATCCTATTCACCATACAGCTACTGTGAATTCATAGACCTTTTTATCCATCCAGCCATGTCCTTGCTGTTGAGTTCCCCTCCTCCAAGATTGACAGATGAGATGCAAAGAATCCTCCAGCTCTCAAAGGCCTACAGCATTGGGGATTGGTACTTTTACCAACACCACACAATAATCAGAATATATGGTTGTGAGTTAGCCCCATACAGGCTACCAATATATGTCCCTATGAGACTCTTTGCCTTAGAGTATTTTAGACAATTTGGAAATGCAGACATGGTCCATTTCCACAGCAAAAATAAGAAGGTACAACTCAAAGTCAGAAACCAGCTAGGCCCATTTATTTATAATAAAAGAGAAGAGGCATGGCAAGAAGCAGATAAGATCCTAAAGTGCCTCGAGTTGCAAACCAGTTTCCTCTGGATACCCTATGATCCCAATCACTTCATTAGTCTTAGAAGGGTCAAATATAAGTTGGCTAGCTATGATCATGTCAGGTTGCCTCATATTGAAAAATATGCAAATCTGTTAAGATGGAAAGAGGGCACCCTAGAAGAGGCAAGTACTAAAGAGGAAATAGCACAAAAAGAAGCAAAGAAACTTGAGAAGGAAGCTGACTTGGAATATTGTGGACAGGTTTCTTCTTCTTATCATACTCAACTTGGAGCAGCTGCCTAATCTTCTACAGCTCCCCAGCAAGCAGCTCAAACTACTCCTCAAACAGCTAGTACAGACAAAGGGAAAGAGATGGAGCAGGAGCAGACACTCCCAACAGCAGAATAGTAGAAAGAGCAGACCAAACAGCAAGAAGAAATGGCTGAGGCTCCTGTGTCTACAGAGCAACAGGCTCAAGAAAGTGTGCCCCCTAGGCAGGAAACAGCAGTGGATACCTCAGTGCTCCAAACCCCGTTGAATGAAGAGAGAACCAGGAAGAGGGATAGACAGCAAGAAACTCCCCTCACTACATCAGCAAGTCAACAAGGGGAGAAAAGGCAAAGATTAAATCCTTTTTCTGAAGAAGAGATGCCTATTGGACCATCCATGGGTATGGGCCCCCCTAGCATGGAAGCATCAGCCAGTTCCTTCCAACAGGAACAAGAAAGACCACTTGGAGGAGAGGTCAGCTCCTCAAGCCAGCAAAGAAGGGCAGAATCCAGCATTAAGCAGCAATTTATTGATATTAAGAAAAGGAATGAGCCAGTCAGACTCCAGCTTTACAATCATTTGCTCAAGATGGCTCCCACAAACCAACAGAGGCTCATGTCAGCATATGACATTACAGAAGGGAAGATGACTATGAGCCATTTCATGCCTACCATGCTGCAGCCACAGTCAGCTGCAGATTACATCAGAACCAACCTGGAAGTATTTGCAAAAGACATCCACCCAATGGACCAAATAGAGCTACATAAGCAAACGGGTGAGATGGTCTACTCCACTCTTGCAGATAAAACATTTTTAGCACACAAACTGCAAAATAGTCTCCATAATACTACTGCCCAATTAGAATTGGAGAAAGCTTCTTCTCAGGCCAAAGACAACAGGATTAGGTCTTTGGAAGATATCATTATAGAGCTTGGGCATGACCCAAGTGATCCTAAAGCTGTGCAGGCGCTCATGAAGAAAAAAGATGAAGATATAGCAGCTTTGAGGAAGATGGTCAAAATTCCAGCAACCCTTCACCCCCAAACAGAAGATGTTGCTCAACAGAGAAAGGACCAAGATGTAGCAGCCATGCTGCTGACATTACACAAGCAATTGGTAGAAACAGAAGGCCGATTGATAACAACAGAGGGTGCATTACAGGCAGCCCTGAAACAGAAAGAAGGAGGGCAGACATCTCAGCCCCCTCAGCCAGTAATCAACCTTGAGGAGCCTCCTCAGATTATAAGTCCTCCCACAGGACAAACAGCAGAGGCAGGCCCTTCAGCAGCAGCACCAGCAACAACATCAGAACAGACACCAAGTCTTGATATGCAAAACATGATGAAAGAACTTCAAGCTCTGGAGGCCCAGATGGCAGAACTAAATGAGGCCAAGGAAAAATTGGCTACACTTAATGAAAAATATGATAAATCAAAGCAAAGTGTAGCTGAAAAAACAAGAGAGGTAAAGGCTCTTGAGAAGAAAATAAAAGAACTGGAGAAAGATCTCTCTCTTGACAAAGTTGTAGCTGAAATCAGGAAAGTCCTGTGGGCCAATATTGGACAGTCTATAACAGATCAATGGCAATATATTGAAACCATCCATGAACATATAGATCTCATAGGCAGGGCCCAAAAAGAAAGCTAAAGAGCAAGGGCATCTCTAGGCAATATGCCTGAGATAGCCAATAGGATGATCAATGTCCTTAATAATCGCACGGGCCCCCAGCTGGCAGCAATGGGTATCTCTAACAGAACTGATACCATTTTATTGTTGAAGAGGGTGCTCACTTTGAGAAATCATGTGCAAACATTGGATAGAAGGTGCCAGGAAATGCAGACAGAGGTGAACAAATTTATGGAGAAATTTACAACATTACATAACAGAGGCCTTCCCAGCCTACTAACCAGTGTAGGTAGGCTACTATCTCATGAGAATTATGCCAAGAGGGTAAATACATATGCTACAAATCAGATCACTGCAGCATCAAGTGCCCCAGAGGAAACAGGGCCTGCATCTGGGCAGAGTCTCTATGACAGAATAGAGAATTTGTTTTTTATCATGAATGAGATCAGACACCTATTTGAAGTGCCTCCAAATTACTACAAATATACTGAGGCAGATGAAACCTTAGGCACAATTTTGAGACATCAGTTGCCTACTCAGGAATGGTGGACAAGCATGATAGAGACATTGCTGTGAAGAAACAGATTTTTCACCAAAGTTTTGTACATCAATTATAAGTCACCATATTCAGCAAATCGATATATTCACTATGACTGGAGAGGAGTGGACAGAGCCAACTCAGCAAACAAATTTGGCCACTAAAGCAACACCGACAGATGCAGATGACGGGGCTGAGATAGTTGCAGCACGACAAAGCAATAAAGGGCATATTATTCAGAATCAATGCAAAGCACCCTGCAGAGCCAGTTGCCCTCAAAAGTCAAGAACTTCTGACAATCAGCAAGCAGCTGTTGTATATTCATTAAAGTAGCCTTTAATTTGTAAGAAATATCTTTGAAAGTTGGTAAGAGCAGTTATTGTGCAATAACTCACTATTGAGATATTTCTATGATATTTTGTATATATGCACCCCCGCACAGTTTATTGGGGGTTGTTGTTACTGATTTGTTCAAGAGAACTCGGCTCTATTTCCTCTGAAAGATATAATACAAAGGAGCTGTTGGTTTCCAAAGGAATGAGTTTGGCTTGGAGCTGATGTGATGAAATTATTGACTGCTGCAGGATTCTCGTGTTATGTCGTGATATAATAAGTGTTTTTCTAACCGTATTTGTATTTCATTTCTTACTAAATGTGTTTGTGATGTATGGTGATTAATCTTGGTAGGAAGGTAAAAGACTAGTTCAGGATTTGTCCCTTAAAGACACCCTAAACTCAATCCTTACTACTAAATATGTTTTCTTCAGGATTAGCTGCAACTATGGAATTCTTAAATGCTCCTATTTGCTCTAATCATACGATAAGTCTTTATTCAGTAATTCTCACTTGCTGCTGATTATGATTTGTCTGTTATTCTCTGTTACACTGTAAAAGAACTCTTAACTGCCTTTTACTGGTGTAATCTATACTGTTTATTGTCTAAAATCAAAGCTTGTATCATGAATACCCATCTGGCCCTGCAGTGAACCTCTCTTCATCACATATATCAAGCACTTTCATTTCTGGACTCCACATGCCCAATGGATTGAACTCTCTTTGATATTTGCATGCCCTTCCTTGAATAATAGCCTGCAACCAAAATTTAAACAAAAATCCCATCTCATAACTAGCCTAAAATCTTCATAAAACAAAGTTAAAACTAAAAGAGAGAGCCCTCTCTGATTACAGGTAGGCTAGAATCTGTAATCCAAAGCTTGGTTAGTGGTTACCCCGGCCGTATTCCCTCAGGAGTCAAAGGGAACAACCTGGGTGTTAACATAAATGGCGACTCCGCTGGGGAGTGAATGAAATTCATAAAACCCTGTCTGATTCTTAATACTGTAGATAAAGCCTGAGTGACAGCCAGACAGCCTTAGAAACTGCCTCTGCTTTGCATTTGCAGGAGTACATAAAGGCTGCCTCAGTCAATCTTTATTCAGTCTTAAAGTTCCATACGGTTGTGCTATACTTGACCAGTCCTTGTCAAACATCAATACTTCTTAAGAAAATTCTCCTAAAGAAAATCATAGAAACTGGCTCCTAAGAAGAAAACTTGTCATACAAGATCTAACCCAGATCCAGATCGATCACCTGAGTTCCAAAACCCAAACTTGATTCCAAGAATCCTTAAGAAACACAAATCAGAAGGGACTTTATCAGATTCAAGTTCTGAAGTAGGATTTCAAACTAATATTCCAACCCCTGCTAAGGTTTCTCTACATCCTCATACCACCGTTCCACAATCTCCTAGTTCTTCATCCACTTCACAAGGTGTCCTTTCAACCCCTCCATCAACTACACATACCCTTCTCATCCCCTTTCCTCCCCTTGTCCCATTCGTTCCTGTTATCCCTATTGTCCCACCAAACATGGCTAATAGATATGCTCCACTGCAGTTACCTGCCATTCCAGGGCCTATGCCCCAAGATTATCAAACCAAAATATCATATTTTGATGGTACTGGCTCCCATTCAGCCCTTCAACATACTAAGAAAATGCAGGATTATTTTGAGAATTATGAGATAGATGATGATGGGGTTAGAATGAAAATTTTTGTGCAAAGCCTAACAGGGGATGTAAGATCATGGTTCAGGTCACTCCCAGCAAACTCCATAGCTGACCCCGAAGCCCTGTATCAAACCTTTATCAACAGATGGGAGAAGAAAAAGGATCCACTCCATATTTTATCTGAATACAATGCTATCAAAAGAGGTCCCCAAGAAACTGTCTTGGACTATTGTGCTCGATTCAACAATATCTACAATGCTATCCCCCAAAATCTGAGACCCCCACCTGATCTGGCTCTATACATCTTTCCTGATGGATTTGATCCAGATATGGCATACCAATTGAGAGAAAGAGCTCCCCGAACTTTAGCTGAGATGCAAGACATAGCAGTTAGTGTAGAAGCCAACCTGATAGCTAAGAGAAATAGGACCAGAACTGAAAGAAAGACTACCTTCAAAGAAGAACCTTCAAGCTGGGATCAGAAATTAGATGCAATAATCACTGGTATGCATAGATTAGGTGACAGAGTAGAATCTGTTGAGAGGAAGTCATCATGGGAGGCACCACAGAATAATCCTATCAGGAATCCCAATTTTAGAAGAAATCAAAATCCTAATGTTGGCAAGGCCAGCCCTGAACCAGAGATTAGACCTCTGTTCCAAGAAAACTATGCTGAAGCATCCACTTCTAATGAGCAGATAGATGATACCCACATTAACTTGATGGGCCTAAATGATGATCATCAAGTTTTTTTGAGTCAAGAAGATCATGAGGATAATGACATCAGTCAGTTCCAAACTAGATCAGGGGAATCATTTGATTTCAAACAAGGCTATGACACAGCAGTTTTTGAAGTTCATAAGCAATATAAATTGAGAAGCAGAACTATAAATGTGACACAGCCTGAGAAAACAAAGGATAGCCAGCAGCCTAAGAAGGTTATTGTCACAGAGCCAATTGACAAAACTGATGCAATTACAAATGAAGTAACAGTTGAAGAGGTAACCGAAGCATTTCCCTCAAATCAACAATCACTGGTTACACCTCCTCCACAGCACAGTCCAAGCAACACTTTTCAAAAGGTGAACAAAAAGGACAAACCTCAAGATCAGATTGAGAGTCAAAAAGAAAACTTAATTAACAAAGAAAAAGTTGTTAACCAGAACACCAAGATCCAATCTGAAAAACCTTTTGACTTAGAAGCTGAAATTGGTAAATTGAAGATAGCCATTCCTCTTTCAGAGCTAGCTAAACATAACATCTACAAACAACAAATCAAGAAATCCCTTCAATTGACCCACAATAAGGATGATGTTAATGTGTTGGATGATACCCCAGAATTTCTTTTCGGTCCAGAAGTTGATGGAAAGAATGGAGGTACTGGAATCTTACCTTTTTATGTCAGCTTGCATGTTCATGATAAGATATTACACAATGCAATGTTTGATTCAGGCGCCTCTCATAACCTTATGCCTAAGTCAGTAATGGAGAGATTGAATCTAGACATCACAAGACCATATAAGGACCTATTTTCATTTGACTCCAGCCAAGTTAAGTGTTTAGGCCTGATAAAAGATCTATGTGTGTCCCTTGTCCAGTACCCAAATAAAACAATTTTAATGGATGTTGTGATTGCTGATATCCCACCTAAATATGGAATGTTGCTATCAAGATCATGGGGAGCCAAACTCCAAGGTTCCCTACAATTGGACATGTCATATGCCACCATCTCTGTCTTTGGACAGCCAAAGAGGCTATACAAAGAATCACTCATGAAATACATGGTGAGCAGTGAAGAAAAACCTCAAAATTTCCCTATTTATGCAGTCCATTCTGACATGGATTCCTTCATTCTGTTCAATGATGATATAAGTCCAATATGTGGAGACAAATCTGTCTTACTTGAACAAGACCTGCATATGAGTGAGCGATCAAGTTCCCAAGAAATCAAGGTTGAGCAATCAATTGATGAGACCGTTTTAGAAGACAAACCAGATGAAAAACAAGAACTCCAACTTATAATTCCAAGTCATAGAGAGGCTGTTAAACCTCCCCTAAATCAAGAAACCCTTTGGTTTCTTGAGTTTGATGGATCAGTCAACAAATTAGGGGCAGGAGCTGGAGTATGGATTCATAACAAACAAAGCAATCATGCAGAAGGTCGAGCCTATAGGCTTAATTTCAGATGTACTAATAATATGGCAGAGTATGAGGCTCTTCTGCTAGGCCTCAAATTGGTAAGATCCTTACAGGCCACAAAAGTTTCAATCCTGGGAGACTCAGAGTTAATTATTCAACAAGTGAAAGGCAATTTTGTCACTAATGACAAAAGACTAAGATCATACAAGTCTGCTGCTATTGAAATACTCAAAGCTTTCACTGAATTTCAAATGACCAAAATACCTAGGACCCACAACCTTCATGCACACAGTTTAGCTACATTTGCCAGTACATGCAAATTGCCTTTTGAACCCAACCATTGTTTTACAGCTGAGATAAAACATAGACCTTCTATCCCAAACAATGTTAAAGATTGGCAAGTATTTGAGGATGACACACAGATAAATAGTTTCTTGACCTTGCAGCATGAATTTTCAGGTTTGAACATTGATGTTGATTCTGTAAAAGACACACAACCACTAAGTGAACAGGATCAAACAACTATATCACCCAAGACAGCAAATCATATACTTTGTCCAACAACCTTTGACAAGGAAAATATACAAGAACTCAAACAATTGCATTTTGAGGAAATAGCTGGTGCAGAGGCTGAAATCATACAGCTAAAAGACAATTTTCTACCAACATGCCTGACTCTGTTGGAAGACATTTTTGACTCAAATGATGTTCCTAGAAAACCAAAAATGCAACCCCTTAATGCTGCCATTGAAGAATGCAACATTGGAACTACTAAAAAACCAAGATAATAAAATTGTCTGCATCTTTGCCTCCTGACCAGAAACCCAAATACATTGACCTCTTTAAAGAGTTCCAAGATGTGTTTGCATGGAGTTATGAGGATTTGAAATCCTATGACACCTCTGTTATTCAACACACCATCCCTCTCAAGCCTAATCAAAAGCCATTCAAGCAAAAATTGAGAAGAATCAATCCTATGCTTCTCCCTTCAATTGAGAAAGAGGTACAAAAAATGTTTAAAGCTGGTATCATAGCACTAATCAGGTTTTCAGACTGGATTTCAAATTTGGTCCCCACAAGAAAGAAAACTGGTGAGATTAGGCTTTATGTTGATTTAAGGAATCTAAATCAAGTATCCCTCAAAGACAATTATCCCTTACCTAAAATGGATCACATTCTCCAAAGAGTGGTGGGGGCTTCAAGAATCTCATTACTTGATGGATTTTCAGGTTTTAATCAGATCCTAGTCCACCCTGATGATCAGGATAAAACAACATTCACAACCCCATGGGGAACTTTCAAGTATGTTAAAATGCCTTTTAGGTTGAAAAATGCTGGAGCTACATTTCAGAGAGCAATGGATATTGCTTTTGCTAAAGAGATTCGTGACTTCCTTGTTATTTACCTAGATGATCTCACACCTTTCTCAAAATCTGACCAAGAACATCTGAAACACTTGAGACAAATATTCATAACATGTAGGAAATATGGAATTTCCTTAAATCCTAAGAAGTCTCTATTTGGTTTGGAAGAAGGTAAGCTACTGGGTCATATCATTTCAAAGGATGGCATTAGAATTGACCCAGACAGAATACAGGCCATCTTGCAAATGCCCCATCCAAGAAATATTAAAGAATTACAAGCCTTCTTGGGAAAGATCAACTTTTTAAGGAGATTTATCCCAAACTTAGCAGAATTAATCAGATTACTAACAACATGCTAAAAAAGGATTCAAAAGTGAAATGGACAGTAGAAGCTAATCAAGCTTTTGAAGGTATTAAATTGGCTCTTACCCAAACCCCAGTCTTAACAAATCCTCAATTTGACAGAGAATTTATCATTTTCTCTTTTGCCTCCCAGCATACCATTGCTGCTGTATTATTGCAGAAAGATGACCAAGGGAATGAAAAACCTATTGCTTTCTTTAGTAGAGCCCTTAGAGATGCACCTCTGAAATATCAGATCATGGAAAAGCAAGCTTATGCTTTGGTTAAGGCCATCAAAGACTTTAGGATTTACATCCTATACTCCCATGTTATTGCTTATGTACCAAATGCCATTGTGAAAGACATATTGACTCAAGAAAGTTTAGAGGGCAGAAGAGGAAAATGGATTGCTAACATTTTAGAATTTGACATTGAAATAAGACCTACAAAACTGATAAAAGGGCAAGGTTTGGCTAAATTGATGTCAGAAGCAAACTTCCAAGCCTTGGATATTAACCAACTGGACAATGAACCGGAGCTGGCGACTCCAAAGATCAATGCAGCCTTTGAACGATCCCTGTGGTATTCTGATATCTGTTATATATTGCAAAACCTGTGTGCTCCCCCAGGATTGTCCAGAACCAAATCTAGATTTCTAAAAATGAAAGCTTCAAGATTTTGTGTTATAGATGGTAATTTACTATGGAAAAATCATGAAGGTATATTGCTGAATTGTTTGACTATGGATGAGACAAACAATGTTATGAAAGAATTTCATGCAGGTGATTGTGGTGGACATTTGTACTGGAAGTCCACTGTGGATAAGATATTAAGAGCAGGTTATTATTGGCCCACCCTGTTCTCTGATGTTAAAAGTTTCACCACTTCATGTCACAAGTGTCAAGTGTTTGAGGGAAAAAGAAAGTTACTACCACTCCCCTTAAAGCCTATTGCAACAGAAAGGCCCTTTCAGCAATGGGGCTTGGATTTCATTGGGGAAATTCATCCTTCATCTTCAGGCCAACATAAATGGATTCTAATAGCCACAGATTACTTTACTAAATGGGTTGAGGCTGTTCCATGCAGACAAGCAAATGATTCTACTATCATTCAGTTCCTTGAAACTAATATTCTCTCCAGATTTGGTTGTCCTGACAAGATTATAACAGACAATGCTGCTGCTTTCAGATCCAAGAGGATGGTGAACTTTTGCCATAAATTCCATGTGACTTTGGGCCATTCTACTGTATACTACCCTCAGGGCAATGGTTTAGCTGAATCATCTAACAAAAGTCTTATCAACATCATTAAGAAGATACTGGAAGAGAATAAGAAAAATTGGCATAAGAAGCTTGTAAATGCCTTGTGGGCAGACAGGCTAACAACCAAAAGATCTATTGGGGTCAGCCCATATGAGTTGGTTTATGGAATGGAAGCCAAATTCCCTTCATCATTAGGGGTCCCTGTCATGAGGCTACTTCAAGAAAGTCAAGCTGAACCAAATGACATACAAAGAAGAATCAATCAGATTATTTGTTTACAGCAAACCAGAGATCAAGTGTACAGCAGAGTTCAGGTCCTACAACAGAAACTGAAAAAAGCCTTTGACAGAAGAACCAAGGCTGAAGATTTCTTTATTGGTGATAAAGTGCTTAAATGGGATTCAAGAAGAGAAGACAAGGGAAAGCATGGCAAATTTGACTCCCTTTGGAGGGGACCCTTTGTAATTCAAGCAGTACAAGGAAATAACACTTATTTCTTGAAGAATTTGGATGACACTGAAGCTGAAGAGGGCCCTGTGAATGGCCGGATGTTAAAGCATTATTTTGACTACTTTCCATGTATATAGCATGGCTCTGCCCTGTACATTATTAGTTGTATATAGTATTTTCTTTCAGCATATAGATAGTTCAGTTTCAGAAGTTTTGTAAATAAGCAGGAAAAGGCTTTTATCTCAGAAGTTCCACAATGGTGACAGATTCCAGTTTTGAAATCCAAGGAGAAACCCTTCAAGTTTTGATAAGAAGTCAAGAGCCAAGGCAGTCTGACCTGCTGTTCTTGGTCTTTCAAGTAGAAAAACCATCCCCAAGTGGAGCCACTGTTAGCTACCTATACCAATAGGTTTCATTTTTCATGATTGGCAGGGGAAGTGCAAATATGCTCTTCTTTGATGATGCAAAGATCTCATATTTTTGTGGAAAACAACTATCTACAGTTGTTTGATGCTGTCCTACTTCTGAATGGGTGATCCAACAGTCTAAGCTGGGTCATGCCACATTTCAATTTTTGTTGTAGATTAGAGAAAGAAATCTGTCCAAACTGTTCAATCTTGGTAGATCAGTAGTTAGGTAGAGAATGAAGGTTCCCAACTGCTTAATCTGGGGCCTTGGAAGTAATAAGGCTAGCTTTAGATAGAAAATCAAAAGAAAATGGAAAAAGAAAAGAAAAAGAGCAATTGAGGGTTTGCTAGTCTAAGTGCACCCTCCTTGAAGTAATAAAAAATGCTAGGCAATAGAATGGGTAGGTAGATGGGGTTGCAGAAGCATGATTTCTTTCATATCTCTGGCCTAAACAAAGGAAACACATGGTAGCCAGTGCAGATCTTCCTATTCAGCAGTTTTGTAGCAGCAAAATGAAGCATGTCTAACTTCCCAATCATTCCCCATCAAACTCCTTGCTAACATCCCACTATCACCTTGGTTCATGAGAGAAATCAAACTCATTTATTGATCCTTGTTGTATAGAAGAGCCACCTTTCTTGTGTAAAAATCTTTTTATTTTGATCTACTCTCCTAACTAAGTTTGTTCCCTAAAAAACTTAGTGTTTGCCTCCTCCCTTCCATATCTCCCATCCAATACTAACTACTAACTCTATCTATACTTAACTCCCTATGTTCCCCTTTCCCTATTACTATATCACTATTGTGTATAAAAAACCCAAATATGTATATATCCCTTCCCTTAGGCAATATAGCCTTATAGTTCTAAAAAGTCAGAGTGCAAAGAAATTAAGGCGCTAAAGGCAAAACAGCGCTAATATAATGTCTTGGGATTAAACCAAGATCCGCTTGGTTTAACAGCCCTAACCCCTTGTTGTGAATAAACAGCAATAAACCCATTTTCACCCACAAAACATTGGAAAAACCCAAAAACCCACCATGATGTCTAACCCGCGCTATTTGCATAAAACCCGATTAAAACCCATTTCCTCCGCTTATCCTAAGTTTTTACCTCTCGGCGCGCTCACCATAAAAAACAAAGGAAAAATATTATTTAAATGCCGCCGGGTCCCGCCGTATCATGTTGGCAGTTTGCTCTCCCGTCGTCCGTCGGATCTGGGCCCTCCCATCCGACGGCTCACATCAATATCGGACCGCCCCCGATGCCTGTACGTTAGCACCCGAAATTTGTCAGAGGGTGACGTCAGGGCTCGGACACGCGTCACTCCTGGGTTGTATCGGGCGGCCTCCTGCCAATACCGCGCCCGTACCTTAAGCGGTCCGATATTACCGCTTACCGCCTTCCGCTTACCGCCCACCCAGTCGGCCCTACGTCAGCTCCACGCCATTGCCGAGTCAGCACCACATCAGCACCCGACCCGCCATCGCTCCGACCTGTCTGCCACGTCCCCCGTCCACGTGGACCACTCACAGACCGCCACGTCATCACTCCGTACTGACCCCACCCATGACGTCATCCGAGAAAAGCGCGCCAAAGGCCAAATTTCCGATATTTTCGCCAAAAATCGCGTTTTTTCGCATTTTTCACCAAAAGACTGTTATGCCTCCTGCATGAAATTTAACGACGTTCTCGCCGCCAACCTGCAGAAATTGATTTAAAGACCGTGGGCGCCCTCAATTCACCTGTTATTCCACCATTGGCCGATTGCACCAGGTATTTATCAAGTTATCCCCTCCGCACCTAGTTTTTCACATAATTCACTGAACAAGCTGAGAGAAGAAAAACACAGTAAGTTTAGGAAATTCTCATGAACCAGTGATCCTCTTCCACTCTGTAAGCCCAATTTCCCTAACAGAAGTCCCCATTGTGCCTAAATTCCACAAATTCGCAGTCTGTTTGCGCATTTGCAAATCCAAAACCTCTGCTAGGTGAATTCACCAGGAAAGCAAGTCCCAAATCCTGGCATTTGCTCTCTGAATTTATCTTAGGAGCAATTTGACTTATTTTCACCCCACTTTGCCTCTTCCCCTCTGCAAATTGCCCTGCTCCTGCAAAATTCATTGCTCTGTGTTGCTGTGCCCAGAAAAACAAGTTCAAATACAATTCAAAGTACTAATTGGCCATGGAAACTCTAGTGGCATTGAACATTGCACCCTTAAATGCCCCACAAAGAGAGCTAGAATGGCAGGCCCTGGCTGACAGAGACTACCAGATGACAGATGTAATTCCACTGCACAACAAGTATCATATTCATGTACTCAATGAGCTGAAAGCCAAACATCTCAATGGAACTGATATTCTAGGGATTTGGGACTCCAATTTTCCCATCTTCAATCTTCCTCAAGTCAATGTCCTCCCAGATTTAATTCATCGATGCAGTGCCAACTATGATCCATGTCAAAGAGCTGTCCTCAGTCCCTCAGGTTTAGTTTTGTTCCATGTCACTCCTGAGGCTATAAATCAAATGCTGCACTTTCACACTACAAAGCCATTGACTCCTCTGTCCATGATGCACTTAATAGACCAAGGAGGCAAGCTGTCCAATGTCCAAATCTTAAAGATTAATCAGCTATTCATTGAACCAGGCTCTCAAACTGTGAGGACCCCTCCTATAGGAAATGTATATTTCAATGAGTTGGGCAGGTTGCTTGTGGATATGATCAGTTATGTCCTGGGTTACAGGTCAACTGAGGATGCTGATGAAACCATTCTGGCAATGATGTCTATCTATTCCCCTAGAAAGCCTCCTTCTGTTCACTATGATTATGCTGCATACATTGCCAATAAAATTCATGAGCAATTGATGAATTTAGAGAGGGAAAGGATATTTAGATACACTTCTTACATCTATCACTTGTTCCTATTCTATCAGCCTGATAGCTTCCCTATTACTCTCAAGAAGTTCGATGCTCAGGGAAACCAAAGGTCTGTGGTATTTTGGTCTTCAATCTTTCATCACACATCCTATTCACCATACAGCTACTGTGAATTCATAGACCTTTTTATCCATCCAGCCATGTCCTTGCTATTGAGTTCCCCTCCTCCAAGATTGACTGATGAGATGCAAAGAATCCTCCAGCTCTCAAAGGCCTACAGCATTGGGGATTGGTACTTTTACCAACACCACACAGTAATCAGAATATATGGTTGTGAGTTAGCCCCATACAGGCTACCAATATATGTCCCTATGAGACTCTTTGCCTTAGAGTATTTCAGACAATTTGGAAATGCAGACATGGTCCATTTCCACAGCAAAAATAAGAAGGTACAACTCAAAGTCAGAAACCAGCTAGGCCCATTTATTTATAATAAAAGAGAAGAGGCATGGCAAGAAGCAGATAACATCCTAAAGTGCCTTGAGTTGCAAACCAGTTTCCTCTGGATACCCTATGATCCCAATCACTTCATTAGTCTTAGAAGGGTCAAATATAAGTTGGCTAGCTATGATCATGTCAGGTTGCCTCATATTGAAAAATATGCAAATCTGTTAAGATGGAAAGAGGGCACCCTAGAAGAGGCAAGTACTAAAGAGGAAATAGCACAAAAAGAAGCAAAGAAACTTGAGAAGGAAGCTGACTTGGAATATTGTGGACAGGTTTCTTCTTCTTATCATACTCAACTTGGAGCAGCTGCCTCATCTTCTACAGCTCCCCAGCAAGCAGCTCAAACTACTCCTCAAGCAGCTAGTACAGACAAAGGGAAAGAGATGGAGCAGGAGCAGACACTCCCAACAGCAGAACAGCAGAAAGAGCAGACCAAACAGCAAGAAGAAATGGCTGAGGCTCCTGTGTCTACAGAGCAACAGGCTCAAGAAAGTGTGCCCCCTAGGCAGGAAACAACAATGGATACCTCAGTGCTCCAAACCCCGTTGAATGAAGAGAGAACCAGGAAGAGGGATAGACAGCAAGAAACTCCCCTCACTACATCAGCAAGTCAACAAGGGGAGAAAAGGAAAAGATTAAATCCTTTTTCTGAAGAAGAGATGCCTATTGGACCATCCATGGGTATGGGCCCCCTAGCATGGAAGCATCAGCCAGTTCCTTCCAACAGGAACAAGAAAGACCACTTGGAGGAGAGGTCAGCTCCTCAAGCCAGCAAAGAAGGGCAAAATCCAGCATTAAGCAGCAATTTATTGATATTAAGAAAAGGAATGAGCCAGTCAGACTCTAGCTTTACAATCATTTGCTCAAGATGGCTCCCACAAACCAACAGAGGCTCATGTCAGCATATGACATTACAGAAGGGAAGATGACTATGAGCCATTTCATGCCTACCATGCTGCAGCCACAGTCAGCTGCAGATTACATCAGAACCAACCTGGAAGTATTTGCAAAAGACATCCACCCAATGGACCAAATAGAGCTACATAAGCAAACGGGTGAGATGGTCTACTCCACTCTTGCAGATAAAACATTTTTAGCACACAAACTGCAAAATAGTCTCCATAATACTAATGCCCAATTAGAATTGGAGAAAGCTTCTTCTCAGGCCAAAGACAACAGGATTAGGTCTTTGGAAGATATCATTATAGAGCTTGGGCATGACCCAAGTGATCCTAAAGCTATGCAGGCGCTCATGAAGAAAAAAGATGAAGATATAGCAGCTTTGAGGAAGATGGTCAAAATTACAACAACCCTTCACCCCCAAACAGAAGATGTTGCTCAGCAGAGAAAGGACCAAGATGTAGCAGCCATGCTGCTGACATTACACAAGCAATTGGTAGAAACAGAAGGCCGATTGATAACAACAGAGGGTGCATTACAAGCAGCCCTGAAACAGAAAGAAGGAGGGCAGACATCTCAGCCCCCTCAGCCAGTAATCAACCTTGAGGAGACTCCTCAGATTATAAGTCCTCCCACAGGACAAACAGCAGAGGCAGGCCCTTCAGCAGCAGCACCAGCAACAACATCAGAACAGACACCAAGTCTTGATATGCAAAACATGATGAAAGAACTTCAAGCTCTGGAGGCCCAGATGGCAGAAATAAATGAGGCCAAGGAAAAATTGGCTACACTTAATGAAAAATATGATAAATCAAAGCAAAGTGTAGCTGAAAAAACAAGAGAGGTAAAGGCTCTTGAGAAGAAAATAAAAGAACTGGAGAAAGAGCTCTCTCTTGACAAAGTTGTAGCTGAAATCAGGAAAGTCCTGTGGGCCAATATTGGACAGTCTATAACAGATCAATGGCAATATATTGAAACCATCCATGAACATATAGATCTCATAGGCAGGGCCCAAAAAGAAAGCCAAAGAGCAAGGGCATCTCTAGGCAATATGCCTGAGATAGCCAATAGGATGATCAATGTCCTTAATAATCGCACAGGCCCCCAGCTGGCAGCAATGGGTATCTCTAACAGAATTGATACCATTTTACTGGTGAAGAGGGTGCTCACTTTGAGAAATCATGTGCAAACATTGGATAGAAGGTGCCAGGAAATGCAGACAGAGGTGAACAAATTTATGGAGAAATTTACAGCATTACATAACAGAGGCCTTCCCAGCCTACTAACCAGTGCAGGTAGGCTACTATCTCATGAGAATTATGCCAAGAGGGTAAATACATATGCTACAAATCAGATCACTGCAGCATCAAGTGCCCCAGAGGAAACAGGGCCTGCATCTGGGCAGAGTCTCTATGACAGAATAGAGAATTTGTTTTTTATCATGAATGAGATCAGACACCTATTTGAAGTGCCTCCAAATTACTACAAATATACTGAGGCAGATGAAACCTTAGGCACAAATTTGAGACATCAGTTGCCTACTCAGGAATGGTGGACAAGCATGATATAGACATTGCTGTGAAGAAACAGATTTTTCACCAAAGTTTTGTACATCAATTATAAGTCACCATATTCAGCAAATTGATATATTGACTATGACTGGAGAGGAGTGGACAGAGCCAACTCAGCAAACAAATTTGGCCACTAAAGCAACACTGACAGATGCAGATGACGGGGCTGAGATAGCTGCAGCATGACAAAGCAATAAAGGGCGTATTATTCAGAATCAATGCAAAGCACACTGCAGAGCCAGTTGCCCTCAAAAGTCAAGAACTTCTGACAATCAGCAAGCAGCTGTTGTATATTCATTAAAGTAGCTTTTAATTTGTAAGAAATATCTCTGAAAGTTGGTAAGAGCAGTTATTGTGCAATAACTCACTATTGAGATATTTCTATGATATTTTGTATATATGCACCCCCGCACAGTTTATTGGGGGTTGTTGTTACTGATTTGTTCAAGAGAACTCGGCTGTATTTCCTCTGAAAGATATAATACAAAGGAGCTGTTGGTTTCCAAAGGAATGAGTTTGGCTTGGAGCTGATGTGATGAAATTATTGACTGCTGCAGGATTCTCATGTTATGTCATGATACAATAAGTGTTTTTCTAACCGTATTTGTATTTCATTTCTTACTAAATCTGTCTGTGATGTATGGTGATTAATCTTGGTAGGAAGGTAAAAGACTAGTTTAGGATTTGTCCATTAAAGACACCCTAAACTCAATCCTTACTACTAAATATGTTTTCTTCAGGATTAGCTGCAACTATGGAATTCTTAAATGCTCCTATTTGCTCTAATCATACGATAAGTCTTTATTCAACAATTCTCACTTGCTGCTGATTATGATTTGTCTGTTATTCTCTGTTACACTGTAAAAGAACTCTTAACTGCCTTTTACTGGTGTAATCTATACTGTTTATTGTCTAAAATCAAAGCTTGTATCATGAATACCCATCTGGCCCTGCAGTGAACCTCTCTTCATCACATATATCAAGCACTTTCATTTCTGGACTCCACATGCCCAATGGATTGAACTCTCTTTGATATCTGCATGCCCTTCCTTGAATAATAGCCTGCAACCAAAATTCAAACAAAAATCCCATCTCATAACTAGCCTAAAATCTTCATAAAACAAAGTTAAAACTAAAAGAGAGAGCCCTCTCTGATTACAGGTAGGCTAGAATCTGTAATCCAATGCTTGGTTAGTGGTTACCCCGGCCGTATTCCCTCAGGAGTCAAAGGAAACAACCTGGGTGTTAACAAAATGAAGAGCTTATTTCATCATTCCCTCATTATAATCATAGTCCTTTACCATCTCAAGGAACTCAACATTGCATGCAGTACCTTCATAGCTAATCCCATATTCACTCTTGTATCTACTCAAAATATTCAAAGCATACCTTCATCATCTCATCCATCCACCTCCATTCCTCCATCTCATCCCATACATCATTTATCCTCATTTGATGTTTAGCCACACCATGATCTCCATCATCAACTTTTCATGAACCTATTCAATGATCCAACAGAGACAAAGACAGAGAGCAAGAGCATATTGAACATGGTGAGATCAGTAAGCCTAAAAGGGTTGTTTTGGGTACCTTGACACATACCTATCAGAAAGGGCATAGGAAAGTGTTTTCCCCATAGATTGTTGGAGGGGCCTTTCCTTATTCATCAACAAATAAGGTACAGAAGGGAAAGGAAAAAGTGACAGAGGCAGAGATCCAGCAGTGAGAGAAGGACCTCCATGAGACAGAGAAAGATTTTCACTTAGTTGACCTAAGTGAAAATGATGGTAGTGAGAGAACATCTGTTTGCATCAAAGAGAATAATGCACTCATAGGAGAGATCCAGGTCAATTTGCAAAGGAAAAAATACATCATTTCATACTATGAGCAGGAAAACAAGTAATTTGAGACCAAACATGAGCTCGTGGAGATTCAGCTCAGCAAGGCAAAGAGGGAGGCTGAAAAGGCTAAAGCCTTACTTGATGAAGCATATGGAGGATACAGTGATCAGCTGGAGAAACAAGTGCCAAGAAAAAGGCCAAGGACTAGAGGCATAAAGATATCTTTGGAGCTAGAAAAAAAAGGAGGCTGAACTAGCTAATGAGCTCACATTAAATGAACAATTTACCAAAATGATAAATGAGAACCAAGAGAATTCGCTTGAGAGGATGAACACCCATCTTGAGAGGCTCTTATACAAAGCCAAAAGAAACACTAACATTCAAAGAACGATGGCAAAATATTACCGCCGAAGAAACAAAATAGCAAAGGAAAAGCTCAAAGTTGATAGGGCAAGAATTGAAGCCCTAACTCACCATGAGAAGAGGAAGAAGCCTGATATAGTTGCATAGGGTTCACTCAATCCCTAACCACCATAGACAACAGCTTCTTGAATAATTTTGAAGATCCTTGACTCAATTTTGTCATCTTTCTTTTCCTATCTTTTTAAGGTAATTTTTATATAGCAGTTTGGCCAAACGTGCAGCGCCTAATGGAGGCACGTTTTGGAGGAATGGCCACCATAATTACATTCATAAGGACCAAGATATCTAGGAAAACCATATTTCTAGTTTTGGAAAGAAAACTTGGTGGGTGAAAATGGAAAAAAACAACCCAAAAATCATGTTTCTGCCTCATTCCTGGACCAGGCGCTACGTGTTTGAGTAGTCTTGCTTGAAAGGAATTTTGGAGGGAAAAATCAAGCCCATTTTGAAAAACAAGGGAAGTTTTGGAAACTAGAAAGGATAAGATTTACAATGCACTATCCTAGGCTAGATTTAGACGTCAGGAAGGTAGGTAAAAGTCAGCGTGAAGATGGTGCTGCGTGTTTGACATTGGTGTTGTGCATTTGACGGTTAGCCCAGATTTTCACTATTTCTCTCCAGTTTGATTTTTACCTATGGGAAATTAGTGTTTTACTGATGTAATTGATAAGGATGATGTAATTACTAAGTTTTTACCATTAACTAGGGAAAATACATTAGGTAAATGGCCTCTATGACTTGTAATGAATCAGTTTGCTTAAGTTAGGGATGAGTCACTTTGACCACCCTACACTTTAGCTATCAGTTCAATTTTTGTTGCAACTGTTCCTCCTCTCATGGTTCGAACCGTGAGACTAGGATGAGTTGGTTTAAGGACTAATCATGTAATGTTTTAGTCATTCTTAGGTTGGATTTTATTCGATGTTGTACTAGTGTTTCATACTTTGGCATCAAATATATTGGATGAGTTGCAGCTACTTTGGTGCGATTCCTGTGGCATGGTATTTTGATATTGTTTCCTCTTCATTTACATATGTGTGAATTTTTTGTACCTTTCATGATCCATTTCACTTTAAATATGTTTGATTTTCAAGATGTGATAAGCATAATTCATCTTTTATACTCTGTTTTGGCAAAATCATCATAAATTGTTTCATTTCTTTAGTTTAAAAGAATTCATGGTTTTCATATTGTTTTTAGCACCACACCAGTCTAAACCATTTCATCACTATACTACAAAGTGTTAAACTAACTTGCCTACCTTTCCCCATCAGATGTCTGCAATTCTGATTCTCTTTTTTCCTCACCTAGTTCACTCTCTGACCTAATTCTCTCATCTAGTGACTACCCCAATCAAATCAAATCAAAACCCTAAGCTACTATATCTAGCCTAAAACCATAATCTATCCAGCCCTCTTCATTGTGATCCTTTGGAGAGAGCCCTCTCCAGCCTGGTAGGGCTAGCTACCAAGTCAAAATATTGGTCTGTGGTTATGGTTACCTCAACTGGACTCTTCCTTAGCCCTGGAGATTGAGAGGAGTGATAACATACTAGCATTGTTATCGGGGAATGAAAGGTTCATTTTCCCTAGGTGTACGATTATCTTTCATTGGAGTTTAGTCCTTTGGATGATAGGACTAAGCTTCGTAAAGGCTGATTTAGTAAATGTAGTGTCAAGATTGTAGAGTTGGCCTTGAGGAGACAAATGAGACAAATTCTACATATTGATCCATTTGATTCTGTTGAAGAGAATCAAATCTTGTTCAAAAAGTGAAGAAGGTTACAAATCACAAGTTTGATTAGACTTCATTCCATTGGTAAGCTCTCAATCATTACCAATTTTAGATTTCACTATTAAAGACTTTCCTTTTAAAATATCTTTGTTCAGCTCAAAGACTTAGGTATTTTACCTCATATAGTTTGTGACCCTATTAAGATACTCTCTCCGAAAAGATATACCAGGTGAAACCCTGACTGAAATCCTCCTTCTCCAGTTGATGACCCTAAAAGATTGTCGAGAAAGCCTAAAGTCCCTTTCCCCTAGACTGAAACCACAAAATTGGAAAGGACCACTTCCTTCCCAGTTCAAGTACATAGTATTGAGGATATACCTTTCGACATTAAATTTGAGCTATCCCTTTTCCATTCAAAATATGAGTCTTGTCTTACAAACAAAGTTTTTGATACCATAAAGTTTGAATCATAGCTTCCTGCCTCAAAGTATTTGTTTAACTAACCTTCTACTGCTTCTCAGTCTTAAAAACTCGAGTATGAGGTTTGGTCTAATTTTGAGAAACTTCAAAGCCTAGTTGATTAGTTACAAATCACTACTGAAAAGGCCTATATTCAGTATCAACTTTAAATATTATCTTCTACCATACCCTCTACTACACCTCCGAAAACATCCACATCACCTCTTCCATATTCATCTCAACCAACACAACTCATTTCAGTTCCCATTCACCATTCTCTGGGAGTTATGGCGAGGTTTTCACCCTTAATATTACCTAGTCAGTTGGCAGCTTAACCTCAGACCTATGGCTAGAGACTTCCTCTATTTAATGGCAGCCTAGGAGTCATAGCGCAACAACATATTGATAAGATGGTTGATTTCATTGACTTAGAGGAAGTTGATGAAGATGATGCTAAAATGAGACTAATGGCTCAAAGTTTTTTTGGAGATGTCAAAAAATGGTTCCTTGGTTTGGCAGCTCGCTCCATTGATACTCCTCAGAGGTTGAATGATTTTTTCTTAACCAAATGGCAGGAAAAGAAGAATCCATTATAGATCTTGGTGGAATACAACACATTGAAAAGGAATCCTAACAAGATGGTTCAGGAATTCACTATAAGTTTTAATCATATCTACAATTCCATTCCGGATAGCATGAAACCTCCACCTAATTTGGCACTTTAGCATTACTCGGATGCTTTTCATACAAAGATGGCTTATCAGTTGAGGGAAAGAGATCCCACAACTCTGGAAGACATGTAGAACAATGTGGTAAGTGTGGAAGCAAACTTGGTGATTAAAAAGTGTCAGTTGAAACATGAGAACCAGAAAAGAGAGTAATCATCAAAGAAGAGCCTTCTTATTCCACCAATCTTAAGCTAGATACACTGATCAGAACCATGGAGAGAATGGTCGACTAGATGATAAATTTGGATAGACCTCAGGAGCCCCATGTTAGAAATCCTAACTTCAAAAATCAACAGCAACCTCAGTATAGGATTAAACAAAGAGAGAAAAAAATTTCTGAAGAATCAACATCTCAACATCCAATTAGGACACCCTTGCAGCAAAATTATGCTCAAGGAGACTTTGATGATGAAACAGACCCGATTGTTGAGGAAAATCACTTCTTTAGGGAAGATTACCATCCATGTTCTTGACTGAAAATGACAAATATGTCGAGAAGGTGGAGGATCCTAAAGATGAGGAGTAGATATTGGAAAGTGACAATGCATTGGAGACTTAAACCAATGATTATCAAAGAGGATATTTGAACACATTCAGTTCTCAACAGAAGGAATATTCTTTGAGGAATAGAGATGTCCCAATTACTCCTATTCAAAAAAGGACATAATAGCAGAAATATACCCAGCAGAAATCAAAGCCTCAAGGTAATCAAAGCAAAGGTAAAAAGCTGGTAGGTATATTTGAACCCGCCTTTATGTTTTTTAAGGTATATTTGAACCCGAAGACCTTGAACATTTAAAAAAAAAAACGGCTCAAACTGTGATTGTTCTAAAAATAAATCAGGGTCCTAATTTGGTTTAATTACTATTTTAAGAAATCAAGATAGATATCTGCCTAGTCTTTTGCTTCCACATGGCTAATTTTCGATTTCAGCCCTACCTTTATGTTTTCGTAATGTATATTTGAACCTTAAGACCTTGACCATTTAAAACAAAAAAACAAATGAGTCAAGCTACGATTGTTCTCAAAAATAAATTGGGGTCCCAATTTGGTTTAATTTGGCTTAGAGGGGCACAATCATAGAGAGCTTCCAGCAGTGAAGATGTTGATGGAACTTGTATGAGAGGCATGGGCTATATATATTTCTAATTACCATGTCGTTGAGGTAGTTGTACCAGCCCACATCCAGTTGCTATTGACAATTGTTTTAATGAATGAATGAATGAAATTTTAACGTTTATGGGACTAAAAATAGTCTATGACACCACCAACTTCCTGTTTTTTGCATTTTACAATTCAATCTTTTTATTACTCAAATTAATAACGAGTTGACCCTACCTTCTAAGAGTCTCCCGAATAAAAAGACAATTCCAAGGAACCGATGTTAACATACTGATGCAACTATCTCTGATGTCTCTAAAAGAATCACATTACAAAATGAAATGTTTTCCTATTCCACTGCCCTAGAAGGGCAAAAAGTACACACCCATTCTTCTCAAGCTTCTTTAGGTCTTTTCCACCGACCCGTTTCATACCGTAGTTGATGCAAGCTAGTTCTTAATTGAGTAATAAGAATATTTTCTCTCCATGGAATGTTAGCTCCATTGTACTCTTTTGTTGGATATCACAAGTGGGGTTGAATTCCTAAACATAGTACTTTTTCTTTCTACCCAACTATTTTCCCCATATATACGCTTATGAAACTTCTCCATAACAAAACTCTTTAACTCCTTGCTATTTGTGGGACATGCATTGAGGTAAATATTCCATTTTTGCATCGATTTGTTGTTTTTTCTCATCCATGATTTCTTTCTTTCACTCATTCATTCATTGAAGATAACTTTAGGCCATCTAACTTCTCCCATTTGCTCAATTCATTGTAGGTACCTTATGAGACCCACCATAGAAATTGCTTTGATGGGATTTTCTCATGTTTCACTGAACATTATCTCATAAGGAACCCAAATTTTTATTTTAAACTTGCTCATTATCAAGCATTTTTGGATTTTCTCATTTTACTTCCATTTTGAGACATGGATATTGCTAACCCACTATTCACACCCATATAATATCACTGGACAAACTAGGAGCCCAAAAAGAACTTTAATAGTTTTCAATCCCATAACTTTGTCTCTCTAGATCTATTTTAAAGAGAATATATTCTTTCCATCTTCATAAAATTCTCTTCTTCCTGTCATCCTCCCAATTAAGCTTGTTGTTGAAATCAATCTCGAGGTACTTCTTCAAGAATTTTTCCTTCAAATAAAAATGTATTCAAATAAGTTTTGACAGTTGTTTTTTCCAATGTCAATAGTAGTTGGTCTTTACAATTGTTTGGACAAATGCCTCCATTGTTATCCCATGATTCAAATTTATAGGTCACAACATCTCTTCACAGTGGTTTGAACGGTTTTCTCCATGACTATCCAACTATTAAAATTTTGGAAAACTAATCATTTGTGCGGACCTGGTATGTATCTGAACATAGTTTATAGAGTTATGTCAAGATGAACAGTTGGTACATATTATTTTTGCTTAGTCTCGGAAAATATATATTGCCTATCTCACACAAGGGAAATTGAAATTGTTTTTGAATTTCTAAAATAAGATTTTTGGTAATAGAACTCGTCTTTAGAGTCCTAGATTCCTTTGGAAGGAGAAACTAATTTCTTCATAAATCACCCACTTTATATGATAGAATACAATTTGTTTTAAAAAATAATAATAAATTATTTTAAATAATGGTAAATCATTTTCCCATCATAATTAATTACTAAAATTAAATTTTATTTTTTTACAAGGGAAAGTTTTATTAAAATTAAAAACAATAATAATTTTTATAATTAAATATTTTACATTTTCAAATTTAAAATATAATGAATTAAAATAAATCTTAAAATTTTAAAATATATATTTATTTAAAAAATGTTTATTTACGTGGCTAACTTTCACCCTTTCCAAATTTCTTAAGTTGTATGTATTAAGTCACGTCATTTAACCCTTATTACATCTCATTGTTCTTTCTATATCCAACTTTATTCTGGTCTAAATTAGAGGGCTTTGTACACCAAACTTTGTTTCCTCATGTTTCTAGAGTGCTTACAGTCAAAGTATCCCAATGAAACCTAAACCAAAGTTACATGGTCAAATATTATATAATTCACTATTTGTGATCTCGCAAGGCGTAATTTATTATTATGATTATTATTTTTTTTAATTTTGTTTTTTTCCTAGAAAGGTGTAAAGAGTGGATGTTCTGCCACTTTGACATGGTACTATCTCACATGAAAAGGAGTTATTTCTCCCATTATATTTGGTGCATTGCATGTGTTTTATCGCTTCGTCGATCATGACATGAATCTAGCACAAGGTTAAGTGTCATTTGAATATTGCAAGCGATATAGGAAAGTACAAGAAGACTCACTACGAGAATTTCATCAAATTCGCAAGGTTGGAGGAAAAATTGACAGTATAGACCGCAAGTGAACCATTCTACCTAATAGATCAACCAACATCTCCTTCTTCTCACATTAGGTTAGTGACTAGCCAATGCAAATGACTCGAGGTTCCAACCAATCAATCAAGGTGGATATTAGTGGCCACCTACCTATTCCACTAGCTCACAACACAATTTTCTTAATTTACAAGTTTTTTTTATTTGGTAGTTTTTAGGTCCTGAACATTTAGAGTTGTTTGAGGGCACCAAACAACGATTTTTTAGGGATAAAGCTTTTGAACGAGCTATCATGTGCATGAAATTATAATCATATGCCAAATTTATGACCCCGAAAAGTTGATGTTCTAACATACCCCATCGGGGCCCATAAGTCTTTAGTGTTTCATCTCCTAGTGTTAGGGTTTTGGAAGTTTAGGGTTTCTCATTGTTTCTTCATTATAAATTTTCCTCTAAGACTCATTGTAATACAATTTAGGAAGGTTTGTAGACGTCGTATATTTTCTCATGGATAAGATAACATTCTTCGATCTAGTTTTCTTTCATTCTACTTGTATACAACTTTCAAAATTTTCCATTATTTAACTAAAGTCATGTTCCAATGTATCTTTGTTTTTTTAGTTAGTAATATGTATTCATTTATTCTCCTCACTAAATCAGATTAGTGGTATTGAGTGTTTTTATCTTTATCTATTTTTCTGTGCATGTCCTCAATGAGGTTGGGGTATAAGGAGTTGTGACTCAAACTACTTCAACCCTTACAAGACCATCCTCGGTGACCCTGACAACCTCCCATGGTAGAACACGAAAACGACGAGGGAGCAGGAGATCCTATTAAACTATTGTTCAAAGAAGTCCTTTAGCAACAAAGGAATGATATGGCAGATAATTTTTCTAGAATCCTCCAATAGACACTAATAGGTGACATGTCTTCATCATGTGGCCACTTTGGAGATGCTACCCCCTTTAAGGTAAAAGTTAATTTTTATATTCTTGTATTTGAAGGTCAAATAGAAACATATGCTTGAAACAAATGGTTACATATGATAGAAGGGTATCTTTTAGTTCACAATTTTTCCAGTAGAGAAAAGATTACCTTTCCCCCCATGTCAAGGATTGGTGGCAAACTTACTGTGAGAAAAAGGCCACAGAGGAATCCCCACTATTTGCAGTAGCACCCACTTGGGACTCTTTTAGAGATGTTCTTAAGGAACAATATTACATTGTTGGAAGCTATGAAGATCATTACATGAGATAGACCACACTACAACATTAAAGGGGTCAAGTTGTGCCAAAGTTCTCAAATATCTTTCATAATTTTCATATCAATCTAGGTATCAAAGACTCTTAAGTGAAATTAGGTGCTCAAGTACAGTGGTTTTATGCACGGGTACATATAAATAGAAATGGAGTTCCTGTACATCTATCCGCTTGGTGTAGCATACTAATATGTTTCCAAAACTGCGTAGAAATTTAAACAAAAGAAGGAAGTGATACTTTCGATTTGCGAATCACTCACAAAAAAAGCATGACAAGGGAAACCCCAAACCATCTAACAAAGGATAGAGCCATAGTGGACCACCCCAAGACAACCCATCGAAGCCACAAACAAAGAATGGTAATGGGAATACAAAGAAATGCACATGAAACTGGTGCAATTTCCGTAAGAGCCCCACTCATAATACCAATGGATGATGCACAAAGTAATTGTTGGTGGTCGAGCTAAAAGCTTTAGAACCAAATGTAGGTTTCGAATATGAACTAGACCTAGGCAAGGGAAACAAAATCATTGATATGAAACCAAGTGCCATCATTGCCATCACTAAGGTCCAACAAACTGAGCATGAAGATCTAAAGGAAGGTGAACACCTCTTACACTAACAAATGTGTGTGAAAGATGCTCCACTATATTTCATTGTCGATAACAGGAGTCAAAAGAACCTCATATTATTAAAGGTCATTAACCAGTTGGGCCTCTCAGCAATGACACACCCACAACTATACACCATCGGGTGGCTTCAACAAGGGATATATCTCTGTGTCAACCAACAATGCCTCCTGCCCTACAACATCAAGCATTTCGTGGACAAGATATTATTTGATGTTTCTTCCCTTGAAGTTTGTGATGTTATATTAGGACAACTATATTTGTGAAAGGGGCATGGTGTGTATGAGTCTAGACCTCATAGTGTTATTGTAAATTTAGGTAGACTACTATACATTATACCAGAGGTTTCCCTGACTATTGTCATTTCTTCGATCTCTAATAAGAAATGTAGTAAAATCATCTCTCAAATTGGGAAATTTTTCTTCCTCTCTATTCACTCTCGAAGTAATGGGACGATTATGGGCATAGCCATGACCTCCACATTGGAATCCTCCAAGAGGTAGTTAGAAATGAATAATATCATGGAAGAGTATAGATACATATTCTCCTACCCCATACGGGTACTTCATTGTCAAGTCAATCATTCAATCGGCTTGGCCACTGGTATACCTCTACCCATTGGGGCAATTTATTATCACTCTCTTATAGAGAATGAGAAAATCAAGAAACATATTCAAGAACTATTCCAAATAAGGAACAAATAATCGAGTTCCTCACCTTGTGGAAGCCCAATTATACTTGTGTAGAAGAAATATTGGACTTGGTGACTCTCCATTGATTAACATACCCTGAACAAAATCATATTCAGGAACTGATGGTCAATTCCTCAGATTAACGATCTTCTTGACCAACTCAAGGGGGCCAAGTAATTTAGTAATATTGATTTAAAGTCCAACTACCACCAAGTCCCAATAGAACCAACTGATGCATGGGAATCTTCTTTCATGTCCAAGGAGGGTCTTTTTGAATGGTTGGTCATGTCTTTTGGTCTAATAAATTCCCCAACAAATTTCATGAGGATGATGGATGATTTCTTACAACCTTTCACCAACATGTTCGTGGTTGTATATCTAGATGATATGCTCATATTCAACCAGAGTTGGGGATAACACTTGCATCATATTCAATAGGTCCTCTACACTCTCTGGTAGCAAAAAATATGTGCTAACCTAGAGAAGTTATCTTTTTTCTTAGACATGGTACAATAACTGGGCTACATTATTGATGAGCAAGGAATGCATGTGGATCGAGCCAAGATCAAATTCATTTAGGATTTCCTAGCCATGACAACTCCAATAGAGCTTTGTAGCTTCTTAGACCTTGGTAAATTCTACTGAAGGTTCATGCTAGGTTCTCTTGTATTACTTGAACCTTAAGTAAAGTAACCAAGGTTAGAGGTAAAGGATTTTTTTGTTGTTGTCACAATTTAAGGTATTTGATAACCTAAAACATTTCCTTTTCTTCACACTGATCCTCACACTGCTAAACTTGTAGCAACCATTTTAGACCGAGACAGATGTTTCTACCTATTCTATTGGTGCAATACTCATTCATTCATGGAATCTAGTGGCTTATCATAGAGAAACACTCTGTGATACTTCCCAAAGATACCAACCTATGATAAGTGTTGACACACCCATTTGTATAATTTCACAAGCCATTGTGAGTCCGAATTAATTATATCCCTAAGTGAATAAAAGAATAAAAATCTAAACTAAAATATATATAAAAAATAAAAAAATAATGGCAGGCGGGGACCTCCTTTTCTGGAGACATAAGGTGAACATATACTCTCAGGTCTATTCTATGCATTGTTCCTATCCTTACAAGATCGCCCTTAAGCTTCAGTTTCACTCTACAATGATGATTACCATATTCTATTGTTGGGTTCAATGTTTCCATTGTAACCATAATATCAAAATGCTCCCAGTTATGTTTCATAATAGATAGATACATGCTTTATTTATCTATGCACAGAAATAATATTGAAGCATTTGAATTCTTAAGAATAAATCCTCAACTCTGGAGTCAAAACATTAAAAAAAGGGAGGTTCCAACCCTTTTAACTTCTATTTATAGGTTTCAATGGAAATACAACAGGCTCATTATATAAGCTTTATGAGGGGAGTAACTTAATGTAATTATGTCGAGATTATAATATGATGAAGAGAATATGTATTTCATTATACAAGGGTATAATACATGATCACAACCATAAGTAACTCTAGATTCAAATGATTATGGCAACATAAGTACTAGCATTTGTACTGAGAGGCGCAAAGTAATGTTGATAGGACATGTAGACCCTGAGTTCATTCTTGTTTGAGTCAAATAGAGATTATTAGGAAGTGACAAGTGGTAGAGGAGGAGTGGTATCAGAGGTATGGATATCAGAACTTTTAAAATGAGACCAGACGAAATAATTGTGATATTCAGTAGGTCTGAATAGTGAATTTTAGGTTATAAAGTGGATATGCCTATTCATAAAGTGGTTTTAGTTTATTAATCGGATAATTATTCAATACCAAAACTCCGATACATATAACATTGGCCCTTTATAATAATAAACATATTATATAACCAAAGTCCGAAAATTTTAAAGTGGATGTAGTTTATCAGAAGTACAAGATCTTCTAGAATCAACCCCCTGGATTATCCCTGTAATCAGAATAAAACAGAGCAGTGAGTGTTTGATTATAATTCACACAAATCTTAACAAATAATAGAGAAAACCATAAAAACAGCTTGAAACTATTAGTTAATATCCTTACATACTTTATAACAGTGATCAAACCATAGTGTCACAAATGGAAAACATATATAGGTATCAAAGGCTTTAACATGATACACTTCACAAATTTATGATATTGCAAAGTTTTGACACAAAAGACGCGAAATCAGATTAACACATTATAAAAAAACTAACCGCATCTGCATATCATATCAGTGATCGACGATTACCAAAGGTGACATTATATGAAATTTTCCATATGAGTAGATGCAATATCATGATGAATTCATTTTAGTAACGATATTGGGGTCATCACCAAATCGACGATCGACAATTTTAAGTTTTGACATACAAGAAAAGTATTGACTATAGCAAGAGAAAGCCTCATTACACAGAGAGTCAGATTTGCGTGCAAAACCCCAACTGTTGAATGTGAGTTTCACTATGGCAGAAAAACCCCAACAGTTGGATCTGATTGGTGTGGTGGCGGTAGAACTCCAACTGCTATATCTAAAGTGTACTGCACCGGTATAACCCCAACTGTTGGATCTGATCTAGAAGATAATATAATGGGTGATCTTCAGAGAGTAGAGGGAACTATGGTCATAAAGGAGTGTGAGGTGCTAGAGATCGTAATATACATAAGGGTCCAACAATAGTAGTTGACCCAATTTTTTAGGGCGCTAACTAAGGAGGATCAACCATACCCTTAGTCATACTACTCGACTACCCTATCATATGCGCGAGTAATATCCTGGAGTGTTCTTCTCAATGTACTGTATCACAAAGACAGCCAATGAATTATCTAAGGTGAGGTTTCAAGTGATCCTAGGGTGCTTCTGACATACCCAAAGGGTACACTGAGTGTAGTCCATGTGTAGTTCTGTCTAATGTGCTACTACTCGAAGGAGTACCCACTGGCGTTACAAGGGAGCCCAACAAGCATGACCACCTCTTGTATTTCTTGTGTAAATACCTCCCCAAATCCACAAGCTTATGTGCTCAACAACAAATCTCGTGGATTAAAGACGCCAGAACACGTCTCTAGCCTAAAAACAATTATGCAAAAATTGGAGGTACAATCGGCCCTCAAAAGTGCTTTGATGCCACTTGTTATGCTCTTGACCTGTGAGAAATTCCAGAATACCAGATATGTGAAGAAATACAACCCATAACACAGATTAAAATGAGAAAAAATAGCAAGTATTTTATTATCATAGATAGTTGCAATGTTTACTTGCCTCTTCAAGGGGGAAACCTCCAACAGAGCATAGATTGATTACAAATAAGACTCAATGATATTTCCCTTCTAACTATAACTATTTATAGCTAAATGACCTCCAACAACCTAATGACTAGTGGTCCTTATCATAACATGGGTTAACCACTTTATTTATTAATTATGACATGTTTGCAACTAATTGTGGTCCCTTTCTTAAATGCAGATCAACCACTTACAATTATTAATATAGTCTTTATTGACTCTTTAACTAACTATGACTATGACTCAGACCCATTGGGTTTATTACATAAATAAAGGGGTTAGGGTTGGACCCTAACACTTCTCCACAACCCCAACATGTCAATGAACTTCTATTCTTCCCAACCTTATTATGTTTCTCTTTGGTCTTGTCAGTGTGACACACTTTCATATATCCATAGGTTGGTCCATGTTGCAACAAACCTTGCATGTAGGACATGTTTTGTAGAAACATTGTTTTTAGTTTTACCTGTTCTTCTTATTTTCTAATGAGACTTTCATTCTCTACTTTTCAACCCATTAAACCATCTCTCAAACTCTTGAGGGTTTTTACTCCATTCGGGGAAATTTCCTCTTCTTATCCATGATTTTTTTGGTATGTACCATGCTACACCACACTACTACCCATTCCTCTATTTCTTTTTAAAATTTATATTCTGTTATGTGTTATCACATACACGCGATTGTTAGTTATATTAAGGATAATCATATACACTTGTTACCTTGTCATGTTAGCACTAAGCATGCTGATATGAAGTATGTTAATTTGATGTTATTAAAAATTTACCCATGTCAGTACATAAATAAGAAGTCATTTTAGAATTATAATAAGGGTAATGACAATATTAATTGTAAATCTAAAGAAAATTAACATATGCATTGATTAAACTATCATGTTAAATTTTCGTGTGAGCCTCTTCATGCTTAGTGTTGAATCTATGCTCTGATACCACTCTATAACACTCCTTGCCACCCCCTATACTATATCAAGCTACAAGAGGTGTTACTAGTTCATTTGACGTGACCTTTAATGTATGTTATGAAGACAAAGTTACAAAATCCTCCTTTTCCAATTTTTCCAAAATTAGAAACAAACATGACCATCACGTTCAACTCATCAAAAGATTTACAACAATATAAATTTGATCGCTATCTAACTCCCATATTGAAAGTTATGCATTTATGGAGTTTGGCCGATCATATAGGTCCAAATAAGTATTTAGTTACCATGTGGCACCAAGCTATCCCATCTGGTGCTACCACATCAACATAGAATGGGTCCACTTCACTAGGTAATTCCATGTGACATCCATGTGTGGATCCACATGGAACTTTTATGTTGAAAAGTGTGCAACAAGAAATGCTTGTTGAGAGTGCAACAAGATGATGGAGCTTAGTGAAAAGAGTCGCCTTCACTAAGTGGGCCCGCAGGCTATTTTTGGCGCAAGTCTATTTTTAGACTATGTCTATTTTTAGACATATGGATCATGTCTATAGATTGCAGGTTGCTCTTTATGGATGATTGGTCAAGTTGGGAAAAATAGATGGACTTCTATTTTTTGATCAAAGTGTGAGTGATCACAGTGTGAGTGATCAAAGTCTATTTTTAGACTGGCTGTCAAAAATAGAAAAGTCAAATATTATTGTCTCATAATAATATTTGGACTATAAACTTGATCTTATTCTCTTGGAGCACTTCAGTTTGAGCTACAGAGGTGGCACATGCAGCTGTCAGAAGGAAATACGTTTTTCTTATGAGTCAGTTGAGTTGTTGCATGCATGACTTCAGTTAGAACTCAAGTGAGTTGAGTTTAGTGGACTGGAGGTGCAGTTGATGGAGTTGTGTTCAGTTTAGCTTTGTTAAACTAGTTGTATTTAGTCTAACTGATCAATAGACTAGAGATGAGTTGGGTGAATTAGTTATTAATTAATTCACAAGTTATTAACTCATAATGCAACTATAGAATACATCAGTTAACTCAGTTGCATGTCAGTGCACGTTCAGTTCAACAGGGACATGTGGTAGAGAATCAGATTGCTATCAGTTGTGACTATAGTTGTGCACTAGATCTTGCACAATCAAGGGATTGAGTATGCCAATGAGTTTTCTCACGTATTTTCCCAGTATTGTAGCCTTTGCTCACGTCCAACAAAGTGTGAGTGACTATTTTGAGGTGAAATACGAGTTTGGTGAGCCATTCTCATCAGTTCTTGAGCAGGTATTGAGCTGTGGAGGCATGCAAGCAGCGGGGGAGATTTGGAGATCAGATCTGAGCTGTATTGTGTGTAACAGGTGGAGCTGGTACTGGATTGCTTGTGATAAGAATTGTACTTTGTAATTTTACATGTTCTCAATCATTAATATACAAATACTGTGGGGTTTTTAGCGAGATGCTTTCCCCGGGATACATACTGTGTTTATGAGTTTGATTGATGCTTCTATGTGTGCCTGTGAATGTTTCTGCTTCTGTAAATTGATGATCAACGTAGAGGAGATTATGTATTATACATGTTCCGCTTATAATTGTATGATCAAGATAATCTCTGTGAATATGTGTTAAATTATTCAAAATTTCTACATGGTATCGGAGCTGCTTGATTTGTAGAAGAGATTTTTACAGGATATCAAGCGAGGATTGATCATCAGATATACTATTCAGGAAGTGTTTACATTCTATTTCTTCAGGCAGAGTCTGTAATCGGGCCAGGTAATCTCTGGATTCATCCTTCCTTTGGAAGGTGAGATATCCGGTGAATGCCCATACAGTCAATCTCTATACGAGAAATATTGTGTTCTCACGAATTCTAGATCAGAAGCGGTTGAGTTTTGAGCTGGTGGAATTCGAATTTAATTCTAAAGCAAGAGATAAAACTCAGAAACATTCAGTGTGAGAATGGAGACAGTATGCCCCAGTATCTCACGAAGTTCACCCAATGCCGGGATGAACTGGGAAGTGTGGGGGTGACTGTTGGATGAGGATGGTGAGTCTAGCACTCCTTGACCTTCCTAAGAGTTAGCATGGATACCAGGACTCGGTTAATGGAAGGGAGAAACTGCCAAATTGGGAACGACTATGGTCGGATTTGTGCAAGAGGAGATTAGACGGAGCACCAGAGACGGTTCTTCATCCATGCAGGATGAGGAGAACTGTGCCTTAGCGAGTAAGGCAAAGAAGGGGAAGGAGAAGGCTTCTCTTTCCGAATCCAGTTCTTCCAGTGGTGGGAAGAAGGTTGACAAATCGAAAGTGCGATTCTTTCGTTGTCATGAGATTGGTTCACGGGTCAAGAACCTGTATTCTCTTGAGGTTCAAGATGCATGCAAAGCCTTGAGCAGCGAGGCAACTAATGGAGACTTGGTGGTTGAGAGGGAGGGTATATTACCTCTCAACATGCAGAGCCAGAAGAAGTCTCAGACGGTTGTGGAGGAGCCACAACAGGGGAAGCTGAAAGGAGATAGAGTAGAGACATCTACTCATCCAGAGACCTCCAGTAGGGGGAAACTTCGAGCCAGATGGGCTGAAGGATCGCATGCAGGCATACCTCCAGGTAGGAGGTGGGGTGATGTGGATTGATTGTCCTAAGGAGGAGGGGCAGGATCCTTGAGGTACCCAACCTCTTGGATGAGACCTTGCTACGGGAGCCCCGATGTGTAGTAGTAGGAACTGACTGATTGGGTAGAGACAGATGCGGATGAAGTGTCAGAGAGAGCGACAGTGCAGGGAATCCCAGGACAGCGCATAGCTAGCAGGCTGTAGCAATGCGAGAGGCACAAGTGTTTTGCACAGTGCTAAGTGGCACAGAGAGGTGTGCAATGGTGCGAGATGCATGGAGATGTTGCAGTAGCGCAGATGTCAGAGAGGGAGCACTTGTCAGCAGCAGGTAGAGCTTCAGCATCATAGGGTGTTTCTATCCCAACAGGGAGGTCAGTTAGGAGGTGCAGTGCAGATGCAATGCTGGGAGATAGAACCAGCAGCAGCACGGATGCAGTCAGAGATCAAAGTGACAGAGGCTAGAGCAGTCAGATACTGAAGAGCACAGAGATGTAGAGTTTCAGTCGACAGAGGCAATAGCAGTCAGAGACTTTGATGACAGAGCAAGTGGACGGCTAGATCTGTTGCATGGAGAACATTCCAGAGTTACAGGATCGGGTTTGAGAGGAAGCCTTTCTTGTTAAGAGGGAGTGTTGAAAAGTGTGCAACAAGAAATGCTTGTTGAGAGTGCAACAAGATGATGGAGCTTAGTGAAAAGAGTCACCTTCACTAAGTGGGCCCGCAGGCTATTTTTGGCGCAAGTCTATTTTTAGACTATGTCTATTTTTAGACATATGGATCATGTCTATGGATTGCAGGTTGCTCTTTATGGATGATTGGTCAAGTTGGGAAAAATAGATGGACTTCTATTTTTTGATCAAAGTGTGAGTGATCAAAGTGTGAGTGATCAAAGTCTATTTTTAGATTGGCTGTCAAAAATAGAAAAGTCAAATATTATTGTCTCATAATAATATTTGGACTATAAACTTGATCTTATTCTCTTGGAGCACTTCAGTTTGACTACAGAGGTGGCACATGCAGCTGTCAGAAGGAAATATGCTTTTCTTATGAGTCAGTTGAGTTGTTGCATGCATGACTTCAGTTAGAACTCAAGTGAGTTGAGTTTAGTGGACTGGAGGTGCAGTTGATGGAGTTGTGTTCAGTTTAGCTTTGTTAAACTAGTTGTATTTAGTCTAACTGATCAATAGACTAGAGATGAGTTGGGTGAATTAGTTATTAATTAATCCACAAGTTATTAACTCATAATGCAACTATAGAATACATCAGTTAACTCAGTTGCATGTCAGTGCATGTTCAGTTCAACAGGGACATGTGGTAGAGAATCAGATTGCTATCAGTTGTGACTATAGTTGTGCACCAGATCTTGCACAATCAAGGGATTGAGTATGCCAATGAGTTTTCTCACGTATTTTCCCAGTATTGTAGCCTTTGCTCATGTCCAACAAAGTGCGAGTGACTATTTTGAGGTGAAATACGAGTTTGGTGAGCCATTCTCATCAGTTCTTGAGCAGGTATTGAGCTGTGGAGGCAGGCAAGCAGCGGGGGAGATTTGGAGATCAGATCTGAGCTATATTGTGTGTAACAGGTACTAGATTGCTTGTGATAAGCATTGTACTTTGTAATGTTACATGTTCTCAATCATTAATATACAAATAGTGTGGGGTTTTTAGCGAGATGCTTTCCCCGGGATACATACTGTGTTTATGAGTTTGATTGATGCTTCTATGTGTGCCTGTGAATGTTTCTTCTTCTGTAAATTGATGATCAATGTAGAGGAGATTATGTATTATACATGTTCCACTTATAATTGTATGATCAGGATAATCTTTGTGAATATGTGTTAAATTATTCAAAATTTCTACATGTTATGATAACAAGAATGGGTCTATGTCACCATTTCATTCCAGCATAGATTATGTGTTTCACCAGATAGGTCCTCGTGGCATTGCCAAGTCAACTAAGGTGTGGAGCCCCACCATGTCTTCCCACTTTGTTGTTTTCCAATACTTTCCTATTATGTCTAGTGAGTGGTCCATCTAGGTTAACGATATTTTGATGTCTCTTACCACTCCCAGACCCCCGAATCTATGGATCCAACTCATGAGTAAAGACTATCTGACATTGTAGTTACTTGGGCATCCATAGGGGTGTGCACTCTTTTCCACCCATGGATCCTTGGATCCACTCCTGGTTGAATGTGATATGGTCCCCAACCACATCTGTGCCTTCCCATAGTCATGCATATCTTAATACCCTTCACTTCAGGATCTCAGATGCAAGAACCTCAGTAAGGGTAAATATATCCTTGCAATGATATGACCTCCACACAAGAGGGTTGAACCTTGGCACAACTAGAACCTATATACATAGATCCAATTTGGTATGAAAATGGGAGATCCATTCCCATGGTGATTTGGCATCCATATAGGAGTGCCAATCCTTGGCACTGTCAGATGCCTGAATCACCATATTTCTACAACAACTTTGAAGAATAAGGGAAAATGAGGGTAATTTGGGGAAATTTCTAAAGGCAAATGTCATTACATGAAAACCAAATTTATGAAGGTGAAGGCTAATTTCTAAACACATGTTCTTAACCTCATTGAGCCCTTTATAAATATGATAAAGGGGCACCAACAAGGCTTAAAATTACACCAGATTTAGAATAAGAGAAATGCATGGCTCCTGAGGCTAAATCATCCAACTTCAACACTATATAAGATGAAATATGGAACTTAGTCCAAGGTAGTCCAATACAAGTTTGTGTTACCATTCATAAGTGTTATAAATCATGTTTTCAAATAGTGAATCTCAGGAAGACACAATTGATAACAATTCTCTGTTACAACAATATATAAGTGTGCATAAATATATAGGATAATCACATCATTCATAAACTGTGTGTTTTTCAACTCTAACAGGATACTCATTTAACACACAACATATAAATTAAACCCATCACATGTAATATGACATAAAATCATGGGCTTCAAAGTGAGCTGCTAAATTTATAAGCATATAAGATAGTTGAGAACCTTTAAAATAATATGTTAACTGGGTGAAATTTATACAATTATTCACAATCGTGTAGGTAATCCTAGAATTTAAGAAGATGGAAACAATCAAACAGTTCAAGAAATTCAATATCACCATAGATATATATTTATTTAAGACAACTTGTTAACCATGAATATGTATTGATTTCTAGCAACCTTTCATGAGTAATACAAAATGATGCATTGGAAAAACATAAAAAACTTTATCATAATACATCATCAAGTATACATAAACCATTATCCTTATTTTATTGATTTATATCAGATAGCAACTGAAGGAGGGACTTCCATGCTCCACCCAACCATAGGTAGCTACACTTAAATCTTTCTTCTAGTTAAACAACACCAAGACAAATCTGGAGTTTGAAGGGATGCTTGTAGTGGGTAAATTTGAACCAATGGCTTAGTCAAATAGTTAGGAGGTGAATTCCATTGTCCATGTGGTTCATAAACTACTCTTTGGTAGTGAGCACCAAAGTGACTCAATTACTTTATAAGTTTTCAAATCACGAGGGTTCACCTAAGGTAGGATAAATCACATAGTTCCAAATAATTAAATCCACTATGTAGGTAACTCATCAGTCATTTATCAAACATTTAGTGGTTCATCGACAACAACAAGAACTAAGTTGTTCATCAACAAAATAGAAATCATCTCTTCTTCAGTTTTACACTGGCCACATGGGATTGGATAAGGAGTTTAGTGGTCTTAAACATAGCCACAGGGATTAAGGACCAAGGTCATAAACTAAATTCCTAAGTTCATTTCTAACTCTCCTCAATAATCCATGTTATTCTTTGTAGCTCCACACTCACCAAAATAAGTCATGAAGCCATATGTACTCCAGGATAATTAGAGTGCCTATGCACCTTAATGTGTGTGTGTGTGAGAGAGAGAGAGAGAGATACTTCCAACTCATAAACAACAATTAGTATAAAGACAAATATTAGAAATCAAAGAGAGTATGAGCTTGCCATATGCAAAAATAGATACTTGAAAAAGCCAACACCTTTCATACGACGAACACTCAAAGTTCAATAATGAATTTTTTACCAAATAAAGTCCAACTAAAACCAATATGAAGCCTCCAACAAGAAACTACCAGAGAGAACCCCTATTACTCTTTTGAAATGTGTGCATATATATTATTCTCTACATCCATTCATGTGTTAGAGAGAACTTTTCTTATCTTTTCCAAGTTTTCCCAAGGATGTATCTTTCCTTTTCAATGCATTTTCTCATAGGGAACCACTCGAATCATACTCTATTTTTTAATATCACCATTCCTAGATGTCTCCTCAATTTTCAAGGGGAAAAGGTAATGATAAGCGCTTGTCCTTCCATCACCCCATTCAAATATCTTAAATGACTTTCAGTCATGAGGAAAACCAAATTCGCCCTAAATCACATCACAATGAAATTTATCAGGTAATGGCTTCCCAAGTTTGTAAGCAAATTTGACATTAAATTTGGCTAACAAGCAACTTCCCTCACACAAAGGACGCATAAGGTTGTCTCTTCTTAAGTTTTTTAAATTAATTTTAGATAATAAATTTAAATTCTTAATCACCAATCAACTAGTCATGGTTTTTCCCCATGTTGATATTTTCATCACAATTAACATTGCAAAAGCTAGGGTTAGAATAGGGGATGTTACAATAATAATTTCACTCAACCACTCTAGATAACCCCAATTGACTATTTATTGTAATTATAAACACTAAACACTTTAAATTAAATTAGAAATAAGTATTCAATGTTTTAAATTTTATTCTTTTACTCAAACTAGGATATTTCGTGAATATATAAAAGATGTAGTCAAAGCACACATGGAGTATAGAGGAAGGATCTTCATTAACAAAACTGCATGGATATAAGTACCCATCAAAAGAAATATTGCATGAGTGTAGATACCCTTCCAAAAAACAAAAGGAAAAAAAATTCTAAATGCCATACACGTCCCAAGCTACCAAAACATATAGTAGAGGCTTTAAACATAATTAATAACAAGTTCATAGATAAAAATATTTTGTGTAAACAAAGACATGTTACTTTAAATCAGAAGGAAGAGGAACTAAGAAATCCTGAAGGAATGTAGAGGACTATCTAAGGAACTAAACTGGGATAATAGAGGGAGGAGGTCCAAATATGTGTTCACGTGATAGAGTTTACTAGACCGAGGGGTTCATTTCTAAAATCAACAAGCTTAAGAATTGTAGCCTCCAATACATCTACTCTCCTTTTTCAAGTGAATATGGGAAGACAACTAGAATTCATTTCCATCACCTCGCAAACCTATTATCACATCCAGGGTCTTGAGCTTCTGGTTAGATCCCTAGATTTTAGTTTGTAATTTTGACAAAAGTTCACCATGCTACTCGAGTGTCAAATGAGTGTTCCTAAGTCATTATAATCCATAGCCTTGAACAACTAGGCTTGCCAAGACAAAGCTAAAAACAAAAGAGAAAACACCACCAGATGTTAAGTGTGAGCTAGAGCTAACATTGTATCTTGCACTTCCTTACTTAGGTAAGGAAATGGAGATCCATCAAGCTACCTTAATCTCAGGTTCAGCTTAATATATAATATCTGATAATTCCCACCTATATTACATGTGAAATCACTAGAGTGCTTATTTCTCGTAATGAAGTAGGGGAATGCCATGAGTGTAAAAAGAGTCGATATGTGACATGAGCTGAAAAATTCATTTGAATGTGAAATACCCTTCATCCTCTCGATGCTACCATCGAGGTTGACACTTGGTGCTTGGTTGATATTATGGGATTGGATGAATGGCACTTTGCTCATTAAAATTAAAGGTATCTTTGTCGCTAAGGTGGATCACCAAGTTTACTTGGGAGTCTCTCGCTTTATTATTAGTCTGTTGTATTTGAAACTAATCTATGTACCATTCCATTGTGATGATCAAATATCCAATTCTTGAGACGAGGGATTCCATTCAAACATCCTTCCCATTTATATCTTGTTGCAATTGATGAATGATAATCAATGTGTTCAAAGACAATGAGATGTTGAGGGTGAAGTGAGATATGACAATGCCTTGAAAAGGAGAAAAGGTTTATGCTAGATTGTTTGTCATGACCCATAAATTTCACGAGAACTTGCTTTTTAGAGTTCCTCTGGGGTGAAATACCCACATCCTCTCCCCCTCCTGACACCTGCCTACCCTTAAATATTTAAAATATTAACCTTTTTCACATTAAGATAGATGAGAATTGAATTATAAGAATAGATTTAATAATATATCTCAAAACCATTACATCAAAACTCATCATGTCACTTCTACAAATTGAAGCTATATGGAAAGGCTCGAAGACATTCCTCCCAACTACCCACAATAAACGCAATTGACAAAAAATAAATTATATTTATATAAATAAATATAATGAAAAGGTTGCTTTGAACAATATATCCCTTTATATATGATCAAGTGGCTTTAAAGTGGGGATGTCCTTAGTGAGCAGGTTTTGTATTGACTTGTAATAGGTTATTTGTAAGGTACAAATAAGTGCATTATAGAGGGCCTTTGATATTTTTTTGATGATTGCTTAACCTCTACCAGAAATATCTTATTTACCTTGAGTACACAAACCTTGTCAAACATATTTATGGAGATAAGTTGAATATGTTCCCACAAAAAATACAAATATTGAAGATAGAGTTGCTTTACTTAGTAAAGTTATGTGTTTCTTCAGTTAATGACCATTTTGTATAAGTATTAAATAATTTCCATTAAATCCTTATTAATATTAAATAAATTAATGCAATTTTTTTTAATACACTTGAATCTATTGGGAGAAATACACCCAACCTTAGTATCCAAAGAACAAATACTTTCACCATCAATAATATATATATTAAAATAATTTAAAACAATCTTGTTTTATATTTATATATATATATATATATATATATATATATATATATATATTATATATATATATCTATATATATATATATATATATATATATATATTGACTTGATAATTAACCAATTTATTATTAGTAATTTGAGTTGTCTTTAGTATGACTTCTTGGAAGTTTTTTCCAGTGGATTTTTCTGATCTAATTTATTTAAAATCTTGCAGGAATTCATTGAAATCATACGGTTTGAATGGTAACCTCTCCATAATAGAAGTGTCGTTGGGATACAGTGAAAAAAACTAATTTAAATAACACAAATCAAGATTTCACCACAAAACTCCAAAAATTCACACTAAAAACAACTCAATAATTTACATCTCTATATCTATATATTCTAATTGTAAATTAACCACATTTATTATTAAAATAATTAAAATATTTTTTTAACAAATATTCATTTTATTTATCCTATAAATAATAGAAGTATTTATGTTAAACTATTTATAATTAAAGATGACGCCATTAATATTTCACAAATAATTATTGTATTTTTTTTAATGGTAACACTACATTATGTTCAGGCTCAACAATAACGTGAGAACTTGTTACCAGTTAATGTTTATAATAAAAGTAATAGTATAAATATTTCCCAAAAAAACTTATAAAATATTTAATATTGAATATCTAAAAAAATATTGAAAAATAGAGGATGATTAATTAATTATAAATAAATGGATTATTATATCTGGTTACAATGAAAAATATATATAAAAAATTATATTTTATCATTGCTGTAATATAGTTAAAAAAGAAATAGTTATAAATTGATTATACAATTTTATTAAAATTGCGATTTTTTATTGTTTAAAATATATTATTGAATTTATAAATAGATTCAAGTCTTTAAAAAAATTTGAGATATTTCAATTTTTTATCAAAAAAATTTAAATTTATAATTTAAAAAATGTAAAATTGACCATAAAAAATGTTAGAAAACTTCCAATTCTTATATTTATTAGATTACCTTTTTATAATAAAAATATTATTATAATATTATATTAAAAAAATAGTATATATATAAATAATAATAATAATAATAATAATAATAATATTATATTATAGAATAGTAATAAAAAAAAACTATTATAATATATTAATATAATAATATTAAAAATCGAAAATAAAAATTTTGCCCTCTACATAACTTTCCATAAAATAATTTAGGGAAACAAATCCTTTGACTTATTAGAAAAATCACCCACACCTAAAATCAAATGTGGTAGTCTAACAATTGGAGGAATTGCCAGGAAAGTTATGGAAATTCTGGTCATATTTAGAGAAAATTTGACAAGGAATTTTCTAAATCTAAGTTATAGTTGTTAAACTTCAAAATTTTAGGTGTCCTAGACTTTTTTAATGGTGCTGAATCATTTCCACCATCAAAATACAAACACTACATCTACAAAATTTATTGAAATTTTTTTGCCGAATTCCAACCACTTTTGATCATCCAAACAATTCCTTCCCTCTGCAAACCATTAAAATAACCTTAATTGAAGCCAGAAACCGCTGAGTTAGCCTGTCGTGTGTTTTTTTTTTAACGAAAGCCATGGAATGATGAGTTCCTCCCTTTATAAAAATAAATAAAAAAATAAAAATAAAATCATCTCAATAAATAAAATAATTGTTTAAATTCTTACATATATATTGTTTGGCCCACGCTATTTATAAGTAAAAAAACTGTTTTAATTTCCAACCACTATGGTTTATCTAGGTAGATTTTATTTCATCGATGAGATTGCATTGAGACGGTTGTGAGACACGTGTTAAAATATTACCAATTAAGATCTGGTCAACTATAATCTTAGCATGACCATTGGAAATCAAAACTCAGCCTGGCTCTTCAAATATCTCACCTCCAACAAATTCCATTCATCGCTCTAATAATATTCCCAGTCCTCTCTGTTGTCAATGTTGGATCTCTAAAATTTTTCATTTCTTACAATAAATTTGAACGATACGCCACTGGATCTACGCGCTCTGTTTCTTAACCGCGCTGCTTATGATCGTTGTCCGCCTAGATTCTCTGTATTCTGAGAGAGGATAATAAGGGCGAGGGTGGTCAGCCGCAGATTTAAGCATTAATTGTTTATATAAATGGAAGACAAAAAACGTTTCTGCATGGCTAAGAAAACAACGGGATCTCGTTATCAATGGATGGAAAAGGTTCCGCCGCCGCTGGTTTCCGTCAAAAGACAGACATCTGGTAGAAGATTGGAGACTATTGCAGAGGAAACGGCACTTGAGACGGACAGAACATTGACGGAAGTGCTTCGATCTATTATCAAGAATTTGTGGAACGTTTTGGTTACTGATTTCGGACAAATGGTTCGCCCCTAAATCTCTATCTTTTCAGTACCATTTCTTTTGGTTGAATTCTTTTAAAACTACGATGGAGAATGTGAGATTAGATGATAGCATAACATCCTTTTTCTATCAGTTTAAATCAAGTTTTTTAAATAAATAAAAAAATGGTCAACCCGGAGCACTCTTTGGAGGGTTTATTTTTAAGTAATTTTATATAACCCTCAAACCTTCTTAAGGTGACATTACTGAACATTCCTTCAAAATGTTAAAATAACTAGGAAAATGTTTCCTGAACATATACACTTGATATGTACCATATTCCATTTTCGTTATAATCTGTAACATATATTCGCCCCAGTGATGTGTGGTTTAACTGGTGGTTTAACAGTAAGTCGGTTTTTCAAGAGACAGTGGTTCAAATTTTATTGAGTATAGTATCTTGCTATGGTGTGGCTTAAGGATTAAATTCCCCTTATTTATATATTGACCTGCAAGTTATTGGATGTATTCTTGATGTTATAATGGCAGCTACTACAATTAATTCTGCGTCTTCTAAGATTAAGTAGAGCAATTACCAATTCATCACCTGGTTAAAAAAACATATATTCAGCCCCACAACTTCAAAACCCACCATAAACCCACCATATAGAATATAATTTTAGTATTCACCACATATCAATTTGGTGTATGTTTTTAATGTACGCTTCTGAGATAGTTTTAGGGTTCACCATAGATCGTTCAATGTATGCTGAGATAATATCCAGACAATGCCGCAGAGAGTTGGGTTCATCGCAGATCAATTTGCTGTGTGGTCAACTGGGTTCACGGCAAATCCTTTTAGCGCATGCTTAATGTATATTACAGAGATAATTTTAAGGTTAACCCAAGATACGTTCATTGTATCATTCAATGTAATCCGTATAATGCCAGCAGAGTTGGTTGCATCGCGGATCAGAGTTAATACAACATACCCTGAGCCAGGGTTCTTTGGGCTGCGTCAGGGAGAGGTTTTTCCGTCTGTCGCTGCGGGTAAACAAGTTTATGAAGGCATGCCGTTAAGCTGCCGCTGCGATTCTTATATTTTTATAAGTTGTGTTTTTCCTTCGGCTGCGGGTAAACAAGTTTATGAAGGCATGCCGTTAAGAGTTGCGGTTGCGGTTCTTATATTTTTATAAGTTGCGTTTTTCTTTTTGCGGTTTTCAGATCTCCGTCATTTTTTTTTTTTTTGAAGACTACGTTTAGCGTTCTCCATAATGATCACCGATCTCAAATCTGTGAAAATAGATCTGTGAGCAAGTTTTTTTTTGACGTGGGCATCCCGGATCGAATGATTCATGAAGCGAAAGTCGGTGATTTATTTTTCCCGCTGGGTTCTAGATCCAATTTTCTGCCGTTAGATCTAGATCTAGATCTAATCTTCTTTGCGGCTCGGTTCTAGATCTAATCCTCTGCGGCTAGATCTAGATCTAATCTTCTGCCTTATTTCTCTGCGACTGGGTCTCGACTTTCTATGGGCAAATATGGCTCCCAGCTTTGCGAAAATAGTTGTTGGCTCAGTTCCGTCTGCTTCTAGAGAGCAAGCTCCTACGCATATCGTCAGTGAAGCCCCAGCTCCCACTGTCCAGGTGGTCCAGGCCTCACTCGATGAGGCTTTGAAGTTTTTCGAAAGTGCCATAATCTGTCGGTTCAATGGTTTTTGGCCGCCGCTGACAACTCTCCACAATTGGATCTCGGAGGTATGGAAGCCTGTCATTTCTGATGAAATTAATATCTACCCCTGTGCTAGGGGTTTCTTTATAGTAGATTTTGAAAATCCTAAAAATAGACAATGTATTCTAGATTCCGGCCCTTGGTTTTGGGAAAACTCAGGCCTATTCATGAAGCCATGGAACCCATCATTCGATCCCTCAACCGCAGTCATAACTTCAGCACCAGTTTGGGTGAGATTGCCAAGCCTACCCTTGCATCTTTGGAATCTCTCCTCGCTAAAAGCCATTGGAAATGCAATTGAGAAATTTCACTGCAAGTGCTCAGAAACAGAGGAATATGCCAGAACCACCTATGCACGCATCTGTGTGGAAATGGACTTCAGCGTCGAATTCCCAGCTGAAATAAATCTAACAAGTAAAGACTATGTGTGGAACCAGAAACTCGATTATGAAAGTGTCCTCTTTAGATGTCGATCCTGCTTTGAGACGGGCCATCTAGCCAAAAATTGCCCAAAAGCCTCCCAAAAAAATTAGATCTACATGGTGGGAAGGAGCACAAAAAGAACACTACACTGTCATCAAAGAAGAATACTCTACAGAAAACCCTGAATCACAAGAAAGAAACAACTCTCAAGACAAGCAGGGAGAAAGCCTTGCCCAGCAGCAAAAAAGTGAACTCGACAACCCCTCAAGCATCAACAGTTATGAGGATTTGGATACCACACAAAATAAATCGTCATTTAATAGCAAAGCAGATCTCCTAGACCAAACTTCTTCTCCGTCTATCTTCAAGAGGATGAACACAATAGATCGCGAAGCTAAGACACCAATGTCCCAAGAACCAGAAGAGATGAAGGAGATGCAAGAAACAGGGAGTTGGAAGACCGTAGAGAAAAAAAAGAAAGCTACAGCATCAATCTCGCCAAGAAAGACAAGGAGCCAAACAATTAAAAACTAAGAAAATTATAGGTCCGATAGACCAATTTGGTCTCAGTGGATGTTAACCACTATCATCATCATCATCATCATATAAAATTTGTCGTAAAGGAAAAATTAATTAGTATTCCATCTATAGGAAAAAAAATATATATGCTTAGATGCATACATATGCTTAGATGCTTTCCTACATTCATGTGGCATATTTCTCATAGATTTTTAGCCAGAAAGGCTTTTACAATATTCAACAAAATATGTACCATAGCACTATGTTGTAGGAAAATAATGTCCAAAATTGTAGAGGATATCACTTGTAGCTAGAAAATGAGCTCCAAGTTTCACCTATGTCTATTTATCCTTCTCACCCCTTCTTATTGCCTTTAATTTACTTGTCTTGTGAGGGATCATAAGTGCAAGAGGATATATATATATATATATATATAGAGAGAGAGAGAGAGAGAGAGGGTTACCATGTCTAAAAATTACATATATAAATCCCACATATAGAGTTCATAATACATCCATGAAAATATGGAGAAAATACTGCCACATATGTCAAAAGATGCCATAAAAAGGAAATATTAATCATGATCATGGGCATAACTAGGAAAGGTTGAGCAAACATTCATTATATTCTTGGATTTTTCATTGACCTTTTTCCTCTTCCAATCCACTTTTTGAAAGTTGGTCAACTTCTTGATTTTCTTCCTTGTAGACATGAGCAAAGGTGATCTCAATGTGTTAAAATTGGAAACTAGGGCCAAATTCCATGTGGATCACCTTATTTATGGCTTCTGATATTTTTCCTAGATTCCTCTCATCGAGAGGTGTAGGATTGATCTAAAAATCACCCGATTCCGATAAGTATGTATGGAGATATGAATTTATTTGAATTATGGACAAATTGTCAAGGTCGCCGAACAAACTTATGTAGGCTCAGAAGCCCAATAGTCATGTCCATTCAACCTCAACGTTTGCATATAAATACAAGGAGCATTCTTCTCATTTGGACAATTCAATTCATTCATATTCTCTCTCTCTCTGTCCTACACATAAAAGGAGCCTCTCTCTCTCTCTCTCACACATGTGGCTGAAAGGAAGACGTCCTAGGGCAAGGAAGATGTAGAAAGAAGGACGCTATGGCAACAAGTCATATCTTTAATGAATGTTGACCAAGCATTCACCTTCTAGAAGTGCAGATTGGGTGTGTTTGCCTCTCCTAGGCAGGCCACAATTTTTGGCACAAAAATTGAGGTGATTTGAGCTTTGGTTTGACCGATATTGACTGCCCTAATTTAGGGCTGCAATTGCCTTCAGAAATCTGTAAATTGACTGAACTTTTGAAGCTGTTCAAGGGTTGTCTCTTTAGGCTATTCGAGGACAAGTTGACTGGAAATTGACCAATCATTTTAGAGGTCAATTTCAGCTAGTTTGACCAAGTTTGACTTTGCTGATCTAGGGTTTGCTCCTGCTGATATAAAATTACAGAATTCAGATTTTGTACTATTTCTCTCTACTAAACTATTGAAGATAAAAGAAGATTTGATCAAAGGGTTTCCCCGCATTGGGGTTTGTCCCTGGCTAGCTGCCACATCTTGTGTCTCTTGTCTTGGCTTGTTTTCTGTTGATCATTTAATGTTCTATCTACACTTTAATTGATGTATTTGTGATTGCTAATTTGTGGCTAATAAGACGAAAAATAAGTAAACTGCTCTAAGCATAGAACATACCATAATTTAACATGGTACTAGAGTTGAGGTGAAGACAAAGCCCAAGCAAGAGCAAGAGCAAGAGCAATCACCAAAGAGAAGGTTGGCAAGGCTACCTTAAAAAAAATCATCGGGTCCTTATGACACTTCCATGCTGAAGAAAAACTCCATGAGAAGTCTGACTATCACGGATGGAAGATGTCTCTCGATCTAACATTAAAAGAGCAGGAAGTGTTGGACCATGTGAGAGGTGAGATTGTTGAGCCTTCATCAAATGCATCCACTGCTGCTAGGAACAAATGGACCAAGGGAGAAGTCAAAGCAAGGAAGATCATCCAGAACTATATTGACAAGTGCTTGGTAGACTATGTTTCTGAGATGAACACCTCCAAGGAAATCTACGATAGACTGGTGAGTTTATTTAAAGTTAATGATGCAAATCAAGTCTTGTTTCTTAGAAATAAGTTGAAGGAAATTAAGAAGGGCAAAGATGAGAGTATGTAAGCATATTTCTTAAGGCTCACCGAGATCAAGAACGATCTCCTATCTATTGGGGAAGTAATTCCTGATAGGGAAATAACACTCACAACTCTTGGAGGACTACCATTTGAATGGTATATATTCAGGACTACTCTTCTCAACAATAACGTAATTCCTAGATTTGAGGAATTAATGGACAGATGCATTCAAGAAGAAACAAGGATGGAAGAGCAAGAAATGCCCATACTGAAAGGTCATCCATTTGCCTTTTCTTCTCATACTAAAAGAAGAAACAACTCCGGGGCTAAATTCAAAGGAAAGGTTGGACCTAAGAGTGGAATAAAAGTGTTAGGTTCCTATACCAATAGGTGTCATATTTCATGATTGACAGCGGAAATGAAAAATATGATCATCATTTCCATGTTGCAAAGGTTCCATATTTTCAAAAATCAAGAATTTAAAAAATGTAAAGAGGGTATGCCCTAAAAGAAAAATCAAAGGGCAAAAAAAATGAATTGGTCAAAAAAAAAAAAAAAAAAGAAAATGAACCCTAAAAGAAAAGACCAGGAAAGTGGCTAGTCAAAATGCCACTACTATCCTATTTTTGCAAACAAGTTCAAGATGATGCAATCAGTGACTTCTATCACCCTTGATGGATGGCCAAACAGCTCAATCTTGGCCACTCCATGTTTTAATTTCTTTTTTTAGAACTACAGAATAAGATCTATTCCAACAGTTTAAGCTTGGCAGATCAGTAGCTAGGTAGAGAAGCAAAGGGTCTCAACAGCTAAATCTGAGCCCTTGGAAGAAATAAGGGCAGACTTAGATAGGAGGGCAGTCAAAAGAAAAAGAGAGAAAGGGTTTGCTACTTCAAATGCACCCACACAAAATGAAGAAAAAAAGCTAGGTGGATTAGGTTGGGTAGGCAGTTGGATGTTGCAGAAGCAAATTCATGAACAGTTTTGTTCTTTTTATGATCTATCTCATGGCTATCATAGGTACCATGGCAGGATGATTATAGTTCAAGTAGAGCATAACTAATTTCCCCTCTCATTGCCCCAAGAACATTTACTAACTTCCCTCAAGGTCATTGGGATCTGCTCAGTGGTCCTAGTTCACTTCATTTCATGAAAAATTCTAAGTAGAACTCTGTGTTTGCTTAGCCCAAATAAGCCACATTTCTTGTGTAAAAAGGTCATTTTCATTTCCCTTTCATTTCCCCCTAAAACCTACGTTTTTACCTTATAAACCTAGTGTTCTCCATCCATAAAAACCATATTAACATTAACTTTATTGTATACCTCCTTTGCAAGGTATCCCCGCCCCTATTTTTATAAAATTATACATAAAAATCCCAAAAAAATCATAAATATCCTCCCACGGCTAAATTTATAGCCATATTTTAAATTTTGTCGGGAGTTATTGGTCCACCCGGGGCCAATAACAACCCTCCATGCGCTACGTCGGGATTTTTTTAAACCTTTTGTTAAACAAATAACCAAGTCCACCAATATAAACCGTATAAAACCCCAATAACCAAAGTTTAAACCCCCCCCCCCCCCCCCCCCCACACACTTTATAAAACGTTAATATATGGGCGGGCCCCATGTCATAAACCTCCGCCAACTTACCCCTCCATCGACCCTCGGATCTGATCCCTCAAATTGGACGGCTCTCGTCAATATCGGAGGCGCTCCGATGAATGAACGTTAGGCCCCGATAAAAAGTGGTTTTCCCACCGTACTACGGGACGCGTGTCGCCCCCACGGCTTATCGCATCTGTTACACCAGAAACCACCATCGTACATAAGGCGGTGTGATGAAACGATAAACCGCCTCCCATTTCCCGCTGCTAATGTTGTCGCCCACGTCAGCGCCCACGTTAGTGCCCGCATTACTACCCACGTCAGCGCCCACGTCACCACCACCTTGTCGCTGTTCCGTCCGCCGTGTCTGCCACGTTAGCGCCAAGTCACCTTCCATACCCCCCGCTACCCGACAAAGATGACGTCACCCGACCAAAGCGCGCCAATAACCCGCCAAAATCAAAAAATTTGTTAAAAAGTTGTTTTAATGACGTTTTTGTCCATTTCTCTTTGTTCCTTTTGTGCGAGTTTTGCATGGTCATTTATGTTCAAAACACTATTTTTGCTGCACAGTCTGCCACCCAGGGGAATTCACTCCGCAGCTCGGCCTCTCAGCTCAGTCTTCAACCTGCATTTCGCATCAGGCGCCTATAAAAGAGGTATTTACCCGATATTTGCTCGTAAACCCTGTTTTTCCAAGTTTCTCTATTAAAATCACCCAAAGAACTAAAATTCGAGTTAAAATGTGCTTCGGCCTACAAATCTCTGCATTATAAGTCACTGTTTTACCCATTTCTCCAAAGAAAACCTGCGAATTTTGTTCTCCTCTGCAAATTGCCCACTAAACTAAAATTCGAGCCCATTTCCACCTGCAAAGTCTCCAAAAAAAGCCCAAATATTGAGTTAAATTTGTCAAATCACCTGCAAGAAGAGCACCATTTCCACTGTTTTATTCAGCTTCCCAACTAAACTCTACAGTCTTTATCTTTTACTATGACTTTTACCCAGTGAGGCAATTTCTATATAAAACTTAGTTTGCAAATTTCTTGAGAAAAACCCCAGAGCCAGTACTATGTTTTCTGTTGCTACACAGACCCAAATTCCAATTATAAACACAGACAGTTGAAGCATGGAAGCTCCAGTGGCCTTGAATGTTGCCCCCTTGAATGCACCACATAAGGAATTGGAATGGATGTCCCTTGCTGACAGGGATTTTCAAATTAACGATATGATGGGTGAGAAGCCTCACCTGCAAGCCTTTTGTGAAATTAGAAATAGCTACAGAAGCAACACTGATGTCTTGGGAATTTGGGAATCCAACATGCCTATCTATTACCTCCCTTCAGTGAATATGCTCCCAGATTTCATCCATTTATGCTGTGCAAATTATGAATCCACACAAAGAGCAGTTGTGGCTCCATCTGGGACTGTCCTCTTCTATATTACTCCTCAATCCATAAATGAGATGCTGAACTTTAAGCCAACTCAGCGTCTGGCTCCGCTCACCATGAAATCCTTGCTTGACCAAGCTGCCAAACTGCCAAGTTCAGAGATTACCAGAATAGCTCAATTATTCATGAGACCAGAAAGCCAGCCTAGGCATCCACCTCCTTTTAATCAAGTCTGGTTCAATGAGGCTGGTGTACTTATTACTGATATGATTTCCCACATTCTGGATTTCAAAACCAGTGAGCATATTGATGAAACTATTTTAGTATTGATGTCCATATTCACTCCAGGACATCCCCCTGCTGTCAAGTATGATTATGCCACATTCATAGCAAATAAAATCCATGAGCATTTCATGAACTTAGACAGAGAAAGAGTGTTCAAATACACATCCTACATATATCACTTGCTGCTGTATTATCAACCTGATAGTTTCCAAATTCCTCTTAGAAGATTGGACCTCAAAGGTGAAAGGAGGTCTGTAATTTTCTGGACCTCAGTATTCCATGAGGTCCACAACTCCCCTTATACATATTGTGAGTTCATTGACCTGTTCATATATCCAGCCACTTCTTTGTTGATGGCAACTCCTCCTGCCAGGCTCTCTGCTGAAATGCAAAAAATTCTACATCTCTCAAAGGAATACAGTATTGGTGACTGGTATTTTTACCAAAATCACACAGTGATCAGGATTTATGGCTGTGAATTATCCCCTTACACGCTGCCAAAGTATGTCCCTATGAGACCCTTTGCCTTGGAATACTTCCGGCAATTTAGTAGTTCAGATTTGACTCATTTCTTGGTGCTAGGAAAAAAGCACAGCTCAAGATAAGAAATCAATTGGGCCCTTTTATCTTCAATAAAAGGGAAGAAGCCTGGGAAGAAGCAGATAATATTTTAAGGGATCAACTTATGCTGAAATAAAGTTTCCATTGGTCACCATATGAGCCTGAACATTTCATAAGTTTTAGAAGAGTCAAAAACAAGCTCACAGGATATGTTCACCACAAAATCCCTGAAATTGAACAATATGCTAATCAACAAGAATGGGCAGAAGGCACATTAGTTGAAGAGATTACTGAAGAAGAGAAATTAGAAAAAGCAATGAAAGGACTTGAAAAAACACTTGACCTGGACTCTTTTGGACAGGTCACTTTCATTTTGCCTCAACACATTGGAGCGGGCACATCATCTGCTACAACTTCTCAACAACCTGCCCAAGAGAGTACTCCACCTACAGGGACATCCAAAGGCAAGAAAGTGCTGCATTCAGAGTAGGAAACAATGGCAGATCAGCCAAATGCATCAAAGGGGCAAGGCCCTTAAACACAGACAAAGGTACCTGAAATCCCTGTGTTACAAACTCCTCTCAATGAGGAAAGAGCCAAGAAAAGGGACAGGCAGGAAGACACACCTATAGGTGGTTCGACAGAACAACAAGTGGAAAAGAGGCAAAGGTTGAATCCTTACTCTGAAGAAGAATTCGCAGAAGAGACAGCAGGCAACCTGAGAGGTGAAGGATGAGCTAAACAGCAGGCTCCTCCAATTTTGGAGACATCAACTAGCTCATATCAGCAAGAGCAAGAGAGGCAGCATGGTGTGGAGGTTACATCCACCAGGCAACAAAGCAAGCAAGGCTTGGATATCAAGAAAGCATTTGCTGAAATAAAGGCGAGAAATGAGCCAGTAAGGTTCCAATTTTACAATCAATTGCTGAGAATGGCCCCCACAAATCAACAAAGGCTAATGGTAGCCTATGATATTCAGGAAGGGAAAATGACCCTTAGTCACTTCATGCCTACAATGCCGCAGCCACAGTCAGCTATTGATTATATCAGGACCAATCTGAAATTCCTCTCTAAAGAAATCCACCCAATGGACCAGATTGAATTACATAAACAAACTGAAGAAATGGTGTACTCCACCTTGGCAGACAAAGTGTTATTGGCTCACAAACTACAAAATTCACTAGATAATACTTCTGCCCAATTGGAGTTGGAAAAGGCCTCCTCATTAGCCAAGGATAACAGGATCAAATCCTTGGAGGAAATTATCATTGAGCTGGGACATGATCCCAAGGATCCCAAGGGCATACAAGCTTTAATAAAAAAGAAAGAAGAAGATATTGTAGCTCTCAGGAAACAGCTCAAGCTACCAATTACTATGCATCCTCAAACCACAGAAGTTGCACAGCAGAAAGAAGAGGAGGACGTGGTGAGTTTGCTAATGATGATGAATGAGAGACTAGCAGAAACAGAGAAGGCATTAGAGATAGCATTACAAGGAAAACAAGGAGAATTGGCCTCCCAGCCACCAGAAACAGCTCCAATAAGCACAACAACTCCTCCCGCAACTACAGCAGCAGTCTCTCCCATTGTCCTAGCATCAACAGAAGGTACCTCAACTTCAGCAACAACAACAGTATCAGACACCAGCCTGAGCATGGAAGAGATGATGAAGGAAATAAAGGCCTTAGAACTCCAAATGGCAGAGCTAAAGGAAGCCAAAGAAAAACTGGCCAAGCTAGAGGTGAGTTATGATAAATCCAAGATAACTGTAGCAGAAAAAACCAGAGAAGTAAAGGCCTTGGAAAAAAAGGTAAAATCCTTCGAGAAAGACCTCACTCTTCATAAAACTCTGGCAGAAATCAAAACAACTTTGTGGACTAAAATCGGCCAGTCCATCAGTGATCAATGGAGATCAATTCAAACAATCCATGAGCAAATTGAAATGATAGAAATAGCTCAAGTTGAGATTCAAAAGGCCAGGACATTATTGGGAAACATGCCTGAGCAGGCCAATAAACTAATTCATTTTTTGAATACTCATACCAAGGAAAAACTAGCAGCCTTGGATATCAGAGACAAAACAAATACCATTTTGACAGTGAAAAAGTTGCTGACCATGAGGAATTTTGTACAAAACTTGGAAAGAAAGTGCCAAGAAATGCAGACATAAATAAATGCCTTTACAGAGAAGTTCGCAGTCTTGCAGAGCAAAGGGTTACCCAGCTTATTGACCAGCAATCAAAGACTGTTGACACATGAAAAATATCCACACAGGGTAAATGCATATGTCACCAATTGGATCACAGCATCATCAAGCTCTTCATAAGACATAGTACCTCCCTCTGGACAGAGCTTATATGATAAATTGGAAAATCTGTTCTACATTGAGCATGAGATAATACATCTTTTTGAAGTCCAGCCCAATTACTACAGGTATACTGAAGCTGATGAAACATTAATAAAACTACAAAGACACCAATTGCCAACAGACCAATGGTGGCAAGGCATGTTATAGGTTTTACCAAGGTAGTTTTGGTTTTCTTTCTTTTAATCATCTGCATTTAATCAAATTCAGTATACATGCCATACATCATGAGAATGAAAACAACAGAAAAAGAAAGGCACGACAGAACGCATTAAAGCGTATTTGGGCACAAATAACAGGCCTCGGATAGCAACGCAGGAGCGCAAATTAAAGAGACAGCTACTAGCCGACTTGTTGAGTTTAAAATTCAAATATATTAGACTACCTAAGGCAGCCAGTACAGCAAAGTTACTCCTACATTGATTACGCTCTGTTTTCAATGTGATTTATTTCCTTTGAAGAAGTAGATGGATAAATTTATTGCTGGATATTTTCCCTAGGAGATATTTTGTAACTCTTTTTGTATAAATACCTCCCCTAGACATGTATTGGGGGTTGGTTGATGAATATCATTGTGGACCTGCGCTGTAAATTTTGAGAACTCTTCAGAATAAAGACTGCTGGAAAAAGGAAAAAGGAATAACCCAGAATATACTTGACTGTACTCTGTGTTCAATTCCTGTCGATTTTTTATGTTTTCTTCAGGACTAGCATAGGCAGGAATTCTTGACTGCTCTTGTCTCCCTGGTTCTTACACTCTAAATATAATTAAGGAATTCTTAACTACTCCTTGGTAATATTTATTCATTTTCCGTCTGTTAGCATGATGAAAGATTCTTAATTGCCTTTCATTCGCTGACTTCATTTAATCTCTTTACAGCTTGAAAATTGTTATATGTTTAACTATCTTGCTCTGTAGTTCCTCCTTTGCCTAAGAAACCATAACCAGAAATTCATTTTCATTAGACTCCATCAACCCAATGGTCTGAACTTCTCTTATATTGCAGCCCTGTTCTATTGAATGTCACCTTCCAAACATCAATCAAATACTTGAGCCTCATAACTAGCCTAACATATAGCAAAACAAAGATAAATCATAAAGAGAGAGCCCTATCTGGTTGCAGATTGGATAGAATTTGCAGCTAAAAGACTAGTTAGTGGTTACCTCGGCTGTATTCCCTCAGAATTTTCCTGGGGAACAACCTGAGTGATAACATCATTGGCGACTCCGCTAGGGATCTGAATGACGGTCTTTGTTACTGCTGTCTATTTTCTAAAGATACAGATGGAGCCTGAAGTTAGCCAGGTAGCCTTTGAAACTGTTTTTGCTGTCCATTTACAGGAGTAAATAAAAGTTGCTTCAGTCAATCTCCACCCTAGCATTAGGATTTATACAGCTGTCTCAAAAATTTGATCAGATTCCTGCTGTTTTCAAAAATCTTTAAGAAAATTCAAGACCTTCATAACTCAGACTTTCCTAGACAAGTATTGTCAAAAGCATCATCCTTCAAATATCTCTATAAAATACCAAAAACACATTTAGAAGCTAGCTCCAAAGAAGCAAACTTGGTACACTAGATCAAATCCTGATCCTAACCCTCCAGCTATTTTTGAAAACCCTAACTTGATCTTTAAAAACCTTAAAAGACAGGAAAGTCTAGAAAATTCTGTTGATATGAACCTTGATATATTGCAGCAAAACCTTACCAAATCTGAGCTTACTCCCGGAAAACCAGCAGTCCTTTCTACTGTTGGTACACCTTCTTCTAGTTCACCATCATCACTCCAAAGCATCTTTTCCACTCCTCCATCCACTCCGTTTATCTCAGATGTTATCCCTGTGCTACCAGTTGTTCCATTTATATCTGTAAATATGGCAAACCAGTATGCTCCTCTGCAGTTGCCTGCAAATCCAGGGGCTATGCCTCAAGATTATCAGAGAAAAATTACATATTTTGATGGTACTGGCTCCAACACAGCCCACCAACATACTAAGAAAATGATGGATTACTTTGAAAGCTATGAAATTGATGACAACGATGTCAGAATGAAATTTTTTGTCCAAAGTTTAACTGGTGATGTAAGGACTTGGTTTAGGGCACTTGCTGCAAACACAAATGCTGATTTGGATGCCTTGTACCAAACCTTTTCGAACAGATGGAAAAATAAGAAGGACCCATTTCATATCTTGTTTGAATATGACAGTTTAAAAAGAGGCCACAAGAAACTGTCCAAGACTATTGTGCTAGATTCAACAATGTATACAATGCTATCCCTCAAAACCTTAGGCCTCCACCTGACTTAGCCTTGATCGAATTCCCTGATGGATTTGACTCTGACATGGCATATCAGCTAAGGGAAGAGCTCCTTCCAGCTTAGAAGACATGCAGAGCATAGCTGTTAGTGTAGAGGCAAATTTGATCTCTAAAAGAGCCCGAGCTAGAGCCGAAAGAAGGACTACCTTGAAAGAAGAGCCTTCAACATTTGAACAAAAACTAGATGCAATCATCAAAGGCATGGATAGACTGGGTGATAGAGTGGAAACCATTGAAAGAAAATCTTCTTGGGAAGGTCAATCAAATAACACCACTAGAAATCCAAACTTTAGAAAAAATCAAAATCCTAACACCGGGAAGGCTAGCCCTGATCAGAATATCAGACCCCCATTTCAAGAGAACTATGCTGAAGCCTCAACCTCTAGTGAGCCAACAGAGGATACCCAAATCAACCTAATGGGTTTAAACAATGAACAACAAGTATTTTTAACACAAGATGACCAAGAAGCTCATACTTTCAACCAATTTCAAACCACGTTCGGAGAATCATTTTATTTAAAAGAAGGGTATGATGCAGTTGTCTATGAAGTCCATAAACAATACAAATTGAGAAGTAGAACGGTAGATGTGCCTGAACCTAGCAAGCTAAAAGACACCAAGCAACCTAAAAAAGCAAAGGATAAAAATGCCTTGACAGAACTCCCTACTAAAATAGACCTCAACCCAAAAGAACCCATAGTTGAGGACATAACAGATTGGCAGCCCTCAAAAAATCAGCCATCCGCCTCCTTTCCTTCAAAGGAAAATATAAACAGCTCTCCTAAAAACAGTTTCAAAGCAGATTTAGGTCATAACAGCACTCATGATGAAGAAAAAACCACTGAAAACACAGCAGAAAAGGAAAACCTTGCTACCCGGAATACAAAGATTCAAATGGAAAAACCTTTCAACCTAGAAACATAAATAGGCAAGTTAAAAATAACCATTCCACTGTGTGAATTGGCTAAACATGAGGTTTATAGGGAACAAATCAGCAGGTCACTTCAAATATCAGAGAATAGAGATGCAGTCAATGTTTTAGATGACCAACCAGAACTAATTTTTGGTCCTGAGGTAAATGGTAAAACAGTAGATGGAGGAATCCCTCCATTTTATGTGAGCTTAAACATTCATGACAAAGTGCTACATAATGCAATGTTTGATTCAAGAGCTTCCCATAATCTGATGCCTAAGTCTATAATGGAAAGATTGGACCTAGATATCACACGGCCATATAAAGACTTGTTTTCATTTGATTCCAGCCACGTCAAGTGTCTAGGCCTCATCAAATATTTGTGTGTATCTCTAGTACAATACCCTGCCAAGACAATTTTGATGGATGTGGTGGTGGCTGATATCCCACCTAAATATGGAATGCTTTTGTCTAGATCTTGGGGTGCAAAACTCTAAGGATCTTTGCAGCTAGATATGTCTTATGCCACCATTTCAGTCTTTGGCCAGCCAAAGAGATTGTATCGAGAAACTTTAATGAAATATGTGGTCAACAGTCAAGAAAAACCCCAAAACTTCCCTATTTATTCCATGCATTCAGATATGGATTTGTTTATCTTATACAATGATGAAATATGTCCCAAAACTAATGGCAAGTCGCTAGAATTAGCACAAGCAAGAGGCATGAATGAAGAATCCACTGCTCAAGATCTGAAACTTATTGAAGTAACTGATGCAGCAAGCAAACCAACCAAACCATATGACTCACAAAATCCAAATCTGCCCATTAAGACAGTTTCCAAAACTCCTAAGGCTAGTTACAATCAAGAAATCTCATGGTACTTAGAGTTTGATGGGTCAGTGAATAAATTGGGAGCAGGGGCAAGGATTTGGATACACAACATGCAAAATGACCATGCTCAAGGACTTGCATATAGGCTGAATTTTAGATGTACAAACAATATGGCCGAATATGAAACCCTTTCTCTAGGACTCAAACTGATTAGAAGTCTAGGGGCAACTAAAGTTTCAATTCTAGGGGACTTAGATTTGATTATCCAACAGATAAAGGGAAACTTTGTTACAAATGATCTTAGGCTAAGAGCTTTTAGAGGGGCAGCAATTGAAATACTTAACACCTTCCTAGAATCTTAACTCACCAAAATTCCAAGAAATCATAATCTACATGCTCATAGTTTGGCAACTTTTGCCAGCACTTGCAAGCTGCCATTTGAGCCTAATCACCACTTTACTGCTGAGATTAAGCATAGGCCTGCTGTCCCAGATAATGTAAAAAATTGGTAGGTGTTTGAAAATGACACACAAATCAATAATTTTTTGACTTTGAAAGAGGAATTGTCAAGCACGAACATAGACACAAGCACCCGTTGTGATCAACAGCAAATAGACAAAATTGAGAAAAATATATCAGCTGAAACATCAAATCAGATTTTCCATCCAACAATTTTTTCCAACAAAAATTTACAACAGCTGAAACAAATGGACCTTGATGAAATTGCTGAGGTAGAAGCTGAAGTAATTGAGTTGAGGGACAATTTTTTGCCCACAGGCTTGACTCCTTTGGATGATATATTTGATTCGAATGATATACCAAGAAAGCCAAAAATGCAGCCTTTAAATGCAGAGATTGAGGACTGTAATATAGGAACTGCAGATGACCCCAAAATGATAAAATTGTCAAAATCCTTGCCTCCCAACCAAAAACTAAAATACATTGAGTTGTTTAAAGAGTTCCAAGATGTCTTTGCATGGAGCTATGAGGACCTCAAGTCCTATGATACTTATGTCATCCAACACACAATACCTTTAAAAGAAAATCAAAAACCTTTTAAACAAAAACTTAGAAGAGTTAATCCAGTCCTATTTCCTCTCATTGAAAAGGAATTTAAAAGAATGTACCAAGCTGGAATAATTGCACCTATTAGATTTTCCAAATGGATTCCAAATCTAGTGCCCACTAGGAAGAAAACGTGAGAAATAAGATTGTGTGTTGACTTAAGAAATCTAAATAAAGTTTCTCTCAAAGACCATTACCCCTTGCCCAAGATGGATCACATTTTACAAAGGGTAGTAGGAGCTTCTAGGATCTCATTGTTAGATGGATTCTCAGGATTTAATCAGATCCTAGTTCACCCGGATGATCAAGACAAAATTGCCTTCACAACACCTTAAGGAACCTTCAAATATGTGAAAATTCCTTTTGGACTTAAAAATGCAGGGGACACATTTCAACGAGCAATGGACATAGCCTTTGCAAAAGAAATCCATGATTTCCTAGTCATATATCTTGGTGATCTCACTGCTTTTTCCAAATCAGATCAAGAACATTTAGAACATTTAAGACAAGTGTTCCTAATTTGCACAAAATATGGCATATCTTTGAACCCAAATAAATCATTGTTTGGCCTTGAAGAAGGCAAACTCTTAGGTCATATAATTTCAAAAGATGGCATTAGAATTGACCCGGAAAGAATACAAGCTATTCTCCAAGTGCCTCATCCAAGAAACATCAAAGAACTACAAGCCTTTTTAGGAAAGATCAATTTTCTAAGAAGATTCATACCCAACTTGGTTGAACTAATAAGGTTGCTGAATAACATGCTGAAGAAAGATTCTAAAGTCGAATGGACAATAGAAGCTAAAAAATCCTTCAAAGATATCAAAATAGCTTTAACTAAGACACCGGTCCTCACAAGCCCGAACTTCGATAGAGACTTTGTAATCTTTTCCTTTGCATCTGAGCATACCATTGCTGCTGTCCTATTACAAAAAGATGACCACGGATGTGAGAAGCCAATTTCTTTCTTCAGCAAAGAACTTAGAGATGCTCCTTTCAAATATCAAATCATGGAAAAACAAGCTTATGCCCTTGTAAAAGCCATCAAGGATTTCAGAGTTTATATTTTGTACTCTCAGGTGATAGCTTATGTCCCAAATGCCGAGGTCAAAGACATTCTGACTCAAGAAGGAATTGAAGGAAAAAAAGGCAAATTGATAGCTAACATTCTGGAATATGACCTTGAAATTAAGCGAACAAAACTGATAAAAGGACAAGGATTAGCTTAGTTGGAAACCAATTTTCAAGCCCTTGACATCAATGAACTGGATAACGAGCAGGAGATGGTGACTCCATAGATCAATAAAGCCTTCTTACAATCACCTTGGTATGCTGATATAACTTATGTATTGTTAAACCTGCAAGCTCCTCTAGGGTTATCCAAAACTAAAAAGAGATTCTTAAAAATGAAAGCTTCAAAGTTTTGTATTGTAGACAATGTTTTATTTTGGAAAAACCATGAAGGTATTTTGCTGAATTGCCTAACACAGAATGAAACTTAAAAAGTACTGAAAGAATTTCATGCAAGGGACTGTGGTGGACATCTATATTAGAAGTCAACAGCGGATAAAATCTTAAGAGCTGGTTTTTATTGGCCCTCCCTGTTTGCTGATATGAAAAAATTTGTAGTTTCTTGCCACAAATGTAAAATCTTTGAAGGAAAGAGAAAGTTGTTACCTTTACCTCTAAAGCCCATTTCCACCGAAAGACCATTTCAACAATGGGGTTTAGATTTCATTGGAGAAATTCACCCTTCCTCTTCTGGCCAACATAGGTGGATTTTATCTGCCACAGACTATTTCACCAAGTGGATAGAGGCTATTCCTTGTAGGCAAGCCAATGACTCAATCATCATGCAATTCTTAGAAACCAATATCCTATCTAGGTTTGGCTGTTCGGAGAAGATTATAACAGATAATGTTGTTGCCTTTAAATCCAAAAGAATGATCAATTTTTGTCACAAATACCATATTACCTTGGACCACTCTATAGCCTATTACCCTCAAGGTAATGGTCTAGCTGAATCATCCAATAAAAGCTTGATCAACATCATAAAGAAAGTATTGGAGGAGAATAAGAAGAATTGGCACAAAAAACTTATTAATGCTCTGTGGGCAGACATGTTAACTACCAAAAGATTTATTGGAACAAGCCGATATGAGTTGGTTTATGGCATGGAGGCTGTATTCCCTTCATCCTTGGGAATCCCTGTGCTAAAATTGCTGCAAGAAATACAAGCGGAACCCAATGTTATTCAAAGAAGGATCAATCAAACAATTCATTTACAGCAGACTAGAGAAGAAGTGTATCAGAGAACTCAGATTCTACAAGAGAAACTTAAAAAGATTTTTTATAAAAGGACAAAGGCTGAGGACTTTTTCATAGGAGACAAAGTGCTGAAATGGGATTCCAAGAGGGAAGACAGAGGAAAACATGGCAAATTTGATTTCCTATGGAAAGGACCTTTCGTTATTCAGGCTGTACAGGGAAACAACACTTACTTTTTGGGAAGTTTGGATAGTACAGAAGCAGAGGATGGGCCAGTCAATGGGCGAATGCTCAAGCATTATTTTGATCCTCTTGGTTAACATATTAAGACTATATTTTGTACATAATAATGTCTATTTTTAGCAGTTTACTACAGCAATAAGATAAGGAATAAGATACAGCAAATTTTGAGGAAAAGAAGCAAAGAATTGAGCCACTCTTGTATGATATGTTGAGTCTATTGGAAAACTTAAGCAAGAAGACTTGGGAGCTAAAAAATGATGACTAGATACTCAGAAAAACTGTCAGATACAGAGCTGTAACTATTCAAACCAGCTCATGAGAAAAGCATATATGTTACAGAGATTCAGTTTGTTTGTTTACAGTAGAAGGAAGTTTCAGATTGCAACAAGAGTTGAAAATAAGGCCATCTGACCTGCTGTTCTTGGATTTTCAACTAGAAAAGCCATCCCCAAGTGGAGCCACTGTTAGGTTCCTATACCAATTGGTGTCATATTTCATGATTGATAGTGGAAATGCCAAATATGATCATCCTTTCCATGCTGCAAAGGTTCCATATTTTCAAAAATCAAGAATTTAAAAAATGTAAAGAGGGTATGCCCTAAAAGAAAAATCAAAGGGAAAAAAGAATGAATTGGTCAAAAAAAAAAGAAAAAAAAGAAGAAAATGAACCCCAAAAGAGAAGACCAGGAAAGTGGCTAGTCAAAATGCCACTACTATCCTATTTTTGCAAACAAGTTCAAGATGATGCAATCAGTGACTTCTGTCACCCTTGATGGATGGCCAAACATCTCAATCTTCCACTCCATGTTTTAATTTCTTGTTTTAGAACTACAGAAGAAGATCTGTTCCAACAGTTTAAGCTTGGCAGATTAGTAGCTAGGTAGAGAAGCAAAGGGTCTCAACAGCTAAATCTGAGCCCTTGGAAGAAATAAGGGCAGACTTAGATAGGAGCGCAGTCAAAAGAAAAAGAGAGAAAGGGTTTTGCTAGTTCAAATGCACCCACACAAAATGAAGAAAAAATGATAGGTGGATTAGGTTGGGTAGGCAGTTGGATGTTGCAGAAGCAAATTCATGAACAATTTTGTTCTTTTTATGATCTATCTCATGGCTATCACAGGTACCATGGAGGGATGATTATAGTTGAAGTAGAGCATGACTAATTTCCCCTCTCATTGCCCCAAGAACATTTACTAACTTCCCTCAAGGTCATTGGGATCTGCTTAGTGGTCCTAGTTCACTTCATTTCATGAAAAATTCTAAGTAGAACTCTATGTTTTCTTAGCCCAAATAAGTCACATTTCTTGTGTAAAAAGGTCCTTTTAATTTCCCTTTCATTTCCCCCAAAAACCTAGGTTTTTACCTTATAAACCTAGTGTTATCCATTCATAAAAACCATATTAACATTAACTTTATTGTATACCTCCTTTGCAAGGTATCCCCACCCCTATTATTATAAAAATATACATAAAAATCCCCAAAAAAAATCATAAATATCCCCCCGCGGCTAAAGTTATAGCCATATTTTAAATTTTGTCAAGAGCTACTGATCCACTCAGGGCCAATAACAACCGTCCACGTGCTACGTTGGGATTTGTTTAAACCTCTGGTTAAACAAATAACCAAGTCCTCCAATATAAACCGTATAAAACCACAATAACCAAAGTTTAAACTCCCCCTGCACACTTTATAAAATGTTAATATATGGGCGGGCCCCGTGTCATAAACCTCCACCAGCTTACCCCTCCGTCAACCGTATCCGATCCCTCAGATTGGACGGCTCTTGTCAATATTGGAGGCGCCCCGATGACCGAATGTTAGGCCCCGATAAAAAGTAGTTTTCCCATCGTACTATAGCACATGTGTTGCCCCCACGACTTATCGCATTCGTTCCACCAGAAACCACCATCGTACATAAGGCGGTGCGATGAAACCATAAACTGCCTCCCGTTTCCCGCTGCTGACGTTGTTGCCCATGTCACCGCTGATGTCAGCGCCCGCGTTACTACCCACGTCAGCGCCCGCGTCACCTGCCACCTCGTCGTTGTTCCATCCACCATGTCCACCACGTCAGTGCCAAGTCACCTTCTGTAACCCCCGATACCTGAAAAAGATGACGTCATGCTGACGTCACCCGACCAAAGCACGCCAATAACCCGCCAAAATCAAAAAATTTGTTAAAAAGTCGTTTTAATGACGTTTTTGTCCATTTCTCTTTGTTCCTTTTGTGCGAGCTTTCCATGGTCATTTACGTTCAAAACACTATTTTTGTTGCACAGTCCACCACCCAGGGGAATTCACTCCGCAGCTCGGCCCCTCAGCTCAGTCTTCAACCTGCATTTCGCACCAGGCACCTATAAAACAGGTAGTTACCCGATATTCACTCGTAAACCCTGTTTTTCCGAGTTTCTCTGTTAAAATCACCTGAAGAACTAAAATTCGAGTTAAAATTCGCTTCGACCTACAAATCTCCACATTATAAGTCAATGTTTTACCCATTTTTCCAAAGAAAACCTGCAAATTCTGTTCTCCTCTGCAAATTTCCCATTAAACTAAAATTCAAGCCCATTTCCGCTTGCAAAGTCTCCAAAAAATGCCCAAATATTGAGTTAAATTTGTCAAATCACCTGCAAGAAGAGCACCATTTCCACTGTTTTATTCAGCTTCCCAACTAAACTCTGCAGACTTTATCTTTTACTATGAATTTTACCTAGTGAGGCAATTTCTATATAAAGCTCAGTTTGAAAATTTCCTGAGAAAAACCCCAGAGCCAGTACTCTGTTTTCTGTTGCTACACAGACCAAAATTCCAATTATAAACACAGACAGTTGAAGTATGGAAGCTCGAGTGGCCTTGAATGTTTCCCCCTTGAATGCACCACATAAGGAATTGGAATGGATGCCCCTTGCTAACAGGGATTTCCAAATTAAGGATATAATGGGTGAGAAGCCTCACCTGCAAGCTTTTTGTGAAATTAGAAATAGCTACAGAAGCAACACTGATGTCTTGGGAATTTGGGAATCCAACATGCCTATCTATTACCTCCCTTCAGTGAATGTGCTCCCTGATTTCATCCATTTATTCTATGCAAATTATGAACCCACACAAAGAGCAATTGTGGCTCCATCTGGGACTATCCTCTTCTATATTACTCATTCCATAAATGAGATGTTGAACTTTAAGCCAACTCAGCCTCTGGCTCCGCTCACTGTGAAATGCTTACTTGACCAAGCTGCCAAACTGCCTAGTTTAGAGATTACCACAAACTCCCTGAAATTGAACAATATGCTAATCAACAAGAATGGGTAGAAGGCACATTAGTGGAAGAGATTACTGAAGAAGAGAAATTAGAAAAAGCAATGAAAGGACTTGAAAAAACACTTGACCTGGACTCTTTTGGACAGGTCCCTTTCATTTTGCCTCAACACATTGGAGCGAGCACATCATCTGCTACAAATTCTCAACAACCTACCCAAGAGAGTACTCCACCTATAGGGACATCCAAAGGCAAGGAAGTGCTGCATTCAGAGTAGGAAACAATGGTAGATAAGCCAAATGCATCAAAGGGGCAAGGCCCTTAAACACAGACAAAGGTACCTGAAGTCCCTGTGTTACAAACTCCTCTCAATGATGAAAGAGCCAAGAAAAGGGATAGGCAGGAAGACACACCTATAGGTGGATCGACAGAACAGCAAGGGGAAAAGAGGCAAAGGTTGAATCCTTAGTCTGAAGAAGAATTGGCAGAAGAGACAGCAGGAAACTTGAGAGGTGAAGGATGAACTGAACAGCATGCTCCTCCAATTTTGGAGACATCAAGTAGCTCATATCAGTAAGAGCAAGAGAGGCAACATGGTGTGGAGGTTACATCCACCAGGCAACAAAGCAAGCAAGGCTCGGATATCAAGAAAGCATTTGCTTAAATAAAGGCTAGAAATGAGCCAGTAAGGTTCCAATTTTACAATCAATTGCTGAGAATGGCCCCCACAAATCAACAAAGGCTAATGGCAGCCTATGATATTTAGGAAGGGAAAATGACCCTTAGTCACTTTAGGCCTACAGTGTCGCAGCCACAGTCAGCTGCTGATTATATCAAGACCAATCTGGAAGTCCTCTCTAAAGACATCCACCCAATGGACCAAATTGAATTACATAAACAAACCGGAGAAATGGTGTACTCCAGCTTGGCAGGCAAAGTGTTATTGGCTCACAAACTGCAAAATTCACTACATAATACTTCTGCCCAATTGGAATTGGAAAAGGCCTCCTCATTAGCCAAGGATAACAGGATCAAATCCTTGGAGGAAATTATCATTGAGCTGGGACATGATCCCAAGGATCCCAAGGGCTTACAGGCCCTAATAAAAAAGAAAGAAGAAGATATTGCAGCTCTCAGGAAACAGCTCAAGCTGCCAATTACTATGCACCCTCAAACCACAGAAGTTGCACAACAGAAAGAAGAGGAGGACATGGTGAGTTTGCTAATGAGGATGAATGAGGGACTAGCAGAAACAAAGAAGGCATTAGAGATAGCATTACAAGGAAAACCAGGATAATTTGCCTCCCAGCCACCAGAAACAGCTCCAATAAGCACAACAACTCCTCCCGCAACTACAGCAGCAGTCCCTCCCATTGTCCCAGCATCAACAGTAGGTACCTCAGCTTCAGCAACAACTACAGCAACAACAACAACAGTATCATACACTAGCCTGAGCATGGAAGAGATGATGAAGGAAATAAAGGCCTTAGAACTCCAAATGGCAGAGCTAAAGGAAGCCAAAGAAAAACTGGCCAAGCTAGAGGTGAGTTATGATAAATCCAAGATAACTATAGCAGAAAAAACCAGAGAAGTAAAGGCCTTGGAAAACAAGGTAAAATCCTTGGAGAAAGACCTCACTCTTCATAAAACTATGGCAGAAATCAAAACAATTTTGTGGACTAAAATCGGCCAGTCCATCACTGATCAATGGAGATCAATTCAAACAATCCATGAGCAAATTGAATTGATAGAAATAGCTCAAGTTGAGATTCAAAAGGCCAAGACATTATTGGGAAACATTCCTGAGCATGCCAATAAACTAATTCATTTTTTGAATACTCATACCAGGGAACAACTAGCAGCCCTGGATATCAGGGACAAAACAAAAACCATTTTGACAGTGAAAATGGTGCTGACCATGAGGAATTTTGTACAAAACTTGGAAAGAAAGTGCCAAGAAATGCAAACAGAAATAAATGCCTTTACAGAGAAGTTCACAGTCTTGCAGAGCAAAGGGTTACCCAGCTTATTGACCAGCAATCAAAGACTGTTGACACATGAACAATATGCACACAAGGTAAATACATATGTCACCAATCAGATCACAGCATCATCAAGCTCTTCAAAAGACATAGTACCTCCCTCTGGACATAGCTTATATGATAAATTGGAAAATCTGTTCTACATTGAGCATGAGATAACACATCTTTTTGAAGTCCAGCCCAATTACTACAAAGACACCAATTTCCAACAGACCAATGGTGGCAGGACATGTTATAGGTTTTACCAAGGTAGTTTTGGTTTTCTTTCTTTTAATCATCTGCATTTAATCAAATTCAGTATGCATGCCATACATCATGAGAATGAAAACAACAGAAAAAGGAAGGCACGAAAGAACGCATTAAAGCGTATTTCGGCACAAATAACAGCGTTGGGACAGCAACGTAGGAGCGCAAATCAAAGAGACAGCTACCAACCAACTTGTTGAGTTTAAAAGTCAAATATATCAGACTACCTAGGGCAGCTAGTATAGCGAAGTTACTCCTACATTGATTATGCTCTGTTTTCAATGTCATTTATTGACTTTGAAGAAGTAGATGGATAAATTTATTGCTGGATATTTTCCCTAGGAGATATTTTGTAACTCTTTTTGTATAAATACCTCCCCTAGACATGTATTGGGGGTTGGTTGATGAATATCATTGTGGACCTGCGCTGTAAATTTTGAGAACTCTTCAGAATAAAGACTGCTGGAATGCTTTGCTGATGAACTTGCTGGTTGTGGAATTAATGGCAAAAGAATATGTTGCAGAATTCTCGTGTTACCTCATGGATCAATAAGTCCTTTAACTTTTGTTTTACTATTCCTGTGTTGATATATCATCTATATATCATGTTCTAATTGCAGGAAAAAAGAATAACCTAGAATTTACTTGACTGTACTCTGTGTTCAATTCCTGTCGATTTTTTATTTTTTCTTTAGGACTGGCATAGGCAGGAATTTTTGATTGCTCTTGTCTCCCTGGTTCTTACACTCTAAATATAATTAAGGAATTCTTAACTGCTCCTTGGTAATATTTATTCATTTTCCCTCTGTTAGCATAATTAAAGATTCTTAATTGCCTTTCATTCCCTGACTTCATTTCATCTGTTTACAGCTTGAAAATTGTTCTGTGTTTAACTATCTTTCTCTATAGTTCCTCCTTTGCCTAAGAAATCATAACCAGAAATTTATTTTCATTAGACTCCATGAACCAAATGGTCTGAACTTCTCTTATATTACAGCCCTGTTCTATTGAATGTCACCTTCCGAACATCAATCAAATACTTGAGCCTCATAACTAGCCTGACATATAGCAAAACAAAGCTAAATCATTAAGAGAGAGCCCTCTCTGGTTGCAGATTGGCTAGAATCTGCAGCTAAAAGACTGGTAAGTGGTTACCTCTGCCGTATTCCCTCCTTAGAATTTTTCTGGGGAACAACCTGAGTGATAACATCATTGGCGACTTCGCTGGGGACCTGAATGACGGTCTTTGTTACTGCTGTCTATTTTCTAAAGATACAGATGGAGCCTGAAGTTAGCCAGGTAGCCTTTGAAACTATTTTTGCTGTCCATTTACAGGAGTAAATAAAAGCTGCTTCAGTCAATCTCCAGCCTAGTATTAGGATTTATACAGCTGTCTCAAAAATTTGATCAGATTCCTGTTGTTTTCAAAAAGCTTTAATAAAATTCAAGACCTTCATAACTCAGACTTTCCTAGACAAGTACTGTCAAAAGCATCATCCTTCAAATATCTCTATAAAATACCAAAAAAACATTTAGAAGCTGGCTCCAAAGAAGAAAACTCGGTAAACTAGATCAAATCCTAATCCTAACCGTCCAGCTATTTTTGAAAACCCTAACTTGATCTCTAAAAACCTTAAAAGACAGGAAAGTCTAGAAAATTCTGCTGATATAAACCTTGATATACTGCAGCAAAACCTTACCAAATCTGAGCTTACTCTCGGAAAACCAGCAGTCCTTTCTATTGTTGGTACACCTTCTTCCAGTTCACCATCATCACTCCAAAGCATCTTTTCCACTCCTCCATCCACTCCGTTTATCTCAGATGTTATCCCTGTGCTACCAGTTGTTCCATTTATATCTGTAAATATGGAAAACCGATATGCTCCTCTGCAGTTTCCTGCAAATCCAGGGGCTATGCCTCAAGATTATTAGAGAAAAATTACATATTTTGATGGTACTGGGTCCTACACAGCCTAGCAACATACTAAGAAAATGATGGATTACTTTGAAAACTATGAAATTGATGACAACGATGTCAGAATGAAAATTTTTGTCCAAAGTTTAACCAGTGATGTAAGGACTTGGTTTAGGGCACTTGCTGCAAACACAATTGCTGATCTAGATGCCCTGTACCAAACCTTTTTGAATGGATGGGAAAAGAAGAAGGACCCACTGCATATCTTGTCCAAATATGACAGTTTAAAAAGAGACCCACAAGAAACTGTCCAAGACTATTGTGCTAGATTGAACAACGTATACAATGTTATCCTCCAAAACCTTAGACCTCCACCTGACTTAGCCTTGATCGAATTCCCTGATGGATTTGAATCTGACATGGCATATCAGCTAAGGGAAAGAGCTCCTGCCAGCTTAGAAGACATGCAGAGCATAGCTGTTAGTGTAGAGGCAAATCTGATCTCTAAAAGAGCCTGAGCTAGAGCCGAAAGAAGGACTACCTTGAAAGAAGAGCCTTCAGCATTTGAACAAAAACTAGATGCAATCATCAAAGGCATGGATAGACTGAGTGATAGAGTGAAAACCATTGAAATAAAATCTTCTTGGGAAGGTCAACGAAATAACACCACTAGAAATCCAAACTTTAGAAAAAATCAAAATCCTAACACCGGGAAGGCTGGCCCTGATCAGAATATCAGACCCCCATTTCAAGAGAACTATGCCGAAGCCTGAACCTCTAGTGAGCCAACAGAGGATACCCAAATCAACCTAATGGGTTTAAACTGTGAACAACAAATCTTTCTAACACAAGATGACCAAGAAGCTCATACTTTCAACCAATTTCAAACCAAGCCTGAAGAATCATTTGATTTCAGAGAAGGGTATGATGCAGCTGCCTATGAAGTCCATAAACAATACAAATTGAGAAGTAGAACGGTAGATGTGCTTGAACCTAGCAAGCTGAAAGACACCAAGCAACCTAAAAAAGCAAATCATAAAACTGCCTTGACAGAACTCCCTACTAAAACAGACCTCAACCCTAAAAAACCCACAGTTGAGGACATAACAGACTGATAGCCCTCAAAAAATCAGCCATCCGCCTCCTTTCCTTCAAAATAAAATATAAACAGCTCTCCTAAAAATAGTTTCAAAGCAGATTTAGATCATAACAACACTCATGATGAAGAAAAAACCACTGAAAACACAACAGAAAAGGAAAACCTTGCTGCCCAGAATACAAAGATTCAAACTGAAAAACCTTTCAACCTAGAAATAGAAATAGGCAAGTTAAAAATAGCCATTCCACTGTCTGAATTGGCTAAACATGAGGTTTATAGGGAACAAATCAGAAGGTCACTTCAAATATTAGAGAATAGAGATGCAGTCAATGTTTGAGATGACCAACCAGAACTAATTTTTGGTCCTGAGGTAAATGGTAAAACAGTAGATGGAGGAGTCCCTCCATTTTATGTGAGCTTAAACATTCATGTTAAAGTGCTACATAATGCAATGTTTGATTTAGAAGCTTCCCATAATATGATGCCTAAGTTTGTAATGGAAAGATTGGACCTAGATATCACACAGCCATATAAAGACTTGTTTTCATTTGATTCCAGCCAGGTCAGGTGTCTAGGCGTCATCAAAGATTTGTGTGTATCTCTAGTACAATACCGTCCCAAGACAATTTTGATGGATGTGGTGGTGGCTGATATCCCACCTAAATATGGAATGCTTTTGTCTAGATCTTAGGGTGCAAAACTCTAAGGATATTTGCAGCTAGATATGTCTTATGCCACCATTTCAGTCTTTGGCCAGCCAAAGAGATTGTACCGAGAAACTTTGATGAAATATGTGGTTAGCAGTCAAAAAGAACCCCAAAAATTCCCTATTTTATTCCATGCATTTAGATATGGATTCATTTATCTTATACAATGATGAAATATGTCCCAAAACTGATGGCAAGTCGCTAGAATTAGCACAAGCAAGAGGCATGAATGAAGAATCCACTGCTCAAGATCTGAAACTTATTGAAGTAACTGATGCAGCAAGCAAACCAACCAAACCATATGACTCACAAAATCCAAATCTGCCCATTAAGGCAGTTTCCAAAACTCCTAAGGCTAGTTACAATCAAGAAATCTTATGGTACTTAGAGTTTGATGGGTCAGTGAATAAATTGGGAGCAGGGGCAGGGATTTGGATACACAACATGCAAAATGACCATGCTCAAGAACATGCATATAGCCTGAATTTTAGATGTACAAACAATATGGCCGAACATGAAGCCCTTTTGCTGGGACTCAAACTGATTAGAAGTCTAGGGGCAGCTAAAGTTTCAATTCTAGGGGACTCAAATTTGATTATCCAACAGATAAAGGGAAACTTTGTTACAAATGATCTTAGGCTAAGAGCTTATAGAGTGGCAGCAATTGAAATACTTAACACCTTCCTAGAATCTCAGCTCACCAAAATTCCAAGAAATCATAATCTACATGCTCATAGTTTGGCAACTTTTTCCAGCACTTGCATGCTGCCATTTGAGCCTAATCACCACTTTACTGCTGAGATTAAGCATAGGTTTGTTGTCCCAGATAATGTAAAAAATTGGCAGGTGTTTGAAAATGACACACAAATCAATAATTTCTTGACTTTGAAAGAGGAATTCTCAAGCACGAACATAGACACAAGCACCTGTTGTGATCAACAACAAATAGACAAAATTGAGAAAAATATATCAGCTGAAACATCAAATCAGATTTTGCATCCAACAATTTTTTCCAACAAAAATTTACAATAGCTAAAACAAATGGACCTTGATGAAATTGTTGAGGCAGAAGCTGAAGTAATTGAGTTGAAGGACAATTTTTTGCCCACGGGCTTGACTCCTTTGGAGGATATATCTGATTCGAATGATATACCAAGAAAGCCAAAAATGCAGCCTCTAATTGCAGAGATTGAGGACTGTAATATAGGAACTGCAGATGACCCCAAAATGATAAAATTGTCCAAAGCCTTGCCTCCCAACCAAAAACTGAAATACATTGAGTTGTTTAAAGAGTTCCAAGATGTCTTTGCATGGAGCTATGAGGACCTCAAGTCCTATGATACTTCTGTCATCCAACACAGAATACCTTTAAAAGAAAATCAGAAACCTTTTAAACAAAAATGTAGAAGAGTTAATCCAGTCCTACTTCCTCCCATTGAAAAGGAAGTTAAAACAATGTACCAAGCTGGAATAATTGCACCTATTAGATTTTCCGAATGGATTTCAAATCTAGTGCCCACTAGGAAGAAAACGGGCGAAATAAGACTGTGTGTTGACTTAAGAAATCTAAATAAAGTTCTCTCAAAGACCATTACCCCTTGCCCAAGATGGATCACATTTTACAAAGGGTAGTAGGAGTTTCTTGGATCTCACTGTTAGATGGATTCTCAGGATTTAATCAGATCCTAGTTCACCCGGATGATCAAGACAAAACTTCCTTCACAACACCTTGGGGAACCTTCAAATATGTGAAAATGCCTTTTGGACTTAAAAATGTAAGGGCCACATTTCAACGAGCAATGGACATATCCTTTGCAAAAGAAATCCATGATTTCCTAGTCATATATCTTGATGATCTCACTGCTTTTTCCAAATCAGATCAAGAACATTTAGAACTTTTAAAACAAGTGTTCCTAATTTGCAAAAAATATGGCATATCTTTGAACCCAAAGAAATCATTGTTTGGCCTTGAAGAAGGAAAAATCTTAGGTCATATAATTTCAAAAGATGGCATTAGAATTGACCCGGAAAGAATACAAGATATTCTCCAAGTGCCTCATCCAAGAAACATCAAAGAACTACAAGATTTTTTAGGAAAGATCAATTTTCTAAGAAGATTCATACCCAACTTGGCTAAACTAATAAGGTTGCTGAATAACATGCTGAAGAAAGATTCTAAAGTCAAATGGACAATAGAAGGTAAACAAGCCTTTGAAGATATCAAAATAGCTTTAACTAAGACACCGGTCCTCACAAGCCCAAAATTCGATAGAGACTTCATAATCTTTTCCTTTGCATCTGAGCATACCATTACTGCTGTCCTATTACTTAAAGATGACCACAGATGTGAGAAGCCAATTGCTTTCTTTAGCAAAGCACTTAGAGATGCTCCTTTAAAATATCAAATCATGGAAAAACAAACTTATGCCCTTGTAAAAGCCATCAAGGATTTCAGAGTTTATATCTTGTACTCTCATGTGATAGCTTATGTCCCAAATGTCATGGTCAAAGACATTCTGATTCAAGAAGGAATTGAAGGAAAAAGAGGCAAATGGATAGCTAGCATTATGGAATATGACCTTGAAATTAAGCCAACAAAACTCATAAAAGGACAAGGATTAGCTAAGTTGATGATTGAAACCAATTTTCAAGCCCTTGACATCAATGAACTGTGTAACGAGCAGGAGATGGCGACTCCACAGATCAATCAAGCCTTCTTACAATCACCTTGGTATGCTGATATAATTTATGTATTGTTAAACCTGCAAGCTCCTCCAGGGTTATCCAAAACTAAAAAGAGATTTTTAAAAATGAAAGCTTCAAAGTTTTGTATTGTAGACAATGTTTTATTTTGGAAAAACCATGAAGGTATTTTACTAAATTACCTAACACAGAATGAAACTGACAAAGTACTGAAAGAATTTCATGCAGGGGACTATGGTGGACATCTATATTAGAAGTCAACAGTGGATAAAATCTTAAGAGCTGGTTTTTATTGGCCCTCCCTGTTTGCTGATGTGAAAAATTTTGTAGTTTCTTGCCACAAATGTCAAATCTTTGAAGGCAAGAGAAAGTTGTTACCTTTACCTCTAAAGCCCATTTCCACCGAAAGACCATTTCAACAATGGGGTTTAGATTTCATTGGAGAAATTCACCCTTCCTCTTCTGGCCAACATAGGTGGATTTTAACTGCCACAGACTATTTCACCAAGTGGATAGAGGCTATTCCTTGTAGGCAAGCCAATGACTCAATCATCATGCAATTCTTAGAAACTAATATCCTATCTAGATTTGCTGTCTGGAGAAGATTATAACAGATAATGCTGCTACCTTTAAATCCAAAAGAATGATCAATTTTTGTCACAAATACCATATTACCTTGGGCCACTCCACAACCTATTACCCTCAAGGTAATGGTCTAGCTGAATCATCCAGTAAAAGATTGATCAACATCATAAAGAAAGTATTGGAGGAGAATAAGAAGAATTGGCACAAAAAACTTGTTAATGCACTGTGGGCAGACATGTTAACTACCAAAAGATCTATTGGAACAAGCCGATATGAGTTGGTTTATGGCATGGAGGCTGTATTCCCTTCATCCTTGGGAATCTCTGTGATAAAATCGCTGCAAGAAATACAAGAAGAACCCAATGTTATTCAGAGAAGGATCAATCAAACAATTCATTTACAGTAGACTAGAGAAGAAGTGTGTCAGAGAACTCAGATTCTACAAGAGAAACTTAAAAAGATTTTTGATAAAAGGACAAAGGCTGAGGACTTTTTCATAGGAGACAAAGTGCTGAAATGGGATTCCAAGAGGGAAGATAGAGGAAAACATGGCAAATTTGGTTTCCTATGGAAAGGACCTTTCATTATTCAGGCTGTACAAGGAAACAACACTTACTTTTTGGGAAGTTTGGATAGTATAGAAGCAGAGGATGGGCCAATCAATGGGCGAATGCTCAATCATTATTTTGATCCTCTTGGTTAACATATTAGGACTGTATTTTGTATATAATAATGTCTATTTTCAGTAGTTTACTACAACAATAAGATAAGGAATAAGATACAGGAAATTTTGAGGAAAAGAAGCGAAGAATTGAGCCACTCTTGTATGATATGTTGAGTCTATTGGAAAACTTAAGCAAGAAGTCTTGGGAGCTAAAAAATGATGACTAAATACTCAGACAAACTGTCAGATACAGAGCTGTAACTATTCAAACCAACTCATGAGAAAAGCATATATGTTACAGAGATTCAGTTTGTTTGTCTACAGTAGAAGGAAGTTTCAGATTGCAACAAGAGTTGAAAATAAGGCCATCTAACCTGCTGTTCTTGGCTTTTCACCTAGAAAAGCCATCCCCAAGTGGAGCCACTATTAGGTTCCTATACCAATAGGTGTCATATTTCATGATTGACAGTGGAAATGCCAAATATGATCATCCTTTCCATGCTACAAAGGTTCCATATTTTAAAAAATCAAGAATTAAAAAAATGTAAATAGGGTATGCCCTAAAAGAAAAATCAAAGGGCAAAAAGAATGAATTGGTCAAAAAAAAAAAAATGAACCCCAAAAGAAAAGACCAGGAAAATGGCTAGTCAAAATGCCACTACTATCCTATTTTTGCAAACAAGTTCAAGATGATGCAATTAGTGACTTTTGTCACCCTTGATGGATGGCCAAAAATCTCAATCTTGGCCGCTCCATATTTTAATTTCTTGTTTTAGAACTACAGAATAAGATCTACTCCAACAGTTTAAGCTTGGTAGATCAATAGCTAGGTAGAGAAGCAAAGGGTCTCAACAGCTAAATCCAAGCCCTTGGAAGAAATAAGGGCAGACTTAGATAGGAGGGCAGTCAAAAGAAAAAGAAAGAAAGGGTTTGCTAGTTCAAATGCACCCACACAAAATGAAGAAAAAATGCTAGCTGGATTAGGTTGGGTAGGTAGTTGGATGTTACAGAAGCAAATTCATGAACAATTTTGTTCTTTTTATGATCTATCTCATGGCTATCACAGGTACCATGGCAGGATGATTATAGTTCAAGTAGAGCATGACTAATTTCCCCTCTCATTGCCCCAAGAACATTTACTAACTTCCCTCAAGGTCATTGGGATCTGCTCAGTGGTCCTAGTTCACTTCATTTCATGAAAAATTCTAAGTAGAACTCTGTGTTTGCTTAGCCCAAATAAGCCACATTTCTTGTGTAAAAAGGTCCTTTTCATTTCCCCCCAAAACCTAGGTTTTTACCTTATAAACCTAGTGTTCTCCATTCATAAAAACCATATTAACATTAACTTTACTGTATACCTCCTTTGCAAGGTATCCCTACCCCTATTATTATAAAAATATACATAACAATCCCTAAAAAAAATCATAAATATCCCCCCGTGGCTAAAGTTATAGCCATATTTTAAATTTTGTCGGGAGCTGTTAGTACACTCGGGGCCAATAACAACCCTCCACGCGATACGTCAGGATTTGTTTAAACCTCTGGTTAAACAAATAACCAAGTCAGCCAATATAAATCGTATAAAACCCCAATAACCAAAGTTTAAACCCCCCTCACACTTTATAAAACGTTAATATATGGGCGGGCCCCGTGTCATAAACCTCCGCCAACTTACACCTCTGTCAATCGTTGGATCCAATCCCTCAGATCGGACAGCTCTCATTAATATCGGAGGTGCCCCGATGACCGAACGTTAGGCCCCGATAAAAAGTTGTTTTCCCGCCGTACTATGGGACGCGTGTTGCCCCCATGGCTTATCGCGTCTGTCCCGCCAGAAACCACCATCGTACATAAGGTGGTGCAATGAAACCATAAACCGCCTCCCATTTCCTGCTGCTGACGTTGTCGCCCACGTCACCACCCACGTCAGCGCCCGAGTTACTACCCACGTCAGCGCCCACGTCACCTGCCACCTCGTCATTGTTCTGTCCGCCGTGTCTGCCACGTCAGCACCAAGTCACCTTCCGTACCCCTTGCTACCCGACAAAGATGACGTCATGCTGAGGTCACCCGACCAAAGTGCACCAATAACCTGGCAAAATAAAAATTTTTGTTAAAAAGTCGTTTTAACGACGTTTTTGTCCATTTCTCTTTGTTCCTTTTGTGCGAGCTTTGCATTTTCATTTATGTTCAAAACACTATTTTCGCTGCATAGTCCACCACCCAAGGGAATTCACTCTGCAGCTCAGCCCCTCAGCTCAGTCTTCAACCTACATTTCGCACCAGGAACCTATAAAACAGGTATTTACCCGATATTTGCTCGTAAACCCTATTTTTCCATGTTTCTCTCTTAAAATCACCCGAAGAACTAAAATTCGAGTTAAAATGCACTTCAGCCTACAAATCTCCGCATTATAAGTCACTGTTTTACCCATTTTTCCAAAGAAAACTTGCGAATTCTGTTCTCCTCTGCAAATTCTCCATTAAACTAAAATTCAAGCACATTTTCACCTACAAAGTCTCCAAAAAATGCCCAAATATTCAGTTAAATTTGTCAAATCACGTGCAAGAAGAGCACCATTTCCACTGTTTTATTCAGCTTCCCAACTAAACTCTACAAACTTTATCTTTTACCATGAATTTTACCCAGTGAGGCAATTTCTATATAAAACTCAGTTTGCTAATTTCCTGAGAAAAACCCTAGAGCTAGTACTATGTTTTTTGTTACTACACAGACCCAAATTCCAATTATAAACACAGGCAGTTGAAGTATGGAAGCTCCAGTGGCCTTGAATGTTGCCCCCTTGAATGCACCACATAAGGAATTGGAATGGATGCCCCTTGCTGACAGGGATTTCCAAATTAAGGATATGATGGGTGAGAAGCCTCACCTACAATCCTTTTGTGAAATTAGAAATAGCTACAGAAGCAACACTGATGTCTTGGGAATTTGGGAATCCAGCATGCCTATTTACTACCTCCGTTCAATGAATATGCTCCCTGATTTCATCCATTTATGCTGTGCAAATTATGAACCCACAAAAAGAGCAGTTGTGGCTCCATCTGGGACTGTCCTCTTCTATATTACTCCTCAATCCATAAATGAGATGCTGAACTTTAAGCCAACTTAGCCTCTAGCTCCGCTCACCGTGAAATCCTTGCTTGACCAAGCTGCCAAACTTCCCAGTTCAGAGATTACCAGAATAGCTCAATTATTCATGAGACCAGAAAGCCAGCCTAGGCATCCACCTCCTTTTAATCAAGTCTGGTTCAATGAGGCTAGTGTACTCATTACTGATATGATTTCCTACATTCTGGGTTTCAAAACCAGTGATCATATTGATGAAACTGTTTTAGTATTGGTGTCCATATTCACTCTAGGACAGCCCCCTGCTGTCAAGTATGATTATGCCACATTCATAGCAAATAAAATCCATGAGCAATTCATGAACTTAGACAGAGAAAGAGTATTCAAATACACATCCTACATATATCACTTGCTGCTGTATTATCAACCTGATAGTTTCCAAATTCCTCTTAGAAGATTGAACCTCAAAGGTGAAAGGAGGTTTGTAATTTTTTGGATCTCAATATTCCATGAGTTCCACAGCTCCCCTTATACATATTGTGAGTTCATTGACCGGTTCATATATCCAGCCACTTCTTTGTTGATTACAACCCCTCTTGCCAGGCTCTCTGCTGAAATGCAAAAAATTCTACATCTCTCAAAGGAATATAGTATTGGTGATTGGTATTTTTACCAAAATCACACTGTGATCAGGATTTATGGCTGTGAATTATCCCCTTACAAGCTGCCAAAGTATGTCCCTATGAGACTCTTTGCCTTGGAATACTTCCGGCAATTTAGTAGTTCAGATTTGACTCATTTCTATGGTGCTAGGAAAAAAGCACAGCTCAAGATAAGAAATCAATTGGGCCCTTTTATCTTCAATAAAAGGGAAGACGCCTGGGAAGAAGAAGATAAGATTTTAAGGGATCAACTTACGCTGAAACAAAGTTTCCATTGGTCACCATATGAGCATGAACATTTCATAAGTTTTAGAAGAGTCAAAAACAAGCTCACAGGATATGTTCACCACAAAATCCCTGAAATTGAACAATATGCTAATCAACAAGAATGGGTAGAAGTGTTAACGGGAAAAGTGTCTATTCAGAACGACCCTATCCCACTAAGGTGTGACAGTACCTTAGAAACAAACAAGGAAAACTACTTTCGTATTCTTCTTTATGAACTATAAACGAAGAGGAATAGGATGAAGCAACCTGTGTCTTGCGCTAGTCTTTTGATCCAATCTCTCTCCTCTTTGACAGCTTCCAGCTACTTGCTCCCTTACTTGTCCAGCTTCACCAAGTTCCTGTAAGATCACAGAAGAAGAAAACTACACAAAGACATGGATTTATATTCATAAATAGCTTAGGATCAGATTTAAGCTAAACATACAAATGTAACAAACATCAATGATACACAAGCATGTAGAAGAAACTCAAATAGTTTTATTGATATAACAAGAAGGTCCAGGAGGAGTTACAACCGATGATTCCTAATTCAGCATCAACCTCCGAGCATAGAAGTCCCCTCTTCACCTCTAACAAAGCATAAATCACCCAATACTCTGATATCTATCTCAAAACCAACAGCAATTCTCTGCAATGTACAAAATTCCAGCCTCTGGATCTCTGGGATGAGGGATCCATATATAGATGTATGCAAAGAGGATGAGTCACCTTATGATTTGACTAGTGGCTTCTCTCTATCAATTCTTGCTTCCACTTGGAGACTGAGAGCCTCTTACTCATCCTTGGTCGAACTCAGTGAGGCAAGTGTCATTGGGGAAGATTCTGGAAGCTTCCATTGTCTGTCCACCCCGCGGAATGACACTACCATTTGTCATTTCCCGCTCAACGCACCCTGGTAGTGCATTTAGGTGCGTTGCAATGCACATAGCTAGTGTATTTGGGTGCTTTGCAACGCAGCTAGCTAGTGGAGCAGCTGAAATGATCCTGATTTGATTGATTCTGAGCAGTTTCTGGTGGAGAACTTCTGGGAGAAGCTGTAATTTGTTGACCTTGTTCCTTTAGGAGTAATAACAACACTTTTAAGGACTTACGAGCCCTTGGTTTATGGACATTTCATGCTCAGAGCTGTAAGGCACAAAAATGTCTATAACAGTTGCCCCCTAAAGTATGAGGCCGTTTATCGGGTGAAATGCTTTATTAGGAGGATCCGAAGTTCTTTCAATGCTGGGAGGAGACCTGTAATAAGATACAATACAATACATTATCTTCATATTGTTTTCATGATCTAGCTGAGGCGGGCATTCCCATGCTCAGCTTTATAAATTCATTTTCATGTACATAGGACAGACAATTGTCTGATGGTAGACTGATGATTCTGATAGAGTCATCATCCTTTTGGTAGGATGATTATCTGTGCTGCAATGTTGTACATTTCAATGTCTTTATTTTCCTGAATATATATCGCAGCCCGAATGGATGACACTAGATCCGAGGTCTTCAATCTCGTTTGATCTTCACTCGAAGTACAAGTCGATCCATGTGAGAAATGTTTTGAAGTCGAACATGGAAAGACATCGCTTGATTACCAGTCAATGATGTAAACTGTTAACAAGCGCAAGAGGAATCACCAATAATGATGATGACCCTCAAGGTACTACAGTACAATTCACGTGGTGTGAATAAAGGACTTGGCGTCGAACACCACGCAAAATCTTTCGGTCGAAGGTCATTGATGTATACCTGTCGCCGGAAGTGAGAAACTTGCCATTGAGGCATGCAAGCTTCAAAGTACTGAAGGGGGTGTTCCTAGATCAACTTCTTGGATAATGAGCTGGTGTCGACAAGAAGTGATCCGTCAAAGGAGGGCCTTAATGAATCCCACATCAATGACACAGAACGGAGCAAATGATTTTGATGGAGGTGAAAACAATCTGATGATATATGGTTCAGGGTGGTGGTCATGAAGGAATGAAGTATAATGTATGGTAGTGGATGGGACACGGGTGACTTCTCTGGATGACTTCTCTTGAACATGTCAGTGACACTTATGTGATGGATTGGTAGCATTTACCCCAAATGTGGATGGTATGGTGTGACCATGGTGATGTGACCGGTGAATGAACAACCCAACCCGACTTAGGCACGGAGTGGAAGTATCATGTTCAAGAGCGACTTGCTACCAACAAAGTTTCTTTGAGTTTTCTTCCCAATTTTTCCCTAGTCATTGCTGACAGTACCTCTTTATTTTTGTCAAGCTTGAGGAGGATAACATATGCTTGTTCTATAATTTGCCCTTCGAGCAAACCCATCGCTATGTTTTAACGAGCCTAGCGATAGTGAAGCTCGTTCTCGTCTAAAGACAAGTTTGTCGCTATTAATCTTTTTAACGAGTTTAACGACAAAGATAACTCGGTCCTTTTCATTTTTAGAGAGTCTGAAAAGGTACATAAAGGTAACTCCAACATTCCTTTTTCGTCATCTAATCCCTTAAGTCCGAAAAAGTATAAAACAATACAGAAGGGATGAATTTTCGATAGTTTTAACAAGCCGAACAAAACAAGCACTCGATCTTTTTGTGCAATAATCCCTCAGGTCCAAAAAGATTAAAATCTAGAGGAGGGATAGCACTTCCGGTCGCTTTAACGAGCTGGAAGGCCAAAACTCGGCAATCTTTTCATATTTTACGAGTCAGTTGAAAAGAGCTTAAAGAAGACTCGTCTTTCAAGGAACGAGTGATAAAATGGGTAGCAGCTGATTCCAAGTAAGGGTTGGAATTTTCCAATCATGACAGTGTCACAAGGATGGCTAGTGGAATCACTCTTCGCAGCTATTCCTCAAAATGGGTAAACAATCAAATGGAGGTGAATGATCGGCCAATGGAAAAGTGGAGGTGACGGTGCAAACACGACCAAGGCTTTAATGGCTGAAATGCTTCATTCACGGTGGTTGTTTACAGGGGAATAGTTCATTTTTTAACGAGCTTAAACGCGGGTGGAAACATTTGCTGATGTCTTATGTTTATTTTTTAACGAGCTTGAACTATGCACTAAAACTGCTCGATGCGGGTTTTATTTTTTAACGAGCTTGAACCTTGCGGTAACACTGCTCAATGTGGGTTTATTTTTTAACGAGCTTGAACCTTGCGGTAACACTGCTCGATAAGTTTGCATGCCCCCAGCATAATAACTCAAATCGAGGTGCATGCCCCCCAAGCTTCATTGCATTCAACTCGGTGGTTGGAATGAAGGTTTACCTTTGAGACTTGGAAAGGGGATTTGTTTCATTTTTTAATGAGGTTGACTTAGTAAAAGAACTATCCTCATAATCCACCGTGTTTATAGTATTTGATAGAAAATCAAAAACTAAAGGATGATTAAGGTTATTGGAATGATCTTTGTTGTAATCCGGAAGATGGGAGCGATGGTGGTAATCTTCCGATGGTGCCTCTTGTATCATCATTGTTTGTATCCGAAGAGGTATCATATTCCTTAGACCTATCTATCCAAATACTCGATCAAACAATGGTTTGCCCCCCAAGCCAAGAAAATTGATTGCTACAATATTTCTAAAATGGCGATGATCCATGCTGACAAAATGTTTAGGAATCTTCCGAACCCATTAGATATAGAAGATTTCATATTGCAGGTTTCCACTGTGGCCACTTCCGTCAGATTATTCAGAGGTGGTAGGGCAAAAGTACCCATTAAGGCAGGGTCTTTTAGGAGACCTACTCCAATATTTTGAAGCGAATGATTGCTTCCATGGATCATTGGAATGCTTCCCGTAACTTGTGAACTGTTGGGGAGAAATGTTTGTTGGTCGACTATTGTAATTCCTCCTTGAAAGGGAAATGCAATCTTCCTGAAGTAGGTCGACACAACTGTGGCCATGGAATATATCCACGGCCTTCCCAGTAGGATGTTGTAATTGAGGTTTCCGTCGATTATTTCAACATCAATTTCTACTGTTTTGCCCCCCAGTTCAACTTGCAAGTTACTTAAAATCCCGTATGGAGTGTATGATCATCCATCAAATGCTTTTAATGTCGTCGATGATCTCAACAAGGGTGGTGACCCTAAATTTTTCGAGCAACTCATCGACATAATACATGTAGATGCCCCCTCATCAATAATTGTTCGATGAACAGTTTTGTTGAGGGCTTTCACTTGAATAAGGAAAGCTAGTTGAGCCGGTAATTGAGGGTCATATCCTTTATGATCAAAGGCCACAAGATTGGAATCCATTGGGTCAATCCCACCTATTGCTGATAATAAAGCTTGCTTTTGGGAGGGGCAATTTTGCGGTACCTCAAGTGTCGACATAGCGGACGGCGATTGGGCCAGGTCCTCTACTATATTATAATTCTGTGCTACTTTTGCACGAGGATTAAATGTCGATTTGTGTACTACTCCCTTTGGCGACTTTATCATTGGCTCAGGAATGATGGGTGGCACAACTTCGGTCAAAGTTGTTATCGAACTACTAGGTTGTTCATTAGCCTTGTTATTCGACAGCTGTGGATTCCCGTAATCTTTATTCCTTGTCAAAGCATCATTTTGTTGCTCTGAGATAGACAACATAAGCACTTGGGATCGGGAAGCATTTTGATTAGCAACCAGTTTGGTTCCCGAGTTTGGAAATGGATCAGTCAACACTGCTGTTATAGACATTTTTGTGCCTCGCAGCATGGAGCATGAAATGTCAATAATTACAGGGGTCCTCAGTCCCTAAACATGTTGTTCTTACCCCTAAAAGAACAAGGTCATCAAACAACAGCACTTCCAATCAGTTCTCCACCTGAAAACACTTCAAAACAGGCTAATTTTGGATCATGTCAGCTGCTCCACTGAGCAACTGCGCTGAATGTCAACTGCTCTTCCTTGTACCTGCGCTGAAAGTCAAAAGCAATGAAGGCTACCTGCGCTGGGCGAGATTGGCCAAGTGGCACAGTCATTCTGCAAGGTGTCAATTGCCCAGGAAGCTTCCAAACTGACACTTGGTTCATGAGATTCGCCCTGTGATGAGTAAGAGGTACTTGATCACCATGTGTAAGCAAGGATCTCCAAGTGGACTCAAGAACTGAAGATTAACTGAAGAGGGAGAGGACACAAGGCAGCTTTATGTCAGTCTCAAGCTGACTCATCCTCTCTTCTTCTCTCCTATATATAGAGCTCTTCTATGAGGTCTAAAGAGGCTGGAATTTTGTGTAAAGCAAGGAGGTGCTGTTGGTTTACAGTTAGAGCTATTGGGTGATTGTTTTACTAGAGGTGAAGAGGAGAGTTCTTGCTGCTGGGGAGGTGCTGCTGGATTGGAGCTATTATTGGTTGTAACCTTCTCAGAACCCTGTTACTTCTATCAATAAAGTTTTGCATGCTCTCCTATATACTTGTATTGCATTGATGTATTGTATTTACATGTATATTTGATTCATCCTAATCCATGCTTCAGTTATGAGTACATGTATCTTGTAGTTTGCTCTCTTGTTTGTGCAGGATCTGTGTGTGGCTGGACCGGCAAAGAGAGCAAGGAGCTGGGAACAAGAGACAAAGAGAGAGGACAAGGATCGACTAAGCGAAAGACACCAGGTTGGTTAATCTTTCTTCGTTCTCTCTGTACTTTCATAAAGGAAATCATCAAAACTTTACTTTCAGTTGTTGCTAAAGACTGTCACCTTTAGAGTAGGGATAGGGTCATCCGCATCGGATACTTTTCCCCACAACAAAATGGCGACTCCGCTGGGGAGCCTAGTATCTTGTTGGTGTTTGTAGTATTTTGCTATTCATTTCTTGAAGAAAAGAGTACCAAATCGAAAAGCTTTTGACTATATCAAAAGCGAAGTAGAGGGACTGCTACTCTTGCTCATTTGTTGAGCAAATTCAAGATTTGAAGAGCCTATCTACAAAAGACTCTTTACTCTTTGTGATAGATCTTCATCCTCTTGATCATCCCTTAGCCTGTACTTGACCTATAGCTTTTTATTTCAGCAAAAACAGTGCATTTTTGAGCTTTTTATGACCCGGAATTCTTTGTAGACGAAACTCTCGTGAGTCAGTGCAGGCTGTCCACAGGCAGTCTGCATTACAGCGCAGGTACTCCCTTTGGGAACTGCGCTGAGAGTCAAACTGGCAGACTAGAACCTGCGCTGGTCCAGTTAGCCATTGTCTTGCTCAGCTTTCCCTTTGTGTCTTGGCCCTGTTTTCACTGAGTTTTAGCTGATTGCTTGCTGGTCATTGTACTTGCTGTAGACCACTTCTCCTTGACATTATTCCGCCTCAGTTGTGTGATGAGACTGTGAATGTTCTTTCAGTATTTCTTGCTTCAGTTACAGTTTCCCATTGTGAAAAGCGAACCAGTATAGCTGTGACCTCTTAGATCCTGAACTGTAAAAGTGTCTTTGTGATCTTATGAGCTAGTTTTATTACTGTTCGTGGCTGTTTGAGTTTGTTTGTTTTTCACTTTATGGTTTGAATTCATATATTTTGAGTGTTGAAACAAGTACTTGTAAAGCGTCTTTTCATTTAGACAAAGCTTGTTTGTTTACGCTTCAAATTGAATTCGAAAGTCATACAACAGTTTTCCTTTTGTCTACATCAACATTAAAGGAAAAGAAAAGAAATACATGCATCTTGCATTTGCATTTTTGATAAGTTTGTGTGTCTGATCTAGGAGAAAGTGCATTAGTTTGTGCTTTGTGCTCTGTGTGGAAAGATATTGTTTTTCTCTCCCCTCAGTAGTTAGGATTTTCAAAGCTAAAAAGATTGTGAAAGCTTGCTTATCATTTTAGCTGCATTTAGGAATTTGTACCAATACATCTCGTGGTGATCCTGAAAGACAAACTGATAAACAAGATCAACTTAAAATATATTGAATGAATCTAAAAACGCATTGTAACATAACGCTCACAGTAGAGGTCTAGGTAGAGACGTGTTCCGGCGTCGTTAAACGTAGTGACTGTCGATCTCTACGAAGGTGGGTGATTCCTCCTGAGGGACGATAGCACTAATACGGACTTGAGCTCCCGCGTACCGTCGCGTATATTGGGAGACCCCTATAGGCTTTTATCCTTTATCCTTAGGAAACCGTGTCGGCCGCCCTATTGATCGCGATGCAGTGAACACAACATTCACGAAGATCGACCACCCGTACCGTAAAACGTATTCTGTGGTTTCGCGAAAGGTTTGGCACACCCTCTGCCTAGATCTCCAGAGCAGTTTCTTTTGGCCTTTTTCAAACTCTATAACTGAAAAAGTCCAACCGAGCATTTTTCACTTCGGGCTCGTTAATACATCGAAGGCGACTAGAGTCATCTTTAGCTTTTTCTCGACTCTTAAAACATGAAAAAGCAAAGTTGTGTCTAAAAGCGTCTAATAAAATTCATTCAATACGGAAACATAATTCCCCTTTTTGTATTTTAGTTGATCAAGTAATCCGCAACCGTGGAGGAAAGTCAATTAAAACCCCGTCGTTCAGGGAGGCTTGCGAGTCAACCGCCTTTGTCTCCGGAACCGAGAGTAGTACGGACGAAGCGAACTCGCTTGACCAGGTCAAAATCTCCTTTTGAAGTTAGAACAGAAGTTCCAACAACATCTGAGATTCTGGTCACTCCCAATATTTCTGGAATCCCTGCCTCTATTGAAGAAGTTCAACAGCAACAGAAGGACAGTGGTACTGATCCTAGTCTGAAGACAAGTACTTGCATAACTGAACCAGTTCCATCTGAAACCGGTCCACAGAGTCTTGTTTTTCAAACGACTGTCGCTGTCGAAGCAACCCCTTCTTCGGCACCAGAAATCTTTTACGGACCTGACGGTCTGCCTCTTCCTCCTGGTCTGATTGCAATAGAGGAAATCGTAGAGGACCAGCAAGCAAATACTCCAATTCATTTTGGAGTAGGTACCCCTCTTTTTCCTTCTGCATCAGAAGTTTGTCTATCGCCACCAGAAGTTCCTGAAGAATCGTTAGGAAGTTTATTGGATAGACTTAAAATGTCTGAACAACCGTCGACATCTAGAACTGTGCCAAACGACACAGCGACAACAGAAGTTCCTGCTACCAATCCAACGATGTTTGCCGGCATACCAGCCGTCCCGACTAGCTCTCATCAGCTAGAAGGAGTCCACCCAGGGACTATTATGACAACTTGGTCTGTTCCAGTTTGTTCTTCCGGTATAATACCCGGTAATTCTTATGTTGAAACTAGACAAATTGATCCCTTTGGGAATCATTTTGGGCCATCCAGTCCTCAAAGGCCATCTATACCCTTGAGCTCCGGATTGTTACCGTATGGGGGGCAATATGCCCTTTCACTTCCCCTTTCGGGGGGATACCCATACGGCAGTTTTCAACCACATTCAGGTTTGACTGAAGTAACGATGAGTGGTTGGGTACCTATGTTACCCCAACAACCAAGATTTGTATATTCCATGCAACAATGTGTACCTATGTCTAGTATCCCGACGACGCCAGCAATTGTAACCGTGTCGCAAGTTCAATCGATGCCTGTTGTATGTCAACCCCGAGTTGTAATGCAACAGCCTATTGACCCTGCAACACAACCACAATCGCCAACTGCCGGGACGACACAGATACAAACGGGAACCATAACACGGCATCTTGGTCCGTCGGTTAGTGTCGCACAACAAAACATGGCTTCACAACCATGGATGGTGCAATACCAACAACCTCAGTTTCAATAGGTGCACCAGGGGTCTGAGCAATAGATCTTTGCAAATAGTGGGCAACCCTATATTCAGAATGGGTTAAACCAACCACTTTATAGTGGCCAAGCCCACCAACCATATCAGTCATATCAACATCAGTTGCATTATACTGGTGTGCAAAGACCTACTGCTCAGGCGATTCCATCATATCCTGGGTACGCCTCGCCAAACCTGAATCAGCAGTTGCCATTCGTGGCGACCTTAGAATTACCAGATTTACATCGATTGACGAACGATCCAATCGCCTATGCCCATTGGTGGCCAGCGATTCCTCACAAACTTCCTTCGGACATTCCTAAATTCAATGGAAATCCGGGCGAAGACCCGTTGAATCATGTGATGACATTCCATTTGTGGTGTTCGTCGAATACCTTGAATGATGATTCGATAAGGCTTCGTCTTTTCCAGAGGACATTGACTGGTCCGGCGGCTAAATGGTATATTGAATTACCTAGAGCCTCTTTCGACAATTTTAGTTCCCTAGCCACGACTTTCTTAACACACTTTCAGTTACCTATAAGGTACGAAACTGGGACAGAGATCTTGACCAATTTCAAGCAGACAACAGCCACACATATATCTGATCATATACATGAGTGGCGTCGTCGTCGCAGAATGGTAAAAACCTATGTTCCAGATCAGCTATTAGTTGAGTGGTTTATAAAGTCGCTTCTGCCGGCAATAATAGAAGATGTGGCCAAGGGAGGTGTCGTAACAGAAGAGCAAGTGATTGCTCGTGCTCAATATTTGGACTTAGTGTATACTCAGTCGGGCACGCTCTATGATAAGATACCTGATGCCCCCAGACCAGAATTTTCAATCCCTCCTCCTCCCGGATCGAATAGTGACTCTCATGCCGGTGATGGCGTGATTGGAACTGCAAACGCTAAGTCGACAAGGGATTCAAATAAGAAAGCCCGTAAGACTTCGAATCAAAAAGCAAATCAAGAGATTCTTGCTTCGGAGGTAAATGCTGTATCTACGGATAAAGACAAAAACTCCAATCAACCAGGAAGCAAGAAGAAACAAAACAAAGGGAAGAAGAAGAAACAAGGTGGGTCATCCCCTCAAAAAAACTTCTTCAAACCCTCCTGGGCAAGGGAAACAATTTCCTCCATGTCAAATATGCGATGAAAATCATTCAACAAAGAACTGTCCGTTCAAAGCTGAGTTAAAAAGGTTCTTTAAAAGTTCCCAAACTTCAGCTGTGTTGACTGATCCATTTCCCACCCCAGGTCAAAATATGGTTGATAGTGGAAATGCTTCTCCGTCTCAAGTGCTTATGTTGTCGGTTTCTAAGCAAAATGATGCTTTGATCTCGACTAGGAATAAAGATTATGGGAATCCGCCGGTGTCGAACGACAAAGGGAAAGATCAACCCAGTAGTTCGACAACAACTTCGGCAGAAGTTGTACCCCCCCTTACGCATGAATTAACAATAAAGCCGCCTAAGGGAGTAGTCCACAAGTCGACATTCAACCCTCGCGCCAGAGCGGCGCAACACTATAATATAGTGGAGGATTTCGCCCAATCGCCATCTGCTATGTCGACTCTTGAGGTACTACAAAATTGCCCATCCCAAAGACAGGCATTGTTATCAGCAATTGGTGGAGTGGATCCTAAAGATTCCAATCTTGTATCCTTTGATCACAAAGGATATGATCCTCAGTTACCAGCGCAATTAGCTTTCCTTATTCAAGTGAAAGCACTCAACAAAACTGTTCATAGAACGATTATTGATGAGGGCGCATCAACATGTATCATGTCGATGAGTTGCTGGAAAACTCTTGGATTTCCAACCTTGTCGCGATCTTCGATGACATTGAAAGCATTTGACGGTAGGTCGTACACTCCGTACGGTATCCTAAATAACTTTAAGGTTGAACTAGGAGGAAAAACAGTAGAGATTGATGTTGAAGTCATTGATGGCAATCTTGACTATAACATCCTACTGGGAAGACCATGGATATATGCCATGGCAGCTGTAGTGTCGACATATTTTAGGAAGATCGTATTCCCGTTTGAAGGAGGGATTACGATCGTCGACCAACAGAATTTCCTCCCTAATGGTTCACAAGTTACTGGAAGCATTCCCCTGATCCATGGGAGCGACCATTCAATAAAAGATATAGGAGTAGGCTTGCTAAAAGATCCCACAATGATGGGAACTTTCACGTTGCCACCTCCTTTCCATGAAGGGAATATCCCGTTTGTAGCAACATGCAACATGGTATCTTCATCGAAGGTCGCAGAAGACAAAGTCGTCATGGATCATCAAGTGGTATTGCCACATAGCCCTATTGAAATATTGTAGCAATCAATGTTTCAGGCATGGGAGGCGAGCCCAAATGAACGCTCGTCAAGCGTTTGGGTAGATAGGTCCGAAGAATATGGTACCCCATTAGATCCATGGTCAAAAGTTCATGGGACTGACGAAGGAATCTTACAATCAATGATGATTGAGGGGGCACCATGGAATGATCACCACCATCGTTCCCTTCTTCCAGAGTGTGAAGAAGAAACTCATCACGACCTATACCACCCTTCAGTGTTTGAATTCCTAACAAATACTGTAAATACGGTGGATTCAGAGAGAAACCTATCCAATATTGAAGAAACCATAGCCATAAACATCTCGACAAAATCTGATGCTGTTGAGAACATTCATGTCGGCAAAAGTTGTTCCCCTTCAGAACTGGAAATATATAGTGCTCTCTTTCGCGAATTTAGAGATGTCTTTGCATGGTCATATGATGAAATGCCAGGCATTGACTCGAGCATAGTTGAACATGAGATTAAAATGTATCCTGATGTCAAACCAGTAAGACAATGGCTTCGGCAGGTACATCCGAAGAAAGCCGCTGCCATTAAAGCAGAAGTTGAAAAACTTCTCCATGCTGGATTCATCTACCCGGTTCCTCTAACTGATTGGGTATCGAATATTGTCCCTGTTATGAAAAAACAAGGGACGATAAGAGTGTGCGTCGACTATAGGGATGTAAACAAAGCTTGTCCAAAGGACAACTACCCTACACCCTTCATCGACCAGATAATTGATGAATGCGCCGGATGTGAAATCTTTTCCTTTATGGATGGATTTTCCGGGTATAATCAAATAAATATCCGCCCACAGGACCAGTCTAAGACTGCATTCATCTGTCCGTGGGGCACATTCGCTTATCGAAAATTACCCTTTGGTTTAAAGAACGCAGGGGCGACGTTTCAGAGGGCAATGAATTATGCCTTCCATGACATCAAGAACATTGTTCAACCTTACCTCGACGATCTTCCGGCTCATTCGCGGAAACGGACTGATCATCCGCAGCATTTGAGAGCAATATTTCTACGTTGCCGACATTACAAGATAAGACTCAATCCGCACAAGTGTGTGTTTTGCGTCGGTTCTGGTCGTTTACTTGGCTTTGTGGTCTCTAAGGATGGGATTCGTCTCGACCCTTGTAAGGTTCAGGCAATCATTAATTTGCCTCCACCTTCAAATTTGCTTCAGATTCAGAAACTCCAAGGGAAAGCAAACTTTCTGAGGAGGTTCATTCCAAATTACGCAGAACTTGCCAAAGGTTATACTCGTCTTTTGAAAAAGGATGTACCTTTTGTCTGGGACCAGGTTGCGCGAACTTCCTTTGACGCTCTAAAAGATTCTCTAGTAAGAGCATCATTAATGTACGCCCCGGACTATCAAAGAGATTTTAACCTGTATCTAGCTGCAGCAGATACGACCATTGCGATGGTCTTAGTGCAAGAAGTCGATGGAATTGAACATCCTATTTATTATTTAAGTAAAAACTTAAATGACACAGAAAGTAAATATTCCTATGTTGAAAAACTAGCGCTTGCTGCTGTTCAAGCGATTCAAAGGTTTCGACATTATGTCCTCTTTAGGAAAACTACCATTCTGTCAGATTGCAATCCCATGACGTATATACTGTCGCGACAGTTGCTTGGGGGCAAATATTCAAAATGGATAGCCATCCTTCAAGAGTTTGATTTAGATTTTGTAAAATCCAAATCGAAGAAAGCTCTAGTTTTCGCGGAATTATTATGCGATCTCCCATCGTCGTCCAACGATGAAACATTAGAAGAGTCAATCGTGGATGAAAATTTGTTTCTGATATCAGTAAGCGATGAATGGTATGGAGACATCATTGTTTATCTCCAAACCCAAAAATTTAGGCCTAATACCTCACATTCGGAACGGAAACGTATACGATACCAATCTAAAGACTACATGATCATCGGTGATACACTTTACCGTCGTGGCGTCGATACGGTTCTGAGGAGGTGCCTTACCCATGAGGAGGCTGAAAAAGCCCTGAATGATTGTCATTCAGGCGCGTGCGGGGGGCATCAATCTGGATATGCAACAGCACAAAGAATCTTACGAGCAGGATATTTCTGGCCAACTATGTTTAAAGATTGCATAATAGCTGTAAGAAGTTGCCATGCATGTCAGATCTTTGATAGCAAAACCAAAAGACCGCCCGCACCCTTACAGCCAATAGTTGCTGTTGGGCCCTTCGCCAAGTGGGGCATCGATTTCATGCAATGTAACCCCACCTCAACCGGGGAGCATGGGTATATTATAGTCGTTGTTGACTATTTTACCAAATGGGCCGAGGCGATGCCTACATTGGATAACACTGGTGAAACAGCTGCCCTTTTCTTTTTCAATCATGTAGTCGCCAGGTTCGGCGTTCCGCAAGCTATAGTGACAGATCATGGATCGCATTTTCGCAATCACATGATGGTTGAATTAGCTGCCAAACTAGGGCTATCTCACGACAGCTCTACCCCATGTTATCCACAAGCCAACGGACAAGTTGAGGCAATCAACAAGGTCCTGAAGCGTATGTTGCAAAGGATGATCGGGGTTCACAAGAGAAGATGGCATCTAATCCTGTACTCAGCATTATGGGCTTACCGAACCTCGGTAAAGAACGCCACTGGGTTCACACCATTCCAATTGGTGTATGGCCTGGAGGCAGTCTTACCGATCCAGTGTGAAATTTTGTCTCTTAAACTCGCAATTGACCTCCTCCCCGGAACCTCAGAAGAAGAGGCTCGTTTCCTGGAATTGATCCAGTTGGATGAAAACCGTCGTGACGCCGCTTTGGCGAACGAGGCCCATAAGAAACGAGTCAAAGCACAGTTCGACAAAAATGTCAAACCTCGCAACTTCTCTGAGGGTGACTTGGTTTTGCTTTACGACCGAGAATCCGACAAATTAGGAGCAGGAAAATTTCAGTCCTTATGGATGGGTCCCTATATTGTTAAAAGGGTGTTAGCAAAAGGAGCCTACGAGTTAATGGATTATGACGGAATACCACTGGTGCAACCCCGTAACGGGTTGTATCTCAAGCGTTACTATGCCTAAACAGTAACCTGAGTGCTTTTGTTGTATTTTGTTTTCGCTAAAATGTTTGTTTCGGTTAAGTAATCCACCTTTCTCGTTTGTTGCAGATGTCGAATTATTCTGATACATATGTGGGATATGCCGACGGAGCAAGTCGTAGTACGCGGAATTTGTCCTCCGCAGCCTGGGCCATTTTTGATCCAAGCGGCGAGTTAGTGAGTTTCAGAGGTATGTGTATCGGACGATCAACGAACAATATCGCTGAGTATAGTGCGTTGATTGAACTTCTCTCTGATACCATCGCTCATGGTATACGCCGACTAATTGTCAGGCTAGACTCACAACTTGTGATACTACAACTCACTGGTATATATTCAGTCCGCAATCCAGCTATTTATCGTATGTTTCTAAGAGTTAAGATTTTGGAAAGAGAGTTTGATTCAATTCAATACCAACATATTTCCAGAAACTTGAACACATTAACAGATTCATTAGCAAACTATGTATTAGATAGACATTTACAACATATATAAAAAGAGATGCATCGGTGCTGTGTAAGTGGATCACAAATAAACTGAAATAAACTCCGAAAATCAAAATATATAAAGCTGTTTATAGTTTGTACATAATGTGCTGTAATCAAAACAAAATCGGTCATATGACCTAGAACTCAAAAAGATGCTAGGGGGCACCCTAGCCTAGTGGTGCTCATGAAAGTACGTCACGGTCTGTGCGATCATGCGCAAGAGACGAGTCCATCGTCTAGGCACGCCAATAGTGTGCCGCTGCAACTGTAAAGGTAACTCGTCAATCTGTACATCCGGAAGACCACGAGTAAGGCTCTCAACCTGCTCCTGCACAGCTGCAAGTATCTCAGTATCACCAAGGTCGCGAATAACAACTCTCCTAGCAGGCTCTGCTGCTGGGGCAGCAACTGGCGATCGTGGACGAGCTACTGGACGAACAGGACCAACATCTGCATGCACCCAAGAGTTTGATCAGTTTTGAACAGTAACATCATGAATAAAAACAATAAACAGTGATATGGTCAAAGTTTTTTACCAATAGCGCCCCATTGCTCGCCATCCGGAAGCACCAAGTCCGGATCACCTCGGTAGTCCATACCCACGTATGGATACTCAGAAAATGCCATCTCCTGACGCTCGAACCACCTAAAGAAGGACTCAGTGAAAGTAATTTGAGGTTGACCAGCATGCCGGGACATATGGTCAACCCACCTCTGCATGCGTGGCTCGGTCGGAGAAGGCAAGTCAAGTATGATGTACTGAGGCTGCATCAATGGGATTTTCTCCAAGGCAAAGGCAGTCAGGATAGAACCAAAACCAAAGTTCTTGAGCCTCCCGTCCTTTACCTTGGTCAATTGACTTTTCATCTGAACAAGTACTGCATCACACCAGTTAAACACTTTCGGTTGGAGACACTCCAAAGCGTGCTACATGTAAGATCTGTTGGCAACATGTAAAGCTGCGCTACCGGCCATCCTACCAATAGTAAACAGAATGGACCTAAGAGACCTGTCAGTGATGTCACGAATATTGATCTTGCCGTCTTTGCTCGGCTGTGAACCTTCCCGACAATACTGACGGATATAGTCTCTGGTGGAAGTAGTCCCTCGAGCCGTACCTGACAAAGAAACGGGGGCACCCCGCCTTGACAGCCCAGTCAAGAAGTACATGTCCTCTATGGTCAAGGGGATGGTTTTCCCCCTAATCTGGAATACTTGGTTAACAGGATCCCAAGCATCAAGCATATACTGCAGTAAAGAAATCTGTGCTCTCATGCTAGAGATACGGAAAAACTTCAGTAGGCCACAGTTCCGAAGCGCGCTCACCGTGACCGGGTCATGGAGTGCAACCATGTCCTCTGCTTCATGTTCTCGTTCTCGCCATGTAAGGGACATTTTGTTCAAAGTTCCCTGCAAGCAAACAAGAGAAGGAGTAAGTTCCTAATTTTGATGAAAAACTGGCGAAAAAATCATCAAAAAACACATGCAGGATCAGTCTTTCTAGGCCCAACGCAGGCAGAGAAGTTTCCCCTTGCGCTGAGAGGCAGTCTGCTTTAAGACCACCTGAAATACAGCGCAAGTTTCGAAAGGGAAACCTGCGCTGATGCCAGGGCGCTCTAATGAAACCCCTGGGGCCCAGAAACCCTGAAAAATGTGCATGAAACTGAAAAAGGAAACCATGAAAGTAAAGGGCTAAGGTTTAGCTCCTACCTGGTCCAAACGGCGCCGAAAATCGTCCATAGAATCTCTCGGAATCAGCTGGTGAAAATCAAGGAAGAAGAGGCACCTCCAGAGCTCCAACAAGCAAAATGCAAATGAAATGGTAAATGAGAGGTAAAAACACCTTTTTATGACTTTTTACACAGTTTAAAGTTAAAATATTAGGGTTATAATCTCCTTTTCATGCAAATATTGTCCATTTCTAACAAATTTTGTTGCAGCAATTGAATGCGAAGTACTACATTTGAAAAGAGAAAAGCTGGCAAAAGTAAAAAAATCAAATTTGACCATGATTCGAGCAGTTTTACCACGGAATTTATGCTCGTTAAAAAATAGAAAAGTGTGAGCAAAAGTTCCCACCAGAGTTCAAGCTCATTAAACAATGAACCTATCTCGGTAAATAACCATTGCGATCGTAAATTTATCAGCCTTAAAAGCCTTGGTCGTGTTTTCATCCATCACCTCCATTTCATTTGGCCGGTCGTTCACCCCCATATGTGTGTTTACCCCTTTTGAGGAACAGCTGCAAAGAGTGATTTCACCTAGCCATCCTTGTGACACTACCGTGATTGGAAAATTCCAATTTGTACCTGGAATCTGCTGCTATCCCTGTTTATCACTCGTTCCTCAAGAAACGAGTCTTCTTTGAGCTCTTTTCACTGACTCGTAAAATATGAAAAGTTTGCCGAGTTTTGGCCTTCCAGCTCGTTAAACGACCGGAACGCTATCCCTCCTCTAGATTTTAATCTTTTTGGACCTGAGGGATTATTACACAAAAAGATCGAGTGCTTGTCTTGTTCGGCTCGTTAAAAGTACCGAACACCCATCCCTTCTGTATTGTTTTATACTTTTTCAGACTTAAGGGATTAGATGACGAAAAAGGAATTATGGAGTTAACTTTCTGTACCTTTTCAGACTCTCTAAAGATGAAAAGGACCGAGTCTTCTTTGTCGTTAGACTCGTTAAAATGATTAAATAGCGACAAACTTGTCTTTAGACGAGAACGAGTTTCCCTATCGCTAGGCTCGTTAAATCATAGCGATGGGCTTGCCCGAAGGGCAAGTTATAGAACAAGCATATGTTATCCTCCTCAAGCTTGACAAAAATAAAGAGGTACTGGTCAGAAATGACTGGGGAAAAATTGGGAGAACATCAAAACTTAATGGTAGCAAGTCACTCTTGAACATGACACTTTTCCTCCACATCGGGTTGGGTTGTTTCATTCACCGGTCTCATCACCATGGTCCTCGCCAAACCATCCACTTTTGGGGTAATGCTACCGATCCATCGCATCAGTGTCGTTATATGTTCAAGAGAGGTCTTTCTGAAAGTGTCAACCGTGTCCCATCCACTGCCATACATTATCCTTCATTCATTCATGATCGCCACCCTGAATCATATATCACAGTTTGTTTTCACCTCCACTAAAATCATTAGCTCCGTTCCGTGTCATTGATGTGGGATTCATTAAGGCCCTCCTTTGACGGATCGCTTCTTGTCGACTTCAGCTCATTATCCAAGAAGTTGATCTAGGAACAACCCCATCAATACTTTGAAGCTTGCATGCCTCAATGGCAAGTTTCTCACTTCCGGCAACAGGTATACATCAATGACCTTCGACCAGAAGATTTTGCGTGGCATTCGACGCCAAGTCCTTTATTCACGCCACGTGAATTGTACTGCAGTACCTTGAGGGTCATCGTCATTATTGGTGATTCCTCTCGCGCTTGTTAACGGTTTTCATTAATGACCGGTAATCAAGCGATGTCTTTCCATGTTCGACTTCAGCGAAATTCTCGCATGGATCGACCTGTACTTAGAGTGAAGATCGAACGAGTTTGAAGACCCCGGATCTAGTTTCATCCATCCGGGCTGCGATACATATTCAGGAAATATAAAAGCATTTGTCATGTACATCATTGCAGCAGATGATCATCCTACTCAAAGGATGATAATTCCAGCAGAGAATTATCGGTCTACCTTCAGACGATCGTCTGTCATATGTACCAAAATGTATTTATAAAAACTGAGCATGGGAATGCCCGCCTCAGCTAGATCATGAAAATAGAATGAAAAATAATGTATTGTATTGTATTGTATTACAGGGCGCCTCCTCAGCACTGGAATGAACTTCGGACCCTCTAGATAAAGCATTTCACCCGATAAACGGCCTCATACTTTAGGGGGCAACTGTTATAGACATTTTTGTGCCTCGCAGCATGGAGCATGAAATGTCAATAATTACAGGGGTCCTCAGTCCCTAAACATGTTGTTCTTACCCCTAAAAGAACAAGGTCATCAAACAACAGCACTTCCAATCAGTTCTCCACCTGAAAACACTTCAAAACAGGCTAATTTTGGATCATGTCAGCTGCTCCACTGAGCAACTGCGCTGAATGTCAACTGCTCTTCCTTGTACCTGCGCTGAAAGTCAAAAGCAATGAAGGCTACCTGCGCTGGGCGAGATTGGCCAAGTGGCACAGTCATTCTGCAAGGTGTCAATTGCCCAGGAAGCTTCCAAACTGACACTTGGTTCATGAGATTCGCCCTGTGATGAGTAAGAGGTACTTGATCACCATGTGTAAGCAAGGATCTCCAAGTGGACTCAAGAACTGAAGATTAACTGAAGAGGGAGAGGACACAAGGCAGCTTTATGTCAGTCTCAAGCTGACTCATCCTCTCTTCTTCTCTCCTATATATAGAGCTCTTCTATGAGGTCTAAAGAGGCTGGAATTTTGTGTAAAGCAAGGAGGTGCTGTTGGTTTACAGTTAGAGCTATTGGGTGATTGTTTTACTAGAGGTGAAGAGGAGAGTTCTTGCTGCTGGGGAGGTGCTGCTGGATTGGAGCCATTATTGGTTGTAACCTTCTCAGAACCCTGTTACTTCTATCAATAAAGTTTTGCATGCTCTCCTATATACTTGTATTGCATTGATGTATTGTATTTACATGTATATTTGATTCATCCTAATCCATGCTTCAGTTATGAGTACATGTATCTTGTAGTTTGCTCTCTTGTTTGTGCAGGATCTGTGTGTGGCTGGACCGGCAAAGAGAGCAAGGAGCTGGGAACAAGAGACAAAGAGAGAGGACAAGGATCGACTAAGCGAAAGACACCAGGTTGGTTAATCTTTCTTCGTTCTCTCTGTACTTTCATAAAGGAAATCATCAAAACTTTACTTTCAGTTGTTGCTAAAGACTGTCACCTTTAGAGTAGGGATAGGGTCATCCGCATCGGATACTTTTCCCCACAACAACTACTGAGGTTTTCGAACTTTTAAAGAATCTTTTAAGCTTAGCTTTGTATGGACATTCTCTCGTCCAATGATCCTCATCGCATATATGACACCCTGCAGGGGGTTTCCTATTTCCAGGAGGGTTTGAAGAAGATTTTTCAGGAGATGACTCATCCTGTTTCTTCTTTTTCCCTTTGCCTTTCTTCTTGCTTCCTGGTTGTTTGGTTTCTTTGCCCTTATCTATCGATACGGCATTTACTTCCGAAGCAAGAAGTTCGTCTTTTGCATTTTGATCTGAAATCTTACGGGCCTTCTTGGATGTAGCCTTTGTCGATTTCGTGTCTGTTGTGCCGATCACGCCATCGCCAGCGTGAGAGTCATCGTTCGATTTAGGAGGAGGAGGAATTGAGAATTCCGGTCTAGGGGCGTCAGGTATTTTGTCGTAGAGCATGCCGGACTGAGTATAGATCAAGTCTAGATATTGCGCACGAGCGATAACTTGCTTTTCCGTTACGACTCCCCCCTTTGCCACATCTTCCGTGATGGAAGGTAGTAATGACTTGATAAACCATTCAGCTAATAGCTGATAGGGAACGTACATTTTTACCATCCTACGACGACATCGCCACTCATGTATATGATCAGATATGTGAGTGGCCGTTGTTTGTTTGAAGTTGGTAAGGAGTTTTGTTCCCATTTCATACCTTATTGGTAATTGAAAATGGGTTTAAAAGGTTGTGGCTAAGGTACTGAAGTTGTCGAACAAAGCTCTAGGCAATTCAATGTACCATTTTGCCGCTGGACCCGTTAACGTCCTTTGAAAGAAGCGAAGCCTTATCGAATCATCATTTAGGGTGTTTGATGAACACCATAGATGAAATGTCATCACGTGATTCGATGGATCTTCACCCGGATTTCCATTAAATTTAGGAATATCTGATGGAAGTTTATGTGGAATTGCTGGCCACCAAGGGGCATAATCAATTGGATCGTTTGTTAACCGGTTTAAATCAGGTAACTCTAAAGTTGCCACGAATGGTAACTGCTGATTCAGATTTGGTGAAGCATACCCAGGGTAAGATGGGATTGCCTGAGCAGTTGGTCTTTGCATGCCAGCGTAATGCATTTGATGCTGGTATGACTGATAAGGTTGGTGGACATGACCATTGTAAAATGGTTGATTTTGACCGTTTTGAATGTACGACTGTCCACTGTTCGCAAAGATTTGCTGCTCAGAACCTTGGTATACTTGTTGGAATTGTGGTTGTTGGTATTGCACCAGCCATGGTTGTGAAGCCATATGCTGTTGCGCTATACTAACCGTTGGACCAAGGTGTGGGGTAATTGTACCTGTCTAGACCTGTGTCGCCCCACTAGTTGGCAATTGTGGTTGAGTCGCAGGGTCAAGGGGCTGTTGCATTACAACCTGAGAAATCTGAGGTTGGCATACAACAGGCAGCGTTTGAACTTGTGACACCGTCACAATCGCTGGTGTAGTCGGGATATTCGACATAGGTACACATTGTTGCATCGAATACACAACCCTTGGTTGTTGAGGTAGTATAGGTACCCAACCACTTGAGGTAATTCCAGTATAACCTGAATATTGTTGCGAACTCCCGTATGGATATCCTCTCGGAGGGGATAATGAAAGGGCATACTGCCCCCCATACGGTGGTAACCCAGAACTCAAGGGAATTGTTTGCCCTTGGGGACCGGACTGCCCAAATTGACCTCCAAATGGATCAATTTGTTGAGACTCAACATAAGAGTTTCCGGGTATTATTCCGGATGAACAAACAGGAACAGACCATACTGTCGTAATAGCCCCTGGGAGCTAGTTGAGAGCTAGTTGGGACAGATGGTATGCCGGCGAACATTGTCGGAGTGACAGCAGGGAGTTCTGCTGTCGCTGTGTCAGACGACACAGTCCTAGATGTTGACGGTTGTTCAGACATTTGGAGTCTATCCAAAAGATTACCTAGCGATTCTACAGGAACTTCCACTGGTGGTAGACTAACTTCTAATAGAGTGATCCCGACTCCAAAGTGCGTTGGAGTACTTGTTTGAGGATCTTCTACAATTTCTTCAATTGCAATCAGACCAGGTGGAAGGGGAAGACCGTCAGGTCCGTAAAATATTTCTGGTGCCGAAGAAGGTGTGGAATCGACAGCGATAGATGTTTGAAGAGTAAGACTCTCCGAACTGGTTGTAGATGGAACTGGTTCGGTAACAGAAGTGTTTACTCTCAGACCAGGATCAGTATCACTGTCCTTCTGTGGCTGTTGAACTTCTTCTGTAAAGGCAGGGATTCCAGAAATGTTTGGAGTAACCGGAATCTCGGATGTCGTTGGAACACTTGTTCTAACTTTAATAGGAGATTTTGAACCGGTTAAACGAGTTTGCTTTGTCCATACTGGTTTCGATTCCGGAGACAAAGACGGTTGACTCGTAAGCCTCCGCGAACGACGGGGTTTCAATTGAATTTCTTCCACGATTGCGGATTACTCGATCAACTAAAATAAAAAGGGGAAGTATGTTTCCGAATTAAATGAATTTTAGACGCTTTTGACACAACTTGTTTTTTCAATTTTAAAGAGTCGAGAAAAAACAAAAGATGACTCTAGTCTCCTTCGATTTTTAATGAGCCTAAAGTGACAAGTGCTCAGATGGACCTTTTCCATTAAGGAGTCTGAAAAGGAATGAAAGGGACTGCTCTAGAGATCTAGGTAGAAGGAGTACAAAACCAATCGCAAAACTGCAGAATACTTTTTACGGTACGACAGTCAATCTTCCCGAATGCTGTGTTCGGTGCATTACGATTAGTAGGGCGGCCGACACGGCTTCCTATGGATAAAAGGTTTTAAGCCTATAGGGGTCTCCCAATATATACTCGACGGTACGTGGGAGCACAAGTTCGTACTGGCACTTATCGTCTCAAAGTGGAGGAATCACCCAACCATCAGTGAGGACAACAGTTACCAGGCTTTACAACACCGGAATACGTCTCTATCCTAGACCTCTAAATGTTGTGCGTTAAGTTCCAAAGCGTTGTTAGATTCATTCAATTTATTTTAAGTTGATCTTTCTTAGAAGTTTTCCTTTTGGGTTCACCATGAGATGTAGATGTAATTCCTAAAATGCAATCTAAAGATGATAAACAAGCTTTTATCTCTTTTCAGCAATGAAAATCCTAGCTACAAGGGAAAAGAAAGACACAATCTTTTCGCAAAGAGCAAAGAGCACACTGTAAATGCACTTTTTCCTAAATCAAGCCAAACAGATTGTCAATATGCAAATGCAAATGCATGTGTTTTGTTTTTCACTTTCTTAATATTGATGCCTAAAAAGAAAGTTGTTGTACAAATCTGAATTCGCTTTCAAGTGAAAAACACAAACAAGCTTCTTTTCGAAATCAAAAGGTAGAGATGATTACGACACTTTATGATTTTGAAATAAACACTCGTTTCGACACTAGAAAGTGACAAATTCAAACCAAAGGCAAAAGTAAAAGCATAATTGACTGTCAACAGCAAATGAACTTTTTCCTAAGACCAAAATCGACACTTACGACAGATCTAAATCAAAGGACGACAGTATGACTATACTACTTTTTCAATGGAAAACTGTAAATGATGTAACAAACACACAAAGAATATCTACAGTATTTTTGTACAAAGGAGGCGGAATTAAGGCAAAGAAAAGGGGTTTTTAAATAGACACACACTGATCACAGGCTGCAAAAATCAGAGACAAAACTAAAAAAATGAAGCAAAGAACCTCAGCTGCACAGGGCTAGGCTGATCAGCGCACCTGTTACACAGAGAAACTGGATTGCAGCGCAGGTAGCCCTCTCGGGAACTGCGTTGAAATGTAGAATCTCTTCACAGAGCCTGCGCTGGGGCAGAAACGAGAATTCTATCCAGGTTCTGGGTCACGGTTTGCAGTTTAATCTATGGTTTTTGGCCGAGTAAAAGCAATCAGTAATGCACAATCAGAGGGTAGATTTAAAAGAGGTCTAAGAGCTATCACAAAGGGCAATCAGATCATTTTTGAATCAGCTGTTCAAATCATAAACAGATCCAGTGAATGGATTGAAGTAGCAGATGTCTACTTTGCATTTGTTAATGGCAAACGCAGTTCGATTGCTACTTCTATGTTTATGAAACAAACAACAAGAGAAACACAAACAAACTAACTAGACACGATCCCTAGCGGAGTCGCCATTTTGTTAACGGGAAAAGTGTCTATTCAGAACGACCCTATCCCACTAAGGTGTGACAGTACCTTAGAAACAAACAAGGAAAACTACTTTCGTATTCTTCTTTATGAACTATAAACGAAGAGGAATAGGATGAAGCAACCTGTGTCTTGCGCTAGTCTTTTGATCCAATCTCTCTCCTCTTTGACAGCTTCTAGCTACCTGCTCCCTTACTTGTCCAGCTTCACCAAGTTCCTGTAAGATCACAGAAGAAGAAAACTACACAAAGACATGGATTTATATTCATAAATAGCTTAGGATCATATTTAAGCTAAACATACAAATGTAACAAACATCAATGATACACAAGCATGTAGGAGAAACTCAAATAGTTTTATTGATATAACAAGAAGGTCCAGGAGGAGTTACAACCGATGATTCCTGATCTAGCATCAACCTCCGAGCATAGAAGTCCCCTCTTCACCTCTAACAAAGCATAAATCACCCAATACTCTGATATCTATCTCAAAACCAACAACAATTCTCTGCAATGTACAAAATTCCAGCCTCTGGATCTCTGGGATGAGGGATCCATATATAGATGTATGCAAAGAGGATGAGTCAGCTTATGATTTGACTAGTGGCTTCTCTCTGTCAGTTCTTGCTTCCACTTGGAGACTGAGAGCCTCTTACTCATCCTTGGTCGAACTCAGTGAGGCAAGTGTCATTGGGGAAGATTCTGGAAGCTTCCATTGTCTGTCCACCCCGCGGAATGACACTGCCATTTGTCATTTCCCGCTCAACGCACCCTGGTAGTGCATTTAGGTGCGTTGCAACGCACCTAGCTAGTGTATTTGGGTGCTTTGCAACGCAACTAGCTAGTGGAGCAGCTGAAATGATCCTGATTTGACTGATTATGAGCAGTTTCTGGTGGAGAACTTCTGGGAGAAGCTGTAATTTGTTGACCTTGTTCCTTTAGGAGTAATAACAACAATTTTAAGGACTTAGGAGCCCTTGGTTTATGGACATTTCATGCTCAGAGCTGTAAGGCACAAAAATGTCTATAACAAGAAGGCACATTAGTTGAAGAGATTACTGAAGAAGAGAAATTAGAAAAAGCAATGAAAGGACTTGAAAAAACACTTGACCTGGAATCTTTTGGACAGGTCCCTTTCATTTTGCCTCAACACATTGGAGTGGGCACATCATCTGCTACAACTTCTCAACAACCTGCCCAAGAGAGTACTCCACCTGCAGGGACATCCAAAGGCAAGGAAGTGCTGCATTCAAAGCAGGAAACAATGGCAGATCAGCCAGATGCATCAAAGGGGCAAAGCCCTTCAACACATACAAAGGTATCTGAAATCCCTGTGTTACAAACTCCTCTCAATTAGGAAAGAGCCAAGAAAAGGGACAGGTAGGAAGACACACCTACAGGTGGATCGGCAGAACAACAAGGGGAAAAGAGGCAAAGGTTGAATCCTTAATCTGAAGAAGAATTAGCAGAAGAGATAGTAGGAAACCTGAGAGGTGAGGGATGAACTGAACAACAGGCTCCTCCAATTTTGGAGACATCAACTAGCTCATATCAGCAAGAGCAAGAGAGGCAGCATGGTGTGGAGGTTACATCCACCAGGCAACAGAGCAAGAAAGGCTCGGATATCAAGAAATAATTTACTCAAATAAAGGCTAGAAATGAGCCAGTAAGGTTCCAATTTTACAATCAATTGCTGAGAATAGCCCCCACAAATCAACAAAGGCTAATGGCAGCCTATAATATTCAGGAAGGGAAAATGACCCTTAGTCACATCAGGCCTACAATGCTGCAGCCACAATCAGCTGCTGATTATATCAGGACCAATATGGAAGTCCTCTCTAAAGACATCCACCCAATGGACTAGATTGAATTACATAAACAAACCGGAGAAATGGTGTACTCCACCTTGGCAGACAAGGTTTTATTGGCTCACAAACTGCAAAATTCACTACATAATACTTCTTCCCAATTGGAATTGGAAAGGCCTCCTCATTAGCCAAGGATAACAGGATCAAATCCTTGGAGGAAATTATCATTGAGCTGGGACATTATCCCAAGGATCCCAAGGGCATACAGGCCTTAATAAAAAAGAAAGAAGAAGATATTGCAGCTCTCAGGAAACAGCTCAAGCTGCCAATTACTATGCACCCTCAAACCACAGAAGTTGCACAATAGAAAGAAGAGGATGACATGGTGAGTTTGCTAATGAGGGTGAATGAGAGACTGGCTGAAACAGAAAAGGCATTAGAGATAGCATTACAAGGAAAACAAGGAGAATTGGCCTCCCAGCCACCAGAAATAGCTCCAATAAGCACAACAGCTCCTCCCGTAACTACAGCAACAATCCCTCCCATTGTCCTAGCATCAATAGTAGGTACCTCAGCTTCAGCAACAACAACAGTATCAGAAACCATCCTGAGCATGGAAGAGATGATGAAGGAAATAAAGGCCCTAGAACTCCAAATGGCAGAGCTAAAGGAAGCCAAAGAAAAATTGGCCAAGCTAGAGGTGAGTTATGATAAATCCATGATAATTGTAGCAGAAAAAACCAGAGAAGTAAAGGCCTTGGAAAACAAGGTAAAATCCTTGGAGAAAGACCTCACTCTTCATAAAACTCTAGCAGAAATCAAAACAATTTTGTGGACTAAAATCGGCCAGTCCATCACTGATCAATGGAGATCAATTCAAACAATCCATGAGCAAATTGAATTGATAGAAATAACTCAAGTTGAGATTCAAAAGGCTAGGACATTATTGGGAAACATGTCTGAGCAGGCCAATAAACTAATTCATTTTTTGAATACTAATACCAGGGAACAACTAGCAGCCCTGGATATCAGGGATAAAACAAAAACCATTTTGACAGTGAAAAGGGTGCCAACCATGAGGAATTTTGTACAAAACTTGGAAAGAAAGTGCCAAGAAATGCAGACAAAAATAAATGCCTTTACAGAGAAGTTCGCAGTCTTGCAGAGCAAAGGGTTACCCAGCTTATTGACTAGCAATCAAAGACTGTTGACACATGAAAAATATGCACACAGGGTAAATACATATGTCACCAATCAGATCACAGCATCATCAAGCTCTTTAGAAGACATAGTACCTCCGTCTGGACAGAGCTTATACGATAAATTGGAAAATCTGTTCTACATTGAGCATGAGATAACACATCTTTTTGAAGTCCAGCCCAATTACAACAGGTATACTGAAGCTGATGAAACATTAATAAAACTACAAAGACACCAATTGCCAACAGACCAATGGTGGCAGGGCATGTTACAGGTTTTACCAAGGTAGTTTTGGTTTTCTTTCTTTTAATCATTTGCATTTAATCAAATTCAGTATACATGCCATACATCATGAGAATGAAAACAACAGAAAAAGGAAGGCACGGAAGAACGCATTAAAGCGTATTTGGGCACAAATAACAGGGCTGGGACAGCAATGCAGGAGCACAAATCAAAGAGACACCTACCAGCCGACTTGTTGAGTTTAAAATTCAAATATATCAGACTACCTAAGGCAGCCAGTATAGCGAAGTTACTCCTACATTGATTACCCTCTGTTTTCAATGTCATTTATTGCCTTTGAAGAAGTAGATGGATAAATTTATTGCTAGATATTTTCCCTAGGAGATGTTTTGTAACTCATTTTGTATAAATGCCTCCCCTAGACATGTATTGGGGGTTGGTTGATGAATATTATGATGGACTTGCGCTGTAAATTTTGAGAACTCTTCAGAATAAAGATTGCTGGAATGCTTTGCTGATGAACTTGCTGGTTGTGGAATTAATGGCAAAAGAATATGTTGCAGAATTCTCATGTTACCTCATGGATCAATAAGTCCTTTAACTTTTGTTTTACTGTTCCTGTGTTTATATATCATCTATATATCACATTCTAATTGCAGGAAAAAAGAATAACCCAGAATTTACTTGACTGCACTCTGTGTTCAATTCCTATCAAATTTTTATGTTTTCTTCAGGACTAGCATAGGCAGGAATTCTTGACTGCCCCTGTCTCCCTGGTTCTTACTGCTCCTTGGTAATACTTATTCATTTTCCCTCTGTTAGCATAATGAAAGATTCTTAATTGCCTTTCATTCCCTGACTTCATGTCATCTCTTTACAGCTTGAAAATTGTTTTGTGTTTAACTATGTTGCTCTGTAGTTCCTCCTTTGCTTAAGAAACCATACCTAGAAATTCATTTTCATTAGACTCCATGAACCCAATGGTCTGAACTTCTCTTATATTGCAGCCCTGTTATATTGAATGTCACCTTCCAAACATCAATCAAATACTTGAGACTCATAACTAGCCTGACATATAGCAAAACAAAGCTAAATCATAAAGAGAGAGCCCTCTCTGGTTGTAGATTGGCTAGAATCTGCAGCTAAAAGACTGGTTAGTGGTTACCTCTGCCGTATTCCCTCCTTAGAATTTTCCTGGGGAACAACCTAAGTGATAACATCATTGGCGTCTCCGCTGGGGACCTGAATGATGGTCTTTGTTATTGCTGTCTATTTTCTAAAGCTACAAATGGAGCCTGAAGTTAGCCAGGTAGCCTTTGAAACTGTTTTTGTTGTGCATTTACAGGAGTAAATAAAAGCTTCTCCAGTTAATCTACAGACTAGCATTAAGATTTATACAGCTGTCTCAAAAATTTGATCAGATTCCTGCTGTTTTCAAAAAACTTTAAGAAAATTCAAGACCTTCATAACTCAGACTTTCCTAGACAAGTATTGTCAAAAGCATCATCCTTCAAATATCTCTATAAAATACCAAAAACACATGTAGAAGCTGGCTCCAAAGAAGAAAACTCGGTACACTAGATCAAATACTGATCCTAACCCTCCAGCTATTTTCGAAAACCCTAACTTGATCTCTAAAAACCTTAAAAGACAGGACAGTCTAGAAAATTCTGCTGATATAAACCTTGATATACTGCAACAAAACCTTACCAAATCTGAGCTTACTCCCAGAAAACCAGTAGTCCTTTCTACTGTTGGTACACCTTCTTCCAGGTCACCATCATCACTCCAAAGCATCTTTTCCACTCCTCCATCCACTTCGTTTATCTCAGTTGTTATCCCTGTGCTACCAGTTGTTCCATTTATATCCATAAATATGGAAAACCGATATGCTCCTCTGCAGTTTCCTGCAAATCCAAGGGCTATGCCTCAAGATTATTAGAGAAAAATTACATATTTTGATGGTACTAGCTCCTACACAGCCCAACAACATACTAAGAAAATGATGGATTACTTTCAAAACTATGAAAATGATGACAACGATGTCAGAATGAAAATTTTTGTCCAAAGTTTAACCGGTGATGTAAGGACTTGGTTTAGGGCACTTGTTGTAGACACAATTGCTGATCTGGATGCCCTATACCAAACCTTTTTGAACAGATGGGAAAATAAGAAGGACCCACTGCATATCTTGTCCGAATATGACAATTTAAAAAGAGGCCCACAAGAAACTGTCCAAGACTATTATGCTATATTCAACAATGTATACAATGCTATCCCTCAAAACCTTAGACCTCCACCTGACTTAGCCTTGATCGAACTCCCTGATGGATTTGACTCTGACATGGCATATTAGCTAAGGGAAAGAGATCCTGCCAGCTTAGAAGACATGCAGAGCATAGCTGTTAGTGTAGAGGCAAATCTGATATCTAAAAGAGCCCGAGCTAGAGCCAAAAGAAGGACTACATTCAAAGAAGAGCCTTCAGCATTTGAACAAAAAATAGATGCAATAATCAAAGTCATGGATATACTGGGTGATAGAGTGGAAAACATTGAAAGAAAATCTTCTTGGGAAGGTCAACCAAATAGCACCAATAGAAATCCAAACTTTAGAAAAAATCAAAATCCTAACACCTGGAAGGCTGGCCCTGATTAGAATATCAGACCCCCATTTCAAGAGAACTATGTCGAAGCTTCAACCTCTAGTGAGCCAATAGAGGGTACCCAAATCAACCTAATGGGTTTAAACAGTGAACAACAAATCTTTCTAACACAAGATGACCAAGAAGCTCATACTTTCAACCAATTTCAAACCAAGTCCGGAGAATCATTTGATTTCAGAGAAGGGTATGATGCAGCTGTCTATGAAGTCCATAAACAATACAAATTGAGAAGTAGAAGGGTAGATTTGCCTGAACCTAGCAAGTTAAAAGACACCAAGAAACCTAAAAAAGCAAAGGATAAAACTGCCTTGACAGAACTCCCTACTAAAATAGACATCAACCCAAAAGAACCCACAGTTGAGGACATAACAGATTAGCAGCCCTCAAAAAATCAGCCATCTGCCTCCTTTCCTTCAAAAGAAAATATAAACAGCTCTCCTAAAAACAGTTTGAAAGCAGATTTAGGTCATAACAACACTCATGATGAAGAAAAAACCACTGAAAACACAACAAAAAAGGAGAAACCTTGCTGCCTGGAATACAAAGATTCAAATGGAAAAACCTTTCAACCTAGAAACAGAAATAGGCAAGTTAAAAATAGCCATTCCACTGTTTGAATTGGCTAAACATGAGGTTTATAGGGAACAAATCAGCAGGTCACTTCAAATATCAGAGAATAGAGATGCAGGCAATGTTTTAGATGACCAACCAGAACTAATTTTTGGTCCTGAGGTAAATGGTAAAACAGTAGATGGAGGAGAACCTCCATTTTATGTGAGCTTAAACATTCATGACAAAGTGCTACACAATGCAATGTTTGATTCAGGAGCTTCCCATAATCTGATGCCTAAGTCTATAATGGAAAGATTGGACCTAGATATCACACGACCATATAAAGACTTGTTTTCATTTGATTCCAGCTAGGTCAGGTGTCTAGGCCTCATCAAATATTTGTGTGTATCTCTAGTACAATACCCTGCCAAGACAATTTTGATGGATGTGGTGGTGGCTGATATCCCACCTAAATATGGAATGCTTTTGTCTAGATCTAGGGGTGCAAAACTCCAAGGATCTTTACATCTAGATATGTCTTATGCCACCATTTCAGTCTTTGGCCAGCCAAAGAGATTGTACCGAGAAAATTTGATGAAATATGTGGTCAGTAGTCAAGAAAAACCCCAAAACTTCCCTATTTATTCCATGCATTCAGATATGATTTCGTTTATCTTATACAATGCTGAAATATTTCCCAAAACTGATGGCAAGTCGCTAGAATTAGCACAAGCAAGAGGCATGAATGAAGAATCCACTGCTCAAGATCTGAAACTTATTGAAGTAACTGATGCAGCAAACAAACCAACCAAACCATATGACTCACAAAATCCAAATCTGCCCATTAAGACAGTTTCCAAAACTCCTAAGGCTAGTTACAATCAAGAAATCTTATGGTACTTAGAGTTTGATGGGTCAGTGAATAAATTGGGAGCAGGGGCAGGGATTTGGATACACAACATGCAAAATGACCATGCTCAAGGACATGCATATAGGTTGAATTTTAGATGTACAAACAATATGGCCGAATATGAAGCCCTTTTGTTGGGACTCAAACTGATTAGAAGTCTAGGGGAAACTAAAGTTTCAATTCTAGGGGACTCAGATTTGATTATCCAACAGATAAAGGGAAACTTTGTTACAAATGATCTTAGGCTAAGAGCTTATAGAGGGGAAGCAATTGAAATACTTAACACCTTCCTAGAATCTCAGCTCACCAAAATTCCAAGAAATCATAATCTACATGCTCATAGTCTGACAACTTTTGCCAGCACTTGCAAGCTGCCATATGAGCCTAATCACCACTTTACTGCTGAGATTAAGCATAGGCCTACTATCCCAGACAATGTAAAAAATTGGCAGGTGTTTGAAAATGACACACAAATCAATAATTTCTTGACTTTGAAAGAGGAACTCTCAAGCACAAACATAGACACAAGCACCCGTTGTGATCAACAACAAATAGACAAATTTGAGAAAAATATATCAGCGGAAACAGCAAATCAGATTTTGCATCCAACAATTTTTTCCAACAAAAATTTACAATAGCTGAAATAAATGGACCTTGATGAAATTGCTGAGGCAGAAGTTGAAGGAATTGAGTTGAAGGACAATTTTTTGCCCACAGGCTTAACTCCTTTGGAGGATATATTTTATTCGAATGATATACCAAGAAAGCCAAAAATGTAGCCTTTAAATGCAGAGATTGAGGACTGTAATATAGGAACTGCAGATGACTCAAAAATGATAAAATTGTCGAAAGCCTTGCCTCCCAACCAAAAACTGAAATACATTGAGTTGTTTAAAGAGTTCCAAGATGTCTTTGCATGGAGCTATGAAGACCTCAAGTCTTATGATACTTCTGTCATCCAACAGACAATACCTTTAAAAGAAAATAAAAAACCTTTTAAACAAAAACTTAGAAGAGTTAATCCAGTCCTACTTCCTCTCATTGAAAAGGAAGTTAAAAGAATGTACCAAGCTGGAATAATTGCACCTATTAGATTTTCCGAATGGATTTCAAATCTAGTGCCCACTAGGAAGAAAACGGGAGAAATAAGACTGTGTGTTGACTTAAGAAATCTAAATAAAGTTTCTCTCAAAGACGATTACCCCTTGCCCAAGATGGATCACATTTTACAAAGGTTAGTAGGAGCTTCTAGGATCTCACTATTAGATGGATTCTCAGAATTTAATCAGATCCTAGTTCACCTAAATGATCATGACAAAAATGCCTTCACAACACCTTGGGGAGCCTTCAAATATGTGAAAATGCCTTTTGGACTTAAAAATGCAGGGGCCACATTTCAACGAGCAATGGACATATCCTTTGCAAAAGAAATCCATGATTTCCTAGTCATATATCTTGATGATCTCACTGCCTTTTCCAAATCAGATCAAGAACATTTAGAACATTTAAGACAAGTATTCCCAATTTGCAAAAAATATGGCATATCTTTGAACCCAAAGAAATCATTGTTTGGTCTTGAAGAAGGCAAACTCTTAGGTCATATAATTTCAAAAGATGGCATTAGAATTGACCCAGAAAGAATACAAGCTATTCTCCAAGTGTCTCATCCAAGAAACATCAAAGAAATACAAGATTTTTTAGGAAAGATCAATTTTCTAAGAAGATTCATACCCAACTTGGCTGAACTAATAAGGTTGTTGAATAACATGATGAAAGATTCTAAAGTCAAATGGACAATAGAAGCTAAAAAAGCCTTCAAAGATATTAAAATAGTTTTAACTAAGACACCGGTGCTCACAAGCCCGAAGTTCGATAGAGACTTCATAATCTTTTCCTTTTCATCTGAGCATACCATTGCTACTGTCCTATTACAAAAAGATGACCGAGGATGTGAGAAGCCAATTGCTTTCTTCAGCAAAGCACTTAGAGATGCTCCTTTAAAATATCAAATCATGGAAAAACAAGCTTATGCCCTTGTAAAAGCCATCAAGGATTTTAGAGTTTATATCTTGTACTCTGATGTCATAGCTTATGTCCCAAATGCTGTGGTCAAAGACATTCTGACTCAAGAAGGAATTGAAGGAAAAAGAGGCAAATGGATAGCTAACATTCTAGAATATGACCTTGAAATTAAGCCAACAAAATTGATAAAAGGACAAGGATTAGCTAAGTTGATGACTGAAACCAATTTTCAAGCCCTTGACATCAATGAACTGGATAACGAGCAGGAGATGGCGACTCTACAGATCAATCAAGCCTTCTTACAATCACCTTGGTATGCTAATATAATTTATGTATTGTTAAACCTACAAGCTCCTCCAAGGTTATCCAGAACTAAAAAGAGATTCTTAAAAATGAAAGCTTCAAAGTTTTGTATTGTAGACAATGTTTTATTTTGGAAAAACCAGGAAGGTATTTTGCTGAATTGCCTAACACAGAATGAAACTGACAAAGTACTGAAAGAATTTCATGCAGGGGACTGTTGTAGACATCTATATTGGAAGTCAACAGTGGATAAAATCTTAAGAGCTGGTCTTTATTGGCCCTCCCTATTTGTTAATGTGAAAAAATTTGTAGTTTCTTGCCACAAATGTCAAATCTTTGAAGGCAAGAGAAAGTTGTTACCTTTAGCTCTAAAGCCCATTTCCACCGAAAGACCATTTCAACAATGGGGTTTAGATTTCATTGGAGAAATTCATCCTTCCTCTTCTGGCCAACATAGGTGGATTTTAACTGCCACAGACTATTTCACCAAGTGGATAGAGGCTATTCCTTGTAGGCAAGCCAATGACTCAATCATCATGCAATTCTTAGAAACCAATATCCTATCTAGATTTGGCTATCCGGAGAAGATTATAACAGATAATGTTGCTGCCTTTAAATCCAAAAGAATGATCAATTTTTGTCACAAATATCATATTAGCTTGGGCCACTCCACAGCCTATTACCCTCAAGGTAATGGTCTAGCTGAATCATCCAATAAAAGCTTGATCAACATCATAAAGAAAGTATTGGAGGAGAATAAGGAGAATTGGCACAAGAAACTTGTTAATGCACTGTGGGCAGACATGTTAACTACCAAAAGATCTATTGGAACAAGCCCGTATGAGTTGGTTTATGGCATGGAGGTTGTATTCCCTTCATCCTTGGGAATCCCTGTGATAAAATTGCTGCAAGAAATACAAGCATAAACCAATGTTATTCAGAGAAGGATCAATCAAACAATTCATTTACAGCAGACTAGATAAGAAGTGTATCAGAGAACTCAGATTCTACAAGAGAAACTTAAAAAGATTTTTGATAAAAGGACAAAGGCTGAGGACTTTTTAATAGGAGACAAAGTGCTGGAATGGGATTCCAGGAGGGAAGACAGAGGAAAACATGGCAAATTTGATTTCCTATGGAAAGGACATTTCATTATTCAGGCTTTACAAGGAAGCAACACTTACCTTTTGGGAAGTTTTGATAGTACAGAAGCAGAGGATGGGCCAGTCAATGGGCAAATGCTCAAGCATTATTTTGATCCTCTTGGTTAACATATTAGGACTGTATTTTGTACATAATAATGTCTATTTTTAGCAGTTTACTACAACAATAAGATAACGAATAAGATACATCAAATTTTGAGGAAAATAAGCGAAGAATTGAGCCACTCTTGTATGATATGTTGAGTCTATTGGAAAACTTAAGCAAGAAGACTTGGTAGCTAAAAAATGATGACTAAATACTCAGACAAATTGTCAGATACAAAGTTGTAACTGTTCAAACCAGCTCACGAGAAAAGCATATATGTTATAGAGATTCAGTTTGTTTGTCTACAACAGAAGGAAGTTTCAGATTGCAGCAAGAGTTGAAAATAAGGCCATTTGACCTGCTGTTCTTAGCTTTTCACCTAGAAAAGCCATCCCCAAGTGGAGCCACTATTAGGTTCCTATACCAATTGGTGTCATATTTCATGATTGACAGTCGAAATGCCAAATATGATCATCCTTTCCATGCTGCAAAGGTTCCATATTTTTAAAAATCAAGAATTTAAAAAATGTAAAGAGGGTATGCCCTAAAAGAAAAATCAAAGGCCAAAAAGAATGAATTGGTCAAAAAAAAAAAAAAATGAACCCCAAAAGAAAAGACCAGGAAAGTGGCTAGTCAAAATGCCACTACTATCCTATTTTTGCAAACACGTTCAAGATGATGCAATCAGTGACTTTTGTCACCCTTGATGGATGGCCAAACAACTCAATCTTGGCCACTCCATGTTTTAATTTCTTGTTTTAGAACTACAAAATAAGATCTGTTCCAACAGTTTAAGCTTGGCAGATCAGTAGCTAGGTAGAGAAGCAAAGGGTCTCAACAGCTAAATCTGAGCCCTTGGAAGAAATAAGGGTAGACTTAGATAGGAGGGTAGTCAAAATAAAAAGAAAGAAAGGGTTTGCTAGTTCAAATGCACCCACACAAAATGAAGAAAAAATGTTAGGTGGATTAGGTTGGGTAGGTAGTTGGATGTTGCAGAAGCAAATTCATGAACAGTTTTGTTCTTTTTATGATCTATCTCATGGCTATCACAGGTACCATGGCAGGATGATTATAGTTGAAGTAGAGCATGACTAATTTCCCCTCTCATTTCCCCAAGAACATTTACTAACTTCCCTCAAGGTCATTGGGATCTACTCAGTGGTCTTAGTTCACTTAATTTCATGAAAAATTCTAAGTAGAACTCTGTGTTTGCTTAGCCCAAATGAGCCACATTTCTTGTGTAAAAAGGTCCTTTTCATTTCCCTTTCATTTCCCCCAAAAACCTAGGTTTTTACCTTATAAACCTAGTGTTCTCCATTCATATAAACCATATTAACATTAACTTTATTGTATACCTCCTTTGCAAGGTATCCCCGCCCCTATTTTTATAAAAATATACATAAAAATCCCAAAAAAAATCATAAATATCCCCCCGCGGCTAAAGTTATAGCCATATTTTAAATTATGTCGGGAGCTATTGGTCCACTCGGGGCCAATAACAACCCTGCATGCGCTACATCGGGATTTGTCTAAACCTCTGGTTAAACAAATAACCAAGTCCGCCAATATAAACCGTATAAAACCCCAATAACCAAAGTTTAAACCCCCCCCCCCCCCGCACACTTTATAAAATGTTAATATATGGGCGGGCCCCATGTCATAAACCTCCACCAACTTATCCCTCCGTCGACCGTCGGATCCGATCCCTCAGATCGGACGGCTCTCGTCAATATCAGGGGCGCCCCGATGATCGAATGTTAGGCCCTGATAAAAAGTGGTTTTCCTGCCATACTACGGGACGCGTGTTGCCCCCACAACTTATCACATCCGTTCCACCAGAAACAACCATCGTACATAAGGCTGTGTGATGAAACCATAAACCGCCTCCCATTTCCCGCTGCTGATGTTGTTGCCCACGTCACCGCCCATGTCAGCGCCCGCATTACTACCCACGTTAGTGCCCACGTCACTTGCCACCTCGTCGCTGTTCCATCCACCGTGTCCACCACGTTAGCGACAAGTCACCTTCCATACCCCCCACTACCCAACAAAGATGGCATCATGCTGACATCACCCGACCAAAGCGCGCCAATAACCCGCCAAAATCAAAAATTTTGTTTAAAAATTCGTTTTAACGACGTTTTTGTCCATTTCTCTTTGTTCCTTTTGTGCGAGCTTTGCATGGTCATTTACGTTCAAAACATTATTTTTGCTGGATAGTCCGCCACCCAAGGGAATTCACTCCGTAGCTCAGCCCCTCAGCTTAGTCTTCAACTTGCATTTCACACCAGGCACTTATAAAACAGGTATTTACCCGAATATGCCCTCGTAAACCCTGTTTTTCTGAGTTTCTCTGTTAAAATCACCAGAAGAACTAAAATTCAAGTTAAAATGCACTTCGGCCTACAAATCTCTGCATTATAAGTCACTCTTTTACCCATTTTTCCAAAGAAAACCTGCGAATTCTATTCTCCTTTGCAAATTTCCCATTAAACTAAAATTCAAGCCCATTTCCGCCTGCAAAGTCTCCAAAAAATGCCCAAATATTCAGTTAAATCTATCAAATATCCTGCAAGAAGAGCACCATTTCCACTGTTTTATTCAGCTTCCCAACTAAACTCTGCAGACTTTATATTTTACTATGAATTTTACCTAGTGAGGCAATTTCTATATAAAACTCAGTTTGCAAATTTCCTGAGAAAAACCCCGGAGCCAGTACTCTGTTTTCTGTTGCTACACAGAACCAAATTCCAATTATAAACATAGACAATTGAAGCATGGAAGCTCCAGTGGCCTTGAATGTTTCCCCCTTGAATGCACCACATAAGGAATTGGAATGGATGCCCCTTGCTGACAGGGATTTCCAAATTAAGGATATGATGGGTGAGAAGCCTCACCTGCAAGCCTTTTGTGAAATTAGAAATAGCTAGAGAAGCAACACTGATGTCTTGGGAATTTTGGAATCTAGCATGCCTATCTATTACCTCCCTTCAGTGAATGTGCTCCCTGATTTCATCCATTTATGCTGTGCAAATTATGAACCCACACAAAGAGCAGTTGTGGCTCCATCTGGGACTGTCCTCTTCTATATTACTCCTTAATCCATAAATGAGATGCTGAACTTTAAGCCAACTCATCCTCTGGCTCCGCTCACCATGAAATCCTTGCTTGACCAATCTGCCAAACTGCCCAGTTCAGAGATTACCAGAATAGCTCAATTATTCATGAGACCAGAATGCCAGCCCAGGCATCCACCTCCTTTTAATCAAGTCTGGTTCAATGAGGCTGGTGTACTCATGACTGATATGATTTCCTACATTCTGGGTTTCAAAACCAGTGAGCATATTGATGAAACTGTTTTAGTATTGATGTCCATATTCACTCCAGGACAGCCGCCTACTGTCAAGTATGATTATGCCACATTCATATCAAATAAAATCCATGAGAAATTCATGAACTTAGACACAGAAAGAGTGTTCAAATACACATCCTACATATATCACTTGCTGATGTATTATGAACCTGATAGTTTCCAAATTCCTCTTAGAAGATTGGACCTCAAAGGTGAAAGGAGGTCTATAATTTTCTGGACCTTAGTATTCCATGAGGTCCACAACTCCCCATATACATATTGTGAGTTCATTGACCTATTCATATATCCAGCCACTTATTTGTTGATGACAACTCCTCCTGCCAGGCTCTCTATTGAAATGAAAAAAATTCTACATCTTTCAAAGGAATATATTATTGGTGACTGGTATTTTTACCAAAATCACACAATGATTAGGATTTATGGTTGTGAATTATCCCCTTACAAGCTGCCAAAGTATGTCCCTATGAGACTCTTTGCCTTGGAATACTTCCGACAATTTAGTAGTTCAGATTTGACTCATTTCTATGGTGCTAGGAAAAAAGCACAGCTCAAGATAAGAAATCAATTGGGCCCTTTTATCTTCAATAAAAGGGAAGAAGCCTAGGAAGAAGCAGATAAGATTTTAAGGGATCAACTTAGGCTGAAACAAAGTTTCCATTGGTCACCATATGAGCCTGAACATTTCATAAGTTTTAGAAGAGTCAAAAAAAAGCTCACAGGATATGTTCACCACAAAATCCCTGAAATTGAACAATATGGTAATCAACAAGAATGGGTAGAAGGCACATTAGTTAAAGAGATTACTGAAGAAGAGAAATTAGAAAAAGCAATGAAAGGACTTGAAAAAACACTTGACCTGGTCTCTTTTGGACAGGTCCCTTTCATTTTTCCTCAACACATTGGAGCGGGCACATCATTTGCTACAACTTCTTAACAACCTGCCCAAGAGAGTAATCCACCTGCAGGGACATCCAAAGGCAAGGAAGTGCTGAACTCAGAGCAGGAAACAATGGCAGATCAGCCAGATGCATCAAAGGGCAAGGCCCTTCAACACAGACAAAGGTACCTCAAATCCCTGTGTTACAAACTCCTCTCAATGAGGAAAGAGCCAAGAAAAGGGACAGGCAGGAAGACACACCTACAGGTGGATCGGCAGAACAACAAGGGGAAAAGGGGCAAAGGTTGAATCCTTACTCTGAAGAAGAATTGGCAGAAGAGACAGCAGGTAACCTGAGAGGTGAAGGATGAACTGAACAGCAGGCTTCTCCAATTTTGGAGACATCAACTAGCTCATATCAGTAAGAGCAAGAGAGGCAGCATGGTGTGGAGGTTACATCCACCAGGCAACAGAACAAGGAAGGCTCGGATATCAAGAAAGCATTTACTGAAATAAAGGCTAGAAATGAGCCATTAAGGTTCCAATTTTACAATCAATTGCTGAGAATGGCCCCCACAAATCAACAAAGGCTAATGGCAGCCTATGGCATTCAGGAAGGGAAAATGACCCTTAGTCACTTTAGGCCTACAATGCCGCAGCCACAGTCAGCTGTTGATTATATCAGGACCAATTTGGAAGTCCTCTCTAAAGACATCCACCCAATGGACCAGATTGAATTACATAAACAAACCGGAGAAATGGTGTACTCCACCTTGGCAGACAAAGCGTTATTGGCTCACAAACTGCAAAATTCACTACATAATACTTCTGCCCAATTGGAATTGGAAAAGGCCTCCTCATTAGCCAAGGATAACAAGATCAAATCCTTGGAGGAAATTATCATTGAGCTGGGACATGATCCCAAGGATCCCAAGGGCATACAGGCCTTAATAAAAAAGAAAGAAGAAGATATCACAGCTCTCAGGAAACAGCTCAAGCTGCCAATTACTATGCACCCTCACACCACAGAGGTTTCACAGTAGAAAGAAGAGGAGGACGTGGTGAGTTTGCTAATGAGGATGAACGAGAGACTGGCAGAAACAGAGAAGGCATTAGAGATAGCATTACAAGGAAAACAAGGAGAATTGGCCTCCCAGCCACTAGAAACAGCTCCAATAAGCATAACAGCTCCTCCCGCAACTACAGCAACAGTCTCCCATTGTCCCATCATCAACAACAGGTACCTCAGCTTCAACAACAATTACAGTAGCAACAACAAGAGTATCAGACACCAGCCTAAGCATGGAAGAGATGATGAAAGAAATAAAGGCCTTATAACTCCAAATGGAAGAGCTAAAGGAAGCCAAAGAAAAATTGGCCAAGCTAGAGGTGAGTTATGATAAATCCAAGATAAATGTAGCAGAAAAAACCAGAGAGGTAAAGGCCTTGGAAAGCAAGGTAAAATCCTTGGAGAAAGACCTCACTCTTCATAAAACTCTGGCAGAAATCAAAACAATTTTGTGGACTAAGATTGGCCAGTCCATCACTGATCAATGGAGATCAATTCAAGGAATCAATTAGCAAATTGAATTGATAGAAATAGCTCAAGTTGAGATTCAAAAGGCTAGGACGTTATTGGGAAACATGCCTGAGCAGGCCAATAAACTAATTCATTTTTTGAATACTCATACCAGGGAACAAATAGCAGTGCTAGATATCAAGGACAGAACAAATACCATTTTGACAGTGAAAAGGGTGCTGACCATGAGGATTTTTGTACAAAACTTGGAAAGAAAGTGCCAAGAAATGCAGACAGAAATAAATGCCTTTACAGAGAGGTTTGCAGTCTTGCAGAGCAAAGGGTTACCCAGCTTATTGACCAGCAACCAATGACTGTTGACACATGAACAATATGCACATAGGGTAAATATGTATGTCACCAATTAGATCACAACATCATCAAGCTCTTCAGAAGACATAGTACCTCCCTCTGGACAGAGCTTATATGATAAATTGGAAAATATGTTCTACATTGAGCATGAGATAACACATCTTTTTGAAGTCCATCCAATTACTATAGGTATACTGAAGCTGATGAAACATTAATAAAACTACAAAGACACCAATTGCCAACAAACCAATGGTGGTAGGGCATGTTACAGGTTTTACCAAGGTAGTTTTGGTTTTCTTTCTTTTAATCATCTGCATTTAATCAAATTCAGTATACATGCCATACATCATGAGAATGAAAACAACAGAAAAAGGAAGGCACGATAGAATGCATTAAAGCGTATTTGGGCACAAATAACAACGTTGGGACAGCAACGTAGGAGCGCAAATCAAAGAGATAGCTACCAGCCGACTTGTTGAGTTTAAAAGTCAAATATATCAGACTACCTAAGGCAGCCAGTACAGCTAAGTTACTCCTACATTGATTACGCTCTGTTTTCAATGTCATTTATTGCCTTTGAAGAAGTAGATGGATAAATTTATTGCTGGATATTTTCCCTAGGAGATATTTTGCAACTCTTTTTGTATAAATACCTCCCCTAGAGATGTATTGGGGGTTGGTTGATGAGTATCATTATGGACCTGCGCTTTAAATTTTGAGAACTCTTCAGAATAAAGATTGCTGGAATGCTTTGCTGATGAACTTGCTGGTTGTGGAATTAATGGCAAAAGAATATGTTCCAGAATTCTCGTGTTACCTCATGGATCAATAAGTCCTTTAACTTTTGTTTTACGGTTCTTGTGTTTATATATCATCTATATATCATGTTCTAATTGCAGGAAAAAAGAATAACCCAGAATTTACTTGACTGTACTCTGTGTTCAATTCCTGTCAATTTTTTATGTTTTCTTCAGGACTACCATAGGTAGGAATTCTTGACTACTCTTGTCTCCCTGGTTCTTACACTCTAAATATAATTAAGGAATTCTTAACTGCTCCTTGGTAATATTTATTCATTTTCCCTCTGTTAGCATAATGAAAGATTCTTAATTGCCTTTCATTCCCTGACTTCATTTCATTTCTTTACAACTTGAAAATTGTTCTGTGTTTAACTATCTTGCTCTGTAGTTCCTCCTTTGCCTAAGAAACCATACCCAGAAATTCATTTTCATTAGACTCCATCAACCCAATGGTCTAAACATCTCTTATATTGCAGCCCTGTTCTATTGAATGTCACCTTCCAAACATCAATCAAATACTTGAGCCTCATAACTAGCCTAACATATAGCAAAACAAAGCTAAATCATAAAGAGAGAGCCCTCTCTAGTTGCAGATTGGCTAGAATCTACAGCTAAAAGACTAGTTAGTGGTTACCTCGGCCATATTCCCTCCTTAGAATTTTCCTGGGGAACAACCTGAGTGATAACAAAAAGGACGATGTTACAATTGCAATCAAACAGGTCACTATGCAAGGGAGTTCCCTGATAAAAGGGACTCACAGCAGGATGATGATCAAAATCCCTCTCAGGGAAATCAAAGGAATGGCAGGTCAAATAGTAGAGGTAAAAGAAGTGTCGGAAATCAAAGAAGAGGACAACCATTCAAGAAGGAAAGAAATTCCAGGCATGAATCTAACACTGTTAAACAAGATGAATATTATCTACCAGTAGCATATTATCTACCAGTAGCTCTATCTACTACTGCTCCCTCGGACTCGCTGGAAAATTGGCTTATTGATTGTGGTGCCTCAAGGCACTTCACTGGTTAGAAAGAAGCTCCCTATAATTTGATAGGGAAGGAAACCAACCTGGAAATTTTTCTTGGAGATAATTCAAAATATCTCATGGAAGGCATAGGAAATGTCACTCTTCAATTGAATCTAGGTAATACCATCCACTTACAAGATGTATTATATGTACCTGATCTAAAAAATAACCTAGTGTCCATTTTGGCAATGGAAGACAAAGACTACAAGGTGGCCTTCAGTGATGGCAAGGTACGTGTATGTAAAAGTAATTTTAAAGATGATTTTACTCTTGGGTTTTGAGTTGATTCATTATATCAGGTTGGAGGAAGTCCGCTGGGTGTCATGTCCTGTGACACATCTCTTTAGTCCGAACTATGGCATCGAAGGTTTATTCACCTTCATTATAAAGCTCTACCCGATGTAAGGAAAATGGTGACCGGGATGCTCGAGTTCAGATTAGAGCAAGAAGGTGTATATCGAGGATGTGCCAAAAGAAAGCTCAAAAAGGGACCATTCCCCTCAAGCCAAAGCAAGACCTCCAATATATTGTAGTTGGTTCACTCAGACATATCCGGTATGATGCCTGTGAACTCCTTGGGAGGATATTTATATTATCTTACTTTTACAGATGATTATTCTCGCAAGACTTGGATATACTTCTTGAAAAAGAAGGATGAAGTGTTCTCCTGGTTTTGACACTTCAAAGCCTTCATCGAGAATCAAACCAGAAAGAAGATCAAGACCTTAAGGATTGATAATGGGACTCAATATGAATCCAATGAGTTTCATGACTTTTGTAAAGAGACTGGCATTAAGAGGGAGACTACTACACCATATACTCTTGAGCAGAATTGTGTGGCGGGAAGGAAGAATCATACAATTGTGGAAGTTGTCCATGCTATGCTCCATGATCAAAGACTTCTGAAGTTTCTATGGGCCGAAGCTGCAAATACTATTGTATATGTACAAAACTGATGCCCTCATCAAGCATTGGGTTCCAAGACTACCGAAGAAATGTTCACCAGTAAGAAACCTGATGTATCTCATTTTAGAAATTTTGGAATCCCTGTATATTTTCATGTGCCGAAAGAAAAGAGGAATAAATTGAGTGCATCTAGAAAGAAAGGAATCTTCGTGGGCTATAGCAAAAATACTAAGGGCTATAGAATCTATGTAGTTAGTCAAAGGGAAGTCGAGATTAGTCATGATGTCACCTTTGATGAAGATATGGCTCTTAGCAAGGTAGACAATCTTCCTACTTTAAGGGGATCTAAAGAAGCTGACACCAGGAACTGAAGGAAAAGGAAGATGAGATGATGCTCGATGTGGAAGAACCTATGGATCCTATTGATCCTCCTTTGCAAGAGACTTCCTCTTCTAGAAAGAGGCCTTCATGGCTTATGGGGACTCTTGATGATGCCGAAGGACACATTACACCCAAAGGAGCCTTTCGTGAAAGTAAGAAGTCGAACAGGTATCTGGGATACTTGACCATCATGAGCATGATCATCCAAAATGAGCCTTCGTCATTCACATATGCCATTAAGCATCAAGTATGGAATAATTCTATGACTGAGGAATACGAGTCCATTATGAAAAATGATGTTTGGGATGTGGTCCCCAGACCCCAGGACAAAGTAGTTATCACTTCAAAATGGCTTTACAAGATAAAGCATGCAGTTGATGGAAGTGCAGAAAAGTATAAGGCTCGTTTTGTGGCTCGTGGCTTCCCCCAGAAGGAAGGCATAGACTATGACAATATATTTGCACCTGTTGCCTGATATACCACCATCCACTCGATCATAGACCTTGCTGCTTCACAAGGATGGAAACTACATCAGATGGATATCAAGACTGCGTTCTTACATGGTTTGATCAAAGAGGAAGTCTATGTAGAGCAACCCGAAGGATTTGAAATTTATGATCGAGAATCTCATGTGTGCAGGTTGAAGAAGGCCCTCTATGGGCTAAAGAAAGCACATTAAGCATGATATGAGAGGATCGATAGCTACTTGATGAAGCTAGGATTTACTAGGAGTGAAGCCGACCCTAACCTTTACTTTAAGGTTATAGATGACAAGCCTCTCATACCGGTGCTATATGTTGACGACCTATTTCTAACAGGTGCAGGCCCTCTCATTCAAGAATGTAAGAGGGAGCTGGCTTCTGAGTTCAAGACAAAAGACCTAGGACTGATGCACTATTTCCTAGAACTAGAAATCTGGCAGAAATCAGGGGAGATTTTCCTATCTCAAGGAAAATATGTGGTGAAGATATCGGAGAGATTTGGCATGGTGGACTACAAGCCCGTAACTACCCCAATGTAGCTTGACTGCAAGAAGTTAAGTGGTAGTGCTGCCGGACCTATTTTACGAAATGTTAATGAGTATCGTCAACTCGTTGGAGCATCAATGATCTTGGTGAACTCCCATCCATATATATTCTTTGCAGTCAACACATTGAGTCAACATATGGTTGAGCCTCACCACTCACATTGGATTGGTGCCAAGAATCTATTGAGATATCTTCATGGCACAATCACTCATGGGTTGAGATACACTACTGGAGATGTGAGACTACTAGGGTATACTTATGTTGATTGGGCAGGCAGTGTGGTGGATTGAAAGAGCACTTCTGGCTGTTATTTCTCTTTAGGATCTACCGCGATATCCTGGATGATCAGGAAGCAGAAGTCGTTGTCTTTGAGCACCGCTGAGGCAGAGTACATTACTGCTAGCATGGCCTCCTATGAGGCAGTCTGGTTGCAAAAGCTCTTTAGTGAGATGTTCAGATTTACATTGGATACCACCATGATTCTGTGTGACAACCAGAGCGGGATCTGTTTATCATAGAATCTCGTATTTCATGATCGCTCCAAGCATATCGATACCAGGTACCAGTATTTTCAAGATATGGTGCAGGGAGGAGTAATAAGGCTCCAACATATCAGTACAAATGAACAGGTCGCCAACATTTTGACAAAACCACTAGGAAAAGTCAAATTCCTGACTTTTTGGGAATGAATTGGTGTCATTTAGAAACCCTGCTATGAGGGTCGAGTATGATGTGTTGAGCTCTGGGAGCTCCAGGGGGCATGGGGTACTTCTTGGAGCGACATGTGACTCACCATCCCCTGGTGGTGCACTATGTACAGGGTAAAGGTTCAACCTTCCCCTGTGACACCTCGTGGCGACTGTGGAACAGGATGATTAGTTATCCTGTGGGCCAGGATGATTCATTCTCCATGGCGACTGTGGAGTAGGATGCTTAGTTCTCCTATAGGCCAGGATGATTAGTTCTCTGTGGCATCCACTAGATAGGATGATTCATTCTCCTGTGGATAGGATGATTAGTTCTCCTATCAAGGCATCCTACCCATGCAGTCTGGGACTCATGGTAATTACCTCTCATCTAATTAATAAGCAAGGAAATGAGGATAGGGACCATAGTAGTACTATCAACAGACACATTGTTGTATCTACCATACTCCCTATGCTAGGATGACCTCCATTGATATGGGATCAATGATACTGATCTAGGATCACTTAGAGTGGTTCACACTCTAAGACTGACTTCGGGTCAGTGGAGGATGGTATGATACATCCTCGATCATTTCTTCTTCTTCATAGTTCGAGCAGAGAAAAGCAGAGCAGAGTAGAGTGGGGTCAAGCTGTACAAGACAGTGCATTTGATGGATGGATAGCAGCGACAGCCTAATGGATTGCAGATGAAGTTCTCCCTAGTTGAGAGGGAGTGTTAAAATTGGAAACTAGGGCCAAACTCCATGTGGACCACCTTATTTATGGCTTCTGATATTTTTCCTAGATTCCACTCATCAAGAGGTGTAGGATTGATCAAAAGATCATCTGATTCTGATAAGTATTTATGGAGATATGAATTTATTTTGATTATGGACAAATTGTCAAGGTTGGCCAACAAACTTATGTAGGCTCAGAAGCCCAACAATCATGTCTATTCAACCTCAACATTTGCATATAAATAATAGGAGCATTCTCCTCATTTGGACAATTCAATTCACTCATCTTCTCTCTCTCTCTCTCCTACGCATATAAGGAGCCTCTCTCTCTCTCTCGCATGTGTGGGTGAAAGGAAGATGTCTTAGGGCAAGGGAGATGCTGAAAGAAGGATTTTAGGGCAGCAAATCATCTCTTTAACCAACATTGACCAAGAGTTGACCTTCCAGAAGTGTGGATTGGGTGTGTTTGCCTCTCCTAAGAAGGTATCAATTTTTGGCACAAAGATCATGGTGATCTAACCTCTGGTTTGACCGGTATTGACTGCCCTAGTTTAGAGCTACAGTTGACTTCAAGAATCTGCAAATTGATTGAACTTTTGGGGCTGTTCTAGGGTTGTTTCTTCAGGCTATTCAAGGAAAAGTTGAGAGAAAATTGACCAAGCATTTTAGAGGTCAATTTCAGCTATTTTGAGCAATTTTGACTTTGTTGATCTAGGGTTTGTTGCTACTGATATAAAATTACAGAATTTAGATTTTGTACTATTTCTCTCTATTGAACTATTGAAGATAAAAGAAGATTTGGTCATAGGGTTTCTTCGCATTGGGATTTGTCCATGGCTAGCCACCACATCTTGTGTCTCTTGTCTTGGTTTGTTTTCTGTTGATCATTTAATGTTATATCTGCACTTTACTTAATGTATATGTGATTGCTAATCTGTGGCTAATAAGAAGAAAAATAAGTAAACTGCTCTAAGCATAGAACATACCATAATTTAACAGAGTGAAATTCTATAATCTAATTTAGATATTCTTGTAAAGAGGGAGAAGTGTATGAATCCTTGATTTAAATTTCCATTCATCCAATTTATCACTGTTAAGGAGTCCCCATAGATGCTAGCTTCCATAATCTGAAGGAATTTGTCCAATTGGAGTAGAAGTTTTAATGCAAAGAGTTCAACAAAATTATTTGTTTCCTACCCATTTTTACATGAGTAAGATTTTAAATGTGATTTATGTAAGTAAATGTGTCTATTATCACCACCAATAGCTGAGGAATATTGTGCTCCTCCATAATAATAAAATCCGATGCTTTATCCTTGTAGATTATAGTGGAAGCATAATTTCTAGGACCTTCTATTGAGATAATCTTTTGGAGAGAGTCTTGGTGGGCCAAACAAGAACTACGATGATATCTGATTGACTATTGTGTTAAAATATGGCCCCATTCCCTTCAAGCGAGATTCCCCAATAGACAACTAGAAGTAACGAATGTTGGTTTTCCTTGTATTTTTTTATTTTACTAGTTTTTTAAGCACCCCTCCACCGAGTTTCCACCCTAGTTGAGATCTTATTTGATAGTTTAGTGAATTTTCCGCTATGATCAGAGTTTCAACCACCATAAGGAAAGGAGGGGGGATTAGGGACATCCTTATCTAAGACCTCGTTGAGGATTGAAAAATGGAGAAGTTGAACCATTTATTAAAACAAACATGGATGAATTGCTGATACAACTATATAGCCAATCCATAAATATTTATAAACCCGAGATGAAGCAATATTAACTTGATGTATAGGCAATCCACTCTGTCTAAATATTTTCAAACATCGACTTTCTAGATGATTTAACTTCATTTGTGAATGTGGAGGGAGCATAGTACCTCTTATGTCAGGCCAATATCGTCATGTATCTTCCATGTTTTTAAAAACCCAAATTGCTCATGGGAAATATGGTAAGAGAGAATTTCCTTTATCCTTAGAGCAATTGTTTTTGAGATAATATTTTAAATAAAATTGCATAAGGAGATGAGATGAAATTGATCAAAGGATTGAGGCATGTAATATTTTGGGGTGAGTTCCAGCAAAGTAGATTTAAAGGGAGTTATAGTACACCCATGCATCCTAGAGTATCCAATCTCCACCAATAAGTCACCCCTAATAATTTCAAAGCATTCCTTGTAGAATTCAATCAAATTAGCATCAGGTCTAGGAATCTTCTCTTTTTAGAAACTATGCTACACCCATTCCAACTTTTCCTTAGAGACCCCTCTCATGAAGTCCTCATTTCCATCCTCATCAAAAAATTAGGGGAAGAATTTTTTTATCTAAATAATTTTGCCAATGTTTTCTTGATTTGCCCTCTTGAATATGGAAGTGAAGTAGGAGCATCTTACCTCAATGTCCTTGAAGATTTCAGCTTTTGATCCATCAACTTTAGAAGGTTTCCATATAATGTTTATGGTTTTCCTTTGGTTATAAATTATGTAGAAGAATTTGGTGTTCTCATCGCTATTATATTTTCTTAAAATGTCATAAACCTATTTGTAATTTTCTAAGTGTAAAAACCTAGAAAATTAAACAACTCATGTTCTGCAAACTTAAATCACAACCACACTAAATTTTCTAACACATGTAAAAAAAGTTATAAGAGAAATAAATAAACCATAAGACATAAGATGTAATGAGGAAACCTTGACTCTTGGGAAAGCATGTAATCTATGTGTTTTATTATTCTTTTATAGCAAAGGATTTTCTTCTGAGAATTACAACAAGGGAGAAATTCCTTTTTATCACAGAAATAAAATTGATCAATTGATCTCAATATTGTCTCCTCTATATACCAAAATGTCATGCAAATTTTGCTATCTTTTGGCACATGCGAGTGCAAATTCTTTCCTCTAGTGAAAAAGTGTGAATTGGAGTTGCACAAGTGATCTTGGGACTAAGAAAATTTGGATTTTACTTGAATTGAATTTCTCCTACAAGATGAACATCTATGAATTGCTAAATTCTTGGCTCCGCCTTCACTATGCTCTCATACATGATTTTTCTCAACTGACTTGCCATCAACTTGCTCTATCTCCTCTTATAATTTGATCTGAACCCTAATCTTCTTCTCAACAGTTGAGATTAAAACATAAGTTAACTTAGGACCTTTCACATTTTCCCAAGTATAACTTTAGAAAATAGTTGAATAAATTAATACTATGCTAAGGTGATAGTCTTTTATTTTCTTCTACTAGTATTAGCACTTATACAAGTAGAACACTTCTATAGAACGCTTATACTAGAACTCTTCTATTAGCACTTATGGAATTTGTTGAAATTGCTTGAGCATGTTACCATAATCCATATGCATTTCTCCTAAAACAACTTGGCAAATGGATGCATGGTTTAACTTGGAGGCTCAACATCTATCAACTTAGCCACAAGTTCCATGTATCATGTGTACCTCTGTCGTTAACTTCTCTGTCGAATTGAAGTACTTAGAGCACCAACTTTCTCGTGTGCCTCCTAAATCAGATGTTCTTCCCATCTTTCTCTCCTTCTCCCTGTTCTAGGAGTGACTACCACAATGGGCTCAACTCCCTCTTCCATTTGTGTGTCCTTCTTATTCTCATCCTAGCCATGCACAATTGTGGTATGAGGTACTAACTGAGCTTATTTCTTAGTAGCCCTCTACTACCCCTCCAATATAGTAGTATACTCACACTCTAAGTACTTTCTCAAAGCCATATCTTCCTCAAATTTCACATCTCTCCTGATGAATGCCTTCCTTTGTGCTAGAATGTACACTTGGTATGCCCTAGATGCCTCACTGTAATCCACAAATATTCCCTTCTCTATTGTGGGCTCTAGTTTCTTCCTTTTCTCATTTGGTACATGGAAATATACAACACTACTAAATTTGTGGATATGAGAGACATCTAATTTCTTCCCTGTTAATGCCTCCTTTAGTGTGGCTCACCTCAAAACTCTATGCAGGATATAGTTCTGGAAGAATATTGTTCTGATGCATGCTTGAACCCAAAAGGTACTTGGGAAGCCCTTGATCATGCAACATAGATTTGGTTGCTCCAAGTATGGCCCTACTCGCACACTCTACCACCCCTTCCTATTGAAGGTTATATGGTGTGGCTAACTCCCTCTTGATGCCCTCCTTGGAACATAACTCCTAGAAAGCATTCAAGGTTTACTTTTATCTGACCACAGTGCCTTGGTCCTCTTGCTAGTTTGGTTCTCAATTGAGGATTTAAACTCCAGAAACGTTTTGGATACGTCATCATTCTTCTTCATGAAAAATATCCAAGTTTTCCTTGAGTGATCATCTATGATGGTGACATAGTACATGTACACACTAAGGGATATTGTAGAGAAAGGTCCACATACATATGAATGAATAAGGTCCAAGATACCCTTAGCCTTATTGTCTCTACTAGGAAAAGATGAGTTGCAATACTTTCCAACTGTGCAACCCATGCACACCTCATTCTTATCCACACTACATTTTGGTAGCCCTATCTCTACCTCTTAAGAATCTTTACTTCTCCATGGTGCAAATTTCCCACGCGTCTATACATTATTAACTATCCAATCTTGGTTCCTAGGTCATGGCCTACTTTGCTAGTAGGTGATGCCGCTATCTCAAACTATAGTCTTTATAGGCTCTTGTGCCTAACACAAATCTAATTTGGCACCTTGGAGTCTGAGGGTTTTATAAACTCCTTTCCCTAATTGAAGGTCACCTCGTACCCCTTATCATCCATTGTTGAATCCTAAAAAAGATTCTTATTGAGCCCTGGTACATAAAAATCATATCTAAGATATACATGGTTTCCAAACTTTCTCTCAAAACGAACAATATCAGTACCCACGACCTAATATTTTGCATTGTCTACCCTCTTGGTATTAAACAAAAAGTCGTTCTTTCATAGTTTACTAAAATACTTCTTGTTTCATGTCGTATGACATGATGCACCATTGTCGAAATACTATAAATTGGTAGCCAATGAACTTTCAATACAAAAAATGAGTGAGAACCCCTTCTCCAAATGAGAGGAAAATTCATCTATATCTATAAAGGCTACTATATTGTCCTTTATGGACCCTTTCATTTTGATAGGGAATTTATTAGCATAATGCTAAAACTGGTGGCACAAAAAGCACTTGATATTACTAAGATCCTTCTCCCCCTTGGAACTCTGTTCTCCATGAATGTTGCTCTTTCTACCCTTGGATCACTTAGTCACTTTGTTTGCTAGAGAGAGATTTTCTTTATCGCCCTCACTCTTACCATGAGATCTTGTTAAAATTGGAAACTAGGGCCAAAATCAATGTGGGTCACCTCATTTATGGCAGCTGATATTTTCCCTAGATTCCTCTTGTCGAGAGGTGTAGGATTGATCTAAAGATCATCTGATTCCAACAAGTATTTATGGAGATATGAATTTATTTGTATTTACTTGACAAATTGTCAAGGTCGACCATCGGTTAAATGTGTGGCACACATGCCCACTGAATCATATAAATACAAGAGAGGCTAATTCATTTTCTCATCATCTCATCTCACTCATTCTTCTTTCTCTCTCCTTAGCTTTGGGTTATACAAGGAGCAACTCACACATGGGAGGAAGGAGGATGCATTAGGGCAAGGAGGACGCTGAAAGGAGGATGCAAAAGCTGTTGAAGGTCTCTTTGACCTGCATTGACCAGGCGTTGGCTCATCAAGGGTGCAGTTTTGGTGTGGCTGCCTCTCCTAGGTAGGCTGCAAATTTTGGCACCAAAATCAAGGCAATTCGTCCATAGGTTTGACCAGTGTTGACTGCCCTAGTTTTGGGCAACAGGTTGACTTCAGTAAACAACAGTTTGACTGTATTTTTGGGGCTATTCAAGGGTTGTTTCTTCAAGACGTTCGAGGGATAGTTGACCAGAAATTTACCAAGCATATTGGAGGTCAATTTCAACTCATTTGACCATGTTTGACTTCGTTGATCTAGGGTTTGCTACTGCTGATATAAAATTACAAAATTCTGATTTTGTACTATTTCTCTCTGCTGAACTATTGAAGATAAAAAAAGATTTGATCAAAGGGTTTCCCCGCATTGGGGTTTGTCCCTAGTTAGCTACCACATCTTGTGTCTCTTGTCTTGGCTTGTTTTCTGTTGATCGTTTAATGTTCTATTTTCACTTTACTTAATGTATATGTGATTACCAATTTGTGGCTAATAAGAAGAAAAGAAGTAAGCTGCTCTAAGCATAGAACATACCATAATTTAACATGGTATCATAGTTGAGGTGAAGAAAGAGCCCAAGCAAGAGTAAGAGCAAGAGCAATCACCGAAGAGAAGGTTGGCAAGGCTATCTTAAAAACTTCATGGGGTATCAACACTCTTCCCTGCTAAAGACAAGATCCATGAGGTCTGACAATCACGAATTAAAGATGTCTTTTGATCTAACTTTAGAAGATCAGGAAGTGTTGGACCATGTGAGAGGCAATGTTGTTGTGCCTCCATCAAATGCATCGGTTGTTGCCAAGAGCAAGTGGTCCAAGGGAGAATTCAAAGCAAGGAAGATCATTTGCAAATCTATCGACAAGTGCCTAGTGGCCTATGTTTCTGAGCTGACAACCTCCAAGGAAATCTACAACAGACTAGTGAGTTATTTAAAGTTAATGATGTAAATCAAGTTCTGTTCCTTAGAAATAAGTTGAAGGAAATTAAAGGGGAAAGATGAGAGTATGCAAGCATATTTCTTAAGGATCATCGAGATCAAGAATGATCTCTTATCAATTGGGGAAGTAATTCCTGATAGGGAAATGACTACCACAACTCTTGGAGGATTGCCACTTGAATGGTATATATTCAGGATTACTCTTCTCAACAATAATGTCATCCCAGGATTTGAGGAATTGATGGCTAGGTGTATTCAAGAAGAGACAAGGATGGAAGAGCAAGAAATTCTGGCACTTAAAGGCCATCCCTCTACCTTTTCTTCTCATGCTAAAAGAAGAAACAATTTTAGGGCTAAATCCAAAGGAAAAGGTTAGATTGAAGGGTGGAAGAAAAGGAAGATCTTACAATTGCAATAAAATGGGCCACTATGCAAGGGAGTGCCTTGATAAAAGGGACTCACACCATGATTATGACCAAAATAACTCTCAAGGAAATCAAAGGAATGACAGGTCCAATGGCAGAGGTGAAAGAAATGATGGAAATCAAGGAAGAGGACAACCCTTCAAGAAGGCAAGAAAATCTAGGTATGAATCTAACATTGTTAACAATGAGGAAGATGAATATTGTCTACCAATGTCCCTCTCTACTACTGCTCCCTCGAACACGTTGGGAAATTGGCATATTGATAGTGGTGCTTCAAGGTACTTCACTGCTTTCAAAGAAGCTCTCTCTAATTTGATAGAGAAGGAGACCAACCTGGAAATTGTTCTTGGGGACAATGCAAAATATCTCGTGAAATGCGTAGGAAATGTCACTCTTAAATTCAATCAAGGTAATACAATCCATTTGCAAGAAGTCTTATATGTACCTGATCTCAAAAATAACTTGGTGCCTGTTTCGGCAATGGAAGACAAAGGCTACAAGGTAACCTTCATTGATGGCAAGGTACATGTATGGAAAAATAATTTTAAAGAAGCTTTCACTATTGGGTTTTGAGTTGATTCATTATATCAGGTTAGAGGAAGTCCGCTGGGTATCATGTCTTGTAGCACATCACTTCAGTCTGAACTATGGCATCAGAGGTTTTATCACCTTCATTATAAATCTCTACCTAATGCAAGAAAAATGGTGACAAGGATGCCCGAGTTCCAAGTAGAGCAAGAAGGTGTATGTCCGTGATGTGCCAAAGGGAAGCTCAAAAGGGGACCATTCCCCTCAAGCCTAAGCAAGACGTCCTATATATTGTAGTTTGTTCAGTCACACATATCTGGTATGATGCCTGTGAACTCCTTGGGAGGATATTTACATTACCTCACTTTTACAGATGACTATTCTCGCAAGACTTGGATATACTTCTTGAAAAAGAAGCATGAAGTGCTCACTTGGTTTCATCACTTCAAAGCCTTGATCGAGAATCAAAATAAAAATAAAATCAAGATCTTAAGGACTGATAATGGGACTGAGTATGAATCCAGTGAGTTCCATGACTTTGCAAAGAAGGTGGCATTAAGAGGGAGACTACTACACCATATACTCTTGAGCAGAATGGTGTGGCAGAAAGGAAGAATCGTACGATTGTGGAAGTTGTCCGTTCTATGCTTCATGATCAAAGAATTCTGAATTTTCTATGGGTCGAAGCTGCGAATGCTGTCGTATATGTGTAAAACTGATGCCCTCATCAACCATTGGGTTCCAAGACTCCCGAAGAGATGTTCACTAGTAAGAAACCTCATGTATCTCATTTAGAATTTTTGGAAGTCCGTATATTTTCATGTGCCTAAGGAGAAGAGGAATAAATTGGGTGCATCTGGAAAGAAAGGAATCTTCGTGGGATATAGCGAAACCTCTAAGGGCTATAGAATATATGTGGCTGGTCAAAGGGAAATCGAGATTAGCCATGATGTCACCTTTGACGAAGATATGTCTCTTAGCAAAGGTTACAATCTTCCTACTCAAAGGGAATCTAAAGAAGCTGACACAAGGGAACCAAAGGAAAATAAAGATGAGACGATGCCTGATGTGGAAGAACCTATGGATCCTATTGATCCCCCTTTGCAAGAGCCTTCCTCTTCTAGGAAGAGGCCTTCATGGCTAAGGGGGACACTTGATGATGCTAAAGGGCACGTTGCACTGAGGGGAACCTTCTGGGAATGTAAGAAGCCGACCAAGTATCAATGATACTTGACCATCATGAGAACGATCATCCAAAATGAGCCTTCGTCATTCACAAAAGCAATCAAGCATCAAGTATGGAAGGATGCTATGACTGAGGAATATGAGTCCATCATGAAAAACGATGTCTGGGATGTGGTGCCTAGACCCCAGGACAAAGCAGTTGTCACTTCGAAATGGCTTTACAAGATAAATCATGTAGTTGATGGAAGTGAGGAAAGGTATAAGGCTTGTTTTGTTGATCATGGCTTCTCTCTGAAGGAAGGTATAAACTATGATGATATATTTTCCCATGTTGCCCGATATACCACCATCCGCTTGATCATAGCCCTTTTTACTTCACAAGGATGGAACCTACAACAGACGGATGTTAAGATCGTGTTCTTGCATGGTTTGATCAAAGAGGAGGTCTATGTGGAGCAACCTGAAGGATTTGAGATTCATGATTGAGAATCTCATGTGTGAAAATTGAAGAAAGCACTCTATGTGCTAAAGCAGGCACCCCGAGCATGGTATGAGAGGATCGATAGCTACCTGATGAAGTTGGGATTCACTAGGAGTGAAGCCAACCCTAACCTTTACTTTAAGGTTGAATATGAAAAACCTCTCATACCAGTGTTGTACATTGATGACCTCTTTCTAACAGTTGCAGAACCTCTCATTCTCAAATGTAAGAGGGAGTTGGCTTCCGAGTTCAAGATGAAAGACCTATGACTGATGCACTATTTCCTAGGACTAGAAGTCTAGCAGAAACCAGGGGAGATTTTCCTATATCAGGGAAAATACGTGGTGAAAATATTGGAGAGATTTGGTATGGTGGACTGCAAGCTCGTGACTACAACGATGGAGCTTGACTTCAAGAAGCTAAGTGGTAGTGCTGCCACACTTGTTTTACGATGCTACTTACTATTGTCAACTCATCGGAGCACTGATTTTCTTGGTGAACTCCCATCCAGATATATGAGTTGCAGTCAAAAAATTGAGTAAACATATGGTTGAGCCTCACCACACACATTGGATTGGTACAAAGAATCTTTTGAGATATCTTCATGGTACAATCACTCATGGGTTGAGATACACTACCAGAGATGTGAGAGTACTTGGATATATCGATGCTGATTGGGTAGGCAATGTGGTGGACCGAAAGAGAACTGTCGGACGTTGTTTCTCTTTGGGATCTGCCTCTATATCCTAGATGAGCAGGAAGTAGAAGTCGGTGGTTTTCAACACCATTAAGGTGGAGTACATTGTTGCTAGTATGGCCTCCTGTGAGGCGGTCTGGTTGCGAAAGATCTTTAGTGAGCTGTTTGGATTTACATTGGATACCACCATGATCTTGTGTGACAACTAGAGCGGGATTCATTTATCATAGAATCCCATATTTCATGATCGCTCCAAACATATCGATATCAGGTACCACTATATTCAGGATATGGTGCAGTGGGGAGCAATAAGGCTCAAACATATTGGTACAAATGAACAGGTTGCCGACGTTTGATGAAGCCCCTGGGAAAGGTCAAATTCTTGACTTTCCAAGAATGATTTGGTGTCGTTCAGAGACCCTATTATGAGGGTCGAGTATGATGTATTGAGCTCCGAGGGTGTGCGAGGCACTTCTTGGAGTGACATGCAACCATAGGGCAACTCACCATCCCCTGGTGGTGCACTATGTACAGGGTGAAAGGTTCAACCTTCCCCTGTGACGCCTTGTGGTGACTGTAGGACACGATGACTACTTCTCATGTGGGCCAGGATAATTAGTTCTTCGTAGCGAGTGTGGAATAGGATGATTAGTTCTCCTGTGGACCAAGATGATTAGTTCTCCATGGTGACTATGGAACAGGATGATTAGTTCTCCTATGGGCTAGGGTGATTAGTTCTTTTTGGCAACTGTGGAACAGGATGATAGTTCTCTTATAGGCCAGGATGATTAGTTCCCCTGTAGCGACTATTGGACAGGATGATTCATTCTCCTATGGATAGGATGATTAGTTCTCTTGTCGAGGCATCCTACCTGTGCAGTCTCAGACTCATGGGAAGTACCTCTCATTTGATCAATGAGTAGGGAAATGGGGTTAGGGACCATTAGTAGTACTATCGATGGATGCATCGTTGTATCTACTATACTCCCTATGCTAGGATGACCTCCATTGATCTGGGATCAGTGAGAGTGGTATAACACACTCTGAGATTGACTTCAAGTCAGTGGAGGATGGTATGATACATCCTCGATCATTTCCTCTTCTTCAAAGTTCGAGCAGAGAAGAGCAAAGCAAAGTAGGGCCAAGCAGTGCAGGGCAGTGCATTTGATGGCTGGGATAGTAGTGACAGTCAGATAGATTGCAGATGGAGTTCTCCCTTGTTGAGAGGGAGTGTTAAAATTGGCAACTAGGGCCAAAGTCCATGTGTGTCACCTCATTTATGGCAGCTGATATTTTTCCTAGATTCTTCTTGTCGAGAGGTGTAGGATTGATTTAGAGATCATCTGATTCCGACAAGTATTTATGGAGATATGAATTTATTTGTATTTACTTGAAAAATTGTCAAGGTCGGCCATTAGTTAAATGTTTGGCACACATGCCCAGTGAATTATATAAATACAAGAGAGGTTAATTCATTTTCTCACAATCTCATCTCACTCATTCTTCTTTTCCTCTCCTTAGCTTTGGGTTATACAAGGAGCATCTCACACGTGGGAAGAAGGAGGACGTTGAAAGGAGGATGCAAAAGTTGTTGAAGGTCTCTTTTACCTAATTTACCAAGCGTTGAATCATCAAGGGTGCGGTTTAGGTGTGGCTGCCTCTCCTAGGTAGGCCATAGATTTTGGCACCAAAATTGAGGAAATCTGTCAACAGGTTTGAATAGCATTGATTGCCCTAGTTTTGGGCAGCAGGTTGACTTCAGTCAACAACAGTTTGACTATGTTTTTGGGGGTGTTCAAGGGCTATTTCTTCAGGCTGTTCGAGAGCTAGTTGACTGAAAATTGACCAAGCATATTGGAGGTCAATTTCAACTCATTTGACCAAGTTTGAATTTTTTGATCTAGGGTTTGTTGTTGTTGATATAAAATTATAGAATTATGATTTTGTACCATTTCTCTCTACTGAACTATTGAAGATAAAAGAAGATTTGATCAAAGGGTTTCCCCGCATTAGGTTTGTACCTAGCTAGACACCACATCTTGTGTCTCTTGTCTTGTCTTGTTTTCCGTTGATCGTTTAATGTTCTATCTGCACTTTACTTAATGTATATTTGATTACTAATTTGTGGCTAATAAGAAGAAAAGAAGTAAATTTCTCTAAGCATAGAACATACCATAATTTAACACATCTAGATTGATCTTGTCTGCAAATCTCTTATTGGATGTAGTCACCCTTCATATTTACTAGATAATATTGGCTTTGGGAATGCATCGAGAGATCAATCCTATTGGAATATCATCTACATATGACATGAATTTCCCATATGGGAAAGCACTAATTGAAGTAATTACTTTTGAATCAAAGTGTATCATCTATCCTATCGAGATTATTGGAATTGGGAGTTGAATGCTCATTTAGTAAATATTATTTTACTAATGTAGATACTTTGTGGGGTGATTAGGAGAATAGATAGTGGTTTTCTATTTATATTATAAGTAGAACGCTTCTAGTAGAATGCTTCAAATAGAACACTTTTATTAGCACTGATGGAATTTGCTGAAATTGCTTGAGCATATTACCATAATCCATATGCATTTCCCCTTGAAATAGCTTGGAAAATGGATGCATGGTTTAACTTAGAGGCTCAATATCTATCAAATTAGCCACAAGTTCCATGTATCATGTGTACCTCTGTGGTTAACTTCTCTGTCAAACTGAAGTACTCAGAGCACCAACTTTCTCATGTGCCTCGTAAATTGGATGATCTTCCCATCTTTCTCTCCTTCTCCCTGTTATAAGAGTCACTAACACAATGGGCTCAACTCACTCTTCCCTCTATGTGTCCTTATCCTCATCCTACCCATGCACAATTGTGGTATGAGGTACTGACTGAGCTTATTTCTTGGCACTCTTCTACTCCCCTTCCAATATAGTAGTATGCTCACACTCTAATTACTTTCTCAAACCCATATTTTCCTCAAAATTCACATATCTCCCGATGAATGCCTTCCTCTGTGATAGAGCATACACCCCGTATGCCCTAGATGCCTCACTGTAATCCGCAAATATGCCCTTCTCTATTGTGAGCTCTAGTCTCTTCCTTTTCTCATTTGGTACATGGAAATATACAACACTACTAAATTTGTGGATAAGAGAGACATCTAATTTCTTCCCTGTAAATGCCTCCTTTGATGTGATTCACCTCAAACTCTATGCAGACTATATTTCTGGAAGAATATTGTTCTGATGCATGCTTAAACCCAAAGGTACTTGGGAAGCCCTTGATCATGAAACATAGCTTTGGTTGCTCCAAGTATGGCCTTCTTCTCACGCTTTACCACCCCTTCGTATTGAAGGTTATATGGTGTGGCTAACTCCCTCTTGATGCCCTCCTCAGCACATAACTCCTAGAAAGCATTCAAGGTGTACTCCCCACTTTTATCTAGCCACAATGCCTTGGTCTTCTTACTAGTTTGGTTCTCAACCGAGGATTTAAACTCCAGAAACTTTGAGAATATGTCATCATTCTTCTTCATGAAAAGTATCTAGGTCTTCCTTGAGTGATCATCTATGATGGTGACATAGTATGTGTACACACTAAGGGATATTGTAGAGAAAGGTCCACATATATATGAATGAATAAGGTCCAAGATACCCTTAGCCTTATTGTCTCTGCTAGGAAAATGTGAGCTGCAATACTTTCCAAGTGTGCAACCCATGCACAGCTCATGCTTATCCACACTACACTGTGCTAGCCTTATCTCTATCTCTTAAGAATATTTAGTGCTCCATGGTGCAAATGTCCCATGCCTCTATACATTAAGTAGTTGGGTAGGCCCCTAATGTTGAGGGAGAGAATTCTCAACCCATATCTTTTGCCAGAGATGATGCTTTAAGTGCCTAATAATGGATTTTTACTCTCTCAATTTGATATTAAGGAATCTCACTTCATAGGTAGAGAGATATGGGATTTCCTATCCCTCCTAAAGGGTAGCAGATTATGATCCTCTATCATGATTCCCCAAATTTGCCAGAGATGATGCTTTAAGTGCCTAATAATGGATTTTTACTCTCTCAATTTGATATCAAGGAAGCTCACTTCATAGCTAGAGAGATATGGGATTTCCTATCCCTCCTAAAGGGTAGAACAATATGATCCTCTATCATGATTCCAAAATATCCACCAGATTCCAAAACAAAGTTCGCCTGAGTTTGGGCCTCGTCTAGGGAAATATTGGTGTGTTATCTCAATAAATATGGGTGGGAGGAAATAAAGACCTGTAGGGGATGGGAAACAGGCATGAGTAGTGAGATACTTGAATTAGGGGATAAAGGATTTGGAAAGGTGATGGAGGGGTAGAGGGGAATGGAAGGGGAGGGTGGGCGAAATGATATATTTTACAGGTCCAGTAATGGACAAGAGGCCAAGGAATTCCAAAAATCAAGGGGTGCAGTTAAAACATGATAGACAAAAAATCAAAAGAAAGTGAGGGGGTAGAGGGGGGGTATATTCATACCTGAATTGGAGGTTGCAACATCTTATTTTGTAGCAGCCACATATTTTAAATTTGGCTCTGACTGATCCCTTGAGAGGTCCTTCACTACTTTTGTCTGAAATATGACTTTTCCAACTGATTGAGGTGATGGATTTGAGTGTTGTTTTAATGACCTTGCTCAAAGTTAGTCGAAACAAGAGTACTGTGGCATTCCAAATTTGAAACCTTGGGATGTTTCTTTTACGCATTTGTTGAGTGGGAAACCTTCTACCACATGTCTATTGGAGTGACATTTAGCATACTTGAAGGGAATTGCTTCATAATCGAGTGCATAATTATGGGTTCTTTCCCCAACCTATACCAATAGGGAGTGAGAGCACCTAGAAGACAGGTTTAAACCGACCATTATTCTTGCCATGGCCATATATCCTTTTTTTTGTAGGAGAGATTAGCTTCTTAATAAAACCCTAGAATATTCTCTATCTTGCAAATGATGTATTTATACCTTAATTGCATGGACATGTTTGGGAGATGAACCTAAAGAGGAACCACTGAAATAATTTCAGAGCAAGCATCAAATTCCACCATCCATGGTTTTAGAAATAGGTCTTGTGAACCCCATTGCTAGTTTCATTATAAGAGCTTGTCCACATTCTTCTTTGATTCCAATTTCCAACCCAACTGTCTTTTTGCCAAAATAAAAGATTGGGGTGAAAATCCTAGAAATTTGGTGAAATTCTTTGTAGCCCATGACCTCATCACAACCATAACCATTCACTTACTTATAAAATGGCCAACCACCACCAATTTTTTTGTTTGGGAGTTGTCATTTAACTGAATACTTGAGCTGATAATAATGTTATTCATGAGCATTTCCCATTTTATAGATTTTTTATTAGGGTTAGAAAACCCTTTTCCTATCGGTTGGATGATCAGTAATCGATAAGAAGATGAAAAACTCCCACGATCCATTCCCCACATTAGAAAGGGGCTTGGGATATTGGATGGGGAATGGGAAGAGATGTTAGTGGAGACTGGGGATACATAGTCGAAGGTAGCAAGGTCTCTAAAGACAGAGGCCTCTATGGCACGGTGGACAATTTGAATGCTATTGGCAACAAACTTCTCGCCGAGTTTGAGAAGAGGGGGGCAATAGAAAGATAGGGATGAGGGAAGACATCTATTGGAGTGCAAGCAGTGAATGAAAACCCTGATGACACAACTTCAAATGTATGATCCAAGTACGTGTGGGGTGCTAAAAAGACCATATCGGCAGCCTAAAATGGGCTTCTCATAGCTTTTTGCTTAGGTGGTTGGGGAACCCATGAAATCTCATTAAGTTGGGTCCATATATGAACCCCTTAAAAGGGATCTACCAAGAAGTCAATATGTTCCCTTAGTGGAATCAATAAGAGTCTATGGGAGTAAACTTATCTTGTAGAGCTTTCAGACCAACTCAAATGAAGTCAAAAATTTGTACCATTAGAAACACTTGCCACAGACAATTTTACTCTATATATATATATAAATTTCTTCCCTTTTGTGTAGATAGGAGAATTCCAATATGATATTAAAATAAAAAGCACGTAAGATAAATGAAAAATTTAAAACAACCTTTCCATCCCACTCAATAAGAAAGGAGTAGCCCATAATACTTTAAATCGATGGTCAATGGTTGACTATAAAACACTTCTGGCAATCGATCACCTATTCGAATCCCCTATAAAGTAACAAAGAAAATTACAAAAATAATTCCCAATGAATGACTTAAAAGCACGTCTATGCCTTGACCTGACTTAAAAACACGACTATACCTTCACTTTTACCTCCAATGGTATATTGCTCAATGGGAAGAGATGCGAGCGAGTGAATGTCCTTCAAATAGGCTATGAAACTATCGAATGGGTTCAAGTCCATCAGCTTGGTAAACTGAATCAACAGATGACTAAAAACTAGGTACCCACGAGTCTTACAATTTTCCCTATCATGTCATTATTTTAAAAAGGAACGTGAATGATTCGTTGTATGAATGATCTTTCACTCATCTCTCTATGAATACGATGATTCTCGTTTCCTGATTATTTTCAGAATACTGTAATTCTCTTTTCCTCGTTCAAATATTTATGTTCAATCTCTTACAATTATTATTAACTCCTATAGGTTTGCATATTAACTCCCGTGCCTAGCCCACCTTCTGGTAATTATTTAACTACCCACCTGCTCGCAACTATTTATTAGAGTTGTCTATAATGCGACTTTTTGGAGATTCCGGTGATAGAATCCGGCGGAATAAATTGAGGTTAAATCTTGATTTGTTGCATTTAAAATGGTTTTTTAACTGCATATTTGGATTCAGCACCCTCGAAAACCCCTGGGATGCTTTCATTGTGCAGAAACTAGCTATCAAACTTGCGATTCCAATAAATTCCTGCCGGATTTCGACCGGAAAAACCCGCCGGAAAGGCTTTCAAAAAGTTGCGTTATAGACTATTTCCTATTGGAGTTGTCTATAATGCGACTTTTTGGAGATTCCGGTGACGGAATCCGGCGGAAGAAATTGAGGTTAAATCTTGATTTGTTGCAGTTAAAATGGTTTTTTAACTGCATATTTGGATTCAGCACCCTCGAAAACCCTGGGACGCTTTCATTGTGCAGAAACTAGCTATCAAACTTGCAATTCCAATAAATTCCTGCCGGATTTCGACCGGAAAAACCCGCCGGAAAGGCTTTCAAAAAGTCGCGTTATAGACTATTTCCTATTGGAGTTGTCTATAATGCGACTTTTTGGAGATTCCGGTGACGGAATCTGGCGGAAGAAATTGAGGTTAAATCTTGATTTGTTGCAGTTAAAATGGTTTTTTAACTGCATATTTGGATTCAGCACCCTCGAAAACCCCTGGGACGCTTTCATTGTGCAGAAACTAGCTATCAAACTTGCGATTCCAATAAATTCCTGCCGGATTTCGACTGGAAAAACCCGCCGGAAAGGCTTTCAAAAAGTTGCGTTATAGACTATTTCCTATTGGAGTTGTCTATAATGCGACTTTTTGGAGATTCCGGTGACGGAATCCGGCGGAAGAAATTGAGGTTAAATCTTGATTTTTTGCAGTTAAAATGGTTTTTTAATTGCATATTTGGATTCAGCACCCTCGAAAACCCCTGGGACACTTTCATTGTGCAGAAACTAGCTATCAAACTTAGGATTCCAATAAATTCCTGCCGGATTTCGATCGGAAAAACCCGCCGGAAAGGCTTTCAAAAAGTCGCGTTATAGACTAGTTCCTATTGGAGTTGTCTATAATGCGACTTTTTGGAGATTCCGGTGACGGAATCCGGCGGAAGAAATTGAGGTTAAATCTTGATTTGTTGCAGTTAAAATGGTTTTTTAACTGCATATTTGGATTCAGCACCCTTGAAAACCCCTGCGACGCTTTCATTGTGCAGAAACTAGCTATCAAACTTGCGATTCCAATAAATTCCTGCCGGATTTCGACCGGAAAAACCCACTGGAAAGACTTTCAAAAAATCGCGTTATAGACTATTCCCTATTTATCTATCAAAATTCAGGGAAGCATACATATTCTAATCCCTTTGAATTTGAATTTTAGTCTCTTACAAAGAAACATAGATTTTAACCAGCAGCAGTACTGTTAAACATAAACAACGGTGCTGTTAATATTTGCATAATAAAAACAACACTATCTATCAGGTTTCTCTGGAATGCACTTTCTGGGCTTTCCTATGCCCATGAGAAAGGAAAGAATGGAACGATGTGAACCTTTCCCCTCTTCCAGTTTAAATGCTTCCACACTATGGAATTACAGCTGGTATTTGTGCACCGTAGATGCTTGACTACACTCCATCTGCTATGGACAAACTGGACTACGCAGGCTATCTGGTTTCTCTGGACTGCATTTTCCTATGCCCATAGCAAAGGCAAGAAGTCAACGAAGTCAACCTTTGTCCTCGCTTTCATCGTAGTGGAATAGAGGTTCATTTTATCTATGCACCATATGGAATTAGAGCTGGTAGTTTGCTTGGAAACTAACTTGATTGAGTTAGAGTTAGAGTTGTTGGTGGTTTAGATGTAGTCTGGTTGGTGGTTTGAAACGGACATTCCATATGTGCACCATTTGGGTTTTAGAGTTGATGGTTTTGATGGAATAGAACTCATTCCATCTATGTACCATATGCAATTGTTTTATATTTTTTTTTTATTAACTTGAATTCTTTTTTTTATTTGGTTTATTTACTTCATGTAGAATGTTTATTTTAATTTCCATATTCATATACAAAAAAATTGAATATAATGATGGTTAGTTGCGTGGAGTTCATGAGTTCTTAATGGATGAATGTTCTTTAATTATGCACTTTGGTTCTGAGTGCTCTTGGTGTTCCTTCGTAGTTAATAAATGATAGGGGTTTTATGCTAGATGGCTCGAGTAGTGTTTCTTCCTCCTTATAAACGACAGGGTGGTGTGTTAAGTGGCTCGCTGTGAATGTGCGTTTATAATTTAAATTCTTTTAATATTCATATAATGGTGGAGGATTTTTTATATTTATATATATTCATATATTTTTTTATAACTGATATATGATTGTATATATGATTAGTTTATTTTTTTTTTTATTTCAAAGGAATTTAGTAACTTAATTTAGAGGTTGCTACTAGTAAATCATTAAAAGTTGAGCTGTGTTGGTAAGATTGAATAAATTATTTTATTATTATTATTTAATATTGTTTATTAAAATTCAATCCAGGGATGAATAACATTATTAATGGACAATAAATCTTATAGTTTTGAAGCTCTTTCAATTAGGAGAGTACAAGTAAGCTTTGAGCATATCCAAAGTTTAGATTGACTAGTTAGAGCTATATTCAAAGTTATAGCCATAAGCTTCCCTTGGTTTGTGGTCTAACTAAAAGCATCATTTAGTAGAATACTTAAAACCTCTTCCAAATCACCATTTATGAGCACTTCCAATTAAAAAAAGCAATTAACTTCCATATAAATATAGTTTGTGGTCATAATCAAACCACCGTCAATTTTTGGTCACTTTCAGATTATTATTTAAGAGCACTTCTTCTAGCCAAAATTTGGAAATATACCTAGAATTGCTAAGCTTTGGAGTTGGTGGTTAGCATTAAACCACCATTTAGTAGAATATTTTAGATTATACTATCCATTGGGGTTTGTGGTATCTCAAAACCAACATACTCAAAAAGCACATTTAGCCATTGGTAGCTATCATGATCTCTCTACTTGGACTCACAAAAACCCAATATTAGTGGGGGGAATGTCAGACACCTAATCTATTAGGTTTAAAATGAGGAATATAAACCATCATTAAAATTCCAAGAGACATTGGTAGATAAACCCAACGGTCATAAACAATGTACATACATGTATACCATTTTAATGAAAATGACATTCCACACGTATGTTATAGCCATAGGCTTCACTTGGTTTGTGGTCTAACTAAAAGCATCATTTAGTAGAATACTTAAAATTTCTTCTAAATCACCATTTATGAGCACTTCCAATTAACAAAAGCAATTAACTTCCGTCTAAATACAGTTTGTGGTCATCATCAAACCACCATCAATTTTTGGTCACTTTCAGATCATTATTTAAGAGCACTTCTTCTAGCCAAAAATTGGAAACATACCTAGAATTGCTAAGCCTTGGAGTTGGTGGTTAGCATTAAACAACCATTTAGTAGAATATTTTAGATTCTACTATCCATTGGGGTTGTGGTATCTGAAAACCAACATACTCAAAAATCACACTTAGCCATTGGCAGCTATCATGATCTCTCTACTTGGACTAAAAAAAAACCAATATTAGTGGGGGGAATGTCAGACACCTAATATATTAGGTTTAAAATGAGGAATATAAACCATCATTAAAATTCCAAGAGACATTGGTAGATAAATCCAATGGTCATAAACAATGTACTTACATGTGTACCATTTTAATGAAAATGACATTCCACACCTATGTTATAGTTTTTTCATTTCAACAATAAGTAAAATGTAAGTTACTATTGGATAAATATATTGATATGCAAAAGCACAAACTTCTAAGATTGAGTATGATAAGTTAGTAATAGGGGAAGAAACCCACAATATTTAATTCCAGCAACAACTAAATGGAACTTTTAGAAGTTCCACTAGGGAAGATTTGGATAAAGAAATAAATGAAGTTCAGGAATAGGTTAATAATCAAATAAACTAGAAAGGGCCTTATGGAATGGTTAAGTAAGTTTAATTAGTTGAATTATGTGAGCTGTGATTATATCTTCTCTATGAAATGTAGTTAGTTGTGAGAAGTAAACAATGAGTGTACTATAGGGTTCAGGGAATGGTTGTATCACATTAAACAATATTATCTTCTTATTCATGTAAATTCACTGGTGCATAATGAGAGTAGGGAAAGAGGCATAACTGCATTAGAGAGTAAGATGAAGCCAATTCTAAATCATGTTAAAAAGATTGAAAGTGAAAATAAAGAAATTATGGTAACTAATGAAAATATCATATTTTTTATTTCAAAAAAATGATCTTTAGTGAGTATCAAATGGTCCTTTGTTAAGAGTAATGGTTTATGAAAGCACTAATTCAAGCTTATATCCAAAATTTTATTATTATTTAGGAAGCCTATTTATATTTAGAGGCTCTTGGGACACCTATCTCGCATGTAATGGATCTCAAGAGTGTAATGGATGGAAATATAAATATAGTGTATCATATTGTTAATTAATTAATATATGTTATAGGCCTTGAGTATAATGATTTGATAGTAGTTTCTACATTTTGAGAAATGACTTTCCAGATGTTGTTACAATTCATTTTGTAATGTATCATGAGTCTTTGGGAGCAATTCATGCTTCTATGAAAATAGCTAGGGTATTATATGTTGTATATGTTGTAGGTACCTATGATATTAAAAATTCACTAAAGAGGAGAAATGAACTTAATGATATGTTGAAATTCATGTTCTAGATGTTTTACTAGTAAATCAATGAAATTGTTATCAAGGGGATAATTTATTATAAAGTTTCTCAAGATTATGTTGAAAATTTAAATCTTTGGGAAAATGAAACCAAAACTGCATTGTGGTATTATAACATAGGAATTTATTCTATAATGTTTCTCTATCATATGTTTTATAATGTGTTCGGTGAATATAACAATTTAAGCCAAACTTTTCACCAAAAGAGTTTAGACAATACAACTATTATATTAACTCTTGAAGTAACTATAAATACATTTTGTATATGGGCTTGTGATGATTGATTATACTAATGAAGGAAACAAACTGTGAAACCTCATATTGAAGGCACATAACAAAGTTTTCAATAGCTCATAGAAGATTATAATGAGTCTTATAATTTTTGAATAAAATATTTCATTCTCTTCTTTTTTTCTAATGCAAAAAAAATTGTTTAGTCTTTTCTATTATCCAAAAAAAAGATTCATAACCATAAGAGGAATTGAGAGTGTTGACCATTCAAAACATTTGTAACATACCCTATCAAAGGATGTTGGATGTGTAACTTTATTTGATGTTAAAACATATAAAAGAGGGATACAACCCTTTGTTGATTTATTAAATTTGGCTTTTGAGAGATTCTCCACCAAAGAAACATGGAAGATGTTTTATATTATGAAAAACATTTTCATATGACATAATTATGGCAATCTATATTATTTATTCCTACAATCATAATGAATTTTGAAATGGGAATTCTAAACAATACATTATCAAGGTCCCTAAAAGATCAAGGTCAGATAGGGATACATTATATACATTAATGAGAATATATTTGAAAGGACTAGAGATAGGAAGTTTCTCCTCTCAATCCTTTCATTTGACTTGTGTCTTAGTTTTTAGTATATAGATTTTTACTTTATGAAAAATTTAAGTTCCTGTGTTATATCTATAATAGAAATTAGATATAAAAATTGTTTATATTGTATTTTTAGATAATCTGTCATATAAATACTTCTTAAATTATAGTTAAGAATGCAATGACATCTCATCTCTTATTTCTAATTTAAAATATTTTTTGCAGGAAGGTAAAGTTTTAAAAAGTGTGATCTTCATGTGGAATCAATTTTCATTAGCCATAGAAGTTGCAACATTAGTGGCCATTTTCATGGAAAATAAATGAGTAAGTTTCATGTTCTTTAAATAGTAAACATTTTTGTGATTTGAAAATGATTTTCTTTTGGTGTGTTTATGTAAAACCAATTTCTTTTCTCCCTCTTTATGTAAAACCAATTTCTTTTCTCCCTCTTTTAATTATTTAGATGAAATAAATCTAATTGTTGTTCATCGTCATTGTCACAGGTTTGCATTTCAACATGTTTTCGGAATAGCCCTTGCTATTCCATGTTATTTGCACTTATTTGCACATGTTAGAATATAACAACTTTGAATTTGTACTAAAAATGTAAGAGTTACATTTGAGAAGTTTCTTTTTATGAAATCATTGAGAATTTTTATAAATCAAATTTGTAAAAGTAAATTTACTAGTTACAACAACATTTATTGTTACAATAATGCTTTGATGGGCTGTTAAAATTTTGAATTTTTACTTAGAATGTTTGAGTTGCATTTGAGAAGTTTCATTTTATGAAATCTAAACATTATTTTAAAATCGTGTTTACAAAAAGAAATTTGCAAGTTACAACTGCATTTACTATTACAATAATACTTATTATTAGAATGTTTTTGTTGTGTACTTCCTTTAATATCGTAGAAAATTTTGTGGTCGAAATTTAGAGAAGAAATGCCTAAGTAGTAAAATTGATATATAATGAAATAATTGAAAAATTTGACACTCATAAATTTACTTGAAATGTAAAATGATATGTATGAAAAAAATACCCATTATTAGATATATATTTGTTAGAAAATTAATTTTGAAAATTAATATTCAGAATCCAAAACCTAAACATTGTTGTCTAGTAAAAACACATGTTTTTTTTTTATAATTTTATTAATATAAGTGAAATAGAATATAAAATTAATATGAAAATTTTAAATTTTATATGCTTATTAAGTTCAAGTTTTTTATAATTTTGTTTCTTTTTGAAAAAATTATAATAATATATCTATATATAATATCTAAAAAATTATATAAATTCAAAAACAAATAATAAAATATATTTTAAAAATAGAATTTTTTTATATAACTCAAAAAATTAATAAAATTATTTGTATTAATTGTTTAATAGATAAATTTGAAAATTTATTAAATATTTAAAATTTATCCATAAAAATATTAAAATATTTAATCTAAAATTCAATTAAATATAATCTCATCTCATTTTTGATAAGATTATTAGATATAACTTACCTTGGTAATATGAAAATATGCTATATCATTGGTAATATGAAAATATGCTATATCATTTCCTAGAGGTAAAGTCATGTTGGACCTAAAATTATTTTATATAACTAAAAAATTTGATAAATTTATTTGCATCATTTTTTTAATAAATAAATTTGAAAATTTATTCATAAAATTTATATGGATAGTTCAAGTGGGATGGCAGTGGAATGAAGTCTCCGAACAGAAACCTCCCTGTAACCGACTAAATAATAAACATATAAAACTGGAAAATCCAAAAGCCTTACTAATGAAAAAACATATTCATAAAAATATTAAAATATTAATCAAAGTTAAATTAAATAACCTAGATATAAACTATCCTCCTAATAGGAAAAATATGCGATAGATGTCACTTCCAGAACATAGAGTAATCGAGGTTTCTTACTCCTCTCCAGATAAAGAAGTTTGTGAGGGAAAAGCAAAATTGGAGTTTATTCAAACTTGTATAAAATACTTTATTGAAAGAAAAGGGACTTTAAGGTGATAGGAATACAACATTCTTCCCTACGTAGGCACATTCCAATTCCAGGGAAAATAATCCGAAATAAATCCAGTTGGAAAACATTTCAACACTAACATCCTGAGAGGAAAATTAAAAGGAAGGAAAATAAGTTGAACCGTACGATATAACAGAGGAAAATATTTCAACACTAGTATCACTAATGAGGAAAATTAAGGACCGATTACGATGATTAAGCGAAAAAGGAAATAATGCAATTAATCTAGAAATTTGAGCAAGATAAAGACCAATTTATTTTTCTGCATTGATTTTTTTTTCCTACATTAAAATAGATAACAAAATTTTTAATTCTGTTTAGCATTACATTGAAATAGAGATGTTCACTTTTTCTATATATCATTATGGAAATTCCCATATTTATTCCATTATTTATCTAAAATGACAATTTCATTAGCAAATGAATAACATTTTACATGTTATATAAATGTCTTAATTAATACCAAATGACATGATTTATATTGTAACACACTTCTTATCATTCTTAGCCTCTCTGAAGGGTAGAAGGAGGTAGTTACTTTGATGACTGGACCTTCAAAGTCTAGTTATCGAAATAGACTCTAAAATTTTTCATCTTTTTAATTTTTTCAAAACTTAAAACACATAACATTCTTGAATTTATCCAGTCAATATCTTTCCATCCATATCATATTTACTTCAATCTAGCTCACGGATCAAAAGATATGACAGATTAAAAAAATTGCCTCGCAAGCCTTCGCCTTCCCACATCACTGGACCTGCCACATGGCACCCACAAAGTTTCCATGTTGTGTATATGTGGCTAACCAAGTCATAACCCGCAGAACAAAAACCAATCCAATCATGTCCACTACCATACTATCCCCTTTCCATGGTTCGCAAGGCCACATACTTTATATATATATATATAAAGTATGTGGACATGGGCCCTTCTATGGGTATATCACCCTAGGGAATAAAATCTTGGTAGTATTGCATCTAGTACCAACAGAGCTTGTTTGGGGAAAGGCGTTGAGGTTACAGGGAACCCTCCTACATGTGTCATCTCATTTCGAGTTATGGTCGCGCACTCACACTCCACTCTACCACGTCATCCTCGCCTTTCCCCTCACAAGGAATTCAAACCACTAAGATGACTTGGACACCTTTCAAAATCTATCGGGTGGAATGGATAATTAATGAGGTCCCTCACTGCTCTGAAGAGATAAATGTTGGTGCACCATGCCGTGTTCCTCTGAAAATAAAATCCTAGGAAATTCGTAAACAATGCCACCATATACCACTAAGGGAATAAATGTGAGTTTGATGTCACCCATTCTTATCGTCAGGGTGATGTGTCCTACCTAGGTCACCACATTGCACTAAAATCAACCTTCACCCAGCTTATTAAATGTTTACATGTTATCCTTGACCATGAGGCATGCCAAACTAGGCATGGGTCTCAACAAACCCTTTGTTTCTTGGTTAATCTAATATATCACATTATAAAATATGTATGGCATCCTCTGCTTGTCTATATCGAATGCCAAGAAAATATCCCCATTATACTACGTCATCCAAACGATTAATTCCCTAGAATTTTGTCACAACATCTCTTTGAAATCTCCGGGGTAATTCTTCTAGGATTATGTGGATGATTATACTCCCTTAGCATCTGTTAGGCCCCTATACTACTAGTGTAACCCCCTATTGTTGTTAGTATAACCCACTTATTATATTGATGTACCCATGTAGTGCCCATATTGTTACTATTGTGCCACATAGAAGCCCACTATTGTTATTATTGTGCCCTTACATTATTATTGTTATGTCGGCTCTGATTATGTTATAACCCCTTAGACTCCTATATATAGAAAGGAGGTCTGTTCATTTGTATCATCCAAGAATTGTTCATTTATGTAATGTAAAGGAGGTTTCCCCCTCGAAGAGGCTGAATTCTAAGGCGTTTATCTATCTTTTCTATCTTTTCTTGAGCTAGTTTCATAACATTTGGTATCAGAGCTTTGGATTCTAGGGTTTCGCTGATCCAAACAGGTCATCGTGACATTTTCTCTATAACTTTTTTTCTATGACGTTTCAGAAGTCGCAAAAAAAACCCATTTGAGAAGAAATCGCGCTGAACCTTGGGTCCGAATTTCAGAGCTTTTCACGTGAAATTTTCGGAGATATGATCTGAGGAAGTTGGTCTTTTTACAGACTCCTGAATTACACTAAAAACAGGTGACCTGGGGAAAATCGTCATAACTTTCTTTTTGAGGATCGGATTGAAGTTTAGTAAGAAGGTACAGAAAGAGGACGGACTGTAGTTTCTTGTGGGTGTTTTTTAAATCCAAAGGTCGAAACAGTGACTCGTGGAACGTCGTACAAGTTCGCTCTACTGAAGTAGTCTATAATCAAGTCACTGTGGGAGATTTCGCATAACTCTTCCTTGGAGAATCCAATTTGGGTCAGACTTGTGGAATTGGAAAGAGGACACAGAGGGCTACTGCAGGTCACAAATTCAGAACTAGGTGATTGAAAAGTACGGAGTTACAGTCATTTCAAGGTCGAGCTCCTAAAATCAAGAAAAAGCAAGATGAGGAAGTTTGATGGCAAGGATCCGGTAAATTGGATACTTCAAATGGAGCAATATTTTGATCTACATGGTGTACAACTGTTACAAAATGTATGTATTGCATCTTCATATTTAGAACCAGATCAATTTTTATGGTATGAAGGGCTTTGTTCTCGTAAAAAACTTGTTACGTGGTCAATTTTCACGGAGGAAATGATAGCACATTATGAGGATACAAAGAGCAACACCTTTTTTAGAGCAACACCAAAACAATTGGAAAGAGTAAAAGGGCTTTGTGACATAATGGAAAGAAAAATTATGGAAACCAGGAAGCATACCCCTCACAACTATAAAGATGGAAGTGTTGTTTCTCCCAGCCTTCCACAACCTACAAGGATTACACCACAACAATTGGAAGAAAAAAAAGAAAAAGGGCTTTGTTACAATTGTGATAGCAAATACACTAAAGGTCATAAGTGTGCTGAGAAGAAATTATTCTACATAGATTATGAAGAGGAAGAAGAAAAGGAGCAAGAAAGGTCAAAAGAAGAAGATATACTCCAGGAACAAAGCCTAGATGAAGAACAAATAAATCAGACCATATCTTGTAATTCAATGGACGAAATTACCACTCCTCAAACTATCAAGATAGAAGGACACATCAAGAAGAAAAATGTTCAAGAAGTGAAAGATCACATTGAGCATCAAGAAATGAATCCGACCATATCTTGTAAAGGACGGGAAGAACTCCTCAAAAGATAGAAGGACATATCAAGAAGGAAAAGGTTCAAGCAGAGAAAGATCACATCGAGCATCAACAGCAAGTTCTCCAACTTTTAAAGGATAACGCCACTTCGGTGCAAAATCAAACGAAACAACAGGTAGATCAACATCGTAGTGAAAAATGTTTTGATGTAGGTGATTGGGTATTTTTACTGCTACATCTCAAACAAGCTATTTATGACAAGGAAATGTTGGCAATACTACATGCACTTAAAAAATGGCAACCTTACCGTATGAGAATACTCTTCAAGGATGAGGATGTGGAAGCATTGTTTTTTGCTATTTATATTATCCAACCAAATTGGATAAACGAAGCAAGGGATGAATGGAAGAAGGACGAAGAAGTATGGCCACTTATTCAAAAGTTGCAAAAGATCCCAATTCAAGCAATATTGTCAGAAATTGAACAGGAAGGAAAAATCATATTGGAACCTGGAGCAGTCACAGAAACAAGAACCTGACAGCTACGAAATCGATCAATTTCAGAGTATTTCATCAAGTGGAAGAACTTACCCGCTGAATATTCCACATGGGAGGACAAGAATTTCATACAGAAGCATCAAGAACTACTCAAGCGTTGAGGACAACGCTTTTTGAAGGAGAGGGGCATGTTAGGCCCCTATACTACTAGTGTAACCCCCTATTGTTGTTAGTATAACCCACTTATTATATTGATGTACCCATGTAGTGCCCATATTGTTACTATTGTGCCACATAGAAGCCCACTATTGTTATTATTGTGCCCTTACATTATTATTGTTATGTCGGCTCTGATTATGTTATAACCCCTTAGACTCCTATATATAGAAAGGAGGTCTTTTCATTTGTATCATCCAAGAATTGTTCATTTATGTAATGTAAAGGAGGTTTCCCCCTCGAAGAGGCTGAATTCTAAGGCGTTTATCTATCTTTTCTATCTTTTCTTGAGCTAGTTTCATAACAGCATCTAAACACTTTGATTTCATTCCCCTCTGCCCTTTGACATGGTGCTTTATCACATGGCAAAAAAATACTCAAGCCTTCTACATTGGGCCTTGAACTTCCAACCACACAACACGTGTATAAGCATATGTTTGGGGCTTTCTCATCCCTCGATGCTTCATTACGACAACATTCATATGTGTGATTTATTGCCTCTATAAAGCTTATGTGAACCCTCGCCTAGCCTAGCCTTATATATATACTTATCCTTCCTAATCTTTGATAGGGCTTGGCCTAATCGGTTCGATAAAAACATATACTTAAGTTAGTACAACCTATATAATATACTTTGAGTTATCTCTCACTTATAAAGGTTTCAATCTAGCCTATGTGTGTGCCTATGAGAGAGAGAGAGATTTATAAACACATAAACATTGTCCTTCTGGAGCTTACCAATGGTAAGAAAAGGCTTAATAACCAATTATCTAACTACAAAATAAATACAACAGAGATTTTTCCCTCCATTCATGCTTAAGATCATATGTCTAGTTTTAGAACCATAACAGTATCAAGATCTGAAGGTCTCTTGGACAAATAATAAATGGAAAATAATCTTGTGAACGGAAACAATAATTCATCTAATTACCTAGGAATATTACAGGAAATGAACATTCCTCAAATGTGCAAGAAATCATATTTCATGTTAGGTCACAAATAGAAACTAACACATTAACTCAATACAATTATAGACCTTACGTAAACACATTAAACACATGCATAACAATCAATTGATAAAGGCTTGAATGTACACTTATCTGGTGAAACGTGCTCAACAACTGATATTGGGAATTTAACTCTCCACCCAACCTTAGTCGTGTTGCATCTAAGCCTTTCTTCCAGTAGTCACCCCTGAGCTAGATTCTAGAGCTTTAGCAGGAGTGCTTAACGTTGTAAAATTAGTACTTCTAGCTAAAACAGGAACTCCAAGGTAACACACTATTGCATAAAAATGTTCATACTATGGATTCTCCGGTAACTGACTCAAAAGATACAAACCACAGATCTCTTAAATCCAAGATAATGAAATGCACACAGACATACTTCTGTCAATTATTGTCAACAGTTTGTCCATTCTCATCTCATAGGGCTTGGTCCCAGTTAGGATCATCATAGTGGTCTCTTATAAAACTAGAGTCTAACATCACTAGCCGAGGGGCATAATTTCATTGTTGCATGGGAAGGTTCCTTAGTGGAAAGTTATTGATAAATTAGTAGGTTTTTTGGGCCAAAAGCTTCCAAATGGTATTCCTCAACCTTAAGAAAACCACTGCTCAATCTTAATAAATTTAATTAAGTCAACATTATCACAGGAGTTCCTTTCTTCATAGAGAATCACATCTTAAAATGAGGAGAGTAATTTTATTATATCATGGGAAGGTTCTTCAGTGGAAATCTATTAATGAATCGGTAGGTTCTTTAGACCAAAAGCTTCCCAGTGGTTTATTCAATCCTAAGGCAAGCCACTCTTGGTGGTATCTTCATATCTATACAAGCCACTACTCAATTACAAGAGGGGTAGAGCTCAATATGAAAATATGAGAGGGTTCTTTAGCTAGAAAGTTATTGATCAATCAAAAGGTTCTTCAAATCACAAACTTCCGAGTGGTTTCCTAAAGAAATCCACACTTGGTGGTTTCTTCACTGCCCCCATGCAATGAATGGAGGACGAGAGTTCAACGTGGGAAGGTTCCTCAACTAGATAAACTATCCTGGGGACACAAATATCACCCTTATTACGTATTTCTTCATAGATTGCAAGCAAAGTTGTTACCAGCCTATGGTAAGATGTTGTGCTTTTTCAGCCACAAGTACCTGAGCATCCCTTTCTCCTCATTAGTAGATTCATCAATATACAAACTTCCAAGTGGGTTCTTCAATGTAGAAATAACTCAAAATTTTCAAATGCTAATGAATTCACACTGAAATCAACAGACACTAATTTGTTCTACTAAATTCTGCGAAAGGAAAACTAAAATAAAAACACATGCAATCATTCAAACACAATGAAAACAACTTTCACTAGGGAACTCAACTGCGAAAAACCCATCCTCTCTTTGCATTAAATCATATGAGAAAAAAATTCTATTAAAATGATAACTTCAATGCTTGAAGCTCAACGTTCACTGCAATATTGATCTCTTACTGAGTCTACTCTGGCCAATACTTAGCCAAAATAGGCCTCTTGCTTCCTCCTATTTCATTGCACAATTCTTGATCCTAAAGAGTAGGGAAGATCATATTTCCTTGCGCAAATCCCAAGAGAAAAGACTCACCTGCTACATGAAAACATTATACAATCACTAGTATAATAATGATCACATTATGCATTTTTCTTCCACTCAACTAGGAAATTCAAATTGCATGCATGACTAGGGCGATTTTTAGTAAATTGACTAGTTAACTAAGAGATCAGTGAGTTAACAACAGTTACAACTACTCAATTGAACTCATATTGACTCTATTTTAGACTAGAGCTCATCTAACTAACTTTCACTATCCAACAAATATCTCTACATATCCCTGCCACACCTCCAAGAAAATGTAGTACATTAAACCCATATCCTTCATCTTGAACTCTCTTGTAAAGTCTCCCTTGTAACATTGGATGAAGCTATCATCTCTTTGCAATATCAAATCATCCACATAAATAAATAAGATGAGAATACTGCCAGCTAACATAATGTAGTAGAGATTGGCATGTGCTTCAAACATAGTGAAGTCCAATCCACTAAGGTAAGAATCTATGTGGGTACCAAGCAGAGGTGCATGATTGAGACCACATAGGGCTCTCTTGAGCCTACAACCATGTGTCTCCCTTCTAAAGGTCTTAAACCCATCAGGCTACTCAATGTAGATCTCTTCCTCAACCATTCCATTGAGGAAGGAATTCTTAACATCCATTTGGTGGATCCTCCACCCAAATTGTCTTACCAATTCAAGTATGGTCCTGACAGATGAGTATCTTGCCACGAGAGAAAATGTTTCCTCATAATCAATCCCCTCCACCTATGAGAAGAATTTGTCCACAAATTTGGTCTTATCCTGCTTAATACTACCATCATTTTCATGTTTCACCTTACACACCCACCTGGAACCAATAATAGGTTTTCGTTAAGCTCTATGCACAACCCCCTAAGTATCATTATTCATGATGGAGTCATACTTCTCCACCATGTCATCTACCCAAACCTATTGGGAAATAACTTCTTCAAAAGAAGATGTCTTAGAATCAATCAAGTCTGACATGAGTGCAATATATCTGGTATATCTATAGGGCTATCTCATTTGTTTGCGCAAGGAGCTAGGAGCTCCAACTTTCTCCTAAGCTTCCTATACCAACCTGTCAACAATCCTGGTCCTCTTCCTCCCTTCCCTAGAAGGCTTTATGTGAGTGGGTAACTCCACTTGGCCTACTCTTTGCTTTTGCATATGTGGGTTCTCCACATTGTTATTTTAGAATTTCCTCTCGGCTTTGAGCAAGATCTGACTCAGGCTCCTCCTTTGGAGCAAGAAGCTCCTCCTATGCTAGTATGCTCATCTCTCACTCTAGAAAAATCATCATTGCCTTCTCCTCATCAACTATCACATCCCTCCTTGGAACATTCATTCTAAGTGAGGGCATGTACAACTGGTAAATATGAGGTGTCTTTGTGTATCCTACAAAGTTCCCCCTCTTTTTTCCTTCCTTTAGGTGAATGCCTTTTCAGGTCTAATGATTCCAAGAAATCTGTGAGGGCTCACGTTATACAAGTAAACAACTATATTGCAAGCTTCTACCCCAAGGATAGTGGCAATCCATGGTCATGCAACATTTCTCTAACAGCTCCTACAATACTTTTATTTTTCCTCTCTTCGACCCCATTTTTCTATGGATTGTTTGGTGCAGTCATCTTCCTTCTAATACACTCCTTAGCAAATAATTATTTGAATTAATTACACACATACTCTCCTCCATTATCACTTCTTAGGGATTTGAGTTTTTTTCCAGTCTCATTTACAAGTAAGGCATTAAATTCAACAAAACTTGAATAAACCTCATATTTATTCTTCATGAAATAGATCTTGCATTTGTGGGAAAATCCTCTATGAAGTTCACGAAATACCTGTGTTTTTCAACTAAGGCTATTTAGAATGGTCCACACACATTTGAGTGAACTTGCTCCAAGATGGTTCCATCTCTATTATCTTGGCCTTGGAAGGAGGATTTAACATATTTTATAAGAGTGAATCCCTTACAAACATCATGTTGATCAACGATGCATTTTAGAATTCCATTGGTGATATGCTACATTATTTCAAAAGCCCCATGTTGTAGGTGTCCCATGCACTTATGTCAGAGCTCTCCAACATCTCGGCCCTGAACATGTTCTCCCTTGCTACTCAATGCAGCGCATGCGTCCACCTCTATATTTTAGATATTTTTAACTCAAAAACCAATTTGTTTTACTTGTCCAGTAGAAACATGCTCCACATATGCCTTCCCCTTACTGAACACCACATCATATCCTTTGTCTTGAAGCTCATCTAGAGAAACTAGATTTTTCTTCAACCCATTCACATACATTACATTATTTAGGTGAAGGTGGGAGTGTGACTCCCTCTTAAAGGTGAGAGTCCCAATCACATTGGTGCTATACCTTCCATCATCTCCAAGCTCTATGTATAATTGTACACCCTTGTCCTCTAATCTATTGAAGAAATCCTTATTTCCTACCATATGAAATTAAACACCAGAGTCTAAGTACTATACACTACCTCATACAATACTTGCCATGGAATAAATGAGGGTTAAATCCAAATTGAATTGTGATGTGAGAGCATCTCCTTCAGCTCCTGTTGTAGGCTTCTTCCTAGATTTCTTATGTGGACACTTGGCTGATAGTGTCCATACTCATGACAGTGAAAACATTTCATTTTACTAAGATATTTCTTATTTTCATGGTTTTGGTTGGATTCTGCCTTGCCTTGGGCCTTCTTGCTTTTGGCTTTCTTTCCTTTTCTAGATAAGGAAAAGTTTTCTTCCTCATTAGTTCTAGATGAGACTCCATCTCTAGTCTTTCTTCTATTTCCCTCCTGCACCAAGTTAGACCAATGTCTCTCCTAATCTGATAGCTTGTCTCTTCCATTAACTAAATCCTAGTAGTTGTGCCAGGACATTGGAAGAACATGGAGTTCTAATCTCACAAGTTCAGATGGTGGCATATTCTATCCAACTCCTCCAATTTCAACCCTCACATGAGTGAATTTGGATAGGTACTGAATAGAAATTTCATTTTTATTCATTCGAATGTTCTTGATTTTATCTTTCAAAGCTAATTTCTTGGCATCACTGCTACTTTGGAATAAATATATTAGGGTTTTCCACATTTCTTAATAAGTCTCCTTTCCATGAAAATTTGAAACCAAATTGTCTCTAGTTCCCTCTATGACAATCCTCAAGGATTTTGCAGTATCTTTCTTCCACTAAGCCAATTGTTGTGCATCTGATGTTGTTGGTTTTGGAATATCTATTTCTATGTATTCTAATACTCCATTGTCATCCAACATAAATTCCATTTTGTCTTTTCAAGCATAGAAATTCGAAGTCCCCTCTATTGTATGCTCAAGCCTCAATCCATTGAAAGACATTGTTCTTGCACTAAAGAAATTCCTGCACTCGAATTTCTGCACTTGTAGAATTTGAATTCCTGCACTCAAATTCTTTCATGACAAATTTTATATTTGAAATTCTTTTAAAGATGATCAGGAACCTAGTTTATATGTGGTTTCAATAACTCCGACACCATGTATAAATAACTCAAAATTTGCATTTGCTAATGAATTCATGCTAAAATCACTAGACAGAAATTTCTTCTACTAAATTATGTGGAAGGAAAACTAACAATAGAAAAACATGCAATCATTCAAACATAATGAACACAATTTTTACTTGGGAACCTGTTGTGGCCAGCAACAACCCCCCCCCCCCCTTTTCATTTAAGTTTTGTCCAAAATACTAAATGAATGGGGAACCTTAGTTAAAATTTAGGAAAAGCAAGAGTTTCCTTTCTTCAAAATAAGGTTACCATCGTAGGCTTTGGAAGATTTTTGAATACTTTAAAACCTAAGTTTATGATAAGAAAAATCTTTAAAAAGTCACATCATAAAATGATAGAAAAACACCTCCATTTGGGTATAATCCTGGTATGTGCAAGTTTCTTGTACTAAGCAATATATCGCATCGCAATAAGATAATGCCAATGAGAAAGACTTCAAGATTTTCTGATTTGCGATAACCCCGATTGCAAGATCGCATATCGCAGGGAATGGGCTAATAAAATATGGCAAGCATAAAATTTTTGCGATCTGCGATGTTGCGATATCGCGATAAAGCGATGGTTGCGATATTAAGCCAAATCAACTCTGCGATGTTATATTTGTGAGTCGGTGCGAGAGCGCGATAGTACAATAATGTGATGTCGCAATCTGCGACGATTGCGAACCAAATCGCAAAATCACTCCACCACGAATATTTCGGGCACTCTATTCAAGAAAAGCCACTTACCATAATCTGACTCAAGATCATGCACTTTTAATGATAATAAAGGAATTAGTTGTCATCTATTAAATGTAGATGCGTGCTTTTGCAAAGAATTACTTCACGTAAGGTGGCATATTTGATATATCTGCTACATTTAAGACTCTCCCATCACCTTTCTTGATCAGTCATTTCCATTTGTGAGCTGCAGGAACGAAGAACGAAGGGCGATACCAAGCCATATGCAGGAAGAAATGGGAAAGAAAAATAAGGCTCAGGGCTCTGAGGTGAAGGAAATGGCACCCTTATATACAGACACAGCTTGTAGCAGAGACGTAGGGATATCGACGTGGGAAAGCATGTACAAAATGCTTGAAGAAGAAAACCCCAGAATAATGAAGGTTACCACTGTCGCAGACTCACAAGGCTCTTCCTAAGCATCCTTAGAAGAACTAGCATGCTCATTCCTTCATCGGATAGTAGCAAGGCCTAAAATTCTCCCATATACGGATATGATCAAGTGGATACTTGACAATGCAGAAATGAATGACAGAAAGTTCAAGATTCAAGGACATGGGCTCATCGGGTCATTCGCTGCACAAGACTTAAAGCTCATGTATCATCTTCCTGAACCGCAGGCGACTTACAATGCACAATTCATTAAAAAATTTATGCCAGAGAACCCAAACCTATCACAGACCACCAAAGATTGGTCCAGAAAAGATGAACCACTCAAGAAAGATAAAAACGGTATGTACAGCACTGGTTCCCTCACCTCTCTGTATTGTTTTGCTGCGGCCATGCTTTGTAGATTATTTGGGATGCCAGATATCAATAAGTTTTTGTCTGAATGGTTACCACTGATTGATTCTGCCACAAATGCCGTTATTATAGACTGGGCCAAGATCTTTTCTGATAACCTATTCACGGCTATTATCAATTACTGGTCTAAAAGATCCATGTCTCAAAGGATCTATCCTCCTTTTTACCTATCCGCATATGTTATGGATTCTATTTGTTATGTGTCTAAATTTCCCGCTATGGGTTGGAAATGGACAACTCAGGACCCATTACCCATCCATGTTTATCATAAGATATTATGGGATTCTCGGTTCATTCCACATTTCTACCAAATTTGTCACGGGCTTATCTTACCCATGTATAGAATGATGTATGATAAAGAACCCCCGAGGTGCTCACCTGAGGCACAGATAGATATCATCCCCATCGCAAGATGGTTCAGAGAAGAATGGTTCACCTATATTAGAGTATTTGGAAGCACCGTCCCCCCTCATGTCCCTGACAAACTTCTAGCTAGAGAAATTGCATATCAAACCTGTTCAGAAGGCGGCCTAACTAAAGACCTAAAAGACAAAAAGAAGGCCATATGGCCTCAGTTTCCTGTAGCTTGTGGGGCCTTTTCATTGTTCGATGTAGGTCAAGCGTTCACCGAAGTAGAGAATATGATGTGTCTAAAATTATTTAAATTCCCGGCAAGGCCATTTGACCCAAATGAGGTTGCCCAGGATTTCACAAAGATAGTCAAGATAAAAGTGTTCGTTGGAAAAAAGGATTTATTTGATGATATATTTCAGAGTAAAAGCTCACTTCAGGAAATTTTGCGGGAAGCTCAATCGCGATTGTCTCCAGATGACCTCCAAAGATTCATGGTATATAGGGAAAGAAGACTAGCCAGTGTTCCTCTAGAAAAGCTGCAACTACCTGCCAGAGAACCTACTCCAAGCGTTAGCCTCAGTGGGAATTCAAGCACTTCCGGATCTAAACCTAATACTAGACAAGAAATGCCTGAGCATTCTAAAAGATCCGAAAACAACCAAGATAGAGGCAAAGAGTCAGCTAAGGACACCGCTCAGTCAATGGAATTTCCACAGCAGCGAGTTATCGCCTCCTCATCAAGAGATGTCCCCCCTCTCGTTATTGAAGCACCACCTGTCACAACAGAATTAGATAAAGAATGGGAAACCTTCAACGAACTGATCAATCTTGAATGACAGGCCCCAAAATCACCTGTGAGCAATACACAGGTAGCAGAAGAAGTGGGCTCAACCATAGTCAGCAATGTCACAGAAACAGAGCATATTCCTATCGCTCCATCTTCTAAGCTTCTACTGAATGTAGAAGAAATTCCCCCACTGGACATGTTTTATAGTCCCCAACATAAAGCAGTTGTAAGAAGACAGAGAAAAAAGAGGAAGTTAGAAAATACACTTTCTCAGGATACTGAGCAATTAGACATCCTGTGGAAAGATCCTGCCAATAATCCAACTGAAAATCTCACCAAACTGTCTTAGATCGCAGGGGCGTATGCCTCTGAGACTATTGACAAAGCGTCAGAAGTACAACAATTGTTGAAAGAGGAAGAAAATCAGATACAGGTACTGCAACTACAATTGCAACAAGCCAATGCTAATAATGAGGTACGCAAATAGCTTGAAAAGTTGCAGGAAGACTTCCAGCAAATGCAAATAAGTTATCAAAGAAGTTTGGATGAAAAAGGAAAACAGTTGCAGGATGTATAAGAGATGCACAGAGACGACCCAAAACTTACAGAGTTTATTTCAAAGTCTATTGCCTTGAATGAACAACTACTGCAGCAACAGGAAGAGTTGGGATAGAAGATATCATAGTGGAATTATTATTGCGAACTGAGTGATAAAATCACCAATCAAGTGGTAGACTTGCGAAGTGACTATGATCAGATTGACAAACGAGTGATGGAGTACTTGGCTTGGCAGGATGAAGATGAGGGAAAAAGAGTAGGCGCACCCAGGATAAATGAGAATCATAAAGAGTTGCTCTTCAACAAGTGGGACGATCAAATCAGGGAAGCAGAACGAGCAGCAGAAACAACAGCCACGACAGCAAGCATTCTTGTCGACTGTGTAAATGAAATTTTTCATAGAGCAAACTTAATCACAGAGACCACCTCGGAGTATTTACCAAATAAACTACAACTAGAAGTAGAATGGAAGCAGAAGGTGCAAGAAAAGGGAAAATAGGTCCAAGCACTAAACAGGTTAAATTGGGAGTGTTACTGGGCATACTTGGTGAAGCCGCATAGTCAGCAGATGACTGTGAAATGTATCATAAATGCAGCCAAGAAAGTGGTGCTAGCTCTCATAGATTCCGTTTTCTCAGCCCAACTCAAAGCAAAAGTCAGCCAACCGACTCTCCTCAAACCAATGATGAATGCATGCAGCTTTAAAGATCAGATTCAGAAGTAGCTTAATTTAGAATGTTGTTTTTTTCTTAAAAAATTAGATTAGAAAAAGGACGGTCATTTGAAAACCGCATCCTAAATTTTGTAAATAAACTATTATTAGAATTAGGAAGTAGTATTTAAACCCTTCTCATGCATTTAGAGAGGGGTCTAGAAATTTGTCAAAAACTTGTCCTCAGAACATGCACTTCTGCACCCTCAGAGGAGGTTTTGATGAATGAATGGATCAAGGTTTATTAATGTTTGCATTTGATATCTGCTACTGATGTTGTACTTCTGTACTCTTAGTAGATATTAGAACAAGTAGAGATAAATCATTTTTTCTTGAAGCTTATGAGTAGGACCAGTCATAAATGGTACTTTTATCTCTTGGCCATTTCTGATTATATTCTTAAAGTGATATACAATTTTTAGTTGTTTATATGTTATTGCATGAATGTTTGAGTTACCATTTGGCACTTTTGTACGGTGGAGTCATTTATTTATGTTTGATATATGAATAACTTATTATGCGATATGCTGTTCACAACTGTTTTGCCTAAATTTTTATGCAAAGTGGTTCATCTTAATTAATTTCCATTCTTATGATAGCTGAATGATCTTTATTACCAATTATTATTTGAAATCTCTTTAGATCGCATAATAGAAGAAATACATCCCGGGTTAGCATAGATTAGATGTGCTGTTTTCATTAGATTACAATAGCATAGAATTAGATTAAAGTAGCTTAGATTAGAACCCTTAGATCAGCATCATCCAACTTTGCACACACACACACCCTCAGATTGGGAAACTGGTCCCATTATCCCCAGTCGGAACCGCTATACCAAACGGATAAGGAGCTGCCAACCAAGGTCCGGACCGGCTGGGTATCCCCCTTGTTGTCGACCCAATTTTTGGGGCTTCAACATATTTGGCGCTAGAAGGAGGGCCTGAAGCATAGTGTCTGATTGGAATGGTTTGAAATCGTAACATTTGAATTAGGATGGCTGCTCACAAACTTCCCACTTGGAGTTGCATCCATGTTCGTGCGTCTTCCAATGCTCCACCTGAAGTGGTAAGACTCTTGTCTTAGGTAAAATTCAATGGTAAGAATAATTATTCTGCTTTTAATCATGCCCTTCAATTTATTCAAAGTGTTTCAAGTTCGAACGTTCAAAGAATTGATGAAGGCATTTTATGCAGAATTTTTACTCTCACATTAACGACGGAAGCTAGAAAATGGTGTAGAACCCTCCCAATTGCCTCAATTCACAGTTGGTACCAATTTGTCAAGTCTTTCATTTGTAAATTTGATTGCTATGATTATGATCAGGTATATGATGAAATTGAGTATCTATGAAAAGAAGATGAATCTGTTAGAGATTTTAATATGCGATTTCATCTTGATTGTCTAAAATATGATCTTGAAAATGAACTCATGAATGAAGAATCTTCAGATTATGCTAAGCATTCCCTACCTCCTATGTCTGATCCATCCAAAATTAGTCCAAGTCTTGTTTTATTTTCTTCTAATAGGAATGAAAATTCCAATTTGAATGTGCGAATCACTCATGATGAAGAAACTTCCCAAAGCTTAGGAAACACGCCTGCTCTAATGCAAGAGAACGTTGAAAGAAAGCCTACCTTGGAACCAGAAAGCAACTTGGAGACAAGGTTAGATAATATCATCGCAAGTCAACAAATGCAGATGCCAAGGTTAGAACAGCAAATTAATTCTCTTTCGGAAAATACAAACACGCAAAGGTATGATCTAAAGCCCGATGTCTACAACGAATGTGATGAACAAGAATCTTTTCACGATGATATTTTCAAATGCATTGTTTTGGAATCACATTTTTCTCTTTATCCTGATGTATTTAGTGATGATAATTTCCCCCCCCTCAGTATTTGTTATGAAACCAGCTCAAGAAAAGATAGAAAAGATAGATCAACGCCTTAGAATTCAGCCTCTTCGAGGGGGCAACCTCCTTTACATTACATAAATGAACAATTCTTGGATGATACAAATGACAAAACCTCCTTTCTATATATAGGAGTCTAAGGAGTCACAATATAATCCAGCCGACCTAACAATAATAATATAAAGCCACAAAAATAACAATAGAGGGATTCTATGGGGCACAGAAATAACAATATGGGGGTAATAGGGGCACAACAATATAAATAAGGGGTATAACTACAATAGTAATGGGGTAATCACTAGTATTATAGGGACCCAACATGCCCCTCTCCTTCAAAAAAGTGTTGTCCTCAACGCTTGAGCAGTTCTGGATACTTCTGCATAAAATTCTCATCCTCCCATGTGGAATCTTCAGCGGATAAGTTCTTCCACTTGATAAGATACTCTGAAATTGATCGATTTCGTAGCTGTCGAGTTCTTGTTTCTGTGACTGCTTCCGGTTCCAATATAATTTTTCCTTCTTCGTCAAGTTCTGGCAATATTGTTTGAACTGGGAGCTTGTCGCCTATAACCTTCTTTAAACATGAAACATGGAAAACTGGGTGCAATCGAGAAGCTGCAGGAAGCTCCAATTTGTATGCCATAGTACCAATCTTTTCCAACACCTTGTACGGACCATAATACTTTGGTGATAATTTATTATCCTTCTTAGCTTGCTTTAGGGACATTTTCTTATATGGTTGTAGCCGTAGGAATACCCAATCACCTACATCAAAACTTCTTTCACTGCGATGTTGATCTGCCTGTTGTTTCATTCTATTTTGTGCCAACACGAGGTTATCCTTTAAGAGTTGGAGGACTTGTTGTTGATGTTCGATGTGATGTTCCACTGCCTGAACCTTAGAATTTTCTCTTAAATATGATGTGATTGATGGTGGTTGATACCCATAAAGTGCCATAAATGGGGTCATTTTTGTTGCTGTATGGAAGGAAGTGTTATACCACCATTCAGCCAGAGGCAACCATTTGACCCATTGTGTCTGTTTATCAGATACAAAGCAACGAAGATATCCTTCCAAACATTTGTTTACTATCTCAGTTTGCCCATCAGATTGAGGATGATAAGATGAGCTATGAGCTAACTGAGTACCAAGACAAGAAAATAATTCTGTCCAAAAATTTCCAGTGAAAATGGGATCTCTGTCACTTACAATAATCTTTGGGTTTCCATGTAGCTTTTGAACTGTTTCCATAAATGCAGTAGAAACTGTACTGGCTTTAAATGGATGTGATAATGCACAAAAGTGTGCATACTTGGTAAGTCTGTCAACTACCACCATGATGACACTCTTTCCCTCAGACTTGGGTAAACCTGTGATAAAATCCATTGAAACCTCCTCCCAACGTTGGCTTGGAATGGATAAAGGTTGTAATAGACCCGGTGTCTTAATTGTTTCAACTTTATTTTGTTGGCAAACCAAACATTCCGCCACAAACTTTTGAATATCTGATTTAAGGCCATCCCAAAAAAATTCCTTCTTAACCCTGTGGTAAGTTTTTAAAAATCCTGAGTGCCCTCCTAAGGGAGAAGTGTGCAATTCCATAAGAATCTTTTGTTTTAGCTGGGAATTCTTACAGAGGTATAAGCGATCTTTGTACCATAACGAATCATTTTTCCAGCTAAATGTATCAGAAGTACTGGAATCTTGTTGTAGCTTTCGAATAAGTGCCCACACTTCTTCGTCATTCTTCCATTCCTCCTTTGCTTCGTTTATCCAATCTGGTTGGATAATAGAAATGGCACACAACAATGCTTCCATATCCTCATCCTTTCTTGAGAGTGCATCTGCCACCACATTTTGCTTCCCTTTTTTGTAGATGATTTCAAAGTCATAACCCAACATCTTTGTGACCCACTTTTGTTGCTCTTCAGAGGATAATCTTTGTTCTAAAAAGTATTTAAGGCTATCATGATCCGTTTTTACCTTGAAGTGTCTTCCCATTAGGTAGGGTCGCCATTTCTTAAGTGCATGGAGTATTGCCAACATTTCCTTCTCATAAATAGCTTTGCTTAAAAACTTTCCCTTGATTGGACGACTTTCAAAAGCAATGGGTCTTTCATCTTGCATTAGAACAGCACCAATTCCATTTCCTGAAGCATCACATTCCACAATAAAGGTTTTTGTGAAGTCCGGTGTAGCTAAGACCGGTGCTTGGCACATTGCCTCTTTAAGATGTTTAAAGGCCTTTGTTGCTTCCGGAGTCCATGAAAATGAATCTTTCTTCAATAATGTTGTTAGAGGTGCTGCTATTCTCCCATAATTCTTAACAAACTTGCGATAATACCCTGTCAACCCAAGAAATCCTCGCAGATGCTTTATGGATGTGGGGATTTTCCATTCCTTAATGGCTTTAATTTTGCTAGGGTCTACCTTAACTCCTTCATGAGATACAATATGACCCAAATATTCCACCTCCTGGACTCCAAAGAAACATTTGGATCTTTTTGCATATAATTGTTTCTCCTCCAATAGTTGTAGCACCTTGTCAACATGTTCAACATGATCCTTCCAAGACTTGCTGTAGATTAGTATATCATCAAAAAATACTAACACAAATTTTCTAAGGAATGGTTTGAAAATTGAATTCATCAAACCTTGAAATGTTGAAGGTGCATTGGTAAGGCCAAAAGGCATGACCAAAAATTCATAATGACCCTCATGAGTTCTAAATGCCGTTTTCGGAATGTCTTCAATCTTCATTCTGATTTGATGATATCTCGAACGAAGATCCAACTTGGTGAAGTAAATTGATCCATGCAATTCATCCAGTAATTCATCAATGACAGGAATGGGGAACTTATCTTTAATAGTGAGCTTGTTGAGCTCCCTATAATCTGGACACATGCGCCATGATCCATCCTTCTTGTGCACCAATACTACTGGAGCTGAGAAAGAACTTTGACTTGGTTGAATTATACCAGCCTCTAGCATTTCTGCAACCATACGTTCAATTTCACTTTTTTGGACATATGGATATCTGTACGGCCTGATGTTTGGAGGAACACTTCCTGGAATCAGATGAATAGCATGATCATGATCACGCATAGGTGGGAGACCTTTGGGAGTCTCAAATACCTTGGAATGATTGTCCAGGACTTTTTGGAGATCTGGAGAAATAGATGATTCCAATGTGGAAACATCTAGCGAACATAATTGTGCAATTACACCTCTTTGCTCCTTTTTTAGAAGCTTTGTCATGCCATTAGAGCTGATTATCTTTCCTGGTTTCCCTGCAATACCCCTTAATTCAACTTCCTTTCCTTCCACAGAAAATTTCATGAAAAGTTCTTGAAAATTAAAAGCTATTGTACCCAAGGATTGTAGCCATTGGACTCCTAGTACAACATCAGCACCTCCCATTGGAATGGAAAGCATTGGGCTAGTCAATACATATTCTCCCATGGATAGCTTGATATTATGGCACTTTCCAGAACAATTTATTGTTCCTCCATTTGCAATCATCACTTGACACTCTGGTGCTGGATATAGGAAGCAATTCAATTCTTTTGCTACCCTACAATGAATAAAATTGTGGGTGCTTCCTGAATCAATCAACACTATTACCTTTTTCTTCTTGATTTGTCCTTCTATCTTGATGGTTTGAGGAGTGGTAATTCCCGCCAATGCATTACAAGATATGGTCGGATTTATTTGTTCTTCATCTAGGCTTTGTTCCTGGAATATATCCTCTTCTTTTGACCTTTCTTGCTCCTTTTCTTCTTCCTCTTCACAATCTATGTAGAATAATTTCTTCTCAGCACACTTATGACCTTTTGTGTATTTGCTATCACAATTGTAACAAAGCCCTTTTGCTCTTTTTTCTTCCAATTGTTGTGGTGTCAACCTTGTAGGTTGTGGAAGACTATGGGCAACAACACTTCAATCTTTATAGTTGTGAATGGTATGCTTCCTAGTTGCCATAATTTTGCTTTCCATTTTTCTTGCTAACCTGAATGCCTTCTCTAATGAATCAGGTTCCCAAAGGCGCACATCATGTTGGATATTATCCTTTAAAGACCCTATGAACACATCAATCCTATGCTCCTCTGGAATATCTTTTACCCTTATGTTCAATTTTTGGAACTCCTCAATGTGCTCCATTATTGAACCCTTTTGTTTGAGACTTATCAATTGGCTAAAAAAAGTGTTGCTTTTTGTATCCTCATAATGTGCTATCAATTCTTCCATAAAAATTGCCCAAGTGATAAATTGTTTACGAGAACAAAGCCATTGATACCATACAAACTGATTTGGTTCCAAATATAAAGTTGCCATACGTACCTTTTGTGTGTTTTGCACATTATTGAGATCGAAGAATTGCTCCATCTGTAATATCCATGTGGCGGGATCCTTGCCATCAAACTTCCTCATATCGATTTTTGGAACATGGTGAGTCTTCGATCCAACATTAGAGTCTATGGAATCATGATTAACATTTCTTTTGTTCTCATCATGAGTTTCCTTTACTACCTTTTCACCATTAGTGACCCTTTCTTGTAGCAAGTTCTTCAATTCTTCCATGTCTGTCTTCAAATCTATCTTCAAATTTACCATCGAATCCTCCATCTTAGCTTCCATGCCCTTTATCTTAGATTCCACACCATTTATCTTAGATTCCACGCCATTTATCTTAGATTCCATGCCACTTATCTTAGCTTCTGTTAGCTTTTGTGAGCGTGACATTTGTTGCACTTGTTCTTGTAATTTTGATATATCATGTAGCATTTCTTCCTCTTCTTCATGAGTCATGCTAGAGCTTTCAGGTTCCTTACTAGGTGTTTGCATTTTCTTTCCTCGGGGCATCAGTTACCGATAATAATGCTTTACTATGCCCTTTGAATTCCGTTAAACCAAGCTTACATAAAAATTTAAAAAAAAAAACTACACACCTTTTTTCACTTTATAGAAGCCTGATATTGAATCTGATGTATCTCTATAATTTCAGATCATCCAGTTCTGAAATTGCTACCTGTAGTAGAATTCTGCATCCTCTTTCCAATGCCACAAGTCTGAGCCAAATTGGATTCTCCAAGTAAGAGTTATGTGAAATCTCCCACAGTGACTTGTTTTTAGACTGGTTCAGTAGAGCGAACTTGTACGACATGCCACGAGTCACTGTTTCAACCTTTGAATCTGAAACACACATAAAAGAAACTACCGTCCGTCCTCTTTTTGTACCTTCTTACGAAATTTCAATCTGATCCCCAGAGAGAAAGTTATGACGATTTTCCCCAGGTCACCTGTTTTGAATGTAATTCAGGAGTCTGCACAAAGACCAACTTCCTCAGAGCATATCTCCGCAAATATCACGCGAAAAGATCTGAAATTTGGACCCATAGTTCAGCGCGATTTCTTCTCAAATGGGTTTTTTCTGCGACTTTTGAAACATCACAGAAAAAAAGTTATAACAAAAATTCCACGATGACCTGTTTGGAGCAGCGAAACCCTAGAATCCAAAGCTCTGATACCAAATGTTATGAAACCAGCTCAAGAAAAGATAGAAAAGATAGATCAACGCCTTAGAATTCAGCCTCTTCGAGGAGGCAACCTCCTTTACATTACATAAATGAACAATTCTTGGATGATACAAATGACAAAACCTCCTTTCTATATATAGGAGTCTAAGGAGTCACAATATAATCCAGCCGACCTAACAATAATAATATAAAGCCACAAAAATAACAATAGAGGGATTCTATGGGGCACAGAAATAACAATATGGGGGTAATAGGGGCACAATAATATAAATAAGGGGAATAACTACAATAGTAATGGGGTAATCACTAGTATTATAGGGACCCAACAATATTAATGATATCTCAAAAAGTACAAAGGATTATTCAAATGAATCACCATTAGGTTTTCAAGATAAAGAGGCATCTATAGAACATCCTTTGGACATTTACAAACAAGAACAACTTGACCTTCCTTTTCTGAAAATATTGGATGAAAAAGAAAAATCTAGAGAAACCTGTAAAATAATTTATGATAGCTACTTTGATGATGATGATGTTGATTTATCTCAAGTAACTCAACAAAGCTCAGATAATGAGAGATATTCTAATTCAAGAATCATATCAGTCGATCCTCATTCCAGAGTGATAGATCATTTGCATGATTTTACTATCCAAAACAATATCCCGATCTATGATTCGTATCATGAGCAAACCCCCATGCCTGTTACCAATCATAACTTGTTTTCTGATTCACAAGACGTAATTTGAAATTACTCGGATCCCATAATTCTGGCCAATCCTTGTGAAAAAAAAGATATTTCAAGTCAATCCCAGTTCTACTGTAACATTAGTTGTACAGATAATCATTGCATTCTTTTTCGCTTGCACTCATTTTGTATAAAATCGGATTGTATTTTAAATTTTCAGACTTTTGATAGATTACTATGGTATATTGAGCACCTTATCAAAGAACATTTGAAAGATGTATTACCATTTTGGAAAACTAAATTGTGTCAAGCAAATACAGAACTTTTTCAATTCCACGATCAATCAATATCAGCCTTTTAGAAGAAACTTCTGTGTCATCCAAAACATCATCAACAAAAAAATTATTTTTGGAAACTTGCCAGCAATTCGTGTTAATTGATAAATCTCTTTCTAAAAATTTCCATCTATTCTTCATTGATTTATTTAGTGATTTATATGTGGAAACTTTCCTTTTATGAGAAATTGCTAAAAGCTTGACTTTAACGCATAGTAGATTACAGGCCATTAAAACTAAAAAATCATATTCGCAACCTGGCTTGTTATCTTTCTTATTACATGATCACCAATCCATAACAGAAATTCATCCTGATTTTTATGATCCAATACGTATCCAATTGGACAGAAGATTTCATAAGAAAGAAATTTCAGGCGGAATTCCGACTGAAGTTACATTTTCTGATCCTACATTCAATATTCATAATCCAAGAAAAGTTTTATTCTTAACACCGATGATTGAAAGGTACATATGTGTAGGAATAAAAATGAAAAGATGGTTCCACTGGAAATATCATTTTACCTAGTTAATTTTTCTGTGTATAGTTAGAATAGGAGTAGGGGTAGTTTAGCTAGGTTATTAGGTGGATAATTTAGTTTTTAAATATTGGTAGGCAAAATAAGAGAAGAAATTATCCCTATCATGTACATAATCCAAGGGAATAGTTACCTCTCATTTCTTTAAATATTTTCCTCCCTAATAAAATTTGCCTGTGGTTAACAACATTTGACATTTACTAAAGACACCATTTCTCTATCAGATTTTGAACTTCTGCTTGTATAAATAGCAAATCTTTTGGAAACTTGATCTTTATTATTAATAGATACAGTTAAAAACTTTAAACCAGATATGATACTAGTTTCAACTTCAAAAAATTTGACGAAAGCAATCTTAGTGAAGAAATTGTTTTATATCAGTACAATGAAAGGTATCAATAACAAAATGAGGATTCCCTGTAGAACAACCATGTCCAAAAAACTCTATTATTATCGTCCAGGGCTTTCTTAAGGAAAAAAATGACTTCCTCCCTGCTAAAGAAAATCGCAGCATTTAGAGAAACGACCCAAGGATACACTATATCTTGAAGAATAAGAGGTCTCATCACGAGCCAGCTTATCATGATCACAGATATTATAACTTTGCTGACTTTGCCAAACACTGTCCATCAAAATAGGGCAATGACTCAAGATTGTTGAAATCAAAAGACAAGGGGTCTCATCACGAGCCAGCTTGTTCAGCGAAAGTGTAAATCAAGTGAATGACTGTGTCATAATTTGGCTACCAAGCCAAGACATTGTTCTTTAAGAATAAGAAAAAAGGAAAAAGTGTCAATATGGGTTTTTCTTTGAAAGTTGTAGATCACCTTAAGTAGGATAAAGGATTATTACTGGGTAATAGGTAACCATGTCGAGGCTATGAACGCCTGCTGGCAGCAGAGGCTCTACCTACGACAAATGAGCATATTTAAAAAACTGGTACACAGGGAAGACCTTATTTTATCTTTACAAGACCAAGTAATGGCTGATGTAAATGCAAGGACAAGCTGAGGAAGAAAATAATTAAAATAGAAAGAGGTTGGAACAAAATGTCATTGACAGTCTGGAGTATAATGCGCTTTATCTTTTTATAATAAAGTTTAATTTTCTAAAAAAATTTGTTTTGGAAATTTGAAAAGTTCAATAGAAAATCAGAGATAACTGGTTCTCCCAAGTGAATCGCCAATTGTTGTGGCCAGCAACAACCACCCCCCCCCCCCCCCTTTTTCATTTAAGTGTTGTCCAAAATACTAAATGAATGGGGACCCTTAGTTAAAATTTAGGAAAAGCAAGAGTTTCCTTTCTTCAAAATAAGGTTACCATCGTAAGCTTAGGAATATTTTTGAATACTTTAAAACCTAAGTTTATGATAAGAAAAATCTTTAAAAAGTCACATCATAAAATGATAGAAAAACACCTCCATTTGGGTACAATCCTAGTATGTGCAAGATTCTCGTACTAAGCAATATATCGCATCGCAATAAGGTAATGCCAATGAGAAAGACTTCAAGATTTTCCGATTTGCGATAACCCCGATCGCAAGATCTCATATCGCAGGGAATGGGCTAACAAAATATGGCAAGCATAAAACTTCTGCAATTTGCGATGTTGCGATATCGCGATAAAGTGATGGTTGCGATATTAAGCCAAATCAACTCTGTGATGTTATATTTGTGATTCGGTGCGAGAGCGCGATAGTGCAATAATGTGATGTCGCGATCTGCGATGATTGCGAACCAAATCGCAAAATCACTCCATCACGAATCTTTCGGGCACTCTATTCAAGAAAAGCCACTTACCATAATCTGACTCAAGATCATGTGCTTTTAATGATAATAAAGGAATTAGTTGTCATCTATTAAATGTAGACGCGTGCTTTTGCAAAGAATTACTTCACGTAAGGTGGCATATTTGATATATCTGCTACATTTAAGACTCTCCCATCACCTTTCTTGATCAGTCATTTCCATTTGTGAGTTGCAGGAACAAAGAACGAAGGGCGATACCAAGCCATATGCAGGAAGAAATGGGAAAGAAAAATAAGTCTCAGGGCTCTGAGGTGAAGGAAATGGCACCTTTATATACAGACATAGCTTGTAGCAGAGACGCAGGGATATCGACGTGGGAAAACATGTACATACTGCTTGAAGAAGAAAACCCCAGAATAATGAAGGTTGCCACTGTCGCAGACTCACGGGGCTCTTCTAAGCATCCTTAGAAGAACTAGCGTGCTCATTCCTTCATCGGATAGCAGCAAGGCCTAAAATTCTCCCATATACGGATATGATCAAGTGGATACTTGAAAATGTAGAAATGAACAACAGAAAGTTCAAGATTCAAGGACATGGGCTCATTGGGTGATTCGCTGCACAAGACTTAAAGCTCATGTATCATCTTCCTGAACCACAGGTGACTTACAATGCACAATTCATTAAAAAATTTGTGGCAGAGAACCCAAACCTATCAGAGACCACCAAATATTGGTCCAGAAAAGATGAACCGCTCAAGTAAGATAAAAACGGTATGTACAGCACTGGTTCCCTCACCTCTTCGTATTGTTTTACTGTGACCATGCTTTGTAGATTATTTGGGATGCCAAATATCAATAAGTTTTCTTTTGAATGGTTACCACTGATTGATGCTGCCACAAATTCCGTTATTATAGATTGGGCCAAGAACTTTCCTGATAACCTATTCACGGCTATTATCAATTACCGGTCTAAAAGATCCATGTCTCAAAGGATCTATCCTCCTTTTTACCTATCCGCATATGTTATGAATTCTATTTGTTATGTATCTAAATTTCCCGCTATGGGTTGGAAATGGACAACTCAGGACCCATTACCCATCCATGTTTATCATAAGATATTATGGGATTCTCAGTTCATTCCACATTTCTACCAAATTTGTCACGGGCTTATCTTACCCATGTATAGAATGATGTATGATAAAGAACCCCCGAGGTGCTCACCTGAGGCACAAATAGATATCATCCCCATCGCAAGATGGTTCGGAGAAGAATGGTTCACCTATATTAGAGTATTTGGAAGCACCGTCCTCATGTCCTGCGTTTGTATATTCCTAACAAACTTCTGGCTCGAGAAATTGCATATCAAACCTGTTCAGAAGGCGGCCTAACTAAAGACCTAAAAGACAAAAAGAAGGCCATATGGCCTCAGTTTCCTATAGCTTGCGGGGCATTTTCATTGTTCGATTTAGGTCACGCATTCACCGAAGTAGAGAATATGACGTGTCTACAATTATTTAAATTCCCGGCAAGGCCATTTGACCCAAATGAGGTTGCCCAAGATTTCACAATGACAGTTAAGATAAAAGTGTTCGTTGGAAAAAAGGATTTATTTGATGATATATTTTAGAGTAAAAGCTCACTTCAGGAAATTTTGCGAGAAGCTCAATCGCGATTGTCTCCAGATGACCTCCAAAGATTCATGGTATATAGGGAAAGAAGACTAGCGAGTGTTCCTCTAGAAAAGCTGCAACTACTTGCCAGAGAACCTACTCTAAGCGTTAGCCTCAGTGGGAATTCAAGCACTTTCGGATCTAAACCTAAGACTAGACAAGAAATGCCTGAGCATTCTAAAAGATCCAAAAACAACCAAGATAGAGGCGAAGAGTCAGCTAAGGACACCGCTCAGTCAATGGAATTTCCACAGCAGTGAGTTATCGCCTCATCGTCAAGAGATGTCCCCCCTCTCATCATTGAAGCACCACCTATCACAACAGAATTAGATAAAGAATGGGAAACCTTCAACGAAATGATCAATCTTGAAGGACAGGCCCCAAAAACACCTGTGAGAAATACACAGGTAGCACAAGAAGTGGGCTCAACCATAGTCAGCAATGTCACAGAAACGGAGCATATTCCTATCGCTCCATCTTCTGAGCTTCTACTGAATGTAGAAGAAATTCCCCCACTGGACATATTTTATAGTCCCCAACATAAAGCAGTTGTAAGAAGACAGAGAAAAAAGAGGAAGTTAGAAAATACACTTTCTCAGGATACTGAGCAATTAGACGTCCTCTGGAAAGATCCTGCCAATAATCCAACTGAAAATCTCACCAAACTATCTCAGATCGCAGGGGCGTATTGTTGTTGGGAAAAGTATCTATTCAGAACGCCCCTATCCCACTCTAAGGTGTGACAGTGCCTTAGCAACAAACAAGGAAAACTACTTTCGTATTCTTCTTTATGAAATGTAAACAAAGAGGAAGGATGTAACTAACCTGTGTCTTTCGCTAGTTTGTTGATCCAATCGCTGTCCTCTTTGTTCGCTTCCCGCTACCTGCTCCCTTTCTTACTCAGCTTCACCAAGTTCCTGCAAGATCACAGAAGAGGAAAACTACACAAAGACATAGATTTACATTCATAAATAGCTTAGGATCAGATTTAAGCTAAACATGCAAATATAACAAAGCATCATTGATACACAGCATATAGGAGAAACTCAAATAGTTTTATTGATATGATAAGAAGATTCAGGAGGAGATACAACCAAGTGAGTCTCGATCCAGCATCTACCTCCCAGCAAAGGAATCCCTTCCTCACCTCCAACAAAGCATAAATCACCCAATGCACTAATCTCAATCTCAAACCAACAGCAATTCTCTGCAAAGTACAAAATTCCAGCCTCTGGATCTCTGGGATGAGGGATCCATATATAGATGTAAGCAGAGAGGATGAGTCAGCTTATGTTTTGACTTGTGGCTTCTCTCTGTCAGTTCTTGCTTCCACTTGGAGACTGAGAGCCTCTTACTCATCACTGGTCGAATTCAGTGAGGCAAGTGTCATTGGAGAAGATTCTGGAAGCTTCCATTGTCTTTCCACCTCGTTGAATGACTTTGCCATTTGTCATTTCCCGCTCAACGCACCTTGGTAGTGCATTCACCTGCGTTGCAATGCACCTAGCCAGTGTATTTGGGTGCTTTGCAACGCAGGCAGCTAGTGGAGCATCTGAATTGATCCTGATTTGACTAGTTTTGAGCAGTTTTTGGTGGAGAACTTCTGGGAGAAGCTGTAATTTGTTGACCTTGTTTCTTTAGGAGCTGGAACAACATCTTTAGGGACTTAGGATCCCTTGGTTTATGGACATTTCATGCTTATAGCTGTAGGGCACAAAAATGTCTATAACAGTTGCCCCCTAAAGTATGAGGCCGTTTATCGGGTGAAATGCTTTATTAGGAGGATCCGAAGTTCTTTCAATGCTGGGAGGAGACCTGTAATAAGATAAAATACAATACATCATCTTCATACTATTTTCATGATCTAGCTGAGGCGGGAATTCCCATGCTCAGCTTTATAAATTCATTTTTGTGTACATAGGACAGACAATCGTCTGATGGTAGACTGATGATTCTGGTGAAGTCATCATCCTTTTGGTAGGATGATTATCTGTGCTGCAATGCTGTACATTTCAATGTCTTTATTTTTCCTGAATATATATCGCAGCCCGAATGGATGAAACTAGATCCGGGGTCTTCAATCTCGTACGATCTTCACTCTAAGTACAAGTCGATCCATGTGAGAAATGTTTTGAAGTCGAACATGGAAAGACATCGCTTGATTACCAGTCAATGATGCAAACTGTTAACAAGCGCGAGAGGAATCACCGATAATGATAATGACCCTCAAGGTACTGCAGTACAATTCACGTGGTGTGAATAAAGGACTTGGCGTCGAACACCACGCAAAATCTTTCGGTCGAAGGTCATTGATGTATACCTGTCGCCGGAAGTGAGAAACTTGCCATTGAGGCATGCAAGCTTCAAAGTACTGAAGGGGTGTTCCTAGATCAACTTCTTGGATAATGAGCTGATGTCGACAAGAAGCGATCCGTCAAAGGAGGGCCTTGATGTATCCCACATCAATGACACGGAACGGAGCAAATGATTTTGATGGAGGTGAAAACGATCTGATGATATATGGTTCAGGGTGGCGGTCATGAAAGAATGAAGTATAATGTATGGTAGTGGATGGGACACGGGTGACTTCTCTTGAACATGTCGGCGACACTTATATGATGGATTGGTAGCATTTACCCCAAAAGTGGATGGTATGGTGAGACCATGGTGATGTGACCGGTGAATGAAACAACACAACCCGACTCAGGCACGGAGTGGAAGTGTCATGTTCAAGAGCGACTTGCTACCAATAAAGGTTCTTTGAGTTTCTTCCCAATTTTTCCCCAGTCATTGCTGACCAGTACCTCTTTATTTTTGTCAAGCTTGAGGAGGATAACATATGCTTGTTCTATAATTTTCCCTTCGGGCAAACCCATCGCTATGTTTTAACGAGCCTAGCGATAGTGAAACTCGTTCTTGTCTAAAGACAAGTTTGTCGCTATTAATGTTTTTAACGAGTTTAACGACAAAGATAACTCGGTCCTTTTCATTTTTAGAGAGTCTGAAAAGGAACGTAAAGGTAACTCCGGAATTCCTTTTTCGTCATCTAATCCCTTAAGTCCGAAAAAGTATAAAACAATACAAAAGGGATGAATTTTCGATAGTTTTAACGAGCCGAACAATACAAGCGCTCGATCTTTTTGTGCAATAATCCCTCAGGTCCAAAAAGATTAAAATGTAGAGGAGGGATAGCACTTCCTGTCGCTTTAACGAGCTGGAAGGCCAAAACTCGGCAATCTTTTCATATTTTACGAGTCAGATGAAAAGAGCTTAAAGAAGACTCGTCTTTTGAGGAACGAATGATAAAATGGGTAGCAGCTGATTCCAGGTAAGGGTTGGAATTCTCCAAGCACGGCAGTGTCACAAGGATGGCTATTGAAATCACTCTTCGCAGTTGTTCCTCAAAATGGGTAAACAATCAAATGGAGGTGAATGATCGGCCAATGGAAAAGTGGAGGTGACGGTGCAAACACAACCAAGGCTTTAATGGCTGAAAATGTTACATTCACGGTGGTTATTTACCGGAGGATATTTCATTTTTTAACGAGCTTAAACACGGGTTGAAACATTTGCTCGCTCTTATGTTTATTTTTTAACGAGCTTGAACTATGCGCTAAAACTGCTCGATAACATGGTCTAGTTTTGATTTTTTACCATAAATAGCTTCGTCTTTTCAAAGATAGTACTGTACTTTCAATTGCTTCATCAAACTAGTTAGAAATGAACAACATTTGCTTGGAAATGAGATTAAAACGCTAATATTTTACTTTGAACTACGTAAAAAGCAATTAAAAAGTGTTTTTACCTCTCATTTTACCATTTCATTTGAACTTGGTTTGTTGGAGCTTTGGAGGTGCCTCTTCCCCCTTGATTTTCATCAGCTGATTTCGGGAGATTCTGTGGACGATTCTCGGCACCGTCTGGACCAGGTAGGAGCTAAACCTGAGCTCTTTTATTTCATGGTTTCCTTTCTGCATTCTGTGCTTCATTCTATGCTTTTCTGAGCCCCTGGGGTTTGATGGGTTCGTTCTGCCATCAACGCACCCTGGGCATTCGAAACCTGCGCTGAATGTTGACCATTATGAAGGCAGTTTGACATTCAATGCAGGTGGAACACTGTGCAGGTGCGTTGGGCGCAGAAAAGGATTTTGTTGCACAGTTTTTGATGAAAATTTTTGCCTGTTTCTCATCAAAATCAGGATCTAACTCCTCTCTTGTTTGTTTTTCAGAGATCTCGGAGCAAAATGACCCTTACATGGCGAGAACGAGAACATGAAGAAGAGGACATGATTGCCCTACATGATCCGGTTATAGTGAACGCGCTGCGGAACTGTGGCTTGCTGAAGTTCTTCCGCATCTCTAGCATGAGACAGCAGATCAACCTATTGCAGTATTTGCTCGATGCTTGGGATCCTATCAATCAAGTTTTCCAGATTAGGGGCAAATCTATCCCCTTGACTGCAGTAGACATTTACTTCTTGACTGGCTTGTCGAGGCGGGGTGCCCCCATTTCTCTGTTAGGTTCGGCCCGAGGGAGTGACTCTGTGAGAGATTATGTCCGCCAGTATTGCAGGGAAGGATCTCAGCCGAGTAAAGACGGCAAGATCATCATCCGTGATGTCACAGACAGGTCCCTTAGGTCTATCCTGTTTACTTTTGGTAGGATGGCCGGTAGTGCGTCTCTTCATGTAGCCAACAGATCCTATATGCAGCATGCCTTGGAATGCCTCCAACCGAAAATATTCAACTGGTGTGATGCAGTACTTCTTGTGATGAAAAGTCAGTTGACCAAGATAAAGGATGGGAGGTTGAAGAACTTTGGGTTCAGTTCTATTTTGACCGCCTTTGCCTTGGAGAAGATACCACTGATGCAGTTGTAGTACATTGCACTTGACTTACCTTCTCCTACTGAACCACGCATGCAGAGATGGGTTGACCATATGTCCAGGCATGCTGGTCAATCTCAGATTTGTTTTTTTGATACCTTCTTCAGGTGGTTTGACCGTCAGGAGATGGTCTATTCCGAGTATCCATATGTCGGCATGGACTTCCGGGGTGATCCGGATTTAGTACTGCCGGATGGCGAGCAGTGGGGTGCTATTGGTAAAATCTTCGACCATATCACTGTTTACTGTTTTTATTTATAATGTCCTTGTGCTTTATTCTATCAAGACTTTAATCAAACTCATGTGTGCATGCAGATGTCGGTCCTGTTCGTCCAGTAGTTCGCCTGAGAGTGCCAGCCGCTGCCCCAACAGGAGAGGCCGCCGGGAGGGTTATCCTTCGTGACCTTGATGTGGCCGAGACTCTCACAGCTGTGCAGGAGCAGGTTGAGAGCCTTACTCTCGGTATTCCAGATGTGAGGATCGACGAGCTGCCTTTGCAGTTACAGCGGCATACTACTGGTGTGCCTAGACGATGGACTCGTCTCTTACGCATGATCGCACAGGCTGTGACTTGCTATCACGAGCATCATTAGACTAGGGTGCCCCCTAGCATTTTGAGTTTTTGGGTCATGTGACCGATTTTGTCTTGGTTATAGAACATTATATGTAAACCATAAACAGCTACATATGTATTTTTGATTTTCGGAGTTTTATTCTGATTGAGTTATGTGATCCACATGTAGAACATTGATAATGTGTCTCTTTTCATAAATGTTGCAAATGTCTATCTAACACATAGTTTGCTAATGAGTCGGTTAATGTGTTTAAGTTCCTGGAAATATGCTGGTATTGAATAAGATCAAATTGTCTTTCCAAAATCTTAACCCTTAGGAACATGTGGTAAATAGCTGGGTTTCGGACGGAATATATACCGTTGAGTTGTAGTATTACGAGCTGTGAGTCTAGCCTGATGATTAGCCGGCGTATACCATGAGTGATGGCATCAGAGAGAAGTTCTATCAACGCACTATATTCAGCGATATTGTTTGTTGATTGACCAATACATACACCTCTGAAACTTACTAACTCACCGCTTGGATCAAAAATGGCCCAGGCTGCGGAGGACAGGTTCCACGAACTACGACCCGCTTCGTCGGCATATCCAACGCATGGTTCCAATGGGTTTGACATCTGCAACAAATGTAAAAGGTGGATTACTCGACCAAAACAAACACTCTTAGTGAAAACAAAAAATATAACAAAAGCATATTGGTCACTACTAGGTGTAGTAACGCTTGAGGTACAACCCATTACGAGGTTGCGCCAGTGGAATTCCGTCGTAATCCATCAACTCGTAGGATCCTTTTGCTAACACCCGTTTAACAATGTAGGGGCCCATCCATAAAGAGTTAAATTTACCCGCTCCCAATTTATCGGACTCTTGGTCATAAAGCAAGACCAAGTCACCTTCTGAGAAGACACGGGGTTTGACATTTCTGTCGAACTGCGCCTTGACTCATTTCTTATGGGCTTCGTTAGCCAAAGCGGCATCACGACGGGTTTCATCCAATTGGATTAATTCCAAGAAACGGGCCTCTTCTTCTGAAGTTCCGGGGAGGAGATCGATTGCGAGCTTAAGAGATGAGATTTCGCACTGGACTGGTAAGACTGCTTCCAGGCCGTATACCAGTTGGAAGGGTGTGAACCCGGTTGCATTCCTTACCGATGTTCGGTAAGCCCACAAGGCTGAGTACAGGATTAGGTGCCACCTTCTTTTGTGAACTCCGATCATCCTTAGCAACATACGCTTCAGGACCTTGTTGATCGCTTCAACTTGTCCGTTGGCTTGCAGATAATACGAAGTAGAGCTGTCGTGAGACAATCCTAGTTTGGCAGCTAATTCGAGCATCATGTGATTGCGAAAATGTGATCCATGATCTGTGACTATAGCCTGTGGTACGCCGAATCTGGCGACTACATGATTGAAAAAGAAAAGGGCAGTTGTTTCACCAGTGTTATCTAATGTAGGCATCGCCTCGGCCCATTTGGTAAAATAGTCCACGGTGACTATAATATACCCATGCCCCCCGGTCGAGGTGGGGTTACATGTCATGAAATCGATGCCCCATTTGGCGAAAGGCCCAACAGCAATTATTGGCTGTAAAGGTGCGGGTGGTCTTCTGGTTTTGCTATCAAAAATTTGACAAGCATGGCAACTTCTGACTGCGGTTATCCAGATTGATGCCCCCCATGTTAGAAAATTATATATTACGGAGCAATGGAACACATAAAATATTGCAAAAATATAAACACAAAAAATGCACAAAACAAGAGAGACACAGATATACGTGGTTCACCCAGTTTGGGCTACGTCCACCCCGAACAGCCAGTCCTTCCTTTCTATTATCCAGCAAAATGAAGAGACACAACCTACAGCAAATCCGCTGTAATATCCTCTATTTTCTCTCACAGTCTCACCTCTCTGTTTCTCGCTCACAGAATACACATCTATCACACAGCCTCAAATACAATACCCTCATACAAAGAGAGGGGTTGCCTTCTAGGGCAAAAAACCCTAAACTAAACATAAGTTCTAACGTCAGATCATCCGCCTAATGAACGGCCTAGATTGACTAGAAATTACTATACTTTTACAAGGCAATTTTACAGCTGTTTTTAGCCCCCCCTGGACCCCCCCTGCAGCGAACATTTTACGGGCGGCGTTGCCGCCCCCATTTCAAACTGGGGTCCTATGTGGCGATACCTTTGAATATAGAAGATAATCAGGCTCCACGCGCTTTTTCGGCCTCCTCATGGGTGAGGCACCTTCTCAGAACTGTATCAAAACCACGATGGTAAAGTGTATCACCGACGATCATGCAGTCTTTTGCTTGGTATCGAATACGTTTTTGTTCAGAGTGAGAGGTATTTGGCCTGAATTTTTGGGTTTGGAGATAAATTATGATATCTCCATACCACTCATTGCTTGTAGATATTAGAAACAAATTCTTATCCACGATTGATTCTTCGGATGTTTCATTGTTAGATGACGATGGGAGATCGCATAATAATTCTGCAAAAACTAGAGCTTTCTTTGACTTGGATTTTACAAATTCCAGATCAAACTCTTGAAGGATTGCTATCCATTTTGAATACTTGCCCCCCAGCAACTGTCGCGACAATATATAAGTCATGGGGTTGCAATCTGACAGAATGGTAGTTTTCCGAAAGAGGACATAGTGTCGAAATCTTTGTATCGCTTGAACCGCTGCAAGCGCTAGTTTTTCGACATAAGAATATTTGCTTTCTGTATCATTTAAGTTTTTACTTAAATAATATATAGGGTGTTCAATTCCATCGACTTCTTGAACTAAAACCATTGCGATGGTTGTATCTGCTGCAGCCAGATACAGGTTAAAATCTCTTTGATAATCGGGGGCGTACATTAATGATGCTTTTATTAAGGTATCTTTTAAAGCATCAAAGGAAGCTTGCGCAACCTGATCCCAGACGAAGGGTACCTCCTTTTTCAAAAGACGTGTATAACCTTTAGCAAGTTCGGCGTAATTTGGAATGAACCTCCTCAGAAAGTTTGCTTTCCCTTGGAGTTTCTGAGTCTGAAGCAAATTTGAAGGTGGAGGCAAATTTATGATTGCCTGGACCTTGCACGGGTCGAGACGAATCCCATCCTTGGAGACTACAAAGCCAAGTAAATGACCAGAACTGACGCAAAATACACATTTGTGCGGATTGAGTCGTATCTTGTAGTGTCGGAAACGTAGAAATATCGCTCTTAAATGCTGCGGATGATCAGTCCACTTTCGCGAATGAGCCGGAAGGTCGTCGAGGTATGGTTGAATGATGTTCTTGATGTCATGGAAGGCATAATTCATTGCCCTCTGAAAGGTTGCTCCTGCGTTCTTTAAACCAAAGGGTAATTTTCGATATGCGAATGTGCCCCACGGACAAATGAATGCAGTCTTTGACTGGTCCTCTGGGCGGATATTTATTTGATTATACCCGGAAAATCCATCCATGAATGAAAAGATTTCGCATCCGGCGCATTCATCAATTATCTGGTCGATGAAGGGTGTAGGGTAGTTGTCTTTTGGACAAGCTTGATTTACATCCCTATAATCGACACACACTCTAATTGTCCCCTGTTTCTTCATAACAGGGACAATATTCGATACCCAATCAGTTAGGGGAACCGGGTAGATGAAACTAACATGGAGAAGTTTTTCAACTTCTGCCTTAATGGCAACGGCTTTCTTGGGGTGCACCTGCCTGAGCCGTTGTCGTACTGCTTTGACATCTGGATACATCTTAATTTCGTGTTCAACGATACTCGAGTCAATGCCTGGAATTTCATCATATGACCAAGCAAAGACATCTCTAAATTCACAAAACAGAGCGTTGTATATTTCCAGTTCTGAAGGAGAACAACATTTGCTGACATAAATATTCTCTACAACATTTGTTTTGGTCGAGATATTTATGGCTATAGTTTCTTCAATATTGGATAAGTTTCGCTCGGAATCCACCGTATTTACAGTATTTGATAGGAATTCAAAAACTGATGGATGATAAAGGTCATCTTGAGTATCTTCTCCACAATCCGGAAGAAGGGAACGATGGTGGCAATCATTCCATGGTGCCCCTTCAATTAACATTGATTGGACAATTCCTTCGTCGGTTCCATGCACTCGCGACCAAGGATCTGAAGGGGTACCATATTCTCTAGACCTATCTATCCAAACGCTTGATGAGCGTTGATTTGGGTTTGCCTCCCATGCTAGAAACATTGATTGCTATAATATTTCTACTGGGCTTGGGGGCAAAACCAATGCATGATCCATGTTGATATCGTTTTCTGAGATCTTTATAGAAGATATCATATTGCAGGTTCCTATCGACGCTACTTCCGCCAGATTGATTGGAGGTGGAAGAGCGAAAGTTCCCATTAGTATAGGATCTTTTAGTAGGCCTACAATGATATTCTGAAGCGAATGGGTGCTCTCATGGATCATTGGAATGCTTCCCGTAACTTGAGAACCATTGGGGAGGAAGTTCTGCTGATCGACGATTGTAATCCCTCCTTGAAAGGGAAACGCAATCTTTCTGAAATAGGTCGACACAACAGCCGCCATGGCGTAAATCCATGGTCTTCCTAGTAGGATGTTATAATCAAGATTCCCATCGATGACTTCAACATCTATTTCTACTGTTTTTTCCCCTAGTTCAATCTTCAAGTTGTTTAGGATACCGTATGGGGTATATGTCCTTCCGTCGAATGCTTTTAACGTCGTCGAAGATCGCGACAAGGTTGGAGATCCTAAAGTTTTCCAGCAACTCATCGACGTAATACATGTAGATGCCCCCTCATCAATAATTGTTCGGTGAACAGTCTTGTTGAGGGCTTTCACTTGGATAAGGAAAGCTAATTGAGCCGGTAACTGAGGATCGTACCCTTTGTGGTCGAACGATACAAGATTGGAATCCTTAGGATCAACTCCACCAATGGCTGATAACAAAGCCTGCCTTTGGGATGGGCAATTTTGTAGTACTTCAAGAGTCGACATAGCGGATGGCGATTGGGCCAAATCTTCCACTATGTTATAATGTTGCGCCGCTCTAGCACGAGGATTAAATGTCGACTTGTGTACTACTCCCTTTGGCGGTTTAATCGTTAATTCAGGAATGGTGGGTGTTACAACTTCTGTCGAAGTTGTTGTCGAACTACTTGGTTGATCTTTATCCTTGTCGTTCGACAGCTACGGATTCCCATAATATTTGTTCCTTGTCGAAATCAAAGCATCATTTTGTTGCTTTGAAATCGACAACATTAGCACTTGCGACGGGGAAGCATTTCCACTATCAACCAGATTTGTTCCTGGATTTGGAAACGGATCAGTTAACACAGCTGAGGTTTTCGAACTTTTAAAGAATCTTTTAAGCTCAGCTTTGTATGGACATTCTCTCGTCCAGTGATCCTCATCACATATCTGACACCCTGAGGGGGGTTTCCTATTTCCAGGAGGGTTTGAAGAAGTTTTTTCAGGAGATGACTCATCCTGTTTCTTCTTCTTCCCTTTGCCTTGTTTCTTCTTGCTTCCTGGTTGTTTGGTTTCTTTGCCCTTATCTGTTAATACAGCATTTACTTCCGAAGCAAGAATTTCGTCTTTTGCATTTTGATCTGAAATCTTACGGGCTTTCTTGGACGTAGCCTTTGTCGATTTCGCGTTTGTCGTGCCAATCACGCCATCGCCGGCATGAGAGTCATTGTTTGATTTAGGAGGAGGAGGAATTGAAGATTCCGGTCTAGGGGCGTCGGGTATTTTGTCGTAGAGTGTGCCGGACTGAGTATAGATCAAGTCCAGATATTGTGCACGAGCTATAACTTTCTCTTCCATTACGACTCCCCCCTTTGCCACATCTTCTGTGATGGAAGGTAGTAAAGACTTGATAAACCATTCAGCTAATAGCTGATCAGGAACGTACGTTTTTACCATCCTACGACGACGTTGCCACTCATGTATATGATCAGATATGTGAGTGGCCGTTGTCTGTTTGAAGTTGGTAAGGAGTTCCGTTCCCGTTTCATACCTTATCGGTAATTGAAAATGGGTTAAAAAAGTTGTGGCTAAGGTACTGAAGTTGTCGAACGAAGCTCTAGGAAATTCAATATACAATTTTGCCGCTGGACCCATTAACGTCCTCTGAAAAAGGCGAAGCCTTATCGAATCATCGTTTAGGGTGTTTGATGAACACCATAGATGAAATGTCATCACGTGATTCGATGGATCTTCACCCGGATTTCCATTAAATTTAGGAATATCTGAAGGAAGTTTATGCAGAATCGTTGGCCACCAAGGGGCGTAAGCAATTGGATCGTTTGTTAACCGGTGTAAATCAGGTAACTCTAAAGTTGCCACAAATGGTAACTGTTGATTCAGGTTAGGTGAAGCATACCCAGGATATGATGGAATTGCCTGAGCAGTTGGCCTTTCCATACCAGCATAATGCAGTTGATGTTGGTATGATTGATAAGGTTGGTGGACATGACCATTGTAAAATGGTTGATTTTGACCGTTTTGAATGTACGGCTGTCCACTGTTCGCAAAGATCTGTTGCTCGGAACCTTGGTATACTTGTTGGAATTGTGGTTGTTGATATTGCACCAGCAACGGTTGTGAAGCCATGTTTTGTTGCGCTAAACTAATCGTTGGACCAAGATGTGGGGTAATTGTACCTGTTCGGACCTGTGTTGCCCCACCAGTTGGCGATTGTGGTTGAGTCACAGGGTCAAGGGGTTGTTGCATTACAACCTGAGAAATCTGAGGTTGACATACAACAGGCAGCGTTTGAACTTGTGACACTGTCACAATAGCCGGTGTAGTAGGTATATTTGACATAGGTACACACTGTTACATTGAATACACAACCCTTGGTTGTTGGGTAGTATAGGTACCCAACCACTTGATGTAATTCCAGTATAACCTGAATACTGTTGTGAAATCCCGTATGGATACCCTCTCGGAGGGGGTAACGTAAGGGCATATTGCCCCCCATACAGTGGTAATCCGGAACTCAAGGGGATTGTCTGCCCTTGGGGACTGGATTGCCCAAATTGACCTCCAAATGGATCAATTTGTCGAGATTCAACATAAGAGTTGCCAGATATTATTCCAGAGGAACAAACAGGAACGGACCATACTGTTGAAATAGCCCCTGGATGGACTCCTTCTAGCGGTTGTGAGCTAGTCGGGACAGATGGTACGCCGGCAAACATTGTCGGGGTGACGGCAGGGAGTTCTGCTGTCGCTGTGTCAGTCGACACAGTCCTAGATGTTGATGGTTGTTCAGACATTTGGAGTCTATCCAAAAGATTACCTAGCGATTCTACAGGAACTTCCGCTGGTGGTAGACCAACTTCTGATGAAGAAGGAAAAAGAGTGACCCCGACTCCAAAGTGCGTTGGAGTACTTGTTTGAGGATCTTCTACAATTTCTTCGATCGCAATCAAACCAGGTGGAAGGGGAAGACCGTCAGGTCCATAAAATATTTCTGGTGCCGAAGAAGGGGTTGAATTGACAGCGACAGATGTTTGAGGAGCAAGACTCTCCGAACCGGTTGCGGATGGAACTGGTTCAGTAACACAAGTGTTTACTCTCAGACTAGGATCAGTATCACTGTCCCTCTGTGGTTGTTGAACTTCTTCTGTAGAGGCAGGGTTTCCAGAAATGTTTGGAGTAACCGGAATCTCGGATGTTGTTGGAACACTTGTTCTAACTTTAATAGGAGATTTCAAACCGGTTAAACGAGTTCATTTTGTCCGTACTGTTTTCATTTCCAGAGACAAAGACAGTTGACTCGTAAGCCTCCGCGAACGACGGGGTTTCAATTGACTTTCTTCCACGATTGCGGATTACTCGATCAACTAAAATACAAAAGGGGAAATATGTTTCCAAATTAAATGAATTTTAGACGCTTTAGACACAACTTGTTTTTTCAATTTTAAAGAGTCGAGAAAAAACAAAAGATGACTCTAGTCTCCTTCGATTTTTAATGAGCCTGAAGTGACAAGTGCTCAGATGGACCTTTTCTGTTAAGGAGTCTGAAAAGGAATGAAAGGGACTGCTCTGGAGATCTAGGTAGAGGGTGTGCCAAACCAATCGCAAAACCGCAGAATACTTTTTAGGGTACGGGCGGTCAATCTTCCCGAATGCTGTGTTCAGTGCATTGCGATCAGTAGGGCGGCCGACACGGCTTCCTATGGATAAAGGTTTTATGCCTATAGGGGTCTCCCAATATATACTCGACGGTACTTGGGAGCACAATCCGTACTGGCACTTATCGTCTCACGGTGGAGGAATCACCCAACCAACAGTGAGGACAACAGTTACCAGGCTTTACGACGCCGGAACACGTCTCTAGCCTAGACTTCTATGTTGTGCGTTAAGTTACAAAACGTTGTTAAGTTCATTCAATTTATTTTAGGTTGATCTTTCTTAGAAGTTTTCCTTTTTGGATCACCACGAGATGTAGATGTAATTCCTAAATGCAGTCTAAAGATGATAAGCAAGCTTTTATCTCTTTTCAACAATGAAAATCCTAGCTACAAGGGGAAAAGAAAGAAACAATCTTTTCTCAAAGAGCAAAGAGCACACTGTAAATGCACTTTTCCTAAATCAAGCCATACAAACTATCAATATGCAAATGCACTTGTGCATGTATTTGTTTTTCACTTTCTTAATATTGATGCCTAAAAAGAAAGTTGTTGTACAAATTTGAATTTGATTTCAAGTGAAAACCACAAACAAGCTTCTTTTCGAAATCAACAAAGTAGAGACGATTACGACACTTTATGATTTTGAAGTAAACACTTGTTTCGACACTAGAAATTCACAAATTCAAGCCAAAAGGCAAAAGTAAAAGCGCAACCAACTGTCAACAGCAAATAAACTTTCTCCTAAGATCAAAACGACACTTACGACAGATCTAGATCTAAGGGCGACAGTATGATCAGTTTACTTTTGCAATGGGAAACTGTAAATGACGTAACAAATACACAAAAACAAATACAGTTTCTTTTATACAACTGAGGCGGAATTAAGGCAAAGAAAAGGGGTTTTCAGATAGGTACACACACTGATAACAGGCTGCAAAAAACAGAGATAAAACTAAACAAAATGAAGCAAAGAACCTCAGCTACACAGGGCAAAGACTGATCAACTCACCTGTTGCACAGAGAAACTGAATTGCAGTGCAGGTAGCCCTCTCGGGACCTGCGTTGAAATGCAGAACCTCTTCACAGAGCCTGTGCTAAAGCAGAAACGAGAATTTTCTCTGGGTTCTGGGTCACGGTTTGCAGTTTAATCTATGGTTTTTTGGCCGGATAAAAGCAATCAGTAAGGTACAATCAGAGGGATGATTTAAAGGAGGACTAAGAGCTATCACAAAGGGTCATTAGATCATTTGTGGATCAATTGTTCAGATCATAAATAGGCCCAGTGAATGGACTAGAGTAGCAGATCTCTACTTTGCATTTGTAAATGGCAAATGCAGTTCGATTCGCCACTCCTGAGTTTATGAGATGAACAACAATAGAAACACAAATAAACTAACTAGATACGATCCCCAGCGGAGTCGCCAATTTGTTGTTGGGAAAAGTATCTATTCAGAACGCCCCTATCCCACTCTAAGGTGTGACAGTGCCTTAGCAACAAACAAGGAAAACTACTTTCGTATTCTTCTTTATGAAATGTAAACGAAGAGGAAGGATGTAACTAACCTGTGTCTTTCGCTAGTTTGTTGATCCAATCGCTCTCCTCTTTGTTCGCTTCCCGCTACCTGCTCCCTTTCTTACTCAGCTTCACCAAGTTCCTGCAAGATCACAGAAGAGGAAAACTACACAAAGACATAGATTTACATTCATAAATAGCTTAGGATCAGATTTAAGCTAAACATGCAAATATAACAAAGCATCATTGATACACAGCATATAGGAGAAACTCAAATAGTTTTATTGATATGATAAGAAGATCCAGGAGGAGATACAACCAAGTGAGTCCCGATCCAGCATCTACCTCCCAGCAAAGGAATCCCTTCCTCACCTCCAACAAAGCATAAATCACCCAATGCACTAATCTCAATCTCAAACCAACAGCGATTCTCTGCAAAGTACAAAATTCCAGCCTCTGGATCTCTGGGATGAGGGATCCATATATAGATGTAAGCAGAGAGGATGAGTCAGCTTATGTTTTGACTTGTGGCTTCTCTCTGTCAGTTCTTGCTTCCACTTGGAGACTGAGAGCCTCTTACTCATCACTGGTCAAATTCAGTGAGGCAAGTGTCATTGGAGAAGATTCTGGAAGCTTCCATTGTCTTTCCACCTCGTTGAATGACTTTTTCATTTGTCATTTCCCGCTCAACGCACCTTGGTAGTGCATTCACCTGCATTGCAAAGCACCTAGCCAGTGTATTTGGGTGCTTTGCAACGCAGGCAGCTAGTGGAGCATCTGAATTGATCCTGATTTGACTAGTTTTGAGCAGTTTCTGGTGGAGAACTTCTGGGAGAAGCTGTAATTTGTTGACCTTGTTTCTTTAGGAGCTGGAACAACATCTTTAGGGACTTAGGATCCCTTGGTTTATGGACATTTCATGCTTATAGCTGTAGGGAACAAAAATGTCTATAACACGTATGCCTCTGCGACTATTGACAAAGCGTCAGAAGTACAACAATTGTTGAAAGAGCAAGAAAATCAGATACAGGTACTGCAACTACAATTGCAACAAGTCAATGCTAATAATGAGGTACGCAAATAGCTTGAAAAGTTGCAGGAAGACTTCCAGCAAATGCAAATAAGTTATCAAAGAAGTTTGTATGAAAAAGGAAAATAGTTGCAGGATGTACAAGAGATGCACAGAGACGACCCCAAACTTATAGAGTTTATTTCAGAGTCTATTGCCTTGAATGAACAACTACTGCAGCAACAGGAAGAGTTGGGACATAAGATATCACAGTGGAATTATTATTGCGAACTGAGTGATAAAATCACCAATCAAGTGGTAGACTTGCGAAGTGACTATGATCAGATTGACAAACGAGTGACGGAGTACTTGGCTTGGCAGGATGAAGACGAGGGAAAAAGAGAAGGCACACCCAGGATAAATGAGAATCATAAAGAGTTGCTCTTCAACAAGTGGGACGATCAAATCAGGGAAGCGGAACGAGCAGCAGAAATAGCGGCTACGACAGCAAGCATTCTTGTCGACTGTGTAAATGAAAATTGTCACAGAGCAAACTTAATCACAGAGACCACCCTAGAGTATTTACCAAATAAACTACGACTAGAAGCAGAATGGAAGCAGAAGGTGCAAGAAAAGGGAAAATAGGTCCAAGCACTAAACAGGTTAAATTGGGAGTGTTACTGGGCATACTTGGTGAAGCCGCATAGTCAGCAGATGACTATGAAATGTATCATAAATGCGGTCGAGAAAGTGGTGCCAGCTCTCATAGATTCCGTTTTCTCAGCCCAACTCAAAGCAGAAGTCAGCCAACCGACTCTCCTCAAACCAATGATGAATGCATGCAGCTTTAAAGATCAGATTCAAAAGTAGCTTAATTTAGAATGTTGTTTTTTCTTAAAAAATTAGATTAGAAAAAGGACGGTCATTTGAAAATTGCATCCTAAATTTTGTAAATAAACTATTATTAGAATTAGGAAGTAGTATTTAAACCCTTCTCATGCATTTAGAGAGGGGTCCAGAAATTTGTCAAAAACTTGTCCTCAAAACATGCACTTCTACACCCTCAGAGGAGGTTTTGATGAATGAATGGATAAAGGTTTATTAATGTTTGCATTTGATGTCTGCTACTGATGTTGCACTTCTGTACTCTTAGTAGATATTAGAACAAGTAGAGATAAATCATTGTTGCTTGAAGCTTATGAGTAGGACCAATCATAAATGGTACTTTTATCTCTTGGCCATTTCTGCTTATATTCTTAAAGTGATATATAGTTTTTAGTTGTTTATATGTTATTGCATGAATGTTTGAGTTACCATTTGGCACTTTTGTACAGTGAAGTCATTTATTTATGTTTGATATATGAATAACTTATTATGCGATATGCTGTTCACAACTGTTTTGCCTATCATTTTATGCAAAGTGGTTCATCTTAATTAATTTCCATTCTTATGATAGCTGAATGATCTTTATTACCAGTTATTATTTGAAATCTCTTTAGATCGCATAATAGAAGAAATACATATCGGGTTAGCATAGATTAGATGTGCTGTTTTCATTAGATTACAATAGCATAGAATTAGATTAAAGTAGCTTAGATTAGAACCCTTAGATCAGCATCATCCAACTCTGCACACACACACACCCTTAGATTGGGAAACTGGTCCCATTATCCCCAGTCAGACCCGCTATACCAAACGGATAAGGAGCTGCCAACCAAGGTCCGGACCGGGTGGGTATCCCCCTTGTTGTCGACCTAATTTTTGGGGCTTCAACAGAACCCAACTGGGAAAAATCCTTCCTCTATTTGTATTATATCATACGAGAAAAAATATCTGTTATAATGAAAACTTGAATGCTTGAAGCTCAGCCTACAATACAATATTGATATCCTCTTGAGCCTGATCTAACGAATGGGCCTCTTGCTTCCTCCTATTTCCTTGTGCAATTCCTTCTTCTAAAGAAAATGGAAGCTCATATTTCCTTGCTCAAATCCAAATGGAGATGGTTCACCTGCTACATTCAAATAGTGTACACTCACTAGTATACAATGATTATTACCATTATGCCTTTTTCTTCCACTCAACTAGGAAATTCAAATTTCACCCATGACTACGACTATTTTTTGTAAATTAACTATTTATTTGAGAGATTAGCGAGTTAACAACAATTACAACTACTCAAATGAATTCATACTAACTATCACTAGAGATAAAACCTCTATATAGCTAGATCTTAACCACCAACGTGCACACAACTCTACTTCTAGCGCATAAACTTGAATTTCTGGACTGAACTGATTGATTTGGTCATGTCACTCCTATAAACTGCAACTTAATTCATTCACTTGATGTGTAAATTCAAATTTCTCCATTTGACTAAGGCATAAGTCAAATGAAGCCTTTTCTTGCTACAATTTAACATTTAGTCCAAAGAAGACCACTCCTGGTGGCTTTGTTAGTCCTTGAGATGCTACTCCTCTCTATCCTCCACTAAAAAACCCTCGTTGCTTCTTCATCCAATCTACTTTTAACTTGAGTTCTCCCTCTCTGTCGAATTTTATTTTTCTTCCACACTGACTTTGCCCTTTAAAAATGGAGGAATGAATGAATGTTATCAAGAGCCTCTCAGCCTCCCCCATATTTTTTTTCTTTCCCTATGGGCATAAAGTACCCCACTACCATGTTGTAACCATTTTAGTTGTGTGGGAAGACTCTCTTGTTGCGCCTATTCTTCTACTTGGCCATGTGGTTCTATTTTTGTCCCCCACTCTCTTTGTGACTCCTTATTTGATTTAACTACTTGGAATTATGGGCACACTATCCTATCGACACAACCCATGTGTTTCTTTAGCACTTTTCCTTTGTTTCTTATAGTATTTTCTTAATAGGAACATGGGATTGTCCTTTTTATTAGCGCATAACATAATCAGCTCCATTAAACATAGCAGTCAGCTTCCTTGACTAGTATTTAAGATGACCAAGTTCCTCAAGCAATCTCTTTCCTCAAGCAATGAAATATGTGTCCCTTTCTCTCAACTATTTTAATTTATAGTTACATAGTTCCAAGAAAAATGGTTACTAGGGGAGTTAACCCATAGGGAATGTCATGGAGCCCACCTCCTTCGAGGAACACCTTCCTCAATGTTTTGATTCCCAACCAAAAGAAAATTATGCTTAACCCAAGCATAATGACAGTGGATATAAAATCTATTAAATCAATGATCTCTTAGTGACTCATTTGTAGTCTTGTTTGTGGTTTTATTGTGCTCTTTCATGTCTTCAAGCTACTTATTATTCATCTTGCAAACAACTCCATTCACCCACACTGGGAGATTCCCATGGTTCCTTGTAACATGGCATATAATCTCTCTAATGTCTCTACTAAGGTTCATCATAAATAAATTGTAATTATTTAAATCATATCTTTTGTCTTTTCCTTTGAATGGGTGCTTAGTCATTCACATACATGTCATTAACAAAGCCCATTTATCTGATGTTCTCAACAGCTCCTTTTTGTTACACCAAAACAGCTGAAAAACAACATAGGGGTTCATGTAGAGCCCAGAGAGTGTCTGTTCAACCTTAGAGAGAGATGTATAGCTAATAGTGAGTATGTTTTAGCAATTTTCTTACTCTTGAGGGAATAATAGTGCACTCTCCAGTAACTTATCATTGGAACTTCCACCTATCTTCTCAACCTAAACCTGTGGAACTACCATTTGGCATTATCTGTCCACTAGTCTTGTCTTCATCAACCTCCCAAAAGTTGTCAACAACCATAGTCTCTACTGGATTTATCATCCCTCTAATACACAACCACTTCTCAATGACTATCATCAAGCAAGCCTTCTAGCTTCTTACTTGGACTATCATTTGAGTTTACTTTATGGTTATCATCCAACAAGCCTCATGGGTTTCTTAGTTGTTCTATCATCATATTTATTCTTTGTGATTATTAGCCAATAATCCTCATATTTTTCTCAGTTATGCTATCATTGAAGCTTCTCTACTCCACCAAAATCTCTTATGGCCAACGAAAATTTTAAGGATGGAAATTTATCTTAAAGTTTATAAACCTCAACGAATCTTACTAGTCTCTAATATAAAACTATAAAATATTTGGGCATATATTTGTAAAAACATTAAAATTTATTATATTTATATAATACTCTGTATATGATTTTGGTGATATTTAATGTAAAATAGTTTTATATTATAAAATTGGGCAAATTCTTCTATGGAAGTTGGTGAATCTTTTGTTGGGAAAAGCCATGGAAAATTAGCCCACCTACGAATATTAGCCCCTAAAATTTTCCATGCTTATGGAATCAACACGAAACTCAGTGGAGTACATGTCAAATCCTAAGATCAAGAATTTTCATTATTATTTAATATACATGCTACCACAATCATCAAAAATTCCTTGTCATCTACATGATAGAACATGATCATATACAAGTCATATTCTTATGACATTGAAATAATCAATCAACAAGGGCTTTCCCCTACTCCATTGATTCCTCTTTCAACTAGGAATCTCATTTGAAAAATTATTATGTCATCCCATTCGACCATTTGCGTTTGCATGAATTAAATTTTTATACAATCACTCTTCTATGAGAATGATTCCTGACAAGACCCTGTTAGACATAATGGGATATACACATGTACATCAACATGATCATGAACATACATCTTCATATGTAATTAGAGCCAAGGGAAAGATAACATCTTATAGCCATGCAAGGAATGCATGGGATTAGGATCAATGGTCCCAAAAAAGTTTCTAAGGGATCTGTTAGCTAATTCCTTTATTCCTGCTTACTGCAAGCCTGAAAGGCATCACCAAAATAGATTTTTTCCAGCAGTAGCCTTTTCTGTCATTCACATGACTATCCTATCATTGTCCATTTATTCACAAGGACCCAACCAACCCATTTCATTATCATAATCTTGTTTCTTTCCTCCAATTACCCTTCATTAATGCATTGGGATTCATGAGGTTCTTTAATTTTCTCATTGGGTTCCACCCAACTCTTCCCCACAGCTCCTTCACCTTGCTTTGACACCCAACAAACTTCCAAAGACCCCCAAGACATAGAAGGAGGGAATAAGGAAAATGAAGAATCGTAAAAGTTCATAGCAACAATACAAAATCATAAACAAGGTATAATGCCCATGATCAGGTCAATAGTGAAAATTATATACCAAGCATGAAGTCAATCGTGAAACACAAAGTACATAAAAATTCCACATTCAAAATAAATCAATTCCCATAAGTTGTGATATTTTCCAACATTTCATTAGTGAAATCTCAGCCCCTACCTTCCTCAAGATTTCAGGGTAGCCATTTTGGACTTTTAGTGCCCCTCTAATTTCTCCCAATAGGAATTAGTCCAATGCTTATTAGAGAGTTTTGAGGGAATGACCCCCTCCTCTCGCATTTCTTCTATAATTATACCGTACTATCTCAATTGTCTGAGATCTCTTATAAGTGACTCTTTTCTTGTAGCACTCTTTTTGTTTATGCATTGCCACATACATTCAGTTCTTAGCATCATCCAAACAATCACATATTATCTACTTCCTTATCAAGCATGTCGTCCTGTAAGTATAGATATATCTTAGTTTATTCATTAATTATGTGCCTTAAAATCAAAGACATAATTAGGTATACTTATATCTCAACATAGTTTTGAAAATCAAAATTCTCATGTGCATGACCATATCAGTTCATTTATAATCATGCCTAAATAGTTCTAAAAATTAATCTTTTTTAAAAAACATTAGCTTTAGTTACACTCAACGTCCTTACTCAGACCACCATTATGAAATTTCAAGGAAGTTCAACCTTTTTAGAATTTTAACTAGCTTTATCAATTATAGAGGTCAACCATCTTACTAAGGCAAATATTAGCCATTAAGCATATCCTTTTTTAATCTGGAATTTATCCAGACAAAGAATTAGAGGTATTACAGACTCATGTGCATGGATGTGCCTATGTTAGTTTATGCAATGGATTGATAAGATTGTGAAATACATAGACACTGAGGCAATTAGAGAAAACATAACAAGAAGACATGTAAACACAACAATTTTAATAAGGAGTTCACCCAATGCTCCTGGGCTACGTCTCCTAGTCCAGCCTTCAATGGTGGCCTCTCTATTATGTTCTCAAAGCAATTTTTTTACAACAGTGAGCTCAATTTGAGTCTCACTTAACAGATATGGGTCAGTAGGACTAGAGTACAAAGACTCTCCTTACTGAAACTCAACCTCTATTGGTCACAGTAGTATGGCAGTCCTATGCCGAGGAGTTTTCTTCAACCTCTCAAGCCTTTTCTGGAGTACACAAACTCTTTGACTCTCTCTGTCTTTATCTAGCTCAATGCTGCCTTCAAGTCAACTTGGCTTCTACTTCTCTATTCTCTGCTCTTATTTTTCTTACTGCACTCTCTTAATACTGCCCATTTCTCTTCTTTTTTTCTATCTTTGTCAATTCGTGGCTTTAAAGCTAGTCTGTTCTTTGACTAATCATTTCCGCTTCCCCACTTTCTCGTTTCCTACCTCTGTCCATTCGAATTCCTCTGCTCTGCGTCATCATCACTGGGTAACGCCTCGCAGGGAGGTGACCACCTATTTCATAACGAACTGAGTGTGTCAGATTCCTTGAATTATATTTGAATGCCCATTATTTCCATTTGCTCCAAGATCGCCTGCGAAACACGAACCTTTTTCAACTCATTTTCCACGTCAGACTTCAAATCCCATGTAATCTTGCTTTATACTTTTCCAAATCTGGTCATTTGTCGGGACACACCTCTGCCATTGATCTAGGCCTCCTAGATTCTACGGTTGTTGTTCATATCAAGCGGGTAAGTTGCATGGCGTTTACCCATCCGATGAGAACAATTTTTTCTCTCATCTGCCAGACGCGTGTCACTCAATGTGTGGCATCGGGCAGGACTCAGTCGAAACTGCTTACCGCCACGAGGCCTTTCGATATCCTACCAGTTTGTGGAATCCCACGCTACGGAACCAAAACAACTACTTTTCCGTATTTCATAGTCTTTTCGGGCCCGGGTGCTTCAGGGATTTCCTTCACTGAGGGGGACACCCTGCAATACGTGATTAGCACTTAGTGCTAATCGTGTATTAGAAAATACCCCCATTTCTGAATTTAGCCTTTGGATTTTCCAATTTTGTGCCAACATGCGTTACCATGGGTTAACACTCTGCGCATTCGACCGAGGGTCCTCGTTGCTCTGCGTTGATCACAACTGCAACTGTCACGAGGATTCTTTCTGATAGCTTGATCTTTGTAAGACTTGAAATTTTTGGCATAATTTGAAAAAGGTTTGTGAAAACTTAGAGAGTGTTTAGGATCCAATTCGGATCATGGCCTTCCCACTGAAAAAGCTTTTCGACCACCAAAAGTTGGTTTTTAAGCATCAATCAAGTGAGGGTATAGATTCCTCACTTGCCCAATTTCTATCCATTTCGCACTGCTTGGTTTTGATCCTTTGAGTCCAATCCTGAGGTACTCAACACCCCCTCTACACATGGTTCTGACCTTCCTGTCCAGAACTATATCTTCTTGTAACTCATTAATATATTCAGGAAACAGATCATCAATAGAAGGCAATTGACTCTGCTCTTCGGGATCCTTAATTAATCAAGGTTCAAATAATCTCAAGCTGTCTGCGTTAACAACTGCGTAGATGTGCATGTAAGCTGGTAGATCAAGGCGAAAAGCATTCTCACCAATTTTCTCAAGTATTTTGAAAGTTCCATACCTTATTGGTTTCAGCTTCTTACCTTCACCTTGCATTCTGTCTTTGCTGAGATACAGCCAGACTTGATCACCAGCTTGGAAACTATGCTCCATCCGATGCTTGTTATGCCTTGCCTTGTACTTGGCTTGGATCTTTTCCAGCTGGTCCTATACTGCCTGGTGAATCTCTTGGATTTGTTAAATGAACTTAGTTGCCTTGTGCACATCACTGTGTCCATCAACTACTATGTCTTTACCGAAGACAAAATCCAAGGGAGACCTTGGTGTGAAACCAAAACAGGTCTCAAAAGGATATCTTTGTGCAGAAGAATGTTTAGCTCGATTGTAAACATGCTGCACATAACATAAATCTTCATCCCAAAGCTTGGGATGCTTGCTGCAATAACCTCTGAGCAACTGGATCACTGTCCTGTTGACCACTTCTGTTTGGCCATTTGTTTGCGAGTGAAAAGTTGTGCTCTTTTTCAGTCTAGTGTCCATCAATTCCCACAGACTCGACCAAGATTTGCCAACAAATCGTGTATCTCGACAAGATATAATGGAAGTGGGTAATCCAACTTGAACCCACACATACATGAACCCATACATGCTAAAAGAACAACTTTGCAGTTTGTTCAGCTTTAATCTGTTTGTTACAAGTTATTAAGCTACACATTTTGTTGAATCTATCCACAACAACATATAAATTGTCATGACCTTTCCTAGATTTAGGCAGTCCTCCAACAAAGTCCATGGAAACAATTTCCCAAGGATGAGAAGGAACTAGTAGTGGTGTGTACAAGCCTAGTTTTCTATTAATGGGTTTGCTTTTAGCACACATCGTACACCCTCTTACATATCTAGAAACTATCTCATTCATTTTTGGCCAATAACAAAATCTTTGTGGTTGTGAAACTGTTTTACCTACCCCAAAGTGACCTGATATTAGAGAAGTGTGTGCTTCTCGAATTATCTTTACTCTTTCAGTTTGTGGAATGCATAGCTTCCCAAAACAATACAAGAGCTGGTCCTTAACATGATAATCCAATTCTCCTACTTGTTTGCCTTGACTTAAAGTTGCATATACATCTTTAAAATCCATATCTTTAGCATATTGTTCAATGTAGCTTTCATGCAATACTGAATTATGCTTCAGTATAGTAGATGCATTTATAATTGCTCTGGACAACATGTCTGCAACTTTATTGTGTATGCCCTTTTTATATCTGATGACAAGATGAAACTATTGTAGAAAACCCATCCACCTATAGTGTCTTGATTGCTGCAACTTAGTTTGGGAGTGCAAGTATTGAAGTGGTTGATGATCAGTGTGTATAACTGTCTCTTTGACCATTAAATAATGTTTCCACTTTTTCACACTCTGTAATAATGCATACAATTCTTTACCATATGTGGGATAGTTTACTACTGCAGAATTAAATGTCTCAAATGATAACATATGGGTTTACCGTGCTGGATTAACACTGCTCCCATGGCATAGTCACTGGCATCCATTTCAATCTCAAATGGTCTTTGAATATCAGGCAGTGCTAGTACTGGTGCTGTACTAATCTTTTCTTTCAAGGTGTCGAAGGCTTTCTGCTATTTTCCTCCACACTGAAGCACCTTGTTCAATCATGTTAAAGCATGTAAGGGAGCTGCAATTAAGGAAAAGTTAGAAATAAACTTTCTCCAATATTGTGCTACTCCTAGGAAGCTTCTAACTTCTCTAGTAGATTTGGGCTTAGGCTAGTTTACAATGACTGCAACCTCAGAGGGATCTATCCTCAGTTCACCACCCCCTACTATATGACACAAATAATTCAAAGATGTTTTGCCAAATTCACATTTTGAGAGTTTAACATGAAGATTTTCTCTTTTCAAAACATCTAGAGTCTGCTTAACATACTTTAAATGTTATTCCCATGTTTTGCTGAATATAAGAATGTCATCCAAATATACAATGAAAAAATCATCAAGAAAAGGTCTGAGTACATCATTCATTACTCTCATGAAAGTAGTAGGAGCATTAGTTAAGCCAAAAGGAATAACCAGCCACTCATACAATCCCGGCTTTGTTTTGAAAGTAGTCTTCCATGCATCTTGCTCTGCAACTCTGACCTGATGGTATCCACTATGCAAGTCCAACTTGGAAAAATAAATAGCTTCTTTCAACTGATCTAATAGATCATCTATGCAAGGAAGAGGATAATGATTTTTTATCGTTATTTTATTCATTGCTCGGTAATCAATGCATATCATCCATAAGCCATCTTTCTTTCTCAACAAGACAATTGGAGACCCCAATGGCAATGTGCTAGTCCTTATGAACCCTTTCTCGAGCAGCTCCTGTACTTGCTTCTTGATTTCTGCATTCTCTAAAGTGGACAACCTGTACATTCAGATGTTAGGCAATGGAGCATATTGCTTCAAATTAATATCATGTACTATTTCCTTTTTGGGTGGCAGACCATTAGGTTCTTGAAATAATATATCATATTCTGAAACAAATTTTTCTAAATCAGCTTGTTTTTTAGCATCACATCCCTCAAATACATTGGTTTTATCAGGTTTCTTTTCCTTTACAACAAATAGTAAAAAGTGTTTGTATGAATTTACAATTCTCTTCATCTACCCTGAGTTTATGAGAGTATAATTATTCTTTAGCTTATGAGCTCTTACAATATATTCGATTCCATCTTTAACGAGTAGATACTTCTTCTCAGCTCTATAGAAAATAACTTTTCTATCATACAAGTAAGGACTTCCGAAAACAATTCCACATATATCCAAAGGAACTATATCTAACTCAACCTCGTCTACAAATGCTGATCCAAAAGAAAACTTATGTTTACATTGTCTAGTCACTTGTAGCTTTGCTTTATCACATAGCCAACCTAATGGATATGGTTTCTTGTGAGGTGTTGTTAGTAATCATAACTTCTTTACAATTGCTTCAGAGATTAAACTTACTTGTGAGCCACTATCAAAGAAAGTATCAATCTTTTGATGATTGGAAATAAATCGAATATGAAAAATATCATGTCTTTTCCTCTCATTCTCTTCATTATCAGTAGATTGTGCAGAATTACTAGTAGATGCTTCAGAATTTTTACCTTTTATACCTGTGGCTGCAATTGTTGTTTCATCTCCTGAGTCTGACCCTAAATCCTTTTGAATAGCTGCAGCAGTGTTCTTCTTTTTTCCCTCGAACTTCTTTAGTTTTAGCTCTGGATGCAGAATCCAGTAGTGTTCATCATCATGCCCATCCTTCTTACAATGAGTGCATGAAGACTTTCTCTTCTTTACAGTATTTGTCTTCCTCTCTTTCCATTTCTATTTTATTTTCTCCTTATTCTTGCTTGTGGTGGGTTTGGATGATCCCCCAACTTCTGGGTTCCCATTCTTACCTCTAGCCTCTAGATGTGTATCTTGAACGGATACCTCATCTATGCTAGTGGGATTAAGCATGAGGATAGGTTGCCTCATGTAGCTGTGTAGACCACCTATATACTTCAACAGAGTTTTAGGCGAGTCTAAAGAAATTTCTAAATCAATGCTCTTTTCCTAAGTTCTTGGGTCTAACCTTGTACACTTTCCCTTTTAATTAGCAAAGAGTTTGCCAGCTCATCATGGCTTGCTGCATATAGGCTAGTGGACATATTTTCTTTTTAATTGCAGAAACAAATTCACTCCAAACATAAAGAATTTCACCATGTTTCTTCATGACAGCTTGTGTCCTGCCTTCCCACCATACCAAGGTAGTGCCTCCAAGGCATAGGCTTGCCAGCTGAATCTTACTCTGGTCTGAATCAATTCTCTGCACTCTGCAATAAACATCAATTTGTCTGATCCAATTATCCATCTTTTCTACATTCAACTCTCCATCATATATCGACAAATCAAATTTAACATCTAATTTAATCAAAGATGTTTTATTTTTATTTTTAGGGCTATTAGGAGGTGCGAGAAAACTTTCTTCTTTCCCTTTGCCTTTAGAGTGGTCATGGAGGGGAGATTCTTCTACTCCTTTGTCTTGTTTTGAGTTTGATGAATCTTCATCTCTACCTTTCTTAAATTCCCTATACATTTCCTTCGCCATGGATTTCATGGTCATAAAACTATCCATGAATTGGGAGTCTGACTCCAAGGGAAATTCTTCTGACATTTTCCTCTTAAGGTAGACTCCCCCAATATTAGGATTAGCTTCAACCAATTCTCCTTCTCCTAATTTAAGCTTTGATCTAGTTAGCATTCAACAACAAAATCTAGCACTAGCTTGTCTAACTTTAGTAACCTAATGCTCTGATACCACTTGATCTGGAATTTATCCAGAAAAAGAATTAGAGGTATTACAGACTCATGTGCATGGATTTTCCTATGTTATTTTATGCAATGGATCAATAAGATTGTGAAATACATAAACACTCAGGCAGTTAGAGAGAACATAACAGGCAAACATGTAAACAAAACAAGTTTAATAAGGAGTTCACCCAATGCTCCTGGGCTATGTATCCTGGTCCAGCCTTCAGTGGTGGCCTCTCTATTATTTTCTCAAAGCAGAGTTTTTACAACAGTGAGCTCAATTTGAGTCTCACTTAACAGATATGGGTCAGTAGGACTGGAGTAGAGAGGCTCTCCTTACTGAAACTCGACCTCTACTTGTCACAGTAGTATGACAGGCCTATGCCGAGGAGTTTGCTTGAACCTCTCAAGCCTTTTCTAGAGTACACAGACACTCTGACTCTCTCTGGCTCTGTCTGGCTTGATGCTACCTTCACGTCAGTTCGGCTTCTACTTCCCTATTCTCTGCTCTTAGTTTTCTTACTGCTCTCTCTCGTTATTACCCCTTTCTCTTCTTTTCTCTGTCTCTGTCAGTTCGTGGCTTTAAAGCCAGTCTGTTATTTGACTGTTTGTTTCCGCTTGCTGGCTTTCTAGTTTCCTGCCTCTATCCATTCAAATTCCTCTGCTTTGCATCATCATCACTAGGTAACGCCTCGCAGGGAGGTGGCCACTTGTTTCATAACGAACTGAGTGTGTTAGATTCCTTGAATCATATTTGAATGGCCGTTATTTCCATTTGCTCCAATATCACTCGCAAAACACGAATCTTTTGCCAACTCATCATCCACTTAAACTTCAAATCCCATTTAATCTTGCTTTATACTTTGCCAACTCTGGTAATTTGTCGGGACATTCCTCTGCTGTTGATCTGGGCCTCCCAGATCCTATGGTCATCGTTCATATTAGGCGGATAAGTTGCATGGCATTTACCCATCTGATGAGAGCGGTTTTCTCTCTCATCTATCTAACGCATGTCACTCAATGTGTGGCATCGAGCTGGACTCAGTCAAAACTGCTTACCGCCTCGAGGCCTTCTGATATCCTGCTGGTTTGTGGAATCCCGTGCTACAGAACCGAAACAGTTACTTTTCTGCATTTCATAGTCTTTTTGGGTCCGAGCACTTCGGGGCTTTCCTTCACTGAGGGGGATGCCCTACGATACGCACTAATCGTGTATCAGAAACTACCCCCATTTCTGAATTTAGCCTCTGGATTTGCCAATTTTGTGCCAATGCATATTACCATGGGCCAATGGTCTGCGCGCTTGACCGAGGGTCCTTGTTGCTCCGCGCTGATCACAACTGCAACTGTCACGAGGATTCTTTCTGATAGCTTGATCCTTCTAAGACTTGAATTTTTTAACATAATTTGAAAAAGGTTTGTGAAAAATGAGAGTGTTTAGGATCCCATTCAGATCATTTTTTCCAAGGCTAGTGATCATGGAACTACAATCTCAAGTGGGGTAAATTAGGAAACGACATTTGTTTGTCATGATTTTAACTTTCACATTTAAAAAATTCATCATAGGACCTACATGCAATCATAAGCTAACACATAACCATTCATTAGACTATTACACCTAACAATCACTTTGCAGAAGAAAATAATCAATATACAAGCCATGATCATTGTATTATAACCAACACCTACAAAAAGAAATTATCAAACCACTTTACTCTCTAATAGAGTCGCAACACACGTCTTTATTTATTATGTGGTAGAGCCCATATTGTCCAAGTGTTGAATGTAGAAGTTCTAATACTATTTTGTAACATGCCCCCTATCATCCCTAGCCCCTACAATGGGTAAAATGAGGCAGTTATTCCGATGACCTAACATTTGGAGTCCATTTATGGAATTGGGGTCTAATTTTTTTTATCTTTTCTCAAATTCCTCAAAACATAAAATGGATAACATCATTTCTTTTGTCTCATTGAGACTTTTCCAATGATATAAAATTTTCTTCAATTAGACTTCTACATCAAAATATATGGCCAATTAAAAGATTGGACTACCATGCCTTACCACATCATTACACCTCCCATGTGGTAACCATTTTCTCTCTACGTGGTGCACTCCTAGCTACCTATGTCAGGGCCCATAAGGAAATTGTTGACTTGATTGTGTCTAGTGCCATACTATCCCCTTTCTATGGTTCAAAAGAATATATATATATATATATATATATATATATATATATATATATATATATATATATATGAAGTACATAGACTCAAGCCCCTCTATGACCACATCACCCCAAAAATAAAATCCTGATGGGATTGTCCCTAATGAAAATGAAACTCATTGGGGTAGAGACATCAGGGTTACACAGACCCTCCATAGACTCATCCTCCAAGCGTTGTGTCATTTTAGGTTATGTCCATGTGTTCGAGCTCTACTCTAACACATTGTACCGACATTTTACCCTCATGATGCATTCAAACTACCGAGGTGATTTGGCCTCCTTTCAAAATATCTTGGGTGGCTTGGATAGGTTATGAGGCTCCTCCTTGATCCAAAGTGACATAAATGTTGTCCCACCATACCACACCCTCTGGGAAATTTTTTTAGGAATTTTGTACCCAACACAACTAGAGAGGAGCAAGGGAATAAACTTTAGAGTGGCATCACTCATCCTTATCGATGTGGCGACGTGTCCTATCCCAAGTCATCACGTCAAAGTAATGTTAACATTCACCTATATTATTAAGTGTTTCAATGTTGCACTTGGCCATGAGGCATGCGATACTATCCATGGGTCCCACCAAAACCTTCGTTTGTTGATTAAACACATATATCACATTATAAAATATCTATGGGGTCTCCCTTGGGCTATGAAAAATGCTGGGAAATTGGCCCCACTATGCCACATTGTCCCAATGCTTAAATCTCGAGAATGATGTCTTAGCCTCCTTTTGAAACCTATGGGGTAACTATTCCAGGATTACGTGGACAACTACTACACCATTAGCATCCAACGACTCTGATTTCCTTCTCTTCTATTGTTTGGTTTGGCATTTTGTCACATGGCATATAATATTGGAGCCTCCTAGCTCCTCTAGGTCTTGAACTTTTGGCTTCGTAGCACATGTATATGTGTATGTTTGGGACTTCCTCAACCCCTAGTTCTTGGTTACAATGTCATTCATAAGTGTGATATTCCACCTCTATTAAGCTTATTTGAGCCTTGGCCCAGTCACATTATCCTTCCTCAGATTTTTCATGACTTGTCACAACATGTTTTATACAAACATTTATTTAAATTAATTTAAGAAGGTATATAATATACCTTCATTTATCTCTTCTAAGATTATAAAGCCTTCAAACCATCCTATATGTATGTGTGTACAAACATATATGTATGATTTATAATCACATAAACATTATCATTCCGAATCTTACTGATGATAAGACATGGCTTAATAGCCAATTTTTTAACTACAAAATAAATACAACAAAGTTTTGTCCCTCCATTGATACTTAAGCTCAATGGTCCATTTTTAGGCTGATAATAGTCTAAAGACATGCAAGTCTCTTAGAATAATAATAAATAGAAAATAATCTCATGAATGCATGCAAGAACTCATTCAATTTCCTAGGAATCTTATTGGAAATCAACATTCCTCAAATGTACAAGAAATCACATTTCATGTTAGATCATAGACATAAACCAACACATTAAATCAATACCATTTTATTCCTTAAGTGATCACATTAGACATATAGTTAAAAATAAATGTATAAAGGCTTCAGTGTACACTTATTTGATTTAATATGATCATGAACTGATATTGGGACTTAAACTCTCCACCCAACCTTAGACACATTGCAACCAATCCTTTCTTGTAGTAGTCAACCTCAGGCCAGATTCAAGAGCTTCAAGAGGAGTGTTTAATGCTATAAAATTAGTACTTCCAGCTGAAACATGAATTCCAAGGTAACTCACGTTTACCTACTATCCATTTAGATAATGAAATGAATATGGACTTACTTCCCTCAATTATTATCAATAGTTTCCCCACTGTCATGTCACAGGGTTGGATATCAGTCAACTTCATCACAAGGCTATTTTATAAATAGAGGTTCTAACATCTCTAGACAAGGGGTATAATTTCATTATAGTATGGGAAGGTTCCTCAATGGAAAGCTACTGATAAATTATTGGGTTTTTGAGACCATATGCTTCTTAGTGTGATTCCTTAGCCTTAATAAAACCAATACTCAATGTTAGTAACACTGACTCAGTCATATTTTATCACTAGGGTCCCTTGTTTAACAAACAACTACATCTCTAAATGAGGAGAGTAATATTATGATATTGGCGAAAGGTTCTTTAGTGGAAATCTACTGATGAATCAATAGTCTCTTTACACCACAAGATTCTCAGTGTTTTTTCAGTTCTAAGGAAAGCCACTATTGGTGGTTTCTTTAGCCCTAGACAAGCCACTACTTAATTACAAGAGGAGAGCTCAATATGAAAATATGGGAAGGTTCTTTAGCTTGAAAGCTACTGATAAATCAATATGTTCTTTAGATCACAAGTTTCCCAATTGTTTACAAACATAAACCACACTCGGTGGTTTCTTCAATCCTCATGCAAGTATAGGAGGATGAGAGTTCAACATGGGAAGGTTCCTCGACTGGATACGTTAATATGGGAGGATAAATATCATCCTTATTAAGTGTTTCTTTAGAAAGTGAAAGCACTAGCATTACCAGCCTAGGGCCGAACCTGGTGTTTCCCCAGCCACGACAAGTACCTGAGCATCTTTGTCTCTTGGCCTGTAGCTTCATCAATCCACATACTTCTAAGTGGTTTCTTAATTTAATGGTAAACTATTATTGGTGGCTTCATTATTCCTTGGAAATATACTTCTCTCTATCCTCCACCAACAAACCCCATTGGACTCCCACTTCGTTTTTTTCCTTTCTCTGAATGCATAGAATCCCCCATTATTGTGCTGCAACTGTTTCAGCTATGTGGAAAAACACTCTTGTTGCCCTTCTCCTTCAACTCGGCCATGGTGGTTCTATTTTTGTTCCCCATTCTCTATGTGGCCCCTCATTTGATCCAACCACTGGGGATTATGAGCATGTTATCCTACCAACGCACCCCCTATGTTTCTTTAATATTTTTTCCTTTGTTTCTTATAAACTTTACCCAAGAGGAGCATGGCCCTATCCTAATATTTAGCGAGTCTAATAACATAGTTAGTTCCATTAAACATATCACTATGATTCCTTGAATAACATTTAACATGAAAAAGTTCCTCAAGCAATCTCCTTCCTCAAGGTATGGAATCTGTGTCCATTTCTCTAAGCCATTTTAATTTATAGTTACATAATTACAAGAAAAATGTTTACAAGGGAATTAACTCATAGGGGATGTCACAAACCCCGCCCCCTTGGAGGAACACTATCCTCGGTGCTCTGATGCCCATTCAAAAGAAAAACATACTTAACCCAATCATAATGACAACGAGCTTTATATTTACAAGTCATTTACATTCAATTTTGACAGTTATAGTTCCTTGCTGAAAAACTCAATGGATATAATATCCATTAAATCAACCATCTCCCAATGGCTCTTTTTCAGTCTTCTTGGTGCTTTCGCTATGCACTCTCACGTCTTCATGATACTACTTGTTCATGTTCCAACCATCTCCATTCACCTAGATTGGTAAATTCCTATGGTTCCATGCAACATGGCATACAATATCTCCTGAGATTCGTTCTAAATAAATTGTAATAATTTAAATAATACCTCTTTTCTTTTCTATTGAATAACTACTCAACAATACACACACATTGTTTAGATAGTCTTCGGCAAAATCACATAACCAATCTTTTGTCGATGCGTTTCGAACTAGCCAGTGTGGTTCATCGTCAGGACAAGTTGAAGAACCAATCCGGCTTAGCTGATAAAATAGAGTGTGCAGAGATCCCAACGGCTATATTGCTAACGGCTAATTTTGACCTAAAGATCTTAGTCAACACTAATTTAATTATTAGCATTCCTATAAATAGCAAAAACAGGTAAATAAATGTATATGAATACCTAAAATTAAAATTCCTTTGATAATAATATAATATCCATATTTATTATGGTCATTATATCTCGTATAATGGTTCATATTTACCAAATAATCTATAAATACTATTTAAATGGTATTTAATTTACTATTACTCTTAGAATTCTAAGAGTAATAGTAAATTAAATACCATTTAAATAGTATTTATAGATTATTTGGTAAATATGAACCATTATACGAGATATAATGACCATAATAAATATGGATATTATATTATTATCAAAGGAATTTTAATTTTAGGTATTCATATACATTTATTTACCTGTTTTTGCTATTTATAGGAATGTTAATAATTAAATTAGTGTTGACTAAGATCTTTAGGTCAAAATTAGCCGTTAGCAATATAGCCGTTGGGATCTCTGCACACTCTATTTAATCAGCTAAGCCGGATTGGTTCTTCAACTTGTCCTGACGATGAACCACACTGGCTAGTTCGAAACGCGTCGACAAAAGATTGGTTATGTGATTTTGCCGAAGACTATCTAAACAATGTTATGGATCACAGAAGTCTAAATTTCCTGAATACACACACATGTCATTAGAAAATATCATTTATCAGGTGTTCCCAATAACTCCTCACTATTACACCATGGTAGCTTGGAATTAGTGCAAGGAGTTCATGCAGAGCATAGAGAGTCTATGTTCTTCCTTGGAGAGAGAGATATAGTTTATAGTGAGGATATTGTATCATCACTATTACTCCATAAGGAATACGGGTTCACTCTCTAACCAATTCTCAGTGGAACTTCAACCTGTGTTGTTTGCCTAACTACCTAGAGCTACCATCAGGCGTATTGACCTACTAGTCCTATGTGACTCAATCTCCAAAAGTTGTTAACCTGCATAGTCTCTAGTGGACTTATTAGCCTTATAAGGCACAACCATTTATCAATGACTATTAACCAATAAACCTTTTCGTTTCTTAGCTAGATTATCATTTGAGCTTACTTTGTGATTATAAGCTAGTAAGCCTCATGGGTTTCTCAAATATTCTATCGTAAGATCTTCTCTACTCTACTGAACTCTCTTCTAGCATCAACACAATGCTTAGTGTAGTACATGCACAACCCTACAATCAAGGATTTTTTTTATTAGTTAACATACATGCTACCATAACCATCAACAATTCCTTTTCATTTAGATGATATGTCAACATGAGAATATAAAAGTAATATTATTATGACAATAAAATAATAAATTATCAAGGTCTTTCCCCTTTCCCATTGATTCCTCTTTCAACTAGGAACTGCATTGGACAACTTATTATGTCATATCATCTGAATATTTGCGTTTTCATAAATTAAAATATTATACTATAATTCTTCCGCAAGAATTATTCTTAACAAGACCCTATGAGACACAATGGAATTTATATATATACATAAACATGATCATGAAAAATACATTCTCATATGTAATTAGAGTTAATTTCAAGAGAAACTCCTATATTCATGCAACCCATGCATGGGATTGGGATCAATGGTCGAAAAAAATTGGCCAAGAGATTTTTTATCCAATTCCTTTATTACTTCTCATTGCAAACCTAAGAGGCATCATCCCAATAGAGCTTTTTTTAGTAATGGTCTTTTCTACCATTCATGTGTCTTTCCTATCATTGTTCATTTATTCCCATGGACCCAAAATTCCCATTTGGTTTTCATACTCATTTTTTTCTTCAATTACGCTTCTTTCATGAACTAGGCTTCATCTAGGTCTTTAATTTTCTTGTTCGGTTCCACTCAACTCTTCACGAGAGCCCCTTCATCTTTCTTCCAGCCCCAAAAAGTTACCAATACCCCCAAGACATAGAAGGCAAGAATAAAAGAAAATGAAAAATCATAAAGGTTCACAACAACAATAAAAAATCATAAACAAGGTAGCATGGCCATGCACAAGTCAACATTAAAAATAATGAAACAAGCATGAATTCAATCATGAAACACAAAATACATAAACATTCCACATTCACAAAAAATCAATCGCCATAAGTTTCGATATTTTCCAACATTTCATTAGTGAAAGCTCAGTTGGAACCTTATTCAAGATTTCATGGTAGCCTTTTGAACTTATAGTTCCCCTCCAATTTCTCCCAGGAGGAATTATTTCAATTCTTATTAGAAATTTTTGAGGGAATTGCCCCTCCTATTTCCTCTCTTCTAGCATTATACCATGTTGTCTCAAGTGTCTGAGAGCTCTTATAAGTGACTCTTTTCTTATTGTATTGAGTCTCTTTACGTGCCACCACATGCATTCAACCATTAGCATCATTCACACATTAATTAATATGCTTTCATGCTCTATCAAGCATGATGTCTTGTAACTGCACACATATCTCAGTTCATTGACTAGTCACATGTCTTAAAATCCAGTACATAATTAGGCATACTTATATCTTAGCATAATTTTCAAAATCAAAATTTGCATGCACATGAGCATGTCAATTCATTTATAATCATGCCTACATAGTTTTAAAAACTTTTACCAAAACCATAAATTTTAATTACAATCAATGTTCTTACCGAGACAACCATTATAAAGCTTTAAGGAAGATCAAATTTTTTTGAATTTTAACCAAAATTATCAATTTCACAAGTCAACCTTCTCGTTGAGGCTGGTAGTAGAAATTAAGCTCTGTCTATTTTCCAAGGCCCACGGTCATGGAATCAATAACTCAAGGGGGTCATTAAAGAACCACATTTATCTATCATACTTATAAATTTTCACATTTGGAAAATGCATCACAAGACCTACATGAAATCCCTACTTAACACATAACCATCCATTACACTGTTACACCCAGAATCACTTTCTACTTTCAAATAATCAATATACAAGCCATGATCATAATTCTATAACCAACACCTACAACAAGCAATTATCAAACCATTTTACTCTTTAATAGAGACATAACACTATGTCTTCATTTCTTCTATGATAGATCCCATCTAGTCCAAGTGTTGAACTTGGAAGCTCTAATGCCACTCTATAACACACACCCTACCATCTGTACCCTCTACTAAGGGTAGAACTTGGTAGTTACTTTGATGACCTAACATCCAAAGTCCACTTATGCAAATGTGGTCTAAAATTTTCAATCCTTTTCAACTTCCTTAAACCTTAAAATGGATAACATCGTCATGTTACCCATCCCTATTGTTGGGGTGGTGTGTCCTACATTAGGGGACCCCATCACACTAATGTCAACCTTCACCAAGATTATTAAGTTTTTCCATGTCACACTTGGAAACATGCTTTCTAGATTGGCCATCGATACAACCAAACCCTACATTCCTTAGGTAATTCATATATCACATTATAAAATACGTATGGAGTCCTTTGTCACATTATACCAAATGCCAGGAAACCAACCCCATTGTGCCACATTATCTCGATGACTAAATCCCAAATTTTTCCTAACCTCATTTTACAACCTCCAGGGTAACTTTTATGGAATTATGAGGATGGTCGATACTCCCTCAACATCCAATTTTTGGAAATCACAATTGTCATTAGGCCAAAACTAGTAGGTGTTAGTAAACGATTGCATCACAAAAGATAAGGATCCATCATAGGTAGATAGTCCATGTTACAAAACACGTTGGAAGCACTAGTCTATCCAATTTCTAATAATATCCCCCCCAACCTGAGTCAGGTGTGTATAAAACTTATGACCTACGCTCTGATACAACTTGTTGGAAATCATGATTTCCATTAGACCAAAAACTGCATGAGTTATTCAACGATCATGTTTCCAAAGATAAGGATCCATTATAGGTGGTTAGTCCATGTCATCAAAAACATGGGAAATGGTGGTTTATGTAATGTTCAATATCAACAGCTTGGATTTCCTCCTCTTCCACCCTTGGGAATGGTACCTGATCACATGACATATAATAGTCAAACCTCCTAGCTCCTACATGCCCTGAAATTCCAACCCCGTGACACATGTATAAGTGTATGTTTGGGGCTCCCTCAACCCTTGACACTTAGCTATGACACAATTCATATGCATGATATGCCACCTTTTTAAAGGTTATTTGAGCCTTGGTGTAGCCTAGCATTATATATTGTTAAAATTTGAAACTAGGGCCAAAATCCATGTGGGTCAGCTTATTTATGGCAGTTGATATTTTTATTGGATCCCTCTCATCAAGAGGTGTAGGATTGATTTAAAGATAATCTGATTCCAATAAGTATTTATGGAGATAAGAATTTATTTTGATTATGGAATTATTATCAAGCCAACCAACAATTTATGTAGGCTCAAGTAGCCCAAACGTCATGTCTATTAAACCTATACGTTTTTGGTATAAATAGAAGAGGATTTGATGTCATTTGTGACACACATTCTTGAGGTGATCTCCTCCTCTCCACGTCTTGGGTTTTTGGAGAAGGAGTGAGACACCAAGAGTAATACCATAGTCTAATGGTGATTCCCTAGCCACAGGTTGATATAGGCAACAATCAGAGTTCACCGTTTTGGAGTCTGAGTTGCGAGTAGAGGGGCCGAGGTCTCTTGGAGGAAGGCTGAGTTTGATGGGAAGTATTGTGGATCTGTTTGAGGGCTAGAAGAGGGCTATCGTGGTGGGCTTTTGGAGGGCCACAACCAGTTGAGGTAGGTTGCAAGCCTAGCCTCCCAAAACAGGCCTGCGTTGAGTTTTTAAAGGCTTCCATATTCCCAAAACAACAACTCACAAGAAAGAATTTACTGCTTGCCTAAGCTGTAGTAAATTCAAGGCTGATTTGTGGGTTGAATGAAGGGTTGTTGCAGCAAAAACAAGCCCTAACCAGTCACAGTAAAAGACAGCAGGTGTAGAAGACTTGGAGGGCAGCGTTTGGAGAAAGCGTTGGGTCATAGTTCATGACCAGACTTGGATCAGCATAATGGGCATCATGATGCATGAGATCATGGGCAACATAATGGGTAGCATGATGAATATGGGTAGCATGATGTATATGGGCAACATGATGTATGGGCAGCATGATGAATGAGATCATGTGCATGTGCAGCATCATGACAAATGAAAGCATGATATATGAGCAGCATGAGCCTCATTGGATTGGTGCCAAGAATCTTTTGAGATATCTTCAGGGCACAATCTCTCATGGATTGAGATACACTGCCAGAAATATGAAAATTGCATGATTATTCGAATGTTGACTAGGTAGGCAGTGTGGAGGATCACTAGATCACTTCTCAGTGCTGGTTCTCTTTGGATTCTGCTTCGATATCATGGATGAGTAGGAAGAAGAAGTCAGTCGTTATAAGTACTGTCGAGACTGGATACATAACTACGAGTATGACCTTGTATGAAGTTGCCTGGTTGTGGAAACTCTTCAGTGAGTACACATGATGAATACCACTGTGATTCTCTGTGACAACCAGAGGTGGGATTTTATTATTGAGGAATCCTGTATTCAATAATTTCTCCAGTAGATAGACATCAGATACTACCTTATCTATGGTAGGTCAATGAGCAAGGAGGTTCTATCGCATTAAGATGATATACAGGTCACTACACTTTGTCAGAGCCCTGGGGAAATATCTAATTTGTGATTTTCCTGAACGACTTGGAGTCATCGAGAGACCCTTGTAAAAGGGTCCTAAATGTCACATACATTGAGCTCTGGGAGCTCTGGGGGATTGCAGTTCTTACTGGAGAAACATACGACCACAGGGTGACTCACCCTCCCCTGGCGGTGCATACTGGAACAAGATGTTTCGCTCTCTTGTGGGACAAGATGACTCACTCTCTTATGGGACAAGATGATTCACCCTCCTATGTAGCAGGATGATTAGTTCTCCTGTGAGATTTGGATGATGTGTTCTCCATGATGACTATATAGCAGGATGATTAGTTCTCCCGTGATGTCTGGATCATGTATTCTCCATGACGACTATGTAGTAGGATGATTAGCTCTCCTATGAGATCTAGATGATGTGTTCTCCATGACGATTATGTAGCAGGATGATTAGCTCTCCTGTGAGGCCTGCATTATGTGTTCTCCATGGCAATTGTGTAGCAGGATGATTAGTTCTCCTGTGAGGATAGGATTTATTAAGTTCTCCTGTTGAGGCATCCTACCCATGTAGTCTGGGACTCATGGGAAGTACCTCTCATCTGATCAATGAGTAGGGAAATGTGGATAGGGACCATAGTAGTACCGATGGATGCATCACTGTATCTACCGTACTCCCTATGCTAGGATGACCTTCATTGGTCTAGGATCAATGATACAGGTCTGGAACTAGTTGTAGGAGTTTTACCTACTATGACGTTGACTTCAGGTCAGTTGAGACTGGTCTAGGACTAGTGGTACATACTCTGAGACTGACTTCAAGTCAGTGGAGGACTGGTTTGGGACCAGTGAGAGTGGTACATACTATGACGCTGACTTCGGGTCGGTTGAGACTGGTCTGGGACTAGTGGTACACACTCTGAGACTGATGATACTGGTCTGAGACCAGTGGTAAGAGTGGTACCCACTATGACGCTGACTTTGGGTCAGTTGAGACTAGTCTGGGACTAGTGCTATACACTCTGAGACTGACTTCGGGTCAGTGGAGAATGGTATGAGACATTCTCGATCAATTATTCTTCTTCTTGGTTCAGCAGAGCTAAGTTGAGCAGAGCTGAAAAAATCCAGCAAAGCAGAGCTGAGCCAGTAGAGCTGAGTAGAGCCAATGAGAGTGGTACATACTATGACGTTGACTTCGGGTCGGTTGAGACTAGTCTGGGACCAGTGGTACACACTCTGAGACTAATGGGACCAGTGAGAGTGGTACATACTATGACACTGACTTCGGGTCGGTTGAGACTGCCTGGGACCAGTGGTACACACTTTGAGACTGATGATACTGGTCTGAGACCAGTGGTAGGAGTGGTACCCACTATGACGCTGACTTTGGGTCAGTTGAGACTGGTCTGGGACTAGTGCTATACGCTCTAAGACTGACTTCGTGTCAGTGGAGAATGGTATGAGACATTCTCGATCAATTATTCTTCTTCTTGGTTCAGCAGAGCTAAGTTGAGCAGAGCTGAGCAAAGCAGAGCTGAGCAGAGCCAACAGAGCTGAGTAGAGCCAGAAGAGCTGAGTAGAGCTGAGCAAAGCTGAGCAAGATCTGAGCAAGAGTTGAGCTGAGCTAAGCAGAGTAGTGCAGGGCATTGATGGCAGAGACAATACAGTCAGACATATGGATTAGCGGATGGAGTTCTCCCTAGTTGAGAGGGAGAGTTAAAATTGGCAACTAGGGCCAAACTCCATGTCAGTCAGCTTATTTATGGTAGCTGATATTTTTATTGGATCCCTCTCGTCGAGAGGTGTAGGATTGATCTAAAGATCATTTGATTTTGATAAGTATTTATGGAGATATGAATTTATTTTGATTATGGAATTATTATCAAGCCGACCAGCAACTTATGTAGGCTCAAGAAGCCCAAACGTCATGTCTATTCAACCTATATGCTTTTGGTATAAATAGAAGAGGATTTGATGTCATTTGTGACACACATCCTTGAGGTGATCTCCTCCTCTCCATGTCTTGGGTTTTTGGAGAAGGAGTGAGACACCAAGAGTAAAATGCTAGCTTAATGGTGATGCCCTAGCCACAGGTTGATATAGGCAGCAATTAGAGCTCACTATTTTGGAGTCTGAGTTGCTAGTAGAGGGGTCAAGCTCTCTTGGAGGAAGGCTGAGTTTGATGGGAAGTATTATGGATCTGTTTGAGGGCTAGAAGAGGGTTGTCTTGGTGGGCTATTGGAGGACCACAACCAGTTGAGGTAGATTGCAGGCCTAGCCTCCCAAAACAAGCCCGCGTTGAGTTGTTAAAGGCTACCATATGCCCAGAACAACAACTCACAAGAAAGGCTTTACTCCTTGCCTAGGCCGCAGTAAATTCAAGACTGATTTGTGGGCTTAATGAAGGGTTGTTGCAGCAAAAACAAGCCCTAACTAGTCATAGTAAAAGACAATAGGTGTAGAGGACTTGGAGGGAAGTGTGTGGAGAAAGCGTTGGGTCATAGTTCATGACCAGACTTGGTTCAGCATAATGGGCAACATAATGGGCAACACGATGAATATGGGCAACATGATGAATGAGATCATGTGCATGAGCAGCATCATGACAAATGAAAGCATGATATATGAGCAGCATGATGCATAGTGTATATGGGCAACATGATGTATGGGCAGCATGATGAATATGTGAAGCATGATTTATGGGCAGCATGATCTATGAGATCATGTGCATGGGAAACACAATGATACTTGGAGCATGGACAACATCATGATGAATGTAATCATAAGCATGGGAAGCTTGATGATCAATGAGACCATGGAAGATGCAAGTAGCTCAGTCATCTAGGTCCAGCACTGTGATAGGGCATCATTGTGCTACACGGTAAGGTGCGTAAAATGGCAAGATGCAATACTATGATAGGTGAAGGAGTCACCTTAGACAATCAGTTGAAGCAATATGTCTTCAACTGATCTCTGCAGATATCGAAAGTCAAAGTGTTGACTTCTATTGTAAATGTACTATCTCTCTCACTTTCTCTGCTAAACTTTGAAGAACATAAAAGAAGAATTTATCAATGGTTTCCCCACACTGGGGTTTGTCCCTGGCTGGCACCACATCTTGTGTCCTCTTGTCTTGGCTTGTCTTCTCTAATTTTTATTTATGTTCTATCTACAGTTTACTTTGATGCTGATGTGATTGCTAACTGTGAAAATTTAAGTAAATTGCTCTAGCATAAAACATACCTATATATATATATATATATATATATATATATATATATATATATATATATATATATATATATATATATATATATATTATGCAATAATTTCTAAGAATTAACTAGGCTTGGCCCAACTTGTTCGATACAAACATATACGTAAATTAGTAAAACATATATAATATACTTTCATCGATATCTCCTAAGGTTATATATACATACATGCACACACACACACACATATATGGTTTATAATCACATAAACACTATCCTTCCTAAGCATAGCATTGGCAAGACAAGGTTTAATAGCCAATTCTTTAACTACGAAATAAATATGACAGAGATTCATCCCTCGGGCCCATAATAGTCCATAGATCTATATGTTTCCTGGACTTATAATAAAAAAAAAATAAGCTCTTGAATTCGTACAAAAATCTAGTCAATTACCTAGGAATTTTACTGATCTAGGTGGATCTTAAAAAAAGTATCAGTGGCATGGTAAAAGGATCAAAACTCAAAGTGGCAAGATTTGGATAAACTTAGCATCGAATCGAGGTTCTCATCATCCTGATTCCAACGGTGCGAATGACACTCAAATTCGAGTTCGATGAAGAAGTTAGAGCAAGTCAAAGTTCAAGTTTGACTTGTCCATGTGGCAGGAGGAGATGACATGGAAAGGGTCCCAGCGAATGGGGAAGCGCCAAGTGGTAGACTTCCATTGGGTCCCGCATATCGCATATCAGAGAAAATAGAGGTCACAGGTTAAGAATCATCCCCCAATGGTGTTGATTTACGATTTTCAATATCACATATTGCATATCAGAGGTGGATGAGTATTAAAGAATTGGCCCTGGCAAAGCCCAGTTACAATGTGATTTATCGCATATCGCAATCACAAAAAAGGGTTGGTGTTTGTGAAGCAGTCTGGCAGTAATCATCGATTGAAATTTTCTATAGGACATCAGACACAATATTTTTATATGCTGTGTTTTATATCCCTATTTGATCCGAATCTTGGGGGAGGCCCCCAAGATCTAAAAGATTGAAATGGATCTTGTGGGGGAGGCCCCCAAGATCTAAAAGATTGAAATGGATCTTGTGGGGGAGGCCGCCAAGATTTGAAGAATTGCAATGCTTGAAAGAAAATGACAAAGCACACAGTAAATAAAATCACAAAGAAACTTTTTATTAATACCGATAATAACTATAAAGGCTACATTGTGGTAGACCATCTGCCCTTTTACAAAATGCGACTTGTTTCTTATAGTATTTTTTAGTTACAATACCACGGGTCAATTCCATAGGTGAATGAATACCATGGGTGGATGTCATTGTACCACGGGTCAATTCCATGGTTGAATGAATACCATGGGTGGATGTCACAATACTATGGGTTAATTTCATGGGTGAATGAATACCATGGGTGGACGTCACAATACAATGGGTCAATTCTGTTAGGGCCTAAATATACATCAGGTTGAGAAAGGTAGGTCTAGGGTAACATCAAACCACACTTAACCTGGTAGCTAGCCCTACAAGGTCGGGAGAGGGCTCTCTCCTTGTCAATCTCAAGAAAATATAGCAAATGAAGCTTGAGATGATGTAAAGACTAATTTTAGGCTAGGTATATGCACATAGGAGTTTGATTGAGTTTTATGTTGGTTTGCTGGATGAAAAGTGAAAGGCAGTTTTGGGGCCGGGGAATGAACTCAGTCTTGTAGATATTTCTGTGGGGCGAGGTAGGAAAATGCTTTAGTACTTTGAAATAAGTGAAATGGAGAGTATTTAGACTAGTGAGGAGTTGGAGAGTGCATGAAAGTATCAGGGATCCTCTTCAAATAGTAGAAAACATGAAAAGCTAAACAAACCCTAAGGTAGAGCACTGCAACATCAACGATTTCCACCTTTATACTTGATTCATTTAGTTAAGATGAACAAAGAGAGATAAAGGCACACATAAACACATGATAACTTGAATTATAGAAGGAAAAGCAATACTAAATCACCTTGCCCCAAAAATCCCACAAAATGTTGCAAACCCTGGTCTATTTCCTTGCCAAACTGCAGAGATTAATGCACAATGATGCTCAAAGCTTTCACAAGAGCCCAACCTTTGAAAATGACTGGAAAAACATATGATATAGACCTCCAAACCACCTGTGCTTTCCATCAGGGTTAAAATCCATGAGAAGAGGGGTGGTTTCAACCATTTCTAAATTAGGAACACAAAAATAGGCAGTGGAACAGCTTGCCTCTAAAACCTAGGAAACTGATTCATTCAACTCCAAACCACCTACAACTGATGTATCTACCTTATCAAGTCCATTTTTATCATTTTTACATCATATTACATCAATTTACATCATGTAAGCTCATGAATTTGACCATAAGAGAGAAAAAAGTAAAACTAGAAGAAAATTAGGTGAAAAACAGAGTTTTTAGGTAAAATTGATACCTTTTCATCCTGTGTGTAGCGCCACTTTTTCTGTGCATAATGCTTTTTCCCAGCTGCATCTAGATGCCTTTTCCTTCACCAAATTTACTCCAAGTAGGCTTGTTGGAAATACCTATCTGTCTACTTTCTATAACAAGTGGAATTTCGGATTTTGGTGCCCATTTGCCCCTCCAAAAATCAGTTCTCCCAACACTGCTTCCTGTGTGGCCAAAAAGTGGTAGAGAGGGCATTTTTTAGGTGTTTTTGGCCCTTTTTTGTGACCCAAAACTTGTCAAATATTTCTAGTAATTTCTGGGTATTCATAATTTTACATGCGGAATCCAAAAATGTAAAGTTTTCCTCCAAAGGGGGTCCCCATAAAAAGCGAGCGCTAGGTGGTGCTACGCACCTGTCAGGAAAACCTATTTTTTCCTTCAAAAATTCAAAATTGTCAAAAAGTTTGCCAAATTCCTTGAAATTTGGCATGAATGACCTACATCAAGTACTATGCTAGGCCAAGGAAGCTTCTGCCAAGATCTTGAGTTTATCTTCGTTTTTCTTGCTCGTCAAAGTATTCTTCAACTTGGCCTTTAGGCACCTTATCCTAGCTATGCAAATTTTATTTCGTGCCAAATCATGATACGCCATGTGCCGCAACATCTTTTTCTCGTTGTTGGCCTTTTCAAACAGCTTCTCCAAGTGCATATTTTCCCTCTCTAGCCAAGATTCCTGGTCAGCATCAATCTCTTGCTCAAAGGGTGTCAACTTGACTTTCTTTCTTTTTGCTGCTTGCTTGTTTTATGTTATGGTTTGCAGCTCCATGATTGTCTACTTATCCTCCAACTACTTGTTCCTTTGCTCAAGGTAATTGATGATCCACTTAGCCATTTCAAGGTTAAGAGCTAAGGCATGAATGTTGGATTCTTTCTCTTTGATGATCTCCTTGAGTGTTGAGCTTTGGGAGCCCAAATCAGCATCATCATCCTGAATCAAAATGAAATCTCTCTCCTGACCTTCAAAAGGCCTTTCCTCATGCAATGGTTTCTTTCTTATGTTTTGTACTTGCTTTGCTGAGGAAGAAGGTAAAGCCCCTTTCACCCCAGGTGAAGATAGCATTTGCCTATGATCTGATGAAGGGAACGAGATCCCTTCCACCCCAGGTTGAGATAGTACTCATTTTGCAGCTGCAAATAGCCTCCTTGTCCCATTTTCGTAAGTAACATATACTGGCACCGCTGTAGCTTGAGCTATAGTTTGAGTCTCATGCACCTCTAGTTGATTTGAAGGCCCTCCTTCCTCTTGAAAAACTGATGGGGTCACTTGAGGGCTTCTAAAAACCTCATGTGAAATGAAAGTGATTTCCTCCCTTATGTGGTCTTCTCGGCGCATGAATTTCTTGGGAGGAATCACTCACTGTTTCCTCATCTCTTTCATAAGCTAAATCTATTTCCATGTTTGCCACTGTATGGTGCAAAATAATGAGTATGAAGAGATTTTATGTCAAGAGTAGGTGACTGTTTTTTTCTTCTTTGGATTTGATGAATAGGACTGGCGAGTGGAAGGTTTTGATGCTAACTGTATGGTTATTAGGGAGTGATGGAGTTTGGGAATATAAATTAGGGTTTGGGGAATAGTGGGAATAAGTGTTAGGGTTTTAGGGTTTTGGATAGGGGGGTAGGATGAGTGTGAATGAGAGGGGGAAAGCGAATGAAATGAGTGAAATTTTACTGGAGAGGAATATGAAAATGATGTAGGGGAGTTAAATAGAAAGAATGACAAATTACAAAACACTATGGATGATGACCAAATCTCTTTTTAATGGCAAATGGAGGGTTTACTTACTTGGAGGGATGGAATTTGAAGATTTTGAAGATTAGGAGGTTAATTTCCAAGAGTTATAGGCTTGGCAGATTGGTGCGCCATGCCAGTGGAAGTTTCAATGCAAATTCTATGCCTGGTGTGCCACATCGACCAGGTGCGTCGCGCCTATGCCCAGGTGTGCCGCACCAAGAATAAACTGTGAACTTTGCTGTGAATTTCTTCAATTTGCCTCAAAGCGTGATTTTTCCTCTTTTGCTCTCTCTCACTTGCACAAATGAAGTCTTCAACACTAATGAACACTTTATATACTTTTGACTTTTAACTTTTTCATTTAGAAAACCCACTTTCTAAAGTGTTATTTTTCACTTTGTTCTTTAAAAACTCTATTTTGCAGTTTGGCTCACTTTTTGTCATTTGGTGGACGAATGCTTGGATTTTCTTGTCTGTTTTGTAGGAGCTGGAGCGTAGGAGTTTGGCAAGGTGACCCAAGGCTGTAGATGATACTTATTACATATAGGAAAATTAAAATTACATGAAATTTTTTACGTAGAACATAAAAACTCTGTTTTTCCTCAAAACAGGGTTTTGAGGAAAAATTCAATTACTGAGTATATCATTATTGAAATTTTGATGCTAAGACCTTATTAGACCTCCTCATGCACCTGATGACCATTATTGAGCTTTTCATGACTATGGTGACAAACCATAGACCTAATGAGGCTTTGAAAACCCTAAAATAACTACTGCAACTGAAATGAAATAAAAATGATAGTAAATGGCTTGCACATGTGTAAATAAGCCAGCAGATGAAAAGCATGATGGAATTTTGATAAAGAACCACTACCATCAGATGATCCATGACCTAATGGAATGCAGCTGATTGGATGAGACACCTAAAATGTATGCAAAAAGAGAATTTTGATCACTGATGGAAGGATGAAGGTACCGACACTAACAAATTCAATGGGTGAATTAATACCATGGGTAGATGTCACAATACCATGGACAAATACCATGGGTGGATGTCACTTACAATACCATGGGTGGATAAATACCATGATTGAATGCCACTTACAATACCATGGGTAAATTCCATGGGTGGATGAATAACATGGTTGTATGAATACCATTAGTTGATGCCATTTTCCACTTGGATCATTCCTCCCTCCTTAAGAAGCAATGGTCCCCATTGCATGAAATTCCCTCCTGTGAAGCCTTTGTTGAATATGAAGAGCCACTAAAGAGAAGGGTTTTATGTGGTTAACCCGTAACCATGATGAAAAAAAATCCGAGGATAGAGATACCCTGTAATGCATGTGACCAACTGTGATACTAACAGTGCGCTGCCTAGCAAATGGACTTCAATGAAGTGTGGGTTTGTGGATGACCCATAACCATGATGAATGAAGATCCGAGGATAGATATACCCTATAATTCTTGTGACCAACTGTGATATTGATAGTGTGTGGCCTAGCAAATGGACTTCGATGAAGTGTGGGTTTGTGGATGACCCATAACCAACATAAAAAAAGATTCGAGGATAGAGATACCCTGTAATGCTTGTGACCAACTGTGATACTAATAGTGTGCGGCCTAGCAAATGGACTTTGATGATAAGGATTTTGTGTAGTTGACCCATAACCATGATGTTGGTTGTTGATGAAATAGTAGGTGCCTACATAGCTTGGGGTGGGAGGGAACATTTCCAAATAACCCAAGATGAATGCTGTTATGCTGAAACTGATGAATGTCAAGGAAGTGCCTACTAAAGTGGGGTGGGAGGGCATGTCTCCAACGGGAACCCGCTCCGAATGTTGCTCCAGAATTAAAATGGAAATAACTCTGTCAATCTAACTCAGAATATTTATTATAACCTGTTTTTGGAAACAGAAGGACCATTTTTCACTTTCCTGTGTTGGAAATCCTTATCTGGACACTCTATAATCTCATATTCACGCTGCAACTTTTCTAGCATCACAAAAGTTCTGAAAAAATACTTGACTTTAAATCATCAATATCTCCCACATTTGAACTCCGATTTGACCCATTTTTTTTTGAAATGGAACAATTTTTCAAGAGGAGCTCAGATCTACAATCAATTTTCTAAAATTTTGCACCAAAATTTCAGAAAAAGGAGATAGGAGAGTTGTCATCCACAAATTACCGTCAGAAACATTTCTGCAACATAACTGATTTTAAATCAACGATATCTCCCTCATCCAGACTCTGATTTAGCCGATTGTTTTTTTTGAATTTATGTATTTTTTTCACAAGGAATCCAGATCTGTTATTTTTTTTTTTCTAAATTTTACACCAAAAAATTCAGATTTGATCTGCAAACTCATCGCCCAAAAACATTCCTACAAAAAAAAGAAAAAATAAAAATTCTTCCTACTTGGCCCAAGAAAACGCTCTGTGAAGAACGTAGCACGTGACAAAAGTTTGTTGAATATTGCTGCAAAACTTGAAAATAAAATATACATCAAACCCTCATTCCCATTGAATCAAACCTTCTCTGATACCAATGATCCAGATCTTGGGAGATTTGAAAAATTCCATGGGTGGATGTCACAATTCCATGGGTGAATGAATATGGTGGGTGGATGTCACAATACCATGGGAAAATACCATGGGTGAATTAATACCATGGGTGGATGTCACTTACAATAACATGGGTGGATAAATACCATGATTGAATGCCACTTACAATACCATGGGTAAGTTCCATGGGTGGATGAATAACATGGGTGGATGAATACCATGGTTTAATGCCATTTTCCACTTGGATCACCGTTGGGTCCATTGTTAATGGAGTGTATGGGTCGATGCGCCGATGGTTCAAGCGCTGATTGTTATTTGCAATGGGGACTGCTAGATGCGATATGTTATATGTTGTGCTCTATAATTCCAGAAGTTCTGTGTATCGCAGAGTGCCTGTTGTTTTGGCTTTGGATTGTCTGCCAATAGTTGGAAAAGTCGATAGGCATGCTGCCAAGCCTTATGCACAGTTGAATGGGTTTTCCATGTTTGAATGGTGTTTCACCATTATTGTAAGGTTGTTGTCGTGTATCATTCTGTCATGAGCCCGCCTACTTAACTTGGTTTCTTATGTTTAAACTACCAGTGCTTTGAGGTTTTTCCACCATGCTATATATATGACTATTTGTGTCAGAAAATGGCAGGGAGAATTGGCTGACTAACTCAGAATATATAGTGTAGTAGACCCTGATCCTAGCAGTAGGGTGGGACCTCTCCTTGAGCAGGAGTTAGGTTCCGAGAAGTTGCAGAAGGCCCGATTATCCAAATTGGGTGTTTGGATAGGCGTTTTTGCAAAATTTGTTGCCATGAGTTTAGTGGTTCTGTCTGTTTCTAAATCTAGGCTCTCCATTCTTTGTCCATTTCCCAGCTTGGATGTATAAGGATTATAAAGAATGTTTCTTTTTCTTTTATCTCTTTTTATGCCACTTAATAAATGAAAGCATCACCATTATTGAGTAGGGCCCCGAGACGTAGTCCAAATTGGACGAACTCTCTAATCAAATCATTTTGTCATGGTTTTGATGTTCTTCTAGTTATTTCCACACTAATTATGTGCTTTTAAGTTCCATGGTTAATTAGCTTTGTTATATGTAATTCCGATGCATCTACAAGTAAAATATCTTGGATCAAGTTTGGTATCGGAGCCGGTCTTTGTAGTTGCAAATTGCATAAGTATACGCTAACCCATAATAAGTTGTGAGAAGGATAAGGAACACTTAAGTCCTTTGAACCTGAAGGAGGACGTGCACAACAAATAAGAAACATGGCCAATGAAGAAGCTCGTTGCGAATATGAACAAAATTTCCGTAAGGTATTCTACAATATGGCAGAGAAAGTGGACAAAATGTTTTCAGAGTACAAGAAGGCTCTCCAACACGAGAAGAAAGATTTTTGAAAGACCCCATAGATTGAGTCCCTTTCATTCAGGGGACCACTGACAGGATTGTGAGAATCCTCAGTAGGCATAATTTTCCCTCTACCTTCAAACCCCTAAAAACCATTTGTAGCTCCCTTAGATATGTTAAAGACTTGGTTGACCCCAAGGACATTAAAGTTATTTATGTTATTCCTTGTTCGTGTGGGACCCCCTATGTTGGTGAAACTGGGCACTCTATTGATCAAAGGATTCATGAGCACGCATCTGACATAAAGCATGGGAGGACCTGAACTTTAGCCTTGGCTAAACACATGGAGAATACTAAGCATCATATATGTATTGTGGAGGCTAAGGTTATTTATAAGATTGCTCATTTTCATCGTTGGAAGTTTAGGGAGGCCGTAGAACTCAAAAGGAGGTCGATCAATCTCAATAGGGACGACGACAGGAAGATTAGTAGTTGTTGGATCTCTGCCCTTTCCTCTTAGCCCAGCCTAACCCCCCCTTTCTCTTCCCCTTGTTTTCTTTCTGCTTTTTTCCCTCGTCTTCTTGCTCGAGTGGATTTCCCATTCTATTGTTTTGTTGTTTTTGGTTTCCTATGATTTTTTTTATTTTTTTTATGGATAAAGAAAGCCTGCCATATTATTGAGGTGAAGTTCTATAATTTTAGTAGATGTTTTTCTTAATAATTTATATATAAATGAATATGTTTAAAATTATAATCATATATTAATTGATTATCATTTAGGTGTATGCCTTATCATATTCTAATTTGACTAAAAGAGTTAACCAATTTATTTAGTAATTAATAATCCTTTATTTATAAATTTATTATAGTTAATATCATAGTACCTCATAGGTTGGATGAGTTTATATATTTTAAAAAATATATATTCATTTTTGGTTATATAAAAATAGGATTAGTAATAAAATTAACTAATTAGAATAAACATAATATACTATATTATGAGTTATTTAATTCATTTTATTAGTAAAGATAATGAGGGTAATCGAAATATTTTTAATTAGATGTATTTAGGTTCATATGAATTAAAAATGATTAATTTTGGAAAACTAATAAATATTTTGATTTAAATTAAATTTATTCTATAAATTTATTTATAAATTTATCTATAATTTTTTTTTTCTAGTTAATACCATAGTACCTCATAGGTTGGATGAGTTTATATATTTTTAATAAAAAATTATTCATATTTGGTTATATAAAAATAGGTTTAGTAATAGAATTAACTAATTAGAATAAATATAATATACTACATTATGAGTTATTTAATTCTTTTATTAGCAAAGATAATGAGGGTAATGAAAATATTTATAATTAGATTTATTTAGGTTCATATGAATTAAAAATGATTATTTTTGGTAAACTAATAAATATTTTGATTATAGTTCCTATGTTAAAAATATTTTTAAATTAGATTTATTCAAGTTCATATGAATTAAAAATAATTATGTCTAACAAATTAATTAATGAATTAAATATCTGTTGGACTAGTCAAATATAGTTGTTACCCTATCCCCGTTGTCAATTATAGTTGTTTCTTGGTCAATTATAGTTGTTTCTTTCCAAATGTTTGAATGATCTCTCTCTATTTAAGCTATGCCTGGATCTGGTTCTTCATATTTTCCTGACGATGAACCACACTTGTTAGTTCGAAACGTGTCAACAAATGAATTTTGATGTGATTATCGCTCAAAACTTGTCTCAAAAAAAGAGAAGAAAGATGCAGATGATCATGGATCGACACGTCAAGGAGATGGTGGAGAAGATCCCCCTCCTTCTCCTTCTTCAAGTGATAGTTCTCATCACTCCAATCACGACTCCAGACATACATCTAAGAATCCTTTCATTAAACTAGATGTAAAGTTTGACTTGCCTATGTATCTGGGGGAGTGTAATGCAGAAAAGCTCAACAATTGGATTAGGCAGATTGAGGTCTACTTCCGGATCCAACAGATCAAAGAAGTTGAGGAAAATATCTAGTTGGCATCCCTTCGACTGAGTGGCACCGCTCTCGTTTGGTGGGATAGCAGATTGCAAGGCAACAGAAAAATGGATAACCTTCTTTCCTCATGGTCAAATTTTGTTTCTGCATTGAAGAATCAGTTTTACCCTCTGGGATATAAACAAAAAGCAGTAATGAAATGGAAACACCAAAGCAAAGAAAGGGTCAAATGAGAAAAACTTCAATGAAGAATTTAGGAAACAAGCACTAAATTTGAGCATTCCATTAGATTCACGAGAGATTGTAACTAAGTATATCGGTTCCTTACATAGTTACATATGGAATTCATTATTATTGTTCAAGCCTGCTACTATTGATGAGGCTAGTGTGAAGGCCATGCATCTTGAGAATAGGGGGACTCATGAAGAAAATGACCACCCAAAAAGAGTCACAACAACCTAGAGAAGAGGAGAAAATCCCTCTTGTACACATTGTGAGAAAGAGGGACATGACAAAGAGAATTGCTGGAAATTGCACCCTGAGTTGAGGCCTAGAAGGAATGACAAAAGGGAGAGGAAGAAGATAACTTCCACCCTACAACAAGATCACAAGTATGAACCAGAGGAAGATGAGAATGTCATAGCTGCAAGATTTACATGAGGTATACCAATTGACTCGGGGTCAGATTCTAGTGACAAAAGTAAGATCGTAGCTCTCGGGATCACAACAGATGGACCCGTCGATTTACGTTTTGATTTAGGCAATGAAACAAAGGTATCAATAGATATTGTACCAAAGAAAAAAGGGACACCCAATGTGGCATGGCTCCAGGAACTTGAGGAGATCAACCAAAGCATTCAAGTAGAAAATAATGAGCTAAAGAGACTCCTACATGAAGCTAAAAGGGAAAAACAAAGGTTGCTACGCGAGTTGCAAGCCAAGGACGAAGCCTTGGGAAAGTGAAACATAACCTCCTTGAGGTGAAAAGTGACTCTTCAGCTTCATGTACCTTTCCTGGTGATGATTTTTCTATTTTTGAAAAACATACTACAGGTATCTAATCCACACAGTTGAAGAAAATGGGGTATCAGGAAGATGGCATTAGCATTAATGGCTAGGGCATCTTAAACCCCATCAAAGTGGAGGAATTGCCTTGTCATGTAGGACTCGAATATGTCAAGAAGGAAGATGGGGATTTCTCCAAAGCAACTAGCAACTTACTGATGACAGATGATAATGGAACCTCACCACATTCCAGTGACAGTGAGGGATCCATAAACCCCTATCAGAGGCACATCAGGGGAGAGTGCTCCAAGATGATTAGGAAAGTTTGAAGGAGAAAAAGCCATGGTAGTCACTACAATGAAGTGGGACACTAGGGAGCCATGTACAATATTTTCCATGCTGAGAAAGTATTGATAAAGAAGCCAACGAGTGAAAATGATCAACAAACAAATCCACTACATTCATGGTGGTCTTCTTTATTAAGAAAAATATGGCTTTTTTAGAGATAGTAGCTTGTTATGGCCCCAGTTTGTAAATCATGCAATGTAAGTAAATGTAAAAGTGAAGATTTGTTTTCCATGACTTCAAAATGAAATGATGATGTTTGTGTCCTTTTCTTATGAATTTTTGAGGTATTGGTTTTTATTATGTAATCCTTGACCAAGGAGTGTGTGCTATAAACTCTTGGCAAGTGAGGGGTTATTGAGACATATATGGTTTGTATATGATTGCAAAGGATGTACCAGCTTTTCGTGCAAGTGGTTGAAAGTGTGGATTAGTGAGGATAAAACCAATGTGCTGGATGTGTTAATGTTTTTACATTCGTGTGGGCTTCAAAGGAATTCATCCAAGCAAAGATTGATGGATGGAGAAGGAAAACGTGAGGGAGAAATTTCCTCACTTGCCAATTGACTGAAAGGGCTTTTGGTGGTCCAAAATATCTTGATGGGGAGGATTGATCCAGGTGGATCTTCAAAAAAGTACCAATGGCATGGTAAAAGGCTCAAAACTTAAAGTGGCAAGTTTTGGATAAACTTAGCATCGGATCGAAGTGCTTGTCATCCTGATTCTAATGGTGTCAAAGTGACTTAAATCCAAGTTTAGATGAAGAAGTTAGAACAAGTAGAAGTTCAAGTTTGACTTGTCTAAGTGGTAGGAGGAGATGGCATGGCAAAGGTCCCAACAAATGGGTAAGCACTAAATGGCAGGCTACTATTGGGTCCCGCATATCGCATATCAGGGAAAACATAGGTTACGGGTTAATAATTGACCCCCAATAGTGCCAATTTGAAATTTTCTATATCGCATATCGTATATCAAAGGTGGAAAAGTTTTAAAGAATCAACATCGAAGAAGCCTGGTTGCGATTGTTTTATCGCATATCGCAATCGCAGAAAAGGGTTGGTGTTTGTGAAGCGTTTCGGAAATAATCGCCAATTGTGATTTGTGATAGGACATCACACACAATATTCTTATATGTTGCATTTTATATCCCCATCGGGTCCTCTATTATCGAAGTGTATGGGTCGATGCAACAATGGTTCAAGCATTGATTGTGATTTGCGATGGGGACTGCTGATGTGATATGTTATATGTTGCGTTCTATAAGTTCGTTGGGTCTATGTATTGTAGAGTGCTTGTTGTTTTGACATTGGATTATCCGCCGATAGGCATGTTGTCAAGCCTTATGCGTAGTTAAATGGTTCTTCCATGTTTTAACGAGGTTTCACCATTATCATAAGGTTGTTGTTGTGTATCATTCCATCCTGATCTCACCTGCTTAACTTGGTTTCTTATGTGCAAACTTCCTAGGTTTTGAGGGATTGCTGCCAAGCTATATATATGACTATTTGTGTGGGGAAAGGGCAGGGAGAACTGGACAATTAACTCATAACATATTTTGCAGTATACCCTGACCCTGGCAGCATGTCAAGACCTCACCTTGAACAGCAGGGAGGTTTTGAGAAGCCGCAGAAGGCCTGATTATCAAATTTATGTGTTTGGATAAGCATTTTTGCACGATTTGTCACCAGAAGTTCAGTGGTTCTATCTGTTTATGAATTTGGGCTCTCCATTATTTTTCCATCTTCCATAAAACTTGGATCTATAAGGATTGTAAAGAATATTTGTTGTACTTTTATCTTTTTTTATGCCACTTAATGAATGAAGGCCTCCCCACTATTGAGCAAGGCTCGGAGACGTAGTCCAAATTGGAAGAACTCCATAATCAAATCATTGTGTCAGGATTTTCATGTTCTTATGGTTATTTCCAGATTATTTATGTGGTTTTAAGTTCCATGGTTAATTAACTCTGTTATATGTAATTTTGATGCATCTGTAAGTAAAATATTTTGGATCGCTTACAAGAAATCAACATTCCTCGAATGTGAAAGAAATCACATTTCATGCTAGATCATAGACATAAATAGTGATACATTAACTTGTCACCATTACAGGCCTTAAGACAACACATTAAACACGTGATTAAAAATAAACGTATAAAGACTTGAGTGTACACTTATCTAGTGAAATGTGCTCAACAAGTGAGATTGTTACTCCAACTCCCCGTCCAACATTAGACACACTTTAGCCAAGCCTTTCTTGTGACATTCACTCTTGATCCATATTCTAGATCTTGAGCAGGAGTGCTTAGAAGTATAAAAATAGTAATTCCAGTTGAAACAAGGCCTCCAAGGTAATCCACCTTTACCTGCTAGCTAGTTATATAATCAAATGTGCAAGGAATTTCTTCCTTATTTATTGTCAATATTTTTCCCATTTTCCTATCACAAGGCTAGATCTTAGTTAGCTTCATCACATAGGTATTTTATAAACACAGAGTCTAGCATCTCTAGCATAGGAGAATAACTTAATTATTGCATGGGAAGGCTCCTTAATGGCATGTTATCGATAAATTAGTAGGTTTTTTATACCACAAGATCCCCAATGCCATTCCTTATCCTCACAAAAACCATTGCTCAATCTGAGCCACTTTAACTCAGCTAGATTTTATCATAGGTGTCCATTGATTCATAAATAATTACATATCCAAATAAGAGGATTAATATTATTATATCATGCGAAAGGAATTTGGCGAAAATTTAGTGATGATTCAATAGCCTCTTTAGACCACAAGCTTCCTAGTGGTTTATTCAGTCATAAGGCAAGATACTCTTGGTGGTTTCTTCTACCCTAGATAAGGCACTAATCAATTACAATAGGAGGGGATATTAATATGAAAATATGGGAAGGTTCTCTAGTTGGAAACCTACTGATCAATAAGTAGGTTCCTCAGACAACAAGCTTCCCAGTGGTTTCCTAAGGCAAGCCAGGCTCAATGGTTTTTTTAGTCCTTAGGAAACCATAAGAGGAAGAGAGTTCAACATGAAAAGGCTCCTCAGCTGCATAAAATACCATGGAAGCACATAGATTACCTTATTAGATATTTATTTAGGGAGTGGAAGCATCATTGTTCCTAGCCCAAGGCCACCCCTTGTGTTTCCTCATCCACCAAAAGTACTTGAGTATCTCTGTGTCATGGCCAGTAGCTTCATCAATCCACAAACTTCCTAGTTGGTTCTTCATTCAAAGGTGAACCACTCTTAGTGGCTTCATTAGTCTTTGGCAAGACACTTATCTCTATGCTCCACCAACTAACCCTCTTGGCTTCTTCAATTGTTTTTCATTCACTCTGAGTTATTTCTCTCTATTGGATTTTATTTTCACCCCTACACTAAATTTTCCCCTTTTGAATGGAATAATGAATGAATGTTACTAGGATCCTCTCGGCCTCCAACTTCTTTTCAATTATTTCTTAGTGTTCATAGAGTTCCCCAATACTATGTTGTAACTATTTCAACTACAAGGGAAGACACTCATGTCGCTCCTGTCCTTCAACTCAGCCATGGTGGTTCTGTTTTGTTCCCCACTCTCTGTGTGACCCCTCATTCGATTTAGCTACGAGGGATTATGGGCATGTTATCCTGCCAACAAAATTGACGTGTTTCTTTAATATTTTATCCTTTTTTTGCTTATATCCTTTTCCCATTAGGAACATAGGCCTATCCTTTTTTTAAGCGTATTTAATAATAGAATTAGCTCCATTAAACATAGTAGTTAGTTTCCCTCAATAAGATTTAACATGATAAAGTTCCTCAAGAAATTTGCTTCCTCATGCAATAGAATTCATGTCCTTTTCTCTTAGTGATTTTAATTTATGGTTACATAATTAGAAGAAAAATTTTTAGAAGGGGAATTAACCCATAGGGGATGCCACATATATTATATATTATATATATTTAACAAAAGGCCTATATTATATGTTTTCCATTCTTTTTTTATAACTTTTTATCAGGAAAGTTTGGTGGAAAATTTCTCCATGTTGCTTTTCTATATTTATGGGTCACATCTCTATTAAATTTAATAGTTTAAAATATTACACATTACCGATAAAAAAAATTAATTAGACACTTATTATAATAGTGTTTCTCTTATCATTGATGTCAATTACCACAGCTAAACAACTCTCCAACTAGAAATCACAACCAAAAAAATAGACACGGCATAAGATTGTAAATCATTCAATAAAACATATGGTAATTATTGATACCAATCCACATATAATTTATAAAAGAGGTATGAAAACAAATAAATAGAACATTTCCATATTTAAGTTAAAATATATATATTTTTTTTCTGTATTACTTACATTTCTATATATGACATATAATGAGATAAATTTTATGAGATATCACATATTTTACAGTGTAGTATAGTTAGATATTATGTTGGTGCATAAGGTGAATCATTAGATAAAATAATAATAACAATAAATTAATAATATCTGATAAATTAATAAATAATAATAAAAAAAATATTAAATTATAATGTGTTATTTGTTACTAAACTTACACTAATTTATATTTGTTATTAAAATTATAATCATAATTAGGATATTTCAAAATATATAATTAATAAATATATAAAATCCTAGGGAGGAGTTTCCATAGTTTCAATAACAAGATTTGGTGGAGAATCTAGGATCTATATATTTTTGGTGGGATTCTCTTCTATATTTTGTGGAGTCTTTTAGTGAAAATGGATTTTTACTAAATAGGGTGGTGTCTTTTACTGAAATGATGAGGTGTTTATTGGAATTTTTGTGTTCCAACTAAAAATTGATCTTACCTTAAGTGTGGATTGGGGGGATGAGTCATTTTGGGAATACTGTAGTGTTTTTAAGATTCGTGACAAGCATTATTCCCCTCTATGGAAAAAAAATAAAATAATAAGGTGTAAGTCCTCCCGGAAAGGCGATGGGTTTTAGTGTCATGAACCCATGTGAAAATAATGAGAAAGGGTGTGATCACGAGGTCATACTCATTAAATCGTTTAATTGGAAAGGATTATGTTGTGCCTAATGTAAGTGGGGGAAGTAACTCCTTAGCTTCCAGTTGAGTAATAGAGAAAAAAAAATGTGAAAAAACGTTTCATGAGGCAACCATTTCTATAGGCATTTGTTGTTAACAATCTGTTGTGTGTGGATTCAAGGGGTTTAGGTTTTGCAAATAGTGGGTGCAAATTTTTGGGAAGGATATTGGGTTGAAAAATTGTTTTCCATTTTCTAAAACTAATAAGGTTTGAATGGGGAGCTAATGACAAACATTTTGAAGTTTCAAAGTCCCATGATGATTGAAACGTAGGGGAAGCTTCTTTCTACATGAAGCAAAAGAAAAGATCCAAAGAAGGAGAAAATTAGAATACGTCAAAGAAAAAGTAGGTAACTCTTAGTGCATTTTGGGCTTTGAATTAAAAGTGGATTATATGATGGTTTTTTGAAACATTGGATTGATATGCAAGTTTTTGGATAAGAAATTAATTTTTCATGCTATAGGAGAGTGGTTGGAAAATATTTGGCATCCTAGGCTCGATTATCTACATGTTATTCATATTTCAATGAAAGGTTGATTGTGTTTGAATTTAGATCTAGAAAATATTTATAAGTAACATTGTATGGTTTGTGGATGTAGGGGGAATACATTCTAGCTCTAAGGATGTGGCATCATGGGTTCAATCATCGGTATGAAACATTTCTAAGAAGACATGTGATTACTTATTCTAGGGATTCCACCTTAGTTTGGAATTAAAAATATTTAATGGAAATTGGTATTTCAGTAGGGAATCTTTTGCTAGTAGATGAAGATCAGTTATTGCAAGTGGATTGGAAGGTAGTTAGAGTGTTGATAGAAGTTGATGCAAGTAAAGGATTGGTAATGGAAATTAAGTTGAGATTGGTTGTGCTTTCCTTCCTACCACTATCAAATTATCGAGGTGTGCCTTTTCAATGTGAGATATGTAAGAGATTGGGACATATTATTACGGGTTGTTTGTAGAAGTAGTCTATTTGTGATTTTGAATATTAGTTTCTAGAAAATATTGAAGCCTTATAGTATATCGAAAATGATACCCTCAGATGTCGAGTTAAGGGATTCAATGATAGGAGGGTTGAGATGTTTAACAAATATAAATTTGACATGACAGAGACAAACCTTAAGAAGTCTCTGATGGATAGGGTTTCAAAAGAGGTGCACCAATAAATCCTTGTTTCAAATGTGACATAGGTGGTCTCTAACAACAATATATGTTCAAATCTAGTGGATTGTTTAGAAAATTTAGTTGCAATCATTGTTTTGAATAATGGAAAACATGATTTAATTCACCAAGATTTGGGAATGATCTCTTTAGGTGAAAGGAATCTCAAAGTGGATTATGCAAAGAGTATAGTAAATTTTTCGAAAGAAAATATGATGTCGAAAATTGTTGAAATCTCAAAAATTTTATCACACCTAGTCACTCTGTCGAAATAACTTGAAGGAAATAAACCTATCTAGTTGTGTGTAAGAAAGGACCAGATTATTAAATTGCTAAGGGAAGGATTTAGTGCAACCTCTTCAGCAAAATATCTCTCTAAAAAAGGTCAATATTTAGATCCTTTATCATGTTCTAATAGTCATTTTATTCACCTGGTGTCTTTGGTCGAGTCTAAAGGGAATGAGTCAAAGGGTGGAATGGATATCTTAGTAACTGGGGAGTTTGACGGTGGTATTTTTCATCATTTAAGCATAAATGTTGATGGGGTAGGATCCAAATAATAAATATTGATCCTATTAAAAAATTATTGTATCCCACCACCAACCATTTTTTATGGTCGTTAGAGCAAAATTCCTACGTTTCAGGGATTTGTAATGAAGGTTATGCCTTTAAATGTTAGAGGATTTGGATGGTCCCCCAGACTTTGTACCCTCCACCATTTGTTTAGTGTCCATAAACTAGATATATTTTTACTTCAGGAGAAGATATGCCTGAGGTAAAGGGTGATAGATCTTTTACCAATAGTGTTGGTAAATTGGAATTTCATAGTGATGGATGCTTGTGGTTTATCAAAAGCATTGGTATTATATTGGTATCTAGGTTTGGTAGATTCGAAGGTTTTGTGAGTGACATTGGTTTAGTTATTGGTGGATTAGTTCCTTCTTTGGGGATGCCTATTGTTGTTGTAAATTTTTATGGTCCTTATGTTAAAACAAAAGTGTTTTAGTTGAAAATTATAGATAGTGATATTTTTGGAAAGGAGCATGTTGTCTTTGCTAGATTTTTAAATTTTATAACCTCACATTGAGAGAATTGGGGAGTTCATGCCATAGGAGATCCTTTGACTGGTTTTTTTCAACATTGGATAGAGTAGAAAACTATTGTTGATGTGTAGGTAATGAAGATGCCCCCTACTTGGAAAAAAATCACAAAGTGGATCAACATGTAGGGAATATGCTAGATCAATTCTTGGTTGAGGTTCGAATTCTATTAGGGATTGGTTTATTTTTATCTTGGGTGGGTTGTGATAATTTTATAATCATAAACCCATCTTCTTAGAACTGGGGGAAGCTAAAAAAATGAAATTTCCTTTCCATTTCAATCAACTCTGGCTACAGGAATTTCCTTTTGATTCAATGGTCAGGATAGTGTGGAAACATGTTGATACCCCCTTTTGTGTTTCTCCATGGATAGTTTTATGGAAAACTTGAGAAATTTGAAGGTAGAGATGGTGTCTATGTTAACAAGAAGAAAGAGGAGGAACATGGCTTGATGGACTGTATAGAAAGAGAAATATATTTTTTTGTTTTCAAGGGAAATGGAATGTTAACATATTTTGAAATGGAGAAGGTCAAGATGATGGAGAAAAGGAAAGTGGGTGTGTTGAAGGAGGCATAAATTTCTTTGAGGACGATAAGCCAAGCTACTTGTATTTCAGAGGGGGACAAGAATACTAGGTATTTTCATAACTATGAAAAGCATAGAAGGGCCATAAACCACATTTGGAAATTTTTTCCTTGGATTGGTAGAGGACACTTGTATCTCATGATGATTTAGTTCAAGAAGTTGTAATATTTTTTGAAGGTATGTTTTGAAATTTAGAAATAACCAATATAGGGGATCAGATGCAATTTATTAGGTCCTCTCCTTGTTTCCTTTCAGGAGAGGATGTGGATTGAATTGGGAGGTCAACATATAAAGAGGAGATTTTCAATATTCTAAAATAAATTCCAAAGGAAAAAAGTCAAGGCCTTGATGGTTGGGTAGTGGATTTGTTTCTATACCTTTTTTATATGTTGGGGAAGGGTATAGTGGAGGTTCCTTTTCTTCATTTGTCATTACCCTTTTCAGTTCGTCAACCCTTGTCTTCTCATGAGTCATCCAGGACCCTAAGGTCATCAGCTGGATATCTCCCAATATTGCATTGGGATCCCAAAAATTCATATTTTTCAGAGTGAGTTTATGCATGAAAAATTTAACTGATTTTTCTTTTTCTTCCATGTTATCTTGGCTAAAAAATCAATGAACTTTTGTAATCCTAAAACGGCATGGATCCATGTTGTGCCAAGGTTTTTATTTCGAATTGTACCCATTTTCCTTTAAGAAAGAGGGAATAAGACTTTAATGGATGTCTGCATTGTAATGCTTCCATGGAGAGACTTTCCATGGTGGAAAGTTGTGATTCTTTCTCCCGCAGCCTCTCTCAAGCTCAAGTTTTCTACCTATAGTTTCTCCTTAATTAGAGAATCTCTTATTCTTAGCTCACTTAATTCTTTTCTCATTTCAATGAACCTTTCTTCCATTATGCCTACATCCTCTACCTTATTAGATTTATCAATTTGCATCTACCTATGGGTTCTACCTCTTTCTATCTACATATCATAAAGGAGTGGGACAAAAACATTCTCACAGATAATCCTCCCTCCAATTAATTTGAAGTAGGAGCTCAAGCTAGGTTGTGGGATAGGTGCTTAGAGATCTTGTAGGTCTATTCAAATAGTTTTTGAGGTGGTGGCTAATTCTTGTGCATCTTTCATGGGCTTCTGTAGCTTCCCATGTGATGCCTATAGCAAATTATGTCCCTCCTGTAGCAAACCCCATCTCTCCTGAAGCTTTTATTTTTCCTCTTCCTCAAATCTAGATTGTGTCCTTGGCTTCTTGAAGGTGACAAACCAAGTGGTAGGCCTACTCACAAGTGCTATGGGTGACTTGTTTTTGGTTCTAGGAGAAGTGAACTCTTCAATTTTTACCTCACTGTGTCCTATTTCTTCCTGTTTTCTTGGTGACTCTTAAATAATTATAGGAACCCTTGTAGGAGTTTGTGTCTTTCCTCGTCTAATTATAGTTCTCTTCTTGGTTATAAAATACATTTGACTTGGTCTTGATTGCTTCCTTTTGGGCTTGACAAGAGTGCCCAATATAGCTAAGGTTGCAGCCACTTCCTATTTAGTGTCTGTTGTTCCTTGCGGTGGAGAAGTCTTCTTAAGGATTATTCTTTCTTCTCCTTTCTTCTCCTTCCTCTATCTCTCCTGTCACTTTTTCTCCTTCCTTTATTTCTTATTATTTTTTTCTTATTTCCCCTTCCTCTTATGTCTTTCTTTCTTCTTCTTCTGACCTTGATTCCTTTTCCTCTGCTATCTTTTTCCCCTACTTCTTCCTCTATTTTTCCCTCTCTTCCTCCAATATCAGAGGTTGGGGTTTCCCCTGGTGTAAAGGATTATATTTATATTAAGGTAACCATATCCATGTCTGAAATTTTTTTCCATATGACATGGATTCTCAAATGGTTCAGACCATCTACCACTATCAACTTGACGAGGCCATGATTGATCTTGTCTTCTTTTCTCAATCTCATTCCTAGAGGTAAGGTGGTTACTCTCCTAATAGTTTTTAAACTGGGCGAAGTGGAAAACCCTATGACAATAATTGTGGCATTGCCTTCCCCTTGAGTGTGTAATGTTATGGAAAATTCATTGGCAAGGTAATCATCATACCATTTTGTAGCTCAAAGAAGTCCAACCACTGGTGGATTATGAAGATGTCAAATACAGGAGGGTGTCGGTGAATTCTCCAAATGTCATAGGGTTCCCTTCTATTAAATCCCCCTCCATTTCTTCTCTATTACTCCTTGATGCTATGTAGGTCTGGAATTTCAAAAATTCAAGGAGTCTCAGTGGTGAAACAATGGCATAAACAAGGGTGAAACAATGGCACAGTGCTTGGTGATAGTGAGGAAGAAAGGTGCTCAAACTTATATTCACTAAGCTATTTCTTTTTTCTTAACCACATCAACCTTCAAAAGGATCCCCTACTAATCAATTGACTATTATATGCTCTTAAGTTTAGCCATATTGTCCATGAAATTAGTTGTAGAAATAAAGAATAAGGGTATCACATACTTCTTATCAGAGAAATTATGGGTGTGCATGGATTTTTTGAGACAATTTGAGCCATTGTGACTCATTTTTCTCGTTTCAATTCCTCATGTAGCAATTACAAAACTGCTTATAGATTTTTCCTATAGCAGTGTTGATGAGCCTCTAAATTAGACATAAATTAAGGCCCATCTGACCATTCTTCAACACATTAAACCTCTCTTTTTGAATTAGATAATGTATTTTTAACTTTAATATGTTCATTAGGAAGGTTTATGGATAATTGCATATTTGTGCCTAATATTATTTATTTTTTGGAACATTATGGAATATTTGGTATATTAGGAAGATTTGGAGGAGGAGATAATCTAAGGACTTTCTTCCTAATATAGGAGGATCAATATTAAATAATAAATCAACAATATATTCTAGAATTGTGGCATAGATTGTTGAGCTCCAATGATTAAGAAAATCTACGAATGTGTTCCTTTCCATTCAATGCAGATTCCTAGTATTGGGAACCAGATCCAATGATCAAGGGATTTTGGTGGGGAATGATTCATAATCATTTTTCATAAGTACCAAGTCAAATTTTCCTCTAGGGGTGGATTTTTATTAGTCTTTGTGTGGAGAGAACTTGTATTTTTGCAGCTCCATTGCCATTTTTTGCAGGGATGTAATTGTATTGATGGAGATAATGAAGATTGGTGCCATGTTAAGCTTCTAAATATTGGTCTCCTCCATGGGAATCTGAGTTTCCTTGGCTTTGGCCATGCCAAGAGCCTCATAGCCCTTTTGTATCATTTACTTTTCTCCTTTTCACTTCCTATTCATGTGCCTCTCTTGTTGTAGGATTGGGTTAAATGGTTGAAGTAAGTTATTTTTCAAGATCACAAGCATCATTTACTCATTGGAAAAACTTTTGAAGGTCATAGTAATCATTGAGTTACTTGGATTAGTTCATTTATTCCCAAATCTAGATTTCTGGAAGTTGTTTGTGGCAAATAACAATAAATTTCTGCTATTTGTTAGAGCATTCTAATGAGCTTCAATTGAGTTGATTCAACTTAAATTGTATAAAAAAAAAATATAGTTAAAAACAAAAATTACCCCATTTCATTTGCACTTCATTAGGTTAGGGATTTGATAGATTTACTAGCTGACTACTTCTCGAATTTCTAGATTTTAGACTAGTAATTTTCTGCCATTTTTAGCATGGGTTAATAGAGGCATTTTTTATTGATTCCACTTGGAATGGAGACGTAAGACATCCTACTCCATAAAAAAATTGGTCCCATCCACTTTGGATTTTATTTGGTTGTTCATTTGGTGAATTATAACTCCCTATGGAAAATCATTGGTTTCCTGTAGTAAACAACAGAGAACACTGTAACATCATTCCAACATGTGTATACTTCCCAGATTCACTCAAGAATCTTGGTTACTATCCCTTAGGGTTGAATAAATACCCATAGTATCTAAATAAATGATTAGGGAAGACTAAATACCACTTCATACTTTCCTCTTTACCCATGCAAAACATTACAACGATTTGGGTTAATGGAAAAATTTATGAATTGGATAACACGATGATGATTTTCTTGATTGCTATATCCAATGAACTTTGTTAATGGATATAAATTGTTTGAAATGTAATGATTGAAATTTAGTTCATGATCTTTACTTTATGTAATTATAATAGGTTTCTTTCCTTGTATTTTCGTTCTTACAATAGGTTAAGGTTTCCATTTTGAGCATTTCATTTTCTACAATTATTTTAGGATTTTACCTCAGTGTATGCGCTCCATTACATCATGAAAAAAAAGGAAAGAAAATTTTATGTTGCACATATAGTGCCGATAACTCTTAAGTTTGTACAAACCTTAGGCTTATAATTAAAGTTGGCAGCCTTAGGAGTTGCAACATTGTTGTTGCAATACCGAAGCTCATCAATTGTGCAAGTAGGGTTCAAAACTCCTCGGTGGCACTCTATCTACTCAATGCACTAAACCATCCTTCCTCCAATGGTTTTTGGAATGATTGGTTGAGTAAATGGAGTCAAGACAACATATAATATCCTTTTTTTCTCAAAATATTGGAACGTTGTGGTGACTTTCCATTAACACGAGTTTCTTTGTTTGGACTATTGTCCCCACTAGTTGTCATCATTTTCCCTCCTCATGATTATCATCCCACTCTTCAAGGACACTAGTTGGTTTTGAGTTCACATTTCCACATTGCATGGGTAACTTAAATCACACTTGAGTTGACTAGTCGAGGGTAGCCAAGTTCACTGGCCACCTCCAGCCTATTAAAACACCTTTTCTCACTTGAAAAACATTTTTGTCATTTTTATACAAAGGGAGGTTAGGTTTTCCATACCAAAGCCTACCTGTGGATCAATATATTACAGAGGCTTACACGTTGGAGTTGGACCATACATCATTATGAACAGTGCAGTTGACCTCTTTGATTTATTTCCTATGCATGTATTCATTTTTTATGCTCCTTTGATTATTGTTGTTGTTGTGTGTTTGTAGGTTCTTATTCTAATATCTAAGTTGTTGTTGCTGGTAGAAAGCCTCCTTGGTAACAAGGTGTCTCTTCATGGCTGAAAACCAAGATTCACCATCCATTTTGGTTGTGAAAGATAATAATATCAGTTTTTGTTGTGTGGTGGTACTAGCTACTACAGGAAGAGTTTCTTCCTATAACAGTCTCTTTTCCTCCCCTTTAAGTCATTAGTTGGCATGAGGGAGATGAGGGATATGATGATGAGAGATGAGGATAGGGTTTGAATCATGGAGTAGTCTAGGCACTATAGAGATAGAAAATGACAGCTTCTGTTTTTTCTTTAAGGTAGGATGGAGTGGAGAAGTTTGAGCAAAATTTTGGTGAATTGAGTGGATGGATGATGGATGAGTGATGGAAAAGTCATAGGAGGACCCTCTTTACCATTTATCATAGTTAGCATGGTATTTTAGATCATTTTCCTCCTCATATCCCCCTCCTATAGCTCCATAGGCTCCTCCTATAGCATTACAGGACCTTCCTATACCAACATAGCTCTTTCTTGTAGAAATAGGGAGAGGAGGTGAATTCCGACTTTCTTGATGATGGGATGGTGGAGAGAGACAATATTGTGAATTGAGAGGATAGAGTGTATGGATAAAGGAATGGATGGAAACTTGTAGGTCTAGGCATGTAACCATGAAATCTTCCACTGTGTACAACTCCAAAAAATAAAAAAAAATGGTTAGAAAATAGGATATAGGCTCCTTCGTTTTTTTATATCTTCTTTTCTCTCTCTCTTTTTTATTTTATTTTTCTTTTTCTTGAGACACATAGGATACCTCAGAGGAGCTTTTCAACCTGCATTCCTTCCCTAGGTGCCTCAAGTGACTATTTCACCTAGGGATCTTTATTATTTTTTCTCCCGTGTTGCCTTAGAGAGATTTTCAACCCAGGATTTGGCCTTAGATGCCTCATAGAGGTTTTAATCTAGGACTATTTTTTATCTCATTCAATTCAATCAACAAGGAATTGAAAGTGTTTGGACTGGAATCTATGAAACTCCCAATCACATTCAATTCCTTGTTGATTGAATTGATAAATTCTTATTTGGATAGAGGTCTTCTATATAAATTCAACCTGTACCTATTTACAAGCAAGGGGATGCCTTCATAATCAATGGTTGTGATCTAGACAAATCCAATTTGATGACTTTTTTCAACCAGGTATGGGCCCAAAATCTTGTCATTAGCTTCCCTTTGAAATCTTTGAACCTAGAATCATATAACAGGGCCCAATCCCCTTCTTGAAAATTATTTTCCTTTGTAGTTGTATGACTTCACTGTGTAAGAGAGCTTGCATTCTGAAAGCATCTAAGCCATTCAACTATAGCAACCTTTCTTGCTATGCCGTGGTGACATTTAAGTCCAACTGAGCTTCCATTCTCAAAGTGTTATATTCAAACTCAATAAAAATTAGAGATTTCTTTCCATAAACCAAATCATATGGAGTCAATCCAGTGGTGGTTTCCCAAGATGTATTGTAGACCCAAGTGGCCTGTACCAGTCTATCTACCCAATATGTCCTATTGATGCTAACAAGTTTGGTGAGGATAATCCCCTATGCTCTATTTGTGACCTCTACTTCCACATCTACTTGAGGATGATAGGCAATGGATGTCTTGTGCTTGATATGGTGCTAGATCATGAGATCCTCAATCAAATTGGATGTGGATTGTGATTTTTGATCAATGACTACCTCCCTTGGATACCCAAACTTATAGAAGATGTTCTCTCTTAAAAAGTATGCCAATTTCTGTTGAGTTGTTGCTTTAAATGCCTTTGTCTTAGCCCACTTTGTCAGGTAATCAATGAAAAAAATGATGTACTTTTTCTTCCCTGATGGTGAATCAATTGTCAAATTGTTATAAGGCCACTTGAGGTTTTAGGGGCATTTCATCCCTGGGTGTGGGTTTCCCATTCTTTGGCATTAATAACATTTAGTGGTAATATCCTTGCATCTTGATGTAAGGTGGGCCAATAGTAACCAACTTGTAAAACTTTAAAGGTTTCCCTTTTTGCAGAAAAATGACCTCCACAAGGACCATCAGGACATGCTGAGAGGATGTCAAATACCTCCTCCTCTCTTACACATCTGCTTAATATTTGATTTGGTCCCATTCTAAAACGTTTCCCCTAATCCAAGTGAAAGGGGATATTTTCCTTACAATCTTGTTTTTTCTCCCGGGGTGATAGATTAGGAGGGAACCTCCCAGTAACCAAGTAGTTTTCTATGTCAGCAAACTGGGGAGAAAGCACTGAGATAAAAAATACATGTTCATCGAGAATTTGATCATCAACCATCTCTTCATTACCTACAGGAAAGGTTAACCTGGACAGAAAATCTACAACCACATTTTCTTTTCCTGATTTGTCAATGATAGTAAACAAAAATTGTTTTAGCAATAACAACCACCTAATTATCCTAGCATTAACATTAGGCTTGTTCATAAAATATTTCATAGCTACATGATCAGTATGAATACAAGTTAGGTACCATTGGTATAGTGCCCAAATTTTCTTAAAGAATTTAATACATCTAAGATCTCTTTTTAGTGATAGTGTAATTTATCTCACCTTTAGACAAATTATTACTAATATAAGGAAAATTATCCTCTACTTGTCCCAATCCCCCCACCCAGAACTTTGTCTCATGTATTAGTATGGATATGGAAAGGAAATGTCGAGTTGGGACCTCTTAGGATGGGTGCAATAATCAAATTTTCTTTCAACACTCTAAGGGACTCTTAACAACTACTAGTCTAATATAAATCTACATCTTTGGCTAGAAAACCAAACAAACATGAATCCAATTTTCTAAATTCTTGGAAGAATCTCCTATAGTACCCTGCTAGTCCCAAGAAGCTCCTGACATCATTTTGCTTCTAAAGGGTAGGGACTCTTTTGATGATATAAATTTTGTTTGGGTCCACCTGTATCCCTTCCTTGGAGATGGAATAGCCAAGAACAATCCCCTCATTCATAAAGAAATCAAATTTCTTAGGGCTTAGAGAGAGATTCATTTAAATACATTTTTTGAAAACCTTGCATAGATTTGAGAGAGATCCATGGAAGTCACATCCACAAGGAGTGAAATCATCCATGTAGATTTCCACATAATCATGAACCAATTCAGTAAAAATACTCACAACTAACCTTTGGAAAGTAGTAGGGATTTTCACAAACCAAATGGAAGGACTCTATAAGAAAATTTACCCCAAGGACATGTGAATGTGGTCTTGTCTCGGTCTTTGAGGCTAATATGGATTTGATTGTATCAACTAAATCCATCCAGGAAGGAGAAGAATTTATTCCCTGCAAGGCCATCTAGGACCTGGTGAATGAAGGGCAAGGGAAAATGTTCCTCCTTTATAGCTTTGTTGATCTCCCTATAATCCACACAGATCCTCAACTTCCCATTCTTCTTGGGAACTAACACAAGAGGTCACATCGAATCACTATCTAAAATAGGGTATATGAACCCTACATCAAGTAGTTTTTGTAGTTCTTCCTTCATAATATAATTAAGATATGGGTTCACCCTCCTATGGGTTTGGAACACAGACTTGCATCCCTCATTCATATGAATATGGTGGGTACAGATAGAGAGATGCACACCTTTCGTTTCCTTATAGTCCCAAGCAACATAATCCATGTGTTTCCTCAACACCTTGTATAGTTTTTCTTCTTGTTTGGCTGAGAGAGAATGATTGATCTTTAAGGTTTTGGATGGGCCAAAATCTACAATCTCAACATGGTCTGGACTTAATATAATAGGGCATAAGTTAGCCCAAGTATTACTCTCATATCCTTTCATCAAATCATCAATGGGTATGGGAGTGGGAGGCTGACTTGAAGGATGTGGTCAATGAGATCATCTTTATTAGCTTATCCTCATCCTATAATGATGTCCATAGTTCATATTAGGTGGGGGTGGTATGATATATTTTATCTTCTTCCTCCTCTTCTTGCCACAAGGGTAAGTCATGCTCAATGGAAGACTGAGCAGCAGGATACAATACTAATTATTTAGAAAAATGTCCATTCTTAATTATCATGATCCTAGACCTACAACTAATGTAAGCATCAATAGTGGCTAACCATGGCCTTCCCAAGATGGGAGGATATCCATTAAACTTGGTTTTTGGCTGGGGAACCAGGAAATGACTAAGATACTCCCAGGATTCAATGGAGACTATAACTTCTTCAACAACTTCTTCAGGAGCTACTGTGGATCTGTCTGCAAGTTGCAACAATGTGTTGGTCTTTCTCAAAGCCCGTGGGAGGTTTATCTTTAACATGGTTCCCTTAGTAATAACATTGATGGCATCCCCAAGAACAATCAGGGTGATAGGTGATGAGCCTCGATATTACAACAAGAATGTTGCAACTCCCAAGGCTACCAAATTTAATTATCAACCTAGGGTTTGTACAAACATAAGAGGTATTGGCACTATATGTGTAGTGTACAACATGTCCTTCCTTTGCTATCATGAGAGAAAAGAAATGCTACCTATTTGTAGGAATGAAAGACTGAATTTAAAAATGCTTGTAAAGTAACATGAAATCATCTATCTACTTATTAACACACTTTGCTTGCAAAAGAGCCCTCTTTTTACCCTATTTGTCACATGTGATGTTTTAAATAATCTAAGCATGACATCTGATCTAGAGAGTACTAACTGTTGTGTGCATGTGTAAATGTAAAGAACTCATTTTTTAAATCATTTTTCTTTATAGATGCAAATGCTAATCTTTCTTTGATCCTTGGCAAGGGAGACAGGTGTGGAGCAAGAGAGTTAAAATGGTCTTGATGGAATGGAGGTCAAGTAAAGGCGTAATCCCAGCTTCAATGATGATTTTTCTCAATTCAGGCTCAAAATAGGCTTTCCTATAGGATGCTACAATGATTTCCTAAAGGATGTCTTGATTTACTACATGATGTTACAAATTTACTATACGAAATTATAGTTTATCGAATGACTAAGAAAATCAAATCCAAATTGAACGGGACAAATTTTGTTATTAACTAGGATGTCTTAGGTCTCCATTACATGTTGAATCAATCAAAATACCTCTGTTAACCCATGCTAAAAAATAGAAAAACATTACTAGTTGAAAATCTAGAAACTCGAGAACTAGTGAGCTAGTAAACATAAAAAATGCCTAACCTAATCAAGTGAAAATGGAATGGGGTAATTTTTTTTGTGAACTAGATTTTTTTTTTTTATCTAATTCAAGTGGAACCAACTTGATTGAAGCTCATTAGCATGCTCTAAAAGATAGCATAAATTTATTGTTCTTTGTCACAAAGGAGTTCCAGAAATCCAGATTGGGAATAAGAAGACTAATCCAAGTAGCTCAATGATTACTATGAACTTGCAAAGCTTTTAAAATGATGAAATAATTATTGTGATCCTGAAAAAGAACTTACATAAACCATTTAGCTTAGTCCTATAGCAAGAAATCATTAATACTAAATACAGAAATAGAAAGAAATAAAAACAAGAGATGCATGTGGATAAGAAGTGAAAATAAGGAAAGAAAATTATACAAAAGGGCTCTGAGGCACCTGGGATTGCAAAGTCTAAGGAAAATCAGAGACCTATGGAGGAGAACAAGGTTTAGAAGCTAAACATGACACCAGTCTTCATTATTTCATCAATACAATTACATCCTTGCAAGAAAATACAATGGAGCTGCAGAAATATGAGTTCTCTCCACAAGAACACTAATGAAAGTCTCCCCCTAGAGGAAAAGTTGACTTTGTACTTATAAAAAATGATTAGGAATAATTCCCCATGAATGGGGGAATCGTTCACCGCCAAAATCCCCTGATTAGTGGATCTGGTCCCCAATACTAGGAATCTACATTAAATGGTAGGGAACACATTCCTAGATTTTCTCAATCATTAGAGTTCAGAAATCTATGCCATAATTCCATAATATGTTGTTGATTTATTATTTATTATTGATCCTCCTGTAGTAGGGAGCAAGTCCCTAAATTATCTCCTCCTCTAAATCTTCATAATCTTCACAATATTCTCATAATATTCCACAAAAATAAATATTATTAGGCACAAATATCCAATTATTCATAAACCTTCCTAATGAATATATAAAATTTAAATTTGTTTAATTTAGAGGTATGGGCCTTCATTTCTGTCTAATTTAGAAGGCCATCATACCCCCTGCTGAAAGTGTTGCTCATCCTCTGAGCAACTTAGTGACCTCATTGGGCTTCATTCATGGCCCTGGTGGCCTCTTTCTTGTGCATTAATAATATTCAATGTAAGTTCTGAAAGGACAAGCCCAAAAACATATTTGTGCAAAGAAAAATCACTATTTCTTGAGACCATTAGCTTGCCTTTTTCCCCTCATTCAAGATGTGTTCTTGAATATTTTTCAAATTAGCAAGTCCTTCCATATCCTTATCCACCTTGTTCTACCCTGTTCCACCATTTTCACAGCTCTAAAACCTTCAAGCTTCCTTTAGATGATAACTAGTACATCCTGTAATAATTCTTGTCTAACCTACAAGAAACCATGTTAAAACTACAGGAAACCCTGTTAAAACTACAGGAAACCCTTTTTTAGCATAAATGATATTCTGAACCCAGGACAGACCCTCAACTTGACTCGTGTGCATTTTTCCCATGTTTAGGCCTTGGACAAAAGCTAGAAAGAGATTGGAGACCTCTTGGAAAAAATCTTTTCATTGCTGCAGTTTGAGATTTTTTTTTTTTTTTTTAATGGTGAATGCCTCATTTCCTTTTGTTGCCTTCTTCTTCTCTCTTGTGGCCTAGATGAATGCCTAATGGCCTTGGATTTCTCTATTTTGATTAGGTATCTCTTAAGCTCTACCATCTTAGGGTTTAGCCTAATTTTTTCATTTCTTCTTTCTTGTAGCAACATTCTGCCTTCCTGTAATAGTCATTCCTCCTCTTTCAAGGTATTCTAACTGTATGGGAGTGATGAGAAATGATGAAGAGGAATTGGATGATGATGCTAGGGCTCAAAGGGAGTAGTGTAGGTTTGTGAAAATGGAGAGGCTGCTCTATTTTTTTTTTTTTTTAAAGAATGAAATGGGATGGATGAATGATGAATAGATAGTGAAGATGAAGGGGATAGAGGGCTTGGAGTGTCATGGTGACTTGGCCTTTGCAAAAATTTCTTGCTTTAACTGTTGTCCTCATTCCTTGAGATCATCACCCTTCATAATTTGACTTTTCAACATTGCATGAGTGACAGCGTGAGCTGCAATTAACTAGTTGAAGGCGGTTGAGACTGTTGACCCATCCTTAGCTTACAAAATCTCATCTCTTATGTGTTGACAACAAATTTATAACTATAATATACTGAAGAGAAGAGGTCAAAAATATTACATACCTGTACCTACCTAATGGCTTTCCTGTAGATTCTGTTTGTTGGAGAGTGAAATCCTTACTTGTATTTGTTGCATGTGTTTTTCTCTTCTTTTTGTTTTCTGATGTTGTTCCTTGATGTGCAGGTACTGGATGGTGATGCTGATGAATCCTCATTGTGGGTGGGTTCACTCTTGTTAAATTCCCTTGTCATGTTTCTCTGATGGACGTGGAAGGTTGTATATGTCTCCTTATCAAATTTAATGGATGAGAAATTTTAGATTAAAATCCTTTGTATACAATTCCCCTAGACTACAATCTTTTTCAACATAATATAAGGCTTCTATATATTCTTTTCACTTGGAAAAATGTGGGAAAGTTCAGCTCCTACCTCCTTATCACTTTCTTATGAAGCCAACCTCTATTTATCCCTTTTAAAACTACTCACTGCCAATCATGTAGGTGCTTTTTTGTACCCTGTAGAATCTCCTATAGGATCCTGTAGGATTTCAGGGAATCCTGTAGGTTTTTAGGACAGTCTTTTGTAGCTAACTTGTTTTGTCCATATCTTTTTGACAATGTTTCCATCATCATTATGCATCTCCCCATAAACAAAATTTGGTCAATGGATGTATGAATCTCAAGAAAAACTAAAAATGGCTGAAGGATATGGAGGCCGATTTCTTGGAAACTGTGCACTAGAATTTGCTGAAATTTCTTGGGCATGTTGCCATCATCCATGTGAATCTCCCCATGAAACAGATTTTTAAATGGATACACAGATATTGAGAAAATGCAAAACTAGCTATAGGTGATGGAGGTCTATTTCGCGAAAACTATGCATTGGAATTTACTAAATTTGCTTCAGAATGTTAACATCATCCATATGCATATCCCCCTGAAACATCTTAGCAAATGGATACATGGTTTTCAAGTTATGGCAAAAACAAATTTCTACTCTACGTATTTTTGTATCGTGTAGTAAAACATAGCATCCTGTAGTTTTGTAGGACAACAAGCAAACTGAATGGTAGAAGCTTTAGAATGATAGGTGGATGGTAAAAATAGATGAGGGTGATGGATTGGCATGTCGTTGGCCTTGTCGGAGCATTTGAGGAAAGGAGGAGAAGGTCAAAATTTGACTTCTTTTGACTAGGCTTGACTAATTTTTGTTAGAGAATTATTTATTACGCAACAATGGAACACATAAAATACTACAGAAATATAAACATAGAAAATGCATAAAAGAAGAGAGACACAAATATACATGGTTCACCCAGTTTGGGCTACGTCCACCCCGAACAGCCAATCCTTCCTTTCTATTATCCAGTAAAATGAAGAGACGCAACCTACAATAGATCCGCTGTAATATCCTCTGTTTTCTCTCACAGTCTCTCCTCTTTGTTTCTTGCCCACAGTCTACACATCTATTACACAGCCTCAAATACAATGTCCTCATACAAAGAGAGGGGTTGCCTTTAGGGCAAAAAACCCTAAACTAAACATAAGTTCTACCGTTAGATCATCTGCCTAATGAACGGCCTAGATTGACTAGAAATTACTATACTTTTACAAGGCAATTTTACATCTATTTTTGGCTTTGGGGGCGCTGCCCCTGAGCCCCCACCGGGTGACCGCTAGCCCCCAAACCCCCTAGCTAGGAGGGATCGCCCCCCCGGACCCCCACGGGGGGGACAAGTCCCCCCCGCACCCCTCCATGTGGAGGGGTGTACAAACTTCCTGGGGTATACATTCAGCTAAAAAAAAGACCTCTGAACAATCATGCTCCACACACAACAATCTCCCACTTGGAGAATGATTGTAGCAACTCCACCGCTGCTTCATTTGCTGGAAAATGACTCCTCTTTGGACCTGACTATTTCTCATCTTCATCGACATCCTTGAAGACCAATTGAAAATGAGCATGTTCTCAGTTTCTCCCTGGTCACAACTTTTGTTAGCATGTCTATAGGATTCTGGCTAGTGTGTATCTTTTCCAGCTTCAACTCTCCATCTTCCAACACTGATCGTATGAAATGGTACTTGAGATGTACGTGTTTAGTCCTAGAATGAAATGTTGAGTTCTTTGCAAGATGAATGGCACTTTGGCTATCACTGTATAACGTGCCCATATCATGCTCCTTACCCAATTCACCCATAAACCTTTGTAACCAAATCATTTCTTTACTAGCCTCTGTAGCAGCAACATACTCTGCTTCTGTTGTTGAAAGTGCAACAACACTTTGGATTTTTGAAACCCAACTGACAACTATTCCACCAACAGTAAATACATATCCTGTAGTGCTCCTCCTGTTATCTCTGTCACCTGCCATATCTGCATCAACATATCCCTGTAGAGAAATGTTTGCACCACCAAAGCATAATGCTTGATTTGTGGTGCTTTCAAATATCTAAGAATCCATTTCACTACCATCCAATGTTCCTTTCCTGGATTGTTCATGTACCTACTTACAACTCCCACTGCATGTGCAATATCAGGCCTTGTGTAGACCATTGCATATATTAAACTTCCAACTTCTGATGCATATGGAAGTTTAGACATATAATCCATGTCTTCTTGGGTCTTTGGTCACATTTCCTTACTAAGTTTGAAATGGCTAGCAAAAGGTGTACTAACTAGTTTTGCATTGTGCATATTAAATATTTTCAACACCTTTTGTATGTACTCATTCTGAGACAATGTTAATTTGTGATTTTTCCTGTCTCTAGTGATTCTCATACCAAGGATTTGTTTTGCAGCTCCCAAATCCTTCATTGCAAATGAATTTGCCAATTTTCTTTTGAGCACATTTATTTCCTGCATGTTAGACCCTGTGACAAGCATGTCATCTACATATAATAACAATATAATATACCTGCCATCATTTTGCTTTTTCAAATAAACACAATGATCAGAGTGACATCTAGTATAACCTTGTTTAGACATAAACTTGTCAAATTTTAGATACCACTGCCTTGGAGCTTGTTTTAAGCCATACAAGCTCTTCTTCAACCTGCACACTAGTTTTTCCTTCCCTTTCACCTCATATCCTTGTGGCTGCTGCATATATATCTCTTTCTCCAAATCCCCATGGAGAAAGGTTGTCTTTACATCTAACTGCTCAAGATGCAAATCTTCAGCTGCTACTAGACTTAAAATAGTTTTGATTGAAGTCATTTTAACAATAGGAGAAAATATTTCATCAAAATCAATACCTTTCTTCTGTGCAAACCCATTCACCACAAGTTTAGCTTTGTACCTCTGTTTTCCTCCATCTTCTTCCTTCAGCCTGTAAACCCATTTATTCTTCAATGTAGTTTTTCCTGCAGGCAACCTGAATAAGTCCCAAGTCTGGTTATGCATTAAGGAGTCTATCTCTTCTTCCATGGCTACCTCCCACTTCTTCCTACTTTCAACCTGCATTGCTTCTTCATAACATTTGGGTTCACCAGAATCAGTCAAAAATAAATAATATAATGAAGGAGAGTATCGTTCAAGGGGTCTACTTATCCTGGTAGATCTTCTAACATGACTTTCAGGTGTTTGGGGTGACTGTTGCTATTGTGGTGGTTGCTGTTGTTGATTATTATTATTTTTAGGCACCTTTACTTTTTCAGTGATTTCGTCAAGAACTGCATATTCCTTGTTTTCTTTTTCTTGCTTCTTTTCCTACAACTGATTCTTATACAAGACCTTTTCATTGAATATTACATCTCTGCTCCTAATGATTTTTTGATTTTCGTAATCATATAAACGATAACCAAAATCATTAACACCATATCCAATAAAGGTACATTTCTTTGACTTTGCCTCAAGCTTTGTTCTATTTTCTTTATCAATATGGACAAAGGCCTCACAACCAAAAGGCTTTAAAAAGGAGTAGTTTACCTTTTTACCTGTCCATGCTTCCTTTGGAATACCACCATCAAAGGAACTTGAAGGCCCTTTGTTTATTAGATAAATAGCAATATCTACAGCATCTACCCAAAAATGTAAAGGAAATTTTGCATGCAATCTCATGCACCTTTCACGCTACATGATTTTTCTGTTCATCCTTTCTGACACACCATTTTCTTGTGGTGTTCTTGGAACTGTCTTCTCTCTGCGAATTCCATGCTCTGAACAGTATCTATCAAACTCTTTGCTACAATATTCACCTCCATTTTTTGATCTAAGACACTTCAATTTCTTTCCTGTCTCAATCTCAACCAAAGCTTTCCATTTCTTGAAAGTATCAAATACATCAGATTTATTCTTAATACAATAAATCCAAGTTTTTCTAGTTGCATCATCAATAAAGGTAACATAATAATGAGAGTGTTAGGATATTCTGACACATAGGAAATAGTTAAGTACAACTTGGTCTAGTATAGAGTTAGGTTAGGTAAAGTGTGTTTCTTTACTATGTACATTTTGTAACTTACAATCTGACGGTCACAATATATAGTGATCCGACGGTTCATTCTCTCCTCGGTATTACCGACACTTGATCCGTGGCTTAACACCCGATTGGTCCATGATCTCTATTTAAAGAGCATGGAGGGTCATTTGTAGGGTAATCCGTCTATGAGAGAAGCATATGTAAATTTTCATTCTTTTATTAATAAATTGCCTGAAGTGGCCACGTTGGCTCAGGCCGTGGACTGTTTCCCTCTTTGAGGGTTTTAACCATGTCAAAATACTGGTGTATTGATCTGTGATCTGTTTGTGAGCGGTGTCCTTTGGTGTTCTGTCTGAGGAACTTACCCTGTAAATTCCTACATGGTATCAGAGCTATTTTAGGGCCCCGTCCGTTGGTGATCCAAATCTAAAGCCGGTAGAACTGCATCCGACTACCGTTTCCTAGATCTACTGTTTCTGACTACTTTCAGGCTGAGACGACTGCTCTTTTGTGTTGGGAGCATCTGTTCCAGTGAGGAACCCCTTTCGTTTCACGCGAAAAGGTTTCCGGTAGCCCTAGCTGCGTCATTTTTAAGATCTGGAGGTATACAGTGTTTATTTGTAGTTTACAGTTATTTTCTCTCTGTTTATTTCGGTTTTCGGTTTATTTAGCTTTTTTTTATTACCGGATCTATACCTTTCATTTCTGCTTATGCTCTTTGCCATACGACTCTGTGCAATCTGGGAAAATCAGAAACAGAAAGGAAGGATTTTTCTCATGCGTATGCTCTTTTCCGCTGCGGCTTAGTGTGATCTCGGAAAATCAGAAACATTGAGGAAAATATTTAGTTTCGGCTAAAGCTAACTTCGAGCCGCAAGGTTCGTTTTTGAAAATATCTAGTTTCCAGCTAAAGCTAACTTCGAGCCGCAAGGTTCATTTTTTTTTGTATGTCCGTGTTGGGTTTTGTGTTTTTTGTTTTGTAGGGAAAAAGAGCTTTCTCAAAGCAAGCACGCAACCCAAAGCATCAACCTCTCTCTCTCTCTCTCTCTCTCTCTCTCTGGAAGCCGTTTTCAGAACCGTTTTTTTTTAAACAGCCTAATTTTTCGAGATCTTTCCATTGCAACACTTAGTTTCAGCATCTATAGCTTTAGTTTTTTTAAAAATGGAAAGTCCATGCCAATTTATTCTTGACAACACCAACTACTTCCAATGGTGGTCCTACATTGTGGATTTGCTTAGAAGTAAAGGTCTTTATAGAATAGCCACAGGCCAAGAGACCAAACCGAAAGATGAAGACAAGGCAGCTAAATGGGAAAATAGACAAGACCAAGCACGTGGGTTGATAGGATGTCTATTTCTCCAGATCTTAGATTCCATATTGCAAAACTTGATACTCCTGATGAAGCAATGAAACAGATTACTAAAGTCTTTGGAATTAAAAATGAACTTAAAGCCCATCAACTTGAAAGTGAATTGCTTACATTGGACCCCAATAATTTTTCTTGCATTGAAGATTTTTTGTCCAAGTTCAAGACCCTTAGACTTCCCTTGGAAGGTGTTAAGGTTAAGAAAGAAGATAGTAGCCTTATCTACTCCATTCTTACTAAGTTGGGACCAGCCTATTCTGTGTTTGTTTCCACCTTCCATTCTACAAGAGAAGCTTTCATTTCTCAAGGACAAACCTACAAGTCCCCTTCCTTTGATTCCTTTTGTGATTCTTTAATAAGAGAACAAGAAAAAATCTTACACCTTGGTCTTCTTCATCTTGGAAACTCTTCTAAGAAAGCGTTAGCTGCCCAGCAACAACCAAATCCAAAGAATCCTAAGAAGTTGTATCCTAAAAAGAATGGTCCTAAACCAAACAAGGGTCCTAAGCAATTTCAGCCTCAAAATGAAAAATCATTTCAACAAAATGATAAGACAAATAAAAACAAAGGGAAGAAGACTGATAGACATTGCAACTTTTGTAATCGAGATGGCCACTTAGAATCCAAATGCTAAGAAGATGGAAGCCATGGAAGCATCAATGAAGAAGCATAACATCCATTTGGAGCAATCTTCAACTTCAACTTCATCTTCAGGTATGGCACTTTCTGCATGTGGTTGTCAAGCATCTCGGTCTGGCTATGCACTAAATGTATCTTCTTCTTCTCATTCTCATGAGTGGCTCATTGATTCTGGAGCTTCTTATCACATGGCCAAAAACAAAGCCATGTTTTCTTATTTAAATGATTGTAACACCAAAAATATATATGTTGGTGATGATAGATCTCTTAGTGTTGTAGGGACTGGAACTGTTCATCTAGACAATGGTCAGTTTAATGATGTATTATGTGTTCCAACCTTATCCTACAACCTTCTATCTGTATATCAGATAACCCATTCAGGTGAAGGTAAAATCGTTGAATTTTCACCTCGCGATGTTGTAATTAAGGACCTAAGAGATCCTAGATAGATTTTAGCTACTGGCATTACTGATGATTCTACAAGGTTGTATAAGTTTCACAACTTTGGGTCATCAAATCTTCCCTCAGTATTTGTTGCTCATAATGATGAAGTGAGCAAACTTTGGCATGAGTGATTTGGTCACTTAAACTATCGCTCTCTTCAGAATCTATGTAAAGTAAATATGGTGACAAGTCTTCCAATGGTATCTTGCAGAGATGGTGTTTGTTTCGGATGTGTACTCGGAAAACATCATCGGGACAGTTTTGAAAAACGTGCCTCTTGGCACGCCTCAACCCCTTTGCAGCTCGTGCATAGTGATTTATGTGGTCCACTTCCAGTTGCTTCATTCTCTGGCTACAAGTATTTCTTAACTTTCATTGATGATTTCTCCAGACGCACTTGGGTATACTTCATAAAACTCACAAGTGAAGTATTTAACATGTTCTTGGCCTTTAAGGCCTTTGTTGAAAAACAATCTGGACATCAAATTCTTAAGCTAAGATCTGATAATGGCAGAGAATATGTTAAAAACACATTCATCAACTTTTGCACTGAGAATGGAATTCAAATGCAACATACTGTTCCATATACTCCACAACAAAATGGTGTAGCTGAAAGGAAGAATCGCACCTTAAAGGAAATGGCTAATTGTATGCTTCAATCTAAAGGACTTAGTCTTAATTATTGGGCAGAAGCAATTAACTGTGCAAATTACATAATAAATCGCACTCCTACTAAGGTTTTAAAGAATATCACTCCAGAAGAAGCATGGAGCTCAATCAAACCAGATGTAAGTCACTTTCGTGTTTTGGAAGTGAAGCATGGGTCCATATTCCAGATGAGAAACATAAAGCTTTAGAACCAAAGAGTGAAAAATGTATTTTTGTTGGATATTCTGAAGAAGTCAAAGGATATAGACTTATTCCACTTAAGTCCAAAAATGTTATCATTAGAAGAGATGTAAAGTTTGCTGAAAATATATCGGCCTGCGAGCCTAGTTCGGCGGATGTGCCACCTCTCTCTATCTCTTCTACTTTTGAAAATATTTCTTCTTCAGATGATCAAAGCGAGGATGAAAATCCTCCCCCACCTTCTCAGGATCCTCCCTCAGCTCCTCAGCTTCCAAAATGGGTCTGTGCTACACGGGATGCAGCAGGTGATCTTGCCGGTGATCCTACAGATCAGCGCCGTACACGTTCTCAGTTCGAGAGAGCCTCTTCTTTACTAGCTTAAGCTTCAGTGAATTATGATCCTGACACCTTTGCAGAAGCTTCAAGCCATCGAGATTGGGAAGCAGCTATGAATGAAGAATATCATTCATTATTGGAAAATGATACATGGGATCTTATTCCTCTACCAAAGGGACAAAAACTTGTTAGATGCAAATGGGTTTATAGAACCAAGTATGGACCAGATGGGAAAGTTGATAAACATAAAGCTTGTCTTGTTGCTAAGGGTTTTTCACAAGTTGAAGGCATTGACTACACTGAAACCTTCTCCCCTATTGCCAAAATGAACTCTATCCGCCTTGTTCTTTCCCTTGCTGCCTCTTTCAAATGGGAAGTCCATCAGATGGATGTTAAATCTGCCTTCTTGCATGGGGACTTGCATGAAGAAATCTATATGGAACAACCTATTGGCTTTATACAAACAGACTCCAGCCTTGTATGTCGGCTTAAGAAATACCTTTATGGTCTCAAGCAAGCTCCTCAAGCTTGGTATGCCAAAATGGATAACTTTCTTTTAGAATCTGGATTCTCTAGGTGTCATTCTGACAATACTGTCTACACCAAGAAAGTGGGCAAGTCTCTTATCATTCTTGTTCTTTATGTTGATGATCTTATCCTGACTGGTAGTGATCCCAACCTTATAAACCATGTGAACTCTAGCCTTAAAAGGAAGTTTGAAATGACAGACTTAGGACACCTACATTATTTTCTTGGTCTTCAAGTCTTACAATCCAAGGAAGGTATTTCTCTTTCCCAATCCAAGTATGCCTGTGATATTCTACGCCATTTTCACATGGAAGACTGTAAGCCAGCCAAGGATAATTTTAGGGGTGAATGTTCGCCCTTTGGCGAAATTAAGGGGTTTTAAATTTTTAGTGGGCGAATATTTTGTATCATAGTACATTTTTACAAATCACCTCAAATAGCCCACCTTATTTTAAGGGAGAGGGTAAAAAAGGTAAATTTAGCCCTTGAAATTAGGACTTACAACCTTCCATTCGCCCATTTTCAAGAATAGGTTTCATTTAAGTGAATCCATTCGCCCATTTTCAAGAATAGGTTTTATTTAAGTGAATCCTATGGGCCAAATACCATATTTATAAAAGAGGTATGGTAAATTAATAAAAATATAAATAAATGAGAGGTATGGTAAATAAATAAAACATTTTTTATATTTACTCCATAAGTCACCTTATATACATGTAACGGTGTAAACAAATAAAAATATAAGTAAAGTGGAGGTATGATAAATAAATAAAACGTATTTTTATACTTACTCAAATGGTATGGTAAATAAATAAAAATATAAATAAACTAGACGTATCGTAAATAAATAAAACCTCTTTTTATATTTAGTCCATAACCCTTGTTCTATTTATGAAGAAAGAGGTTTTATTTAAGTGAATCCTATGGGACAAATACCATATTTGTAAAAGAGGTATGGTAAATTAATAAAAATATAAATAAACGAGAGGTATAGTAAACAAATAAAATATTTTTTTATATTTACTCCATAAGTCACCTTATATTTACAAACACTCAAAAAATGGGTTATATTTAGGTGAAACCTATGGCCAAAATACTATCGGACAAATACCATGGACTAGATTGTTATTAATACCATGCAAAAAACCATTATTAACCCTAATATTAGAATTAATAAAAATAAAAATGGCACATGGTATTGACCCATGGTATTCACCAAAATGGCACATGGTATTGACCCATGGTATTCACCTGGAATGTAGCCTATTTAAATGGGGGAATTAAACCAACATGTAGCCTATGCTAAGATTCACTAGGACTTTACAAAGTTTTATTATTTAGTGAAAGACTCGCCAAGATCTTACAAGATTTTATAATTGAGTAAAATATTTGCCATGCCTGGTGAGAGATTCGCCAAAAAATTATATATACATATTATATTATTGATAAAATCACCTTACATTTTTCCTATATACCATGGAGATTCGCCCATTTATTATATTTATAAATTTAGGGGGGGTTCTTAAAATTTTCCCTGAAGCCAGCCACTTCTCCCTTTCAGTCTGGAGTCAAACTTTCAGTCACTTGTACTTCTCCTGAAGTTGATGCTACCTTATATCGTCAACTTGTAGGAAAACTTTTGTATCTAACCCATACTCGTCCTGACCTTTCCTTTGTTGTTGGCCTTGTTGCTCGGTTTATGCAAAACCCACGTGAAAGTCATTGGAAAGCAGCTAAAAGAATACTTTGTTATGTTCAAGGTACAGTTCAGTTTGGGATTCATTACAGTGCCGAAGCATCTCCTCTATTAGTTGGTTTCACTGATTCCGATTGGGCTGGTGACTCTGATGATTGGAAGTCTACTGTAGGTTATGTGTTCACTCTTGGTTTAGGACCTATTACATGGGCTTGTAAGAAACAAGGTGCCATTTCTCTTTCTTCAGCAGAAGCAGAGTATCATGGTGCCGTAGAAGCTAGTAAGGAAGCCTTGTGGCTTCGTCAGATCCTGTCAGAGTTTGCCTTTCAGCAGCAGCATTCGATTACACTTTGGTGTGATAATCAAAGTGCCATTCAGCTATGCAAAGATCCAGTCCAACATCAGCGCAGCAAACACATTGAACTGCACATGCACTTCATCAGAAAGCTCATTCACGACCATGTTCTTGAAGTGCAATATTGTTCAACAGATGATCAAGTTGCAGACATCTTTACAAAGGCTCTCACAGAGGCGAAGTTCACTAAACTTCGATTTATGGTTGGAGTTCAGGAAGTTGTCACTAAGGGGGGATAGGCTCTAGTGCCTCCTTCCTTCTCCTATTGTGTCATATTTGTAAATCCTTCAATCCTATCCCAAGTTGTTCTTAAGGGCGGATGTTAGGATATTCCGACACATAGGAAATAGTTAAGTACAACTTGGTCTAGTATAGAGTTAGGTATAGAGTTAGGTAAAGTGTGTTTCTTTACTATGTAAATTTTGTAACTTACAATCCGATGGTCATGATATATAGTGATCCGACGGTCCGTTCTCTCCTCAGTATTACCGAAACTTGATCCGTGGCTTAACACCCGATTGGTCCATGATCTCTATTTAAAGAGCATGGAGGGTCATTTGTAGGGTAATCCGTCTATGAGAGAAGCATATGTAAATTTTCATTCTTTTATTAATAAATTGCCTGAAGTGGCTGCGTTGGCTCAGACCGTGGACTGTTTCCCTCTTTAAGGGTTTTAACCACGTCAAAATACTGGTGTATTGATCTGTGATCTGTTTGTGAGCGGTGTCCTTTGGTGTTCTGTGTGAGGAACTTACCCTGTAAATTCCTATAGAGAGCCACCGAGAGATGATACCTGAGCAGGTCCCCATACATCTATATGCACAAGCTCTAATTTTTCGCTCTTCTTTTCTTTCCCGACTCTGAGAAATCTGACTCTCTTCTGTTTTCCATAAATGAAATTTTCATAGAAGTCCAAATCAACATTCTTCAAACCCGGCAACAAATTCCTTGAGTGAAGAATCTTCATCCCCTTTTCACTCATGTGTCCGAGCCTATGATGCCATAATGCTGCATCTGCTCCTTTGGAAGTTAAAGCATTAACAGAGTTAGAAATACCATTGCATAAATGCAATGTACCAACCTTTTCGCCTTTTGCTATTACCAGGGCTCCTTTAGTGACCTTCCAAGCTTTATTTGTGAAATTTGTCACACAACCTTCACCGCCTAACTGCCCTGTTGAAATCAGATTTTTCTTTAGATCTGGAACATGCCTTACCTCCTTTAGTAGCCATTGGTTTCCATTTTGTTGTTTTACAAGAAGCTTACCATTCCAACAATTTTACAGGGTTTATCATCACCCAAACGAACTTGTCCAAAATCTCCTTGAACATAGTCATGAAAGTATTTCTTATCAGGTGTGGCATGGAATGAGGCCCCTGAATCTACCACCCAGGAATCAGTAATATTTTCGAAAGAAAGAATCAAAGCATCTTGTAACACCTCACCTGTCACATTTGCTTCATGATCTTTTTCTTGCTATGCATCTCCTTCTTTTCCCTTCTGAGATGTACAGTCTTCCTTTAGGTGTCCTTTCTTTCCACATTTCTAGCACACTATCCCTGATCTGGACTTGGATTTACCTTTCCTATTTACTGCGATATCTTGAGCTCTTTCCTCTTTCCATTTTCCTTCCCCTAGACTTTGCACTCAAGGCATTACCCAATGTCTCACCTGAGCTTTTTTGTCGCATTTCCTCGCTAAGGATAGCATTGAAAACATCATCAAACTTTAAAGTACTAGATCCAGAGACAGAGTTACTAATGGCCATTACTAAACTATTCCAACTTTTTGGCAATGAGCACAACAATAACAGAGCTCTAACTTAATCTTCAAATTTTACCCTTACAAAACTTAACTGACTTGTAACTGTATTAAAATCATTTAAATGATTTGCAACAGATCCATGTTCTGACATCTTCATATTAAATAACCGTTTCATAAGAAATACCTTGTTTGAGGCTGAGGGTTTTTCATATAGTTTCGACAACGCCTGAATCAAACCCTTTTTTGTTGTTTCCTTCGAAATGTTGAAGGCGACTGATGTAGCGAGGCACAAGCATATTGTTCCAAGTGCCTTTCTTTCGAGAAGGTTCCATTCTTCATCTGTCATAGCCGATGGCTTCTTTATTTTTCTACTCAATGGTAGGTACAAATCTTTCTGATACAGATAATCTTCCATTTGCATCTTCCATAGCGAGAAGTTTTGGCTGTTAAATTTCTCGACCCTAAACTTACCATCTTATACCATTGTTCCCACTCGAACAAGGAATCCTTCTTTCCTGCGAGTTTATCAGCCAAATAGACCTTCGGCTCTGATGCCAGTTGTTAGAGAATTATTTATTACGGAGAAATGGAACACATAAAATACTACAGAAATATAAACACAGAAAACACATAAAACAAGAGAGACACAGATATACGTGGTTCACCCAGTTTGGGCTATGTCCACCCCAAACAGCCAGTCCTTCCTATCTATTATCCAGCAAAATGAAGATACACAACCTACAGCAGATCCGCTGTAATATCCTCTGTTTTCTCTCACAGTCTCCCCTCTCTGTTTCTCACTCACAGTTTACACATCTATTACACAGCCTCAAATACAATGCCCTCATACAAAGAGAGGGGTTGCCTTATAGGGCAAAAAACCCTCAACTAAACATAAGTTCTACCATTAGATCATTCGCCTAATGAACAGCCCAGATTGACTAGAAATTACTATACTTTTACAAGGCAAGTTTACATCTATTTTTGGCTTCGGGGTCGTTGCCCCCGAGCCCCCGCCAGGGGACCACTAGCCCCCGTACCCCCCGGACCCCCATGTGGGGGACAAGTCCCCCCCGCACCCCCCTGCATGGAGGGGTGTACAAACTTCCTGGGGTATACATCCGGCTGAAACAAAGACCTCTCAACAATCATGCTCCACACACAACAATTTTTCTTTTGGTACCAACTTGTTTTTGTTGCTTTTAGATGTTGGAGAGTACATGCATTCTTCAGAGAGATACATGAAACAAAGATTTTGTTTTTTTTCCTTGTTTTTTTTCTTCTAGGTCTACTAGTCGCCTCAAGGAGGTTTTTAGGTAGTAGGTCTACCTAGGTGCCTCAAAGGAGGTTTTCACCTAGGATATTTTCTTTTTTCTCTTTTTTTTTTTTCCAACCCATTGACCGCCTCTTAGAGGTTTCCAGTCAATGACCAATCTAAGGTGCCTCCAAGGAGGTTTTCACATGAGATTTTAATTTTCTTCTCTTATTTCATTCATTTTTTTTTCTTTTTTTCTTTTCTACCCTGCCATACTTGAAAAAAAAATCACTTTCAAGTATAAGAATACTTCCAATGGAGCCATGTGCTCATCAAGATGACAGAAAATATGATGTGTAGGCTTGAAATGGATGCATTGACATGTACCTGAATTTGAGTGATCAAATGATTTGACTTTGATGATATCAAACATGATTGAAGAAGAGAGTATTGTTGCAACTTAGTGACTATCTAGAACCATATTTCAATATAGTTGTGATGCCCTTGGTCCACTTGTTGATTTGGATGATATTGGATGTCTTTGTCTTCCATGACCTTCAAATCTTCCTATTTTTCCTGATTGTTCTCTTGAATACATGGATGATTTAATGGTAACCATACAAGAGCTCTCTCGATCTCTGATTTTGATGTCTTCTCTTCATCAAGTGTAGCCCATGATTCTATGGTTTTCTCATTTGAATCTTCTTCTTCTATATGTGGTCCTTCAATGATATCAAGATAATCATTTTTTGCAATACTCTTCTTGAGCTATGGTGAATACCATTGATCTCAAGAGGAGAATTTTGGAAGTGTTGTACCTCAGCATTGTAAGTGGGTTGAGCTACTTCAATATGTGGGTTTGGAAATGGTGGTATAGGTAGTTGAGTGGGAGTGGATATTTGAGATGGATGTGGTTGGGGTTGTGGTTGTGGTTGTGGTGGAGATTAATGGTAGGGATAACATGGAGTCAGGTATGGAGGATATTGAGGAAAATATTGAGGATATTGTAGATGGCTTCAATAATTTCATTGCAAACCTTGTTGTCAAGATTGGTTTTGGCATTAAGATGGTCAATGTTTCCAAGGAAAGGATGTGTTCCAATTACTTTGAGATGGATGTGCATAATCTTGAAAATTTGAATTAGGCTCTGGCATCACGTTAGGTTGAATAGGATGCCATGGTTCTCTTGGAGCTACATAACATAGCTGCATTGGAAATTGACTTGCTCCATTGTCCTAAAATTCCTTCAACCTTGGTAACGAGGAGAAACATTTAACATCATGTGATTCTGCATGGACAACACGAACATCTTCTTTTTTCTCATTTTGTATTCTTAACATTTCTACTTGTTCGGTTAGATTGCTAAGAATTTATGTTTTAAAGTCATCAAACAAATTTCCAAGTTTAGTTTGACTTACCGATATTGATGTTGATTGACTTAGTCTTGCCCTTCCTCTTGATATGTGTTTGCATGTTTCACAAATTTCAACAAATGATAATTGGTATACATCACCTCTACTGATGAGATTAAGCAGATCAATCCATTCATACCTAATTGTTCTAAGTAAGAGGATTTTTAGTGTGTCGAATCCTAAATGATGTAGTTTTTCCCTCTTAACATTACACATGAACCTCTCTATTAGATCATCTAGACTCTCATCTTCTTTTTTATTCATTTTAAAGATTTCTTCTTTAAGATCATGATCCTTATATTTTTCTAGAAATATCTTTTGCATATCATTCCATGATCTTATTGAATTAGTCCCTAAACTCATAAACCATTTAAGAGCTCTATCCTTCAATGTTTCTGGAAACAATCTCAATTTTTGAGTTTTTAATAATTAACCATAAGATGCACAAACAATTTCAAATTCAAAGAGAAATGTTTTCGGATCCTCTGACATTAGACCTAGAAAGTTTGGAAGAAAAGATGGAGGTATGTTCTTCATGTGCACACTATTGTCAGTATCTTGAATGGGAAATCTGAGAGGATCTTCCTCATTGTCATCATCTCCATCCATTTCTTCTACATTATTTTTCATCTTCTCTTCTACCTACAAAAGTGAATGGTGATGTGGCTCTTACTGCACCACGTGATAAAATGGGGGGGTGGGTTAGTGTTGGAGGATTTTTTTGTTTTTGTTTTTATGATTGAATGAAAACTATAATGTGTTAGGTCCCTATAATACTAGTGATTCCCCCATTACTATTGTCATTGTATCCATTACTGTTATTATTTTGCCCCTATTGCCCCGATATTGTTATTAGTATGCCCCATAGAAACCCACTATTGTTGTTTTTGTGCCCTTATGTTATTACTGTTATGTCGGCTTGATTACATTGTGACCCCTTAGACTCCTATATATAGAAGGAAGGTTTAGTCATTTTAATCATCCAAGAATTGCTCATTTGTGTAATGTAAAGGAGGCGAGCCCCTCGAAGAGGTTGAATTCTAAGGCATTGATCTATATTTTCTATCTTCTTGTGAGTTCGTTTCATAACATTTGGTATTAGAGATTTGGATTCTAGGGTTTCGCTGCTCCAAATAGGTCATCGTGGCATTTTCACTATAACATCGTTCTATGAAGTTTCAAAAGCTAAGAAAAGAACCCATTTGAGAAGAAATTAGCCTGAAACTTGTGTCCAAATTTCCGATCTTGGCTCGCTATATTTGTGGAGATAGGATCTGAGGAAGTTGGCATTTTTGTAGACTCCTAAATTACATCCCAAACAGGTGACCTGGGGAATATCATCATCACTTCTGTTTTGAGCATTAGATTGAAATTTCGTAAGAAGTTTCAGAAAAAGGATGGCCTTTAGTTTTATGTGTATCAGTTTCAGCTACTAAGGTCAAAACAGTGACACGTGGCACATCATACAAGTTAGCTCTACTGAATTATTCTATAATCAAGTCACTGTGGGAGATTTGGCATAACGCTTCCTTAGAGAATCCAAGATTGATCAAAATTTTGGGGTTAGAAAGACAACTCAAAGGGCTACCATAGGACAAGATTTTAGATATTCAAGATCCGTAGTTACAGAGATACAATAGATCCAATATCGAGCTCTTACAAAGTGAAAAAAAAAGTGTGTAGTTTCTTCTTAATTTTGCATAAGATTGGCTTGAAAAATTAGTTTGAAGGAAATCAAAGGGAATAGTGAAGAATTATTAACATTAATTAATGCCCCAAAGAAATAAAATGGAAACACCTAGTAAGAAACTTGAAAGCTCTAGCATGACTTGTGAAGAAGAGGAAGAAATGCAACATGATATATCAAAATTACAAGACCAAGTACAACAAATTTCACTCTCACTAAAGGTAAATGAAGCCAAGATGAATGACATGGAAGCTAATATGAATGGAATGCAACTTATGATGGATGGCATGGAAGCTAAGATGGATGGTTTAAAGAGAGGTCTAGAAGCTAAGATGAATGGCATGGATGCTAAGATGAATGACATGGACGCTAAGATGGAAGAATTTAAGATAAATTTGAATAAGTTGCTACATGAAATGGTCACTAATGGTGAAAGGGTAGTAAAGGAAACTCATGATGAGAAAAAATGAAATGTTAATCATGATTTCATAGACTCTAATGTTGAATTGAAGACCCACCATGTTCCAAAAATAGATATGAGGAAGTTTGATGGAAAGGATCCTGGAACATGGATACTACATATGGAGCAATTTTTTGATCTCCATAATGTGCAAAACACACAAAAGGTATGTATTGTAACTTTACATTTGGAACCAAATAAGTTTGTATGGTATCGATGGCTTTTCTCTCATAAACAAATTGTCACTTGGGCAATTTTTACGGAAGAAATGATAGCACATTATGAGGATACAAAAAACAACACCTCTTTTAGCCAATTGATAAATCTCAAACAAAAGGGTTCAATGATGGAGCACATTTAGGACTTCCAAAAACTGAACATAATTGTAAAAGATATTCCAGAGGAGCATATGATTGATGTGTTCAACAGGACTTTAAAGGATAATATCCAACATGAGGTTTGCCTTTGGGAACCTGATTCATTGGAGAAGGCATTCAGGTTAGCAAGAAAAATGGAAAGCAAAATTATGGCAACGAGGAAGCCTACCACTCACAACTGTAAAGATGGAAGTGTTGTTTTGCCTAGTCTTCCACAACCTACAAGGTTGACACCACAACAATTGGAAGAAAAAAGAGCAAAAGGGATTTGTTACAGTTGTGATAGAAAATACATTAAAGGTCATAAGTGTGCTGAGAAGAAATTATTCTACATAGATTGTGAAGAGGAGGAAGAAAAGGAACAAGAAATGTTAAAATAAGAGTATATACTCCAGGAACAAACCCTCGATAAAGAAGAAATGAATCCGACAATATCTTGTAATGCATTGGCTGGAATTACCACTCCTCAAACTATCAAGATAGAAGGACATATCAAGAAGAAAAGGGTAATAGTGTTGATTGATTCGGGAAGTACCCATAATTTTATTCATTGTAAGATAACAAAGGAATTGAATTGCTTCCTATATCTAGCACCAAAGTGTCAAGTGATGGTTGCAAGTGGAGGAACCGTAAATTGCTCTTGAGAGTGCCATAATATCAAGCTATCCATTGGAGAATATGTATTGAATAGCCCAATGCTTTCCTATTCCAATGAGTGGTGCTGATGTTGTACTAGGAGTCCAATGGCTATAATCCTTGGGTACAATAGCTTTTAATTTTCAAGAAATTTTCATGAAATTTTGCGTGGAAGGAAAGGAAGTTGAATTAAGCAGTATTGCAAGGAAATTGGGAAAGATAATCAACTCTAACGGCATGACAAAGCTTCTAAAGAAGGAACAACGAGGTGTAATTGCACAATTATGTTCACTAGAGGTTCGCACATCAAAATCATCTATTTCTCCAGATATCCAAAAATTCTTGGACAATCATTCCAAGGTATTTGAGACTCCCAAAGGTCTCCCACCTATTCGCGATCATGATCATGTTATTTATTTGATTCGAGGAAGTGCTCCTCCAAACATCAGGCCGTACAGATATCCCTATGTCCAAAAGAGTGAAATTGAATGTATGGTTGCAAAAATGCTAGAGGCTGGTATAATTCAACCTAGTCAAAGTTCTTTCTCTGTTCCAGTAGTATTGGTGCACAAGAAGGATGGATCGTGGTGCATGTGTTCGGATTATAGGGAGCTCAACAAGCTCACTATTAAAGATAAATTTCCCATTATTGTCATTGATGAATTATTGGATGAATTGCATGGATCAATTTACTTCACCAAGTTGGATCTTCATTTAGGATATCATCAAATCAGAATGAAGACTGAAGAAATTTCGAAAAAAACATTTAGAAATCATGAGGGTGATTATGAATTTTTGGTCATGCCTTTTGGCCTTACCAATTGTTATAGACATTTTTGTGCCTTGCAGCTCCAAGCATGAAATGTCCATAAACCAAGGGCTCCTAAGTCCCTAAAAGTGTTGTTCCAACCCCTAAAGGAACAAGGTCAACAAATTACAGCTTCTCCCAGAAGTTCACCAGAAACTGCTCAGAATAAGTCAAAACAGGATCATTTCAGCTGCTCCACTAGCTAAGTGCATTGCATAGCACCTAAATCCACTAGCTAGGTGCGTTGCAACGCACCTAAATGCACTACCAGGGTGCGTTAAGCGGGAAATGACAAATGGTAGTGTCATTCCGCGAGGTGGAGAGACAATGGAAGCTTCCAGAATCTTCTCCTATGACACTTGCCTCACTGAATTCGACCAAGGATGAGTAAGAGGCCTTCAGTCTCCAAGTGGAAGCAAGAACTGACAGAGAGAAGCCACTAATCAAATCATAAGCTGACTCATCCTCCTTGCATACATCTATATATGGATCCCTCATCCCAGAGATCCAGAGGCGGGAATTTTGCACATTGTAAGGAATTGCTGTTGGTTTTGAGACACATATCAGAGAATTGGGTGATCTATGCTTTGTTGGAGGTGAAGAGGGGCTTCTTTGCTGGGAGGTTGATGCTGGGTCAGGAATCATCGGTTGTAACTCCTCCTGGATCTTCTTGTATATCAATAAAAACTATTTGAGTTTCTTTTCCATGCTTTTGTATCATTGATGCTTGTTACATTTGTATGGTTAACTTAAATCTGATCCTAAGTTATTTATGAATATAAATCCATGTCTTTGTATAGTTCTCTTCTTCTGTGATCTTACAGGTACTTGGTGAAGCTGGGCAAGTAAGGGAGCAGATAGCTGGAAGCTGTCAAAGAGGAGAGAGATTGGATCAAAGGACTAGCGCAAGACACAGGTTGGTTCTTCCTATTCCTCTTTGTTTATAGTTCATAAAGGAGATACAAAAGTAGTTTTCTCTGTTTGTTTCTAAGGCAGCTATCACACCTTAGTGGGATAGAGCAGTTCTAAATAGACACTTTTCCCAGTAACAAAATGGCGACTCCACTGGGGATCGAGTCTAATTAGTTTGTTTGTGTATCTCTTGTTGTTTATTTCATAAACTTATAAGTAGCAATCGAACTGCATTTGCCATAACAAATGCAAAGTAGACATTTACTGCTTCAATCCATTCACTAGATCTGTTTATGATTTTAACAGCTGATTCATAGACTATCTGATTGCCCTTGTGATAGCTCTTAGACCCTCCTTAGATCTACCCCTGATCGTGCATTACTGATTGCTTTTACTCGGCCAAAAACCAAAGATTAAACTGCAAACTATGACCCAGAACCCGGATAGAATTCTCGTTTCTGCCCCAGCGCAGGCACTGTAAAGAGGTTCTGCATTTCAACGCACTTCCCGAGAGGGTAACCTGCGCTGCAATGCAGTTTCTCTGTGCAACAGGTGCGCTGATCAGCCTAGCCCTGTGCAGCTGAGGTTCTTTGCTTCATTCTTTCCAGTTTTGTCTCTGATTTTTGCAGCCTGTGATCAGTATATGACTGTTTCAAACCCCTTTTCCTTACTGATATTCCGCCTCAATTGTACAAAAGAACTGTAGATGTTTTTGTGTGTTTGTTGAGTTGTTTACAGTTTTCCATTGCAAAAGTATAATAATCGTACTGTCGTCCTTTGATTTAGATCTGTCGCAAGTGTCGATTTCGATCATAGGAGAAAGTTTATTTGCTGTTGATGGTCGATTATGCGTTTACTATTGCCTTTTGGTTTGAATTTGTGACTTTCTAGTGTCAAAACGAGTATTTATTTCAAAATCATAGAGTGTCGTAATCATCTCTACCTTTTGATTTTGAAAAGAAGCTTGTTTATGTTTGTCGCTTGAAAGCAAATTCAGATTTGTACATCAACTTTGTTTTCAGCATCAATACTAAGTGAAAAACAAATACATGCATGTGCATTTGAATATAGACAGTCTGTTTGGCTTGATTTAGGAAAGTGCATTTACAGTGTACTCTTTGCTCTTTGTGAAAAGATTGTGTCTTTCTTTTCCCCTAGTAGCTAGGATTTTCATTGCTGAAAAGAGATAAAAGTTTGTTTATCATCTTTAGATTTCATTTTAGGAATTACATCTACATCTCGTGGTGAACCCAAAAGGAAAACTTCGTAAGAAAGATCAACTTAAAATAAATTCAATGAACCTAACAATGCTTTGGAACTTAACACACAACATTTAGAGGTCTATGCTAGAGACGTATTCCGACGTCGTAAAGCCTAGTAACTGTTGTCCTCACTGATGGTTGGTTGATTCCTCCACTTTGAGACAATAAGTGCCAGTACGGACTTGTGCTCCCATGTACCGTCGAGTATATATTGGGAGACCCCTATAGGCTTAAAACCTTTATCCGTAGGAAGCCGTGTCGGCCGCCCTACTGATCGCAATGCACCGAACACAGTATTCGGGAAGATTGATTGCCATACCGTAAAAAGTATTCTGCAGTTTTGTGATTGGTTTGGTACTCCCTCTACCTAGACCTCCAGAGCAGTCCCTTTCATTCCTTTTCAGACTCCTTAATGGAAAAGGTCCATCTGAGCACTTGTCACTTCAGGCTCATTAAAAATCGAAGGAGACTAGAGTCATCTTTTGTTTTTTCTCGACTCTTAAAAACTGAAAAAACAAGTTGTGTCAAAGCGTGTTAAAATTTATTTTAAACAAAATATTCATACCCCTTTCCTACGTTGATCTTGGGTTGAGAAAATGGAGCCTACCAACCAAGGAATTCCCCTTGGTGGAAATCCTAGTCCCTTCTCCTCTTGGGGAGATGTTGGTACGCCCCATATGGCCACATTGTCGCTTCCAGGACTGACAATTGGTTTGCCAGTATGGCTCTTCTCAACCTCTGTTGTTCAGAACACCACAATTCCTGGACAATCGAATCAGCAATTAGACGAGTCCAGAGTTGCCCACCAGCCTTCGACTTCCTCTAATTCTTCATCTCCTCCTTCCTCTTCGCTTGATGGGGCTGGTAAAGCCAAAATTCAAGTTCCTAAGGAGAAGAAGGAAAAGAAGAAGAAAGAGAAGAAGAAGAAGGAGCCAAAGGCGAATGGGGGAAAACGAGTGTCATCTAACGAAAATCCACACACTGCACCGACCAGGCCTAAATCGCCATGTGTCATTTGCAAAGGAGACCACTTTCACAGAGATTGTCCTTGCATCCCTCGGATACTAAGGGACTGGTCTCCTCGTTTGCACAACCCGGTGTCGTCAACCTCTGATGATCATGTTGAAAGCACACCGTCAACTAGTGAAAGTGAAGCTCCAGGACAAAAAGGGAAAGCTAGATTTCCCTGTAAACTGTGCAAAGGCAATCATGCCGTCCACCGTTGTCCCTTCTTAGACGAAGCTAAAAGAGTTTTGGATGATCGTCCGGTTTCACCATTACGAATTCCTCCTGGATTTAAAAAACTCTTGCCGAGTCCGTCACTAGTTGAAAATCCAGCTGGCCCGCGCAGGTGGTCGGCTGAAGCACCTATCATTGAAGATAAACCATCTGGATCCATACCAGACGAAAGTCAAAAGGTTGAGGCGGCAGTTGACCCGGTCTTGCCTTCAGAGGTTTCATCTTCAGATGATACAATCACTGAAGAGAACAAGGATGACACCGTCCAAATTCTCTTCATAAACACAGACTCCGACGAACATGGGGGAAATTTACCCGTTCCTTTACCACAGGAAGGAAGTTCGTCAAAGCCGTACCCGGCCGTCTATTCGGTCCCACCTCCAAGCAACCTAGTTGTCTCCTTCGACTGGAATCAACTAGGCAGACCCCGTTTACCAGCAAGCATACCATTCCGAATTATCGTTCAAATATATAGAATGGTTATGGCTGGTACCATCATAGATGAGGGGGCTTCTATGAGTATCCTTTCCTCAACTTCTTGGAAAGCGCTTGGTTTGCCATCGCTTTTGCCTGAGATGAGAAATCTGACAGGTTTTGATAAAGGAACCAGTCGACCTTTAGGGATCCTTCCCGATGTGCCAATAACATTGAGAAGGAAGATAGTTCACATGAACGTAATGGTAGTTCAAGGACTCTTGGATTATAACCTACTCCTTGGATGAGACTATATTTATTGCATGGAAGCAATTGTCTCCTCACTCTTTAGAGTAATGTGTTTTCCGCACGAAGGAAGAGTGGTCAAGCTCGTGGACCAACTTTCATTTCCCGGATCACGCATAGAAAATAGTCATATACCGTCCCTAAATGGTCTTTTCACGCAAGAAATGTCTCAATCTCTAGTCCGTCCTCCCGATGAGCGCAAGTAATTCAGAGGGATATGACTGAAACCCAGGGGGCATGCGTCCTGGTCTGCAACGGCAGGAAAACTTCGGGTATAGGGTAGGTTTCCACGGGAGAATATGACTAGTCTGTACCCCGCCCGTGATTGGAAGAGGGGTTATTCTAGAATAATATTCTCTTGTCAAAGTTATGTGAGTTGGCGGGCATCACCGCTCACCTTTGTTTATCTCGGTAGACATCGCCGAAGAAGTGTTTTGTTTGCGCGGCAAATAGAACAATCTTTGGGTGACCTGTAAGAGGTAGGCCTCTCTCGGTAAAACAAATGTTTTGGCGGAAAGAAGTAGGGGTAACCTTGAAATTTTGTTTTATACCTGGGTGCATGCAAACCTTTTGGAGTGCAAGCGAAGGGTGACTATTTATTTTTTTAAATTTTTAGGACCTCTAACCCTTTAAACTCGTAGGATTGGTCGTCACCTAACTTGCATAAAGAAAGGATGTGGGGCAAAACTCTAAAAAATTGCTGTTTTATACGAGACATTCTTATCATATGACTGGATTGATCGAGCAGTGTTACCGCAGGGTTCAAGCTCGTTAAAAAATAAACCTGCACCGAGCAAATGTTTCCACCCGCGTTTAAGCTCGTTAAAAAATGAACTATTCCCTGGTAAATAACCACCGTGAATGTAGCACTTCAGCCATTAAAGCCTTGGTCGTGTTTGCACCGTCACCTCCACTTTTTCATTGGCCGATCATTCACCTCCATTTGATTGTTTACCCATTTTGAGGAATAGCTGCGAAGAGTGATTTCACTAGCCATCCTTGTGACACTACCGTGATTGGAAAATTCCAAACCTTACCTGGAATCAGCTGCTACCCTTTTTATCACTCGTTCCTCAAAAGATGAGTCTTCTTTAAGCTCTTTTTTGACTTATAAAATATGAAAAGATTGCCGAGTTCTAGCCTTCCAGCTCGTTAAAGCGACAGGAAGTGTTATTCCTCCTCTAGATTTTAATCTTTTTGGACCTGAGGGATTATTGCACAAAAAGATCGAGCGCTTGTTTTGTTCGGCTCGTTAAAGCTATCGAAAATTCATCCCTTCTGTATTTTTTTATACTTTTTCGGGCTTAAGGGATTAGATGATGAAAAAGGAATTTTGGAGTTACCTTTACGTACCTTTTCAGACTCTCTAAAAATGAAAAGGACCGAGTTATCCTTGTCGTTAAACTCGTTAAAAAGATTAATAGCGACAAACTTGTCTTTAGACGAGAACGAGTTTCACTATCGCTAGGCTCGTTAAAACATAGCGATGGGTTTGCCCGAAGGGCAAATTATAGAACAAGCATATGTTATCCTCCTCAAGCTTGATAAAAATAAAGAGGTACTGGTCAGCAATGACTGGGGAAAAATTGGGAAGAAAACTCAAAGAATCTTTATTGGTAGCAAGTCGCTCTTGAACATGACACTTCCACTCCGTGCCCGAGTTGGGTTGGGTTGTTTCATTCACCGGTCACATCGCCATGGTCACGCCATACCATCCACATTTGGGGTTAATGCTACCAATCTATCACATCAGTGTCGCCGACATGTTCGAGAGAAGTCATCCAGAAAGGCCACCTGTGTCCCGCCCACTACCATACATTATACTCCATTCTTTCATGACCGCCACCCTGAACCATAGATCATCAGATCGTTTTCACCTCCATCAAAATCATTTGCTCCATTCCGTGTCATTGATGTGGGATTCATTAAGGCCCTCCTATGACGGATCACTTCTTGTCGACATCAGCTCATTATCCAAGAAGTTGGTCTAGGAACACCCCATTCAGTACTTTGAAGCTTGCATGCCTCAATGGCAAGTTTCTCACTTTCGGCAACAGGTTTACATCAATGACCTTCGACCGAAAGATTTTGCATGGTGTTCAATGCCAAGTCCTTTATTCACACCACGTGAATTGTACTGCAGTACCTTGAGGATCATTATCATTATCGGTCATTCCTCTCACGCTTGTTAACAGTTTACATCATTGACTGGTAATCAAGCAATGTCTTTCCATGTTCGACTTCAAAACGTTTCTCACATGGATCGACTTGTACTTCAAGTGAAGATCGGAAGAGATTGAAGACCCCGGATCTAGTTTCATCCATTCGGGCTGCGATATATATTCAGGAAAATAAAGACATCGAAATGTACAGCATTGCGGCACAGATAATCATCCTACCAAAAGGATGATGGCTCTATCAGAATCATCAGTCTACCATCAGAATATTGTCTGTCCTATGTACATGAAAATGAATTTATAAAGCTGAGCATGGGAATGCCCGTCTCAGCTAGATCATGAAAGCAGTATGAAGATAATGTATTGTATTGTATCTTATTACAGGTCTCCTCCCAGCATTGAAAGAACTTCGGATCCTCATAATAAAGCATTTCACCCGATAAACGACCTCATACTTTAGGGGGCAACTGTTATAGACATTTTTGTGCCTTGCAGCTCCAAGCATGAAATGTCCATAAACCAAGGGCTCCTAAGTCCCTAAAAGTGTTGTTCCAACCCCTAAAGGAACAAGGTCAAAAAATTACAGCTTCTCCCAGAAGTTCTCCACCAGAAACTGCTCAGAATAAGTCAAAACAGGATCATTTCAGCTGCTCCACTAGCTAAGTGTGTTGCATAGCACCTAAACCCACTAGCTAGGTGCGTTGCAACGCACCTAAATTCACTACCAGGGTGCGTTGAGCGGGAAATGACAAATGGCAGTGTCATTCCGCGAGGTGGAGAGACAATGGAAGCTTCTAGAATCTTCTCCTATGACACTTGCCTCATTGAATTTGACCAAGGACGAGTAAGAGGCCTTCAGTCTCCAAGTGGAAGCAAGAACTGACAGAGAGAAGCCACTAATCAAATCATAAGCTGACTCATCCTCCTTGCATACATCTATATATGGATCCCTCATCCCAGAGATCCAGAGGCGGGAATTTTGCACATTGTAAGGAATTGCTGTTGGTTTTGAGACACATATCAGAGAATTGGGTGATCTATGCTTTGTTGGAGGTGAAGAGGGGCTTCTTTGCTGGGAGGTTGATGCTGGGTCAGGAATCATCGGTTGTAACTCCTCCTGGATCTTCTTGTATATCAATAAAAACTATTTGAGTTTCTTCTCCATGCTTTTGTATCATTGATGCTTGTTACATTTGTATGGTTAACTTAAATCTGATCCTAAGTTATTTATGAATATAAATCCATGTCTTTGTATAGTTCTCTTCTTCTGTGATCTTACAGGTACTTGGTGAAGCTGGGCAAGTAAGGGAGCAGATAGCTGGAAGCTGTCAAAGAGGAGAGAGATTGGATCAAAGGACTAGCGCAAGACACAGGTTGGTTCTTCCTATTCCTCTTTGTTTATAGTTCATAAAGGAGATACAAAAGTAGTTTTCTCTGTTTGTTTCTAAGGCAGCTGTCACACCTTAGTGGGATAGAGCAGTTCTAAATAGACACTTTTCCCGGTAACACCAATGCACCTTCTACATTTCAAGGTTTGATGAATTCCATTTTCAAACACTTCCTTAGAAAATTTGTGTTAGTATTTTTTGATGATATACTAATCTATAGCAAGTCTTGGAAGGATAATGTTGAACATGTTGTGATGGTGCTCAAACTATTGAAGGAGAAACAATTATATGCAAGAAGCTCCAAATGTTTCTTTGGAGTATAAGAGGTGGAATATCTTGTTCATATTGTATCTCACGAAGGTGTTAAGGTAGACCCTAGAAAAATTAAAGCCATTAAGGAATGGAAAATCCCCACATCTCTAAAGAATTTGCGAGGATTTCTTGGGTTGACAAGGTATTATCGCAAGTTTGTTAAGAATTATGGAAAAATAGCAACACCTCTAACAACATTATTGAAGAAAGATGCATTTTCATGGACTCCAAAAGGAGCAAAGGCCTTCAAACATCTTAAAGATGCAATGTGCCAAGCACCAAACTTAGCTACGCCAGACTTCACAAAAACCTATATTGTGGAATGTGATGCTTCAAGAAATGGAATTGGTGTTGTTTTAATGCAAAATGAAAGACCCATTGCTTTCGAAAGTCATCCAGTCAAGGGAAAGTATTTACAAAAAGGTATTTATGAGAAGGAAATGTTGGCAATACTACATGCACTTAAGAAATGGCGACCCTACCTAATGGGAAGACACTTCAAGGTAAAAACGGATCATGATAGTCTTAAATACTTTTTAGAACAAAGGTTATCCTATGAAGAACAACAAGAATGGGTCAGAAAGATGTTGGGTTATGATTTTGAAATCATCTATAAAGAAGGGAAACAAAATGGTGTGGTAGATGCAGTTTCAAGAAAGGGTGAGGATGTGGAAGCATTTTTGTGTGCAATTTCTATTATCCAACCAGATTGGATAAATGAAGCAAGCGATGAATGGAAAAATGACAAGGAAATGTGGGCACTCATTCAACAGATACAACAAGGTCCTAGTACATATGATACATTTAGTTGGAAAAATGACTCGTTATGGTACAAGGATCAGTTATACCTATATAAAAATTCACAACTCAAACAAAAGATTCTTAGGGAATTGCGTGCCTTTCCCTTAGGAGGGCACTTAGGATTTCCAAAAACCTACCACAGGGTTAAGAAGAAATTTTTCTGGGATGGCCTTAAATCAAATATTCAAAATTTTGTGGTGGAATGTTTGGTTTTCCAACAAAATAAAGTTGAAACAATTAAGATCCTAGGTCTATTACAACCTTTATCCATTCCAAGCCAATGTTGGGAAGAAGTTTCAATGGATTTTATCATAGGTTTACCCAAGTCTGAAGGAAAGAGTGTCATCATGGTGGTAATTGACAGACTTACTAAGTATGCACACTTTTGTGCATTATCACATCCATTTAAAGCAAGTACAGTTTCTACTGCATTTATGGAAACAATTCAAAAGCTGCATGGAAACCCAAAGATTATTGTAAGCGACAGAGATCCCATTTTCACTAGAAATTTTTGGACAAAATTATTTTCTTGTCTCGATACTTAGTTAGTTCATAACTCATCTTATCATCCTTAATCTGATGGGAAAACTGAGATAGTAAACAAATGTTTGGAAGGATATCTTCGTTGATTTGTATCTAATAAACAGACACAATGGGTCAAATGGTTCTCTCTGGCTAAATGGTCGTATAACACTTCCTTCCAAACTGCAACAAAAATGACCACATTTATGGCACTTTATGGATATCATCCACCATCCATCACATCATATTTAGGAGAAAATTTTAAGGTTCAAGCAGTGGAACATCACATCGAGCATCAACAACAAGGTCTGCAACTCTTAAAGGATAACTTCAGGTTGGCCCAGAATAGAATGAAACAATAGGCAGATCAACATCGCAATGAAAGAAGTTTTAATGTAGGTGACTGGTATTCCTATGGATACAACCATATAAAAAAAATGTCCCTCGAGCAAGATAAGAAGGATAATAAATTATCACCAAAGTATTATGGTCCATACAAGGTGTTGCAAAAGGTTGGTACTATTGCATACAAATTGGAGCTTCCTGCAGCTTCCTGAGTGCACCCAGTTTTCCATGTTTCATGTTTAAAGAAGGTTATAGGTGACAAACTCCCAGTTCACACAATATTGCTAGAACTTGATGAGGAAGGAAAAATCATATTGGAACCGGAGGTAGCCACAAAAACAAGAACTCGATAGCTACGAAATCGATCAATTTCGGAGTATCTCATCAAGTGGAAGAACTTAGCCGTTGAAGATTCCACATGGGAGGATGATAATTTTATATAGAAGCATCATGAACTACTCAAGCATTGAGGACAATGATTTTCTGAAGGAGAGGGGCATCTTAGGCCCCTATAATACAAGTGATTCCCCCATTACTATTGTCATTGTATCCATTATTGTTATTATTGTGCCCCTATTGCCCCCATATTGTTATTTTTGTGCCCTTATGCTATTATTGTTATGTCAAGTTGATTACATTGGGACCCCTTAGACTCCTATATATAGAAGGGAGGTCTAGTCATTTGAATCATCCAAGAATTGTTCATTTATGTAATGTAAAGGATGTTGCCCCCTCGAAGAGGTTGAATTCTAAGGCATTGATCTATCTTTTCTATCTTCTTGTGAGTTGGTTTCATAACATCATGCAATGAAATTTTCTACTTTTGAAATTAAATATTCTTAATGCAGTTATTTTTTGTTTCTTCAAAAAGTAAAAAGAAATGAATCAACTAGGGAAGAAAACAATGCATACTTTGACACCTCCCCAGCAACAACACAAAAAAGTGATGAGCCTTGATATTGCAACAAGAATGTTGCAACTCCCAATGTTACTGACTTTAATTATCAACTCGGGGTTCATACAAACTTAAGAGGTATTGACACTATATGTGCAGTATACAATGTCTCCATTTTCTGTCATGAGAGAAAGGAAATGCTTCCTATTTGCAGGAATGAAAGACTGAATTTAAAAATGCTTGTAAAGTAACATGAAATCCTCTGTCTACTTATTAACACACTTTGTTTGCAAAAGAACCCTATTTTAGCCCTATTTTTCACATGTGATGTTTTAGCCAATCTAAGCACGAAATTTGATCTAGAAAGTACTAGTTGTTGTGTGCATGTGTAAATGTAAAAGAACTCATTTTTTAAATCCTTTTGCTTTATAAATGTAAATGCTAATCTTCCTTTGATCTTTAGCAGGGGAGATAGGTGTGGAGCAAGAGGGTTAAAATGGTCTTGATGGCATGGAGGTCAAGTAGACACCTAATCCCAACTTCAATGATGAATTTTCTCAATTCGGGCTCAAAAAAAGCTTTCCTACATGATGCTACAGTGATTTCCTACAGGATGCCCTAATTTACTACAAGATGTTACATATTTACTATATGAAATTATAATTCATTGAATGACAAAGAAAATCAAATCCAGATTGGATGTGACAAGTTTTTTATTAATTAGGATGTCTTAGGTCCCCATTCCAAGTGGAATCACTCAAAAATACCTCTGTTAACCCATGCTTAAAAATAGAAAAACATTACTAGTCGAAAATCTTGAAATTCGAGAACTTATGAACTAGTAAATCTAAAAAATGCCTAAACTAATCAAGTGAAAATGCAATGGGGTAGTTTGTATTATGAACTAGAATGTTTTTTTGATCTAATGCAAGTGGAACTAACTCGATTAAAGCTCGTTAGCATGCTCTAAAAAATAGAAAACATTTACTGTTCTTTGCCATAAAGAAGTTCCAGAAATCTAGATTTGGGAATAAGAAGACTAATCCAAGCAGCTCAATTATTACTATGAACTTCCAGAGCTTTTTTAGGGATTAAATGATGCTTGTTATCGTGAAAAATAGCTTACATCAACCATTTAACTCAATCCTACAACAAGAAATAATTAATACTAAATGCAGAAATCGAAAGAAATAAAAACAAGAGATGCGTGTGAACAGAAGTGAAAAGAAGGAAAGAAAATTATATAAAAGAGATATGAGGCTCCTAGGATGGCCAAGCCCAAGGAAAATTAGAGACATATGTAGGAGAAAAATATTTATAAGTTGAACATGACACCAATATTCATTATTTCATCAATACAATTACATCCCTACAAGAAAATACAATGGAGCTACATAAATATGAGTTCTCTCCAAAATAACATTAATTAAAGTCTCCCCTTAGAGGAAAATTCAAATTTTTACTCATAAAAAATGATTAGGAATTATTCCCCATGAATGGAGGAATCTTTCCCCACCAAAATCCCTTGATTAATGGATCTGGTCCCCAATACTAGGAATCTGCATTAAATGGCAAGGAACACATTCCTAGATTTTCTCGATCATTGGAGTTCCACAATATGTGACATAATTCCATAACATTTTGTTGATTTATTATTTATTATTGATCCTCTTATAGCAGATAGAAAGTCTCTTAATTATCTCCTCTTCCAAATCTTCATAATCTATCCAATATTCTCATAATATTCCACAAAAAAAAATAATATTAGGCACAAATAGCCAATTATTCATAAACCTTCCTAATGAATATATTAAAACTAAAAATACATTATCTAACGTAGAAAGATAGGTTTAATGTGCTTAAGGATGGTCACAGGCCTTAAACTAATGTTTAATTTAGAGGTATGGGCCTTAATTTATGTATAATTTAGAGGCCCATCATTAGGGATTATAAGGCCATAAATGTGCACATCTACCATAGGGCCTCTAACATCTTTTTTTGGGAAAGATAACCCTCCCAAGCACCAAATTAGATAATTTACCTAACAACATTTATTATGAGGGTGTCTCTTTTTCTTCTCCCATGATGTCTGAAACATTTCTCCTTGATGAGCTTATTATAGATGGGAGCATATTTAATAACCTAGAGAAGGGGTATTTTAACACACAAACTCTTCAATTCTCCCAAAAGTTCAAACTATTATTGGGTGTGTTGTCTAGGATGGATCAACGTCTTAGGAAAAGGAGGTGGATTAAGTTAAGGAAAAATGTCTTCCTTCTCTTCTTCAAGCTCTTCAAGTGGAGAAGGTGGGTGATTATCTGTAAGCATTCTCACCGAGCGAAGGTTGATCTCTTGGATTTCCACAACATAAGTAGGGCAAGATGTCTCTCCAATGTAGACCTATCGGGCTTGCTTATTGTTCAGGTTTAGATTTGGTTGAGAAGCCATTTCAGGTTGCTTAGGTTGAGTAGTATGAATGAGTTGTGGTTGAGGTTGGGGTGGAACCAGTAAAGCAAGAGGTGGGTTAGCTTGAGGCCTCCAGCCTTGTGATGGCTTTCCCCATTGGGAATATTGGGGTGGATATCACTAACAGTTTGAGGAGGATATGGAGGAGCATAAGGTGAAGAAGGGGGCGTAGACTAGGATGTGTGAGTGGAAGAGTACCAAGGTTGCAAGGGTGTATTTTGACTTGGATTATAATAAGAGTAGTGTGCACCTTGCATGCCTTGTTGATATGGCCTAGGTCCAAGAGGTCTTCTTTGATTGATGAAAAAATGTTTCTGTTGGCTGGATAAATTGTTCTTGCAGATAAGACCGATATCCCTAGTATCAACAGATATCTAGCGACAAGCAGGACAAGCAAATCTACCTTTCTCTAAATATATTGCGATTCATTAATAAAAACTAAGAGGTGTTTTAGACCCTATCTTAAGTCCAACGCTAGTTTGTGGCAGCCACACTTCGACCATCCGAACGAGTTTCGTTTTGAGAACCTGCAATCACAAACAATCACACATCAAATAGCACCTACGTAGCCAATATAATAAATCATATTCGTAATGGTGATCAAGGAATCCATAAAATAAACCATAAAACATAGCTTATTGAGAAAAATAAACTTGATTGTATTAACTTTGAAAATAGAAGAACTTTACAACCTTTGGTGCCTTGATGTTGTACAAGCTCCTCCCAGGGTCTAGACAGGAATCTCCTCTACTTTGACAAGCCTCACACTCTTCCCAATGAGATAAAAAAAGGTATGTAATCTCTCCTCTCAAGCTCAATTAGGAAGACTAAATTCCAATAGCATTTCACCTCAAAAATATTTAGCTTTCAATCTCCTCAGTAACCAGCCCAATGCTTCATTTTATAGTGCAAAGGGAGGAGGTTACAGGTCCACCTATGAAGGGATAGAGTCCTCCTTCAAAGGGATAAGTTCCTCACATCAAGGGGTTAGCTCCTTAAGGTATGGGATGCATGAACGTTAAAGGAGCGAACTTGACACCTCCAGATTCCTTCTAGAAGCTTCCAGAAATGACTCAAAGTGAGTTTTTAAGAATGTACTTGCGCCTTTTTGACATTTACAGGGGTCCGCACCCATTACACAGAGATAGAGCGGTCAGGTACACAGGGGACATGACCAGTAGGTGCGGGACCGCAGGTAATGCTAAGAGAAAGTGTGGAACCAGAGTTTTAGAGACTTTTAAGGGCTTTTTCTTATTTTTCAAGGCTTGACATGAAGAACTGAGGTTTAATACTTGCAAAGGAGGAAAGTATGAGTAGTGATAGACTCACACCAATTGCAAAATGTCATGGTGACAATATTTTGTGTAACAGATTGCCCCCTAAAGTGTGAAGTCTATAATAGATGAGGATAGCATTTGTCATCTAAGAAGAGTGAAGTACTTTATCATTTCAAGGATCATCTTGTGGACACCCTATTCAGAACCTGTAAAAACATTCAATACAAAATATATATATGTGAACATATCATCACTAAGGTAGGCATTCCCATACTCAGATCAAAAACTGACTAGAAAACTAACTAAACTGCTCTGGTATAGGAATGATTTTGTAATACATCACAAGTATAGACATATGTAGACACAATATGGGTGCAACCATCTGTTTATGAATAGTCCACTGTATAATGAATAACAAAATTTCTCGCAGCCTGGATGGTGGAAACTAGATCCAGGGTCTTGATTTCTGCTTCCCGAACTAGTACAATTCTATCCATGTGAATGAATGTGTCGAAGTCGAACATGGTAGAAACCACTTGATTACCAGTCAATGATGTGAATTGTTAGCAAGTGTAAGAGAAACCACCAGTAATGTCAATGGCTCTCGAAGTACTCAGTACAATCCATGAAATGTGAATAGATGAGCTGATGTTGAACATGTCACAGAATCCTTTGATCGAATGTCAATTATGCAACCTGTCGTCGAAGGCGAGAAACCTACCAATGAGGCATTCAGATTCCAAGGTACTGACGATTTCTAGATCACATTTCTAGATAATGAGTTGAAGTCGATAGAAAACAATCTGTCGTAGGCAAGGCCACAACACGAAATCATAGATCAAGTTTGAAGAAATATATTTGGCAAGGACTAACTCAGCGATGGTCAAGATGGATGATAGATATTTTGAAAATGAATGGTTTATTTGAATTGACCTCTTAAACACATAACGACATTGCAGATGCTTTGGTGACAATTGACCCAAAGCTAATACCTAGAAACTGGCTGAAGACTTCCAATATGGTTTGATTAACTATTAGGCAAAGGATTTCCCAACCCAGGTGAACAAAAAGTGTCATGTTCAAGAGTGGTTGAATGATTTTATAAGACACAAAGTATAACAAACAGGTTCATTTTTCTCTCTTTCCCCACCATTTCTGGCAAGTACGTCTTTATTTTTGACAAGCTTGAGGAGGATAACATTTGCTAGGTATAAGCTCATCCTTCGGATGAGTCCAACTTAGTTTAAAATTTGAACCCTAAGAAGGAGTGGTTCATTCCTGTTTAATTACTGTTAAATTTTAACAAGTCCAGTATAGGAGAAACTCGGCGTTTTTCAATTTTAGGGAGTCAGAAGAAAAACTTAAGAAAACTCCATGGTTGTCCTTTTTCGTAAATTTGTGTCTCCCAAGCCTGAAAAAGTATAAAATAATACTTGAGAGAACTGCTTGACCATTACGATCAAGGAGTACTTTTCATAATTAGTGTCTCTGATCCGAAAAAGTAAAAAAGCGATCAAAGACACGTCATTTTATAACCAATATCAAATTTGAAACAACAAAAATCTGGCAATCTTTTCATGTTTATGCGGTCAGAAAAGAGCTGTAAGTGGATCGTCCTTTTAATTTTGTTTTAAAGAGCTTAAAAAGAAAAACTTGGCAATATTTTCATATTTTACGAGTCAGAAAAGAGCTTAAAGAGGACTCCAATGTTTTTTTGTTGAAAATGATCAATTTTCCTTGAAAAAATCCAATATTTTGCACAAAATCTCAAACATTACTCATACTTGTTTAAAATAAATAAAAATGCATCAAAAAGTTACCTTTTTAAAGTGAAAAATAAACAAATTAAAAATTCATTTATTCAAAAAAGCTTATAAAAAGGGCTTTTGTAAATTCATTTTTACCGTTTGACTTCAGAGTGAGAAAAGAGAGCTTTAGGGTAAGAAACTTCCTATGAAGAATGCAAAAAATCCGTCTGTTGGAATCAAAAATCGTCAGCTCTAGGTAATCCACATCATCTTAATCTTGCATTTCAACTATTTGCATTTCATTTTTAGGCTTCCATTTTGATTTTTAGGGAAAAGTTAGTTTAAAAAACTGCTCGCGGGGGTCCGTAGGCGCAACATGCGGAACCTGCGGACCCCGAATTTTTCCTAGAGAGGAAAGAGCCTGAGTCCCGCACTTGTTTCTCAGGAAGAGTGCGGACCTACGCACTATCCCTAACTAGTCGGTGCGGACCCCACAAAATAGGTTTTAAAATTGCAATTTTTCCATTTCAACCCAAAAATTTTCGAACTAAATTGTTCTAATACGTCTTTGTGCAATGTAGGACATAAAAAATGCTCATTTGGAGGGAACACGAGCACCAAGATGTGGACCTTGCCACAATAAATCATCAACCCTCACTGGATGCATTGAGAGCATGCAGACTACTTAAATTCTGGGCCATACCTGGCATGAGGGCCCAAGTAGACTTTTTGCAATGGCTGGTAGACAGGTGGAACGTACAGGACCAGTGTTTCATTATTGGTGGCCACCGACTCGAGATCGAGCTAGAGGACATTTATTTCTTGACTATTTTTCCCAAGAGAGGTGAACTATTATCTCTATTCGGGACTAGGCCAAGTGGCCAGTCTCTCAATAGTCTTCGACTAGAGTTTTGTAATGACCAAACAAAGGACAATGGGATCGATATCAAAACTATTTCCTGTCCTGAACTTAAAGTGATTGCATTTACTATCACTAAACTCTACGGAAGAACAAAACTGCATGTAGCTACCGGATCCCAAATGCGAATGGTAGTAGACTGTTATTGAGGCACCATCTTCAACTGTTGCGAAGCTGTGTTGGCGAATGTAAAAGACCAACTAACTAGAGCAAAGAACGGACAACTAAAAAACTTTGGATATGGTTTCCTAGTTGTGAGCTTTGGTCTAGAGAGGGTTCTGATGTTGGTCCCACAACAGCTTTCTGTTGGAGTTTGACTTCCCCAAGAACCTAAGCTAATGCGATGGGTTGCAGTTATGGCTCGTCATCTTGAGGAGGGTTCAGAGGTTGTTCCATTTCTGCCTGAGTATTTTCGTTGGTTGGAGAACCAACTTTTCATGATTCAGGATTTTCCATATGCTAGGATGGATTATTGTGGTGACCCAGACATGACTCTTCCACCAGGAGAGTAGTGGGATGATTCAAGTAAAATCATTCTCAACATTTTCTGAGTTTTAACTAATTTTTTTTTTTTATTTTTTAAATTGTCCAAAACTGATAATAAATGTTTCAAATGCAGATGTGGGTCTACGACGACTAGCCACTCTCCAGCCCTATGAGAGGAGACACCTAGTTGTAGCAGTACCGGCCCCACGGGACGAATCTACAGAGACCCTAACCGAATTGGAAAATCATCTAGAGCGTTTGACAACAGATATTCCAGAGACTAGCATAGATGATATTCCACTTAGGTTACAACGCTATGTGATTGGGGTCCCAGGACCTTTCAGGAGGTTCCTTTGTAGGGTGGCCCGAGCAGTGGTTTCTTATCGTGATCATCACCAGTGATAGGATGATCGCCTTTGTAGACTCGTACGACATTTTTGCCTTTTGTACTATCATTTTTGCCGATCATAAGGTGTTTTTCAACCTATGATCGAAGACGATGTATATTTGACACACTTCTATGCTATTTTATATCACTATTACTGGCTATCTTGTATAACATGTTATGGAATGTTTTTAAATTCACTGTTTGATTATTGCAAATGTCTATTTAACATTTGAGAAGCAATTGCATCTGCTAGTGTATTTAAATATCTTGGAATATGCTGATATTCAATATAGTCAAATTCACGTTCCAAGAGACGAACTCTCAAAAATAATCTCTATAACACTAGATTTCTAATGGCATAAACTCTATTAAGCTGCAATACAATGAGTTTAGAATCTAACCTAACAATCAAACTTTGAATCTCGAATGAGATGGATTCAAATAATAACTCAATCACTACACTATACTCTGCAATGTTGTTTGTTGTTTGACCGAGGCTTACCCCATGCATAGATACCAACTCATCAGAGGGTGAATAGATAACCCAAGCTACAGAAGAAATGTTCCATGTATTACGACAAGCACCATCAGCGAAACCAATGTATGTTTGAAGAGACGTCGACATCTGCAATATCAAGACTAAAATCAAGATAAGAAGGAATAATGATAAAAACACTCTCTAAACTAGGCACACTTTTCTAATCTAAACACCCCAAATAGAAAGAAACTAATCTAACAAAAATCTCCACACCTAGATTTAAGCATAATATCTCTTCAGATAAAGACCATTTTTGGGTTTACCCAAAGAGACACCATCAAAATCTACCAATTCATAGGCCCCTTTTGCCAGCTTTCGCTTAACAACATAAGGACCATGCCACATAGGTACAAATTTTCTAGCCCCTAGCTTATCGTTTGCTTGATCGTATACTAAGACTAGGTCTCCTTCCGAAAAATTACGGGGTGTAACCTTTCGACCATATTGAGCTTTTATTTTTTTGGCATGAGTTTCGATTGCTAATGCAGCATCACGTCGATTCTCATCTAGCTGAGTTAAGTACAACAAACTTTTCTCCTCTTCAGAAGTGGCTAGGAGTAATTCTATGGCTATTTGCAATGACAGAATTTAGCATTCAATGGGTAACACAGTTTCCAAACCATAAACCAGTTGAAAAGGAGTGAAACCAGTTGATGTTTTTACTGAGGTTCGATATGCCCAAAGCACTGAAAATAACATGTTATGCCAATTCGACCTATGAATACCAATGATTCGTCGGATCATAATGACTAGAACTTTGTTGATGGCTTCAACCAGACCATTAGCATGTGGGTAATATGGAGTAGAACTATCGTGACGCAGGCCAAGTTGATCTGTTAGTTCAGTCATCATGATGTTTCGAAAATGATTCCCATGATCGGTAATAATCGCTTGAGGAACACCGAATCTAGTAATTATATGATTGAAAATGAAAATTGCAGCAGTTTTGCTATTTGCCAAAAATGTAGGCATCACCTCGGCCCACTTAGTAAAATAATCTACCGCAAGGATGATATACACATGCCCCCCGGCCGAATGAGGGTTACATGTAATAAAGTCGATACCCCACTTTGAAAAAGGACCAATGGCAATTATAGGGTAGAAAGGAGCAGGTGGAGCATGCATCTTATGATCAAAAATCTAACAATTGTGGCATTTTTGGATAGCATAGATACAATCTTTAAATAAAGACGACTAGAAATAACCAGCACGCAATATCTTTTGGGCTGTGGTATACCTAGACATATGACCACCACATGCTCTAGAGTGACAGTCATTTAGAACCTTTTCAGCTTCTTCATGAGTTAAACAACGTCAGAAAACAGAATATGCCCCACGACGATAGAGTGTATCTCCAATAATTTTGTATTGTTGGGATTGTAAATGTATTTTTCGTTGCTGAGATCATGAAATTTCAGGCTGAAAAGATTGGGTTTGGAGATAAACTATGATATCTCCATACCATGGGTTAAGAGTACTGATAAGAAACAAGGATTCGTCCGCAATGGGCTCTTCTACCACAATTTCAATATCAGCACGCGGGAAATCACACATCAGTTCCACAAATACCAAAGATTTCTTTGCCTTGGATTTTTCAAATTCCAAGTCAAATTCCTGTAGGATAACAATCCATTTAGAATAATTGCTCCCTAGCAATTGTTTGGTAAAAATATAGATCATAGGGTTACAGTCAGAAATTATGGTAGTTTTGCGTAGTAAGATGTAATGAAGAAATCTTTGGACAACTTGAATAGCTACCAAAGCCAATTTCTCCACATGCGAATATTTAAGCTCAGTTAGATTCAGAGTTTGACTAAGATAGTAAATCACATGTTCACTGTTGAATTCATCTTCGGAACTAAAACCATCCCAATGGTGGAATGAGAAGCGGCGAGGTACAAGAAGTAATCCTGGTTGTAGTTGGGATGATGCAATAACAGTGCATGGGTCAACGCGTGTTTAAGTGCATCAAAATATTTGTCATCTATATCTCATTTCAAAATAATGGAGTGTTCTGTTTCAACAACCTAGTAAAACCCTTTGTTATCTCGGCGTAGTTAGGAATGAAATGACATAAAAAGTTTGCTTTCCCTTGCAAACTTTGGAGTTGGCGAAGAGTCGAAGGAGGAAGCAATTTGACAATAGCTTCAACCTTCAAGGGATCGACACGAATGTAGGCTTTTGAAACAACAAATCCCAGTAAATGACCCGTTTCTATACAGAAAACACATTTGTGTGGATTCAACCTAATTCGATAATGCCTACATCTCATAAAGATTTCTTGTAAATGAGTGAGATGATCAGCTCTACGTAATGAATGGGCATGTAAATCATCGAGATAAGGCTGCACAATGTGCTTGATGTCATGAAACGCGTAAGACATAGCTCTTTGAAAAGTTGCTCTAGCGTTCTTCAACCCGAAAGGTAATTTGCACTAAGAAAATGTCCCCCATGGACAAATGAAAGTCATTTTTGGTTGATCAACAGGGAGTATGTTGATTTTATTGTAACCGGAAAAACTATCCATAAAGGAGAAAATTTCGCTACCGGCACAATCATCAATGATTTGATCGATATAGGGGGTTGGATAATTGTCTTTGGGACAAGCTTAATTAATATCCCTATAATCGATACATATTCTTATTGTTCCTTACTTTTTGTTAACAAGAACAATATTCGATACCAAATCCATTAAGGGAATTGGATAAATGAAGCCTGCTCGAAGTAATTTCTCAACTTCAGCTTTAATAGCAGCAACTTTTCGTGGATGTATCTGACGCAAACATTGCTGGATAGGTTTAGCATCCGGGTAAGTTTTAATTTCATGAACAACAATTTACGGCTCGATTCCTGGCATTTCTTTATATGACCAGGCAAACACGTCACAGAATTCTTGAAATAGGGCTTTATAAGTTTGGAGTTCATTGTCCGTACAGAAAGAACCTATATGAATGTTTTCAATAATTCCCAGTTTAACTGAAATGTCAATAGGAACCGTTTGAGAAATATTTCCCAAATTTAACTCAGAATCAGGGTGTTGCAATGGATTCTATGGTTCTTTGACATAATCAGTAGTAAAAATAGATGAAAAATCATTTTCAAAATGATCAAGCTCAGGTAAGAATGAAGATTGATGATGAAGATCTTCCCATGGTAAATCATCAACAGACAAAAGTTCACGAATCTGCTCATCTGTATGAACAGGATCAGAAAAATTTGTTGAAGCTGAGGTTGATATTGAAAGTGATTCTCCATGGACCACATTCATTGGATCAATTTCGGTTGAACAAGGGTAAGAAAACGACTGTACAACCTGGTATGCAATCTCATAGGGACTCAAAAGCATTGCATCACCAAATGAATCCACCTCAGAATCGGAAGGTACGATCCAAGGATCATAAAAAACAATAGTGTTTGATGAAATCATATGAATAGTTGCAGTAGAAGGTGATGCGTTAGGAGGAGGAAAGGAAAAAGTTCCTAGTAAACTAGAATCTTTGATCAATTTACCCCAACATCCTTGTAAGGGATAGTTGTTTTATCGACATGTTGGATACTTTCAGAAGAGGCTGGGTCAGATGAAAAATAAGTTAGCTGGTCTATAGTTATGATATTTCCATTATGAGGAGACTTGATAAGCTAAAAGACCGATGAAACAATAGCAGTCATAGCATAAGACCAGCTGCAACCCAAGAGAAGGTTATAATCTAGAGGGGCATCAACCACCTCCACATCTAGATTAACAGTTTTGCCTTCAACCCCTATAGGTAAATCCTATAGAATGCCAAAAGGATGGAACCCACGGCCATCAAAAGCCTTTAGAATCATCGGGGATTGATTGAGTGTAGGAGAACCAAGTGATCTTCAACACTGGATCGACATAATACACGTAGAAGCTCCCTCATCAATTACAGTCCTAAATCAAGGTTTGTTTTTGACTAACACTGGAATCTGGAAAGCCATTTGATGAGATAGGCGAGGTGTACTATTTTCTAAATCGAAGATTATAAGGTTCGAATCCTGAATATCAACAGCTCCTATAGCCGACAATAGTAATTTATGTTGTGCTGGGCATGATTGCAGCACCTCCAAAGCCGACATTTCTGAAGGGAAAATAACTAAGTCTTCAACAATGTTATAATTTTGAGCAGCTCTCGCATGTGGACTGAAAGATGACTTCCGACGTATGCCTTTAGCAGGCAGTTTGATTACTAAGTCTGGGTTAGGTTTCTCGATCTGTAGCGGATCAGAAGCAGAAGGAGTTGAAGTTGATGGGTTTGAATTAGAAGATTCTGCTTCCTTACCACCAACAGGACTTTTACTACCATAATATTGTGATCGCGTCACAATCCTGACATGAGACATCATCATTATCGGTTCTTCTGAGGCATTTGAGGAAGAACCAACCATCTTACTATCTTGACTAGGAAAAGGATCCTTCAAGATAGCAGGCGTTTGAGAACGTTTGACGATTTTCGCAACATCAGCTCGATGTGGGCAATCTCTTGTAAAATGTTCCTCATCACAAATGAGACAAGGATAGCAAGGTTTACGTTTCTCGTCAGTAGATTCAGTTTTATCTGATTTCTCTTTTGAGTTTTGTTTATTTTTCTTCTCCCCTTTCTTTTTACCACCGGATTTTGATTTAGCTGTAGATGATTCTACGACATGAATATCGGCAGGAATTTCAACGGAAAAGTCTCCTGTCGGGGAATCTAGTAAAGTTATAATAGGAGAATAATTCTTTGAAGATTTCTTCTTACTTTTGGTACTAACTGAACCAATCATACCATCAGCGGCATGAGACCCTGAAGGAGCTGCAGTTATTTGATTTTGTTTTGGAAGGTCAGGGATTTTTTCTTGTAAAGTACTTGACTGCGTATAAACAAGGTCAAGGTACTGAGCTTGAGTAATTACTTGCTCTTCAGTAACAACTCCTGCCTTAGCTACATCCTCAATGATTTTAGTTAATAATTATTTAATGAACCATTCTGCTAAAATTTGATCCAGAATAAAAACTTTCACTAAACATCGTCGACATCGCCATTCATGAATATGATCTAAAATATATGTAGATGTTGACTGTTTTAATGAAGTTAATAATTCCATGCCATTGTGATATCTAACAGGCAACTGAAAATGAGTTAAGAAAGAAGTGGCTAACTCACTAAAATTATAAAAAGAAGCTCGTGGTAACTCAATGTACCACTTGGCCGCAAGACCAATCAGAGTGCATTGAAAAAGACGTAAGTGAATTGAATAATCTATAATGGAGTTAGATGCACACTAGAGGTGATAAGTCATCACATGGTTTGATGGATCCTCTCCTGATTTACCTTCAAAATTTGGGATATCAGTGGGCAACTTATTCGGCATTGGTGGCCAAAACGGAAGATAATTAATCGGATCGTTCATAAGGTACGACAAATCAGGCAAGTCCAAAGTTGCAATAAATGGTAACTAACGGTTAGGGTCACGAAAACCCTGGGTCATAAGACCAACCCCAAGAGGAGGATATCCAGGATAACTTGGAATTGGAATCCGATTTGGAATATTGTATCCTCCCGGAAAACTAGGATTAAGCGGACCAAACTGGGGTTGTTGAGGTTTCTGATAAGTATATCTAGGGTATAGTTGATACTGGTAAACTGGGCTTTGAATAGCAGGACCGAATTGGTACTGTCCCTGGTACGGTTGATAAGTGAATTGCGGTTGACTTGTGACAACCGTACTTGGACTAGGTTGTCCTACAGGTATCTAGACTGAAGTCTGAATTGTAGGTCCTGACTGAGGTAAAGAGACTTGAGGAGTTGATGCAGGAACAGTAGAAACCGGAGCTGCCGATACTCCAGAAGTAGGTGGGGTAGATTGAACAAAAGCTGCAGTAGTTGTAGCAGTCGTTTGAGGCGGATTTCAAGGTGAACTAGGCTCAGACTGATGAGCTACACTAGGTGTAGAAGTTTGAATAGTAGGCCGGACAGGTTGTTGGGTTGAACCAGAAACCAAAGGTTGTCCAGATTGAGATGACAACTGCACATTCAGTTGCAAAATCTGTTTAGTTTGAGATGGATCCCACACCATTTTTGTTCTGGGGTATGGACCCATAGAAGGTTGAGCATATTGAGGACCATAACCGGGTTGAGTGTAGGGCTGATAATTCAATGGTGCATTTCCAGCTCCTTGTACAAATGATTGACCAAAAGGTGGTTGGAAACCTTGGGTTGGGTACTGACCTTGAGGTTGATAACCTTGAGGCATGTACTGAAACTAGGGTTGACCTTGAGGTATATATTGATACTGGGGTTGACCTTGAGGTATGTACTGAGTCTGGGGTTGACCTTGAGGTATGTACTGTCCTGAAAGTATGTACTGTCCTTGAGGTTGCCCCCCAGGCGGTAAATGACGACCTTGAGGTTGCCCCCCAGGCAGTAATTGAGTACCTTGAGGTTGCCCCCCAAGCGATAACTGACTACCTTGAGGTTGCGTATTTGGAATAGTACCAGACATCATAAGAATTTCTTCTACGCTCAACGGTTGAGTTCCGTTATTACCAGTTGATATCCCATGTTCAATGGGTTGAGGAGATGCTCCTGAAAAAGTACCAGTGAGTGACTGATACCCAGAAGGAATAGAAGGACCGCCATATAAAAAATTTTCCGGTGATTGGGAAAACATGGATGACTATCTCAACATATTTAAAGGAGGATAATAACCTCTAGGTGTTGGATGAAAAGGAATTCGAGGTGGTGAAAAACTAAGACCCGGATTTTCTAAAAATTTAGTCAATGAGACGTACCAAGCATCCCTCCTAGGTGGACTATAGAAAATTGATTCACGCTCCCTAAGTTCTAAAGTTGGTTGATTTTCAGGGAGAGTTATATCTTCTTCCGGACTACCAAGTTCTTCAATAGAAATGAGTCCAGAAGGAATATTTTGGGTAATGATCCTTCCTACCCTTGGTGAACCAAGACCACTAGAAGTTGGAGAAGCAAATCCTAAGGATGGAGTAGCAACAAGTTCAATTTTAGGCTCATAAATTTCAGGTTCTTCAGCTAATTCACTAGTAGAAGAATTACTACCAGTAACTTCGGAAAATGAAATTGGTTCAGAAATATACTCTTTTGCTTAAACTTGATAATCAGGATGAACAATTAAAGAAGATTCTCTATCTTCTGGTGACCGAAATCTACTATCACTAGGTGTTACAAGAGCTCGTAGCCCTTCAAGCTGGCTTGGTGTATACTCGGGAGGTTGCCCCCGAAGTCTACGCGATTGTCTTGGTAATTCAGCCATGATTAAACATTTTAATTACTTCACACGAAAACAAAGAAAATCTCAATGAAACCACCTAAAGTCTCTAAAGAACCAAACAATTGAATCACACGCCTAAAGATCTAAGAGTTCAAACCACACACAAACAGTAACTTTCCATACCAAAAACACTAGTTGGTGATGAAATCCAATGTTGTAGAATTCAATACAGAAAGGAAGGTTGGAACAGTTACCCCGACAACCTGCTTAATGAAAAATACTAGCACAAGTTTCTTCAAAAAACCATCTTGAGTGAAGAGAACCCCCCAGAGAGTCCAAGTGAGTCTAGTCGACGTCTACTCCAGGTACAGTGGGATCTTCCCTCCACCGTCACCTTAGGAAATAATCCTATAGGTTATGGCCACTAAGGTTACCAACGGAAACAAAAATACCTGGGGGAACAGTCTATGATCCGATACACATGCAAGGGTAGAGTAAGAAAGCTCAATCCCCTTGAAGGCTCCTTTACATAATCCAAGGTTTACCAACAAGTGACCCTAGGCTCCTCGAGAATGGTCAATTCGAGGTTTACTGTTTTTAATACGTGTATATTTTCTATTGTTCCCAAATGAGGAAGGATTGATTACCTCACTGGTTCAGATATGATCTCGTGCTTCACTCCTTTAAGATGAGCTTCCCAGAGCATACATGCAAAAATTGGAATTTTTCCTACCGTAAGATATAGCTACTTGTTTGTTTTAACTATCTTGGAGAGTTAATTACTCCCTACTCCAAGATACTAGCCTAAGCTATATTGGTGATAAGAGCCCTAGAAATAAAAAGATTGCTAGATCAATTTTAATTTAAGCGTTATTTTTATGGGTTGTTTCTTAAGTCAATAGGAATGGAGATGAAACTTTATGGTGTGAAAACTCGACTCCAAAAACACTAAAAATGCACCTAAGATGATAAACAATTCTTTTTCTTCAATGAATTTCTAGCTAAAAGAAAGAGATGAGAATGCAATTCTTTGATAAAAAAATCTTTCTTTCAACATGTAAATGAAAAGAAATTTTTTGTCTTTCTCAATAAACTCAAAACGAGACTACTAATTATGCTCACGAAAAAATCCCTTTCTTTTTCAACACTCAAAATCTACAGAAAACAATTTCTTTCAAAAGAGATTCTACAATTTCTAGAAAACACTCAAAACTATAAAAACTAATCTTGAGATCTAAACTTCTAAAAACCTAATTGAAGTAAAAGCTTTAAATATTTTTTGAGGACGTTTTACTTAGTTATTCAGAAAACTAAGGATTAATTCATTCAGAATAACAAATTAATCAAAAAACACCTAGCTATGTTTTTTTTTATAAAAATGAAATTCAAAACTTTCAAGCAAGTTCGTTCAAAGCTTTGCAAAGAGAAAACGAAATCTATTCCTCAGCAAGGGCATATTTCACAAATCAGTTAGACTCATCAAGAAGACCAAAAATACCATGGTAATCTAAGTTTTCTTAGGCTTATAGTCTCTGAGTCACTACAAAGACCAAGCGAAAATCTATCTAGGCACACAAAAATTCTAGAAAATCACCTAAAACCAAAATTCCAATGGAACTTACTTACAAGAAATTTTGACAGGACACATGCAGATCTGGGCAGAGACTAGAAAGCATAAATAAATCCTAAGCTTAACTGGACGAAAACATTTTGGGTTTTTCAAAAAGTTTTATAGGGTCCGCAGGCTTCCAGTAGAACCAAATGCGGTACCGCTCTGTGCACTAAAGGAACAGTGCGAGGATGTCCGCACTGTCTTGTAAAAGAAAGTGCAGTCCTCTTCAAAATTTCAGGAAAAACAAAATATACTCTAGATCCTAAAAACTACCCAATCCCACACACATCAAGCAAAAACCAGAAACAAGAAAAAGTTTCTCAAGTCAAAGAAAAAGGAAAAGTAAAAACCAAATTCCAGTCCCCAGTGGAGTCGCCAATTTGTCGGCCGGATAAATCGTTCTTGCAGACAAGACCAATCTCCATAGTATCAACAGATATCTAGCGACAAGCAGGAAAAGCAAATCTACCTTTCTCTAAATATATTGTGATTCATTAATAAAAACTAAGAGGTGTTTTAGACCCTACCTTAAGTCCAACGCTAGTTTGTGGCAGCCATGCTTCGACTGTCCGAACGAGTTTCCTTTTGAGAACCCGCAATCACAAACAAGCACACATCAAATAGCACCTGTATAGCCAATATAATAAATCATATTCATCATGGTGATGAAGGAATCCATGAAATAATCCATAAAACACAGCTTATTGAGAAAAATAAACTTGATTTTTTTAACTTTTAAAATAGAAGAACTTTACAACCTTTGGTGCCTTGATGTTGTACAAGCTCCTCCCAGGGTCCAGACAGGAATCTTCTCTACTTTCACAAGCCTCACGCTCTTCCTAATGATATCAAAAAAGGTATGTAATCTCTCCTCTCAATCTCAATTAGGAAGACTAAATTCCAACAACATTTCACCTAAAAAATCTTTAGCTTCCAACCTCCTCAGTAAGCAGCCCAATGCTTCATTTTATAGTGCAAAGGGAGGAGGTTACAGGTCCACCTATGAAGGGATAGAGTCCTCCTTCAAAGGGATAAGCTCCTCACATCAAGGGGTTAGCTCCTTAAGGTATGGGATGCATGAACCTTAAAGGAGCATACTTGCCACCTCAAGGTTCCTTCTAGAAGCTTCCATAAATGACTCAAAGTGAGTTTTTAAGAATGTATTTGCGCCTTTGTGACTTTTACAGGTGTTCGCACCCATTACATAGAGACAGAGTGGTCAAGTACGTAGGGGACATGACTAGTAGGTGTGGGACCACAGGTAATGCTAAGAGAAAGTGCAGAACCAGAGTTTCAGAGACTTTTAAGGGCTTTCTCTTATTTTTCAAGGCTTGACATGAAGAACTGAGGTTTAAGACTTGCAAAGGAGGAAAGTATGAGTAGTGATAGACTCACACTGATTGCAGAATGTCATGGTGACAATATTTTGTTCAACAGTTTCTCTAACCACCCTTCTACTCCTTGACATACAAATTTTAGTCCTAACGAAGAAGGAAACTTGTTTTTTACATGATTTTCTTCACAGACTAGGCATATTTCTGTGACATTTAAGGGGCACTCATTCCTATGATGTCTTTTGCTGCATCTTAGGCATAAAATAGATAGGGAGCTTTCTAATTCCTCCTATTTTATTTTTATTTTCATGATATCCATTTGTAGTTTATAGGTATGAAACATTTCACTCTTGAAATCATGCAACATGTTTCCTATCTCATTGTTAATGGAAGCTATGGAGGAAGAGGAACTAATCAATCCTTGACTAGCCCTACCTTTCTTTATAGTAGCCCTAGAGTGATTATTGAACAAATTTTTAATGTCATCATAGTATAACTAATAGATATCTCCCCCAGACAACGTGTTGAGGGTCTGCAACATGTCTTCCTTGATCCCTCGGAGAAGAACTAGTTTGATTGATTCAGGATCAAGGGTGCAGTTGGACCTTGTATAACTGAGTTGAAATATCTCCTAATAGTCTTTTAGGGATTCATCATGTCCAAGAGTCATCCTAAAAATTTATTCCTTCATTGCTTTGGAGTTAAAGTAGTTCTTGTACTTGTTATTGAAGGAATTTTTCATTTGGGCCTAGTTAGTGATGCTACCCCCAGGTAAAACCATAAACCAGTGCAAGGATGCATCTTAAAGGCTAGAGGGGAATAAATTTAACTTATTCTCATTAGAGGCATAATCTTAGATCCTACAAATAATAGGAAATTCAAACATGAAGGTATCAAGATCCTCATAAATTAAGACATGGAAGTGTGGAAGGGAAGTAAGGCTTATATTCTTCATTCTAGCCTTTCCTTTGGTCTTTCTAATAGGGAAAGCCTCATTGTCCTTGTTTTTAGCAATAGTTTGGGTAGGTGAAGTGGGTTCTTCTTCTTCCCCAATAGGTTCTTCATAAATTTTAGGTTTCTCACCTGAAGGGTATTCTAACTCCCTTGTAGACAGAGAGGGAAGATGACAGCTATCAAAGAAGAGTGAAGGTTGACTACCGAGTTGTTTATGTTATTTCCTTTGTTTCAACCCGTTTAGTGAGGTAATCAATGCACACAATGATATACTTCTTTTTTCCCTATGGAGGGCCAATGGGCTTAATGTACTCCATGCCCCAATTTTCAAATGTTGGGTGTGGAGCATGATTGTTCAGAGGTCTTTGTTTCAGCCGGATGTATACCCCAGGAAGTTTGTACACCCCTCGACGTGGGTGTGGAGCGATAAAAAGGTGTCTTTTGAACTCCTAATTACCTTCACATTAATTATCAACCTAGGGACGACTTTTTATTTCAAGAGTGCACTCAGTCTGAGGCGGCTATTTACTCAAGAGTAATGTTTTGCAGTATAGTGCTCAAAATCCAAAAGTAAATGAAAGCTGGAAATAAAATCTACTTACAACAAAGCACTATAAGACTTAAACCATGCATTCAGAAAAATAAGCAATGTATCAGTCAAGGGTTCAACAGCAATAGCCCATCCCTTTGGAAACTGATGGAAAGGAAATTAGAGCATGGACCACGGGTTTGGGAGCTAGGCAGTAAATGCCAAGGCTCACTACAGCCACAGATCGTCTCTTATAATGCGAATAACAGGAAATGGAATGGCAGATAAGAAATGGAACAACAATTAAGAAATGGAATAGCAAGAAACTGAAATGTTCTTAAACTAAATCATTCACTCAAACAACCATCAATTGAGGATACAGTAGCAATAACTCATTCCTCTAGATATTGATGCAATTGAAATCAAACCGGAACAAGACAATCAATCTGGGAGCGAGGAAGCAATAACCAATGTTCTCTACAGTTGACAGTCCTGCTTTAAAGCAATCAAAAGGAAATCGAAACTGAACTAAAGCTGCCTTTGAAAGTAAACTAGGAAAACTCTTTAAAAGCAAACTCTTGCAATTAATCAACCAAACTGAATAGCGAAGTAAAAGGACAGCAAACTTATAATTAAAGGAATTAAACAATGAATCATATTTAATAAATCTGAACAACAAACTCTAATTAGTGGAATCGAATAACCAACAATCTGAAATGAACAACGAAGCTTTACATTTGAAATGAACAGCATAACAATATAAGTTGAAAAGGATAGTAATCTCTGTTATGATGGAAAAGAACAGCCACGCGATTCAATCTCGACTTGTGTAATAAAACAATTCCATAAAATATTCTAACAGCACACTATAAAAACATGAAACTGTAAAATAATGCAATTCAAAAGAATAAGAAATAAATCAAACCATCACACAGAAGCAATTGTAAAGATATGATACATAGCAGCAGCGTACTCCACCAGAGGCTGGGCCCTTAGCCGCCAGCGGATGCTGCTGGGCTACTTCAGATGAAAAGAATGAACAACAACTCCCAAATCAGGTATTAATCATTAAATGGTAAAATCATTACAACAACAGCAGCTTTGAGACTTATAGCCTGAAACAATCCTTTCTTCCTCCCATCCTATCATGAATTCTTAACTCTAAATCTCTAATTCTAAATCCTCAATTCCATCATTTTTCTATTATTCGAATCCCCCCAATCATCCCCATCTCTGATCTCTGTTTTCATTTAAATAGAGAGAGATCAGAGAGAAGTTACAATAAAGATAAGTACAACATGATTTCTATTACAAAATTGGATTGTTTCCAATCAATTGATAAACAAGAAGATATATTTCCATCTAGCTTTCAACAAGAGCAAGACGAATTTGGCTTTGCAGCTGAGATTTGGAGGACGGCCGCAACAACAAATCTGAGAAAATCGTGCTCAAAGAACCCTGCGTTTCTCTTAGTACAAGCCGAATTTTGGCAAACCATTCTTCAGTAAAGTTAATTGGGTCCGTTCTGGACAAAACCCATGTTCCGGATTTTCCAGATTCTACTTCATTTGCTCAGAAACTCAACCGCAAAACCGTCACTTCTTATTCCACCGAATTTCTGGGTTGGCACTTTTAATGATCAAATCTTCAATCTGGAAATTATCTTGGAGGCTAAAAATGGTGAATAATGTTACAATTTATTTATTAAAACTATCATTGATAAAATCATGCATAATCATCAATTTATTAGAAATAAAGGAGAATAAATAATATTCATTCATAGAAGCATAAATCATCATAAAATGGATTTATATAATAAATTATAATAAATGACATGATGAAGAATAATAGAAATGGGTGGAATAAGTGTTCAAAAGAGATAATAATAATAGCATATTAACGGCCCAACATACCCCCACACTCAATATGTTGCATGTCCTCATGCAACGAAAACTGAATATATTGCATGTCCTCATGCAACCCAAAGACAAAAACCCATGTGTTAACCAAGCAATAAAAAATATGTTCATCTCAGCTCATGAAATGGATAGAACAAATGAATTCTTCCTTAATTAATGAATATTCACTTTTAGTAATCTTGATAAAGGCATAACAATTTTTACATTGACATTCAACTATATGTATGAAGTTGCAACAAAATATGATATAAATAACAGCAAACTTCATTAACCATTTTCTCAAAAACTACAAACCAGATTTTGTTGAAATGTTGCAAGTAAATTTACAATATATGAATGCCTCTATGATCCAAAAATCAGATCGTTTTGATGCACGGATCATGAGATATAAACAAAATTGTTGTAGGTGAGAGTGCATGATTTCCGAAATTTTATGAACCAATTTATCTTGAAATTATCTAGGTATGAGTATTTTAATAGTATGTCTGTGTTTCCTAGAGATCACAAGAATTGAGTTCATAGTTTTTAAAAATATTATGGAAATCAATTTCTACACTGAAATTGTATGCCTTAAATGAGAAAGAAAATAGAAAACATCCATCATGCGTAGCAATTCAAACATCCATCATGCGTAGCAATTCCTTCCCCTCTCTGAAAAATTATCATGCCCTCATGCGATGCCAGAAAACAAATAGGAGTGGTTGCTACCAGCTGTTGAATTCTATGCTTGGTGTAAAACAACATGGAAGAAGGGAGGTGTTGAGAAGGAATAAGAATAGTAATCGATGATAAAGAATATGAATAACATGTTTATAAGAAAGAATGAATGAAAGCAACACTCCCCCAAACTGAAAAATGATATGTCGTTGAAAAATGGGAAGTGGTACAAATGTGGAGTGAAGGATGATAAATAATACTCAAAATGGATTTTTTATGAAATTCTCCTAAATTCGTAATAAATCAGAAAATTATGCTATTTTACCTCAAGTTGTACCTCCAAAAATGTGGAATGACATATATGGATTGGCATTTGTTGAAGCTGATGTAGGCAGAGTTGGTGCTGAAAGTGATACAAAAGGTGGAATCTAGGTAAGCACATCATGTCTAAAGAATTGTTCACGTTCGTGAGCCTCTTATGTTAGTTGAAATAGTGTGGTCATGCTGCGAATAGAGTTCTGCCCATACTTGTTGTTTTCCTATAAACAAATCACTATTTTGCATACAATGTTCTTAAATCCATAGTGTTAGTTTTGAATAGCAACAGATTAAGATGCATGCAAAAATTTCAATCATATATTTTATCAAATCAACAAGTTATGGCAAAGTGCAGTAATCATATCGCATGCAATCCCATAATGCATACATTCCCCCCCCTCCAATTGGAAAATGAATTCCATGACCATAAAGCATATGAAAGGGGCTATGTTGACGGCAAGGCACAGGAATGAACAATATATCAGTAAATGAAGCAGAATACACTTATCAATGATAGGATAGCGAGAGTTATGGTTATAATGAGAGCAGAGTATGTAAAGATAGTTATGAATAAGAGATAGGACGCTTAGGATTGATGATAAGTTATGAAAAAGATAAAAAGAACAACAATATGCCAAAAAGATGCTTTACTGATAGTATGCTAGCTGAAAATGATGCAATTGACCATAAAACAATTTCTCATGCATAAAGGTTCAAAATAGGGAAAAAAATTAAGGAAATAACTTCTCTGATAAAAAGAAAAAATAAGAAAAGGGTATTATAATGATAATTGACGATAAAATATAACTTCAATACCATAAGCAGAGCCTTTGCTGCCAGCAGGCGTCCATAGCCTCGGCAGGGTTGCTTTTTAACCCATATGAGCCAGAATCCTCAATTTATAACTAGAGAGTTTCAGTGTTGTTCTTACAGAAGAGACCAGTGCGCTGGCGTGGTAACCAGATAACCACACTGCCATTCACTGGGATGTAGCAGAAGTGATCAGGCCGGCTCGTGATGAGACCTCCTATTCTAAGGATAATCTCGCTATCCAATGGATCATAACCCTGGTGTGGTGGCCATAATGGGAATGTCACTTTCTTACAACCTTATGAACATGGTAGGCTGGCTCGTAATGAGACCCCCTATCCTCCATCTGCGAACAAAATTTTGTTGTTATTACACATTTTTATGATAAAAAGAGGGAGGCTCAGTACTCCTTGAGAGCAGGGATGGTGGAAGAAGTTGAACATGTCAATAGAAAAAAAATATACCCATAATCTCATTTATTAAAAACAGAGAAGATTATAACCAGGGAGGATGGAACCAACATGGTATCAAGATGATCAATCAGTATCATGTACAGTAGAAAACAATGCAGTAAAGTAGTATATAAATAATTGTGTCCCTTTTGAAAATAAGCTATCATCAAGGAGCTGTCATGTTAAAGATCATAACATGAATGATATTAACTTGCTTCAAAAGAATCCATAATTCTTGTCTTCATAAAAATAGTGTACTTCATGCCATAAAATGGAATCAGTTAAAATGTGGTTGAGATGAATTAAGAATAATCCCACAAGAAGAAAGAAGGGTTGCTCTCGAAAATAATCCCAAAGGGTTTCTCTTTTGAATGAATAGCAAAAACACTCAAAAAGTGGTGTTCCTTGTAGGGAACAACAAAGGAAATGAACACAAAAAAAACAAAAATACACACAAAAAAGTGTGAAAATGCGAATGTCATTCCTTTGGAAAAAGGAACAACAAAAACTAAAAGTGTCGTTCCTTTAGAAAAGGAACAGCAAAAACACAAGTACCGTTTCTTTGGAAAAGGAACAACAAAAATCAAAACTGTCGTTCCTTTGGAAAAGGAACAGCAAAAACGCAAGTGCCGTTCCTTTGGAAAAGGAACAACAAAAATGAAAAGTGTCGTTCCTTTGGAAAATGAACAGCAAAAACACAAGTGTCGTTCCTTTGGAAAAGGAACAACAAAAATGAAAAGTGCAGAAGTGTTGTTCCATTCGGAAAGGAACAACAAATCGTGAAAGTGCAGAAGTGTTGTTCCATTTGGAAAGGAATAGCAAAACGTAAAAGTGCAAAAGTTTTGTTCCATTCGAAAAGGAACAGCAAAAAGTGAAAGTGCAGAAGTGCTGTTCCATTTGAAAAGGAACAACAAAACGTAAAAGTGAAAAAGTGTTGTTCCATTTGGAAAGGAACAACAAAATGTAAAAGTGCAGAAGTGCTATTCCATTCGGAAAGGAACAACAAAACGTGAAAGTGTAGAAGTGTTGTTCCATTCGGAAAGGAACAACAAAATGAGTCGTGGAAAAGGAACGGCAAAATGAACCGTGGAAAAGGAACAACAAAATGAACCATGAAAAAGGAACAACAAAATAAACTGCTTCCCAAAAGGTGATGTTCCTTTGGAAAAGGAACAACAAAACGTAAATGCTTTCCTTTTGGAAAAGGAACAGCAGAAACAAAAGTGCACACAAATGTTGTCTCTTCAAAAAAAGGAATAGCAAAAATGCACAAGCATAAAATGCAAGCACGCAAAGAATGAATTCGCTGTTCACTATATTGATGCTGAGGATGAGTTACACTTTAAATGAAGCAACACCTGAAACACAAAATATAAGAAAAATTAGAAAAGAAACAACATTTTATTTAAAAATAATATGTAAATAAATTAAGTTACAACAGCTATGATATTATGTAAAAAAAATGATCTTTTTGAAAAATGTTTTGGCAGCAAAGACATGACATGAATCTTCAAATGGAAATCAATTCTTCATTTCTTCTATTATGAATCCGTTGGGTAATGAGTTGGATGAAATTCCTTTGTTTCATAAAATTTCTTTCAAAAATCACTCGTCCATAAATTGACCTTCTTTATTTTCCCAAGACCTGCAAAAAACGAGTGTCTACCTGCAATAAAACATCAAATCATGGAGAAAGAGAGGTGACCAGGCTCCCCTAATCCAAGAATTATGCAAAAAAACTAACAATTAGTTACTCTGTATAACAAATCCACAGAGAAAATAACAAAGTAAAATTTATTTGTCACCTGCGGGAGAGCAGTGGTCGACCATACTAACCAGCAGTGTTTTAATCACAACTTCTTTGTTTTTCATCCAAATTGAGTGATTCCAAAGCCAGATGAGAGCTAATTCAAAGTTATATCTCCAATATAAACAGGTTTTAAAAATTCAATGATATGATATGTCAATTTTAGTTAGAACAACCTGCATAACAGAGTCATTTTTGATTACCCAGCTCAGACCAACAGTTAATGTTTTAAGCATAGGTTTTTCGTTTGATGTCGGATTGGAATGATTCAAATTGGAAATGAAAGTATATTCATTTATTTATCTCCAATAGAAATAGGTTTTGAAGACAAGAAGAATTTATAGGTCAAATACTTTAAGGAACAACTGGAAAGACAAAGTTTTAAGAGTGCTGATTTACGATAGACAGTCAGTATTTTGATCATAACGTCCCCATACGATATCAAAAATGAGTGATTCCAATTGAATTGTAAACTAGATTCATAGGAGAATCTACCATAGTAACATGTTTTAAAAATTCAAACATTTATGCCTCCAAAAACTGACTATCCCAACTCTGTTCCTGAGCTGCCCACTAGACACCCTATCAATGTTTTGTTTCTAACTTTTTCGTTTCAAATCCAAATTGAGTGGTTCAAATTGGGTTAGAAAGTAGACATCAAGGGCTACCTAGGGTAGAAACAGGTTTTAAAAATATTCACTTTTGGTCCCTCAAAACATGACTGTCCCGACTGTTTTTCCAGAAATCTCATCAAGCCCACAAGCCAAAAAAATGATATTCAACCATTTTTTCATATTGATGATAAAGATGAATATAAGTGTTTGTAGAATTGTTATTTCTATTATAAATCATCTACATACACAAATGAATTTCATTTATCATCGATGTTGATTTCAATAGCGTGTTGCAACAAAAGAAACAACTAGTTTTACAAAAAAAAACAAAATGCATTTATTTATTCCCTTATTTATTTTATTTTCTACACTAACCTATTTTGATTTGAAAAATGAATATGACTACGTATAGGAGTACTTCCAATGGAACCATTTTCGAAATAGGGCTTCATGTATGCACATACCCAAATTTAAAAAATGCATGTTAATGGATATTAGGGTATGAGAAGCCAACTTCCCTTCAAAAAATGGTATCAAAAATTGTTGAAGCATAGAGTGATGTTGCAAACAAATGATGGAGTGAAACCAATGTTCAATGTATCCGTTACTTTCTTGATTTCTCATATCCATCAGATCATGAAGCTCTTGAGCTTTTAAAATAGCTTGTTGATACATACTATAAGAAACCTCATTTTCTTCCATAGCTTCTACAATTTTTGAATTTGAAACATTCTGAATCTCATTATAAGTTTTCTCTAATGGCGCATGTGAGATAGAATGGGTGGGAAGGGTGGGTAAATTTGGCAGTTCAACATTGTAAGCATGTTATACTGATTTATTATGGTGAGGGTGTGGAATTAGTTGAGCAGGAAAATGTGTAAGGAATGGAGCATTGTGATGATGTGGTTGATTGGGTTGAGTGGATGAATTTGGTATGCAAGCAGGATGTTGTGGAAGAGCTGGTGAAAAATATGGAGAATATGTTTGTGCTACAAGATGAGGGAGAGTAGTCATGCCATCATAAGATGAACCATGCCCAAATTGTAAACAAGATTGGTGGTTATATTGAAATTGACATGGCTGCCCTAACACATTAGTATTCCATAATGGATTATGCAAGTAAGAGAATGAAGAGGAAGTGTTTTGAACCATACCTGTAGGCCATGATTTCCATGGTTTTGACTTTGTTGCATCTTCCTCATCTCTTTGATATGCTACTTCCATCCTAGATAAGGAAGAACAACTATCTATGGACTGCTCCTTTCGGTCATGAGTGGAAAACACTTCATCAAATTCTTGCTTTTTCCGAACCTGCAAAGCATCCAATTTTGAACTTAGAGAGCTAATAAAATCAACTTTAAAATTTTCAAATAAAGTATTGATTTCAGCTCTTATGTCTCCTATTCTTGTAGCAGATTTGGAAAAGAAAGAACAAACATCTCTAGAATTCTTACCAGCCTTGGAGATTCCTCTTGAATACCTTATGCACAATTCACAAACATCATCATATGATAACTGAAAAACATCACCTTTTCCTATCAGATTTAAGAGTTCTAAAAATTCATGTTTGATTCCTTTAAGAAGGAGTGTTTTTAAGATCTCTTTTTCCAAATGCTTATGGTTTGATTTTGAAGGTTATAATGAAATCGATCTACATAATCCTCCAAACTTTCATCTTCCCCTTGTATCATACCGAAAATATCTTCATTGGATTTGCAATAGTCTTGGTACTTCTTCAAGAATATGTTCTTCATGTCCTCCCATGTTTGGATGCAATTCCCACCTAGGCTCATGAACCATCGGAGAGCTGCTCCTTTTAGAGTAAGAGGAAACACTTTCAATCTTTGACCATTAGTACAATAATCATATCCTCTACAAAGTATTTCGAACTCAAATAAGAATGTATCTAGATCTTCATTTGCTAAACCATGAAAATTTGGTAAAGATGGGGGAATTATGTGCATTTGTGTCACTCCTCCTGGATCTTTGATAGGAAATTCAAAAGTAGAAATGTGAGCCATTTCTTACCATAATATAAGATGTTTTTCATGTGTTTCTTCGAGGCTCCTTTTTCAAATGTTCCTGTCAATCGGTTAGTGAAATGGGTGGTGCTTACATCACCACTTGAGAGAAATCATGAGATTTGTTTTTCAAAATTTCTATTTTTTTCTATTAAGTCATTCACACAAAAATTCAAACATCTATTTCTACCCAACAAAGCAACAACAAATCTGTTAGGAAAGCAGACAGTAGAGCAGGGCTTTTACATGCTCCGCATGCAGGTTCTTACCTTCCGTTTTTAAGATCCAACTCTTCCCTAGCAGGCACTCATCAAATTCACACTACTCTTTAGAAATGGCTACACTCTCCCCGGCAACGGCGCCAAAATGTGGAGCGATAAAAAGGTGTCTTTTGAACTCCTAATTACCTTCACATTAATTATCAACCCAGGGACGACTTTTTATTTCAAGAGTGTACTCAGTCTGAGGTGGCTATTTACTCAAGAGTAATGTTTTGCAGTATAGTGCTCAAAATCCAAAAGTAAATGAAAGCTGGAAATAAAATCTACTTACAACAAAGCACTGTAAGACTTAAACCATGCATTCGGAAAAATAAGCAATGTATCAGTCAAGGGTTCGACAACAATAGCCCATCCCTTTGGAAACTGATGGAAAGGAAATTAGAGCATAGACCACGGGTCTGGAAGCTAGGCAGGAAATGCCAAGGCTCACTACAGCCACAAATCATCTCTCACACCAAAATAAAGATAATGCGAATAACAGGAAATGGAATGGCAGATAAGAAATGGAACAACAATTAAGAAATGGAATAGCAAGAAACTGAAATGTTCTTAAACTAAATCATTCACTCAAACAACCATCAATTGAGGATACAGTAGCAATAACTCATTCCTCTAGATATTGATGCAATTGAAATCAAACCGGAACAAGACAATCAATCTGGGAGCAAGGAAGCAATAACCAATGTTCTCTACAGTTGACAGTCCTGCTTTAAAGCAATCAAAAGGAAATCGAAACTGAACTAAAGCTGCCTTTGAAAGTAAACTAGGAAAACTCTTTAAAAGCAAACTCTTGCAATTAATCAACCAAACTGAACAGCGAAGTAAATGGACAGCAAACTTATAATTAAAGGAATTAAACAACGAATCATATTTAATAAATCTGAACAACAAACTCTAATTAGTGGAATCGAATAACCAACAATCTGAAATAAACAGCGAAGCTTTACATTTGAAATGAACAGCATAACAATATAAGTTGAAAAGGATAGTAATCTCTGTTATTATGGAAAAGAACAACCATGCGATTCAATCTCAACTTGTGCAATAAAACAATTCCATAAAATATTCTAACAGCACACTATAAAAACATGAAACTGTAAAATAATGCAATTCAAAAGAATAGGAAATAAATCAAACCATCACACAGCAGCAGCATACTCCACCAGAGGCTGGGCCCTTAGCCGCCAGCGGATGCTGCTGGGCTACTTTAGATGAAAAGAATGAACAACAACTCCCAAATCAGGTATTAATCATTAAATGGTAAAATCATTACAACAGCAGCAGCTTTGAGACTTACAGCCTGAAACAATCCTTTCTTCCTCCCATCCTATCATGAATTATTAATTCTAAATCTCTAATTCTAGATCCTCAATTCCATCATTTTTCCATCATTCGAATCCCCCCAATCATCCCCATCTCTGATCTCTGTTTTCATTTAAATAGAGAGATCAAAGAGAAGTTACAATAAAGATAAGTACAACATGATTTCTATTACAAAATTGGATTGTTTCCAATCAATTGATAAACAAGAATATATATTTCCATCCAGCTTTCAACAAGAGCAAGACGAATTTGGCTTTGCAGCTGAGATTTGGAAGACGGCCGCAACAACAAATCTGAGAAAATCGTGCTCAAAGAACCCTGCGTTTCTCTTAGTGCAAGCCAAATTTGGGCAAACCCTTCTTTCAACAAAGTTAATTGGGTCCGTTCTAGACAAAACCCATGTTCCGGATTTTCCAGATTCTGCTTCATTTGCTCAGAATCTCAACCGCAAAACCGTCACTTCTTATTCCAGCGAATTTCTGAGTTGGCACTTTTAATGATCAAATCTTCAATCTGGAAATTATCTTGGAGGCTAAAGATGGTGAATAATGTTACAACTGATTTATTAAAACTATCATTGATAAAATCATGCATAATCATCAATTTATTAGAAATAAAGGAGAATAAATAATATTCATTCATAGAAGCATAAATCATCATAAAATGGATTTATATAATAAATTATAATAAATGACACGATGAAGAATAATAGAAATGGGTGGAATAAGTGTTCAAAAGTGATAATAATAATGGCATATTAACGGCCCAATAGCGGGGGGGTGCGAGGGGCACTTTTCGCCCCCGCGAGGGTTCGGGGGGGTTGATCCCCCCCAGCTGGGGGGTCCGGGGGCTAGCCGTCCCCCGATGGGGGTTTCTGGGGCAGCACCCCTGAAGCTAAGAATAGATGTAAAATTGTCTTGTAAAAGTATAGTAATTTCTAGTCAATCTGGGCCGTTCATTAAGCATATGATCTAACGATAGAAATCATGCTTAGTTTATGGTTTTTTTCCCTAGAAGGCAACCCCTCTCTTTGTATGAGGGCATTGTATTTGAGGTTGTGTAATAGATGTGTATTCTCCGAGCGAGAAGCAGAGAGGTGAGACTATGAGAGAAAACATAGGATATTACAGTGGATCTACTGTAGGTTGTGTCTCTTCATTTTGCTGGATAATAGAAAGGAAGGACTGGCTATTCAGGGTGGACATAGCCCAAACTGCGTGAATCGCGTATATCTATGTCTCTCTTGTTTTATGTGTTTTCTATGTTTATATTTTTGCAATATTTTATGTGTTCCATTGCCTTGTAATATATAATTTTGTAACAACCGGTATCAGAGCCGAAGGTCTATTTGGCTGATAAACTTGTAGGAAAGAAGGGTTCCTCATTCGAGTGGGAGCAATGGCGGAAGATGGTAAGTTTAGGGTCGAGAAATTTAATGGCCAAAACTTCTCACTATGGAAGATGCAGATGGAAGATTATCTGTATCAGAAAGATCTGTACCTACCATTGGGCTGAAAAACAAAGATGTTAATGGGTATGACAGATGAAGAATGGAACCTTCTCGATAGAAAGGCACTCGAAATAGTACGGTTATGCCTCGTAGCATCGGTCACCTTGAACATTTCGAAGGAAACAATGACAGGGGGTTTGATTAAGGCACTGGAGAAATTACATGAAAAACCCTTGGCCTCAAACAAGGTATTTCTTATGAAACGGTTATTTAATATGAAGATGTCAGAAGGTGGATCTGTTGTAGACCATTTAAATGATTTTAATACTGTTACAAGTCAATTATGTTCTGTAGGGGTAAAATTTGATGATGAAGTTAGAGCTCTATTATTCTTGTGCTCATTGCCAGAAAGTTGGAATGGTTTAGTAATGGCCATTAGTAACTCTGTTTCTGGATCTAGTACTTTAAAGTTTGATGATGTTGTCAGTGCTATCCTTAGCGAGGAAATGTGACGGAAAAGCTCTGGTGAGACGTCGGGTAATGCTTTGAGTGCAGAGTCTAGGGGAAGAAAAATGGAAAGAGGAAAGAGCTCAGGATATCGCAGTAAATCAAGGAAAGGAAGATCCAAGTCCAGATCGGGGATAGTGTGTTGGAAATGCGGAAGGAAAGGACACCTAAATAAAGACTGTAAATCTTGGAAGGGAAAAGAAGGAGATGCACAGCAAGAAAACAATCATGAAGCAAATGTGACGGGTGAGGTGTTACAAGATGCTTTGATTCTTTCTTTCGAAAATATTACTGATTCCTGGGTGGTAGATTCAGGGGCCTCATTCCATGCCACACCTGATAAGAAATATTTTCATTACTATGTTCAATGAGATTTTGGACAAGTCCATTTGGGTGATGATAAACCCTGTAAAATTTTTGGAATGGGTAAGGTTCTTGTAAAATAGTAGAATGGAAACCAATGGATACTAAAGGAGGTAAGGCATGTTCCATATCTAAAGAAAAATTTGATTTCAATAGGGCAGTCAGGTAGTGAAGGTTGTGTGACAACTTTCACAGATAAAGCTTGGAAGGTCACCAAAGGAGCCCTGGTAATAGCAAAAGGCAAAAGGTTGGTACATTGTATTTATGCAATGGTATTTCTAACTCTATTAATGCTTTAAATTCCAAAGGAGCAGATGCAGCATTATGGCATCATAGGCTTGGACACATGAGTGAAGAGGGGATGATGATTCTTCACTCAAGGAATTTGTTGCTGGGTTTGAAGAAGGTTGATTTTGACTTATGTGAGAATTTCATTTATGGAAAACAGAAGAGAGTTAGATTTCTCAGAGTTGGGAAAGAAAAGAAGGGCGAAAAATTAGAGCTTGTGCATACAGATGTAGGGGGACCTGCTCAGGTATCATCTCTCGGTGGCTCTCATTATTATGTTACTTTTATTGATGATGCAACTAGAAAAACTTGGATTTATTGTATTAAGAATAAATCTGATGTATTTGATACTTTCAAGAAATGGAAAGCTTTGGTTGAGATTGAGACGGGAAAGAAATTGAAGTGTCTCAGATCAGACAATGGAGGTGAATATTGCATCAAAGAGTTTGATAGGTACTATTCAGAGCATAGAATTTGTAGAGAGAAGACAGTTGCAAGAACACCACAAGAAAATGGTGTGTCAGGAAGGATGAACAGAACAATCATGGAGCATGCAAGGTGCATGAGATTGCATGTAGGATTGCCTTTACAATTTTGGGCAGATGTTGTAGATACTACTGTTTATCTAATAAACAGAGGGCCTTCAAGTTTCTTGGATGGTGGTATTCTAGAGGAAGCATGGACAGGTAAAAAGGTAAATTACTATTTTTTAAAGCCTTTTGGTTGTGAGGCTTTTGTCCATATTAATAAAGAAAATAGAACAAAGCTTGAGGCAAAGTCAAAGAAATGTACCTTTATTGGATATGGTGTTAATGATTTTGGTTATCGCTTATATGATTATGAAAATCACAAAATCATTAGGAGCAGAGATGTAATATTCAATGAAAAGGTCTTGTATAAGAATCAGTTGCAGGAAAAGAAATAGAAAAAAGAAAACAAGGAATACACAGTTCTTGATGAAATCACTGAAAAAGTAAAGGTGCCTAAAAATAATAATAATCAACAACCACAACAATAGCAACCACCACAACAATAACAGGCACCCCAAACACCTGAAAGTGGTGTTAGAAAATCTACCAGGATAAGTATACCCCTTGAATGATACTCTCCTTCATTATATTATTTATTGTTCACTGATTCTGGTGAACCTGAATGTTATGAAGAAGCAATGCAGGTTGAAAGTAGGAAGAAGTGGGAGGTAACCATGGAAGAAGAGATGGACTCCTTAATGCATAACTAGACTTGGGACTTAGTCAAGTTGCCTGCAAGAAAAACTACATTGAAGAATAAATGGGTTTACAGGCTGAAGGAAGAAGATGGAGGAAAAAAAAGGTACAAAGCTAGACTTGTGGTGAAGGGGTTTGCATAGAAAAAAGGTATTGATTTTGATGAAATATTTTATCTTGTTGTTAAAATGACTTCAATCAAAACTATTTTAATTCTAGTAGCAGTTGAAGATTTGCATCTTCAGTAGTTAGATATAAAGACAACCTTTCTCCATGGGGATTTGGAGGAAGAGATATATATGCAGCAGCCACAAGGATATGAGGTAAAAGGGAAGGAGAAACTAGTGTGCAGGTTGAAGAAGAGCTTGTATGGCTTAAAACAGGCTCCAAGGTAGTGGTATCTAAAATTTGACAAGTTTATGTCTGAACAAGGTTATACTAGATGTCACCTTGATCATTGTGTTTATCTAAAAAAGCAAAATGATGGCAGCTATTTTATATTGTTATTGTATGTAGATGACATGCTTGTTGCAGGGTCTAACATGCAAGAAATAAATGTGCTCAAAAGAAAATTAGCAAATTCATTTGCAATGAAGGATTTGGGAGCTGCAAAACAAATCCTTGGTATGAGAATAACTAGAGACAGGAAAAATTGCAAATTAACATTGTCTCAGAATAAGTACATACAAAAGGTGTTGAAAGATTTAATATTCACAATGCAAAACCAGTTAGTACACCTTTTGCTAGCCATTTCAAACAGTAAGGAAATGTGCCCAAAGACCCAAGAAGACATGGATTATATGTCTAAAGTTCTATATGCATCAGCATTTGGAAGCTTAATGTATGCAATGGTCTGCACAAGGCCTGATATTGCACATGTAGTGGGAGTTGTAAGCAGGTACATGAAAAATGCAAGAAAGGAACATTGGATGGTAGTGAAATGGATTCTCAGATATTTGAAAGGTACCACAAATCAAGCATTATGCTTTGGTGGTTCAAACATTTCTCTATAGGGATATGTTGATGCAGACATTGCAGGTGACAGAGATAATAGGAGGAGCACTATAGGATATGTATTTACTGTAGGTGGAACAGCTGTCAGTTGGGTTTCAAAAATCCAAAGTGTTGTTGCACTTTCAAAAATAGAAGCAGAGTATGTTGCTGCTACAGAGGCTAGTAAAGAAATTATTTGGTTACAAAGGTTTATGGGTGAATTGGGTAAGGAGCATGATATGGGCACATTATACAGTGATAGCCAAAGTGCCATTCATCTTGAAAAGAACTCAACATTTCATTCCAGGACTAAACACATATAACTCAAGTACCATTTCATACGATCAGTGTTGGAAGATGGAGAGTTGAAGTTGGAAAAGATACACACTAGCCAGGATCTTGCAAATATGCTAACAAAAGTTGTAACCATGGAGAAACTGAGAATATGCTCAGTTTCAATTAGTCTTCAAGGATGACGATCAAGATGAGAAATACTCAGGTCCAAAGAGGAGTCATTGTCCAGCAAATGAAGCAGTGATGGAGTTGCTACAATCACTCTCCAAGTGGGAGATTGTTGGGTGTGGAGCATGAATGTTCAAAGGTCTTCGTTTCAGCTGGATGAATGCCCCAAGAAGTTTGTACACCCCTTGACGTTGGGGGTGCGGAGGGGACTTGTCCCCCCCTAGGGGTTTGCAGGGGGCGATCCCCCCAGTTGGGGGGTCTGGAGGCCAGGGGTCCCTCGGCGGGGGTTTCGGGGGTAGTACCTCCGAAGCTAAAAACAGATGTAAAATTGCCTTATAAAAGTATAGTAATTTCTAGTCAATCTGGGCTGTTCATTAGGCAGATGATCCAACGGTAGAACTTATGTTTAGTTTATGGGCTTCTGCCCTAGAAGGAAACCCCTCTCTTTGTATGAGGGCATTGTATTTGAGGCTGTGTAATAGATGTGTATTCTCTGAGCGAGAAGTAGAGAGGTGAGACTGTGAGATAAAACAGAGGATATTACAGTGGATCTACTGTAGGTTGCGTCTCTTCATTTTGCTAGATAATAGAAAGGAAGGACTGGCTATTCGGGGTGGACGTAACCCAAACTAGGTGAACCACGTATATCTGTGTCTCTCTTGTTTTATGCATTTTCTGTGTTTATATTTCTGCAATATTTTATGTGTTCCATTGCTCTGTAATATATAATTTTCTAACATCAAATGGATCGAGAGTCACTTGAGGTTATAGGGGCATCTCGTCCTTGGGTGTGGTCTTGCCCATCCTTTGGAAATGATCACATGTGGTGGTGTACCTTATTGTATTTTTATGGAGAGTGGGCCAGTAGTACCCAACTTGTAGAATCTTGAAGGTTGTTCTCTTAGTAACAGTGTGGCCTTGATAAGGACCATCATGGCATGCTGAGAGGATGTCAAAGACCTCCTCTTCCCCCACACATCTCCTCAAAAATTTATCTGGCATCAAATTTAAAATATTTCCCCCAATCTAGGTGAATCGAGAACTCTTTGTTGAAATAACAACAAGATATGTTAAAAATAATATCTAGAAATTCAAATTTACTTTTTCCTTGAATTAAATTGTAATTCTTTTCTCATAACAACTTCTAATAGTTAACTAAGTTAGGCTGACTTAGTTAAATTAAGAATTTCGAGCTGGAAGTATATCTGAAGTCATGTAAGTGTGATCCCTAATTTTTAGGGTTCCAGATTGAGTTTATTGTAGTTGTAATTAGATAACTCAATTCAACTGAGTTATAGTTAATTAAACTAGTTCTAACTGTAGAGGTTTAGTAGTAGAGTTAACTAGTGTATCCTCAGTGCCACTAGCTAACTGAAGATTCACTAAAGAATAACTCATGCATGTTAGTTCAGAGGAAGAACCAATTGAGACTAGAGTGCAGGGAAAATGTACTATCGGTTGTATAATTTTCTGAGTTGTACAAATGGTGCATACAATCAATTGAGGACCTAGTTTTGGATTCCGCAGTTATGGAAGAAGGATTTCCTCATCAAATAGAGGCTAATTCCTCTAGGAATTTCGCAAGGAAAGAGGGGCTTAGAAGGCAACATAAATTGGCTAAGTGTGGGCTAGTGCTAGCTTGTGAGGCAAAGAGTTGATCATACTTGTGGAGGAATTTTTCTTGTGAGAACAAGCTTTGTATTATCACTAAAATTTCTTATTAATGCAATAGATAATCGGGGTTTTTAGTAGTGGCTTTCCCGAAAGAAAAAATTATGCTATGTATCATTGATTATCTTCCTCTTGTTGATTATTGTTTTCATAAATCTATTGGTTTCCATTGTTTAAAGAGTAGAGTATATTCTTGTCTTGTGTTTTAGTACATTAAATGAGCTGTGAATCTATAGGAAAATATACACTCTTTCTAATCATCTTTCTCTTCTCCTTGGAGGATAGATTAGGAGGGAAGCTCCCAACAACCAAGTTATTTAATATATCATAAAACCAAGGAGATAACACTAAAATGGAAAATAGGCATTCATCTGGAAGCTAATCATCTATCATCTCATCATTTCCTATAGGTAAGCTTAGTCTTGACAAGAAATTTGCCACCACATTTTCTTTCCCTAGTTTGTCAAAAATGGTTAAATAAAATTGTTGCAATAACAACAACCATCTGGTTATCCTAGCATTAACATTAGGTTTAGGTTTATTCACTAAATACTTGATGGATGTGGTGAGCACTTGTATTGCACTAAGAATGTTGCAACTCCTAAGGGCTCCTCAACTCAAATTATCAACCTGGGGCTACTACAAACTTCAAGGTGACAATTCTATATGCACAATAGATAGGATTCCACTCATGCAACCCTTAGTTAGGCATTAGATAAAAAGTTGTTCAAATACCCTTCCTTCTACTGAATTAGAATGAAATCTTGATAAAAGGAAAATTTGGAAATTCCTTCTACATATGAAAATATAAATTCCATTGACTCAACTTGTAAACCCTAACCACTGAATTTGAGAAAAGATAGAGGCTAACCTACTTGTACAAATGAAGCTATGTTATGTTGAAGAATTCATCAAATCATCTCATTCTAAATGTAGAAAAGAAACTAATCTATCTTACATAATTCATCAAACTACCAATCAAAATCAAAGATACCATCTATCTAGTTCATACTTTCTCATAAATCAATAACCTACTTGCATGATAAAGAAACTAACAATAACCTACTTGCATGATAAAGAAACTAACTCTACTGTGTTTTTGCAATGAAGACAAGGAAGGTTTGGAGTGGCCTAGGAGTTTTTCCTGATAATATTATCACAGTTGGGGGTCATTATGCATCTATGCTAAGTCAAAGTTGTAGCATGGGTTGAAACTAATGAAGAAAAAGGCTACTACAAGTTTGCTATAGGTGATTGTTGCAGGAGTCCTAGAATGCTAGAAGTGGGGATTTAATGCTACAGGAGGGCATTTGAGTGGTATTTGAAGGTGAAAAAGTTGGTTTGAGGGTATGGAGAGGTGAATAGTAGTTGAATAAAATGAAAGGAGGTTGGTTTGAGCCTCTGGCCAAGCTCAGGACCTATCGTAGATCTGTCTTGCACTAGGATGAGTGCTCTTCGTGACCTAGACATAATAGCTTATAAAATAGAGTTTTCTTGGGACAAAGATTGGAGGTGGAAGGAGGAGGTGAAAGAGCTCCAAATGGAAGTGGTGAAGGTTCCCTTCCCCAAATATCAATCAACCTTGTAATCAATCACATGGATGCATCCATTTATCATTTACAAAATGGAATAAGTTATGATGGAAAGGATGAGTTGAATTTAAATGACATCTAATTCATACAAACAATTGATCTAATCACTGAACTAACTTATAAAATATAGATAGAAAATGTAAAAAGGACAACCAACACTAATCTATTTCCAAGAAGTCATAACCACAATCTTTTTTGGTTGTGGTTGTGATACCTTCCACTGATTCTCCCACAAGAGAGGTGATGTAGGGGCTGCAACCATAGGATTTTAAAGGTTGTCTTCTACTGAAATGAAAGAAAATATGAATTGCTCAGAATCAAGAAGTAACATAAGTAAAAGAATAGGGACCAAACCCTTTGGGTTGGGCCCAAACCCAAGGGTCTCAGCCCTCTGAAACTATTTCAGATGTAGCTTAGAATCCAACTTCTCATTATCAAAAAGTGTAGGTCTAATACATCACATAAAAGTTGAAAATAACAATGTCAATGCTTGGAGCTCAATAGATACACCTAGCTAAACAAAAACATTGAATCCTAATGAGATATTCCTCTAGTTTATTTATTCAAAAGGGTAGATGAATCATCTCCCAAGAAAATATGAATGGTTCCCTACTTGATCTCGAAAATTGTGGATCTTTCCCTCCATGATCTTTACTTGCACTAAGAGTCACTCGACTACCAATGAACTCGAACTAGTGATAGAGGATATGGTGATCCAAAGCCAAGTATAGATAGTCAAGGAGGTGGACAAACCCCCTATATTCTCTCCTATTTGTCTCCATTGAGCCACTGCATAATAATATCATGAAAAATGTCTCATGAATAATTTTCCTGCAATTAAATCACATTAGGCCACATACTATGACAAACACCTTTTACTCCTCTTACTAAGCATAATATAACGAAAAATGTGAATTAATGCAAGAGAAGGGTAGTTTCAAGGATGGAAGATGGCATATTAACCTTCCAAATTTACCTATTGATGGGACTCATCAGGATGGATGATAAGTGTGGGAAAAGTTTGATATCTAGTGATGCAGTTCCTAAACTTGTTCAATGAGTATACGACATCCAGGAGTTCCTTTTTAGTGACTGTATAGTTTATCTCAACTTTAGAAATGTTCTTACTGATGAAATAGATAACATAGGGAAACATTTCTTCCACTTTCCCCAAGGTTGCTCCTACAACTTTATCTGATGCATCTGTGTGGATATTGAAAGGAAATTCCCGATTACGACCTCTAAAGATGGGTATAGTGGCTAGATTCTCTTTTAGCACTTCAAAGGCCTCTTGACATTTATCCATCAAAGAGAATTATGAATCTTTAGCCAATATTCCAAATAAGGGTGAAGTTATCTTACTGAAGTCTTTAATGAACATTCTATATTTCCTAGCTAATCAAAGGAAGCTTCTGACATATATTTTATTTTAAGGGATCGGGACCCTTTTAATGAAAAATATTTTATTGAGGTCAACTAGTAACCCTTCATAGGATATGGAATGTCCTAGGAAAGTCCATGATTTCATAAAAAATTCACATATCTAAGGACTTAATGAAAGATTCATTTGAACGAATTTCTTTAAGAATTTACACAAGTTAGAAAGAGCTTTCTAGAAGTCAGATCCATAAGGGGTGAAGTCATCAATGTATATCTCAATAGTGTCATGAACAAAGTCAGCATAGATACTAAAAAATTCCCCCTTGAAGGGGTGTTACACAAACCAAATGGAAGGACCATATCAGTAATGGTACTTTAAGGACATGTGAATGTGGTCTTCTCTTTGTCCTCAGGGGTGATTTGTATCTAGTTGTACCCACTAAACCCATATAGGAAGGAAAATAATCTCTTCGATGCAAGGCCATCCAAGACATGGTCAATGAAAGGAAAAGGGAAGCAGTCCTTCCTTGTCCTTGTTAAGTTGTCGATAATCAACACATATCCTCAACTTCCAATTTTTTTAGGGATTATGATGAGGGGGACACCCACTAACTATCTAAAATGGGGTATATGAACTCTGCATTAGTTATATTTTGTAATTACTCTTTTAGAATGTCATTAAGAGATGGATTTATCCTTCTCTGAGGTTGGTGCATAAGCTTGCATCGCTCCTTAATGTAGATATGATGACTACAAACTGAGGGATTCACACCTTTCATCTCCTTATAGTCCCAAGAAAAAGTATCTAGGTGTTGCCTCATCACATTGCATAATTGTTTTTCCTGCTCATCTTAGAGAGAGGGGTTGATATTTAGGGTTCTAGATGGGTAATCTTTATAACCTTGGCATGTTCTAGGTTAGGTTCAATATAACACAAATCAATCCATGGGTTTCCCTTGGATTATTTCATCAATTCATCAATTAACATGGAAGTGGGAGGCTGAGTTTGTAAGATATGGTTTGTTAGGTTCCTATACTAATAGGTGTCATATATCATGATTGACTTGGTTTAGCTCTGAAATATGTACATACCTTTGATTTTTGTAAATGTTTTCCATATTTGTAAAAAATAAAAAAAAAATTAAAAAATGTAAGAGGGTATGTCCTAGAAAAAGAATAAAAGGACAAAATGAATGAAGAAAAGGTCAAAAAATGAAAGAAAATGAACCCCAAAGAAAAAAGGAAAAGGACCATGAAAGTGTGCAAGTCCAAATGCCACTGCTATTTTACATTTTTTATAATAAAGATTGTGTGTAACTTGTCACCTATGCCGCAATCCATGAGTAGTCAAACAGTTTAAGCTTGGCTAGTTCATATTTTCAATTTCATGTTTTATAGATAGAGAATAAAGATCTATCCAAACCATTTAATCTTGGTAGATAAGTAGATAGGTAGAGTGAATAAAAGGAGCTCAATAGTTTAATCTAACCCCTTAGATGTAATAAGTGTAGACTTAGATAGACTGCGATATGTAAAAGAAAAGAAAGATTGATAAGGGTTTGCCAGTCTAAGTGCACCCTAATGAAGAAGTAAAATGTGAGGATGAGTAGGTAGGGTAAGTAGATGTTTGGTTGTAGAATAATGTGTGATGAATGGTTAAGTTAAAATCTTAAATATTTTTTCTTTCATCACTTGGACAAAGCATGGATGACAATGAAGACAATATAATATGAAATCAAAGTCAAATTAATTAACCTCCTCACTCATTTTCCCCTAAATTTTCACTAATTCCCCCTAAGTACTAAAGGAATTTATAACAAGTTAGTGGGGCTCAGAGCATTTCTCTAACTTTTGGAGGGACTAGACCCTCGGCCCAACAATTTGTAATGCCTAAAGTACTTAAGTCCCTTTCACCAATATTTACTCCTTCATAAATTCATTCATCTCCTCTAAAAAAATTTCCTAAGTAAAATCCCTATTTTACTTAGGAAAATTAAAAACATTCTATCTACATGAAGCCCTCATATGTCATTAGCCTAAGGTATAAGTGTTCTATGATGAAACACATTTTTAGAGACATTTAACTTAGCACACTTTATATTTCAAAGTCATATTAACTTTTAACTTGTATTATTATTTAATTCCCAAAAAGAATTACCCCTTACCCGTATTATTGTTAATAAATCACAATAAACTATATATCCCACCCCCGGTTGCGAAATAACCTTAATAACACTCATAAATGAGATTATTTAGTCAATCCGTGATTAATTAAGAACCCTGACCCCACCATGCTAATAAAAGAATTAATTAATCCTCGCGATTAATTAATAACATCAACCAATCACATCGCCCCCGATGAAATTAAAAGCTTTTAGTTAATGTGGGGCCTTCTCCTGTTATACATCAGTCATGTCATTGCCCCAACTACTGTCTGATCGGATCCTTCAAATCCGACAGCCCTCACCCATATTGCGTAGTCCTTTTGGTTGACGTTTAGCATGTGATGTGAGTGGTTTTGTGAATAGTGCCAATGCTACGTGTCGAGCAATGTATGGAATCACGCGACCCTCCTCCAAAACCACTCGCCTCCCAAAAGTGGTGCAATGAAACCTACTTACCGCTTCCCGAAAATGATAAAAAATGTCAAATCACCCCCACTGACGTAACCTGTCACTGTCGTTAACCCACCAATATCAACCATTTACTCGTTTAAACACAAAAACCCTAGTTTTCCTCATTTTCACCTAATTGTGCAGTAAAACCCTATGTAACTCATCTGTGCCACCTTAAGCCTCTGTTAACCGATTCGAGCATGGTTTACCTCCCGAAAAGCATTATGGACTCACTCCACAGACTTCTCAAGCTCAAATGAATCCTTTTTGACCTCCCCTGCAAACAAATGCTTTCTTAACAGTTTGTTTTGTTTAACAAGTGATTAGAAGACCACAGCCTTCGATAAAAAGTCCTAATACTAGTCATAACACCTGTTTACTCCAAAATTGGTATCAAATCTACTCATACAGAGATGGAAAATAAAACATACAGTAAAAAGACAAGCAAAGGAAACATGGAATTAAAACGATTTACTGTTGAAACAGATAGTAAAAGCCTAAAATATACAGTGAAGGTAAAAGGATACAGTAAAGAACAGTCAAAGTGTATCAGGGTTAAAGAGTAGAAGATTGAAGACCAAGTCAAGTAAATCAGCTACCATGAAGATAAATAGCAAAGAAGATAGTTACAAAGCATAGCATACAAATCCATGTCAAAGTGAAGACAAATGAAAAAACAGAGCGGTAAAAGTAAAAAGTAAACAATAAACAGTAAAAGTAAACATTAAGACGTTAAGGGTTAAACAAATATGAAAACAATTTCATCAGCTACAATGAATTTTATCCAAATTAAAAGTGAAAAATAGTTGAAAGGAATTTAAGGTTAAAAGATGAAATCAAAGCAAAAATGGTACATTCTTCAGAAATTTTCTATTTAAGTCATAGTTTTGCAAAAACTATTGTGGCCAATCCAAGACGTATTTTGAGAAATGGGAGGAGGTTTTTGTTCCTAAAATTATACTATAAAAAAACCTCTCTCACATGTTACACAGGTATTACCAAATTGGATATAAGTGCATGTCTTCATAGCCTATTTTTCAGTTGGTGCAAAGTCCTATTTTTGACATATTTGTGCAGAGAATATTGTGAACAGCTGGAGTTGAATTTTGGGAACTGAGAGAATTTTATCTCAAAATCATCCTTATCGACAAAAACCTCTTTCAACTTTTACATATCTATCACATATTGATATATACAAGCATATCATTGGACCCTAAGTTTGCAGAATTTTTAGGGTAGAATGCACAAAGGAAGGATGCAGTTAGTGACTGGGATGCCTCATCATCAACTAAGAGTTGCTATCAAATTCGACCTTCTCTTATTTGTCATAGAAATAGTGCCAAACAGATTCATTAGTTTTGAATGTCCTTTATTTAAGTTCTAATAATGTAAACAGTTGGAGATATTTGTGAAACTAATCTTGATATTTTTTCAAGATATTTCGGTTTACAATTAGTATAAATACTTCTTCATTTGAAGTATTTTAGGGTGGATTCTTAGACATTTCTGTAGACATCTTATTTTGGAATAGAAGTGTTATTGAAAAACTTTTGTATGGCTGGCTGGACAAAGTAATAAAGAAAAGGACTTTTACATGATACCTGTGTCAAACGAGCAACAAATAAGTATCCTATATCTTATGCTTTTACTGTTTTCTTGTTTAAATATTCACATGTTTCATATCTGAATGATAAATGAAAAAGTATATTTCAGAAAGAGCTTTACTGCATTCTGTCTTTAAAATCGTTTATATTCTTAATGTTTTCTTCCAAGCTATCATAGGTAGGGAATTCTTAATTGCTCCCTGCTTTTTAGTTTATCACTGTGGCCATTTAACAAAGAATTCTTAATTGCTTTTTGTTAATGATTACCCACTTTCCCTCATCTTGAAAAATTTGTTGAAGGATTCTTAATTACCCTTCCTCCCTTTCAAGACTATTTCACCCTTTCAAGTTATCATTTGTATCTTATTAAGCTATCTTGCCCTATGAAGCCCTCCTTTGTTGAATCAACCTGATCCAGTTAAGCCATCTTCAATTGACTCCATAGCCCGATGGACTGAAGTACCTTGTTCTATCCATCTTCTCGTGAATTCCACCACCAAACAAAATCAAAACCCCACAAGCTTTCATAACTAGCCTAATATCCTATAAACAAAGCTAAATCATAAAGAGAGAGCCCTCTCTGAGTACATATTGGCTAGATTATGTACTTAAAAGATTGGTTTGTGGTTACCTCAGAAATTTCTTTCTTTAACCTTGAGAAAATTCTGAGTGATAACATGGTCAATAAGGTCATATTCATCAAGCTTCCTCCCTTTCTACAATTTTGTCTAGTGTACACATGCGGTCAAGGAATTGCTGATAAAATTATTCCTCTTCCTCAACCTCTAACCACAATGGAAAGTCATGCTAAATAGAATGTTGGGCAGGAGGATACAACATAATTTATTGTGATGGATGTCTATTCTTGATGGGCATGTTCCTAGCCCTGCAGCTAATGTAGGCATCAATAGTGGCCAACCAAGATCTTCCTAGGATGAGAGGGTAGCCATTTAACTTGGTTTTGGGTTGGAGGAAAAGGAAATTAATCAGGTACTCCCAAGAGTCAATGGATACCATTACATCCTCAATAACTCCCTCAGGAGCTACTATGGATATGTCTACAAGATGCAACATTGTGGTGGTCTTCCTCAAGGCCCCTTGGAGGTTGAGCTTGAGGATGGTTTTCTTGCTTATCACATTGATTGTAGCCCCAAGGTCAATCAAGGTATTATGGACCATAATTCTATCTATGTGCACATCCACTAATGGACCACTAGGATCAAAGTAGTTTGGGGAGATTACCCTCCCAAGCATTAGATTAGACAGCTGCCCAACAAAATTGATAGTGGGGCTATCTATTCTTTGTCTCCAAAGCTTTTTAAAACACTCCTCCTTGATAAGCCTATTATAAATGGGGACATATTTGATGTCCTGGAGAAGGGGTATCTTCACAAAAAAACTATTCAATTCTCCCAAAAGTTCAGCCTCTTTCGAGGGGTTTTTTGTTTAGGGTGGACCAACCTCTCAGGGTAAGGAGGTGCATTGTCTTGAGGGGCACTCTCTTCCTTCTCTTTTTAAAGTTATTCGAGTGGAAAAGGTGGGTGAACATCTAGAAGTACCTTCCCAGACTAAAGGTTGATGTCTTTGATTTCCACAACATAAGCAGGATAGGATGACCCCCCATTGTAAACCTGTTGTGCCTACTTATTGTTCAGGTTCAGATTGGGTTGGGAAAGTAGTTAGGGTTACCTATCGGGTTTATAGTGAGGCACTTGTCGTTGAGGTTGAGATGGAGGCATTAAAGCAAGAGGTTGGGTTTTTTGAGTTCTCCTCCCTTGTGAGGAGTTTCACCATTGAGGGGACTGAATTTGATATTACTAGAAAGGAGGGTTGAGAGGTTGAGAACGAGGTTGAGGAGTATAATTCCAAGCAAAGGGTATGGGCCATGGTGGATGAGTTGAAGGCTACGAAGGATGGAAGGGAGAATTCTAATTTGGATTATAAGGAGTATAATGTGCACCTTGCATGCCTTGTTGGTATGGCTGGGGGCATTGAGGTATCCTTTGATTAATGAAGTAGAGTTTCTCTAAACCACGTTTTCCCCTTGGTATACAGCTTTTAGGGCTTCTAGAGAGGGAAATTTGTGTGTTGCATTGTTTTGCTGATAGAAAAATCTGACTTGTATGGCATTCAGTGGGAACTCCTTTCTAGGATGTCTTTAGTGCATTTAGGGAAAAAGATAGCTAGTTCCATTTATGCTTCCTCTTTCCTCCTTTTGATCTCCATAACGTCCATATGTAGGGAAACGTTATGCAACATATCACTCTTGAAGTCCTCCAACATACTTCCTATCTCATGTTTGATGGTTGATGCAAATGGAAATCAACTAACCAAGCCTTCACTAGACCTACCCTTTTTCCTAGCATCCCTAAAGTGATTTCTAATACTGTCTTGATGTCATCACAAGGAAACTGGTAGATGTCTCCTGGAGATAACATGTTGAAGGTATCCATTAAATCCTCCCTAATTCCTTAGAGAAGAACTAGCTTGAGTGACTTACTATGAAGGGTACAATTAGCCCTCCTATAATTGAGTTGAAATAATTCCTCATAGTCCTCTAAAGATTCATCTGGTCCTAGGGTCATCCTAAAGATTTATTAAATTGTTTCTTTGGAACTAAAGTAATAGTTGTACTTTTCATTAAAGGATTTCTACATTTCGGACCAGGTAGAGATGTTTCCTTGAGGTAACCCCATAAATTGGCACAAGGATGCATCTTTTAGTGTGGATGGAAACAGCTTCAACTTTTGTTTATCAGAGGTATAGTCATAGGTCCTACATACACAAAAAATTCAAACATGAAGGTGTCACAGTCCTCAAATGCTAGGCCATGGAAATGTGGAAGGGAAGCAAGGCTTATGTTCTTCATTCTAGTCTCACCATGGTTTCTCAAATAGGAAAAATCACATTTTGTCTCTTCTTGACCATGGTTGGGATAGGTGAGGTAGGCTCTTCTTCTCCTATGGGTTCCTAAAAAATTTCAGGTTGCTCACCTAAAGTTTTTTCTAACACCCCTGTAGTTAGAGAGGGAAGTTCACAATCACTAAAGAAGAATGATGGTTGGTTGCTTGAAGTGGTGGGGATTTTTTGTAGGAATTTTCCTTGACTACCCCTACTCCTATGAGGCATGAAAGAACTAACTCTGTTTTTGTTAACACTTTTTCCTTTTTGAAGCTTTCAAATCAATAGTACTCATGTAAAACATAAAGAAAGAAAGAAAGAAATCTAAATAGAGACAACACCTACTTGGACACGTCCTTGGAAATGACACCAAAAAGTGATGAACCCCATTATTGCATCAAATTTGTTGCAACTGCCAAGACTCTTAACTTGAGTTATTAACCTGAGGGTTCGTACAAACTTAGAGGTTACAGTGCAATATGCACAATAGGTCACATTCTACTCATGTCACCCCCAATCATTAGATTAGATAAGGGAAAGAAGAGACCACTCTCTTAGCTAACTTCAAAGAGAATTTATATGGAAAGACAAAATAAAACATACCCTAATTGAAAGGAAAAGAGCATTAGCCTAAGTTCATGAATGAAAGTGCCATTGGAAAGACTACACTAGTTGTAGAAATAAACCATGCTTCTCTATTTGTAAGAAAATCAAATCAATATTCTACGTGAAGAATGAAAACCATTAATATAATTTCAAATTTCTTGGAAAGAAATAATTCAGTATAGAACACTTAAGATAACGCTCATTGAAATTCAAATGTGAAAACTTGATTCCTAACTCTATTTGTTGTTTTTTGTTTACAGTGGAAGAAAGAGGGTAGAGTGGTTCTTGGGTCTCCATAATCATCGATTCAAAGCCTAGGGCTCATAATTCAATCTCAAAATGAAAAAATAAATATCCTAGGGAAAATATGGATGAATTCAGGTAGTGCTACAGAATTTCTATAGGTTGCTACAGGAAAATCTATTTTGCTACAACAGTGCCCTATTTTTCTATAGGAGTGGATTCATGAGCTTTCTAAGGGGAAGGAAGGTATCCTAAAGGTGAAGGAAGGTGAATGAGTATGGATGAAGGATGTGTGAGGGATTTTTCCAAGCTTAGCACCCCTCATAGGCCTATCTCGCACAAAATTTCATTCCAATGGTGTCCTTCATTAGCCTAGAAAAAATGAGCATGCCAACCCCTGCAAGTCACTGGAAGCCCTTGTAGACTAGAAATTAAGAACATACATCTACTAATCAATATTTCAATAAATTTTATCCAAGTGTAAAGGATGAGTTAAATTTTATTCCTTCAATATCTATTCTATCCTACAACATGCATCTAATCTATTTGATAGATGATGATATTAACTTTTAAGATGCAAAAACCAAGTATGCAAAATGACTTCAATCCAACGCCTAACAAATTTCCAAGGAATCATAAGCACATTTTTTGGCTTGTTATTGTAGACTCTTTAACCGCACTTCCAACAAGAGAGGTGGTGATAAGACGCGCAACTACAAATTTTTCAACTCAACTCCAACTTAAAGAAGAAAAGAAATTGATGCAGGTGCAACTAACCTAGGGTAAAATGTTTACTAAGGGAGTTAGTTTCCAAAGTTGGGATTTCATTATTTAGTGTATTTTTCTATAGTTTTAGGAGAGAATGAGAATTATCTTAAAAGGGAGAATCTTCAAGAGTATTTTGGAAGAAGTTATAAAATTGTGGATTAGTTAGCTCTTATCTAGGGATAAGGGATTAGATGAGAGATTTTATGGATCATAAGAGATGTTTTGGGAGTTGGCTTAGGATCTAGAACCTACTTGGGTTCAGATCCACTTTTATAAATCTAGGTGAGCCCATGAGGCATGTAAGTGAGTTAGAGAGAGTAATGAGAGACCAATAGTTCTCATGTAAATAAAATATTTATTAATTAATTATTTCTCAGATTTTATGTGCATATGTATATTGTGGATTTAAGTTCAGCTTTATGTGGTGTGTTAATTACTAATTTGAAGGCCCTATGGTTAGTTTTCTACATCAAATTTTGGTATCAGAGCCCATATATGTGTGCATATAAGAGCCTTTTTGTGAAATCATGGAGAATAATTGAGTTTGGCAGAGCCCTCTTATGAATCTATGTGTTGACTTATGCATGGACTCATGGTCTGTTAATTGTGGATATGTGCATTAGCATGGAATACTGTGTAAAAGTGTGGTTGAGGAAATAAAATACATGTGGAAGTCTTTTTTATGAAATCATGGAGAATAATTGTGAGTTTGGAAGAGACCCCTTGTGAATCTATGTGTGGACTTATGCATGAAGACATGGTCTATTAAATGTGGATCTTTACATTAGCATGGACTATTGTGTAAAAGTGGGGCTGAGGAAATAAAATACATGTGAAAGTCTAAAGGGACATGTCTCTCAGTTTGGAGGAACTCCATATTCAAATATTCAGACACACATTCACAAACAATTCCAACGTCGGTCCAGAGTGAGCGAGAGGACGAGGAATTCGAATAAATGAGAATTAGAAAATTTGATGGAGAATGAGGATCTGTGGGACTGTGAATTTTGGTTTTATTTAATAGAAGCAAGGGTTCTAGCGGGAGCACAGCCAAAGAAAAGAAACACGACCTATTTTGTAAGAAATTGGGATATGATTCACATTTATTTACCATTCTTCATAGAAAGAGCCAGTTGAAAAATTATGATTGAGTACCACCAATTTGGTGGAAGGATCAATGATTAAAGCCAACGAGCTCAAATCCTATGTAGACATGTGTTAGTAATATTGGAAGACTCATGATCTGGAATGAAAATCATTAAAAAATATAGATTTTACTGCCTACTCGACATCCAGAATTATATATCTTTTAAATGTGGATGCGAAAGTGACTTGAATGATTTTTCCAAAGTGAGTTGAGTGGTTCTTTTAGTGATGGATTTAAAATGACTTAAAATTTCCCTTTTTTATTATTATATGAAATATTTATGAGCTTGAAAGTAAGTAGTAAAGGTGAATGTCAAAAGTAAATAGTATAAGGAAAGGTGTTGTATTAAACGTCAAAGTAAATAGTAAAGGTAAAGGTGAAAGTAAATGGTAAAGGTAAATTGATGTTGTAAATCATGGTGGTTTTTATGAAGATAGAGGATAAGTGGTTAAGGAATGAGAAAAGGATATACTTAGAATAAATGTTCAATGATAAACGGTGAGTTTTTGAACATAGTTTTGAGTGAGTGATATATGATTTCATAAAACCATTTGTGGGTTTGAGAATGCATAGATTTATTCATAGATTGTAATGATGGTAATGTATGAAATGGTTTATAAAAAAATCATGAATATTATATATACCATCAACAAATTTTCAAGGTATTTAAATTTGCAAATGGGTTGAAATCTCTCTTTAACTAAATTAAGTGTGTATGTGATGGTGAACATGATAAAGAAGATGAAGATGACTATGGATAATTATATGTAGAATTCAGGGAAAACCCACAATGGTGCCATAACAGTTGGTGTAGATGATGAAAAGTTTAAGAAAGAGATTGTTGAATTGAAGGCACACATTAATGTGGTGATGGAGCTACTACAGAGTTAGAAACATGGATGGATAATGAATACGACAACTAGATGGCCAAGTAAGTATTTTGTTGCAAGGAGACAAAAGCGCAAGTTAAAAGTTTTGTTAAAGGAAGGAGAAAAACTCCAGATAACAGAGACTAATGTATGCATTTGTGAACCATAACAAGGACCAATGCTTGGTGAGGATGATGATGATCCTTAAATGAAGTCTGTTGATACGAAGGTGGGTTCGATTCCCACAAATGGAGCCACAAACTATTTGGAAGATCGGCATAAAGACGTGAAGGCATAATCATCTGTTGAGTCTATAAAGCCTTATGTTTTTAAATCTGACAATTGGTGTGTGGATGCAAGATGTGTTTCAGATGATGGACATGACACTAATTTTGTTTCATGCAAAAATGAAGACCACTCTATTGAAATTATTTCTGAAAGAAACCATAGAATGTTTACGAAATGTGAAGAAGAATTACAATTGCCAGAAAAGATGTCAATGGAACCTATATATATTCAAATTAAAGATAAGGAAGATAAATGTTCAATTGATAAAAATATGGTACCTGAATGTAATTTTCAATTTAATGTTAAATATGTTAAATTGGTATTCCAAGTTAGTAACAATAAACTTCAGTCAAAAACTAGATTGGATACTGAAATCGACGAAATAAGGAGACTGACGGAAAAAATACACAAACTGAGATATTGTGAGATGAGACAAATAGACAAAATGATATATTTGACTGCTCGAGTTGACATCAACATGGAAGGAGGAATATCACAACATAAGATCTGGAAACCAGGGAGGAAAAAAAACCAACAATAAAACAACAGCAACATGAAAGAGCAATTGATTTACTGCAAGTGCAAGTTTGGGATCCAACAAGAGTTTTATCAGCTTATAAAGACATATGATTGGGATACCATGATTTTGTTTAACCTAGGAAGTCTGATGTAGGTGTATATAACCTATGGTCAAATGCTTAGTAAGGGAGTTAGTTTCGAAAGTTACGATTTAATTATTTAATGTATTTTTCTATAGTTTTTGGAGAGAATGAGAATTATTGTAAATAGGAGAAGCCTCGAGAGTATTTTGGAATAAGTAAGAGAATTGTGGATTAGTTAGCTCTTATCTAGGGATAAGGGATTAGATGAGAGATTTTATGGATGATAAGAGATATTTTGTGAGTTAGTTTAGGGTCTAGAACCTATTTGGGTCCATATCCACTTGTATATATCTAAGTGAGCCCATGAGGCATGCAAGTGAGTTAGAGAGAATAATGAGAGACCAATAGTTCTCCTGTAAATATTTTATTTATTAATTAATTATTTATGAGAGTTTGTGTGCATATCTATATTTTGAATTTCAGTTCATTTTTATGTGGTGTGTTAATTATTGATTTGCAGGCCCTATGGTTAGTTTTCTGCATCAGAAATACAACAACTTGAACAAGAACAAAGGAAAAATACATGAGAGGGGATAAAGAATTTAGGTTAGCCCCTAACCCAATGGTTCCAACCCTCTTAATATAACCCAGATGGAGATCGACAAAATTTTGTTAATTAATAGAAAATAGAGTGCAAATACATAATCTCAAAATGATGATAATGGTCTCAAGTACTTAAGCTTTAATAGCTCTTCCTAGCTACAAAATTTCAAATCCTAACGAGACCTTACACCTGCTTATTTACACAAAAAGTGATTAAGGGGAAGTTCCTTTGAGAGGAGGACTCCCTTGCTCCAAAAATCTCGAAATTGGTGGATCTGGTTCCCTTAGATATCCACATGCACTTGGGTTCATTAGCTACCAGTGGAATTCAAGCTATTGGTGAAAAATCTTGGGACTCAAATTGAGTTGGAGAGTTAATATAGTGGATCAAACTCCTATATTCTGTCTTGATGCCTCCAACATTCCCTTGCATAGTAAATGTCTCCAAAAACGCTTCTTTTTCCTACATATTAACCACATTAGGCCATGACATATGACATACACCATTTAATCATCCTATTAAGCACATTATGGATACGAAATGTTAATTAACGTGAGAGAAAGAGAGATTATGGGATGGAGGATAGCACAATGTGCCTCAAAATATACATATTGGTGGGACCCATTAGCTATGCTCTATTAAGATGATCATGTTCAAATATATGTCTGTAGGTATATAACACTGATGAACGATTCATTCATGAAGTCACAACATATCCCATTTCTAATTTCTTCCCTCTATGCCTATAGGTCAATTGCAACCCTACCACCCATGGATGTTTTATTGTTTGGTTATGGAATCGGAGTTAATTTATCTCCACTCCCCGTGGTTAATTTCTCAGTAGGGCATGGCTCTTTTAGCATTGTTTCTAAGGAAGTAAATTTTAAGGGATTATCATCACATGAGGTCAGACCCTTTCTAGATAGTTCGTATATGGACTTGTATCAACCGAGTTTGTTTTGTAGTTGATCCTAGCACTCAATTTCGCATCAATACTACATGTATATATATTGAATTGGGGTTGTTACACAAAAATATCGTCACCATGATTATTTGCAGTCAGTATGGGTCTATCATCACTTGTACTGTCCTCCTAAGCAAGTCTCAGACCTCAGCTCTTCAAATCAAGCTTTGGAAATGAGAGAAAGACATTAAAAATCAATCTAACTCTGGTTCCGCACTTTCTCTCATGGTCACCTGCGGTCCCGCACCTTCTGTGTACAAAAACTGCGGACCTGCCCACTCTGTCCCTAACGGTGTAGGTGTGGACCCCTGTGAAAGTCAAAAGGCGCAAGTTTTATCTTAAAAAACTCACTTTGCGTTAATTCTAGAGGTTTCTAGAAGGAATTTTGACGTGGATTGTTCGCTCTGAGGTGGTTCATGCATCCCAAAAGAGAAGGAGCTAATCCCTTGATGAGAGGAGCTATCCCTTTGAAGGAGGGCTTTATCCCTTTGAAGGAGGACCTAGTAACCTCCCTCCATTGCACTATAAATACAGGTATTGGGCTGGTTGCTAGAGAGGTTAGAAGCTGAACATTTTTGAGGGTAAATGCTGGTGAAATCAAGACTTCCTAGTTGAGCTTAAGAGGAGAGATCACACATCTTTTTGGCTTCATTGGGGAGTGAGTGAAACTTGTCAAAGTAGAGGAGACTTCTTGCTGGACCCTGGGAGGAGCTTGTACAGCGTCAAAGCACAGGTTGTAAAGTTCTACTTCTTTTGAATTAATACAATCAAACTCATTTTTCTCAACAAGTATCTCATGTTATTTGTTTCATGGACTCCTTGACTTTCATGTTAAATATGTTTTATGCAATTGGATTTTCAGGTGCTATTTAATTTGTTTGCCTTGTTTGTGTTTGCAGATTCATGACAAAGGAGCTCATTTGGATCGAAGGAGTGAGGGCATCCACAAACTTGCGTTGGACCTAAGGTAGGCCTTAAAAACACTTGTTTGCCATTGTTTATTAAAGCATATTTAGAGAAAGATAGTGTCTGATTGGTTTGCTTGTCATTAGGTCTTCTTTAGATTCTAGGAAGGTCTATCTTGTCCGCAAGATCGACTTATTCCGTGTGACAGGGGTTTAAAAAATTCTTCTTATATGTATATATTTTTCTGTGTATAATGGTTCATAAGATATGGGATGATTAAATATTTTTCTCAATTCCCTATTGTTGCTCTTTGTTTAATGGTAAATAATTCTTTGCAAATTCATTTCCTATGTAGAAATCTTATGAGTTACTTATCATTTTAGCTATGATGGATTAGATACGGATAAAATACCTTCCCCTCCATCTTTCTACCTTTGTGTGACCACCACGCACAGCTTAGCAGACACCTTTACATTTTAAGGACTAGTGTTCAAGACAATTGTTGATTGTTTAACTTTGTAATTACAAAGAAACATTCCATACCCTATTTCCATTTCATCTTCGCCTGTCGTCATTTTGACCCTAACACTACTCACACCTCTCTCCCATACTTATTTTCTGGTCCTAATATTGCTTAGCATAGAAGTTATGCTATGGTATACGATTATCACCTTGGGTCAGATCTACCTTTGCCGCCTCAACACTTTTTTTCCACTAATTATGTTTTGCTAAATTGAGAATACATACAAAATTATGGTATATCCTGTACATGATAATTGTGTTTCTCTAAGAAAAAATGGTTTTCATTTTTCCTTGGGCTCCTCAGGTTCCTTAAGTTATTACAAAAAATCCAACTACAGTTATAGAAGTATGTACTTTCCAAGGTGTTTAACTTAGAAACATTAATGCAACTTTGTTATTTCTCTATGATTTTGTAGCGCGTAGGAATTTTTTGAGTTCCTATATTTGTATGTGTACCAACTCAAATTTTAGTTTCCACTTTTTCTTACTACGATTAATATGGTGTATTTAATGTAATTGTGTAAGTATACACAAATCTATATCACCTAGTTGGGAGAATACTAATCATAGATAACATTATCAGTCTAGGATAAATAATTCGAAAATAAATGTACTTGTTTTCTGCTGTCTATATATAATTCTTGATTTCACTACATTTAAGAGTTATATGTAATCTGTAATGCTTGTAAATATAGTTTTATTATTATTTCTTTAGGTGGGGTTAACTAAGAATATTATTCAAAATGAACCCATTTTTTCAATTCTTTCCTCAATCAAAGAGTGACTACCTTTTCCAGATCTCATGGCTTAATAACTTTTTTCTTTACTCCAATTTATAATTTAATTAATTTGTTTTTATATTATATTTATATATATATATATATATATATATATATATATATATATATATATATATATATATATATATATATATATATATATATATATATATATATATATATATAGAGAGAGAGAGAGAGAGAGAGAGAGAGAGAGAGAGAGAGAGATGCCCCGTGTTCTCTTTAGCTCCACCATATGTAACCTAGATAAAATCTATTATTTTCATCATCACTGCTATAGCTAAGTTGAAGCGTTGATTTTTCTTAATTAGTTTTCAATTCGATGGGAGGAAACATACTTCCTACTTTTACTGAGACAACCTATAACATAGAAAGTACATAACTTCTTTTAGATTTATATCAGATATTGCAGGAGCATAATATAACATGTCAAAAAGGTATAATGTTTGTTTTGTGTTTAGTTTAGTGATTCTATAGAAATCTAACAAAACCTCGAGTAAATAACTATTTCTTCCCAAATGTTTCTTTCTCTCGCTAGTCAACTCCTACCATTAACTCTCGTACTACAATAACATCATTAGAATTATTTAATTCAAGTCCAAATATATTTATAGAATAATTCCATGAATTCTACATGAATTAGATTTTCTCATTTCTATTTATGTAGGTAACTCAACCATCTACTAACCCCACTTCTACTAATCCCACTTCTGAGATTTCACTTTTGTACTAGCACGCATAATTTAATAATAGTAGCAGTATTACATAGATTACAGTAAACCAGGTATGCAAACTGTAATATGCACTATGTTAGTGCCTAGATTTACCTTAGGCTAAGGAAGGTAGGATCCAGGGCCAACATCAAACCACGCTTAACCTGGTAGCTAGCCCTACCAGGTCGGGAGAGGGCTGTCTCCGAGTCAATATCAGCAAATTATGATCGATGAGGGCTTGAGATGACTCATAGAAATACTAATATTAGGCTGGGTATATGTGTGAAAAAGTTTGATTTAATAAAATGATGTTTTTTTTGGCTCAGATGGAAAGGTCGATTTTGGGTGCGGGGATTGAGGTTCAGTCTTACAGAGATCTCAATGGGGCAAGGTAGGTAATTGTTTTTGGTACTTCAATTTGAATGAGATGGAGGGATTAGATAGGTGAGTAGTTGAAGAGGGAAAGAGAAACCATGGATCCTCTTCAAAAAACAGAAAACATCAAAAAACTAAAGCAAACCTCAAGTAGAGCACTGCAATTTCAATGAATTCTACTTACACTCTTGTTTGTTTAGTTAAGAAGACACAAGATAGAGAATGGCATACATAACACATAAGTAAATTCACAATTACAAAAGAAAGCACTGTACCAAGACAAATTGCCACATGGATCCCAAAGAGTGCTGCAAACCATGGTCTCAATTCCTTAGCCAAAATGTTGATATGAATGTACAGTGAAGCTCAAGGCTTTCTCAAAAGTCCAACCATGCTAATGACTGAAAAAACAATATAATATATACAAACCATAGCTCATCCTAGCCTCTACGGGTCGAGCTCACATGTTTAGGATCTCTTTCAACTAATTCTAAATTGAGAACTACAAATCGGGCAACAGAACAACATGCCTCTAGAAACAAGGGAACTGATTCATTCAGTTTCAAACAACTTTTAAATTGATGAATCTACCGCTATAATTGAACATTTGAAACATTTACATCATGATCCATCAATTTACATTAAATTACATCACAAATTTTTTATTAAGAAAGTGAAAAAGTCAAACTAGCCAAAGCTGGGCGAAAAATAGAGTAATACTTGGTCAAACTGGCAAAATTTCCTCTCTGCGCCGCTCCTAATTCTCTATGCATAACGCCTGTTTGGACCCACTTTTGGAGGCCTTCCCGGTGTCCAAATTTGCTCCAGGTGTGCTTGTTGGAAAGGTCTCACCGTCTACTTTACAACCCAGGTGGAATTTGTCAATTTGGCCTCCATTGGCCCCTCCAAAAGTCAGTTCTCCCAACACTGCTTCCCGTGTGTCAAAATAGGGGCAGTGAGGTCATTTTTTGAGTGTTTTTGACCTTTTTGAGGGCTCAAAACCTGTCCAAATTTCTTGGCCATTGGTAAGAAAACATATTTTTCCATGCCAAATCCAAAAATGCCGAGTTTCTGTGATTTGGAAGCTCCTAGCAAAAGTGAGCACCACGTGGCGCGGCGCATAGGGCAGAAAAACCTGTTTTTTGTGCCAAAAATTTCAAAAATGAAAAAGTGCCCCAAATTTTTTGAAATTTGGGCTAAGTCTTCTTCATCAAATATTGTGTTGGGCCAAGGAAGCCTTAGCCAATATCTGAAGTCCTTCATGCTCTTTTTGCCTCCTTGATGCTTTCTTCAACTTTGCCTTTAAGCTCTTGATTCTAGCTTGGCACACCATGTTCCTTGACAAATAATGATATGATAGGTTTCTCAGCATATTCTTCTCATTGATGGCCTTTTCTAACTTTCTTTCCATGTGTATATTGGCTCTTTCAAGCCATGACTCCTGATCGACATTAACATCCTGCTCAAGTGAAGTGAACTCCAACCTCCTCCTTTGAGCAGCTTGGCGATTCTCCCGAATGTTTTGCAACTCCATAATCACTTGCTGGTCTTCAAGCTACTTATTCCTTTGCTCCAGGTACTGTATTTTCCATTGGGCCCTATCCAAGTTGATGGACAAGGAATCAATGTCCACCTGCTGCTCTTGAATTATTTCTTTGAGATTTGTGCTTTGCGGACCCATATCAGTATCATCACCCTCGATGATAATGAAATCAGTCTCACGCTCACTTGATGGTCCTTCCTCCTGTAGTGGCCTCTTGCCTTTGTCCTGAATCTATTGTGTTGATGATGGAAGTGAGGCCCCTTCCACCCTGGGTGGAGATGACACTCGCTTAATTGCTGCGAACAACCGTCTAGTGCCCTTCTGATAGGTGATAAACACCGGCATGCTAGCGGTCTGTGTCTCATGACCCTCATGCTGATAAGAAGGTCCAACTATTTCATGCAAAGCCTCTGAAGGTCCCTAAGGAGTTGTGGAAAACTCACGAGAGATGAAATCCTCCCAAGTAATGCCTTGTAAGCGAAGCTGACAAATGATCACAATTTTAATGAGAGAAAAATGGTATATACTATTGAACTGCTGCTGAGGAGTCTTGTGCTGCACTAGAGTGGTCATCTTCTCGATATTTTGGCACATGAAGTGAGGGATGTTCATCATCCTTACCCTGGTAAAATGCATCAGCAGCTGAATATGATAAGCATATAAATGTGAAAACCGGCCCTCATAGCTGAAATACTTCATGATCAATTTCATCAAAGGAGCATAAGCATATTTGAGGTACCGGAAAGGAAATACTTTGCTGAGTTGTCTCAAATAGCCAGGTTTGATGTATGGTTCATAATGTTGCCGGTCAATTTGCTACCTCTTGTTCCATTGCTCTCCAATGTTTGGAATATAGGTTGCTAGTGAAATAGATTCTGGTGTTAATGTGAAAGTGACACCAGCTAGAGTGGCTTAACCATCATGTAAATGCAACACAAACAAACGAGCCAACTCATGATGAAACTGAATGCTAGCAACCTTCTCACAAAATTCATAGCAGGACTGGTGTTGAAAACAAGTGATGGCAAGAGGGCAGGCCTGTAACTCAGCAAGAGTGGTTGGTTCTTCTCGAATATGCTTGCCACCTCTATGAGGCTTCTTGGGTGCATGTACTTCTGTAGGTGAGTCACTATGTGTCTCCTCTTCATAATCATATGAGGGATCATATGCCATTTCTGCTAGTGGATGAGCTGTTTTGATGAGAAATAGGTGATTTATGATGTGTTTTAACTTTTGCCACCAAGGGAAAAAGTGATATCAGGGACTGTGGGGGGAGGAAATGGTGAGGGATATAGGGACTATTGGGATAGGTTTTAATTAGGGAAATAAGGGATTATGGTATAGCACTAGCATTTGGGAATTATATTTGGGAATTGGGAATATGGGATTGGGATATGGGATTAGTGAATTTAAGGATATATGAGTTTAGGGAATAGGGAAGTGAGGGAAAATGGAGTGAGGGAGTAGAAGAATGATGGAATGACTTGGCAGCCAAATATTTGATACAAACCCTAGAAGTGATTTCTTTAGAAAGAGAGGTAGGGTTTTATTTTCTTAACCAACCACCATAAGACAAACACCATAAAACAACCACCAAAATTGGATGAAAAACAGTGATAGAGGCTCAACCTACTTGTACAAGTGAAGATCCAAGCGTATTAGGCAATTTGGAGAAAGTTGATGAAGGTTTCAGGCTTGCTGACTGTATGCACCATGCATCAAGCCCAACGCGTCGTGCCAGTTATGTGCGTCGCACCCGTGTTAATTTTAACTGAATATCGCGGCCCTATGCGCCGCGCCAGTTACCCAATGCGTCGCGCCTCTGTGTTTTGGCAAACTTCTCCAATTTTCTCTTGCTCACCTTCAAACATGACTTTGCTTGCTTCCAAGAGTGCAAATGAGCTTTCAAATTGAAACAATGACTTATATTCATGGAGCCTTTAATTTTTATTTCACAAAACCCACTTTTGCAATGTTTTGAATTTGCTTTTATTTTTGAACTCTGTTTTTGAGCTTTTTCACTTTATTGGAACTTGTAATGAACTGAATGACCTATATTTTGCTTGGTTTGCAGGGAGTTGGAGCTACTGAGGCTAGGAAAGGTGACCAGGGTTGCAGGTGAAGCAATTTACAGATGAAGGGATAAAATTACATAAATTTGTACAATAAAATAAAAAATACTATGTTTTTTGAAAGACGCATCTCTGAATACTTGATTATAAAATTTATTGAGACAGGAACCTCCTCATGGCCTGTTGGTTGTTATTGGACATTTTGAAACACTTTTTGATGAAACCCTAGACCTAATGACAATAAAACTCTAGTAAAGATTTCTGCAATCTTTAAGACAAAAAAGGTGACTGTGTACAATTTTTGATGAATAAACATGAGCCAGCAGGTAACTATCATGAAGGAAACTGTAGGAGAAGCCACTACCGTCAAATGATCCATGCGCCTAATGGAATGCAATTGACTGAGCAGGACACCTAATATGCAATGCAGCAATAGGATTTGATCTTTGACGGAGGGATGAAGAGACTGACACTAACATTGGCTCCAATGGGGATGGTAGCTCCTTGGAGGTGCCAAGAACTGTAGATCTATGGGAAATCAAGCAGTGCTTTCATCCATTGGGCTATGGAGTCAATAACTTCGACAAACCGAAACCAAACTCTTAACTTAATGACTCAATTTCAGGACTGAATGTGACTAAAAATTGACTCATGTTCAAGATTGAAATTGACTGAAAGACCTAACTCTATCAAACCAAACTAAATACTGGAATCAAACCTCAGCTTTATAGCCTTCACCTCGGGCCCCAAACTAAAGAATGAAAACAATACACACTTGAAATGGAAGTTAAACAAACCGGTATGTACAATGATGAGTAGGACAACAGAAAAAATTTCACAAATAATACCATTTGAGGAGCCGACCGTTGACCAACCCACCAGGATAGTCCTCACCCTTTAGCTCTTGCAAAAGGAAATCATTCTGGCCCCGATGTGCGGCAATCTTGTACGGTCCTTTCCAAAGATTTTCGAATTTGTTGTGCTTACCTTTCTCTTCATTCCTTGCATCCCATTTCAGCACTATCTCTCCGACTTCAAACTTGTCTGCCTTTTTTTTTTGGTCATATATCCTCTTAATTATTTCCTGCAGCTTGGAAGTGTTCTGAAATAGCTCCTCTCTAGTTTGCTGCAAATGTATCATTTGATTGATCCTTCACTGCAAACTATCATCTTCGTTGTCGGCTTCTTGCAAAATTTTGACCACCGGGACTGCCAGAGAGGTCGAGAAGACTGTGTCCACACCGTACACAAGCTCCAAAGGAGACATGCCTATAGATTTCTTTTGACTTACCCTGTCTACCCAAAGTGCATTGACCAGCTTTTTGTGCCAACTCTTCTTGTTAATTTCCAATAGCTTTTTGATCATGTTGACAAGAGATTTATTTGAGGATACCACCAATCCATTACCTTGAGGGTAATAGGCAGTCGAGTGCCCCAAAGTGATTTGATAATTATGACAAAATTCAATCATTCTTTTCAATTTAAAAGCTGCTGCATTGTCAGTGATCAGCTTATTTGGACTGCCAAAACGAGACAAAATGTTGTTTTCAAGAAATGAGATAATTATCAAATCGGTAGCTTGCCTTGTAGGAATTGCCTCAATCCATTTGGTGAAATAATCCGTCACTGTGAGGATCCACTTATGCTGCATTGAAGAAGAAGGATGGACCTCACCAATAAAATCCAAACCCCACTGTTGAAATGGAGCACTTACTTGAATGGGCTTGAGTGGTAAAGGCTGCAACTTCCTCTTACCTTGAAAAATTTGAAATTTGTGGCAGCTAGCCACTGTTTTGTACACATCAGCAAAAAGACTTGGCCAATAATACCCCACTCTCAAGATTTTATTGGTTGTTGTTTTCCAGAAAAGATGGCCTCTGCAATCTCCCTTGTGAAAATCTTCCATTACCTATTTTGCCTCTTCTTCTACTAAACAATTCAGCAAGACACCACCAGGATCTTTCCAATAGAGTGCACCATTCATAATACAAAATTTTGCAACCTTCAATTTCAGTATCCTACTTTTGTTCTTAGCCATTCCAGGTGGTGATGACAGATTTTGGAGTACATAAACAATGTTTGAATACCAAGGAGAAAGAAGGAAAATTTATGATACCTGAGTGGGTAGATTATCTTCATCTTCCTCAGACATACCAACAATTAGATTAATCTCCAAGGCATATGGATTTGACTCAGCCATTAGTTTAGCTAGCCCCTATCCTTTAATGAGCTTTGTTGGTTTGATTTCCACGTCATACTCCAGCAAGGCAGCAATACATTTGCCTCTTCTCCCCTCCGGGTCTGTTTGCACTAGGACATCCTTAACAACAACATTATGGACATAAGCAAGGATGTGAGGATGCAAAATATAAACCCGAAAATCTTTCAATGCTTTTACTAAGGCAAGGGCTTGTTTTTCAATTATATTGTACTTCAATGTTGCATCCCTTATGGTTATACTGAAAAATGCAATTGATTTCTCAAGCTAGTCTCTTTTCTGCATCAAGAACGTTGCCATAGTATGATCGAAGGCAAATGAGAACAAAATAAAATCATGAGTATAGTTCAGGCTTATCATAACTGAAGCTGGATAAAGAGATAATTTCACCAAATTAAAAGACTTAACTGTCCACCTTACTACACTATCTTTTTTGAGCATGTTTGTGATTTCTCTTAAGTGTCCTGCAAGATTGGGCACAAAGTGACGTAAGAAATTTATCTTACCATTGAAGGATTGGATTTTTTTCTTACTTCATGGGAAATAAATCTTTTGAATGGCCTCCACCCGAGTTGGATTGATGTGGATGCCCTCCTTTGAGATAATATGCCCAAGAAGCTTGCCTTCATCCATGACAAACAAACTTTTCTTTGGATTGAGAGAGATACCATACTTCCTACACTGCTGAAATACAATCTTCAAATGATAGAGGTGACCTTCATCTGAATTAGGGAAAATTGTTAAGTCATCAAGATAAACAACTAGAAAGACATCTTTTTCATTAGCAAATTCTATATCCATCGCCTGCTGAAAGGTTGCACCAACATTTTTCAATCCAAAAGGCATCTTTGCATAATGAAAAGTTCCCCACGGAGTGGTGAATGCTGTTTTGTCTCTATCATCCTCATGGACCAGAATTTGGTTATAACCCGAATAACCATCAAGTAGCGACATGTGGGATGCTCCAACTACTCTTTGAAGTATGTGATCCATCTTAGGCAATGGATAGTTGTCTTTCAAGGATACTTTGTTCAGATTTCTAAAATCAATGCATAACCGGATCTCACCTGTTTTCTTGTAGACGGGCACCAAGTTTGAAATCCAATCTGAAAACCTTATGGGGACTATGATACCAGCTTTATACAACCGATTCACTTCATTCTCGATTGAGGGTAGTAGCTTCGGATTTATTATTCTTAGCTTTTGATGAAAAGGCTTTTGATTTGGCTTGATCGGAATAACATGCTGAATTATGCTTATGTCATATGCCCTCAAATCTGAATAATCCCAAGAAAATACATCAGTAAAAGAGGATAACAAACTGATATACTTTTCTTTTACCTGTGGAGGCAATGCCTTTGATAATTTCACCATCTTAGGAATTTCAGCTGATCCAATGTTCACATCCTCAACTCCTTTTTTGGTTGGTAGTAAGCTCGGTTTTCTAGCCACATTGTCCTGATCGAAGAGCTCCTCTAAAGGTATTAGACCTTTAGGAATGGTGTTGTCTTTGAGCTGCAAAACTTCCATCTGATTGACTTCTATATCCGCTTCACCATCATCGTACTCCGTATCAATAGAAGTGTCCTTGAATTTACCTTTATTTTGCAGAAATTCATCGATCTCATCATCATCTTGAAACACTTGCCAATACCTTTGATTGTCAGGGATAGCTGGGTGATGGTTCACGTGAATCTCAAACTTGTTGTTGGAATTTATCGAAATTTTCAAATTACTTGTTGTTCTTGCAAGTGAATCTGCAATGACATTCTGAGCACGGGGAACACAGGTTATAGTATAATCAAAAAATACTTTCAAGATATCCAACACCGCATTGCATTAGGCCCGCATTCGAGGATTCTTAGCTTGGTATTCCCCTTTCACCTACTTGATAATTAACTCGGAGTCACCATACATTGAAATCCTTTTAGCATTCAATTTTCTAAGAACTTTCAAATTGGCAATTATAGCTTCATATTCAACCTCATTGTTTGAACAATCAAAAGCTAGTTTATAAGAGCAGAACCTTACATTGCTTGGCACTTTGTTTGGGGTGAAAACACGGCTGCATATCCAAATACCAATTCCAGCACCTTCCCTTCCTACCGCGCCATCAAAGTCCATGCTCCACATGCCTGTTTCATCCTTTTCCAAATGCTGAAATTCTGTTTCTTTTCCTTGTTGTCCATTAACATGTTGCTGCTGTCGGATGGCTGATTGCTCAGCGGTACTATCAAGTCTTTGTCTTTCTTGTTTTAAGACTTCTCTAAAATTTTCAGTGATCTCGGGAATGTCTTCTACTTCAACTATTTGGCTATTTACATCATTAAAGCTATCTGAATACAAAACAAATGATTCTAGATCAGTATGTACATAGTTGATTGGATGATTTACTGGCTTCTCCTTGCTAGTGATCATGTACTTGATTTTTTGTTCCTGGTATAGTTTCCTCATCTGACCGAACATGGGAATGGTAGCATAGGAGAAATCAAGCTGCATTTTCCCTTAATATTTGCTCCCCAAGATCTGGAAAGAAGCATGACAAATCTAGGAGGTATATCCACCACCACCACGTCCATCAAAACATTTTTAGCCGGAATCGGATCCAAATTAACTACCAAATCCTTGATAAGACCAATGCACCTTACTCTACCGGAATCGAAAGAGTAAAGGTCATGATATTTTCTAGTGATATCCAATCCCAATTTCTCCATGATGGCCTTAGGCATGAGATTATGAGAGGCTCTGGAATCAAACATAGCATTATGTAGCACAAAGTCATGCACCCTAATACTGATATAGAAAGGAGCAACATCACTATCTTGGGACTGACCTTCCATTGCTGGCCCAAAGATCAGCTTGGTACTATTATCCTCCACGTTTACCATGTCGGATGATGGATCTAAATTCAAAATTTTAGACACCTGACCTTTATAATTGTTGTTCTTCATCAACTCAGTCAAACGAATGGATATTTTTAACTTAGCAATTTTATTTTCTAAGTTAAAAACTGAGACTTTTTCTACCTATTTCGCTGGAACATCCTTCTTTTCCGTTTTCTCCTTTGACACATTTGGCTAATTGGGTCTGTCACTTGCTGATGTCGTTTTGTTGGTGTTAGGATCAGCTGTCTCTTTTCCCTTTTTCTGCACATTAGGAGGATCCTTCTTTGACATTGCTGCCTCCTTCCTTTTCTGAATTGGATTTACGTGTACATCTCTACTTCAGAGCGAATATTGTCACTATTGATCTGACAAGGCATTCATATATCCTCTTCGGTATTCATCAGACTCTTCCTCAAGAACTGTTTCATTTGCCAAAATGAAATTTTCATCCCTTTGTTCAGCTGAATTCTCGGAGTACTCCTCATCTTCAGTGATGAAAATTGGCATATCATCGGGCATAAAGAAATGATTTTCTTCTCCAATCACATTCTCCTCTTCATCTGATTCTGGACCATGTACAAAATTCTACTGTAGAGGTGTCTGCACCTGCTGTTGCGCTGCTTGATCTTGGGCTCGCTGCTCTCTTTGTTTGATCCTATATTGTGGCTACTGCTGGCCATAGAAGTTAGGATTTCTGACTTGTGGTTCAGACTTGTCAAGTTTCATCCTATCAAGCATCTGCTCCACCTTCTGAAGCACTTGATCTAACGAGGAAGACTCTTCTTTTATTGTGACTTTCTTTTCAGCTCTTGCTCTATCTATCTTGCCAAGTAGATTTGCTTCAACGCTGACTGCAATCTTCTGCATGTCTTCCAAAGTGGCTGGATCTCTCTTTCTTAATTGATAACCCATATCAGTATCAAAACCATCCAGAAACTTAATCAAGGCTAGCCCCATGGGTGGCTTTATATGATCAGGAATTGCATTGTAAACTGAATTGAATCTAATACAATAATCTTGAATAGACTCACCAACATTCGACTTGATGTGCTCATATTCAGAAAGGGTCTGAAGAGGATTTTTTTTCACTTCCCAGTGGTCTGAGAATTGTCTTTGTAGATTGGCCAATGTAGTGATGCTTGCAGCCGGCAAAGCCCTGAACCATTTCCTTACTTCACCACCAAATATTTGTACAAACAGTCTCATTGTCACATTTTCTGCATCAATCTCATGAAGATCGAAGAAATCCGTCATTTTGTCCACATGTTGCTGAGTTGTAAAACTATGAGGAGTGCCGTGAAACAATGGAATTTTACTTTGATAATCGGCGGGCATGTCATCCAAATTTTGAGGCAGTACAAGAGGTGCAAAACAAGCAGCCATTTCTCTTGCTGGATTTGCAATCGATTTTGGGGATGTTGGGCGAGTGGGTGCAGCTGATATATGGGGGGTATGATGAGGTGTATGTGGAGGCGAAGAAATATTGGAGGTTTGAGGGGTAGAAGGAGTAGACGGAGGTGACACTATTGCAGATTTTTTATCAGAAACAGTAGGATGCACATGGATAGTGGGAATGAAAGGTGGTTCGGTGGGAATCTTTGAGCTAGATGTAATTGCAGATGACCCAAGGGTTGCAGAAGCAGTCTCTAAGAAATCAACAATATTAGAAGCCACAATTGAAGTCTGGAGCTGATTCAAGATGGCCCTTTCAGTTTCAATATTTCTAATAAACTCAGGATTTAAGGCAGTTGAAGCCACAACACTTTCAGATTTGGTTTCAAACAAAGACAACTCGAACTGCTCATCAAACTCAAGATCCTCAAGATACTCAAAGCCAACAGGACATGATTGAGCTTTGAACACGAGAATCACAGAACTTCCTTGGTGAAGGATTCTCGAAATAAGATTGGGATTTTCGTACACACGAGGGGGACTAGGATCCGGATTTTCTCTAGTATGTCTTCTGGAAGCCAGTGTGCTATTATTTCCAAGAAATCAAATGGAAATTAACAACTTGTTCAACCTATCAAATCCTAAACTTATCATCCAAAAGCTTAGAATTATCAGATGTACTGGGCTGATCTGCAAGTTAGATATTCTGTTTATAAGACTAGACCAGAGATTAACTGAAGTAGCATTTATCTACTTACACTAATGTAAAGCAAAAGCGTTTTGAAGGCTACCTGGATAATCTTCAAGCTCTGTCTGAAGCTTATAAAACAAAGAACACAAACAAACAAACAATTTCTTCCCCAGTATGGTTGCCACTATGTTAGTGCCTAGATTTACCTTAGGTTGAGGAAGGTAGGATCCAAGGCCAACATCAAACCATGCTTAACTTGGTAGCTAGCCCTACCAGGTCGGGAGAGGGCTCTCTCCGGGTCAATCTCAGCAAATTATGATCGATGAGGGCTTGAGATGACTCATAGAAATACTAATCTTAGGCTAGGTATATGTGTGAAAAAGTTTCATTGAATAAAATGATGTTTTTTTTTGCTCAGATGGAAAGGTCGATTTCGGGTGTGGGGATTGAGGTTCAGTCTTGCAGAGATCTCAATGGGGCAAGGTATGAAATTGTTTTTGGTACTTCAATTTGAATGAGATGGAGGGATTAGATAGGTGAGGAGTTGAAGAGGGAAAGAGAAACCATGGATCCTCTCCAAACAACTGAAAACATCAAAAAGCTAAAGCAAACCTCAAGTAGAGCACTGCAATTTCAATGCATTCTACTTACACTCTTGTTTGTTTAGTTAAGAAGAAAAAAGATAGATAATGACATACATAACACATAAGAAAATTCACAATTACAAAAGAAAGCACCGTACCAAGACAAATTTCCACATGGATCCAAAAGAGTGCTACAAACCTTGGTCTCAATTCCTTAGCCAAAATACTGACATGAATGTACAATGAAGCTCAAGGCTTTCTCAAAACTCCAACCATGCTAATGACTGAAAAAAAACATAATATAGAAAAACCATAGCTCATCCTAGCCTCTAGGGGTCGAGCTCACATGTTTAGGAGCTGTTTCAACTAATTCTAAACTCAGAACTAGAAATCAGGCAATAAAATAGCATGCCTCTAGAAACAAGGGAACTGATTCATTCAGTTTCAAACAACTTTTAAACTGATGAATCTACCTCTATAAGTGAACATTTGACACATTTATATCATGATCCATAAATGTACATTAAATTACATGACAAATTTTCCATTAAGAAAGTGAAAAAGTCAAACTAGCCAAAGCTAGGCGAAAAACAGAGTAACACTTGGTCAAACTGGTAAAATTTCCTCTATGCGTCGCGGTTGATTCTCTATGCATAATGCCTATTTGGACCCACTTTTTGATGCCTTCCTAGTGTCCAAACTTTCTCTAGGTGTGCTTCTTGGAAATTTCTTCCTGTCTACTTTCCAACCCAAGTGGAATTTTTCAATTTGGCCTCCATTTTCCCCTCCAAAAGTCAGTTCTCCCAAAACTTCTTCCTGTGTGTCAAAATAGGGGCAGTGAGGTCATTTTTTGAGTGTTTTTGACTCTTTTTAGGGCTCAAAACCTGTCCAAATTTCTTTACCATTGGTAGGAAAACATATTTTTCCATGCCAAATTTGGAGGCTCCTAGCAAAAGTGAGCGCCACGTGGCACGGTGCATAGGGCAGAAAATCCTGTTTTTTGTGCCAAAAATTTCAAAAATGCAAAAAGTGCCCCAAATTTTTTGAAATTTGGGCCGAGTCTTCTTCATCAAACATTTTGTTGGGCCAAGGAAGGCTCAGCTAATATCTGAAGTCCTTCATTCTCTTTTTGCCTCCTTTATGCTTTCTTCAACTTTGCCTTTAAGCTCCTGATTCTAGCTTAGCACACCATGTTCCTCGACAAATAATGATATAACAAGTTTCTCAACATATTCTTCTCATTGATGGCCTTTTCTAACTTTCTTTCCAAGTGGATATGGCTCTTTCAAGCCATGACTCCTGATCGGCATTAACCTCCTGCTCAAGTGAAGTGAACTCCACCCTCCTCCTTTGGGCAGCTTGGCAATTCTCCTGAATGTTTTGCAACTCCATAATCACTTGCTATTCTTCAAGCTTCTTATTAATTTTCTCCAGGTACTATATTGTCCATTGAGCCCTATCCAAGTTGAGGACAAGGCATCAATGTCCGCCTGTTGCTCTTGAATGATTTCTTTGAGATTTGTGCTTTGTGGACCCATATCATTATCATCACCCTCGATGAGAATGAAATCAGTTTCACGCTCACCTGATGGTCCTTCCTCATGTAGTGGCCTCTTGCCTTTGTCCTGAACCTATTGTGCTGATGATGGAAGCGAGGCCCCTTCCACCCCGGGTGGAGATAACACTCGCTTAGCTACTGCGAACAACCGTCTAGTGCCCTTCTGATAGGTGATAAACACCGACATGCTAGTAGTATGTGTCTCATGACCCTCATGCTGACAAGAAGGTCCACCTATTTCATGCAAAGCCTCTAAAGGTCCCTGAGGAGCTGTGGAAAACTCACGAGAGATAAAATCCTCCCAAGTAATGCCCTGTAAGCCAAGTTGATGAATGAGCACAATTTTAATGAGAGAAAAATGGTAGATATTGTTGAACTACTGTTGAGGGGTCTTGTGCTGCACTAGAGTGGTCATCTTATTGATATTTCGGCACATGAAGTAAAGGATGTTCATCATCCTTACCCAGGTAAAATGCATTAGCAGCCTAATATGATAAGCATATAAACTTGAAAACTGGCCCTCACAGCTGAAATACTTCATGATCAATTTCATCAAAGGAGCATAAGCATATTTGAGGTACCAGAAAGGAAATACTCTGCTGAGCTGTCTCAAATAGCTAGGTTTGATGTATGGTTCATAATGCTGTCGGTCAATTTACTACCACTTGTTCCATTACTCTCCAATGTTTGGAATACCAGTTGCTAGTGAAATAGATTCTGGTGTTAATGTGAAAGTGACACCAGCTAGAGTGGCTTGACCATCATGTAAATGCAACACAAATAAATGAGCCAACTCATGATGAAACTGAATTCTAGCAACCTTCTCACAAAATTCATAGCAGGAGGTGCTGAAAACAAGTGATGGCAAGAGGGCAAGCTTGTAACTCAGGAAGAGTGGTTGATTCTTCTTGAATATTCTTGCCACCTCTATGAGGCCTCCTAGGTGCATGTACTTCTGTAGGTGAGTCACTATGTGTCTCCTCTTCATAGTGATATGAGGGATCAGATGCCATTTCTCCTAGTGGATGAACTGTTTTGATGAGAATTAGGTGATTTATGATGTGTTTTGACTTTTGCCACCAAGGGAAAAAGTGATATCAGGGACTGTGGAGGGAGGAAACAGTGAGGGATTTAGGGACTTTTGGGACAGGTTTTAATTATGGAAATAGGGGATTATGGTATAGCACTAGGGTTTGGGAATTATATTTGGGAATTGGGAATATGGGATTGGGATATGGGATTAGTGAATTTAGGGATATATGAGTTTAGGGAATAGGGAAATGTGGGAAAATGGAGTGAGGGAGTAGAAGGATGATGGAATGACTTGGCAGCCAAATATTTGATACAAACCCTAGCAGTGATTTCTTTGAAGAGAGAGGTAGGGTTTGATTTTCTTTGCCAACCACCATAAGACAAACACCATAAAACAAACACCAAAATTGGATGAAGAACAGTGATAGAGGCTCAACCTACTTGTGCAAGTGAAAATCCAAGCGTATTAGGCAATTTGGAGCAAGTTGATGAAGGTTTTGGGCTTGTTGGCTGTATGCGCCGTGCATCAAACCTAATGCGCCGTGCTAGTTATGTGTGCCACGCCCATGTTAATTTGCACTAAAGATCACGGCCCTATGTGCCGCACCTGTTATGTGCATCGCGCCAGTTACCCAATGCGCTGTGCCTCTGTGTTTTGGAAAACTTCTCCGATTTTCTCTTACTCACCTTCAAACACGACTTTGCTTGCTTCCAAGAGTGAAAATGAGCTTTCAAATTGAAACAATGACTTATATTCATGGAGCCTTTAATTTTTATTTCACAAAACACACTTTTGCAATGTTTTGAATTTGCCTTTATTTTTAAACTCTGTTTTTGAGCTTTTTCACTTTATTGGAACTTGTAATGAACTGAATGACCTGTATTTTGCTTGGTTTGTAGGGGGTTGGAGTTACTGAGGCTAGGAAACGTGACCGGGGTTGCAGGTGAAGCAATTTATAGATCAAGGGATAAAATTACATGAATTTGTACAATAAAAGAAAAAATACTCTATTTTTCCTCAAAACAAAGTTTTGAGAAAAGACGCATCTTTGAATACTTGATTATAAAATTTATTGAGAGAGGAACCTCCTCATGGCCTGTTGGTTGTTATTGGACACTTTGAAACACTTTTGGATGAAACCCTAATGAAACCGTAGACCTAATGACAATAAAACTCTAGTAAAGACTTCTGCAATCTTTAAGACAAAAAAGGTGACTGTGTACAATTTTTGATGAATAAACGTGAGCCAACAGGTAACTGTCATGAGGGAAACTGTAGGAGAAGCCACTACCATTAGATGATCCATGTGCCTAATGGAATGCAGCTGACTGAGCGGGACACATAATATGCAATGCAACAAGAGGATTTGATCTCTGATGGAGGGATGAAGATACCGACACTAACACACTACTAAACTAGAATTATAATTTCCTCCCCTTCTTCCATCGAACAACACATCACATAGCACAATACTCCAGAATTCATAAAAATAAAAGTAGAATTCAAGCTAACCAAATTTTTCTACTTGGGAAAAACTTAGGAACCAAGCATGTTCCACCCAAACTATGAATTGTCTCTATAGTTCACCCAAAGCTAAGATATTCTTGCTCTCTAGAATAAACAACCCCCTTTGATTCCTAGGTCGTTTATTTAATATATTTTCCTTCCCAGCAAATTCTATGACTGTCTTACTTTAAGGTTTGCTAACATTTTTTCCTAGGCGTTTTTTCTTTAGTCTTTTTTGAAAAATATACTTTTCTTTTTCTTCAAAGAACGTTTTTCTCATGCGTAGTGCATTATTCCACCCCAGTTAATATTTCTCTCTGTCTAAGTGATTAAAATAATCTTTCTCTCCCATTATATTAATTAAATTTCTTTTTTTTTTTCCTAGGGATTTTTAGGAGACTTTTAGGGAAGGTCTCTCATGTGGACTTGACGACCACAATTCTTTCTAAGATGGGAAGAAGTATTCTATAATCTAGTTCTCTTTTCTGAATCTTTTCAAGAAATTTATTTATTAACTCGACAATAATAATATAGCTACATCATGACATAAGTCTCATGATGCCTTCCATCACCCTTATATCCAATAATAGTTCAACGTCTAAAAATAGTAATTGTCTACGAAGCAGAGCCATAGGGGTGTTACACATTCGACCATTGTTGACCATAGTTGAAGATGATTATAAACCCAATATATTTATATTAATACAAAGGATTAATATTATAAATGTTAGGAATAATATTATACCCTAGGAATGTGAACTCTTAAATTAATAAACCCAGGGGATTAATATTATAATACCAAGGTATATAAACCCTAGGATAAATATGAAAAATTGTAAAATGAACACGGTTTACCATGATTGAAAATTGTAGAGAATGGTTGACAATGGTTGACCATGCTTGATTTTCATATTGAGATGATATTTGTCCCAATGTAACGTAGGACCATGGTTGACAATGATTACAAACCAAAGGGATTTATTTTAAACCCTAGTTTTGATATTATAAACTCTATAAATAATGTTATAACCTAGGAGTATTAACCCTTAGATTAATAATCCAGAGGTATTTATATTATTAGCCCAACAAAACGATAAACAAAAAGGATTAATACTAAAATCCCAAGGGATTATAAACCCAAGGTATATAAACCCTAATATAGATATTATAAACCCTAAAATAAAAATGGTCGACCATGGTTAACCATGGTTCATTTTCATGTTGAGACAATTTTTGTCACAATGCGATGTTTGACCATGGTTCATCATGTATGATTTTCATATCAAAATAATACTTTTCACAAATCGACATTGAACCATGGTTGACTAGGGTTGATCTTCATATTGAGACAATCTTTCCCAGAATGCAACGTTCGACCATGCTTGACCGTCATTGACCAATGGTCCAATGTCACATCATTATTCAATATGGTTAACAATGATTGACCATAATTGATAATGGATGACCATGTTTAACAAATATTGACCATGATTAACCATGGTTGACCATTGTTGCCCATGATTAATGTTCAGATTGAGAAAATCCTATTATAAACCCTAAGATAAATATTATAAACCAAGGTATATAAATTTTATGATAAACATTATAAATAGAAAAATAAATATGGTTTAGCATGGTTTATTTTCATATTGATACAATCTTTTTCACAATGTGACATTGGACCATGGTTAACCATGGTTGACCATGATTGATTTTCATATTGAGACAATTTTTATCACAATTGGACATTGGACCATGGATGACTATGGTTGACCATCGTTGATTTTAATATTGAGAAAATATTTGTCACAATGTCACATTGGACCATGGTTAACCATCGCTGACTATGATTAAACCCTATGAATAATAACCCTTAGATTAATAATCGCAATGGATTGATATTATAAACCCAAGGAAATATTAAACCCAATGGATTAATTCTAAAGACCCAAGGGGTTATAAACCCAAAGGAGTAATATTAAACCCAAGGTAATAGTATTACAAATCCAAGCTATATAAACCCTAAAATTAACATGGTTGACCATTGTTGACCATGGTTGATTTTGATATTGAGACAATCTTTGTCACAATGCAATGTTGGACCATGGTTGACCATGATTTATTTTCATATTGAGACAATCTTTATCCCAATGCAACATTCGACCATGGTTTATTTTCATATAGAAAGTATTTGTCACAATGTGACATTGGATGATGGTTGACCATGATTATAAACCCAAGGGATTTATATTAATCCCAAGGATTAATATTATAAACCATATGAGTAATATTATACTATAGGAATATGAAACCTTAGATTAGTAAACCTAACGGGTTGACACTATAAACCCAAGGGAATAATAAACCGAAGGGATTAATACTAAATATGCAAGGGGTTAATTTTATAAACCCTACAATAAATATTATAAACCCTAAAATAAACATGGTAGAGCATTGTTGCTTTTCATATTGAGACAATATTTGTCATAATGTGATATTAGATTGTGGTTAATGATGATTGACCATGGTTGATGATCGTTGACAATGGTTTACCATGGTTGATTTTCATATTGAGACAATATTTGTCACAATGTGATGTTGGACCATGGTTGACCGGGATTCTAAACCTAAGGGATTTATATTAAATAAGAAGCTTAATATTATAAACCATATGAATAATATTATACCCTAGGAATATGAACTATTACATTAATAAACCCAAGGGATTGATATTAGAAACCCAAGCTGTCAATACTAAAATCCCAATGGATTGTAAACCCAATGGAGTAATATTTAACCTAATGGAATAATATTATAAAACAAAGGTATATTAACCCAAATATAAGTATTATAAACCCTAAAATAAATATGGTTGACCATGGTTAATTTCCATATTGAGACAACCTTTGTCACAATGTGACGTTGAACCATGGTTGACGATGAATATAAACCCAAGGGATTTATATTAAACGAAAGGATTCATATTATAAACCCTATGAATATATTATACCCTAGGAATATCAACCCTTAGATTGGTAAACCTAAGGGATTCATATTATAAACCAAAGGGATAATACTAAAAACCCAAGGGATTATAAACCTAAGGGAATAATATTAAACGAAGGGATTAATATTATAAACCCAAGGTATATAAACCCTAAGATAAATTTTATAAACCCTAAAATAAACTTGCATGGTTTAACATGGTTTATTTTCATATTGAGACAATATTTGTCACAATGCGACCTTGGACCACGGTTGACCATGGTTGACCAAATGTATCAAGACTAAATCATTACATGCCACATCAAAGCATTCTATTGGATATACTATAACGTATTTTTCCAACCCATGTTGTATTAAGAAGGAATACCTATAACCCAATGCCATACAATACCATACCATTAATATTTTCACATTCAAAACTTCATAAATATATCAATACAAACTATAATTCAAATGAAGGAAAATTGAAAATATGCCCACAACAAAGTGACCATCTCAGTAAATACAGATACATATGTCCATGTCCTTCGTTTTCATCTGCTTCCGGGAAAACTAGTGTCTTTTCAATCTGCTAGTCCCACTAAGATTGGCAGCTATCTTAGAAACAAACAATCAAAGCAATTTGCGATTTCCTCTATGTATGATAGGTAAGAGAGAAGCAAAGGGACCAACCTGGATATTCCACTTGACTCCTTGCTTTATTTCTCTCCTCCTTGATAGAACTTGCAACTCCTCTCCTACTTGTCCCGCTTAGACAATACCTGTAGAAACAAAGAAACAGAGCACCATCAAAGCATCTCGATCTATTATATCATAAATAATGTAGAATCAGAAATACATTGAGCATACAATGGCATTTAAAAGTAACAAGATTCACAAGTACACGATTGTATGGAGGAAAACTCAAAGAACTTTATTAAAATATAAGGGAGAATTACAACCCATCTGTCTGATCCAGCTTCATCCTCCCAGCATCAAAGCCCTCTTCACCTCATGAAAAGCAAGAACACCCAACAATACAATGCTTCTTCTCAAACATAAACTATCAACACTTTTTTACAAATTACAAAATTCCAGCCTCCAGATCTCTCAGATGAGGGATCCATTTATAGATGTTTGCAAAGGTGTGGGTCACCTCTGGGTTTTTGATTAGTGTCATTCCACTTGTAGTTATTAGTTCCACTTTGAGATTTCTTAGATCTCTTACTCATCCCTGGGTGAATTTAGAGAGGCAAGTGTCATAGGAGAACTTTCTATAAGATTCCATGAGCATCCACTTAGCAAACTATCTCTAACATTTGTCCATTCAAGCTCATCGCACCCCACAGAAGGCCTCTTCAATATGCATCGCACCTGGCTAGTGTAGGATTCAGTATGCATCGCACATGGCTAGTGTAGGAGTTAGTATGCATCGCACCTGGCTTGTGTAGGATTCAGTATGCATCGCACATGGCTAGTGTAGGAGTTAGTATGCATCACACCTGGCTAGTGTAGGAGTCAGTATGCATCGCACCCTGATAGTGAAGTAGTCAGTATGGTCCAGTTTTCGCTAGTTTTGAGTGGTTTTTTAGGTGGAACTTCTGGGGAATGATTTAATCAGTTGAACATGATCCTTTAGGGTATAAAATAACACTTTTAGGGGTTAAAAATCCCTTCGTTTATCGACATATAAGATTGGGGTTGTGATGCCCAAATATGTCTATAACAGTTGCCCCCTAAAGCATGAAGTCGTAAATCTTTTGATGTCGGTTGAAATGCTTTATCATGAGGATCCGAGGTATTCAAACTAGAAGGTGACCTATATAAGATAAAATACAATACATCATCATCATATTATTTTCATGATCTAGCTGAGGCGAGCATTCCCATGCTCAACTTTATAAATTCATTTTCATGTACATAGGATAGATAATCGTTTGCAGTTGCAGACTGACGATTCTTTATATGTAGAGCCATCATCCCTTAGCTTGGATGATCACCTGTGCTACTTCTGTGTACATTTGATGTCTTTATATTCCTAAATATATCGTAGCTTGGATGGATGAAACTAGATCTGGGGTCTTCAAACTCATTCAATCTTCACCCAATGTACAAGTCGATCCATGTGAAAAGATGTTTTGAAGTCGAACATGGAAGGACATCGCCTGATTACCAGCCAATAATGTAAGCTGTTAACAGGTGTGAGAGGGATCACCAATAATGATAATGATCCTCAAGGTACTATAGTACAATTCACGTGGTGTGAATATATGATCTGACATCAAACACCACGTAAAATCTTTCGGTCGAAGGCCATTGAGGTAAACCTGTCGCTAGAAGTGAGAAAGTTGCCATTTAGGCATGCAAGATCCAAAGTACTGAAAGGGTTGTTTCTAAGTCAACTTCTTGGATAATGAGCTGATGTCGACAAGAAGTGACCCATCGTAGGAGGGCCTTAATGTATCCCAAATCTACGACACAAAACGTAGCAAATGATTTTCTGGAGGTGAAAACGAACTGATAATACAAGGTTCAGGAATGGCGGTCATGAAAAATCGAGGTGTGAAGGTATTGAAATGGATGAGGCATTAGCTGGATGTTGAATTCTTTGAATGACTTCTCTTGAATATATCAGTGACACTGAGATAGATTGGTAGTGTTAACCCCAAAAATGGATGGCATGAAGGACTAATGGTGGAATGACTGGCCAACGGAATAACCCAACCCGACTCAATCAGGGAGATGGAGTGAAAATGTCATGTTCAAGAGCGACCTGCTACCAATAAAGCTCTTCAAGTTTTCTTCCCTTTTTCCCGAGTCATTGCTGACCAGTACCTCTTTATTTTTTCAAGCTTGAGGAGGATAACATATGCTTGTTCTATAATTTTCCCTTCGGGCAAACCTGTCACTATGTTTTAGCGAGCCTAGTGATAGTGAAACTCGTTCTTGTCTGGGTGGACAAGTTTGTCACTATTGTTTTAACGAGTTTAACGACAAGGATAACTCAGTCATTTTCATGTTTAGAAAGTTTAAAAAGGGACAAAAAGGAAACTCCAGTGGTCCTTTTTCATAGCATAATCCCTTAAGTCCGAAAAAGTATAAAATAATACGAAAGGGATGACTTTTCGATCGCTTTAGCGAGCCGAAAAAGACAAGCACTTGATCTTTTTGTGGGATAATCCCTCATGTCCAAAAAGATTTTTCCAAAGGTGGGAAACTGACCCTAGGAGGATCAACGCAGCCCATAGTAGGAGACAGTGCGCTTCAGAGCATTTTTCCTAAGACAAGGGTGCTCTGCAATGCACTATGTCCCTCACAAGCTTGCGCTGGTGATAGTAAGCCATTTCAAGAGGAATTTTGACACAGTTTTGACCAATTTTTCAATGTAAAGAGCTGAATTACAATCTATGAACACAAATAAGGTCTGCAAGGATGTCCTAGGAAGTGGATAGGCTACTAGGAAAGAGGATCTTTCCCCAGCGGAGTCGCCAATTTGTTTTGGAGAATTTGGTATCTACGGATAAATACTAATTCCCTATATAAGTAGTTGTATCTAGAACAACAATTTAAAGTGTTTTAGACTTTTCCTATAAGCAATAGATAATATGAGAAGATGAGAAGACCTACTTGTAGTTCCACTTTCATCTCGTCTTTATTGTATCCATCATGTCCCTCTTCATGTACTTAATACACTTGAGAAGTACCCTGTAAACACAATAGAAAACAAAGAATTGATAAAAGAACATGATCTATTAAGTATAAGTGAAAGGAATCAGATACAATTCACATATATAAGAATTATGAAACAATACAAACATATGGGAGAAAGGTTTAAAAACTTTATTAGATAGAAGATGGAAATACAACAATTATTGTCTAATTCAAAGCCATTCCTCCAGCTTGGATCCCATCCACATCACATCAAAATCATGACAAAATTGTAGCATTACAATACTTGCTTCAAAGCCAAATCTCATAGTAGCATTATCTCCTTACAATTCAACATAATCCAGCCCCTGATCACTTAGATGAGTGGTCAATTTATAGGAAGATGAAGTAGGTTTTTTCATAAATGTTGGCATTGAATGGCCTTCCATACTTAGAATTAGTTCCATGTAGGAAGGGATGAGAGGATAGGATGAACCTTAACTCATTTCTCATCCATTTTTGAGCTCATAGGAGTTGATAAGTGAGGGAACCTTCTAGATGACTCCAAAAGATAAGAATATTCCCCAAAACTTATATGAATTTCACTCATTCTCACCCAGTGTAGGTGAAAGGAAGCCTAAGTTCTCTGCAGAGCACCCTGGCAGTGGACTCAACTACTTTGCAGCAAACCTTTACAGGATTTACCTACGCTGGTCCCTCTAGAGGCTATTTTTGGATCTCTTCAAGTCATGAAACTGTCTGGGAAGGAGGCATTCAGAGGGGTGACTTGTTTAGGGCATGTAGCAACTGAAATTATGTTTTGATGAGCCCTAAAACACTAATCTTGATGATGGTATTGATGTGCCCAAATGGATCTATAACAGAGCTACGGTGCTGGTGGGTATTGGATGTCTTCATGGTGAATCATAGCTTCAACTCTGCATGGCGAAGTGCATAGAATCTTCAATGGTCCTTGGTTCTCTTGATGAAGGTTTAGCATGGTGTTTCTTGATTTCATGCTGGAAGGCTTGACAGGCTCAACTGTTCGTGAAGGTGCATGTTCACCACATTCGTCCTCTTCGCATGCTTTGTTCGTTTGTCCATTGGTGAAACTGTCCATCTACATGTGCTCCCTTCATTCATCCCATTCGTCATCTTGACATGTTTGTTGGTGTACCTATACCTATAGTCACTCATGACGAGATGACATCAAATCCAAAACCTCTTAGTCTACCATGAAACATGACCATTTCAAATGCAGGTGATCGGGGAGGCAACAAGGTTAAAAGGAGGGATGATGGCTCTAGATACTATTGATGAAAACTACACAAGAGTCACTGAGATATGGAGATAGACAATTTGAGTTGATAGTAACTACTGCAAGGTTTGGCTTGGCTGGGAGGCAAAATTGCGCAAATTTTGAGAGGGACTGTCCGAGCCGCAGGAGGGTAAGGTAGGCATGCTTTGTGAATTTTATGGAATGAATCGTGAGCGGGGGCTGGACAACCATATTTGTGAAATTTTCCAGAGGAACATGTTGGGCTGCATGATGGGTCAATAGGTAGGGATTGCACAGTTTTATGGGGGAACTGCCCGGGAGACTGGCAGCTAGAACTACACAATTCCCAGAGGAAACTGCCAATTGGCTGCTGGGTCACTGGTAGCCATAATTACACAATTCCTAGATGGAACTTCTAGTTGGCTATTGGGGTCATTGGTAGCAAAACTATGTAATTCCTAGAGGGAATTAGCAGTTGGCTACTTAGACACTGGTAGCAGGAACTGTACAATTCCTAGAGGGAACTAGCAGTCTTCTGTTGGGAGCTGCTGGTAGGGAAATTGCACTGAAGCTAGGAATCCGACCTGCTGATCATCTCTCTACAATTTTTGAGCTTAGAAGACTACTAGACAATAGAATTTTTTGTCATGAAAGATGTGCAATTTCTTAGATGAGCAGCTAGTCGACCGTCCGGATGATTGACTGGGAAAACTACGCAATTTTTTGAAGGAGATAGGGACGAGAACTTGGTGTCTTTCTGGCATGTCTGTGCAATTTCATGAGTCAATTTAGTAGGTGGGGTCAGTGGCCTCTGTGTAATTTTTGAGGGGAGTCAGTCCCAGGGTGACTGCGGGGTCCAATTATCCAGGTGGCCAGCATGATTGTTGATCGAGTTGCTTGCGGGCAGTGCAGCTTGAAAGGACTAGCTTGGTGCTTCTGCATTGTTCTGGTTTACATTCAATCAAGTTGATGGTAGGGTGAGGGTCTGGCTATTAGAGGGGAGTTTGGTCATCAAAACTTAATAAAAAATGACGAAGTGTGTGAACAATTGAAAGATGCATAGATGATCATATGAACACACACTCACATGACCTAACAACAAAACAACCCAAACCATCTAAATGCACATGTTCAACATGATTGATTGACGCTGCAAGTGACAAGCATGGTACTCATGATTGATCATTCATTGATCAAGATGACGCTTAGGTGATAGTGACTGTGACTTCATGTGTGAGTGCAACAGATGCTTTCATAGAGAACACAACAGGCACATACGAAGCGAAGACTTTGAGGATAGCCAGAACATGGTTGCAAGCATGACTTAGACACTAGCATGCAGAAACCTGAATGAAATGGACAAGCAAGGGGATGCAAAGACTCACATGAGCTCATGGAGTGAACCCGAGTATGTGCTGTCATCAAGTGGAACTCTCAAGGGAGGCTCTAAAATTGGTGTAGGCCAAAATTTTGGAGGGTGGTTGTAGCCGCTACAACAGAAACTAAGCTCGGGTTCATCAATGTTGGAAGAACGATCAACAAATAATTCTTTATCCTGATAAAAACTAATAGGGAATTCATTTAAACCGGTCTCACTACTTTCTAGAATAGTATTCATGTAATGAGAAGGTAAATTAGTATTAAAAAAAATATCAGGAAAAAGGAAAAATATGAATCTGAATAAATGAATCTACAATATTCTCTATTTGTATTTTCTTCATTTCTAATTTCATAGCTTTTATTGTTCAATTGATTAACTATGCTTTCTTGAAGAATATTTCTCCCCAATTTTGATATTTCATCATCATGAAAGAATTCAGGAATTTGTACAACATAATTCATATTAGATTCTTTAATTTCTACTTGTTGATTTAATGACTGAATTTACAAATTTATTACAAAATGGTTTTCAGATTTGATTGCAACAATTTCTTCAAGATTAATATTAATATCTTCTTGTAATTGCTTATCAAAATTTTCCAAGCTTTGAGATTGTTTTCATTAACATAAGAGGGGATACCATTAATGTTAAAAGAGGTGTATATTAATTAAAGGAATTGATCATATAAACTAGATGCAACTTCATCATAATTAGTATGTACCTTTACATTAAAGTTCTCAATTATGTTAACATATTTTAAAGAAAATTTCTCAAAACTTGTAATAATTCCACATGGATTGTGAATGGTTAAAAGAGAGTAAATATATTGAAACCAATCTAATAATTCATCTTTTGAAGGTTTATCTTCAATTTTAAATTCCAAACAATTTAAATGAAATCTAATGGTAAAATCAATGAAAGACTCATTTTTAAACCTTCGTATATCTTCAATTTCGTCACATACTTGTTCGTAGGCATAGCCATCAAATTTACAAAGGAACATTATAATAAATTGATCTCAGCTATGAATTGATGCAATTGGAAGAGATTGACACCAACTTCTAACTTATCCGAAGAATGTAAGAGTAAAACTCCTACATAAAATACCTTCATCAATTCCCTTAAAATTAGAATTTGTAATTTTTTGAATAAATTAAAAAGTAGATAAAAAGAAGAATCATTCCTCTTACCATCTGAGAAAAGAGTCTTACTACTTCTAGTAGAGTATTGGAATATGCACGTCTGGAAATACAACTCCAAATTAGAAGTCTAAGAGGATTCATCGTGATTAAAATAAAACTTTTTAAATCCAAAAACTCCAATAGACAACAAGTTTCAACCCTCCTCCTAGTGCCAAAAATGTTGAAGGCTAGAAATTATCTACCTACAACATTATCACTTGGTTTGTTTCTTATCACTAATATGTTACTAATTTCCCCTTCTTGATACTAAAGGACCCTTCCCTTTTAATTTCCTCTTATTCTAGCACTTTTCCTTTTGAAAACATCCTTTTCCTTTCATTTTTACCTTCCCCCCTTATTTCACCCCTTTCCCTAGTTAGAAAACACATTTTCTTTTAGAAAAGTGTATTCCCCTTTACTAATTACCCTTTCATTAGAAACATGAAAAAACCCACTTTTTGCATAGTTTTAAATGGTTGAAATATTATCGAGTGTCACTGTAAGAATCCTTCGCTGATATATTTTTAATTTTTCCCTCACATATTATATAACCCACCTTATATTAAAACCCTTTTTGTTTCATATTAACCCTTTGCATACATATCATACCCCATCGCATTAAATATCCTGGGTCTCGCATCAATTAACTCCACCTATCTAATCACCTAACCCCACCACCTTTTGAAGGCACAAGTCAATCAACCAACCAATCACCCACTTCCATATCCGATGGCCATTGCTCTCCCATTAGACCAACACTTAACACTTGAAAAGCATGCAATATGGGTGGTTTTCCCTGCCTGCCTTTTGGCTAAGTGGCAGCCCCACATTATATCGCGTCGTCCAAAATAATACCACCCTACCCCTCTAAAGTGGTGTGATAAACCATAATACCGCCTCCTCGCGTCAGATAAAACCACCAATGTGATAAAAACCTTGAACCACTATGGTAACACATGCACCATGCTAAAACTGCCATACCACTCCTCACAGTGTAATAAGCCCCCATTGTTTGAAATCCATACTTGCACCGTGTAAAATTTGAAGAATTTTCACAAGACACTCGGTTATTATGTCCACAAATTACTTCTTTTTGAATTGCGAAAGTGAAAATCCATTTCCAACTCGAATTTAAACCCCACTGTAAGTTCGGATTTCTTCCACAGATTTCCCTGTTCCCTAAAGGCATTATCTCCTCCCTGCAAACCTTTGTTCTTATTAACAATTGTTTTATTTTGCAGGTAATTAGCAAGGCCAGGAGATTAGACAAACAAGTTTGGTACTAGTCACAAAACCTGTTTTCTCCGGATTCTCAGGAAATGTATTCAAAGGATTCATTGAGAAGGAGTCTTGTGTACAAAGAGAAAATCAAGTTTAAACTAGAGACAGAGCAGGAAGTAATCATTTACATAGAGGCAGTAATTGTTAAAACAGAGATAAACCAACAAAAACATATTGACATTTTTACATGAATCAAAATAGGTCTTTAGTAAAATTTAAATTTACTAAAGACATAAAAGCAGGATGAGAATAAAAGATACCAGATGATGTGATTTATTGTGACGGATAAAAGTAAAAGTAGGTGACAAAGCATTCATGGTAAAAGACTAAACAGAGGAGGCAGAGGAAGAAGAAAGCATGAGAGACAAACCAACATAAAAGAAATAGATAGATAACAACAATAAAGTAAATTAGGGACAACTTTCATGTTAGTTGAAAGGTGTCACTACCTTTTAGCATCCATATATTTTATTTCCCATAATAATTCCTAAATCAGTTTAGGATATTTTGTAATAGTCTTTTGTATCAATACTTAATAATTTGAAGTATTAGGAGTGTGGATTGCTGAACATTTCTATAGTTGTATTGATCTAAAACCTAAGGGTTTATTGTAACATTTTCAAGTTAGCAAACTGGACTGGGTAATAAAGGAATTGCATTATAGGATTCATGTGTTGGGCCACTTTAGTGAAGTATCTTTGTATTGTTAAATTGTGATTTTCTTAAGTATTTCACATACTTACATGTTTTCAAATTTGAATGTAATAACTGGATTATTATTATAGAATTTGTTTAAGTACACTCTGTCTTGAACATTTATTCATTTTGACATTTTCTTCTGATATCATGTAATGTCTGTTAATAACAAATAATAAATAATAAATATTATAATATAATATTAAAATACAAGAAAATAAATAATAAACAATAAATAAAAAATAATAATAGTAAATAAATAATAAATAACAATACTAAAGCTCTAAATAAATATAAAAAGAAATAAAACAAGAAAGTTGTAAAAATCAGTAAAGCTATAAAAAAGTAAAAACAAAAGAAATAAAACAAGAAAGCAATAAAGTTGCATGTAGACACATGGATTCTGTGCATGTGGTTCCCCTTCCAATGTTTGCTTTATTTAATAGATGGTGAGGAAGATGAGAGGCATTCCATCATTCCATGATTCCACCATCCATTCTCTTGGGAGAACAGTGTTGTGAGACAAAGGATACCCTGGCAGTAGTACGTTAATTGAGGGCTCGAGGGTGGCTAGTTGTAGCAAGATCTTGTGCAATTGAGTCTACGTTGGGTGGAGAGTCGTCCCCAAAACTTTGTTGTAGTTAGAAAAATTCAACTAGCGTTCAACTAGTGTTCCACAGGTAAGTTGCCTCTCCTCAAATTTCTTTTCTTTAATGTTAATTAGTTGATAATTTACGTGTTGATTATAAATCGCTTGATTAATATAATTAATTATGTGTTGTTATTTCAGGGCTGTTACATATGGTATCAGAGCTGGTTCAACTCTGGGTGACCTCTAGATAAATATTTAAGAAAAATACTTAATTAGAATTCTCAATAAGATTGCTTATAAAGTTTTCAAACTAAAATATGTCAAGAAGAATATTAAACCTATGGGGATGTAAAAAAAAAGAACACTTCTAAGTAAGGAAACACCAGCACTCGGAAGATAGAAACTCTAAAACTAGCACATGCATGCACCTCTATCTCTAATTATCTATAAGTGTTGTTGCGCCCTAATTGAAGCTTCTATGCTCCGCTTTAAAACATGCACAATACACACAAAAACAGAAACCACACTAATTCTTTTGAGTGGAGATGATTATTGTTTTAATATTATGTTGGGCTTTTTATTGTGGTGCAAAAATCAATATATTTTTTTTTATATAATCTCAATTTTCCTTGAACTTTAATGTGAACCCTAAATTTTAGAGTTTAGGGTTAATGTGTTGCTACAAAATTTGGTTGTTTTACAGTGGAGCTCAAATTTTTTCTTTGTAGTTGTGGTTTGTTTTAGTGTATGTGCATAGTTGTTATCTCGTGAAGGTAAGTCATCAATTGTCTAGTTGGTATACCAGCCAACTATCCTTAAATACTGGGCTTCTCCTCGGATTCCTTTTGTTAATTGTTCGATTTCACAGTTTTGTGGTGATAACATAAATTTAAGATTTTCATTTATTTTAATAATAAAAACTTGAAAATAATAACAGATGCACAAGCTCTTCACGAGGAGAAATTTTCATGTTCATGGTTTGCTTGATTATGACAATTAGAGCTCATATGTTACTGTTTGAAAATATTTTGAATCTTTTCCTTATCAACTTTGGTATTCAATGTTGAGGGTTTGTAATGGTATCCATATTGCATCAAGTTTTACCCATTGCAGGATTGCTAGGGCTTTTGTTTAGTTCATGAGAGGGTGTGTATATATTTATAGATACTGTAATGTCATGCACTCTTTGAATGCACTCAGCAATATAAGGTAGGATATTATGAGAACAAAATATGCCCATGATTTGGGAATGTTATAATGGCACACGAAATGAATTGTCATGTTACTTTTTTTATTTTGTTGGTCTCCCATTCTTACAATGAGCTGTTGCATGAGTGTCGAAGTTTGATGCTTTTAGATACTACAAGGGTTTTTAATTTCCTGTTTGGTTTAATAAGGTGTAACAAGTAAATCATTCATGACTAATGATGAAATAATAAGATGAGTTAAAATGAGAAAAATATGGAGAGATGGTGTGATTCCTGATACAACTAAGAGAAAATAAAGCTAATGAAAAGAATACAATGAATGAAAATTCCATATGGATATCATTGATGAATTCAAGGTGATTTTGATCTTAAGTCATAATTAATAATTATTTGGTTGACCTTGATCTAACAATGTTAATTCTCAAGAAGAGAAAAAGGTAAAATAATTTATTGGTTGACTTGAAGCAAATCATTTCCTTGATCTTGGATTACTCTATATCCATTGATGTTTAGTTTCTACATTTGCTCAGTAGTAACTAGCATAAGAAAGTTGTGTTTATATGGATAATTAATGCACTAAATAATGTAAATATTTTGCTATTGCATTTGTTTTATTTTATGATCCACGTTATTAACAATAATAAGGAAAACTCATGAGATGTAATTAAAAGTATGAAATAATTGATAAGAAAGCAGTAAGATCAACTTTTATTACGCTCCCTATAACAAGTCAATTTTCATAAATAACATAGGAAAATATTGAAATTTCCTTAGTAGATGTGTCCTTGATGAGTTATGTAATTGGATAAGTCAAAGTATAATAGCTTAATTAGAGGTTAAGGCTCTAGATGTTGAAACTTGCAAATAAATAGACTATATCAGAATTGCAGCATACAAATTGTGTGATGACTACTTAGGAGGGCTTACTTAGCTAAGACATATACTTTTATGGAGCATCTAAATCATGTTTTATTGTTTAAACTTTATGATACATCTAAATCATACACTATTGTTTCAGTTTAAGTTTAATTAACTGTTATTATGTTGAGTATAATGTTACATGAAGTTTCATGATATAATGGTAGGAGGAAGTGAAGGGATGTTTCTGTCAAGAAGAATGTTCTCTTAATGATATTAATGATTGAACCAAGAAACATGATTAGTAAAGGACATAGTGATGATCTACATAGTTTAACAATGTGAAGATATGAAGTTGAGAATTTTCATAATGAACAGTGATGATAAACGAGGAAGATGTTTAAAGGTTTAAATGGTAAAAAAATAATAGTTGAAGTATAGGAAGAAATGTTGCTAGAAATTTTATAAGGATACCTTGAGAAGGATTGTGTACAAATTGACAAAAGAAGTGAGAGTCAATTAATAGAGGCTTTACTTTACTAAACTACACTCGTTGTTTCATGAATAAGACTTCACATAGAGAAACTTATCAAGTTTTGTTCCCATAGCGTTAAAAGAGGTTGTTTCCACAGAACACCACACATTTAAATTTTTCATGGACAATGATGGTAGTAGTGTTTCCAACTGTTTCAAAATCTAAAATAAAGATACTATTTAATGAGCAAGAATCTCTTGTCCAAATTGAAGAAGGGTGAATTTACGATAAAGCAATCAAATGGTATTGAGATAGGAACTTGACGAGATAAGAAAATATTTTTGTGGATGAAAATGATAATTGTTAAGTGATGTATGTATAAGTCAACATGGATCAACAAACCCTCATGCAAGTAAATTAAGCACGATATAAAATTAAATCATGATGACCTAGTGTTTATATGCAATTGCATATAGCGATATTGGAATCGGTAAGCCAAAGGGTAAATGGATGTAAAACCAAGGGATTTAATTTTGAGATAGATGATTTAAATAATGATTGTATAACTAGTAATATCTTAACAATGAATTTCACCAAAATATATGATGAGAGATTAAGACTAAGGATGATGAGTCATGTGAAATTTAACGATGTACTTAGATGATTATACCTATGATGTAAATGGTCAACTTCGTAGTTGAAAGAAGTGGAAATGATTATTGGAAAACTAATTGGTATCTTGATGAAAACATAACACTAATAACATTGATGAGATAACATGGATCCTAGATGGACGTTGAATAATCTTAGTTCATAGTTGAATGTTTGTAAAGTAAATGAAATTGATTTTTCTGATGAATCATGCTAGGAATGATTATAAAGTATTATTCTATATTTGATAAGTATTGAGATGTTCTCATATTGATGATGTTTCATGATATGATGGTATGAGGGTGATCATGCACATGTGGTTCATATTTATATAGTTGTTACAATAGTGATGGTGTATCCTTATGATGATGATAATGTGCATAGGCATTATGATGTTATTCACATATTCATTTACTACGTGATGATAGGTATTTAATGTTGAATACTCATGATGGATATGATATGCATAACGTGGCATAGGAATTATGATGCTATAATATGAGGTTTATTGACATGTGGTTCATTTATTATGTGAAGTCATGATATGTCTTTGATGCAAATATGTTGATGTTATAACTTATGATGGTATTTCATGAGGTGAAGCATGTGATAGTTGCGTACAAATTTATGACATGCATGAGCATGTAGTTCATTATTCTTCATAATGTTATGATTAACAATGATGAATGTTACATGATGACATGCAAGACTTGGCATGTGGATTATTTTCTATGATACTATGATGGTATAGCTAATGCATTGGTTGTATGTTGAGGTGTGATGATTCACAGGACTCCACAAATGGGCCGAGAGGGCCGGTTTATTTGATGATCTCGTGCGAGCCCATATGCACAAGGGAGAATAAGTAACACCATGCGGGCTGGGGACAAACTCAATCAACACTACATATGCCAGTGGATCCTTTTTCTTGTGTAGCTCTTGATGGATAGCTCTTGAAGGGCTATGGGACCATCTTGAGGAGGCCAAGAGCCTGATGTTCTACGCTAGGTGCTTGTTATTGGATTGGGATGCCGAAGTCTGGTGGGGGTGTAAGGAATTCAATTCCTGGGGTTGTGCACCTTAGTAGTTGTGGAGGGAGTGGGCCAGCCTTATGAGATGCTCAGAGTCATTGAGTACTGTACTGGATGCTTGCCTTGGGGCAGATGAGGTCTAAGTCAGGCACGAGCCTTGGGGCCATCCTTGGACTAGGATATAGACTGGGGAGGCTTATGCCTGGTTCCGAAAGTGGGAAAGAGGACAAAGATTCCTTGAGATTTCCCGGGTGTTGTGAAACTTTCAATGCCTGTTGGTTATACTAGTTCAACAGAGGGTGTAGGGGAAACATGAAGTAATAAATAACTAAACAAATAAAATATTAAATAATTCAACTTAACTTCGGGACAAAGTTCCTTAAAGTGGGGAAGTATGTAATGTCCCTTAATAATAAATAATAAATAATAAATAATATAATATAATATTAAAATACAAGAAAGTAAATAATAAAAAATAAATAAAATAATAGTAATAGTAAATAAATAATAAAGGCAGAAAAGAAAATGATGAGAGGGCGAGAGGGCGATGGAGCTGGTTAGGGTTTCGAAACCAGGAAGCAAGTCAGAACCACGCAAGGGCCACGGGTAGGCAGTTCAGGTCAGGGGTCAAAGAACAGCTGCCGACGCGGGTTCATAGACGACTGGCAGGTGGAGGTAAAAGCTGGTGTCGGGCCAGGTCTTTTGTCGTTTCATGTTTTACCATAACACAGTCTTTTTACAGTTTGATTACTCGCTTTTTTACGTTTTTCCTCCACAAGAACCGTGAAGGTTACCACCATTGACCATCGGCTGTAGCATTTCCTGGGAACGGGTAGTAACTATGGTTAACGCCGCCGAACTAGTAGACCTGGACCCAGCATTAGAGGACATCCTGTCTATGTGGGGGAAGGATATCACCGCTCAGAATGTGGAACATTATTTTGGGGCTTTCGAACTGTCCAGGCTGGAGGAGTTAACTCAGAATGAAACACCTTTGTTCCGTTTAGTAGACAAGGATGCGAGTAGTGCGGCTCATAATACAGGCATAGCGGCCGCTTCCAAGCAGGTTGGAAACGAAATTATGCCCAGAGGAGCAGATGAGGAAGGGTTGCCCATAGACCCAAAGGGTAAAGCTGCATCGCCGTGTTTTCCGCCCTCCAAGGGGTTTGAAGATTTATCTAATTTAGGGCTTTCTGCAGGTTATAGTCTGTCAAGGGCCTCTGGGGGTCTTCCATTGATTACTAGGGTTTCTCTGCCAAGGGAATCCCTCTTCCTAAAAGGGCCTACAGCAAACGGCTCCGGAGAACTTCCAGTTGGGGAGCAGGTAGGCTCTGATGGACTGGCAAAGGGCTTTTTATCCTCAGGGAACTTTGAAGCAGGATTGGCGAGTCAGACCCCGACGCAGCCGGAGATAGAAACTATTGGGGGCATATCGCAGGCGAATACAGAAAGAAATGATGGTCGAGGGGGTTTTGGATCTCCGGTGGAAGAGTTAAGATTCAAAGGGGCGAAGAGGAAACCGCAAAGACCCATTGGATCTCAGGAGATTGAAGGCAATTTGGTCCTTGGGATGGAGGTTTCTATCGAAGAAACCCTAGCTGTCGCAGACTGCACCTTGGTCGGCAGAGCTAGAGGTAAGAAATACTCTTCTGAATTTCTGCAAGTATGGGGTGAGTCTTGTTTCGTGACGGACAAACCTGTACAGTTTGAAGCCCAAGTTTTAGGGAAGGGTTGGTTTAAGCTCAGTTTTGTTGATAAAGACTCGGCAGAATGGGTCTTTCAGTGTAATTGGCATATTGGGAACATCCCTATTCTGTTAAAGAAATGGACTCCCATGTTTGATGCATTCAAGGAGAGAACGGATGTGTTCCCTGTGTGGGTACGAGCCCCGGGCTTACCATCCTTCCTGTGGACTGAAGAAGTGTTCAAATCAATTGGTAATAGGCTGGGGGAGTATTTGGAGGCAGATATGACTTTTTTGGAAACGAAGGATAGAACGATGGCGCGTATTCTGGCTCTCCTTAACCCGAGTAGAGGATTGGCACAAAAAATAAATCTCCAGTATAAGGATTACGTTTTTGAGCAGATATTAGACTATGAATATCTGCCATTCAGATGCCATCACTACCATGAGTATGGGCACTTGGCAAAAGATTGTCCACAGCTGAGAAGAAGGCGACACTTCCGGAGGACTTCAGCGAACAGAGGAAATGTTCAAACCCCAGTTCAGATGCCCATGGAAAATGAAATTCCGGAGACGCAAGGAGCAGAGGATATGGAGACAGAGGAGACTGTTAAGGACCCTACGGGTGAAGCTGTTCCAAATCATGAGGAAGCTCAGGAAATCGTCAATTGTCCGGCGGTTGCTGTGGAGGAACCTGACAAAGAAGTGGAGGTCGCGGAGGAGATCGTCAAGGAAGATCCGGCAAGTCAAGTTCAGCGCGAAGACGAAGAAAAGGGTATGTGCTCAGGGACCCCTATTTCTCCTCAAATCTCTCCCGAGCATGTATCTGTTCCTTCGCATGTTACGTTTCCAAATTGTCATGTACAAGAAAATAATGCTGATGAAATTATCGAACATATTTCAAAATTCCCAAATGTAGACACTATCGCCGATGCTTTACCAGCTCTGGATATAAACTGTGAAGACCAATGGCCCCCTCTTTCACATTCAGCTTCTCGATCTTTTTGCCCTTATAACCTGAGATCTATGGGAGGGAAACTTAGTGATCCGGGGACTTTAGGTGGATTGGGACAGACCTCCTCTCAGAGTTGCCCTAAAAATAAGAGAGGTAGGAAATCAGATATGTCCAAAGCAAAACTTAAAGCTAAGCTAGATGTTGCAGATGGTAAACAATACTCTATTCCGGGGGTCCTTAGAGCAGCCCACCCCCCTGAGAGTGTTATAAAATGATATTGACTTCCTGGAATTGCAGAGGTTTGGCCAGCAAACCTAAAAAACTGGCCTTGAAAGAGTGGATAAATAATTCTAATTTAGATGTTATCTTTCTGCAAGAAACTTTGGGGAGGGCCTTTGAGATTGAAGCCATGCTAAAAACTCTTCTGCCTGGGTGGATCTTTTCTGCTGTAGACTCCACTGGTCACTCGGGGGGCATTGGTATTGGTATCAAAGAAGGACGGGTAAAAGTCATAAACCAATGGGGGATGAAAAATGTTATGGGCATGGAGGTTATTTCCCCAGATTTCTCTTTTCCTATCACTTTAGTAAATATCTATGGGCCCTGTCAGGGCAGGGAATCTTTTTGGGAAGATTTGATGTCGAAATCTGTGATGAAGTCCCCATCGTTGGTTATGGGTGGTGATTTAAATTTTTCCATAGGCAGAGCTGAAGCATGGGGGCCATCTGCTAGAGAAGACCCTCTTTCAGATTTCTTCCTTAACCTCATCTCGGATAATAACTTTTCAGATCCTTCTCCGATCAAACTAAAGCCTTCTTGGAGAAACCGAAGAATTGGTGAAGATCGAATTGCTAAAAGACTTGACCGCTTTTTGGTAGCTGAGTCATTGTTTACCAAAATTCCCATGCTCAGACAGTGGGTTGAGGAAAGAGGAAACTCAGACCATTTCCCTGTTTTTCGAGACCTTACCCTCCCCCCTCCCAAACCACCTGCCCCTTTTAAGTTCAATCCAGCTTGGCTCCAAGACCCCTCATACTGCAATCTGTTTAATGATACATGGATTCACCCTGCTCATAATACAGATGAGGATAAATGTTTTTTGTTCATGGAGAACCTCAAAAGACTGAAGAAAGCCACAATCTCCTGGGCAAAGGAAAGAAAACTGAAACAAAATGAGGAGCTGGTTAAAATTAGGGAGGAGCTGGAGCAGATGGAAAGTATGGAGGTAGATGGATATTATTCACAATCCTCCAAAGACAGAATCCTCCATTTGGAGAAGCAGCAAAATAAAATTCTTTTGGATAAGGAAGAAGAATGGAGGATTAAAAGTAGGGCAATATGGTTAAAATCTGGGGATGAGAACACTAGGTTTTTTCATAACTTTGCAAAAGGTAGGAAAGCTGCAAATACTATCTGGCGCCTTAAAGACGAAGAAGGGAGGGATGTTAGCTCCTTCCCAGAACTTTCTGGGTTAGGAAAAAGACATTTTCAGAATATTTTTGCAGATTCTGGGGAGGCTACTATTGCAGAAGTTTTCCAAATGGTGCAAAGCTTTCCTAGGTTCATTGAGGTAGATGAAGCAGAAGATCTATCAATCCCGGTCTCAAAGGAGGAGGTTGAAGCAGCTATGAAGCTCATGGGCAAGGATAAGAGTCCAGGCCCAGATGGCTGGACTATAGAACTGTTTCTCCATTTTTATGATCAAATAGGAACCGAAATTACTGAAGTAGTTGAAGAGTCGAGACAGAAAGGAGAAGTCTATAGACCTTTCAACTCAACTTTTATTGCTCTTATTCCGAAGAAGGATGATCCGGAAAGTTTTGAAGACTTCAGACCAATATCTTTGTGTAATTGCATCTACAAGATTATTGCAAAGGTTATTGCCCTCAGATTAGCTCCAATCTTGTCTCAAAATATATCGATGGAACAATTCGGCTTCCTGGATGGAAGACAAATTCATGAAGCCCTTGGTGTAGCCCAGGAGGTTATACATAGTATCAGATTGAAGAAAAAGAAGGGGGCTGTTCTCAAAATTGACTTATCAAAAGCATATGATCGGATCAGCTGGCCCTATTTGCGGATGTTGTTGACACAAATAGGTTTCAGCTATTCCTTTATTAGCTGGATCATGGGGTGCATCACAAATGTCAGCTTTGCAGTTCTGGTAAATGGTGCAGCTTCCTCTTTTTTCAACAGTCAGAGAGGACTCAGGCAAGGTTGCCCTTTATCCCCTCTTCTATTTCTTCTTGTGGCAGAAGGGCTAAGTAGACTGATTCATAAAGCCAGAAGAGCGGAGGAGGTAAAGGGTATCGAGGTAGCAATCAATCTCTTCATCACCCACCTTCTTTTTGTTGATGACATTTTGATTTTCACTAATGGTTCCTCCAATGAACTAAAGGAGTTAAAATGCATTTTTGATCTTTTTCTAAAAGCCACTGGAATGCAGATAAACTCAAGAAAGTCCCAAGCATGTGTGGCAGATTTTGAAAGAAGAGAAAGGAATAGCTTGGCAAATTTATTCCCTTTCCCCATACAGCCCCTGGATTCTCCCTTCAAATACTTGGGTTTCTGGTTAAAGCCAGCAGGCTACAAAAAAGAGGACTGGAATTGGCTCATCGCTAAGATTGAAGCCAGAATATCACATTGGAGCTTCAGATGGTTATCCAGAGCTGGGAGGTTGACCCTTATTAAATCAGTTCTTCTAGCCATTCCTGTTTACTGGGCCGCCCTGACCTGGATCCCCAAAGGCGTGCTGGAGAAAATCAGGAGAATTTGCTGTAGATTTTTATGGGCAGGATCAAAGGAGTCCTCAGTGTTACCTTGGGTAGCTTGGGACAAAGTGGCCAGACCAAAAGAATGGGGAGGGTGGGGCATTAAAAGACTACCCAATTTCAGCCTCTCTTTAGCTGCAAAATCCGGTTGGAGGCTAATAACTTTGGAAAATCTATGGACAAGAGTGGTGAAAAGGAAGTACATCGACCCTATCCCTATGGAAGACTGGATCCGGAGTCAAAACAAGAAGATAAAAAATATATCAGCCATCTGGAAGGCCACGGTGGAAGCCTTCTCTGTGATCGAACAAGGATTAGCTTGGAAAGTTGGAGATGGAAGACTGGTAAGGATTGGCAGAGATCCATGGGTAGGATGCAATGAGGCTTATGCCTTATCACAAGGTCTACTCAGACACTTGGATAGTAAAGGTATTACAGCATTAAATCAGGTGGAGAAGGTCGAACAGTCTACTATTTGGGGACAGGCATGGAAGGATGATGTAGATTTGGGGATAAATGCCAGATGGAAGGCTGAGTGGGAGGGTTACATCAAAGAATTACAACGCTCAAATGTCAGGATAAAAGATGAACCTGATTGCTTGATGTGGGCACAGAGTAAATCAGGGGAATACTCTCCAAAAGATGGATACCTTTTCTTAATGGGAAAGAAAGGCTGGGGAGTTCCGGATTGGTGGGCCAAAAATATTTGGAAACTCAAAAGCCCAGCAAAGGCCAGGCTTTTTCTCTGGTGTATCTTAAAAAGGAAGGCCCCAACATGGGAAATTTTACAAGCTAGGTTCTTAGTTGGGCCTGGTAGATGCCCTCTGTGCAAGTATGAAGAAGAATCCATTAATCATCTCTTCATAACTTGTGTTGTCTCAAGAAATATTTGGGAGGAGGTCACTAATTTGCTCAAGATAAAAGCTCAGTGGGGGCATGATTCATTGGAGACAGCTTGGAGGAAATAGTGGCAAGACTTTCCGGAGGGAAACTTGAGAAATTTGCCTCTGATTTTTTGCTGGGGAATATGGCTTTCCAGAAATAAAAGTATTTTCCAAGATAAGGACACCCCTTCTACCGTCATTGCCATTAATATAGCTGCCATATACACTGCGTTACCACCCCCTGAGTCTAAAAATCCTAAACCAAATCAAAAACAAATCAACATTCAGGTATGCATTCCATGTGGCTTCTTTGATGGGGCTTCACAAAACAATAGGGCTGGAGCTGGCCTATGTATTCATATCAATCCGGAACACTCATTAAAAGCTTCTGTTGGGTTGGGTACAGGCACTAATAACTATGCTGAATTATCTGCTCTGCGCTACCTCTTATGCTGGCTTCTTCACAGAAATATCAACACTATTCAGATTTTTGGGGATTCTCTAAATGTCATAAATTGGGTCAATGGAAAGGCATCTTGTCAAAATCAGATATTGAAGACTCTTGTTGAAGAAATTTCTTTATTAAAGGCATCTTTTAATAATTTCTCTATCTGCCACATTTACAGGGACAAGAATGAGGAAGCAGACCAGCTTTCTAAGGCTGGTTTACAACAGGATATGGGCAGCTGGACCGTAGAAGAGATCAGACAGGGGCAGTCAGTCATATCAAATATGCCTCCTTATGCACAGTCACTTTGACTTCAGCTCTTCTTCCTCTTTTTTGACAGTAGTTTTTAGCGGTTATATATAGTTCTGTATATATGTTTCTCCAGTTTTTCTTCTCAGTTTATATCAGTTATATTGCCACAGCATACAGTTTTAGACATATACTTTCCTATGGTATCTTTCCGGGTTATAAAACATATATTATTTTTGTTGTATGGGGTTGTTTTCCTTTCGTTGAAGGAGACCCCAGTTCTTGTTTCGGTTCTTCTCCATGTGTTTCACTTTGCCTCCAATGGGAGGAAGTTTGTACAGGTTCCAAAACTCAAAAATCAGCAGAACAGCTCCTATATGTTGAGCAGAACAGCAAACTGTTGAGCCACCAGTGATGGCTTAAGACCAATCTTGCATGTAAAACTTTTTATAGTTCTTAATAAAAAGTTTTGATTTTTTCCTCGGAAAAAATAAATAATAAATAATAATAAAATAATAAATAACAATACTAAAGCTCTAAATAAATATAAAAAGAAATAAAACAAGAAAGCAATAAAGTTGCATGTAGACACATGGAGTGTGTGCATGTGGTTTCGCTTCCAATGTTTGCTCTATTTAATAGATGGTGAGGAAGATGAGAGGCATTCTATCATTCCATGATTCCACCATCCATTCTCTTGGGATAATAGTGTTGTGAGACAAAGGATACCCTCGCAGTAGTACATTGATTAAGGGCTCGAGGGTGGTCAGTTGTAGCAAGATCTTGTGCAATTGAGCCTACGGTTGGGTGGAGAGTCATCCCCAAATCTTTGTTGTAGTTAGCAGAATTCAACTAGCATTCAACTAGCGTTCCACAGGTAAGTTGTCTCTCCTCAAATTTCTTTTATTTAATATTAACTAGTTTATCATTTGTGTGTTGATTATAAATTGCTTGATTAATCTAATTAGTTACGTGTTGTTGTTTTGAGGCTATTACATATCCAAAGTAGGTAATTATTCATTGATCCCTAGTTTCGATTGATTTCTTACTTTTCCCTCATTATCTGGTTTGAGCAATCCTTAATTTCTCCTTGATCTTGATTGAAAACACTTCACCATCTAGCCCAAATGATCTAAATTTACTCAGCTACCTTTCCCTGTGAACACTATATTTAGAACTTGATTCAATCCTATTTTCTTGACATTTTGACTCCATAGCCCAATGGTAAAATAAATTCATCTATCCATCTAAATCAATGAGTCCGCCACCAAATCAAACCAAAACCCAGTCAAGCTTAAATAACTAGCCTAAAATCAATTAACTCAAAAAAGTTAAATAATTAAGAGAGAGCCCTCTCTGAGCATTAGGAAGGCTAGACCCTGATCTCAAAAGTAGGTTTGTGTTTACCTCATTAATTTCTTTCTTTAACCTTGAGAAATTATTGAGTGATAACATAATGGCGACCATCCTGGGTAGAAAACATTTTCCTCAGTAAGATTATGCAAATATCAGATCTAATCTATGATCGTGGATAGTAATCAGACACACAAACGTTAAAATCATCCACTTGGTGACTCCAGCTCCAAATTAATTTCACTATCAAGACTCCACTAGAGGAATGAACGTGAAAGAACAATATGGAAAGGTTAGGCTTTCATCTTGGATTACCATCCAAGACATCATGTTCTTTCTCATCAAGAAGGTTTTTCAATTTATATTGTATTTTAAAGAAGATCTTAGATTAGTATTTGATTATTTTCCTTTGAAATTTGTAAATATAAAATCTCCTTACCCATTTGAGCAGCTTTGTTATGAAACTTATGAAGATCATTTTCCAATTGAGAAGCCTCAAGCAATCAAGACTAATCTTATAATCCCTGTACATATTCTTGTACCATGTCAAGTTCCAGATAGGTATAAGACACTCATCTTACCTCCTATAGTCCATGATTTCCTTGACAATTATTACAAATATCTTCCTAAGTTTGATGGAGAGAATGGTATCACTACCCAAAAACATATTCAAGGTTTTGAGAATTATATGGACCTATCTGAGATTGATGAAGCTGATGTTAGAATCATACATTTTGCTCTTTCTTTGCAAAGTAGAGTAAAGAGTTGGTTCAAGAATCCACCTATTGCAAGCATCTCAAATTTCCAACAGTTTGTCAAATTTTTCCTTGATATATGGATAATCAAAGTCAATCTTTTTGTGATCATAGGAGAATATAATCAATTGAAAAGACAGCCAAATGAAACAATAAAACAATTTTTTGACAGATTTAATCATATCTATTATTCAATGCCAGCAAATATAAGACCTTCTCCTGATTCAGCTCTCTTGAGTTATCCAAAAGCATTTGATCCAAAAATAGAATTTCAGCTAAGAGAAAGAAACCCAACAACTCTTGAACAGATGCATAACATTGCAGTAGATGTAGAAGTTAACCGAAAAATAATAAGAGAAAAGTTGAAAGTGGAAGCAGAGAAGAACAACATTGCAGAGGTAAAAATAGAGGAAATGATAGAGAAGATAACCATGCAAGATAATTTTTTTGTGCAAGATCACCATGACCTATTTATTTCAGAAAAACAAGAGGTTGATATCCATGAAGAAATTCCTACTAATTCCAACTACCATAGATCAGAAAATGGATTCACAGATCAACAGGTGGAAGATGAATCTACTGATCTAATGTGTATGTTTGATGACATTCCTTATTTTAATGATTTTCCTAAATATGATCAGTATGATGATAATTATGTTCTTCAAACTCAAGCTAACTTAACAAAGCAATCAGAAGCTAGTATTGGAAATAAGGAAAGTCAGTTTCAGCAACTTGAAAACAATTGATCAGGTTATTCATATAAGCTATGAAAGTGAAGAACAAAGCACAAAAAAATTGGAAATAAGTGAAGGTTATTTGCCTCTTTGTTTTGCTTCATTTCAGTTCATCAGAGAAAACTTTAAAGCAATAAAAAATCAGTAGTCTTTAGGTATTGATATTGACAACAAAGAAGACAATGAAAATCTTAATCAGGATTCTTCAGTTTCACAATTACAGTCATTAAATTCCATTGAAACATATAATTAAGTAATATAGGAAAATTTTATACCACTATGTTTTGAATCATTTCATTTTTTAAAGGAAATGTGGTATAATATCTCCAAAGAAAAGGATGAGCAGCTTGTAGAAATCTATGAAGTTCCATTCAAACCTATATGCAATAGGTTGCAGCAATACTTACAAGTTTTTTATGATCCATTATCTGATATGTTGAATAATGAATGCAATTAAAATTTTTCTCCATTAACTAACTATGAGATTTAGGATCAAGATGATAAAAATTTTATTAGTCAAAGATTTCAATCAGTAGAAATATCATCACAAAGCTTATCTCGAAATTTGCAGGGTGACAAAGATGAAAATGACATTTCAGTTTCATGGCATGGAGGCCATCCAGAACAGATGTACAGTTGCATAAATCTGTTGGACATTAATGTATATACCTTGGAAGATGCTTTTGTACAGTTTCTAGAGTCAAGAAAGGAAATCAAGTATTTCCTTATCTTCTCATTCGTTGACAAGTTTATATTGGGTTTTAGAATCTCAGCGTTGATCACAAACAAGAAAATGCAACAAAATACATCAAATTATATAATGCTTGAATGGTTGCATTGGCTATTTCATTTTACCTAATGAGCAGTTGGACAACTGATTAGAGTAGGTAGGTAGAATTTTCAGTTTGATTGGATCTTGTTTTAAAGAAGAAAATAAGCTCAGTACTCTGAGCGTTTTTTCAGTTTCAGATTAGATTTCAGTTTGCAAAAAAGGCTGTGATTTTAGTTCAATATTTTCATCACAGAGAGTATATAACAAAGCATGTGCAAGCTTGTGATCGGCCCAATGGATCAGGTCACTAGTCAATGGTGTTCTTGACATCTCACAAGAAGATGTCATCCCCAAGTGGAGCCACTGTTAGGGTACTATAATAATATGTTTCATAATTTTGAATTGAATCTGATAAGTCTTGTAATACTATACATAATTTTGCTTTCTGCAAAATGTTTTCCCATATTGAAAATAAAAAATGTAAAGAGGGTAAGTCCTAAAAGAAAAGTCAAAGGGCTAAAAGAAAAGGATCAAAAAGAAAAATAAATATGAACCCCACCAAAAAGAGATAAAATAGATCATGAAAGTGTGCACATTCAAATGGCACTGCTCTTAGTTTACTTTTTGCAAATAATATTGTGTGCAGCTTGTCAAAATGCCACAATCCATGATGATCAAATAATTTAATCTTGATTCATTCATGCTTTAAATTTCATGCTGATAGACAGAGAATAAAGATGTAGCCAAACTACTTAATATTGGCAGATCAGTAGTTAGGTAGATAATAATATTGTTCTCATCAATTTAATATGAGCCATTGGAAGTTATAAGATTATAATTAGATAGCTTGCTTATCAATGAAAAAAGATAAAGGGTCAGCAAGCTCAAATGCACCCAATAAATGAAGAAAAATTGTTAGGATAAGAAGGGTAGGTAGATTACTTTCACAAGCACTGGAAAGCATCAATTGGTTTGTTTATTATCACTAATATCTTACTAATTTCCCCTTCTTGATTCCAAAGGACCCTTCCCTTTTCATTTCCTCTTATTCTAGCACTTTTCCATTTGAAAACATCATTTTCCTTTCATTTTCACCTTCCCCACTTATTGCACCCCTTTCCCTAGTTAGAAAACACATTTTCCTTTAGAAAAGTGTATTCCCCTCTACTAATTACATTTTCATTAGAAACATGCACAAACCGACTTTTTGCATAGTTTTAAATGGTTGAAATATTATCGAGCCTCCCTGTAAGAATCCTTCCCTAATATATTTTTAAATTTTCTCTCATATATTATATAACCCACCTTATATTAAAATCCCTTTTGTTTCATATTAACCCTTCACATACATATCATACCCCATCGCGTTAAATATCCTGTGTCTCGTGTCAATTAACTGGACCTATCTAACCACCCGACACCACCACATTTTAAAGGCACAAATCAATCAATCAACCGATCACCCACTTCCATATCTGACAGCCATCGCACCATATCGCGCTCCCATTAACCTAACACTTAACACTTTAAAATCATGTGATATGGGTGGGTTTCCCCGCCCGTCTTTTGACTACATGGCAGCCCCATGTTATATCGAATTCTTCAAAATAATACCACCCTACCCCTCAAAAGCGGTGTGATAAACCATAATATCGCCTCCTCACGCCAGATAAAACCACCAATGGGATAAAAAATCCTGAACTATTGTGGTAACACATGCACCATGCTAAAACTGTGATACCACTCCGCACAGTGTAATGAGCCCCCATTGTTCGAAATCCATACCTTCACCCTGTAAAATTTGTACAATTTTCAAAATAAACTTAGTTATTCTGTCAACAACCTACCTATGTTTGAATTGCGAAAGTGAAAATCCATTGCCAACTTGAATTTAAACCCCACTGCAAGTTCAGATTCCTTCCACAGACTACCCTATTCCATGAAGGCATTATCTCCTCCCTACAAACCTGTGTTCGTATTAACAATTATTATTTTGTAGGTAATTAGCAAGGCCAGGAGATTGGACAAACAGGTTTTGATACTAGTCATAAAACTTGTTTTCTTCAGATTCTCAAGAAATGTATTCAAAGGCTTCATTGAGCGAGAGTTTTATGTACAAAGAGAAAATAAAGTTTAAACCAGAGACAAAGAAGGAAGAAATCATTTACATAGAGGCAATAATTGCTAAAACAGAGATAAATAAGCAACAACATATTCACATTTTTACATGAAGTCAAGACAGGTCTTTAGTAAAATTAACTTTTACTAAAGACATAAAATAGGATGAGAATAAAAGATACCAAATGATGTGATTTATAGTGATGGGTAAAAGTAAAAGCATGTGACAGATCATTCATAGTAAAATACTAAATAAAGGAGGCAGGGTAATAAGAAAGCGTGAGAGATAAACCAGGATAAAAGAAATAGATAGATAACAACAATCAAGTAAAATAGGGATAGCTTTCGTGTCAGTTGAAAGGTGTCACTACCTTTTAGCATCCATATATTTTATTTCCCAGAATAATTCCTAAATCAGTTTAGGATATTTTCTAATAGCTTTTTGTATAAATACTTCATAATTTGAAGTATTAGGGTTGTGGATTGTTGAACATTTCTATAGTTGTATTGATCTCAAACCTAAGGGGTTATTGTAACATTTTCAAGTCAGCAGACTCAACTGGGTAATAAAGGCATTGGATTACACGATTCATGTGTTGGGCTACTTCAGCAGAGTATCTTTCTATTGTTAATTTGTGATTTTATTAAGTATTTCACATACTTACATGTTTCCCAATTTGAATGTCATAACTGGATTATTATTAAAGAATTTGTTTAAGTACACTCTGTCTTGAACAATTATTCATTTTGATGTTTTCTTCTGATATCCAGAGTAGGGAATTCTTCTTTAATCCCTAGTTTTGATTGATTTCTTACTTTTCCCTCATTATCAGGTTTGAGGAATCCTTAATTTCTCCTTGATCCTGATTGAAAACACTTCGCCATCTAGCCTAAAGGATCTGAATTTACTCAACTACCTTGCCCTGTGAACACTATCTTTAGAACTTGATTCAGTCTTGTTTTCTTGACATTTTGACTCCATATCCCAATGGTAAAATACATTCATCTATCCATCTAAATCAGTGATTCCACCACCAAATCAAATCAAAACCCAATCAATCTTCAATAACTAGCCTAAAATCAATTAAGTCAACAATGTTAAATCATTAAGATAGAGCTCTCACTGCGCATTAGGAAGGCTAGATCTTGATCTCAAAAGTAGGATTGTGGTTACCTCGATAATTTATTTCTTTAACCTTGAGAAATTACTGAGTAGTAATAGGGCCCATGTGGAATTAAAAGTTCTACAAAATGAACTATAGCCACTTTTTAATTTAGATATTTTTGGTTTGGCAATTTTTTTTTAAATAGGAAATTGGAATAAATTACTGAGATCCTCATAAACACATTTTTTCTCTATTCAACAATTTGGCTGTGTCATTTTGTTGGACTGTTAATGTAAAATTATAAATTAATCAAAATTAACTAGGAGTTAGTATTTACAATGAATGACTATTCTAATTGAAAAATTGAAATATTATACCTTTTGTAACCCTCACGACCAAAATGATCAAACTTCAAAGGAGTGGCATTTATAAACAGGTTAACCAAATGAGGTGAAACACGTATAGATGGAAATATTGATAAAAATTGAATTCAATGGAACAATCAAAATAAAAATCCAATGAAAATGAAAAAATATCAAAATTGTAGGACAATTAACTTAAATGAAAATCATAAAAGGTGTTTAGCCAAAAATAAATAGAATCGGTCCCCATTATTTGAAGTAAATGATTAAAAAATGGGTCATGTTGGGTTTCCCTACAACACAGTTAGAGAAACATGTTTTTTTATGGGTTTGTTATTTATTTCTCTGGTAAAAAACTTCCCTCTAGGAATTGTGCCACCATGCTAGTTCTAACCATCTCTTTCTTAAGAGATAATTACAAAATATTTGGCCATCATTTCTTTTTTTTTTTTTTTTGCACCAATATGAACTCTTAAGGGTTTTCTTCACCAATTTTTATTTCCGACCCTTTTCTTTTGGAAAGAAGGTTATGACCTTCTGACTCGAATTGTAATTATAACTTCTTACCAACTGAACAAAACATTTCATCATTTTTCTCCTGATGACATTCTAGTTGGGGCTTATAGTTATGATTTCTTGTTAAAAGAAAAAATTCATTTAACCGTTATCATAATATTTTAATAGAAATTCTTATCTATTCTCCTTTAAAGTATGAGATTGTTTTGTGGGTTATAACTGGAAATTATTTTGCAGTATTATAAATCATTATTTTTATATCCTCTTACGAAGACATAATCATTGTGATTTTACTATGCCCATAACAATGAGAAATATTATTTCTGCTTGCAGATATTTTTTTACCAACATTTAATTTGTTATATGTTTTCTTCTGGTTATCTGTAATTATAAATTAATGAAAGAAATATTTTCCTTTCATTCAATTGCTAGATTCATTCATTTCTTTGCGTCGTTATATCAAGGGTTGTGCCTAGTCGTCGTACCTGTGGTCTGACAACAGTGTGCTAACCCTTCACTTTCTAACCTATTATTTACTGCACAACTAATTTCCCTAATCATTTGTTTGAAGAATCAAATTATAAAAGATAAATTGAGAAATCACCCATGAATGTTTACATTAACACTAGGTCTATCACAACATAACTTAATTAAACTACAATTTTTTATTTATAGCATTTTATAAACTCTTTGTTACAACTATTCTGGGAACTGTCCTTTATGCCCTTATCGTAATCCTTACTTTTTTCTTCTGAACACTTGTACAGTATCTGCATGTTCCTGCACCAAAAAAAATGCAAGATATACAATATATATATCTAAGCAATTGATTTACTCGTACTCATACACAATAACTACAGTATTATAGATAAAACCATCCATAATGTTTTCTATATTACCTTTCTTTCAATTATAAATTTTTATATAGTTATCTCAAGAGTCTAGATAATTGTCAAGACCTTCTTAAGCCTGACAACCTTAAGTTATGTAATTGTCTAGCTATCTCGAGTAGTCTTCCTTTTACTAAATGAATTCCATCAATAACGACATTACAACCATCAAGAATTATTGCCCACATTAAAAACCTACCCAACCAAATGGTTCTATTTTTTCGATTTCCTAAAGTGCCACATTACCAATGATAGGATGGATTGGCTGAAAATTTAAAAATAACATCTGACTCTTTGCACTCCCACTAATAGTAGTTGTCGATTAACTATTCAAATGAAAAATATTCATTGAACAATGGATCCTCACAATTTATTAAAAAAAATCCACTACCCAAATGCACCGTAAGTTGAAATATATATGCCTATCAACATAATTAGAAATGGAATTGTTAATAACATTTTTTCTTTCGATGAAGATTTATTTTTGGATTGGCACCAAGTCATAAGAATGATAATCGTCATGTTCTAAGGTGAAAATAGACAAAATTAAACATGAGCTTACCATTTTTCAACTCCAGTGGTAAAACAACTGGTCATATAGTTGGTTGGTCATTTGGAAGTTGGAGCTTATGTGTTTAACATTTTGGATATGATGTGACATTTAATATTTTTTAAAGATTATTTTAATGAATTTTCAAATGTATGGACATATTTAGTGTTGTTTTTTTTCCTCGTTAAAGAAATTTAAAAGTTCATTCTATTTAATTAAAAATATTAACTCATGGCCTCTCAATAACAAACATGTTTAACTATAGGAACTCAAACAATTGAGCTAATCTTGAAGATTATTTGGCCTTATATACATACAAAGAATAAAAGTTCATTTCAAAACTTAAGAAATGGTTCGTTTATTTATCTTACATCAAATTCAAGTAAACTGGTACTATCTCAAACTTAGCATTATTTCATAAGCATTTTATGTTAAGAAACATGCTCTTGCTCTTAGTTTTAATTCATACACTCCTTGTTGTAACCAACATAAACAAGGTTGGATGAATCAATGAGGTGAATGAATAGGAATACTCCTCTTCTATAATGGTGAATATACAATAATAATCATCTTAAGATGATTTCTTGGTGTTCATTTGCATGAGTACTAGATGTGGAATTACTACAAATTTTTTGGGGTTCACTTATAAAGAAAAAACAAGAATGAAGTATTACGATATTTAATTATAAATAACTAATATCTCAATGGTAGCAATTTAATCTCCAGTGAAAATTCTACAATATTTATAATAGTGTACACAATTAAAAATTGAGATTTATCTTCAAAGTAGTTATTCCTTTTTTTACATTTCAATTAATTAATTTAAAAAATATATATATCTCACGTCAAGAGGTGTCATATTAAGCTCAGTTATGGTTTTTCGACATATAGTATTTACAAGCTAGGGTATTGTCCCATAATATTGTAATAAATCCTAGAATCTCCATGGTCAAGTAGAAGTTTGTAGACATGTTTGCCAAGTAGTTTAATACATGTTGGTGATTGTAATGAAATGAACAGGTAGTAAACATTAATATAGACACTTGAAATTCAAAGGTATCGAATAATCAATTGAAATCGATTCACTAGCTTTCACATCTTATCCCTAGGTTAAAAATAGAGAGATTATTGTCATATTTCTCCAATGAAATTAAATATTTTATTTACATTTCAAGTTTAAGAAAGAGATTTTTAAAATTATTATATGGAGATTGCAAAATGAAAAACCTATTTGCAATTTTAGCTATGTAAAATTATCAATTTTATGTTCCATTAGGTTGCTAATAAGGCTTATCAAATATTATGTAGAAAGAGTGAAATTAAAGCAAAATAGTGAAATTAAGGCTTTATCAAATATTTTTGCGATCACACTATAGTGCTTAACTCCTCTATAAATACGTGAATAAGACAATTGAAAATTTAGTTATATTGTAAATCATGCACCATACAAAGGAAAGTGTAAGATGTAACTAATGTAAAATGTAGCTATTGCTAACGGCTATGGTAGTTTTTTTTGTATTTACCATATTGAACAATTAACCACTCTTTTAATCTTACCTTCAATTTCACTTAAACATATCTGAGTTGAGCTGGTAGTTTTTTTTGTATTTACCATATTGAACAATTAACAACTCTTTTAATCTTACATTCAATTTCACTGAAACATATATGAGTTGAGCTTGTAATTGAAACTTGTGATGATTATGGACATATCATAGTTCAAATCATTCTTCTCTATTGAAAATTGTTCCTCAAGATTTCATTTTTCATGAGCATTAATTTCCCTTTAAGATGGAATTTATTTATTTCGATTATTGGGGACATAAATTAGCACTATAAGGTGAATGCTAGCTACAAATGATAATGCTAGCTACAAATGATATTTCCTCTAGAGTAAAGGCCAAATGCCTTGAGGCTCCCAATCTACTTTTTACATTCATACATCCTCAATTCTCTTCCCAATGAAGTAGAAAATCAAGAAATTAAGAACAAGTGAAAGGTCATAATATAATTCACATGTAACTTAGACAATTTGTAACAACAAAAACAATCACACACATGAGTTCATAATTTTTTCAGTTAAGACATCTATATTCTTAAATTCCCTTTTAGGTAAGACATTTATAATCCTAAATTTTAAAATTTATTTTAGAGTAAGTAATATAACCATGGATCATTATCATTTTAATCATAGTAGTATGAAATTAGAAAAAAGGAAATCTCATCATCACACTATGCAGAGGATTTGATAGTACTCTGTAGAAATATTGCTTTTTGATACCATGTTTTAATGGTATAATATATTTTAGTTAAGTAGAGAGGTGTGTTTATTTCAAGATATGAATTTCAAAAATTTTAATTAATTTTCAAGAATTATTAGGTAAATAGTATGGATTTATCCTTCATAGAATATTTTAAAATATTCTTTAATATTATTCACAAATAAAATGTTGAGATTTATCTCTAAGGTACTTATATCATTTTTCTCTTTTAATTAAGAATAAGTGAAAAGTTATAATATAATTCACATATAACTTAGACAACTTGTAACAAGAAAAATAATAACAAACATGAGTTCATAATATTTTAAGTTAAGACATTTATATTATTATAGTCCTTTTTATTGAAGACATTTATATTCCTAAATTTTAAAATACTTTTTAGAGTATGTAATATAACCATTGATATTTATCACTTTAATTATAGTAGTATGCAAATACAAAAAAATGAAATCTCATAATCGCACTATGAAGAGGATTTGATAGCACTGTGTAGAAATATTGTTTTCTAATCATGTTTTAATGGTATAAAATATTTTAATTAAGTAGATAGGTGTGTTTATTTCAGGATATGTATTTCAAAAATTGTAATTAATTTTCAAAAATTATTAGGTGAATAGTATGGATTTATCTTTTATAGAACATTTTGAAATATTCTTTAATATTATTCACAAATCAAATTTAGAGATTTATCTCCAAAGTAGTTATATCATTTTTTTCTCTTTTAATTAAATTGTGTAGTTAGAAAATATGGCATATGAGTAAGTGACATGTGCAAGGAATTATTGTTTTAGAGGAATGTTTTATTGATAAGCCATGGTATCAAGAATTTCCATGAAAAATTGGGAGTGAATCTCCACGGTTAAGAATCTTATTACAATTTTTTAAAATGCATATATTCTTAACTTATAAAGCACATATATGCTTAATTATATGATGTTTTTTATTTATTTTGGTGATATATTTTAGGTTATTCAGTTTCAATTTGAAATTTATAATATGCACAATTTGAGTGCCCCAAGATTTTTGAGGGCTCTAAATCTATTTATAAAATTGAAAATACATTTGAAACAATGAAAATTCACCATTAAAAAGGTATATTGTGAGTGAAAAGGTAAAAACATACAATAATTAGGCTACACATTCACCATACTATTCACCATAAATCACACATATATATATAGTAAGGTCAATGCTCAAGGAAATATGTCTTTTGAAAATACATTTGAAACAATGAAAGTTCACCATTAAAAAGGTATATTGCGAGTGAAAAGGTAAAAACATACAATAATTAGGCTACACATTCACCATACTATTCACCATAAATCTCACATATATATAGTAAAGTCAATGCTCAAGGAAATATAAAAAGACATAGCGTTTTTACTAATTAGTGAGGCACCCTTACAAGTAAAAGATCTTCTTGGCCATGAATGTAGGCAAGGAGGAAAAAGTTTTAGTGTTGGAAAAAAAAGTGCATGATAAAACCTTCTAAATCACCTCCTAAATGTGGCTCTAGATAAGACAATTTACAAGTGGGTAATTATAGATAAGATCATTAATATGCTATAAAATGTATTGATTTTAATGAAATAATAGGTCATCTCCCATTTGTTACTTCATTAACTAGTTCTTGGTATTTGTGCACTTTAACAAATGAAAAAACAATTGCAAAAATTATCTGTGTTGGTTTATTATGGGCAATCTATTATTAATTGTATAATCTAGATGTTACACCATTTGTTTAAGAGATACACATTGACACAAATAATAGGATTTTTTACTAATGTTTTATTTAGAAATTGTCAAAAAAAAATCTTTAACCTGAAGCTTTGAAATTGAGATTAAGTTATACTAGATTGACATAGGAAATTGAAAATTGTCAAAAAGCTTTCACCCTAAACTTTGAAATTAAAATTAAAATATTCTATATTTACCTAAAAAAACTAATAAATTTAAATAAAATATCCTATATTTACACAAGTAATTGAAGAAACTAATTAAATAAGTACTTTAGATCACACCAGTTAAAAGACGGTAAGCACATCTAGAAGGCAAACCTAGAGGAAAATCTTTTATATATATATATATATATATATATATATATATATAACTAATCCAATTATTAAATTGAGTAAAAAAAATGCAAATTAGGTGGGAAAAGGTGTATTGGAAACAATTAACAATTAAAACTCTTTTAATCTTACTTTCAATTCCATTTAGACATATACGAGTTGAACTTGTAATTGAAACATGTTATGATTAAGGAAGTATCATAGTTCAAATCATTCTTCTCGATTGAAAATTGGTCTTCCAGATTTATTTATTCATGAGCATTTATTTCCCCTTAAGATGTAATTCATTTAGCATTTATTTCGCTTTAAGATGGAATTCATTTATTTCGATTATTGAGAACATAAATTAGCACTATAAGGTGACTGCTAGCTACAAATGATATTTTTCCCTTTGAGTAAAGGCCAAAAGCCTTGGAACTCCCAGTATACTTTTTGCATTCATACATCCTCATTTTTCTTCCAAGTGAAGTAGAGAAGCAAGGAATTAAGAAGAGGTGGAAGTTCATAATATAATTCACATATAATTTAGACAATTTGCAACAAGAAAAACAATGACAAACATGAGTTCATAATGTTTTCAGTTAAAACATTTATATTTTTAGAGTCTTTTTTAGTTAAGATATTTATATTCTTAAATTTTAAAATACTTTTTAGAATAAGTAATATAACCATTGATCATTATCACTTTAATCATAGTAATATACAAATAGGAAAAAGGAAATCTCATAATCACAATCACACTATGTAGAGGATTTGATAGTAGTTTGTAGACATATTTCTTTTGTTATTATGCTTTAATGGTATAATATATTTTAATTAAGTAGATATGTGTGTTTATTTCAGAATGTGCATTTTAAAAATTTCAATTAATTTTCAATAATTATTAGGTGAATGGTATGGATTTTTCTTTCATATAATATTCTGAAATATTTTTTGATACTATTCACAAATCAAATTGAGATTTATCTCCAAAGTATTTGTATCTTTTTTTCTCTTTTAATTGAATTGTTTAATTAGGCAAAAATGTCATATGAGTAAGTGACATGTGAAAAGAGCTATTATTTTCAGGGAAGGTTTTATTGATAAGCCATGGTATTAGTCCATAGTAATGTAACAAAGTCTATTTACAATTTAAGAATTTCCATGATAAAGTGGGAGTGAACTCCATGGTTAAAAATCTTATTATAGTTTTTTAATATGTATATATGATTAACTTATAAAACAGATATATGCGTAATTATCTAATGTTCTTTATTTATCTTGATGATATATGTTAGGTTATTCAGTTTAATGTTGAAATTTATAATACGTACAATCTGAGTGCCCCAAGATTTTTGAGGGTTCTGAATCTATTTATACATTTGAAACAATGAAAAATCACCATTAAAAAAATATATTGTTAGTGAAAAAGTAAAAACATACAATAATTAGACAACACATTCACCATACTGTTCATCACACATCACACCTATATATAGGAAGGCCAATGCTCAAGGAAATATAAAAAAATACCCTTTTTATTAATTAGTGTCGTGAGCTTAGAAGTAGAAGATCTTCTTAGCAATGAATGTAGGTAAGGAAGAAAAAGTTTTAGTGTTGAAACAAAAAATGCTACATGATAATAACTTCTAAATCATCACCTAAATGTGGATCTAGATAAGACAATTTACAAGCGGGTAATTATAGATAGATCATTAGTGTGCTATAAAAGGTATTGATTTTAATGAAATCCTTGGTCATCTCTCATTTGTTACTTCATTAACTAGTGCATGGTATGTGTGCACTTTAATAAATGGAAAAATATTTGTAGAAATTGTTTGTGTTTTTTTTTCTCGATAAAGACTAAATCTATTAAGTAAAATATAGTACAATCAGGAGAAGCAAGAGACCGGCAGACCGGAAATGATGGATCCATCAACCTCGATCCCGGAGGAAAGATTCAATCTCAGAGCTATATCAAATAATTTGAGAGCAAGGACTGACTAACAGACTTTTACCCCAGAGGGTCAGAAACTACAACACAGTGTTTTTTCCCTTTCTTTTTGTTGACTTTTGTCCAGCCATCATGGGGAGAATGAGCTAGAACAACTTGAAGACTGGAATTCTCTATCTTCGGGAACTCCTTTTCTGATTCAGAGGAGGAAGTCTCATGGGCGCGTTTCTGGGAGATTGTTGTGACATGGGTGTGCCCCTTAGTATCCGTGGGCGGAACCATCGGCTGAGGCGCCTGGTCCAGTTCTGAATCGCTTTCCTCATCCTCCATACTTGGGGAGCTAGAGCTCCCAGCTGGCGGCGGTGGACAGGGAGCCCAACGCTTGGGTTTGGATTTTGCAAAGATGCCCTTTTTCGATCTTGTTGTCAGCGATGGGCAGGAGTTCTGCAGGTGCCCTGTTAGGTGACAATGTCGACATCGGAAGGCAGTGTTTTCATAACTAGAAACTGGGTCCAAACAGAGTCATTGATCTTGAGATTGATTTGCTCTGGCAATCCCTTGCTTAAATCTAGCTCCACGCATACTCTAGCATATGTATAGAGACCTTGATGTTCCCTCTTGTAATCTCCCATTGAAAAGCAACCCAAGGTGTTGCCTATTTGCTTGTATACTTCTATGTGCCACAGGTGTATTGGGAGATTTGGAAGTCTGATCCATACAGGGGCTTTAGTGATGACTGCAGAAGCTGGGTCAAAGTCTGGGAACCATGGAGTTAAGAAGAGACCTGCTGAACCCAAGAACCAAGGGCCTTCTTCTAAGGCGTTTTCGTAGTGCTCGGGGTTATCGAACAGCACTATAAAATATCCCTTTGCACAGAAATAAACCTTGCAACGGTCAGTCCAGTTGTCATTGATCCAGTCATAAAGATCCTTTGAGCGTGGCCAGAGCCCATTGAATCTGCAGATGATGGCCCTTTTAGCAAATTTTTGGGTGTCGTCTGCAAGGTCAGAGTAGGAGATCTCAACAGAGGGAACCTCCTCCAATTTGTCAACCAAAAAAGGCTTGGGTTTGGGAGGTTCCGGGGTTGCGGGTATCTCAGAGCGGACTGTAGCTTTGTAGGAGTATGGAGGAGCTGAAGAGGATTGCCCTGCAGCTCCACCTCTCAAGCGAAAGGAAAACACTAAAGAATTGTTGTTTTTTATGCTGTAAAAAGAGAGAGGAAGAGGATCTTCAAGCTGTTTACCTTGGAAAATAAGTCTCTGTAGGGCTGAGGGGATCCCAAGTCTGTGCTCCAGATTTGCTTTGAGGTTCTGCACCAGATCTGTAGGGTTTACCCATTGCAGAATGGTTTTGCCCAAGATCTGTGCTATTTGAACCTGAAAGGGGGCAGAGGAAATTTCAAAAGATTTCTGGAGCAGCATGGAGCCAGAATCTTTAGAGTCTCCCATCTCTTGACGCGAAGAAGGTAGCGGGGGAGAAGAGATCTTCTGCCGAAGGTACCTATTGCTCCACCTCGGATCCGCTGCAGAGGGAAGGGCGCCAGATCTGTGGAGAGGCCACTGATCAGTGGAGGCACCAGAGCTGCCATGGCTGTGCGCGCCTGTGTTCAATGCATGGAAGTTCGCCTCTTCCTTCGGCTCGACCTCCACTTGGAGCTTCAACTCTGGTTCGCGCCTCCGATAAACCCTGAATCGAGCCTCCATTTCATCAGCATGTCCGCGCAGAGGCCAAGCGGCGGCCGAGGATAAGGAGGCGACGGTGGCGGCAGCTTCGCATTTAGGGTTCGGTTCCGGCTCCGAATCTCTGTTCAATGCCTGCTTCTCCAGCGTTGAGGAGTGCTCCGGCCTTCTGGTCTGGAATCGATCTTCCCCTTCGACGGTAGAGAGCCGAGGCCAAGCGGTGGCCGAGGGCGTAGAGGCGGCGGCGACTGTAGGGTTCATCGTCGGGAGCTCGGGTAGAAATTGTTTGTGTTAGTTTATTGTGGGCAATCTATTATTAATTGTATACTCTCAGTGTTACACCACTTGATATACATAGTAACACAAATAATAAGATTTTTTTACTAATATTCTATTTATAATTTTTTAAGGAAGCTTTCACTTTAAACTTTGAAATTGAAATAAAATTATCTTAAATTGACATAAGAAATTGAAAATTTTCAGGAAAGCTTTCACCTTAAGCTTTGAAATTAAAGTAAAAATATCCTATATTTACATAGGAAATTAAAGAAACCATCTAAATAAGTACTTTAGGTCATATCAATTAGAAGAAATGGAAATCCTAAAATGGAAATCTTATATATATATAGCTAATCAAGTTATTAAGTTAAACACAAAAGAAAAATGAAATTGGGTGGGTAGAGCTGTATTGGAAACAATTAACCATTAACATCTCTGTGATGACCCCGGGAAAATGTAAATATTTAAATTTTACTGTGGTAAAAGACAGAATTAAGAATAACATTGGAAAACTGTTTGTTTTAAAAAAAAAAAAACCTTAATAGTATTTCTTTCTATTTTATATGTGCATTAAAATATTCTAATAAAGAAATACTTATGATAGTGTTGGCAACTCCCGAGAGGGAATTGGTAAAGAAAGTCAGTTATCAAAACTGCATATAACCACCTTCCCTAACTGGAAAGGTTTCCAGGGGAAAAGGGAAGGGGGGATGGCAAAAATCTGCACTGTAGGGACAGGAAGAGAGAGGGAGACAAAATAAAGAAAAGGCAAAAACGAAAAGACTAAGTCTGGTAAGGACCAGATAGTCGAGCACGAAGTGCAACCTTGCTGAGGATAGTGATCCAGCAAGACAAAGCTTGGGGGGAGACTTTGGTCTTGAAGGACAAGTCTCACGGATGGGCGGTTAAACAGATATGCACAAATTCTGTAGGTGATTTACTGGGGGATTTAAAAGCTGGCAACGACCAGGTAAGTCAAACTGAAACCCTTGAACCTCTGCAAGTTATCTGCAAGTTATCTGTAAGTTATTTGCAAGTTATCTGTAAGTTATCTGCAAGTTATCTGTAAGTTATCTGCCAGTTATCTGAGTTATTTGTTTCCTTGAAAGGATATAAATGATACTTAATAATACTGCATTAGCAGGGCTGTAGGTGTTAGATATCTGAACCTAGGAAACTATGTTTCTTGTGCCCTGTAAAGGGGCAAGGGATAAAGAGACGGTGTTGGGCAGAGACCCGAACTGTAAAAGTTTACAGTCTCCTTGTCAACACAACAGATACGAAGATGAAAACTATAAAACTAGCTATAAATAGATTTATTAGTGAAACTATTTTCCTGAGTATTCTGGAAGAGAATCTTCGCCAGAACGAAGGGAAACCACAGGCATAAACTCAGTGGAATGGAACTATAATGATAATAACTCAAAGCTTAGTACATGAAGAAAGATAGTATACTCTCGAAGATTTGTAACAGGCTCTGGCTACAAGAACGGCCAATGAAGGAGTATGGCAGTCTGTAGCCGTATGCTGAGAAAACCCAAATAGGTTGTTGAATTAGAACACAAAGAAAAAACGTAAACCTTTAGAGCCAGGTAAAATTCCGTGGCACAGAACCTTTCCGCAATAATATTGTAAACAAAGACTAAGTAATATGCAGTGAATACTGGAGTACAATCTCATGGAAACGGAATCCAAGTGATATTCAAGATATTATCTAAAGAAAAACCTTGAAATAAACTGAGCAACCATCGGCTATTAATCAAGAAATAATATTTAAAAAAAAAAACAGAGTTATATCGAACTACGAAACTGAGAACAAATCTTGGCTTGTTGGCATGCACGAAAACGACAGTTTACCCATTTATACAAGGTAAGCAAAAGGTCGGGATACGACCGAGACTGTTACTCCATCAGGTGAAGCAGCTATAAAATAATCTTACCAAACACTTAATGAGATCTTTGACAAACGAATACATGTATATAAACCTGAACCATTACCAATTACAAAGAATTAAGCAATATGACTACCAAACAGCAAGTGTATTGCAGAATCGTGCAGTATTTGGGTCGATATTACCCATATCTACTCTTCAAAATTAATAACCAAACATGGCAACAAAGACAGAGATTCAAAGTTAAAATGGGCAACGGCCGCGAGACTGTAACAAACTGATTACAAGAAACAAAATGGGTCTGGGTCCAAAAGACGGTAACCAATAGCATTGCACTTGGAACTCAGTCCCAAAAACATATTCAGTATAACAGTTCAAATTTACAGTTATTTAGAAATTCAATTATAGATCTTATAATCTAGAAATTCTTTTCAACTCAGAAAACACTGGAAACATTAGGGTTCTGCCCGGAACCCACATCTTGCAAACAGAAAAGACACTGAGCAGGACAGTGGAGAACCTCCCGTTGACATCTGCGACCAACCATGGAAGAGTAAAGTTGGGCCACGGCCAGGCACAAGGGAGACCCTCTGCCGGCAGGTATAAGATCAAAACGAGGAAAAAGAAACGTTAACCCATAACTAAATACCATGCAAAACGTTGAAGGGACGCACCTGGAGGATAGCCGGGTCACCGTAACTTTTGGAGGAGACCCTTCTCCTCCTGAACCGAGCTCGGAGGTGGAACAGCTGTACTCACACATCGATACAGCTGTAAGATAACCATTAGCACTGCTCACCTAAGGGGGAAATCATAAAAGAACCGAGATCGACAAAACCCAACATAAAAAAAAATATGTTACGAGTGTAGCCTTACCCCAAAATTCTTCAACGAATGTATATATAACGCGCAGAGTGGACGCTTGGCGAAGACGGTGCTCGCTTGGTGGAGGAGGTGCTCGCTCGGCGGAAGGAAACTTCAATCAACCCTCTAGCCACGACGAGGTGGAGCGGAGGAACTAGGTCGCCGAGCCTTGCAGAACCTCGAATTATCGAGAAGGGAACGATAATAAAGAGTCAATCTCCGGGAGTGGAGCCAGGGGGCATCACCACCCTTGGATCCACACCGGATCATCTTAACCATTGAAATGGGGCGGAAAATTTAGGCGGTATCTCTTGACACCGGACCACACCCTCCCTTCACGTGATCAGGCCGGCGGAATTAAATGCCGCGTCCAAATGTTAACCGCTGGTAATGCCAGCAAGGCCACTGACCAGAGCTGCCTCGGGTTGTTACTTCCGGCAACGGAAAAAATTGCAAGGTGCCCAATTTAAGTGTATACACGGAGGCCTCATATACGGTGGTTGGAGCGGAATATTAACGTAAACAAGTTTTTCACGCAGAACCATATCAATCCATGGTAAATGTAACCCATGTCAAGCCTTGGTAATGTAACCCATATCAACAAATGGTAAGTGTAATCGTTAGCATTAAATTTATTTTTTTTATTATGTGTCTGGGTATGTGACAAGTTGGTATCAGAGCAAAGGTTTCCATACTGTGACCTCTGGGACAAGTCTGAACATGTTAAATTGTGGAAGTAAACACAACATTTTTTCCTTTTCGGTATCTAAGATGTACAAATAACTAATAGTGTCAATTATTCTCCTGATTTTATTTTAGGCGAAAAAAAGAAAAGAAAAGAGAAGAACAACAGTGAGACACTAGATAGTGACAGTAAGTATGCAGAGAGCTAGCAGTGCTCCGCACAGAACGATAGCAGACCAGGAACCTGCAACAAATCCTAGGGATAACCCAGAGCTGTGGGTACAGCTTGGCGAAGAGACACGGAGCACAAACCTGGCCATATTAGAGACAGTCCAGGAACTGAAAAATGAGATGGCCCGGTTGCGAGAGGATAATGCGCGATTGACAATGGAGCAAGAAAGAATTTTAAAGAGTTTGTCTGAAAGGCAGAACCCGCCACTAGCCAATCCCAATGCAGAACAACAGAAAATGAAGGAGGAGCAACATTATCAAGCAGAACCTGAAAAATCGGAAGAGGGAGAGGATCAATCTGATAATGCATCCGAACAGCAGACCTCAAAACGTCAAAGGGTGGAATTACAAGGAGAATTTCGGAAAATTAAACCCCCACACTTTGATGGGGAACAAGAGGAAGCGGCGAAAGCATGGCTAATTAACATGAACAAATATTTCCAGCTGTATGAATACGACCATAACCTGAAGGCACGATTGGCTATCTTTCAGTTACAAGGGAAAGCAACCCTGTGGTGGGAGGAGGTCAAAATCGTCAAGGGGGTAAGCGAACGAACCATAACGTGGGAAAAATTTCAGAAGTACTTCAAAGAAAGATATCTGACCGAGCGCTTTTATGATGAAAAGGCAAAGGAATTCCACGATTTGCGGTTGGGACAACAGACTATGGACGAGTTTATTAATCGTTTTACCTCCCTGCTTCGTTATGTGCCCTACCTTAAGGAAGAAAAAGCCAAGGTGCAAAGATTTGTTAGTAGTTTACCCATGTATATACGAGAAAGGATTGAGTTTGACAATCCTAGGACGATGGATGAAGCTATTCGCAAGGCCAGAATCTGTTATCAGCAGAACAAACAGAAAGGGGACGCTTCAAATAGAAAATGGAATGAAAAAAGGGGTAGTAAAACTGTTGGAAACAGTAAAGGAAGTCGCAGCGGTGGAGTTAAGGGAGGAAGTAAAGGGCAGAACAGCCGGACTGTACAAAGAGGTTCATTCAGATCCAAGACAATCAGTGAATCCAGAATGAGCGAACAGTCTACCAAGCTGGAGGGAAAAGGAATAACCAGACCCCCAGTACAGTGCTGGGGTTGTGGAGGACCGCACTACGTGAAAAAATGCCCGCAACGGAAGGGAACCGATCAAATATCCCAGATTCACGAGGCATCAATCGTTGGCGATGTGGGACGCAGCGTGCCTAGGATTAACACAGCCCTGGACGACCGTCAGGCGGAGTACCAGCCCACCATGGTGGAATTTGAAGGTAAAATTTCAGACCTTTCTATAGCTGTTCTAATTGATCCAGGAGCTACTTTAAGTTATATTAGCCCAAAGATAGTAGAACAATGTAAGTTACAGCCTGAAAAATTCAAGAATTCATGGCTGGTACAGCTAGCTATGGGGGCTAAAAGATGAGTGTTGGCAAAGATTAATAATTGCCCTCTAACAATAGCAGGACAGCCAGTGGTAGCAGATCTGAATATGCTTCCACTTGGTTCATATGATGTTCTGATTGGGATGGACTGGCTAGAGAAGCACTGGGCGTTAGTAAACTGCAAGACGAAAACCATTTACTACAAAGATGACTTTGGAAAGGAACAAGAGATGCAAGGGATTAAACGACCAGTGCAGGTCCGGCCAATCACTGCATCTCAGCTAGCTAAGTGTATCAGAAAAGGGTGCCAAATCTATGCCATTCAGGTAGGTTATGCAGACTCCAAGGATAAAACGGCCACGCTGGACAACCTTCCTGTAATAAAAGAATTCGCGGATGTGTTTCCAGAAGAGATACCCAGGCTACCCCCAAAAAGAGGCATAGACTTCACCATCAAATTGATACCAGGGGCATCCCCAGTATCGCGGGCACCTTATACAATGAGTGTACCCGAGTTGACCGAATTAAAAATGCAACTACAGGAATTGCTAGAAAAAAATTACATCCGTCCCAGTGTGTCTCCATGGGGAGCTCCAGTGTTATTTGTCAGGAAGAAAGATGGAACCCTTCGAATGTGTATAGATTACCTGTTGGAAATAATACTGAGAGGGGGGGTGAATCAGTATTATCTAGCAATTTAATAAATCTTCCTTATTTGATCTTTGAATTATTTTTGCATGTCAGTACCATAAAATAATGAGCATGAAAAACAGATAGTCACACCAAAGAACACAAGATGTAAGGTGGAAACCCAATGTGGGTGAAAACCACCTGCTGCAATATGTCTCTATCTTCTTTCAATTTAGAAACTTCTTTTACAATGATTTTGTACTGGTGCAGTCCTTTACCAGTACGCAGGCTGCAACCTGCAGAGAGCTACAACTCTCTCTCTTTTTCGTTTTCCAGTCTACTCCTAGAAGGGAGCTACAACCCCCTACTTCTTTTCATAAAGCATCAGATGATCAACAAGTACATAACAGATATAGACCACTACAGATATCAGATCAGCAATAACAGAACTAACCCAAAACACCTTATCAACAGAGAAATTCAATCAACAGAAAATCTTAAAACAGAGACGCATTTTTTCCTTCTATGGCCTGCGACCAGACGCAGTTAACCTTCTGCTACTCTGCGTCCACACGCAGATATCCTTCTGCTGCGCTGCGTTCCCACGCACTGTTCCTTTCACTGCTCTGCGTTCTGTTGCTTCAGGGACGCATCCTAAGATACTATCGCGCCGCGTCCTTCTGCTTCAGAGACGCATCTGAACCTTGATCGCTCTGCGTCCCCACGCAGATCTACAGTCACTGGGCTGCGTCCCAGACGCACCTGAACTTCGTCTGCCCTGCGTCCCCACGCAGATCTCCAGACTCTGTACTGCGTCCCGGCGCGCTTTCCTTTCACTGTACCTGCGTCCCTTTGGGTACGAATGATTTCAAGACCCTAAGAGTAACCCAAACAGTCAGATCTACAGATCTGATCTTGCGCCAAAGAGATCTCAGTCCTTCAGTAGATTCGCCTTTTAGATCTAGACCAGATCTCACCCAATAAGATATTCCATAAAAAAGACATGCTTAGCCAAATGATCTCCTTGCTTTATATAGGCAAGCTCCTCCTCAAAACATGGAACAATACCACGAGCCGACACCATAGAAACACAAAACCGTCGGCTAAATACCACACAAGAAACCCCCACGTGCTTTTTCTCTGCCTTGAAATGTGTGCACTGGGTGGACGCACCCCCTGAACGGCTGGCCTGCGTCGCTGGACGCGGACCCTGCATGGTGTACCTGCGGGTACGCACCTTCTGAACTGGTTTCCTGCGTCCTTCTTAATTTTCAACAAACTGAGAGCCTTGCCACTGGAGTTGCCATCAAGTACAACATCTGTAACATATAGTCATACCAGAAAACATAATGCCAACATTACCGTCAGCTAAACAAGCTCACGATCAAAAATAAATATCCCTTACCTCGGATCGATGAACTTTTTGATCAAGTCAAGGGTGCAACAGTATTTTCTAAGATCGATTTTCGATCAGGTTACCATCAGATCAGAATTAAGGAGGAAGACATCGCTAAAACAGCTTTCAGAACATGGTATGGGCACTACGAATTTGTAGTGCTACCTTTCGGGTTAACCAATGCACCCGCCACTTTTATGTGTTTAATGAATAGTGTGTTTCATCGATTTTTGGATAAATTTGTGCTAATATTCATCGATGATATTCTGATTTACTCTCGTTCTAAGGAGGAGCACGAGGAACATCTCAGGTTAGTACTGCAAACTCTCTGAGAACACCAACTGTATGCTAAATTCAGCAAGTGCGATTTCTTCAAAGAGGAGATACAGTATTTAAGCCATGTAATCACAAAGGAAGGGATTGCAGTAGACCCTGAAAAAAATAAGGACCATAATGGAATGGCCCATACCAAAGGATGTGGGAGATATCAAGTCTTTCATGGGGTTAGCTGGTTATTATAGAATATTTGTGGAAGGCTTTTCAAGAGTAGCATATCCTATTACTTCCTTGCAAAAGAAAGGAAGGGCATTCAAATGGACTCCAGAATGTTAGCAAAGCTTTGAGCAACTGAAGCGGTTGCTCACCTCTGCTCCCATCTTGAGTATAACTGATCCTAATAAGGATTACGTGGTGTGTACTGATGCAAGTCGAGAAGGCGTGGGCAGTGTGTTAATACAAGAGGGAAAAGTGATCGCTTATGAATCAAGAAAGGAATCAAGAAATATTCTGCCTACGACTTAGAATTAGCAGCCGTCATACATGCACTAAAAATGTGGCGGCATTATCTAATGGGAAGGAAATTTCTGTTGTTGACAGACCATCACAGTTTGACAAATTACTTCAGTCAGCCCACCCTGAATACAAGGCAAGCCCGTTGGGCAGATTTCTTAAGTGGATTTGATTTTGACATTAAGCATTTGAAAGGGAAGGAAAACCACGTGGCTGATGCGCTGAGTCGGAAGGTGCAATGTTTATATGAAATTTCATCTAGTAAATGGAAAAATACCTTGCAAGAAATGATAAAAATAGCAGTAGATCAAGATGCCAAATACCAGCAAATAAAACACTAGGTACAACTTTCCAGCAAAGAAAATCAGCAGGGATATGAAATAGATGAGACTGGAATGCTGCTCTATAAAAATAGGTTGTATGTACCTAATAAAAATAGTCTTAAAAACCTGATTTTGGACGAGTTTCACATCAGTCACTACGCAGGCCATCCAGGATACCAAAAGATGCTCACTGCACTTCGAAAAGAATACTATTGGCCAGGAATGAAAAAGAATGTATCTGAATATTTAGCGCGGTGCTTGGAATGTCAACAGATCAAAGCAGAGAACCTACATCCGGCGGAGTTATTGAAACCTCTGCCCATTCCAGAATGGAAATGGGAAACCATATCCATGGATTTCATAACTGGGCTGCCTAGAAAAAAGAGGAACAATGATTCTATTATGGTAGTAGTAAACAAATTAAGTAAGGCAGCGCACTTTATACCAGTGCAATCTACCTACAAAGCTGTGCAAATTGCACACATTTTTATGCAGAATGTGTTTAAGCTGCATGGGCTCCCGAAGACAATAATATCCGATCGAGATGTAAAATTCATGTCAACCTTTTGGAAAGCATTGTTTACAGAACTGGGTACACAGCTGAATTTCAGTACAGTTTATCATCCCCAGACCGATGGTCAGACAAAACGAGTGAATCAAGTAGTAGAGGACATGTTAAGAGCATGCGTAATGCAGAAACCGACACATTGGGAAGAATATTTACATTTGGTTGAGTTCGCATATAACAACGGGTATCACACATCAATACAAATGACCCCCTTTGAAGTCTTGTACGGACGGAAATGTCGTACACCCTCAAGTTGGAGTGGACCTGAGGACAAATTAAGATTGGGACCAGAAATGCTCAAAGAAATGGAGGACATGGTAAAAAGGGTACGGACTAATTTAAGGGCTGCTCAAGACAGACAAAAGAGCTTTGCGGATCAGAAAAGAAGGTTCAAAGAATACCAGGTTGGAGACCATGTTTACGTAAGAATTCAAGCCAGGAAAAGTACCCTGCAATGGAGCGGTTGCGCCAAACTTGCACCCCGTTATTTTGGACCTTTCCAGGTCTTGGCAAGAGTTGGGCCGGTAGCCTACCAGCTCGCCCTGCCAAGCCACATTAGGATCCACAATGTCTTCCATGTTTCCATGCTTAAAAAATACATTTACGACCCTAAGCATGTGATCAAATGGCAAGATATACAGGTAAGGACTGATTTCAGTTGAACTAATTGAAAATGTATTTTGGAGATAAATGACTGGTACTATTGATGGTTGCAGGTCGAACCGGAAGGAGAGGTCCTGGTCGAGCCACTGAGCATTCTCGACCGGAGAGAAGTACAGCTGCAGAAGTGAGTTATTACCCAAGTTAAAGTGCAGTGGCAGCACTATGGGCCTGATGAGGCCACTTGGGAAGATGAAGAGCTTCTTAAGAAAGCTTATCCGGGGCTGTTTGTGAACATCAGACATCGGGACGATGTCCAATCTCAGGAGGGGGAGATGTGATGACCCCGGGAAAATGTAAATATTTAAATTTTACTGTGGTAAAAGACAGAATTAAGAATAACATTGGAAGACTGTTTGTTTTAAAAAAAAAAAAAACCTTAATAGTATTTCTTTCTATTTTATATGTGCATTAAAATATTCTAATAAAGAAATACTTATGATAGTGTTGGCAACTCCCGAGAGGGAATTGGTAAAGAAAGTCAATTATCAAAACTGCATATAACCACCTTCCCTAACTGGAAAGGTTTCCAGGGGAAAAGGGAAGGGGGGATGGAAAAAATCTGCGCTGTAGGGACAGGCAGAGAGAGGGAGACAAAATAAAGAAAAGGCAAAAACGAAAAGACTAAGTCTGGTAAGGACCAGATAGTTGAGCACGAAGTGCAACCTTGCTGAGGATAGTGATCCGGCAAGACAAAGCTTGGGGGGAGACTTTGGTCTTGAAGGACGAGTCTCACGGATGGGCGGTTAAACAGATATGCACAAATTCTGTAGGTGATTTACAGGGGGATTTAAGAGCTGGCAGCGACCAGGTAAGTCAAACTGAAACCCTTGAACCTCTGCAAGTTATCTGCAAGTTATCTGTAAGTTATCTGTAAGTTATCTGCAAGTTATTTGTAAGTTATCTGCAAGTTATCTGTAAGTTATCTACAAGTTATATGTAATTTATCTGCCAGTTATCTGAGTTATTTGTTTCCTTGAAAGGATATAAATGATACTTAATAACACTGCATTAGAAGGGCTGCAGGTGTTAGATATCTGAACCTAGGAAACTGTGTTTCTTGTGCCCTGTAAAGGGGCAAGGGATAAAGAGACGGTGCTGGGCAGAGACCCGAACTGTAAAAGTTTACAGTCTCCCTGTCAACACAACACATACGAAGATGAAAACTATAAAACTGGCTGTAAATAGAATTATTAGTGAAACTGTTTTCCTGAGTATTCTGGAAGAGAATCTTCGTCAAAACGAAGGGAAGCCACAGGCGTAAACGCAGTGGAATGGAACTATAATGATAATAACTCAAAGCTTAGTACATGAAAAAAGATAGTATACTCTCGAAGATTTGTAACAGGCTCTGGCTACAAGAACGACCAAGGAAGGAGTATGGCAATCTGTAGCCGTATGCTGAGAAAACCCAAATAGGTTGTTGAAATAGAACGCAAAGAAAAAACGTAAACCTTTAGAGCCGGGTAAAATTCCGTGGCACAGAACCTTTCCACAATAATATTGTAAACAAAGACTAAGTAATATGCAGTGAATACTGGAGTGCAATCTCATGAAAACGGAATCCGAGCGATATTCAAGATATTATCTAAAGAAAAACCTTGAAATAAACTGAGCAACCATCGGCTATTAATCAAGAAATAATATTTAAAAGAAAAACAGAGTTATATCGAACTACGAAACTGAGAACAAATCCTGGCTTGTTGGCATGCACGAAAACGACAGTTTACCCATTTATACAAGGTAAGCAAAAGGTCGGGATATGATCGAGACTGTTACTCCATCAGGTGAAGCAGCTATAAAATAATCTTACCAAACACTTAATGAGATCTTTGACAAACGAATACATGTATATAAACATGAACCATTACCAATTACAAAGAATTAAGCAATATGACTACCAAACAGCAAGTGTATTGCAGAATCGTGCAGTATCTGGGTCGATATTACCCATATCTACTCTTCAAAATTAATACCCAAACATGGCAACAAAGACAGAGATTCAAAGTTAAAATGGGCAACGGCCGTGAGATTGTAACAAACTGATTACAAGAAACAAAATGGGTCTGGGTCCAAACGACGATAACCAACAGCATTGTTGTTGACGGGAAAAGTGTCTACTCAGAACGCCCCTATCCCACTAAGGTGTGACAGTACCTTAGCAACAAACAAGGAAAACTACTTTCGTATTCTTCTTTATGAACTGTAAACGAAGAGGAATAGGATGAACCAACCTGTGTCTTGCGCTAGTCCTTTGATCCAATCTCCCTCCTCTTTGATAGCTTCCAGCTATCTGCTCCCTTACTTGCCCAGCTTCACCAAGTTCCTATAAGATCACAGAAGAGGAAAACTACACAAAGACATGGATTTACATTCATAACTAGCTTAGGATCAGATTTAAGCTAAACATGCAAATATAACAAAAACATCATTGATACACAAGCATGTAGGAGAAACTCAAATAGTTTTATTGATATCACAAGAAGGTCCAGGAGGAGTTACAACCGATGATTCTTGATCCAGCATGAACCCCCCAGCAAAGGAATCCCCTCTTCACCTCCAACAAAGCATAAATCACCCAATGCACTGATCTCTATCTCAAAACCAACAACAATTCTCTGCAAAGTACAAAATTCCAGCCTCTGGATCTCTGGGATGAGGGATCCATATATAGATGTATGCAAAGAGGATGAGTCAGCTTATTATTTGACTTGTGGCCTCTCTCTGTCAGTTCTTGCTTCCACTTGGAGACTGAGAGCCTCTTACTCATCCTTGGTCGAACTCAGTGAGGCAAGTGTCATTGGGGAAGATTCTGGAAGCTTCCATTGTCTGTCCACCTCGCGGAATGACACTGCCATTTGTCATTTCCCGCTCAGCGCACCCTGGTAGTGCATTTAGGTGTGTTGTAACGCACCTAGCTAGTGTACTGGGGTGCTATGCAACGCAACTAGCTAGTGGAGCAGCTGAAATGATCCTGATTTGACTGATTTTGAGCAGTTTCTGGTGGAGAACTTCTGGGAGAAGCTGTAATTGGTTGACCTTGTTCCTCTAGGGGTAGGAACAACACTCTTAGGGACTTAGGATCCCTTGGATTATGGACATTTCATGCTTAGAGCTATAAGGCACAAAAATGTCTATAACAGTTGCCCCCTAAAGTATGAGGCTGTTTATCGGGTGAAATGCTTTATTAGGAGGATCCGAAGTTCTTTCAATGCTGGGAGGAGACCTGTAATAAGATACAATACAATACATTATCTTCATACTGTTTTCATGATCTAGCTGAGGCGGGCATTCCCATACTCAGCTCTATAAACTCATTTTTATGTACACAGGACAGACAATCGTCTGATGGTAGAATGATGATTCTGATGGAGTCATCATCCTTTTGGTAGGATGACTATCTGTGTTGCAATGCTGTACATGTCAATGTTTTTATTTTTCCTGAATATATATCGCAGCCCGGATGGATGAAACTAGATCTGGGGTCTTCAATCTCGTTCGATCTTCACTCGAAGTACAAGTCGATTCATGTGAGAAATGTTTTGAAGTCGAACATGGAAAGACATCGCTTGATTACCAGTCGATGATGTAAACTGTTAATAAGCGCGAGAGGAATCATCGATAATGCTGATGACCCTCAAGGTACTGCAGTACAATTCACGTGGTGTGAATAAAGGACTTGGCATCGAACACCACGCAAAATCTTTCGGTCGAAGGTCATTGATGTATACCTGTTTCCGGAAGTGAGAAACTTGCCATTGAGGCATGCAAGCTTCAAAGTACTGAATGGGGTGTTCCTAGATCAACTTCTTGGATAATGAGCTGATGTTGACAAGAAGCGATCCGTCAAAGGAGGGCCTTGATGAATCCCACATCAATGACACGGAATGGAGCAAATGATTTTGATGGAGGTGAAAACGATCTGATGATATATGGTTCAGGATGGCGGTCATGAAGGAATGAAGTATAATGTATGGTAGTGGATGGGACACGGGTGACTTCTCTAGATGACTTCTCTTGAACATGTCGGCGACACTTATGTGATGGATTGGTAGCATTTACCCCAAATGTGGATGGTATGGCGTGACCATGGTGATGTTACCGGTGAATGAAACAACCCAACCCGACTCAGGCACGGAGTGGAAGTGTCATGTTCAAGAGCGACTTGCTACCAATAAAGATTCTTTGAGTTTCTTCCGAATTTTTCCCCAGTCATTGCTGACCAGTACCTCTTTATTTTTGTCAAGCTTGAGGAGGATAACATATGCTTGTTCTATAATTTGCCCTTCGAGGAAACCCATCGCTATGTTTTAACGAGCCTAGCGATAGTGAAACTCGTTCTCGTCTAAAGACAAGTTTGTCGCTATTAATCTTTTTAACGAGTTTAACGACAAAGATAACTCAGTCCTTTTCATTTTTAGAGAGTCTGAAAAGGTACGTAAAGGTAACTCCAAGATTCCTTTTTCGTCATCTAATCCTTAAGCCCGAAAAAGTATAAAACAATACAGAAGGGATGAATTTTCGATAGTTTTAACGAGCCGAACAAAACAAGCGCTCGATCTTTTTGTGCAATAATCCCTCAGGTCCAAAAAGATTAAAATCTAGAGGAGGGATAGCACTTCCGGTCGCTTTAACGAGCTCGAAGGCCAAAACTCGGCAATCTTTTCATATTTTACGAGTCAATTGAAAAGAGCTTAAAGAAGACTCGTCTTTTGAGGAACGAGTGATAAAATGGGTAGCAGCTAATTCCAGGTAAGGGTTGGAATTTTCCAATCACGGCAGTGTCACAAGGATGGCTAGTGAAATCACTCTTCGCAGCTGTTCCTCAAAATGGGTAAACAATCAAATGGAGGTGAATGATCGGCCAATGGAAAAGTGGAGTTGACGGTGCAAACACGACCAAGGCTTTAATGGCTGAAACGCTTCATTCACGGTGGTTATTTACCGGGGAATAGTTCATTTTTTAACGAGCTTAAACGCGGGTGGAAACACTTGCTCATGTCTTATGTTTATTTTTTAACGAGCTTGAACTATGTGCTAAAACTGCTCGATTAATCCAGTCATATGATAAGAATGTCTCATATAAAACGGCAACTTTTATATTTTTGCCCCACATCCTTCCTTTATGCAAGTTAGGTGACGACTAATCCTACGAGTTTAAAGGGTTAGAGGTCCTAAAAATTTAAAAAATCAATAGCCGCCCCTCGCTTGCACTCCAAAAGGTTTGCATGCCCCCAGGTATAAAATATGGTTTCAAGGTTACCCCTCAATTTGCAGACAAAACATTTGTTTTATCAGGAAAGGCCTACCTCTTACAGGTTACCCAAAGATTGTTTTATTCGCAGTGCAAACAAAAAACTTCTTCGGCGGTGTCTACCGAGATAAACAAGGGTGAGTGACTTAGCTCTATCAACTCACATAACTTTGACAAGAGAATCTTGTTCTAGAATAATCCCTCTTCCAATCATGGACGGGGTACAAACTAGTCATATTCTCCCACGGAAACCTACCCTATACCCGAAGTTTTCCTGCCGAAGCAGACCAGGACGCATGCCCCCTGGGTTTCAGTCATATCCCTCTGAATTACTCGCGCTCATCGGGAGGACGGACCGAGGATTGAGACATTTCTTGCGTGAAGAGACCATTTAGGGATGGTATATGACTATTTGCGATGCGTGATCCGTGAAATGAAAGCTGGTCCACGAGCTTGACCACTCTTCCTTCGTGCGGAAAACACATTACTCTAAAGAGTGAGGAGACGATGGCTCCCATGCAATAAATATAGTCTCGTCCAAGGAGTAGGTTATAATCCAAGGGTCCTTGAACTACCATTACGTTCATTTGAACTGTCTTCCCTCTCAATGTTATGGGCACATTAGGAAGGATCCCTAAAGGTCGACTGGTTCCTTTATCAAAGCCTGTCAGATTTCTCATCTCAGGCAACAGCGATGGCGAACCAAGCGCTTTCCAAGCAATAGAGGAAAGGATACTCACAGAAGCCCCCTCATCTATGATGGTACCAGCCATGACCATTCTATATATTTGAACGATAATTTGGAATGGTATGCTTGCTGGTAAACGGGGTCTGCCTAGTTGATTCCAGTCGAAGGAGACAACTAGGTTGCTTGGAGGTGGGACCGAGTAGACGGCCGGGTATGGCTCTGACGAACTTCCCTCCTGCGGTAAGGGAATGGGTAGATTGCCCCCATGTTCGTCGGAGTCTGTGTTGATGAAGAGAATTTGGATGGTGTCATCCTTTTTCTCTTCAGTGACTGTATCATCCGAAGATAAAACCTCCGAAGGCAAGACCGGGTCAACTGCCGCCTCGACCCTTTGACTTTCATCTGGTATGGATTCAGATGGTTTATCTTCGATGATAGGCGCTTCAGCCGACCACTCGAGCGGGCCAGCTGGATTCTCAACTAGCGACGGACTCGGCAAGAGTTTTTTATATCTAGGAGGAAGTCGTAACGGTGAAGCCGGACGATCAGCCAAAACTCTCTTCGCTTCGTCTAAGAAGGGACAACGGTGGACGGCATGATTGCCTTCGCATAGTTTACAGGGAAATCTAGCTTTCCCTTTTTGTCCTGAGGCTTCACTTTCGCTAGTTGACGGTGTGCTTTCAACATGATCATCAGAGGTTGATGACACCAGATTGTGCAAACGAGGAGACCAGTCCCTTAGTATCCGAGGGATGAAAGGACAATCTCTGTGAAAGTAGTCTCCTCTGCAAATGACACATGGCGATTTAGGCCTGGTCAGTGCAGTGTGTGGATTTTCGTTAGACGACACTCGTTTTCCCCCATTCGCCTTTGGCTCCTTCTTCTTCTTCTCTTTCTTCTTCTTCTCCTTCTTCTCCTTAGGAACTTTACTTTTGGCTTTGCTAGCCCCATCAAGCGAAGAGGAAGGGGGAGAGGAAGAATTAGAGGAAGTAGAAGGTTGGTGGGCAACTCTGGATTCGTCTGGTTGCTGATTCGATTGTTCAGGAATAGTGGTGTTCTGAATGACATTGGTTGAGAAGAGCCAGACTGGCAAACCAATTGTCAGTCCTGGAAGCGACAATGTGGCCATATGGGGTGCACCAACATCTCCCCAAGAGGAGAATGGACTAGGATTTCCACCAAGGGGAATTCCTTGGTTGGTAGACTCCATTTTCTCAACCTAAGATCAACGTAGGAAAAGGGTATGAATATTCCATTTAAAATAAATTTTAAGACGCTTGGATACAACTTGTTTTTTCAGTTTTAAAGAGTTGAGAAAAAACAAAAGATGACTCTAGTCTCCTTCGATTTTTAATGAGCCTAAAGTGACAAGTGCTCAGATGGACCTTTTCCGTTAAGGAGTCTGAAAATGAACAAAAGGGACTGCTCTGGAGATCTAGGTAGAGGGAGCACCAAACCAATCGCAAAATTGCAGAATAATTTTTACGGTACGGCAGTCAATCTTCCCGAATGCTATGTTCGGTGCATTGCGATCAGTAGGGCGGCCGACACGGCTTCCTATGGATAAAAGGTTTTAAGCCTATAGGGGTCTCCCAATATATACTCGATGGTACGTGGGAGCACAAGTCCGTACTGGCACTTATCGTCTCAAAGTGGAGGAATCACCCAACCATCAGTGAGGACAACAGTTACCAGGCTTTACGACGCCAGAATACGTCTCTAACCTAGACCTCTAAATGTTGTGCGTTAAGTTCCAAAGCGTTGTTAGATTCATTCAATTTATTTTAAGTTGATCTTTCTTAGAAGTTTGCCTTTTGGGATCACCACGAGATGTAGATGTAATTCCTAAAATGCAATCTAAAGATGATAAGCAAGCTTTTATCTCTTTTCAGCAATGAAAATCCTAGCTACAAGGGGAAAAGAAAGACACAATCTTTTCTCAAAGAGCAAAGAGCACACTATAGATGCACTTTTCCTAAATCAAGCCAAACAGACTATCAATATGCAAATGCACATATGCATGTATTTGTTTTCACTTTCTTAATATTGATGCCTAAAAAGAAAGTTGATGTACAAATCTGAATTTGCTTTCAAGTGAAAAACACAAACAAGCTTCTTTTCGAAATCAAAAGGTAGAGAAGATTACGACACTTTATGATTTTGAAATAAACACTCGTTTCGACACTAAAAAGAGACAAATTCAAACCAAAGGCAAAAGTAAAAGCATAATCAACTATCAATAGCAAACAAACTTTCTCCTAAGATCAAAATCGACACTTACGACAGATCTAAATCCAAGGACGACAGTATGACTATTCTACTCTTTCAATGGAAAACTGTAAATGATGTAACAAACACACAAAGAACATCTACAGTCTTTTTGTACAAAGGAGGCGGAATTAAGGCAAAGAAAAGGGGTTTTTAAACAGATACACACTGATCACAGGCTACAAAATCAGAGACAAAACTGAAAAAATGAAGCAAAGAACCTCAGCTGCACAGGGCTAGGCTGATCCGCGCACCTGTTACACAGAGAAACTGAATTGCAGTGTAGGTAGCCCTCTCGGGAACTGCGTTGAAATGTAGAGTCTCTTCACAGTGCCTGCGCTAGGGCAGAAACGAGACTTCTATCCGGGTTCTGGATCACGGTTTGCAGTTTAATCTATGGATTTTGGCCGAGTAAAAGCAATCAGTAATGCACAATCAGAGGGTGGATTTAAAGGAGGTCTAAGAGCTATCACAAAGGGTAATCAGATCATTTGTGAATCAGCTGTTCAAATCATAAACAAATCCAGTGAAAGGATTGAAGTAGCAGGTGTCTACTTTGCATTTGATAATGGCAAATGCAGTTCGATTGCTACTTCTGTGTTTATGAAACAAACAACAAGAGAAACACAAACAAACTAACTAGACACGATCCCCAGTGGAGTCGCCATTTTGTTGACGGGAAAAGTGTCTACTCAGAACGCCCCTATCCCACTAAGGTGTGACAGTACCTTAGCAACAAACAAGGAAAACTACTTTCGTATTCTTCTTTATGAACTGTAAACGAAGAGGAATAGGATGAACCAACCTGTGTCTTGTGCTAGTCCTTTGATCCAATCTCTCTCCTCTTTGACAGCTTCCAGCTATCTGCTCCCTTACTTGCCCAGCTTCACCAAGTTCCTGCAAGATCACAGAAGAGGAAAACTACACAAAGACATGGATTTACATTCATAAATAGCTTAGGATCATATTTAAGCTAAACATGCAAATATAACAAAAACATCATTGATACACAAGCATGTAGGAGAAACTCAAATAGTTTTATTGATATCACAAGAAGGTCCAGGAGGAGTTACAACTGATGATTCCTGATCCAGCATCAATCCCCAGCAAAGGAATCCCCTCTTCACCTCCAACAAAGCATAAATCACCCAATGCACTGATCTCTATCTCAAAACCAACAGCAATTCTCTGCAAAGTACAAAATTCCAGCCTCTGGATCTCTGGGATGAGGGATCCATATATAGATGTATGCAAAGAGGATGAGTCAGCTTATGATTTGACTTGTGGCCTCTCTCTGTCAGTTCTTGCTTCCACTTGGAGACTGAGAGCCTCTTACTCATCCTTGGTCGAACTCAGTGAGGCAAGTGTCATTGGGGAAGATTCTGGAAGCTTCCATTGTTTGTCCACCTCGCGGAATGACACTGCCATTTGTCATTTCCCGCTCAGCACACCCTGGTAGTGCATTTAGGTACGTTGCAACGCACCTAGCTAGTGTACTTGGGTGCTATGCAACGCAGCTAGCTAGTGGAGCAGCTGAAATGATCCTGATTTGACTGATTCTGAACAGTTTCTGGTGGAGAACTTCTGGGAGAAGCTGTAATTGGTTGACCTTGTTCCTCTAGGGGTAGGAACAACACTCTTAGGGACTTAGGATCCCTTGGATTATGGACATTTCATGCTTAGAGCTGTAAGGCACAAAAATGTCTATAACAATTGCGCTTGGAATTCAGTCCCAAAAACATATTCAGTATAACAGTACAAATTTACAGTTATTTAGAAATGCAATTACAGATCTTATAATCTAGAAATTCTTTTCAACTCAGAAAACACTGGAAACATTAGGGTTCCGCCTGGAACCCACATCTTGCAAACAGAAAAGACACCGAGCAGGACAGTGGAGAGCCTCCCGTTGACATCTGCGACCAACCATGGAAGAGTAAAGTTGGGCCACGGCCAGGCACGAGGGAGACCCTCTGCCGGCAGGTATAAGATCAAAACGAGGAAAAAGAAACGTTAACCCAGAACTAAATACCATGCAAAACGTTGAAGGGACACACCTGGAGGATAGCCGGGTCATCGTAGCTTTTGGAGGAGACCCTTCTCCTCCTGAACTGAGCTCGGAGGTGGAACAGCTGCACTCACACATCAACACCGCTGTAAGATAACCATTAGCACTGCTCACCTAAGGGGGAAATCATAAAATAACCGAGATCGACAAAACCCAACATAAAAAAAAATATGTTACGACTGTAGCCTTATCCCAAAATTCTTCAACGAATGTATATATAATGCGCAGAGTGGACGCTTGGCGAAGACGGTGCTCGCTCGACGGAGGAGGTGCTCGCTCGGCGGAAGGAAACTTCAATCAACCCTCTGGCCACAGCGAGGTGGAGCGGAGGAACCAGGTCGCCGAGCCTTGTAGAACCTCGAATTATCGAGAAGGGAACGATAATAAAGAGTCAATCTCCAGGAGTGGGGCCAGGGGGCATCACCACCCTTGGATCCACACCGGATCATCTTAACCATTGAAATGGGGCGGCAAATTTAGACGGTATCTCTTGACACCGGACCACACCCTCCCTTCACATGATCAGGCCGGCGGAATTAAATGCCGCATCCAAATGTTAACCGCTGGTAATGCCAGCAAGGCCACTGACTAGAGCTGCCTCGGGTTGCTACTTCCGGCAACGGAAAAAAATGCAAGGTGCCAAATTTAAGTGTATACACGGAGGCCTCATATACGGTGGTTGGAGCGGAATATTAACGTAAACAGTATTTCACGCAGAACCATATCAATCCATGGTAAATGTAACCCATGTCAAGCCTTGGTAATGTAACCCATATCAACAAATGGTAAGTGTAATCGTTAGCATTAAAAAAAAATTTATTATGTGTCCGGGTATGTGACAATCTCCTTTAATATTACTTTCAATTTCATTGAGACATATATGAGTTGAGCTTGTAATTGTAACTTGTGATGATTATGGACATATCATAGTTCAAATCATTCTTCTCCATTGAAAATTGTTCCTCGAGATTTTTTTCTTCATGAGAATTTATTTCCCTTTCAGATGGAATTCATTTATTTCGATTATTGAGAAGATAAATTAGCACTATAAGGTTAATTCTACCTACAAATAGTATTTCTTCTTGAGTAAGGTACAAATGCCTTGAGGCTTCTAGTGTACCTTTCGCATTCATACATCCTCAATTTTCTTCCTAGTGAAGTAGAAAAGAAAGGAACTAAGAAGAACTTCCTAATGAAGTAGAAAATCAAGGAACTAAGAAGAAGTGAAAGGTCATAATACAATTCACATATAATTTAGAAAACTTGTAGCAAGAAAAAAAAAATAATAAACATTAGTTCATAATGTTTTAGGTTAAGATATCTAGTCCTTTTTAGTTAATACATTTATATTCCTAAATTTTAAAATAATTTTTAGAGTAAGTAATATAATCATTGATCATTATCACTTTAATCATAGTAGCATGCAAATAGAAAAAATGAAATTTCATAATCCACTATGTAGAGGATTTTATAGTATTTTGTAGAAATATTGTTTTTGATATCATATTTTAATGGTATAATATATTTTAATTAAGTATATAGTTGTGTTTATTTCACTATATGTATTTCAAAAATTTTAATTAATTTTCAAGATTTATTATGTCAATAGTATGGATTTACCTTTAATAGAATATTCGAAAATATTTTTTGATACTATTCACAAATTAAATGTTGAGATTTATCTCCAAAGTAGTTATATCATTTTTTCTCTTTTAATTAAATTGTTTAATTAGAAAAAAAATGTCATATGAGTAAGTGACATGTGAAATGTGTTATTGTTTTTGGGGAATGTTTTCTTGATAAGCCATGGTATTGGTCCATACTAATGTAACAAAGTCTATTTACAAATTAAGAATTTCCATGAAAGTGGGACTGAATCTCCATGGTTGAGAATCTTAATACAGTTTTTTAAAATGTATATATGCTTAACATATAAAACACATATATGATGTTCTTCATTTATCTTGGTGATATATTTTAGGTTATTCAATTTAAACATAAAATTTATAATATGCACAATTTAAGTGCCCCAAGATTTTTGAAGTTTCAGAATCTATTTATACATTTGAAACAATGAAAATTCACCATTAAAAAATATATTGATAGTGAAAGGGTAAAAACATACAATAATTAGACTACACCTTCACCATACTATTCACCACATATCACACCTATATATAGGAAGGTCAATGCTCAAGGAAATATAAAAAAAACATACATCTTTTATTAATTAATGTGATGCCCTTACAAGTAGAAGACCTTCTTTGCAATGAATGTAGGTAAGGAGGAAATAGTTTTAGTGTTGGAAAAAAAAGGCTACATGATAACACCTTCTAAATCATCTCCTAAGCTCCTAAATTTGGCTCTAGATAAGACAATTTATAAGTGGATGATTATAGATAAGATCTTTAGTATTCTATAAAAGACATTGATCTTAATGAAACCCTTAGTCATCTCCCATTTGTTAATTCATTAACTAGCCTTTGGTATGTGTGCGGTTTAATAAATGGAAAAATATTTGTAAAAATTGGTTGTGTGAGTTTATTGCAGGCAATCTATTATTAATTGTATACTCTAGGTGTGACACCACTTGTTTTAAATATAGGTGTTGCACCACTTATTTAAAATATACACACTGGCACATATTATGATTGTTTTACTAATATTCTGTTTAGAAATTTTTGAGGAAGCTTTTAAGGTTATCCTTGATTAAGATAGGATATTGAAAATTTTCTAGGAAGCTTTCCCCCTAATTTTTAAATTGAAATAAAGATATCCTATATGTACACTTGAAATTGAAAAAACTAACGAAATAAATATTTTAGGTAGCATCATATAGAAATATTGAAGTACATATCTAAATGGCAAGCCTGGAGTGAAAATCTTAAAAAAAAATATTTATTTGTTTAAAACTACCGGTTATTAAGTTGAATACAGAGACACATACAAATTGTATGGGAAAATGCTTATTGGAAAAAATGTGCATGGGAAAATAATACAATATAATGGCTGCATCAAAATGCAGTTTTGTAAAGATGCATCTAATCATAACCATTATTTAGAATGCAGTTTATGAAAAATAAAATAAAATAAATAAAAAAACCATGACCGTTACATCGACGTGCAGTTTTAGAAATGTGCATGCACAAAAAAGTGTAATCGTTGAATTGACCTGCAGTTTGAAAATGGTGCATGCACAAAAAAAAGTGCGTTTTGACATGCAGTTTTGGAAATGGTGCATGCACAAAAAGTGTAACCGTTGAATTGGCATGCAGTTTTGGAATGGTGCATGCACAAAAAAACCATAACCGTTGCATCGATGAGAAAACCATAAGGGCTGCGCTGGTCGGCGAATGGGAGAGGTGCAGTTTACCGTCTCTAGATATAAATTGAATTATATCTAAATTAAAAATGTTAAATAAAAAATGATTATATAATTTTTTTTTAAATCTGTTATAAAAAAGAGAAAAACAAATTTTGTAATATAACAAAATTTTTAATATATATATATATATATTACATAAAAGTTTTTTTATCTAATTAGTATTATTATTATTTTTATAACTAATATTTTATTTTGATATAGGTGCAATTAAATTAGATTCAAAAATATAATGAAAATAAAGAAATAAATAATAACAAAGATAAAATTTTAAATTTAATTTTTATATATATATATATATATATATATATATATATATATATATAATTTTGTTTCTTTTAAATTACAGGTTTAACTTTGTTTCTTTTAAATTACAGGTCCAGCCATTCATCCTCCAAATCAAGGAAAGAGATTGGCACTCGGCCTTACCTCCGTGCCATACTGCGGAGCAAAGATGCGTGGGGTTGATGATAAAGAAGTTTTATAAATATAACCATTTTGATAATGAAATTTGAACGAAATATTTCAAAAAAGCTCGTAATATAGTTCACCATGGGCGATATATAGTTAAACATGATTAATTCACGCACACACGTGAATGGCTGGTCTTAATTTTTTTAATTTTTTAATTTAAAGTAGTCTTTCGCTAATGTTCAAGGAAAGTTGTAGCTCAACTGCCTGTCAATTCACTGTTCTTTCTCCAAATCTTCAAAGCAGCAACTGGTTTCACTACGTTCGAATTTTATGACTGAAAGGTAATGTCGGCTAAGGTGTCCACTGTAATATACCTATTGTGATTAACCCCACCCCACGTAAGGTAATTTTAAATTACCAATCAGTTAATCAAACCTGCGTTAAAGTAATTTTAAATTACATATCAGTTACAACTAATTCTTGGCATTGGTTAAATGGATCAGCGAGCACCCTAACAGGGGAACAAGAAGAAGGTGGATGGAGAATGGTGTGCGGGAGAGACAGGCAGAGTGTGTGAGAGAGAAAAGGGGAAAGACCCTGAAAAGGACTACGTTTGGTAAGGACCAGATAGTCCAGCACAGAGTGCTGGTTTACTGAGGATTGTGATCCAGTAAACAGAAGCTTGGGGGGAGACTCAAGTCTTGGAGGACTGGTCTCACGGTTGGGGGAGGAAAACAAGCTTCACACAAGGATTGACTGAAGGTTGTTCCAGATTTCATCTTACCAGCAGGAAACCAAGTAAGTAACGGAACCCATTCAAGTCTGGATATCTGTGAAGCTGGAAAATTAACTGTGATTATCTGCATCATTTTTATAGATAGTCTATGGTTAAACTGTGGTAGAAAGACGGTCTAGGGTCTAAACTGAGTCAATATCTGTAATGTTAGAGATAGTGGGTACACGTAACTGGTACAGATTATTGATAGCCTGTATGGCAAGTTAAGTAGTGACGTACTGTAAAGATCTTGTATTCAGTTACAGTTATTAACTGCAAAATGCCAGTAGACAGTGAAGATGTGAACGAAAATCTTACGCGATATCATTGTTATGATATAAAGCCAAAGATGAAATAGTTGAAACATTGAGCGAAGAAAGAGAAGCCTTTACGGTGTGACGGTAATATCAAGAAAAGAATACAGTGACCCATGGAGTAAATGAAACGGGCCAATGACAGAATGAGTTTACATCTTGCAGTCATAACCGAGTCAATAGGACCGAAAACCTCATGCAACAATTAGACAGAGAACAAGAGGGTGTCCATACCCTAAGAAACGCATACACTGTCAGCTGAATAGAATACCCTCTTCACTCTTCGAATCATCCGTTAATAGGGTTATTATTAAAATGGTGAGGAAAAACACAGTAATGCGGAACCCCGAGTCGGTATAGTGTACCAAGCGGCTCATATGAAATCAGAACGTTAAAGAAAGGGCTGAGATTATCCTATTATAACCCGGGGTTTGATACCGAGAAAAATATTATCACACATAGAGAAGAATCTAGAACCTGCGGCAGAGCCACAACATTCATTACGCAATCATTGTGGTAATCTCACTGCATAAAAAGGGTTCGAAAACATAATGCCTGTTCTTTATAACTAGAATCCCAATATTCATATGATGAGCCGAAGAAATGGGAAAGAGCATTCATATGTCAACCTCATAGTCCTTTGCATGAAGGGTTGTCACTGTCGGCCATACATCTATGGTAACAGATGATGGCGCGACAGCATACCCTTCTATGCTAATTCAAACCCTCAGCCAGTTAGCCATGCATCTACGGAACCAGATGTAGGCACGGCGGGGTAACATATGTACATTCCTTCACAGATAATGACGAAATACAATAAGCATTACAGAACTCCATATTACTAAACAGAACATCAAGTCATTATATAACCAAAGAGGGATACTGTAAACCTCGACTTTCAATCTATATGGGTACAAAAATAAATAGGCCACTGGTCTCGAACCAGGGTTTGTATCCAGTCACAAGTAAGCCATAGTTCCGGCATTTAAATCAAACGAAAGTACATATTCATATGTATAGAGACAATAGAAGTCCGGCCTCAGAAAAGCAGCGATGTTCACCATGGAGGGGAGGGACCCGACTCCTCAAACGGTCCCAGAAGTTCTTGGTACCCAAGTAGGAGGGAGGTCCATTGAGACCTGCGACCAACCGAATGACAATGAGGTTGGGTCGCTGCTCTTGCTCAGAGAAAAACTCTGGCAACCCCAAAAATAAACCGAAAGAATCCAACCGAGAGTCAAACCCTTGTTCAAGTAAATACCTGTGAAAGGCTTGGTGGGCTTCAATAGCTCGGACTCCACGTTACACCAGAGATGCCGGAAGCCGGAGGTGCAACCTGTCAAACCAGAGAAGTAAATTAGGGCTCGGCGTGAATATTCAATGACTATAAACATAACAAGAGCTATTAACTGGTAAGGAAATTCACCTGACCGTTTCAGTAATACCATCTCCGCAGCTAGAAACCCCTCGAACGGTGTATGAGACTGGAGCTGTGTAGTTCTGGGCGCGGAATGAAGGAGCAACCATGGCAGCGAAGAATAAGGAGCAGATACGAATGAAACTGAAGACAGAAGACTCGGAAAATCCGGAGAGCAACCTTTATAAACTTTAATGGGCAGCGGTGGTACGTGGAAGCTCTGACCACCCTCGATTGCATCCGGTGGCTGAGCGCCGTTGATGAGGGCGACATTTTCCAGAAAGCCGGCGCGGGAAAAACCCAGGCTTAGAAACCATGCCCTCATCACATGGCCTGTCAGATATAACATTAAGTCACCGCCAGTTGTCCAATGCTGGAGACGCCAACGAAGGAGTTTGGTACAGCCTCGGTATATACGAGGAATGTGCATAGAGATCTCCAACCATATAGTTAACATATAAACAGATTTATATATTAGTGGTATGGCAGCTGGATACATAACCTGCTCGCCTGCCATGGATACATTGCCTTGGGTCAGGCATGTACGCGATACAATGGCGTTAACAATAATCAGTAATGGATTATTTATTATAAGATGACAACCATGAGTGGGTGCGGTTATATAGTATATAAAAATTTCAATTATAGGTGTATTATAGTGTGTAGGTCGTGACAAATTGGTATCAGAGCCAAAGGTTGCAATACTGGTGCCTTTGGGAATTGGTAAGCGGAAAGGATATTGAAGTACGCCATTAGTAGGCATTAACTCGGGTATGAGTTTAATCATTCGCATATTCATTTATGCCGTACACTACTTTTGGCATGACAGGTGTGATTCATGATTATGACTTCTTTGAGAAGTAGTTAATAAGATGTGACATAACTACGTTCATAACGTTGGATTCCTGATGAGGATAAAAGACAATGAAACTTTTGTTGCACCTAAGAACAATATTGAGTACTCATTACAATCATGAACAATATTGAACACTCAGGGAGAAAAGTGACAATCAACTACCAACTTTTACCTTGCAAATATGGTAATAACAATGATACATTCGTTAAACAAAATTGAAGTTACCATGAACAAAACTTAATGAGTCATGCATGAATATAAATTATGGGGAACATCCTTGAATAGGATGACAAATTGTTTTAAAAAAAAAGACATTAGAAGAACCCCCTTAGACATTGAAAACATGCAATGAGTCAAGCAGCGAGACTTGATTGTCATAACTAACTTTTGATTCAGTCTTGTCATGGGTGCATGAAGACGATTGGTAGTTGGGATTGGTTAGTGTTGTATGACTAACCCATCAAACTTATATGCATTAATTGAATTGGACTAAGATGGTTACAATTCGTAAACTAGTGAAGGTTGATTGATGTCACATGCATGGAATGTGTGTGCTATAGTTCCAGTTGTTTATGAGAAGAGTTCTTAATTTTATTCACCATGAGCATGCATGATGAATAGTATATTCTTATGTCTTAATAGATCTAATGACGATTGCCTTCTAATTAACTGAAATCCATTAGCATGGTACGTGCTGATGTTAATTATTACTTGTTGGGAGATAAAAACCATTGGAGCCTCGATTAAATAATGGTTGAATTTATCTCTACTATGGGAATGATGGATTTCTTATGCATGTGGCATACCAGTGTGAAGTTAAGGGTAGAGGCATGTTCAGTGGGTATTTCTAGGACCCATTCATGGTATAATTACATGTGATAATTATTCATAAATAGACTACCTGTGTTAATACAGTTGTCAGTAAACTCTAATTACCTTTCCCCAACCATAGATGCTTCCAAAGGAAAAGGAAGCAAGGAGAAGGAAGAAGACCATGCTGTAGGGACAGACGGAGATGGGAAAAAGAAATTGCTAAGTCTGGTGATGACCAGATAAAGCAAGCTTTGAGTGTTAGAATCTCGCGGAAGACTCTAAGTCTTGGGATGACTAGATAAGCGCTCGATGTGCATGTGAGTATTCCTTTGACCATGCTTAAGGAGTTGGAAAATGATAACTATAGAGTATTGATGTTAATGATTTTCATAATGTCTCCTTGAACTCATTATTCTGAAATGGTCACATAGTAGTGTTATGATAGTTGTTGCATATAGCACCAAATGGTAGCTCTAGTGCATGTGTGACACTTAGGAGATTATGCTTCTAATTGCATAAGTAGAGCAATTGCTTCCGGTAGGGGTGGTTTAACTTGTTAGTTATGCATGTTGATCCAAGGATAAGATAAGTGTCTTGTTCACTTACTTGAAGAACACGTATGAATGTTTTATATGCTTTCTTAGTAGAGAAAGTATTTGAATGCATGCAATAAAAGAATGGTTCTTTTATAGATTTTCTTGGTAAAGAAAATGTGTTAAGGCATGCAGTTAAGGATTGATTATCTTGTATGTTTTCTTGGTAAAGAAAATAGGTAGTTCCTATTAGAAAGACTCCACGTGAGTCTTGTGTGTGAAATGCTTGTCTCTGGTCTATAAAATCCTTGTTAAATATAGCCAAGTATCTTCTTGAGAAAGAGGATGAGGTATATAAATGTCCTGAGAACATAGCATGGAAGGTGGCCAAGTTTGCTTGAATTAAAATATGTATCTTTATTTGATAAAAGCTTCTTGAAATATATATATATATATATATATATATATGCTAATTGCATTACGATTCTAGTTAGTCTCTAAGTTCTAGTGAAATGATTATGCATTACATGCATGATAAAAGATAACTAAGGATGTGCTTCTAGGCATATAGATATTTATCCCTAATTTCTTGAGGAAAGGGTATATTACATATATACACAAATATAGTCTCATTCTAAGAGTATGCATACTTCATGTATGAAGATAAAGGATTTTATGAGAGTTCTTGAAAATGGAAATAGAGGTTCTTTCCTTTAAAGACACATTAGAATAGTGTTCATACAAGAACCAAAATCCTTACTTGTTTCATGAAAAGAACTATGTGCATTAAAGTAAAGTAATTGTGTTAGGAGAACACATGTTGCATATTGGTAGCTATTTTGACTTTGGAATTATGAGACTGTGCGTACTTAGAGACAGTGGTCATGATAGCTTCCTTGAAAATAATAATCTCTTGGAGAGATTGTCTTGTTGGAAGAGCTGTGTCGATTGCTTGATTTGATGCATAAAGGATAAGTAAACCTTGTTTTTGTATCTTGGTTTTTATGCCGAAAGATAGACATCTTTAATAATTCTTGAAAGGGAATCTTGAGAAATCCTCACATCGGAAGATAGAGAAATGAGGATTAAAATGACTTCCTTAAGAAAGAGGTATGTGGTTTATTGTAAGAAATGCTGGTAGTATTCTAGTGAAAGGAATATGGGTTGCATACATTAAAGGAAGGCTTATATGATAAGCAATGGTATGCACAAAGATTAGTCATTATGATATAGAGTTATGATCTTTGTATATTAGAGATATTATGTTTAATTACATTAACAATGCATGACCCAAGCTAGCCATAGTAAACGTGAGATAATACTCCATTAATGATGATTTGAATTGGAGCAGCAGACTATGGCAAAATTGGGAATGCTGAGAGTATTAACTCAACTGTTGTTGACATTTATACATTAATGAGTATTTGCATATGCTCTTATACATGACAATATTGTATGCATGAGAATTCTTGGAAATTGAATAGGTAATGACTGATGCATACTTATAATTACCGTTGCTGATGGGATTAAGTAGTGGTAGCTTAATGGCAACAAGAAAACTCATCACATAAATTGCTGCAATGTGAAATGCAATTATAAATGAGAAAGAATGATGTTATATGATATGCATGAATTATGCTATTTGGAAAATTTGCATGCATACAATGTGTATGATGGATATGTTTCCCATCAATCTTGATGTTGTGGACCCATGTTGGGGGTTAAGTGTAAATGCATGGTATACATGCATGTTTGTTATGCTAATGATAATGTTCATATGGTTCATTGTGTAAATTACTTTGAGAAAGAGTAATAAAAGAGAAATTTAACATGCCAGACAGTTGCAGATAGTTGGGTTGATGACAGTTACCTGCCCGGAGGGTTGATGGTACTTGTCTGCCTGGATTGTGAAAGGCTTGAATGCCTTGGGTTGATGACAGTTACCTGCCCGGAGGGTTGATGGTACTTGTCTGCCCGGATTGTGAAAGGCTTGAATGCCTTGGGTTGATGACAGTTACCTGCCCGGAGGGTTGATGGTACTTGTCTGCCCGGATTGTGAAAGGCTTGAATGCCTTGGGTTGATGACAGTTACCTGCCCGGAGGGGTTGATGGTACTTGTCTGCCCGGATTGTGAAAGGCTGGAATGCCTTGGGTTGATGGCAGCTACCTGCCCAGAGGGGTTGATGGTACTTGTCTGCCCAGATTTACTCTTCCTGGAATTCTTGAGCTGGTTGGCCAGTGGAATTCCATGTTAGACCTGGTAAGGTCTCTATCAAAGAAACTGTCTGGATGTGAAAATGACTCGATTTGGTTGTGAGAACCAGTTCCCATGGGTTGGGAATTCCTTAGTCCAGTGTGAACTCATGGCTAAAGGAATTAACTAATCAGCTATATGTTATGTTAAAAATGAATTTTACATATAGTTGTGTAAAATATGTTATGCACATTTAATAAGAGATGAGCTTAGTGCTCGATAAAGAATAAATGGAAATTTTAATTCCTTTATTGTGTTAATAATGTTGTGAACATCTTAGTGGGAGCTAAGACAATTCTTGCTTGACGAAATGATTGAATGTTTGATGATTAGAGAGCTAGGTGCTCTTTTGGTACTTCTTGAAGTACTTTACGGATGTCTTTAGTAAGAATTCGTTCAGTGTGCACGTGAGCAGTGTTTTATCATTTGAGGATTAGCATTAGTGCTCTTTAAGTACTTGTAAAAGTACTGTGATTTAGAAAGCATCTAACATTGCACAATTGATTGCTAGTCAAAGTGTCTCATTTGACTCAAAATATAGTGACTAATGTGGTTGAATTTGTTAGTCATATATTGCAGGAACTACTTACCATGGAAGGTTGAAGAATTGTCCAACCTCTATTAACAGGCTTACATGAAAGTATTCATGATTTTCAAGCATAAGATGGTAAGTTATGGTAAGTTGACACAGAGAATTGTTTATTATGAATAAACAAGGGCCAGGTGGTGGCGAGTAGAAGTTGAATATTTTTGCAATTACAAATGATTATGACTATTGATGCTTATAACTAATGATATTTCTTATGACTATATCATTACTATTTTGTTTGTCGTCTTTTCTTGGAATGAAATCGTTGATTTCAAAGAGAAAGGATCACATTAAGGGAAATCAATGATTGCACACCTGAGTACTCAAAGATTGCGCGCACCTTAAGGGAAATTAATGATTGCACACCTGAGTACTCAAAGATGATCGTGTTGCGTTTTTCGAAGAGTCAAGTCATTATGAGTGTCGTGATTATGCATTCATTAGAGTTTAAAGCTTTCATGTCAATCTTTTCATCATGTCTCTTTTCCTTTGCGTAAACTGTAAGGCAGCAACTAATATAAATCTATATGCAGGAAACATCCAAGGAAAAGGGGAAAGCGCCAATACTTGAAGAACAGAGAGGAGATGCCTTCGCAAATGAATGCCGCATGCAGCAGAGCCGCGGATTCCAGAGTATCACTCCACAGACACTGATGAAAATAGACTATCCAAGACTCAGAGTCAAAGGCGCACAAAAGCAGCATGTTTGCAAAAGATCCTGAAGCTCAGATTGGATAAAGCAAAAAGAAAAACGCTGAAAAGGGATGATGCTTCAGAAAAGCCTGGAACAAAGAATGGAAGCAATTTTCAATACGTAAGATTGTTCAGGAAACGAAATCCCTAACTCATTGAGTCATTCACACGGCCGGAAACCGAAATAGCAACAGCACAATCAGTTTGAAAGAAATCTGGGTTATACTAAGTATACGCACAGCAAAAAACACCCAGCCAGAGGAAGATTTTCAAAAATATCTTCTAGTTTGTCAGAAAGAGGTGCCAGCTTTTGTTATTTCTACTTTTATCGCTCGAGCAAAAGGAAAAGACAACTAGCAGACTCTTTCCAGGCGAACCTCACATTGCTTACAACACTAAGGAGCAGATACAGAAACGGTTAGAAATTAGATTCAATTTTTAGAAATAAATTTGCTTTAGTAAAAGGGCGGTCATTTGAAGCCGTTCCCTAAATTTGTGTAATTAAGATTAGTTAGTAGTATTTAACCCTTCTCATGGCATTTGGAGAAGGGTCCGGAAATTTGTCAAAAAACTTGTCCTCAGAACATGCACTTTTGCACCCTCGGAGGTGGTTTTTGGTGAATGGATGGATCGAGATTTATTTATGTTTACATCTTAATGTCTGCTACTGATGTTGCACTTCTGTACTCTTAGTAGATGTTAGAAGTAAGTAGAGATAAATCGTTATTGCTTGAAGTTTGTGAGTGAAAATCAGTCATAAATGGTACTTTTATCTCTTGATTAATTTCTGCTCATATTCTTAGAGTGATATACAGCTGATTTGTTTATATGTTAATGTATGAATGTCTGGATTACCATTTGGCACTTTTGTACGGTGGAATCATTTGTTTGTGCTTGACATATGAATAACTGATTATGTGATATGTTGTTCACAACTGTTTTGCCTAACTTCTTATGCAGAATGGTTCATCTTAATTGGTTTATATTCTTATGATAGCTGAATGATCTTTATTACCAGTTGTTGTATGAAATCTTTTTAGATCGCATAATGAAAGAATCTTACCCCGGGTTAGTATAGATTAGATGTGCTGTTTTTGCTAGATTACAGTAGCATAGAGTCAGTTTAGAGTCTAGAATTAAATTAGTTTAAAATTACCTTTAGATTAGTATCTTCAAAATCTACACACACACACATCTTTTAGATTGGGAAGCTGGTCCCATCATCCCCAGTCGGACCCGCTACACCAAACGGGCACGAAGCCGCCAACCAGGTTCCCGACCGGGTGGGTATCCCCCTTGTTGTTGACCCGATTTCGGGGCCCTTAACATATTTGGTGCTAGAAGGAGGGCACGAACTATGAATGGCAACTAAGTCAAAATCTAAATGCCATTCTGAGAGTAAATCACCCTCATTAACTCCCCCGACTTCTCCACTACGGTTAAACCCGGAGTTAGAAGTCGCTCGAGTATCCACCGCTGCTACCTACTGCAATATATCAAACCAACTCATTATTGAACCCCCTGAAATTCAAACTTTGATTCGTAAACTCCAGAGATTCTCTATTTTTTCTCATAGGTCTGATAAATCTAACAGCAGCGTGACTTCGCAGTACAATCCTGCTCATTCTCTGACCAGATTGAAGAGTGAAAAATTTGGTATTCAACCAAGTGAACTCCCTCTCCCTACTAGGAAAAGAGCAAGGAAAGCACCACCAGAGTCTGACCGTGAGACTCTTTCATCCACTTCGTCCATTTCAACACCCTCACCGCGAAGTCAACCACCCACATCCTCATCCCAAATCACTCATCCATCTTCCACAACACTTCCTCTTCAATCATCAAATATCATAATACCTGCATCTTCTCAGCATCAGGGACCGTCTTCTGCACTCTCATTAACTAGCGGCTCAACAATGGCCCAGTCTCCATGGAACAATCCTGGGGCAGTTTTAATGCCTCCACCCCTGAGCCCAATACCGGCCCATCCTGAGAAGTGGCTACCTAAATTCAATCCAGAAACAGGCATGCTAGCTGAAGAGCATATCAATAATTTCATGCTTTCTGTTAATCTCAACAGAGTTACCAACGAAGATGCTGTCGTCCGACTTTTTCCTTACACAATGCAAGGAACAACCGGGTCATGGTACTTTTCGTTACCTTCCGGGTCCATCACAAGTTGGGACATTTTTCAAAGTCAATTCCTCACCAAGTTTGGCGATGACAGATCAATAGTGACATTGATCAATGACCTATCTAATCTTAAAGCTGAGACTAGAGAACCCATTAAAGATTTCAATTTACGGTTCAACAATATCCTCAACAAAATTCCCACTGCTTCTCAACCCAGCGAGGAAGTAAGATGTGAATGGTACATCACGACCTTACCATCAAACTTGGCCATCTTCGTAGATAGGGCAAACAAGACGACCTTAGTTGAAAACTTGACTGAGGCATTAGCAGTAGAAAAACGTGTAGTGCCCTAGAAAAGAGATCTGCAATAGAAGAACACAAATCTAAGAAAATCCCTTTCAAAGAAGACACCAAGAAGAAGCAAACGAAAGATCCTTTCGATATGGAAGGATTACAAAAGGTGTTAAAGGCCATGTCCAATGAGATGATTGACATAAGAAAGCAAGTAGCAGAAACTTCTTCAAAAAAGCCCTACAAATCTTTTAAAAGAAATCTTCCCATGGAGATGAAACCACCCAATGCTGTCTCAAACATTGAATCTGAAGAAGAAGAAGAAGAAGAAGAGAATACCACTGAAGGGCAGACCGATGATGAAGAAGTTGTGGAACTACAAGGAATGTGGGATTTCATCCTCCCACAAGAAGAGGATCAAGAAGCATTTCCGGTTAGCACGCGAAGTAAAAATCAACTTGATCCTCCCCAAACTACCCCTAAACAGAAGGGCACAAGCCCTGCAACAAAAGATAAGGTCGCAACAAAGAAAACAACTGCTAGAGCGACCCAATTTAGCCCAGCCCAATCAGATCAAGCACCTCCATCAAGAACACTGATAGTGTCGGATGAAATGGAGTATAACGTTATCGATGACATGAAAAAGACTAGGGCTAATATCACTCTTTACGAATTGAGCAAATTGAAACATCAACAGAAAATAATGATGAAAGAATTACATGCCGTGCCTACTACATCTTTACCTACAGCTGTAGCTTCCCACAACATGGGAAGACCTCCAACCAACATGATCAATAAGATTGATCTGAATGACATTGCCTTGATTGGAGGAAGGTCAAGATCTCATACTCCTCCTTTTCTCCTCACTTATGAAATTTTCAATAAAAACGTGCATAATTGTTTGGTTGATTCTGGTGCTTCAACGAATATTCTACCCAGATCAATATGTGCCAAATTGAATGTTCAGCCTCAGAAATCTGCAGTGCGCATAGTTCAACTTGATCGATCTCAAGTCGAAGTGATTGGTGAACTTAACCAGGTGACCATAAGATTGTCGTCTAACCCGAAAGTATGTCAGGTTATCGACATTCTAGTAGCTGATATCCCTGAATTCTATGGTTTAATTCTTAGCAGGGATTGGTCCGAGAAACTCCACGGATATTTCTCAACTGACTGGTCGCACATGTGGTTACCCTACAACGGCAAACCCAATCAAATAAAGGTTGAACGAGAATTGCACCAAAAATACATAGTGACAGAATTGGAAGGAGAGAACGAAGCAATAGCATACAACAGCAGTATCATAGGCAATTACTCGGTAGATTCTTTCCTCGGCAATTTCAATGCTCACACTTCACCTTACTTAGAAAATTCAGTTGTGTCTCAAGTTGAAAACTTTTCCCAAACTGATGATTCAAAGTGTTTTAATTTTTTAGATAATTCTGTAAATACATCTTTATTTTGGAAATTATATTTTGATGACTCTAAATCTAACGAGGGAGTAGGAGCAGGATGCGTTCTGATTAGCCCAGACGGAAACAAGACCATGCTCACATGCAGACTTGAGTTCGATTGCACAAACAATACAGCGGAATACGAAGCCTTGGTGCAAGGCCTATACAAAGCAATCGGCTTGAAAGTTAAGTATCTTCAAGTCTTTGGAGATTCTGAAATTGTCGTCAAACAGGTACGTAATACCATACATTGCCTGTCAAGTCATTTAAAGCACTATCAATCTTTAGTACAAGATCTGACTTCACATTTCATAGCATTCAATATTTCGTCAATCCCAAGACTCCAAAATGCAAGCGCAGACCTGTTAGCTAACGTAGCCTCTAGACTGATTCCCTCCGAAGATTTTAGTCCCGATAGGTTTTCAATAGAATTAATCTTTAAACCATCCATCCCTGACAACATCACCAACTGGAGAGTATTCAATGACGATCCAGACATTGTAAATTTCCTCACTTCTGAAGGATCCTACTCAAATCAAATAATTGACGAAGACCATCATGATCACCAAATTCAGCAAAATAGCACTGATAACGCTATACCTAAATCAGTGGTTAAGTTAGAAGATTTATATGATTTGAAGAGTCGGTTTAAAAGGTCTGCCAATTCTAAACTCTATAGTTCAACTCTGAATTATGAATTAGTGAACCTAGGAACCGATTAGAAGCCGCAAAACGTTAATCTAGGCCACATCCTAGCCCCTGAAGAAAAATCAGCGTATATCAGTCTTCTGAGACAATACAAAAACGTTTTTGCATGGAATTACGATGAGCTGAAAACATACAACACTTCTATCATTCAACACACTATCCCTATGATTGACAATGAAAAACCTGTCCAGCAGAAGCTCAGAAAAATCCACCCCAACTTAGAAAATCAGATAAAGACTGAGCTAAATAAATTATTGAGAGCCAGAATAATTTTCCCCGTCAGACACTTCAAATGGGTATCCAATATGGTGCCTGTTAGGAAGAAAAATAGAGATATTCGAATCTGTATTGATTTCCGGAATCTCAACAAAGCCTGTCAGAAAGATAATTTTCCCCTCCCACCTATGGAGCAAATACTACAGGCAGTAGTGGGCTCAGAATTAATGTCTTTCCTGGATGGATTTTCAGGATACAATCAAGTGCTGGTACATCCCGATGATCAGTTGAAAACCACATTCCGAACCAAGTGGGGCACATACGCATATCGGAAGATGCCATTTGGTCTGATCAATGCCGGCGCTACCTTTCAGAGAGCCATGGACATTGCATTTAAAGGTTTAGTCAATAAATCGGTAGTGATTTACCTGGATGATATAACAGTGTACTCCAAGAAGCGAAGCGACCATCTCAAAGATTTGAAACAGATCTTTCAAAGATGCTTAAGGTATGGAATTTCACTTAACCCAAAGAAATCTTTTTTCGCATTAAGTGAAGGGAAATTGCTCGGATTCATAGTGTCGAAATCTCGTATTCACATTGAACCTGACAGAATCAAAGAAATTTCTGAAATATCCATACCCCATAACAAAAAGGCCATGCAATCTTTCCTTGGACAAATCAATTTTGTAAAAAGGTTTGTCCCCGATTTTTCACATATTATTTCTCCTTTACAAAATATGATAAAAAAGAATTCAAATTTTAAATGGGGCATAGATGAGCACGAAGCATTCAACTTGATCAAACAAGCTATCATCAACGCTCCATCTTTAGCTACCCCAAATTTTTCAGAATCTTTCATCTTATACACTTTTGCCTCAGAGAAATCTTATGCCGCGATTTTGACTCAAGTAAATCAAGAGAAGGCGGAAGCTCCAATCGCATTCTTTAGCTAGAACTTACAAGGTGCTGAACTCAATTACTCAGACGCGGAGAAACAGGCTTATGTTGTTTTCAAAGCGATCAAATATTTCAGACCTTTCTTACTTAAAGCCCATACCAAAGTCATAGTACCGTTTCCAGCGGTAAGAAACTTGTTGGTACAGAAGGATGTGGGCGAAAAGAGGGCGAATTGGATTACCGCTCTACAAGAATACGATCTTGAGATCAAACCAGCAAACATCGTAAGGGGTCAAGGCTTCTGCAAGATGTTAGCTGGAGCATCGCAAATTCCTGAGAAATCATCTGAAGAGGTACATACATATGAGGTAAGCCTAAACGACACAGAATCATTATATGCGGACACCATTTATTATCTTAAGAACGGGTATGCTCCATCGCACTTGGATCACACCAAGAAAAGAGCTCTAAGATTGAAAGCTAAACAATACCAGCTTATAAATGATGTTCTGTTTAAAAGGAATTACGATTCTGTACTTCTTAGGTGTCTTGAGAAAACTGAAGCCGAAAAGGTTTTGTAGGAACTCCACGATGGACCAGCAGGTGGACACTATGCTGGAGAGACTACTGCGCATAAGATCTTATGTGCAGGATATTATTGGCCCACGCTGTTCAAAGACTCATACAATTACGTAAGGAAATGCCAAATCTGCCAGACTGCTGCAGGGAAACAAAGGAAATCGTCCATGCCACTACAGCCGGTCAACATCGAGCAACCATTCAGCCAATGGGGCTTGGACATAATAGGTGAGATCGTTCCTCACTCTTCTAAGCAGCATAGGTATATCCTCACGGCAACAGATTATTTTACTAAATGGGTAGAAGCAGTTCCTCTCAAGACAGTTAATTCTGAAAACATTATTGAATTCATAGATCAATTTATCATCACTAGGTTTGGATTTCCAACGGCCTTAATGTTTGATAATGCATCATACTTTTCTGGAAATGCAATGACTGAGTTCGCATTAAAAAGAGGGTTCAAATTGAAATATTCTGCTAATTACTATCCACAAGGTAATGGGTTGGCTGAATCAACAAACAAAAACCTAATCAGGATTATCAAAAGAACAGTCGACCAAAACCAAAAGAATTGGCACAAAGCGCTGGTTAATGCTTTATGGGCAGACAGAATTACGAAGAAAGCTTCAATCGGCACTTCTCCCTTTAATTTAGTTTATGGGAAAGAAGTGGTTCTTCCAACTCACTTAGTCATTCCCTCTTTGTCTTTAGTACAACACATCGATGAAGTATCTACTTCCTCTTTGCAATTAAGACAAATGGAAATAATCAAACTAGAAGAACGCCGAGAACAAGCTAAGAAAACCCATGCTCACCACCAAGCTCTAATAAAATCCTCTTTTGACTCAGCCATCATAACCAGAAAGAACTTTCAGATGGGAGATTTAGTTTTGAAATGGGATAAGGCTCATGAAGAAAAGGGCAAACATACGAAATTCCAGAAGCTGTGGCTTGGTCCTTTTCAGATTGTAGAAGTCATAGGCCCATCGACGTTTGTGTTGCAGGATTTGGCAGGAAGAAGAGATTCTTTGCCTGTGAATGGACAGATTCTTAAAATGTATTTTCCATAAGAAGATCATTCTTCTATTTTTGTAGGATAGTTTTAGTTTCTTTTATTTTTTTTTTTCTCTTTCTTATAAATAAAATCGGTTGTGAATGATCATTGAAAAGGATTCATGAAAGAGCACACTAACTCTCTATCAGATTTTGATTTCACTTGTACAAATAGCAAAGCTTTTCGAAAAATCTGATTTTTATTATTGACAAATAGAGTTAACTTTAGCCTGAATAATGATATTAATTTCAACCTTTCAAAAGACTTTGATGAAAGCAACCTTTGGTAAAAAATTGTTTTGTATCAGCACAATGAAAGGTATCATCAATAATAAAATAAATATTCTCTGTAAAACTGTTGTTTTCAAGCTCTATTATTGTCGTCCAGAGCTTTCTTAAGGAAAAACAATGACTTCCTCCCTGCAAAAGGAAACCGCAGCATTCAGAGAAACAATCCGAGAAAACACTATATCTCAAAGAATAAGAGGTCTCATCACGAGCCGGCTTATCATGATCACAGATATTATAACTTGCTGACTTTGCCAATACTGTCTATCAAAACAGGGCAACGACTCAAGATTGTTGCAATCAAAAGACAAGGGGTCTCATCACGAGCCAACTTGTTCAGCAAAAGTGTAAATCAAGTGAATGACTGTGTCATAATTTGGCCACCAAACCAAGACATTGTTCTTTAGAGAGTAAAAAAGGAAAAAGTGCCAAAAAAGGATTTTTCTCTGAAGTGTTGTAAATAACCCCAAGCAGGAAAAAGGATCATTGCTGGATAACATGGTAACCCTGTCGAGGCTATGGACGCTTGCGGGCAGCAGAGGCTCTACCTATGACAAATGAGCATATTTTAAAGCCAGTACGCAGAGAAGACCTTATTTTATCTTTTAAAAAAGACCGAGTAATGTCTGGTATGAATGCAAGAACTAAGCCTAGGGAAGCAGACAATTGGAATAAAAGAAGGGTTGAGACAAAGTATCATTGACAGGATGAGGGGTAATCTACTCTATCTGTCCATAACAAAATTTAGACATATAAAAATTTTTCTGTTTCGGAAGTGGAAATGTCAATAGAAAAGCAGAGATAACTAGTTCTTCACAGTGAATCGCCATTGTTGTGGTCACCAACAACCCCCCTCTTTGTTTAGTATTAGCAATAATATCAAGCAAAGGGGGACCCTTAACAAAAAATCTCAAAAATATTTTTATCAAGATTTTTGTATTTAACTCCCTAAAAGCTATATCGCATCGCAAAGAGAAAGTGAAGCGTTTTTCCTATGCGCGTAAGTAAGCTGTGATGAAGCGATGCGACATTCATCACATCGCATATTCTGAAAGCGCCCTTAAAAAGAAAAGCCTAAGGAATCGCCGATGGCCGATATGCGACGTCGCATATCGCAACGTCGCCTAAACAGCACACAACGAGAAAATGAAAATTGCGATATTGCGATTTGCGATCCTACAAACTGCGATTTTGCGATTTGCGATCTGCGACGAATGAGACTATTAATTGCTGCGATACGAATCGCAGAAACCACTCATCGCGAAGTTTCTTCGGCATGATCTGTAAACCCAAAATCGAGCGCGCACCTTAAGGGAAATTAATGATTGCACGCCTGAGTACTCAAAGATGATCGTGTTGCGTTTTTCGAAGAGTCAAGTCATTATGAGTGTCGTGATTATGCATTCATTAGAGTTTAAAGCTTTCATGTCAATCTTTTCGTCATGTCTCTTTTCCTTTGCGTAAACTGTAAGGCAGCAACTAATATAAATCTATATGCAGGAAACATCCAAGGAAAAGGGGAAAGTGCCAATACTTGAAGAACAGAGAGGAGATGCCTTCACAAATGAATGCCGCATGCAGCAGAGCCGCGGATTCCAGAGTATCACTCCACAGACAGTGATGAAAATAGACTATCCAAGACTCAGAGTCAAAGGCACACAAAAGCAGCATGTTTGTAAAAGATCCTGAAGCTCAGATTGGATAAAGCAAAAAGAAAAACGCTGAAAAGGGATGATGCTTCAGAAAAGCCTGGAACAAAGAATCGAAGCAATTTTCAATACGTAAGATTGTTCAGGCAACGAAATCCCTAACTCATTGAGTCATTCACACGGCCGGAAACCGAAATAGCAACAGCACAATCAGTTTGAAAGAAATCTGGGTTATACTAAGTATACGCATAGCAAAAAACACCCAGCCAAAGGAAGATTTTCAAAAATATCTTCTAGTTTGTCAGAAAGAGGTGCTAGCTTTTGTTATTTCTACTTTTATCGCCCGAGCAAAAGGAAAAGACAACCAGCCGACTCTTTCCAGGCGAACCTCACATTGCTTACAGCACTAAGGAGCAGATACAGAAATGGTTAGAAATTAGATTCAATTTTTAGAAATAAATTTGCTTTAGTAAAAGGGCGGTCATTTGAAGCCATTCCCTAAATTTGTGTAATTAAGATTAGTTAGTAGTATTTAACCCTTCTCATGGCATTTGGAGAAGGGTCCGGAAATTTGTCAAAAAACTTGTCCTCAGAACATGCACTTTTGCACCCTCGGAGGTGGTTTTTGGTGAATGGATGGATTGAGATTTATTTATGTTTACATCTTAATGTCTGCTACTGATGTTGCACTTCTGTACTCTTAGTAGATGTTAGAAGTAAGTAGAGATAAATCGTTATTGCTTGAAGTTTGTGAGTGAAAATCAGTCATAAATGGTACTTTTATCTCTTGATTAATTTCTGCTCATATTCTTAGAGTGATATACAGCTGATTTGTTTATATGTTAATGTATGAATGTCTGGATTACCATTTGGCACTTTTGTACGGTGGAATCATTTGTTTGTGCTTGACATATGAATAACTGATTATGCGATATGTTGTTCACAACTGTTTTGCCTAACTTCTTATGCAGAATGGTTCATCTTAATTGGTTTATATTCTTATGATAGCTGAATGATCTTTATTACCAGTTGTTGTATGAAATCTTTTTAGATCGCCTAATGAAAGAATCTTACCCCGGGTTAGTATAGATTAGATGTGCTGTTTTTGCTAGATTACAGTAGCATAGAGTCAGTTTAGAGTCTAGAATTAAATTAGTTTAAAATTACCTTTAGATTAGTATCTTCAAAATCTACACACACACACATCTTTTAGATTGGGAAGCTGGTCCCATCATCCCCAGTCGGACCCGCTACACCAAACGGGCACGGAGCCGCCAACCAGGTTCCCGACCGGGTGGGTATCCCCCTTGTTGTTGACCCGATTTCGGGGCCCTCAACAGAACCTTAAGCATTTGAACAAAAACTGGATGCAATCATCAAAGGTGTGGACATACTTGGGGATAGGGTGGAAACTATTGAAAGGAAATCATCATGGGAAGGTCAGCCAAGTAACACTCCAAGAAACCCAAACTTTAGAAAAAATCAAAATCCAAATGTTGGAAGGGCTGGCCCTGACCAGAACATCAGACCTCCATTTCAAGAGAACTATGCCGAAGCCTCAACATCTAGCGAACCAATAGAGGACACCCAAATCAACCTAATGGGGTTAAACAATGAGCAACAAATTTTTCTAACACAAGATGACCAAGAGGCTCACAATTTCAATCAATTTCAAACCAAATCCGGAGAGTCATTTAATTTTAGGGAAGGCTATGATGCAACAGTCTATGAGGTTCATAAACAGTACAAACTAGGAAGCAGAACCATAGATGTGCTTGAACCTACCAAGCTGAAGGATACCAAGCAGCCAAAGAAAACAAAAGATAAAGCTATCCTGATAGAACCCTCTACTAAAACTGACCCAGACTCAAAAGAAGTCACTGTGGAAGATATATCAGACTTACAGCCTTTAAAAAATCAGCCATACACATCCCTTGCTTCAAAAGAAAATCTAGACTGTTCTCCTGAAAATAATTTCAAATCTGATGTACCTCAAAACAATACTCCTGATCAAGAGAAAATCACTAAAAATTCAGCTGAAAAAGAAAATTCTACTGTCCATAATACAAAATTCAGATAGAAAAAACTTTTAACTTAGAAACAAAAATAGGTAAGCTTAAACTAGTGATTCCTCTCTCTGAATTGGCTAGACATGAAGTGTATATACAGCAAATCAAAAGGTCACTACAAATACCAGAGAATAAGGATACAGTGAATGTTCTAGATGATCAACCAGAACTGATTTTTTGTCCTGAAGTCAACGGTAAAACAGTGGATGGAGGGGTCCCTCCATTTTATGTGAGCTTAAACATTCATGGCAAAGTGCTGCATAATGCTATGTTTGATTCTGGAGCTTCCCATAACCTAATGCCTAAATCGATGATGGAGAGATTAGATCTAGACATCACAAGGCCCTACAAAGACTTGTTCTCATTTGATTCTAGCCAGGTCATGTGTCTTGGCTTAATCAAATACCTTTGTGTATCTTTAGTCCAATATCCAGCTAAAACAGTCTTGATGGATGTGATGGTGGCTGACATTCCACCTAAGTATGGTATGATTTTGTCCAGATCCTGGGGTGCAAAACTCCAAGGGTCTCTGCAGCTAGACATGTCCTATGCCACTATTTCAGTCTTTGGACAGCCAAAGAGATTATACCGTGAAACATTAATGAAATATGTGGTTAGTAGTCAAGAAAAACCCCAAAACTTCCTCATCTATTCTATGTATTCTAATATGGATTCATTCATTTTATATAATGCTAGGAAGTGTCCCAAAACTGAGGTCAAACTCCTAGAAGCAGCACAAACACAAAGCATAGATGAACAATCTAGTGCCCAAGATCAAAAAACTGTTGATATGATTGATGTAAGAAAGGGAAATGATATATCATATGAAATACAAGAGCCAAATCTGCCCACTGAACAAGCTCCTAAAACTCTTAAGGCTAGTCATACTCAAGAAATCTTATGGTACTTAGAGTTTGATGGCTCGGTAAATAAATTAGGAGCAGGAGCAGGGGTTTGGACACACAACATACAAAATAACCATGCTGAAGGTCATGCATATAGGTTAAACTTCAGATGCACAAACAATATGGCCGAGTATGAAGCCCTTTTGTTAGGACTCAAGCTCATTAAACGTCTAGGTGCAACCAAGGTTTCAATTCTAGGGGATTCAGATTTGATTATACAGCAGATGAAGGGAAATTTTGTTACAAATGATCTTAGGTTGAGAGCTTACAGAGGGGCAGCCATTGAAATACTTAACACTTTCTCAGAATCTCAGCTCACCAAAATCCCTAGAAAGCACAATTTACATGCACACAGCTTGGCAACTTTTGCCAGCACTTGCAAGCTACCATTTGAACCCAACCACCATTTCATTGCTGAAATCAAACACAGACCTGTTGTCCCAGATAATGTCAAAAATTGGCAGGTCTTTGAGAATGATACACAGATAAATAACTTCCTGACTTTGAAAGAGGAATTCTCTGGCATAAACATTGATACAAGCACCATGGATGATCAACAACAGATAGACAAAAGTGAACAAAGTATATCAGCTGAAATAGCAAATCTGATTTTGCACCCAACAACTTTTGATGACAAGAATTTACATGAATTAAAGCAAACAAATTTTGACGAAATAGCTAAGGCAGAAGTTGAAGTAATTGAACTAAGAATAATTTTATGCCCACGGTCTCAACTCCTTTAGAGGACATATTTGATTCAAATGACATTCCTAGAAAGCCAAAGATGCAACCTCTCAATGCAGAAATTGACTGTAACATTGGAACTACAGAAAATCCCAAAATGATAAAACTATCCAAGACATTGCCTGCTGATCAGAAGTTGAAATACATTGACCTGTTTAAAGAGTTCCAATATGTCTTTGCCTGGAGTTATGAGGACCTCAAGTCCTACGATACTTCAGTCATCCAACATACTATACCCCTAAAAGAGAATCAAAAACCTTTTAAACAAAAGCTTAGAAGGGTGAATCCTGTCCTCCTTACCCTGATTGAAAAAGAAGTTAAACGTATGTATGAAGCTGGAATCATTGCACTGATCAGGTTCTTAGAGTGGATTTCAAATCTAGTGCCTACTAGGAAGAAAACGGGAGAGATAAGATTGTGTGTTGACTTAAGAAATTTGAACAAAGTCTCTCTCAAAGACCACTACCCCTTACCAAAAATGGATCATATCCTACAAAGGGTAGTAGGAGCTTCTAGGATCTCATTGTTAGATGGATTCTCAGGATTCAATCAGATTTTAGTCCACCCGGATGATCAGGATAAAACTGCCTTTACAACACCTTGGGTAACCTTCAAATATGTCAAAATGCCTTTTGGACTCAAAAATGGAGGGGCCACTTTTCAAAGAGAAATGGACATAGCCTTTGCCAAGGAGATCCATGATTTCTTAGTCATATACCTTGATGACCTCACTGCTTTTTCAAAATCAGACCAAGAACATTTAGAACATTTAAGGCAAGTGTTCCTAATTTGCAGAAAATATGGCATATCATTGAACCCAAAGAAATCACTGTTCAACCTGGAAGAAGGCAAACTCCTAGGTCATATAATTTCAAGAGATGGCATTAAGATTGACCCAGATAGAATTCAAGCTATTCTCCAAGTGCCTCATCCAAGAAATATCAAAGAACTACAATCTTTTTTAGGAAAGATCAATTTACTAAGAAGGTTCATTCCCAATTTGGCCGAGCTGATATGACTGTTGAATAATATGATGAAGAAAGATTCCAAAGTCAAATGGACAACGGAAGCTAAACAAGCCTTTGAGGACATCAAAGTAGCTTTGACAAAAACACCAGTCCTCACAAGTCCCAAGTTTGATAGAGACTTCATCATTTTTTCCTTTGCATCTGAGCATACTATTGCTGTTGTCGTATTGCAAAAAGATGATCAAGGGTGTGAGAATCCCATTGCTTTCTTCAGCAAAGCCCTTAGAGATTCTCCCTTAAAATATCAGATCATGGAAAAGCAAGCTTATTCCCTTGTAAAAGCCATCAAGGATTTTAGAGTTTATATCTTGTACTCACATGTGATAGCTTATGTTCCAAATGTTGTGGTTAAGGATATTTTAACTCAAGAAGGAATTGAAGGTAAAAGGGGCAAATAGATAGCCAATATCTTAGAATATGACATTGAAATCAAGCCTACAAAACTGATAAAAGGACAAGGGTTAGCCAAATTAATGACTGAGACCAATTTCCAAGCCCTTAACATCAATGAACTGGATAACGAGCAGGAGATGGCGACTCCACAGATCAATCAAGACTTTTTACAATCACCTTTGTATGCTGATATATGTTTGCATTGTTAAACCTGCAAGCTCCTCCACGGTTGTCCAGGACTAAAAAGAGATTCTTGAAAATGAAGGCATCAAAGTTTTGTATTATAGACAATGTTTTATTTTGGAAAAATCATGAAGGTATTTTGCTTAATTGCCTAACATTGGATGAAACTGACAAAGTCCTCAAGGAATTTCATGCAGGAGACTGTGGAGGACATTTGTATTGGAAATCAACAGCTGATAAAATCCTAAGAGCTCGTTTCTATTGGCCCTCCCTGTTTGCTAATGTGAAAAAGTTTGTAGTTTCATGCCATAAATGCCAGATCTTTGAAGGCAAGAAAAAGTTGCTCCCTTTGCCCCTTAAACCTATTTCAACTGAAAGACCGTTCCAACAATGGGGTTTAGACTTTATTGGTGAAATTCACCCTTCCTCCTCTGGCCAACACAAGTGGATTTTGACTGCCATAGACTATTTTACCAAATGGATAGAAGCCATCCCTTGTAGGCAAGCCAATGACTCAATCATCATGCAATTCTTAGAAACCAACATCTTGTCTAGATTTGGCTGTCCAGAAAAGATTATTACAGACAATGTTGTTGCATTCAAATCTAAAAGAATGATCAACTTCTGTCATAAATACAACATTACCTTGGGCCACTCCACAGCCTATTACCCTCAAGGTAATGGCCTAGCTAAGTCATCCAATAAAAGCCTCATCAACATCATCAAAAAGGTCTTGGAGGAGAATAAAAAGAATTGGCATAAAAAACTTGTGAATGCACTATGGGCAGACAGAGTGACCACCAAAAGATCCATTGGAACAAGTCCGTATGAATTGGTATATGGTCTAGAGGCTGTTTTCCCCTCCTCCTTAGGGATCCCTGTGATCAAGTTGCTGCAAAAAATACAAGCAGAACCTAATGATATTCAGAGAAGGATTAATCAAACTATTCACTTGCAGCAGACAAGAGAAGAAGTATATCAGAGAACCCAGGTTCTACAAGATTAACTCAAAAATATCTTTGACAAAAGAACAAAATCTGAAGATTTCTTCATAGGAAACAAAGTGCTGAGATGGGACTCGAGGAGGGGAGATAAAGGGAAACATGGGAAATTTGATTTTCTTTGGAAAGGACCATTTGTAATTCAGGCTGTACAAGGTAACAACACCTATTTTTTGAAGATTTTGGATGGCACAGATACTGAGGAAGGCCTAGTCAATGGGCGAATGCTCAAGCATTATTTTGATTCCCTTTGATCAACACAACACAACTGTATATTATACATAAATAGTTGTATTTCCACCAGTTTTCATTTACAACAATTAAGGAACAAGATGCAACAGATTTTGAGGAAAATTCAGGAAAGTACATTACTTTTTGTGTGAGATTTTGAATTTACCAGAAGAGATCAAGAAGAAAACTTGGGAGTTATAAAGATGATGATAAATACTCAGAGAAACCAGCAAAGACAGAGCTGTAATTTCACACAGATTAGCTCATAAGGGATGCACACAAGACACAAAGGTTCCGATCATTGGTTTCCAAGAGAAGGAAGTTTTGAACTGTAGCAGCCGACTAAGAATAAGGCCATCTGACCTGCTGTTCTTGGCTTTTCACCAGGAAAAGCCATCCCCAAGTGGAGCCACTGTTAGGTTCCTATACCAATAGGTTTCATTTTTCATGATTGACTATGGAAGTGCCAAATATGATCATCCTTTTCATGCTGCAAAGGTTCCATATTTTGTAAACAAAAAGAAAATTAAAAAATGTAAAGTGGGTATACCCTAAAAGAATAATCAAAGGGAAAAAAGAGTAAATTGGTCATAAAAAATAATAGAAATGAACCCCAAACCAAAGACCAGGAAAGTGGCCATTCAAAATGCCACTGTTATCTGATTTGCAAGTTCACAATGTGCAAATATTGTTGCTTATCACACTTGATGGATGGCCCAACAGTTCAATATGGACCACTCCATATTTAAATTTGTTGTGGTAGAATTGTTATAGGGAAAAGTGTCTACTCAGAACTGCTTATCCCACTAAGATGTGATAGCTACCTTAGAAACAAACAAATTAAAGCTACTTTCGTTTTTCCTTTATGAAGTATAGATAGAGAAGAACAAAGAAGACCAACCTCTGTCTTGCGCTAATCTCCTGGTTCGATTCCTCTCTTTCTTGATAGTCTTTCGCTACTTGTTCCCTTGCACACCCAGCTTCACAAAGTACCTGTAAGATCACAGTAGCATAGCACTATACAAGAACATGGATCTATAATCATAAACAATCTAGGATCAGATGTAAATTGACCGTACAAATGCAGCAAACATAAACGACACAAGAGTATGGAGGAAAACTTGAATAGCTTTTATTGATAAACAAGAAAGAGCCAAGGGGAGTTACAACCAGTTGTTCTGACCTAGCATCATCCTCTCAGCAAGGAAGCCCCTCTTCACCTCATACAAAGCTTAGATCACCCAACAATCTGATGTTTGTCTGAAGAAACTAACAACAATTCCTTACAATATGCAAAATTCCAGCCTCTGTATCTCTGGGATGAGGGATCCATATATAGATATATGTAAGGGAGATGAGTCAACTTGTGATTTGATTAGTGTCTTCCCTCTGATAGTTCTTGCTTCCACTTGAAGATTGATGATCTCTTACTCATCCTTGGTCGAATTCAGAGAGGCAAGTGTCACAGGAGAAGTTTCTGGAAGCTTCCATTGCCTCTCCACCTCGCGGAATGACACTCCCATTTGTCATTTCTCGCCCATCGCACCCCATAGAAGGGATTTTTGAAATGAAACGCACCCAAACAGTGTATTTAGGTGAGATGCAATGCACCTTGCCTATGGAGCAGCTGAAATGATCCTGTTTTGACCAATTCTAAGCAGTTTTTCATGGAGAACTTCTGGGAGAAGCTGTAATCAATTGACCTTGTTCCTTTAGGGGTTAGAACAACACTTTTAGGGACTTAGGAGCCCTTGGTTTATGGACATTTCATGCTTGGGGTTGTAGTACCCAAAAATGTCTATAACAGTTGCCCCCTAAAGCATGAGGTCGTTAATCTTTTGATGTTAGGTGAAATGCTTTATTATGAGGATCCAAAGTTCTTTCAAGCTGAGAGGAGACCTGTAATAAGATACAATACAATACACTATCTTCATAATATTTTCATGATCTAGCTGAGGCGGGCATTCCCATGCTCAGCTTTATAAATTCATTTTTATGTACATAGGACAGACAATCGTCTGAGTGTAGGCTGATGATTCTGGTAGAGCCATCATCCCTTTTATTGGATGATTATCTGTGCAGCAATGATGTACATTTGATGTCTTTATTTCCCTGAATATATATCGCAACCCGGATGGATGAAACTAGATCCAGGGTCTTCAATCTCGTTCGATCTTCACTCAAAGTACAAGTTGATCCATGTGAGAGATGTTCTGGAGTCGAACATGGAAAGACATCGCCTGATTACCAGCCAATGATGTAAGCTATTAACAGGCACGAGAGGAATCACCGATAATGATAATGACCCTCAAGGTACTGCAGTACAATTCATGTGGTGCGAATAAAGGACTTGGCGTCGAACACCACGAAAAATCTTTCGGTCGAAGGTCATTGATGTAAACCTATCGCCGGAAGTGAGAAACTTGCCATTGAGGCATGCAAGCTTCAAAGTACTGAATGGGGTGTTCCTAGATCAACTTCTTGGATAATGAGCTGATGTCGACAAGAAGCGATCCATCATAGGAGGGCCTTAATCAATCCCACATCAATGACACGGAACGGAGCAAATGATTTCAATGGAGGTGAAAACGATCTGGTGATATAAGGTTCAAGGTGGCGGTCATGAAAGAATGGAGTGTAAATGTATTGTAGCAGGTGAGACACAGGTGAATTCTCTGAATGACTTCTCTTGAACATATTGGCGACACTGACATGATGGATTGGTAGCATTAACCCCAAATGTGGATGGTGTGATGGGACCATGGTGATGTGACCAGTGAATGAAACAACCCAACCCGACTTGGATGCGGAGTGAAAGTGTCATGTTCAAGAGCGACTTGCTACCAACAAAGTTTCTTCAAGTTTTCTTCCCAATTTTTCCCCAGTCATTGCTGACCAGTACCTCTTTATTTTTGTCAAGCTTGAGGAGGATAACATATGCTTGTTCTATAATTTTCCCTTTGGGCAAACCCATCGCTATGTTTTAACGAGCCTAGCAATAGTGAAACTCGTTCTCGTCTATAGACAAGTTTTTCGCTATTAAAATTTTAACGAGTTTAACGACAAAGATAACTCAGTCCTTTTCAATTTTAGAGAGTCTGAAAAGGAACGTAAAGGAAACTCCAAAATTCCTTTTTCGTCATCTAATCCCTTAAGTCCGAAAAAGTTTAAAACAATACAGAAGGGATGAATTTTCGATACGTTTAACGAGCCGAACAAAACAAGCGCTCGATCTTTTTGTGTAATAATCCCTCAGGTCCAAAAAGATTAAAATTTAGAGGAGGGATAGCACTTCCAGTCTCTTTAACGAGCTGGAGAGGCCAATGGCTCGGCAATCTTTTCATATTTTACGAGTCAATTGAAAAGAGCTTAAAGGAGACTCGTCTTTTGAGGAACGAGTGATAAAATGGGTAGCAGCTGATTCCAGGTAAGGTTTGGAATTTTCCAATCACGACAGTGTTACAAGGATGGCTAGTGAGATCACTCTTCGCAGCTGTTCCTCAAAAAGGGGTAAACAATCAAATGGAGGTGAATGATCGGCCAATACAGAGTGGAGGTGATGATGAGAACACGACCAAGGCTTTTAAAGGCTGAAATACTACATTCACGATGGTTATTTACCAGGAAATCGGTTCATTTTTTTTTTATTGAGCTTAAACACTGGGGGGAAACATTTGCTCATGACTTATGTTTATTTTTTAATGAGCTTGAACTATGTCCTAAAACTGCTCGATTAATCCAGTCGTATAATAAGAATGTCTCATATATAAAAATGACAACTTTTAGAGTTTTTCCCCACATCCTTTCTTTATGCAAGTTAGGAAACGACCAATCCTACGAGTTTAAAGGGTTAGAGGACCTACAAATTTAAAAAAATAAATAGTCGCTCTCTGCTTGCATGCCAAAAGGTTTGCATGCCCCCAGGTATAAAACAGAATTTCAAGGTTACCCCTTCTTCCTTCCGTTAAAACATTTGTTTTACTGAGAGAGGTCTACCTCTTACAGGTTACCAAAGATTGTTCTATTTACGGCGTAAACAAAACACTTCTTCAGCGATGTTTATCGAAATAAACAAAGGTGAGTGGCGATGCTTGCCAACCCACATAACTTTGACAAGAGAATCTTATTCCAGAATAACCCCCTCTTCCAATCACGGATGGGAGTACAGACTAGTCATATTCTCTCGCGGAAACCTACCCTATACCCGAAGTTTTCCTGCCGAAGCAGACCAGGGTGCATGCCCCCTGGGTTTCAGTCATGTCCCCCGAATCACTCGCACTCATCAGGCGGACGGACTGGAGATTGATAAGACATTACTTGTGTGAAAATACCATTCAGGGATGGTATATGACTATTTGCTCTATGTGATCCGGGAAATGAAAGTTGGTCCACGAGCTTGACCACTCTTCCTTCGTGCAGAAAACACATTACTCTAAAGAGTGAGGAGACAATCGCTCCCATGCAATAAATATAGTCTCGTCCAAGGAGTAGATTATAATCCAGGGGTCCTTGAACTACCATTACGTTCATTTGAACGGTTTTCCCTCTCAATGTTATGGGCACATTGGGAAGGATCCCTAACGGTCGACCCGTTCCTTTGTCAAAGCCTGTTAGATTTCTCATCTCAGGCAAAAGCGATGGTGAACCAAGCGCTTTCCAAGCAATCGAGGAAAGGATACTAATAGAAGCCCCTTCATCTATGATGGTACCGGCCATAACCATCCTATATATTTGAACAATGATGCGGAATGGTACACTAGCTGGTAAACGGGGTCTATCTAGTTGGTTCCAATCGAAGGAGACAACTAGGTTGCTTGGAGGTGGGACCGAATAGACGGCCAGGTATGACTCTGACGAACTTCCTTCCTGGGGTAAAGGAATGGGTAAATTGCCCCCATGTTCATCGGAGTCTGTGCTTACGAAAAGAATTTGGACGATGTCATCCTTGTTCTCTTCGGTGACTGTATTATCTGAAGATGGAACCTCTGAAGGCAAGACCGGGTCAACTGCCGCCTCGACCTTTTGACTTTCGTCTGGTATGGGTTCAGATGGTTTGTCTTCAATGATAGATGCTTCAGCCGCCCATCTGGGCGGGTCAGCCAGTTTTTCAACTAGTGACGGACTCAGCAAGAGTTTTTTATATCCAGGAGGAAGTCGTAACGGTGAAACCAGAAGATCGTCCAAAAATCTTTTAGCCTCATCTAAGAAGGGACAACGGTGGACGGCATGGTCGCCTTTGCACAGTTTACAAGGAAATCTATATTTTCCTTTTTGTCCTGGTGCTTCACTTTCACTAGTCAATGGTGTGTTTTCAACATGATCATCAGAGGTTGACGACACCGGGTTGTGCAAACGAGGAGACCAGTCCCTTAAGATCCGAGGGATGCAAGGACAATCTCTATGATAGTGGTCTCCTTTGCAAATGACACATGGTGATTTAGGCCTCGTCGGTGCAGTGTGTGGATTTTTGCTAGACAACGCTTGGTTGCCCCCTTTCGCTTTTGGCTCCTTCTTCTTCTTCTCTTTCTTCTTCTTTTCCTTCTTCTTCTCAGGTACTTGATTTTTGGCTTTACCAGCCCCATCAAGCGAAGAGGAAGGAGGAGAGGAAGAATTGGAGGAAGTAGAAGGTTGGTGGGTAACTCTGGACGCGTCTGGTTGCTGACTTGATTGTTCAGGAATTGCGGTGTTTTGAACGACAGAGGTTGAGAAGAGCCATACGGGCAAGCCGATTGTCAATCCTGGAAGCGACAATGTGGCCATATGGGGTGCACCAACATCTCCCCAAGAGGAGAAGGGACTAGGATTTCCTCCAAGGGGAACTCCTTGGTTGGTGGACTCCATTTTCTTCAACCTAAGATCAACGTAGGAAAGGGTGATGATTATTCCATTTAAAATAAATTTTTAGACTCTTTGACACAACTTGTTTTTTCAATTTTTAAGAGTCGAGAAAAAACAAAAGATGAATCTAGTCGCCTTCAATTTTTAATGAGCCTGAAGTGACAAGTGCTCAGATGGACCTTTTCTATTAAAGAGTCTGAAAAGGAACGAAAGGGACTGCTCTGGAAATCTAGGTAGAGGGATTACCAAACCAATCGCAAAACTGCAGAATACTTTTTACGGTACGACAGTCAATCTTCCCGAATGCTGTGTTCAGTGCATTGCGATCGATAGGGCGGTAGACACGGCTTCCTATGGATAAAGGATTAAGCCTATTGGGGTCTCCCAAAATATACTCGACGGTACATGGGAGCACAAGTCCGTACTGGCACTTATCGTCTCAAAGTGGAGGAATCACCCAACCATCAGTGAGAACAACAGTTACCAGGCTTTACGACGTCGGAATACGTCTCTAGCCTAGACTTCTAAATGTTGTGCATTAGGTTCCAAAGCGTTGTTAGATTCATTGAATTTATTTTATAGTTGATCTTGTTTATGAATTTTGCCTTTCAGGTTCACCGCGAGATGTAGTATAATTCCTAAAGTGAAATCTAAGATGATAAACAATCTTTTTATCTTCTTTGTGCAATGAAAATCCTAGCTACTAAGGAAAGAAAGACAGAATTGTTTCACAAAGAGCAAAGAGCACACTCTAAATGCACTTTCGTAAATCAAACTAATCAGACTGTCTAAATGCAAATTCACATGCATGTATTTGTTTTTGACTTTCTTAGTATGTAAATGATAAAAAGAAAGTTGATGCACAAATCTGAATTACTTTTCAAGCGACAGTTATCAACAAGTTTCTTTTCGAAATCAAAAATGGAGACAATCACAACACCTTACGATTTGGAAATGAATACTTGTTTTCGACACTAGAAAAATTACAAATTCAGACCGAAAACAATAGTAACAGGATAATCGACTATCTACAACAATCAAACTCTTTCCTATGATTGAAAACGACACTTGCGACACTTTCAAATCAAAGGACGACAGTGCGATTATGTTACTTTTTGCAAAGGAGAACTGAAAATGACTCAACAAACACACAAAAAAATTACAGTTCTTTTGTACAAAGGAGGCGGAATAACAGCAAGGAAAAGGGGTTTCAAACAGAGATATACTGATCACAGGTAGCAAAATTCATGAATAGAACTAGAAAGAATGAATCACAGAAACCAAAACTGCACAATGCCTAGTCTGATCAGCGCACCTGTAACACAGGGAATTTGAAATGCAGCGCACCTACTACACTCGGGAAGTGCGCTGAATTTCAGATTCTTAGAATAGTACCTCCACTGGGCCAGAGACGAGACTTTGCTTGGGTTCCGAGTCACAGTTTGCAGTTCAGTTCATGGGTTTTGGTCGAGAAAATGGTAATCAACAATGCAACAATCAGGGGTAGATCTAAGGAGGATCTAAGAGCTACCACAACGGGCAATCAAAGAGTTTGTGAATCAGTTATTTAAATCATAAACAAATCCTGGAGATTGACTGTAGCAGCATTTATCTACTTTGCATTTGCATAGCAAATGCAGTTCGAAAGCTACCTGGCACGACTTTAGACTCCGTCTGTAAGTTTATGAAATAGAAAACAAGGAAGATAAACAAACAAACTAATTCGTCCCCAGCGGAGTCGCCATTTTGTTACAGGGAAAAGTGTCTACTCAGAACTGCTTATCCCACTAAGGTGTGATAGCTACCTTACAAACAAACAAAGTAAAGCTACTTTTGTTTTTCCTTTATGAAGTATAGATAGAGAAGAACAAAGAAGACCAACCTCTGTCTTGCACTAATCTCCTGGTTCGATTCCTTTCTTTCTTGATAGTCTTTCACTACTTGTTCCCTTGCACGCCCAGCTTCACAAAGTACCTGTAAGATCACAGTAGCATAGCACTATACAAGAACATGGATCTATAATCATAAACAATCTAGGATCAGATGTAAATTGACCATACAAATGCAGCAAACATAAACGACACAAGAGTATGGAGGAAAACTTGAATAGCTTTTATTGATAAACAAGAAAGAGCCAAGGGAAGTTACAACCAGTTGTTCTAACCTAGCATCATCCTCTCAGCAAGGAAGCCCCTCTTTACCTCATACAAATCTTAGATCACCCAACAATCTGATGTTTGTCTCAAGAAACCAACAACAATTCCTTACAATATGCAAAATTCCAGCCTCTGGATCTCTGGGATGAGGGATCCATATATAGATATCTGTAAGGGAGATGAGTCATCTTGTGATTTGATTAGTGTCTTCCCTCTGATAGTTCTTGCTTCCACTTGGAGATTGATGATCTCTTACTCATCCTTGGTCGAATTCAGAGAGGCAAGTGTCACAGGAGAAGTTTCTGGAAGCTTCCATTGCCTCTCCACCTCGCGGAATGATACTGCCATTTGTCATTTCTCACCCATCGCACCCCATAGAAGGGATTTTTGAAATGCAACGCACCCACACAGTGTATTTAGGTGAGATGCAACGCACTTTGCCTGTGGAGCAGCTGAAATGATCCTGTTTTGACCAATTCTGAGTAGTTTTTCATGGAGAACTTCTGGGAGAAGCTGTAATCAATTGACCTTGTTCCTTTAGGGGTTAGAATAACACTTTTAGGGACTTAGGAGCCCTTGGTTTATGGACATTTCATGCTTGGGGTTGTAGTGCCCAAAAATGTCTATAACAAGTATAGAGAATGTATATCTTTCCAAATAGTTCAAGCTTGGCAGATGAGTAGATAGATAGAGAAAATAAGGAGCCCAACTGCTTAATCTGGGACCTTGGAAGAGATAAGGGTAGATTTAGATAGGAGGGAAGTGAAAATAAAAGAGTTATATCAGGGTTTTCAAGTTCAAATACACCTAATCAAAATGAAGAAAAAATGCTAGGTGTATTAGGCTAGGTAGCTAGTTTGAGGTTGCAAAAACAAGGTTATGATCACTTTTTGTATTGTCAAGAAAACGCATCTCATCAATGGCATTGGTACCATGGCAACTTTTTGGCTACAGAACAATGGAGGCATGACTAATTCCCCCATCATTCCCCCAGAAATCATTTGCTAACATCCCCTCAAGGACCTTGGGATCTGCCCAATAGTCCTATTTCACTTCATTTTATGAGAAATACTAAGATAAACTCTGAGTTTAATTAGTGAAAAGAAGCCACATTTCTTGTGTAAAAAGTTTTGTTGCTCCCAACACCCTAAAGCCTAGGTGGTTCTCTTTCATGTACCTAGTGCTTCCCTTAATATTCATATTAATACTCTAACTCTATTATATAATTCCCCTTATATATCCCCCCTCCCCTTATTATGTATACAAATACACAAAAAACCCAAAAATATAAATATCCCCACCCTTGGCAATCTTAGCCATATAATATAGTTTTCAGGAATTGTAAAGTCCATTTGGGACTTTAATAAGAACCCTTCCGCGTCCATAAACCTTAGGATTTACTTAACCTCAGGTTAAATAAATAACCACTCTAAACCCTCCCACCATACCACACATTCAAACCTTGGTGCGCATATAAACCTTGGGGTTAGTTTGATATTTGGTCGAATTAATAACCATACCCACCCGTATAACCACAAAACCCATAAACCCAAAGTTTTTAACCCCCGTGACATTTTATAATATTAAAATATGGGCGGGTCCCCGCACCATATCGTACCATCACCTACCTTTCCTGTCAACCCTCCGATCCGGCCTTGCAAGTCCGATAGCTCTCGCGGATATCGAAGTCACCCCGCTGTACGAAGGTTAGCACCCAATAGAAAGTGGTTTTGCTACCGTACGCAGCGACGCGTGGCCCGTTTGTATTGCATTGAGCACACTCTGACAAAAAACGCTTACGTACCAAAAGCGGTCTGATGCAAACCACTTACCGCTTGTCCTCCCCACCACCCCGTCACCTATCCACATCAGCTGCCACGTTACCCTCCGTACCATGCTACAGGACTAGGTGATGTTATGATGACGTCAGCACAAAAAAAGCTAAAATGTCCGAAAAACCACAAATTTTCGTTAAAACTCACGAAAGTGATTTTTTTTGTTTGTTTTTATGCAACCAATGGTGAAAGTCTATGCATGAGAATTACATCCAATCTGGTATTGACATCCCAGTCTGCCACCCAAGCATATTCAACTTGCAAACCCGACCTCCTCGGCTCTACCTGCAACTCCATTCCATAGCAAATTCTCGAAAAAACAGGTATTTACCCAGCAACGTCATTAAACCCTATTTTTTCATAAATTCTCTGTAAAAGATCACCAATACAGCTAAATTCAACTCAAAGACATTATCGACTGCAATCTCCTCTGCTCTGCCTCACTGTGTAACCATACTTTCGAGCAAAACCTACCAATTTCTGTGACTCTCTGATAAATTGTCCATTAAAGCTCGAAATCCAGCTCCTGTTCACCTGCAAAACCACCAAAAAACCTGTGAAAAACCCGCTCTCTCCACTGCTTTCAAGCTTCCTCGTTGAAGAGCCCTGCATACTCTCTATTCCCATTAAGCTCTACTCAGCGGGGCCACCTTCGCACAGGACTCGAATTGCAAATTCCCTGTCAAAAAATCCATTGTCAGGACTCTGTTTCCTGTTGAAACATAGACCCAAATCCAACTATAATCACAGTCAATCAGGGAGGCTCCAGTAGCCCTAAATATTGCTCCATTAAATGCACCTCATAAAGAGTTAGAGTGGCTGCCTCTTATTGACAGAGACTATCAAATCGATGATATGGAGGGAGACAAGCCTCACCTTCAGGCTTTCCGTGAAATAAGGAATAACTTCAGAAACAAAGCTGACCTATTTGGAATATGGGAATCCAACATGCCTATATACTACCTGCCTTTAGTCAATGCCTTCCCTGACCTTATCCATCAGTGTTGTGCTAATTATGAGCCTTTTCAAAGGGCAGTGATGGACCCTACTGGAAATTTCCTTTTTTATATTACCCCTCTATCCATAAATGAGATGCTGCAATTAAAGCCAACATAGCCTTTGGTCCCCATTTCCATGAAACAATTGCTCGATCAAGCCTCAAAGTTGTCCTCTGCAGAAGTTGACCGAATTGCCAAGCTGTTTATGCCACCAGAGCGTTACTCCATATTCAAAATCCCCTATCACCATGCTTGGTTTACTGAGGATGGAAAAATGCTCATAGACATGATTTCCTACATCCTGGGATTCAGAACAAGTGAAATTGTGGATGAGACTCTCTTTGCTTTGATGTTCATGTTTACCCCGGGACAACCCCCTACTGTCAAGTATGATTATGCCACCTTCATAGCTAACAAAATTCATGAGCAGTTCATGAATTTGGAGAGAGAAAGGATATTCAAATACACTTCCTATATATATCATTTGCTGTTGTACTATCAATCTAATAGTTTCCCGGTCTTCCTTAAAAAATTGGATGCTAGGGGGGAGCGAAGGTCTGTAATATTTTGGTCCTCAGTGTTCCATCATGTTAATTACTCCCCATACACATACTGTGAGTTCATTGACCTTTTTGCCTATCCAGCCACTTGCTTATTGTCAACAGATCCTCCTCCTAGGCTTACTGCTGAAATGCAGAGAATCCTACATCTCTCAAAGGGATACAACATTGGTGACTGGTACTACTACCAAAACCACACTGTAATAAGGATTTATGCCTATGAATTAGCCCCTTACAGACTACCAAAATATGTCCCCATGAGACTCTTTGCCTTGGATTACTATCGGCAGTTCAACAGTGCAGATTTAACTCACTTCTATGGTGCTAGGAAAAAGGCACAACTTAAAATAAGACATCAATTGGGCCCCTTTATCTTTAATAAAAGGGAAGAATCTTGGAAGGATGTTGACACTATTCTGAGAGAGAAACTTAAGCTCAAACTAAGTTTCCAGTGGTCACCATATGACCCTGAACATTTCATAAGCTTTAGAAGAGTTAAAAACAAGCTCACAGGGTATGTTCACCACAGAATCCTTGAAATTGAACAATATGCCAATCAACAAGAATGGGTAGAGGGCACACTAGTGGAAGATCTTAATGAGGAAGAGATAACAGAAAAGGCAATCAAAGATCTTGAAAAATCAGTTGACCTGGAATCTTTTGGACAGGTGTTTTGCACATTTCCTCGACACCTTTGAGCATGCACTTCATCTACCACAACTTCCCAACAACCTGCCCAAGTAAGTGCTCCACCTGCAGCGACAGCTAAAGGAAAAGAGGTGCAGCATTTAGAGCAGCAGGTACAACATTCTGAGCATCAAGAGACAATGGCAGACCGGCCAGTTTCAACAGATGAACAAAGTCAAGGGCAAGACCCTTCAACACAAGCAAAAGTGACCGAAATCCCTGTGTTACAGACTCCTCTTAATGAGGAAAGGGCCAAGAAAAGGGATAAGCAGGAAGAGACACCCACAGGGGCATCTATAGATCAGCAAGGAGAAAAGAGAGAAAGATTAAATCCTTATTCTGAAGAAGAATTGCCAGAGGGGCCAACTGAACAGCAAGTTCCCCCAAGCATGGAAACATCAGCTAGCTCCTTTCAGCCAGAGCAAGAGAGACAACAAGGTGTGGAGGTTACATCCACCAGGCAACAGAGTAGACAGGGCTCTGACATCAAGAAGGAATTCACTGATATCAAGGCCAAAAATGAGCCAGTAAGGTTCCAGCTTTATAACCAACTGCTAAGAATGGCTCCCACTAATCAGCAAAGGCTAATGGCAGCCTATGACATCCAAGAAGGGAAAATGACCCTCAGTCATTTCAGACCTAAAATGTAGCAACCACAATCAGCTGCTGACTATATCAGAACCAATCTGGAAGGTCTCTCCAAAGATATCCATCCGATGGACCAGATTGAATTACACAAACAAATCGGCGAAATGGTATATTCTACCTTGGCAGAAAAAACATTATTGGGTCATAGATTGCAAAATTCATTGCACAATACTTCTGCCCAGCTAGAATTGGAGAAGGCCTCCTCAATGGCTAAGGATAATAGAATCAAATCCTTGGAGAAGATTATTATAGAGTTGGGAGATGATCCCAAGGATCCTAAGGGCATTCAGGCCTTGATCAAAAATAAAGAGGAAGACATAGCAGCCCTCAGAAGGCAACTCAGGCTGCCAGCTACAATACATCCTCAAACTACAGAGGTAGCACAACAAAAAGAAGAGGAGGATATGGTTACTTTGCTTATGAGGATGCATAAAAGACTCATAGAAACAGAGAATGCCTTGGAGGCATCACTACAAGGGAGGCAGGGAGAGTTGGCCTCTCAGCCAGCACAAACAACTTTAACTATTGAGACTGCACTTCCTACGGTCACCACAACAGTCCCCCCTACTGATCCAACATCAATAGCAGATACCTCTCCAGCCTCAACTTCAGCAGCAATTTTAGCAACAACTACAACAGCAGCAGAGCAAGAGGCCAGCCTGAGCATGGAGGAGATGATGAAAGAAATAAAGGCCCTGGAAGTATAGATGGCAGAGTTAAAAGAGGCCAAAGAAAAGCTGGCCAAAATTGAGGTAAGATATGACAAATCAAAGATGGATGTAGCTGAGAAGGTGAGGGAAGTAAAAACCTTGGAGAAAAGAATAAAGGAGCTGGAGAAGGAGCTTACTCTTGAAAAGACTCTAGCTGAAGTCAAGAAAATTTTGTGGGCCAAAATTGGTCAATCCATTACTGACCAATGGCAATCAATTGAAACCATACATGAGAAAATGGAATTGATAGGCTTAGCTCAATTCGAAACTCAAAAGGCTAGAGCATCACTAGGGAATATGCGTGAGCAAGCCAATAGAATGATTCAATTTCTGAACACTCATACCAAAGAGCAGTTGGCAGCAATAGGTATCAGGAACAAGACAGATACCATCTTACTAGTGAAAAGGGTGCTGACCCTAAGGAATTTTGTGCAAACTCTGGAAAGAAAATGCCAAGAAATGCAGGCAGAGGTAAATGACTTTAGAATAAAGTTTGCAGCATTACAGAGCAGAGGGCTACCCAGTTTATTAACTAGCGCTGGAAGACTGCTATCACATGAGCAATATGCCAACAGGGTAAATAACTATGCCTCCAATCAAATTACAGCATCCTCAAGCACCTCAAAAGAAACAGGGCCTCCCTCTAGACAAAGTCTTTATGACAAACTAGAAAATTTGTTCTACATTAAACATGAGATAAACCATCTTTTTGAAGTCTAGCCCAACTTTTATAGATACATTGAAGCTAATGAAACCCTGATAAAGATACAAAGACATTAGTTGCCTACAAAGGATTGGTGGAAAGGAATGTTGGAGACATTGCTCAGGTAATTTTGTTTATTTTTCTTTTGATCAACTACAGGTTAGCAAATACAGAGGCATGGTCCACCTATCAAAGGGAAGAGAACAACAAAAAAACAGAAATTGAATTGTGACTACAGCTCGTTAGTGAAAACTTAACACTGATGACGAGGCCAGGACAGCAAGACAGCAACATAGCAACATCAAGGCAGCAAACGCAGAATGAATGCGCAACAACCAGCTGACTCACTCAGTGCAAAAGGTCAAATATCTCTGACAAATTGGACAGCCAGCACATTACATTTACTACAGCATTTATTTCCCTCATTTACTTCTTCCTAAGAGTTGGTAAAGGAAGTTATGACTTTTGAACTTATCTTCACGATATTTTGTATCTCCCTGTTTGTATAAATACCTCCCCATAATATGTATTTGGGGTTGGTGATTTTCTCTCTGGACTGCGCTGTAAATTCTGAGACTATTTTAATACAAAAGCTATTGAAGTTCACTGTTGCTGACCGTCTGAATGTGGGTTTTATGTTCTGGGACCTGCTACAGAATTCCTGTGTCATTCCATGGATCAATAAGTTATTCTAAACTGTGTTTTATGTTTTCTGTGTTTGCAAATTTCACATATGTTCCATAATCTTGGTAACAGAAAAGAAGAATAGCCCAAGACTTGCTTAAATGCACCATGTCTTCAATCTCTTCTATTAATTATGTTTTCTTCAGAATTAGTCATAAATATGAATTCTTAGTTGCTCATGTTTGCACTAATTCTTTCACTTTGAATATTACTTAGGAATTCTTCATTGCTCCTTGATAATATCCATACACTCTCCCCCGGCCAGCATAATGAAAGATTCTTGATTGCCTTTCATTCCCTGACTTCACTCCATCAATTTCAGATTCGAAAATTGTTCCAAATTGCCTATCTTTCTCTGTAGCATTACCATTTACCCAAGAAACACTTTCAATAGTACACCATCATTAACTCCATTGCCCAATAGTATAGACTGTTTTGAACTTGCATCCCAGCTCTGCCTGAAATCACCATCCAACAAACTTAAAACAAAACCCTGTACATCATAACTAGCCTAACACACTTCAAAACAAAGCTAAATTACAAAGAGAGAGCCCTCTCTGGTTGCAGGTAGGCTAGAACCTGCAGCTAAAAGATTGGTTAGTGGTTACCTCGGCTGTATTCCCTTCAGGAGGCAGGGAATAGCCTGAGTGATAACAATTACAACCCAAGATCTCCAAGGATGTTTCTCTTTCTGGTGTTTATTCGGAAGAGCAAGCTATCTTTTGCGCCTAGCAGTTAGAACTGATATATTCTCAGTCTGGGACTCTTAAGAAAATCTTACCTGATGCTCCTAGATCCACGATTGATGTAGCCTGTTATGTTCCTATAAACATAGGTGTCATAATTTATGATTGACTTAGTTTATCTCTGTAATATGTACATACCTTTGCTTTTTGCAAATGTTTCCCATATTTGTAAAAAATAAAAAAAATAAAAAAATGTAAAGAGGGTATGTCCTAAAAGAAAATAAAGGGACTAAAAAAAGAATGAAAAAAGGTCAAAAAAGATGAAAAATGAACCCCAAGAAGAAAGAAAAAGACCATGAAAGTGTGCAAGTCAAAATGCCACTACCATTTACTTTGATGTAGAATAAAAAGATTGTGTGCAGCTTGTTACCTTTGGCACAATCCATGGATAGTCAAACAATGTAAACTTGGCTATTTCATGTTTTGAATTTTTTGTTTATAGATAGAGAATAAAATCTGACCAAATTGTTTAATCTTGGCAGATAAGTAGATAGATAGAGAAATAAAAGGAGCTCAACAGTTTAATCTGATCCCTTGGATGTAATAAGGATAGACTTAGATAGATTTCCATTGTAAAAGAAAAGAAAAGTTTGATAAGGGTTTGCCAATTCAAGTGCACACTAATAAAAAGTAGAAAAAATGGTAGGATGTGTAGGTGGGTAAGTAGATTAATGGTTGCAGAATTATGTATGATGAAGGTTTAGTTAAAAAATTATATCATTTACTTTCATCATCATATTACTTTAAAATTATGGATAATAAGGAGATATTTACAAAGTCAGGTGACTAATTTCCTCATTCATTTTACCACTTATTTCACTAATTTCACACAATCAATGTACCTAAAACCTTAAGTTAAAGGGGCTCAAAGCATTTCTCTGACTTTTGGAGGGACCAGACCCTCGACCCAATAACTTATAGGTTCTAAGTACTAAATCCCCTTATCAACATTCACCCCCTCCATAATTCATTCATTTTCCCTAAAAACCCATTTTTCTAAGGTAAAATAACTATTTGGTTGGGAAAAAGTAATTACACCCATATAAAAACCCACAAATACACTTAAGCCTAAGTTATGATGTTCAAATGCAGAAATGTCAATATATTTCAAAAGCATTCGACTTAGTGCATTTCCATTTCCATTTTCATATTAACATCTAATTTTATTTATGTATTTAAATCCCTTAAATATACCCATTTCCCATATACATTATTAAAAAATTCCATATGTTAATATCCCGCCTCGATGGTTTGAAATATAAACCATAATAAAATAATTAGATGGATTAATTAATCAATCTGTGATTAATTAAGAGCCATAACCCTCCGCCGTGTTAAAAGGGATTAATTAATCAAATTGTGATTAATTAATAACCATCCTCCAATCAAATCATCCCCAATGTCATTAAATATCCCTAATTCATGATTATTATTCCGTCGGGGCCCTCCATTAGTTCTTGATCGAGTCATTTCCCTAACCACCATACGATCTGACTCCTTCAAATCTAATGGTCGACGTTCATATCGAGCGGCCCCCAATGCTGACCTTTACCCGCCCGATGTAATTTGTTTTACTATTCATTCCGCTGCTACGTGTCACCCGATGAATGGAATCGGGTGGACCTCTCCTAATACCGCCAAGCTCTCATAAGCAGTGCGATAGATTCTGCTTACTGCCTTCTTTTGCCACCTCCACTAAACGACAAAACGTCACCTTCGCTAGTTGCCGCCAACAATGGATTTTCATTATACCTGCCAAAACATTGACTTTGAAAATAAAACAAAAATAATCATTATTTTTATTTCACTAAGAAAACAACCTTCCGTTCTCCATGCAAAAGCAGAGTACATCCAAACTGTCACCCTATTTCCAATCGTCAACCACCAGAAGCTGCTGAACTCCAGATTATCATTGCAGACCTGTGCGCTCCCTATGAAAAGTGCACCAGTTTCATTTTTCCCTTCATACAAGCAAAACCAGGTATTTACCCCTTTTCAACTAGGAAACCCTATTTTCATACTGAACCTGAGCAAAATTGCTGTAAAAATTAAGTAATTCAGTGAAATTAAGCTATTTGACAGTCTTGATACTCTCTAAGATGACCCAGTTTTCCATAGTTCCCTGAAATTTTCTGCCCTCGTCCTTGAATCCACAAGAACCAAGGATGGAAGTCCCAGTCTCCTTACATGTCATGTCAGTTACCACCCCTCGCAGAGATATAGAGCATCTTCCCCTGGCTGACAAATATTTTCAGATAAAAGACCTCACCTTCGACGAAACCCCTCTGAAATTCTATTTCAGATACCGAGATAATTATTTGGACCATGCAGATAAGATAGGCCTCTGGGAATCAAACCTACCCATATATCAATTCGCTAGTGTTCATGTCTTCCCGGAAATTATTCACTATTGTCATGCAAACTATGACCCTACCAAGAGAGCTGTGATGTCCCCAGACCAGAAAGTCCTATTCACCATCACTCTTGAATCTATAAATGAAATGTTACAGTTACAACCTGGTCAATATCTCACACCCCCTACCATTCCTAATTTTCTTCAAAGATTCTCTAAGCTATCAAGTTCTAGAAGTACCCAAATCCTCCAGACTTTCATTATTGAAGAAAAGAACATGCCAAAAGACCCCAAGGATATTACAACAATGAATATGTTTTAGGTTTTACCACTAATGAATATGTGGATGAGATTATTTTTTCCTACGTGTCCACTTTTACCCCTAGTCAACCTCCTGCAGTCAAGTTTGATTATGCAAAATTCATTGCAGATAAAATGCATGATCAGTTTATGAGATTAGTAAATGAAAGTGTCTTCATATATTCATCAGTTCTATATCATTTGTTTCTCTACTACCAAACTAATAAGTTTTCCTTCCCTATCCAAAAACTTGATACTAAAGGGAATCCTAGACCTGTCATCTTCTGGACCTCTCTATTCCATAGGTCAAGTTCTTCTCATTATCCATACACAGATTTTATTCACCTATTTCTACATCCAGTGACTACAATGTTATAGGAAGTCCCCCTCCCAAAATTAGTGCAGACATTAAGAGGGTTCTCCAACTATCCAAACAATACAAAGTAGGGGATTGGTACTTGTACCAAAACCATACTGAAATTATAATTTATAGGTGTGAGCTGCCTCCTTACAAATTACCTAGATATCTTCCCATGTGGTTATTTGCTCTGGAGTACTACAGGCAAATGATCAATTCTAATGAGATTCACTTTGTCAAAACCAAGAATAAGGCCCAACTAAGAATAAAATATCATCTAGGCCTATTTATTTGTAATAATAGAGAAGCAGGAAAGGAGGAAGATGAAATCCTCCAAAGATTGAGATTAAAACAGAGTTTCATCTGGGCCTATGACCCCCACAATTTCATTTGTAACAGAAGGCAGAAACATAAGCTATATCCTTATATCCACCATAGGATCCCAGAAATTGAACAATATGCCAATCAAACTGAATGGGTGGAAGGCACACTGGTAGATCAAGATAGAACACAAGTTGCAGTTGACAATGTATTGGTGGATTTAGAAATAAATCTTGATGAAGATTCATTTGTACAGGTGCCAGGAGAAACTTCATCACAAAGGAAGTGATAGGAACACAGTGGATAGACTTCAGAACAAGCAGGGCCATCAGGCCAACTAGAATCATCAAAACAACAGGAGCTATCAAAACAATAAGAACAATCCGAACAACCAGAAATCTCATAGGAGCTTGCTCAACCTGAAAAATCATGAGCAATCCTCCTATTTTTCGGACTCCTCTCAATGAGGAAAGAAACCTTAAAAGAGATAGAGAGGATGCCACTCCTTCTAGTAGGCCCATTGATCAAACTTTTGCTAAAAGGCAAAGGTTAAACCCATATGCAGAACAAGAGTACATTGAGGAAACAGTAGGCCACACAACGGCAGAAAGGACAGGAAGTGGGCACACTATCCCTTCAGGAGGTTCACCATCCACCTCACAGTTCTAGGTATTAGAAAGACAACAGAGCACAAAGGTGTCTTCATTCAGAGCTCCTTCAAAACAGAGCCTAGATATTAAAGAAAAATATAAAGAAATCAAAGCAAGGAATGAAAGATTAAAACTGCAAAGCTATGCCCATTATTTGAAGATGGCCCCAACAAACCAAACAAGGCTGATGTCAGCCTTTGATATAAAGGAAGGAAAGATGCAGATGAGCTTCCTCAAGCCAACTGTGCAACAACCAAGATCCATGGCTGATTATTTAAAGACTGATTTTGAATTTTTGGCAAAGGATATTCATCCTATTGACCAAATATAACTACACAAACAAACTGGTGAGATGGTATATTCTACATTGACTAATAAGGCTATCATAGCACATCAATTGCAGAACTCATTGAACAATACCTCTGCACAACTCCAACTGGAAAAAGCCTCCTCTCAAGCTAAAGACACCAGGATAAAAACTTTAGAAGATTTGGTGATAGAGTTGGGACATGATCCCAAGGATTTCAAAGCAATAGAATAGTTGATTAAAAAGAAAAATGATGATATAGTTGCATTGAAGAAGCAGCTTAAGATCCATCCTCTCCACCATCCTCAAACTGTATAAGTTATAAAGAGGCAAAAAGAGGAAGAACTTATGGACCTAGTCCTTAATTTAAATGATCAATTGAAATAAATTGAGAAGGAATTGGAAAAAGCAATACAGTCTATGTAGAGTGAGTTGGCCACCGCTCCTCAGACTATTATACCTATATTTTCTACAGCAGTACCCTCCACACTGGCAACTTCCTTGGCGCCAACACTTCCACCAGTGATAGCATTACTAGTAGTAGGAACTATTTCAACCACAGATACATCAACCAGTGCAGGGACATCAACAGAAAAAAAAAAGATGAAATGATTAAAGCCATGGAACAAATGAGTATCCAGGCCACATAATTGAAAAGGGTTAGAGAACAAATGGCAAGTTTGGAAACAGACTACGAGCTTGCACAAATTCAGAATAAAGAAGAAGAATGAAAAACAGAACGATGGAGGAAAGAATCAGAGTCCTGGAGAAGGATTTGACATTAGAAAAACCATTGGGAGACATGAAACATATATTGTGGGTCAATATCATTGATTCCATCAATGATATTTAGCCTTCTATCCAGGTAATCTTTGAGCAAACAGAATTAATGAAAGTAGCTATGGAAGATATACAGAAGACTAAAGAAGAACTTGGAGATAAACCTGAAGAGGCAAAGTAGTTGATTGATTTTTTAAACAGCAGAAACACATACCAGTTGGATGAGTTAGAGATTGAGGATAGAATAGCTACTATTATTGAAATAAAGAAATTTCTTACTAAAAGGAACTTAATGCTTAATTTAGAGAAAAGGTGTCAGAGTATTCAAACAGACATAGATAGCTTCATGTTGAAATATGGAATTTTAAGAGAGAAAGGCCTTCCCAACCCAATGGTTATACATGACAAGTTAATGACACAAGAAGACTATATTGATAGATTAGAGAAATAGACCAAGAGTCAAGCAAGTTCTTCAGCAGTAAAAGCATTAAAAGCAAGAAAGGTACTTTATGATGGTCTAGAGAATCTATTCTACATAGAGCATGAAGTAAAACATCTATTCACTAGCAAACCCAATTTTTCTAAGTACATAGAAGCTGATGAAGTTTACAGGAAGATGATCAGGGTGAAATTACCAGATAATGAATGGTGGACAAGTTTGACTGACTTACCAGAGTAAAAAATGTTTACTATGATAAAGTCTGGTAATACAGGATGAAAGGATGAAACGACACAGGTAAAGAGTATCAGTAGGTAAAGAGTATCAGTAGTTGAAGATAAGAGTGAATCCAACACATAACTACCAAGGCAACTGCAAGAGCCAAATCTGAGTTCCAGTATCCAGCACCTTCACAAATAAAAGGACAACAAACAATCTATTTTCCATCTATCTCTATCTTCGTGTTGAAGATATTTTTTGTTTCCTAGATTAATTCTCATATAGTTATGAGATATTTTGTATCAAATTCCGTATAAATACTTCACAAGTTGAAGTAATTAGTGTGGATTAAAAAGCATTTCTGTAGACTTTTTCTTTGAGCTAAAGGAGCAATTGTAATCAAGGATGGACTGGTTTACTAGATTAAATAAAGCTGAGGACATTTCACTCGATTCATGTGCACTATGGGAAACAAATAAGTATCATTTCTCTGAGTTTGATTATTGTTTTCCTTTATGTTATGAAATATCACATGTGTTTCTTATAATTCTTAAAAGAAAACAAGGAATAATATCATCAGAACTAGCTTAAATGCTCTCTGTTTTAACTGTTTGCTTCTTTAATGTTTTCTACTAAATTTCTTAAGTCTGGGAATTCTTAGTTGCTCCCTTACTTCTGTAATTCATTCCCCCTATTAGCCCCTAGTACAGGATTCTTAATTGCCCTTGCTATTTGCCAATCCTCCCTTCTTCATCTTAATCCCTGTCAAGGATTCTTCATTGCCCTTGGCCCTGGTTAAGATTTTCATCCATTGAGACCTTCATATTTGTTCTTGTTGTGCTATCTTGCCTTGTGAACTCTTACCTCAGTGATTAATCAAATCCTGTTAATCCTTTCCTACTTGACTCCATAGCCCAATGGCCTGAATACCTACTCTACCCATCTGTTTCCTTAATTCAACCAAACAAATCAAAACAAATTCCTTAAGCATTAATAACTAGCCTGATATCATGTCAAAACAAAGTTAAATCTTAAAGAGAGAGCCCTCTCTGGACTTAGGTTGTCTAGGACTCGAGTCTAAAAGATTGGTTTGTGGTTACCTCAAACTATTCCTTCTTTAATAACTTCTAAGGAAAAAACTTGAGTGATAACATAGTGGTGACCATACTGGGGATTCAAAATGCTTAGTTTTAATAAACCTTTGAGGAATTCAAATTTTTATTCATAAGCATCTTAAAGGGTTATTAGAAGTTATTCCCTAAAACAATTATAAAAAGATCGAAATCTGGCTTCAGGGAGAACTCACTATACTAGGGCCAACCCTAATCCAAATCCTCCCCCTGTATTTGAAAAACCCAACCTTATTCCGAGAATAATTAGAAGACAAGAAAGTTCAGTAAGCCCTAGACCTATTTTTAGATCCCATTCATGCCCTGTTGAGCGGTTGTTCCTTGAAGACCTCCCTTTTGATAAGTATTTTGGCCTCTCTCTATTTAGAACCACATCTGATAGTGAATTGTTGGACCTGGTCCCAGATCCATAATTCCTCAAAGAACTTGAAATCCAATGAGCCAACTTGTTAATTGATCAAAGTCTACTGAACTCCCCTCAAACACCCCTTACCACTGATAGACACCCTGAACTTTCTGAAATAGCTTCAACATATTTTAGCTCACCATCCTTTCACCATATCACTGAAGATCATCCTTCACCTCATCTGCATTCATACCTTCACTCCCTCATCAGCCTATCACTACCCCTCAGACGCTAGTTACCCATGTTACATCAACTCCCTTTGTTGTTCCAAATCCCCTAGTTACCCCAACACCTGTTCTCAATCCTATACAACTTAAAGCTATGACACTCATATATGCTCCCCTTGTAATACCTACTCCTCAAGGTGCCTTACTAGTAGATTATCAAAGTAAAACCACTTCATTTGATGGCATTGGAACTTACACAGCTCAGCAGCACACTAAGAAAATGACAGATTATTTTGAACTACATGAGATTGACATAAGAGATGTCCAAATGAGAATCTTTGTCCAAAGTCTAGCTGGAGAAGTGAGAACATGGTTTAGAGCTTTGCCCCCTCAGAGCATAGATAGTTTAGAAGTCCTTTACCAACAGTGCTTAAATAGGTGGGAGAAGAAGAAGAACCCCCTTCAAATTCTTATGTTTGTGGAAAAACCTGTGAACAGTTTTTTGAAACCAACGTTTCGGACTAGCTTAGTGAGTCCATCATCAGGGCAATGATGGACTCACTAAGCTAGTCCGAAATGTTGGTTTCAAAAAACTATTCACAGGTTTTTCCACAAACATAAAAATTCTACCAACCTGTATGGACTCTCTCTTTAACACCATTAAGTCCCACCATGGAAGGGACATAATGAACAATTCTCTAAATTTTGAGAAGATGAGAATTTCCAGAGCTAGAAACTATTAATAGCTCCATAATTTAATGCTCTCTCTTCTCAAAATACAAATCACATTGCCCAGATGATGGACTCACTAAGCTAGTCCGAAACATTGGTTTCAAAAAATTGTTCATAGTGTTTCCACAAACATAAAAATTCTACCAACCTGTATGGACTCTCTCTTTAACACCATTAAGTCCCACCATGGAGGGGACATATTGAACAATGCTCTAAATTTTGAGAAGATGAGAATTTCTAGAGCTAAAAACTATTAATAGCTCCATAATTTCACTCTCTCTCTTATCAAAATACAAATCACGTTGCCCTGATGATGGACTCACTAAGCTAGTCCGAAATGTTGGTTTCAAAAAACTGTTCACATGCTTTTCCACAAACATAAAAATTCTACCAACGTGTATGGACTCTCTCTTTAACACCATTAAGTCCCACCGTGGCAGGGACATAATGAACAATGCTCTAAATTTTGAGAAGATGAGAATTTCCAGAGCTAGAAACTATTAATAGCTCCATAATTTCACGCTCTCTCTTCTCAAAATACAAATCACATTGCCCTGATGATGGACTCACTAAGCTAGTCCAAAACGTTGGTTTCAAAAAACTGTTCACATGCTTTTCCACAAACATAAAAATTCTACCAACCTGTAAGGACTCTCTCTTTAACACCATTAAGTCCCACCATGGAAGGGACATAATGAACAATGCTCTAAATTTTGAGAAGATGAGAATTTCCAAAGCTAGAAACTATTAATAGCTCCATAATTTCATGCTGTCTCTTCTCAAAATACAAATCACATTGCCTTGATGATGGACTCACTAAGCTAGTTCGAAACGTTGGTTTCAAAAAACTGTTCACAGGTTTTTCCACAAACATAAAAATTCTACCAACCTGTATGGACTCTCTCTTTAACACCTTTAAGTCCCACCATGGCAGGGACATAATGAACAATGCTCTAAATTTTGAGAAGATGAGAATTTCCAGAGCTAGAAACTATTAATAGCTCCATAATTTCACGCTCTCTCTTCTCAAAATACAAATCACATTGCCCTAATGATGGACTCACTAAGCTAGTCCGAAACGTTGGTTTCAAAAAACTGTTCACAGGTTTTTCCACAAACATAAAAATTCTACCAACCTGTATGGACTCTCTCTTTAAAACCATTAAGTCCCACCATGGAAGGGGCATAATGAACAATGCTCTAAATTTTGAGAAGATGAGAATTTCCAAAGCTAGAAACTATTAATAGCTCCATAATTTCACGCTCTCTCTTATTAAAATACAAATCACATTGCCCTGATGATGGACTCACTAAGCTAGTCCGAAACATTGGTTTCAAAAAACTGTTCACAGGTTTTTCCACAAACATAAAAATTCTACCAACTTGTATGGACTCTCTCTTTAACATCATTAATTCCCACCATGGTAGGGACATAATGAACAATGCTCTAAATTTTGAGAAGATGAGAATTTCCAGAGCTAGAGACTATTAATAGCTCCATAATTTCACGCTCTCTCTTCTCAAAATACAAATCACATTGCCTTGATGATGGACTCACTAAGCTAGTCTGAAACATTGGTTTCAAAAAACTGTTCACATGCTTTTCCACAAACATAAAAATTATACCAACCTGTATGGACTTTGTCTTTAACACCATTAAGTCCCACCATGGCAGGGACAAAATGAACAATGCTCTAAATTTTGAGAAGATGAGAATTTCCAGAGCTAGAAACTATTAATAGCTCCATAATTTCACGCTCTCTCTTCTCAAAATACAAATCACATTGCCCTGATGATGGACTCACTAAGCTAGTCCAAAACGTTGGTTTCAAAAAACTGTTCACAGGCTTTTCCACAAACATAAAAATTCTACCAACCTGTATGGACTCTCTCTTTAACACCATTAAGTCCCACCATGGAAGGGACACAATGAACAATGCTCTAAATTTTGAGAAGATGAGAATTTCCAAAGCTAGAAACTATTAATAGCTCCATAATTTCATGCTCTCTCTTCTCAAAATACAAATCACATTGCCTTGATGATGGACTCACTAAGCTAGTTCGAAACGTTGGTTTCAAAAAACTGTTCACAGGTTTTTCCACAAACATAAAAATTCTACCAACCTGTATGGACTCTTTCTTTAACACCTTTAAGTCCCACCATGGCAGGGACATAATGAACAATGCTCTAAATTTTGAGAAGATGACAATTTCCAGAGCTAGAAACTATTAATAGCTCCATAATTTCACGCTCTCTCTTCTCAAAATACAAATCACATTGCCCTGATGATGGACTCACTAAGCTAGTCCAAAACGTTGGTTTCAAAAAATTGTTCACAGGTTTTTCCACAAACATAAAAATTCTACCAACCTGTATGGACTCTCTCTTTAACACCATTAAGTCCCACCATGGAAGGGACATAATGAAAAATGCTCTAAATTTTGAGAAAATGAGAATTTCCAGAGCTAGAAACTATTAATAGCTCCATAATTTCACGCTCTCTCTTCTCAAAATACAAATCACATTGCCTTGATAATGGACTCACTAAGCTAGTCCGAAACATTGGTTTCAAAAACCTGTTCACGGGTTTTTCCACAAACATAAAAATTATACCAACCTGTATGGACTCTCTCTTTAACCCCTTGAAATTCTATCTGAATATGAAAACCTTAAAAGGGGACCAAACAAAACTGTTCAAGACTATTGTACTAGGTTTAAAAATGTGTATAATGTAATCCCTCTTGACCTTAGGCCTCCACCTGGTTTAGCCCTAATTAAATTTCCAGACGGATTTGATACAAATATGGCTTTTCAACTTAGAGAAAGGAATCTCCCCACACTTGAAGATATGCAAAGTGTAGCTGTTAGCATAGAAGCTAATCTATTGTCCAAAAGGGCTAGAGTTACAAATGAGAGAAGAACACCATTGAAAGATGAGACTTCATGTTGAAAATGCAACAAGATGATGGAGCTTAGTGAAAATAAGTCGTCTTCACTAAGTGGGCCCGCAGGCTATTTTTGGCGCAAAGTCTATTTTTAGACTATGTCTATTTTTAGACATATGCATCATGGTCTATGAGTTGTAGGATGCTATTTATGGATGATTGGTCATGTTGGTAAAAATAGATGGACCTCTATTTTTAGACATATGGGCGGAGTCTATTTTTAGATTGCCAGTTAAAAATAGAACAGTCAAATATTATTAGCTCTTAATAATATTTGGACTATAAACATTATCTCATCCTCTTGCAACACTTCAGTTCGAGCTACAGATGTGGCACATGCAACTGCCAGAAGGAAATACGCTTTTCCTATGGGTTAGTTGAGCTATTGCATGATGGACTTCAGTTAGAACTTAATTGATTGAGTTTGGTGGAGTTGATTGAGGAGTTGATGGAGTTGTGTTCAGTTTGACTTAGTTGAACTAGTTGTATTTAGTCTAACTGCCAAATACACTAGTGATGAGTGATGTGAATTAATTATTAATTAATTCACTAATTATTAACTCATAAATCAACTAAAGAATACATCATTTAACTCAGTGCATGGATAGTTCAATGGAGACAAGTGTTAGAGGTGTGTGAAAGGGTGAGACTACTATCAATTGTGACTATAGCTGTGCATCAGATTTGCACAATCATTGATTTGAGATTGCCAATGAGGATTGCGCAATACAAGAAAAAGGAAATTCGAACTTGGATCTTATCTATTCTCAACTTGGATTGCGCAGTAGAGGCAGGCAAACAGTGGAGGAGATTTGAACCCGTGACTTGTTCAGATCTGAGCTAGTTTGTGTGTAGCAGGTGGAGATAGTACTGAGTACTTGTGAGGAGTATTGTACTATGTATTGTTACATGTTCTCTATCATTATAATATACAGATAGTTGGGGGTTTTCAGCTGTATGCTTTCCCCATTACATACTGTGTTGATATGTGTGATTGATGTTTCAATGTGTGCATGTAATTGTTTCTTTAATTCCGCAAATTGATGATCAATGTAGAGGAGGTTATGTATTATGCATGCATTCTGAAAATAGTGTATAATCAGGATAATCTCTGTGAATAAGTGTTATATTATTCATATTTCTACATGGTATCAAAGCAAAGTTGATCATCAGATCTATTATTCAGAAAGTGATTACATTTTATTCCTTCAGGCAGAGTCTGTAATCGAGCGAGGTAGCCTTTGGATTCATCCTTCTTTTGGAAGGTGAGATATCCGGTAAATGCCCATACAGTCAATCTCTGTACGAGAAACACTTTGTTCTCATGAATTTTAGATCAGAAGCGGTTGAGTTTTGAGCTGGTGGAATTCAAATTTGCAGCAGTGTTTTCTTGGTGTCGAAGTTGAAATGTCTTTCAACGGATTGCGATTGGAGTATGCCCTTGAAGGCAGCTCGAATTATATTGCATGGAAAGACAGGATGGAGGAGGTGTTAGATGACAATGGGTTGAAGGAGTTCATAGATGCTGAGGTCCCAAAGCCTACTGATGCTACTCACGTTGAGGCTTGGCAAAAGAAGATAGCAAAGTGTCGAAGGATTCTGTTGAAGGGCGTGAAGGATCACATTGTATCCAGCCTACATGGAAAGGCTTCTCCATACTTGATGTGGAAAGCATTGACATATTTATTCCAAGGCAAGAGCAACCAGAGGAAGTTGGTGCTCAAGGATAAACTCAGAAACATTAAGTGTAAGAAAGGAGACAGTATGCTCAAGTATCTCACGAAGTTCACCCAATGCTGGGATGAGCTGGGACGTGTGGGGGTGACTATCGATGATGAGGACTTAGTGAGCTTGGCTCTCCTTGGTCTTCCGAAGAGTTGGCATTCCTATCAGGACTCTGTCAATGGTCAAGAGAAATTTCCAGGATGGGAGAGACTTTGGTCTGATCTTGTGCAAGAGGAGATCAGGTGGAATACTAGGGATGAATCTTCATCAAAGGCATCTGATGAAGAAAATTGCGCTTTGGCTGCCAAAGCAAAGAAGGGGAAGAACAAGAAAGCTTCTCATTCCGGTGTGAAAGGCAAGAAGCAGGACATGTCCAAGGTGAAGTGCTTTCACTATCACTAGCACGGACATTATGCCACAAATTGTCCGCAGAAGAAGAAAAATAAGCAAGTTGTTGGATCTGCAGCAGGAGAGGCCTTAGCCTCACAGTTTGAGCTGGATTTTTTGTTGATCACATGCTTGGTATCAAGTGTGATGGGATCGGTATGGTTCTTAGACAATGGTGCATCTTTTCACATGACAGGAGATCGAGATTTGTTTTTTGATCTGGATGAGAAAGATCTTGGAGTGCACATCGAGATGGGCGATGATGGTAGATACAGTGCAACCGGTATCAGTACCATTTACTTTGAGAGGGAGTCTGGTAAACCCTTCGTATTGAAGGAAGTGATGCATGTTTCAGGATTGAAGAAGAATCTTATCTCTATGGCGATGTTAGAAGACAAGGGATATGATGTTGTCTCCAGAGAGGGAAAGGCTTTCCTGCGCAGTAAGACAACTGGAGAAACCCGGAAGATAGGGGTTCGAGTCAAGAACCTTTATCAATTGCATGTAGATGGCTGAGCAACAATGGCATGCAAGGCAGAAGGATTGGTGAGCCGGGATGATGGCGAGCTGTGGCACCAGAGATTGGGCCACCTTCACCATGGAGCCTTGAAGATACTGCAGCAGATTTCTACTGGGCTTCCTAAAGGCACTCTTGCACAGTTAGATCAATGCAAGGGGTGTACTCTGGGAAAATTTTTGAAAGCCACCTTTCACGAGAAGGATAGTCGCACCACGACGATCCTTGAGAGAATTCACATAGATGTGTGTGGACCTTTCTCAGTAGCTTCGACAGCGAAGCACAAGTACTATGTGATCTTTGTTGATGATTTCTCTCGAAAGCACTGGATCTTCTTCATGCAGAAGAAGAGTGAGACATACTCAAAGTTCTGTGAGTTCAAAGCACTGGTTGAGAAGGAATTGGGTAAGAAGGTGAAGGCTCTTAGGAGTAACAATGGTGGTGAACTCATCTCTGGCGAGTTCAAGGACTTCTGCAGCACAGAAGGGATTCGAAGAGAGCTCATAGCTCCCCATAACCCACAGCAGAACAGGGTTGCTAAGCAGAAGAATAGAATGATCGTGGGTGCTGCAAGGACGATGTTGCATGATCAAGGCCTACCCCTTCACTTGTGGGCAGAGGCATGCAATACTGCAGTATATGTGCAGAACCGTTGTCCTCACAAGATACTTGGCATGAGTACACCCGAGGAGGCTTATTCTGGTAAGAGGCATGATATTTCCCATTTGAGGATTTTTGGTTCTCCTGTTTACATGCATGTGACGAAGGATGCCAGGAAGAAGCTGGAGCTGAATGCGGAGGTTGGGATATTTGTGGGGTACACTGATACGCCCCACAACTATTGTGTGTATATGCCAGACAGTCGCAAGACTATTGTGAGGCGGGATATCAAATTTCAGGAGGAGAAAGCCATGAAGTGTTCTCTTGAGAGGGAGCCGCACTTGCATGCAGATGAGGAGCTATTAGTTCATAAGGATGAGCTTCAGGATGTGGATCAGCCACAAGATGAAGTTCATGGAGTGGAAGAGACCACTCATGCAGCGCCAACCATCAGAGGGCGAAAGCGCACTACAGAAGCCGACTGGCTCAAGATGCAGAGAAGGTTGTAGGACCACCTACAGCACAGTGCAAACAGAGACAGTCACCTGATCAGTACACTGGATACATGGCTCTTGTGAGCAAATGTGTCGTGACTGAGCCATCCTCTTTCGAGGAAGTTGTGGAGGATCCCGCATGGATAGATGCCATGGTGGAAGAGTATGATTCGATTGTCAGAAACGGTGCATTGGAGATTGTCCCAAGACCGGAGGGGAAATCAATGGTGGGTTCGAGATGGAACTACAAAGTGAAGCAGGCAGCTGATGGGAGTGTGGAGAAGTACAAGGAAAGATTTGTTGCCCGAGGCTTCTCACAGATAGAGGGGATCGATTATGAGGAGGCCTTGGCACCTGTCGCAAGGTATTCTTCCATACGGACGATTCTTGCTCTCTTAGCGCAGATGGGGTGGCACATCCATCAGATGGATGTAAAGACTGCGTTCCTCAACGGAGTCATTGAGGAGGAGGTGTACATAGAGCAGCCTGAAGGTTTCAAGATCTTCAACAGCGAGTCGCATGTGTGCAGGCTCAAGAGAGCGTTGTATGGGTTGAAACAAGCAACTCGTGCTTGGTACACACAGATAGACAATTATTTCACCATATTTGGATTCTCCAAGAGTGAGGCAGATCCTAACCTATACCAGATTGTGGTGGAGGGTAAGTTGCTAATCATTTTACTTTATGTAGATGATTTGATTTTGACGGGAGATGAGCTGTTGATACTTTCATGCAAGGAGGATCTTGCTAGAGAGTTTGAGATGAAGGACTTGGGCCTCCTTCATTATTTCCTGGGATTGGAAATTTGGCAGTGTAGTGATGGACTATTTGTTTCTCAGGGTAAGTATGCCTGGGAGATACTGGAGAAGTTCAACATGCATGGCTGCAAGCCTATTGATACTCCTCTTCCTGGAGGTTGGAGGAAGGAGGATGCTACTTCAGTGGAGGTAGTGGATGCCACTGTTTATCGACAGTTGGTGGGGTCGCTTATGTATCTGGTCAATACATGACCTGATATATGCTATGTTGTTAACTAGCTTTCACAAGCTATGGTTAAGCCAACCAAGCTCTTCTGGAAGGCAGGCAAGCATGTATTGCGTTATCTCAAAGGCACATCGGGATATGGATTGTGGTACAGACAGGAGGATGAGGTGAAGCTATGTGGCTTCACAGATGCAGATTGGGCAGGCAGCCCAACGGACAGAAAGAGCACATCTAGAGCGATCTTCAGTATCGGGTCAACAGTAGTGTCTTGGTACAGCAGGAAGCAGAGATCCATGGAACTTAGTTCAGCAGAGGCCGAGTATATGGCAACAAGTTCGGTTGTATGCGAGGCTATATGGATGAGGAAGATCTTGGTCGGGTTGTTCGGGTCACACTTGGAGCCTACTGTGATCTATTATGATAACCAGAGTTGCATTAAACTCTTGGCTAATCCAGTATTTCATGATCGATCCAAGCACATCGACATCAGGTACCATCATATCAGAGATTGTGTGCAGCGGAGAATCATGTTACTTTCATACATTCCCACGGAGGATCAGGATGCTGATATCTTGACGAAGGCGCTCACCAGGAGAAAATTCGAATACCACAGAGGTAGGATAGGGGTTGCAGATAATCCATATCTTGTTGAGAGGGAGTCTTGAAAATGCAACAAGATGATGGAGCTTAGTGAAAAGAAGTTGCCTTCACTAAGTGGGCACGCAGGCTAATTTTGGCGCAAATTCTATTTTTAGACTATGTCTATTTTTAGACATATGGATCATGGTCTATGAGTTGCAGGATGCTATTTATGGATGATTGGTCATGTTGGTAAAAATAGATGGACCTCTATTTTTAGATTGGGTTATTTGAGTCTATTGCATGACTGGACTTCAGTTAGAACTTAGAGTGATTTAGTTGAGCTATTGCATGATGGACTTCAGTTAGAACTTAAGTGATTGAGTTTCGTGGAGTTGATTGAGGAGTTGATGGAGTTGTGTTCAGTTTGACTTAGTTGAACTAGTTGTATTTAGTTTAACTGCCAAATACACTAGTGATGAGTGATGCAAATTAATTATTAATTAATTCACTAATTATTAACTCATAAATCAACTAAAGAATACATCAGTTAACTCAATGCATGGACAGTTCAGTGGAGACAAGTGTTAGAGGTGGTTGAAAGGGTGAGACTACTATCAGTTGTGACTATAGCTGTGCATGAGATTTGCACAATCATTGATTTGAGATTGCCAATGAGGATTGTGCAATAAAAGCAAAAGGAAATTCGAACTTGGATCTGATCTATTCTCAACTTGGATTGCACAGTAGAGGTAGGCAAACAATGGAGGAGATTTGAACCTGTGACTTGTTCAGATCTAAGCTAGTTTGTGTGTAGCAGGTGGAGATAGTACTGAGTACTTGTGAGGAGCATTGTACTATGTATTGTTACATGTTCTTTATCATTATAATATACAGATAGTTTGGGGTTTTCAGCTGTATGCTTTCCCCATTACATACTGTGTTGATATGTATGATTGATGTTTCAATGTGCGATGCAATTGTTTCTTTAATTCCGCAAATTGATGATCAACGTAGAGGAGGTTATGTATTATGCATGCATTCCGCAAATAGTGTATAATCAGGATAATCTCTGTGAATAAGTGTTATATTGTTCAAATTTCTACACTTCACCCTTTGATCAGAAAATGGATGCTTTAGATAAAAGAATGGAGAGGCTGATGGACAGAATAGAAGACATTGAAAGGAAACCTCAGTGGGATAACCAGCACACTAATCCAGTGTGGAATCCAAACTTTAGGAAAACCAGAACCAAAACATTGGTAAAAATGGTCCTGATCAGAACATTATGCCACCTTTCCAAGAAAATTATGCTGAGACTTCCCACCAAGAAGACCCTGAGATAGACACTCAGATCAACGTAATGGGTTTAGATAATGAAGAAACTGTTTTTCTAACTCAAGATGATCAAGAATTATACATGCTTCAATAGTTACAAACCCAAATAGGCGAATCCTTCAACTATAAGCAAGGGTATGACTACTATTTTCAAAGTTCATAAACAATATAACTTAAGAAGAAAGAAAAACATTGATGTTTCTGATCAGAATAAACAAGCAATACCTAACCAGCCTAAGAAAGCTACAAAACAGAATCCTCAAGTTACAAAAACTTTACAAATCCTTTCTAGACCACATCAAAATCCTCCTAATCCCACTATTGAAGATGTAACAGATAACCAGCCTTCTAATGAATAGCCTTCCACTTCAGTCCCCCTCAAAGGAACAATGGAACAGCCCCTAGAAATAATATTAGAAAATCCAATTGAAAATACTCCTAACAATGAAAAAGAAAAACACACTACTCAGAACTTTGGCTCTAAAATTCCAAATATTCAAACAGATAAATCCTCTTTGCCTTTCAATTTGGGAGTAGAGGTGGCCAAACTCAAAATTTCAGTGCCTTTGACAGAATTGGTTAAACATGAAACTTACAGATCTCAAATTAGTAAATCTCTAAACTTTGTTGAAAATGAAGATTCTGTGAATTTATTTGATGACCAACTTGAGTTAATTTTCAGACCAGATGTTAATGGAAAGCCAGTTGAAGGAGGGGTACCACCCTTCTACATCAGCCTTAACATCCACAATAAAATCCTACATAATGCCATGCTTGACTCTGGAGCCTCACATAATCTTATGCCTAAGTCTGTAATGGAAAAGCTTAACTTGGATATCACTAGGCCTTATAAGGATCTCTTTTCCTTTGATTCAAGCCAAGTTAAATGCTTAGGTCTCATAAAAGATTTGTGTGTCTCCCTAGTTCAATACCCTGCCAAGACCATACTTATGGACATAGTTGTTGCTGACATACCACCCAAATATGGCATGTTGTTGTCTAGATCTTGGGGTGCCAAACTCCAGGGATCTCTACAACTGGACATGTCCTATGCTACCATATCAGTCTTTGGACACCCCAAGAAGTTGTATAGAGAAACTTTGATGAAGTATGTAGTGGGTTCCCATGAGAGACCTCAGAATTTTCCCATATATTCAGTACATTTTGATATAGATTCCTTCATACTTTACAATGATGAAAACAATCAAAAAGATACTTCAAGTATTATAACAGCAGAGCCAAAAGAAATTGAAATAATAAAGGAAAATCAAAATGTCCAAATTCATGAAACATCAGATAAAAAATATGATCTAGATACCTCAATCAAGAAGGATTCCACTACCTAGATGAGAATTATGAGCATGGAATCATGTGGCATCTTGAATTTGATGGGTCAGTCAACAAATTAGGTGCAGGAGCTGGTGTATGGACTTATAACTTATAAAACAATCATGTAGAGGGCCATGCCTATAGACTAAACTTTAAATGTACAAAAAATATCGCTGATTATGAAGCACTTATGTTAGGTCTGAAACTGGTTAAAAGTTTAGGAGCCATCAAAGTCTCTATCATGGGAGATTCTGAGTTAGTGATCAAACAAATTAAAGCTATTTACATGACCAAGGATCCTAGGACAGGATTTTAAAGAGGAATGGTAATAGAAATACTAAATACCTTTTTACAAACCAAACTTGCTGTTATCCCCAGAAAACACAACATGCAGGCTCAGAACTTAGGCATGTTTGCTAGTACTTGTAAGTTGCCTTTCGAGCCCAACCATCAGTACACTGCTGAGGTTAGGCATAGACCTGCAATTCCTGACAATCTAAAGAACTGGCAAGTATTTGAGAATGATCAGCAAATCAATAATTTTTTAACTTTAGATAATGAATTTGTAAATACTAACATAGACATAGACATAGCAGTAGATTTTGATTGCTTTGATGAAGTAGAAATTAACAAACTAGAAGAAGATCAAATAGATAGATTTCACCGCACAAAGTTTACAAAATCTGATATTTAAAACCTAGAGTAGATGAAAATTGATGAAGTCATTGATGATGAAACTGAAGTCATAAACCTTAAAGATATTTTTTTTACCCAATGGATTAACTCCTTTGGAGGACTTATTCAATTCAAACGATATTCCCAAAAAGCCTAAAATGGATCCTTTGAAGTCAGACATTGAGGAATGTAATATAGGATTTGAAGAGAATCCCAAACTAATAAAGCTATCAAAATTATTACCTCCCAATGAAAAACTAAAATATGTGGAGCTACGGAAAGAATTTCAGGATGTTTTTCCCTGGGGTTATGAAGACCTGAAATCTTATGACACTAGCATAATACAACACACTATTCCATTAAACGAAGATCAAAAGCCGTTTAAAAAGAAGCTTATAACGATTAACCCTATTCTACTGCCTTCTATTGAAAAGGAGATTAAAAGAATGTATGAAGCTAGGATTATTGCACCTAGTAGGTTCTCAGAATGGGTTTCCAATTTGGTACCCGCTAGAAAGAAAACAGGTGAAATTAGGTTGTGTGTTGATCTTAGAAATTTGAATAAAGTTTCACTTAAAGATAACTATCCTCTTCCAAAAATGGATCACATATTACAGAGGGTAGTGGGTTCCTCCAGAATTTCACTGGTAGATGGTTTCTCCGGTTATAACCAAATCCTAGTCCACCTTGATGATCAAGCAAAAACTGCATTCACAACTCCATGGGGCACTTTCATGTATGTGAAAATGCCTTTTAGGTTAGGAAATGCAGGGGCCGCCTTTCAAAGAGCAATGAACATAGCCTTTGCCAAACAAATCCATGACTTCCTAGTAATTTACCTAGATGACCTCACAGTATTCTCTAAATCAGATCAACAACACCTCAATCATCTTAGGTAGGTCTTTATTAAATGCAGGAAATATGGAATTTCTCTCAACCCTAAAAAATCTTTAGGATGAAGGGAAATTGTTAGGCCACATTATCTCCAAATATGGTATCAGGATTTATCCAACAAGAATTGAAGCTATTTTGCAGATACCCCATCCCAGGAATATCAAAGAACTTCAAACATTTCTATGGAAGATAAACTTTTTGAGGAGATTTATCTCTAATTTAGCTGAGTTAATTAAATTACTAAACAAAATGTTAAAGAAATATTCAGCTATTAAATGAACCGTAGAGGCTAAAAAATCATTTGAATATATAAAGTTAGCCTTGACACAAACACCAGTCCTCATAAGTCCAAAGTTTGACAGAGAATTTATCATTTTTTTCTTTTGCATCTGAACATAGTATTGTTGCAGTTTTACTACAGAAGAATGATCAGGGATTTGAACAACCAATAGCCTTCTTTAGTAAAGCTCTAAGGGATGCATCTTTAAAGTATAATATAATGGAAAAACAGGCTTTTTATTTGGTGAAAGCTATCAAAGATTTTAGAGTCTATATCTTGTACTCTCACATAATAGCTTATGTTCCCAATGCTATAGTCAAAAACATTCTGACACAGAATGGAGTTGATGGCAAAAGAGGAAAGTGGATAGCTACCATATTAGAGTATGACATAGAGATTAAACCTACAAAATTAATTAAAGGCCAAGGGCTGGCCAAACTTATGGCTGAAACAAATTGCCAAGCCCTAGGTATAAACTTCATTGCAGAACTAGAAAACGAAAAGGAGATGGCGACTCCATAGATCAGCCAAGCCTTTTTAGATTCACCCTAGTATGCTGACATAATATACTTTCTACAAAATTTAAAAGCTCCTCCAGGGTTGTCCAGAACTAAAAGTAGGTTTTTGAAAATTAAATCTTTAAAATTCTACATAATTGATAATACTTTATTTTGGAAAAATCATGAAGGCATTCTGTTAAATTGTTTATTAAAGGAAGAATCTGACAAAGTACTCCAAGAATTTCATGCAGGTGATTGTGGAGGACATCTCTACTAGAAGACAACAATTGATAAAATCCTAAGAGTCGGATTTTATTGGCCACCTTGTTCTCTGATGTAAAAAGGTTTGTAACCTCCTGCCACAAGTGTTAGATCTTTGAAGGAAAAAGAAAACTTCCGCCTTTACCTTTGAAACCCATTTCTACTTAAAAACATTTTCAACAGTGGGGTCTAGACTTCATTGATGAAACTCTCCCCCCTTCTTCTGCTCAACATAGGTGGATAGAAGCTATTCCCTCTAGACAAGCCACTAATACTATCATAATAGGTTTTCTGGAGGCCAATATTTTGTCTAGTTTTGGTTGTTCCAATAAAATTATCACAGACAATGCTGCAGCTTTTAAATCAAAGAGGATGATTGATTTCTATCGTAAATACCATATAACCCTTGGTCACTCTACAACCTACTATCCCCAAGGAAATGGACTTGCTGAATCCTCTAACAAAAGCCTGATGAACATTATTAAAAAATTGTTGGAAGATAATAAGAAAACATGGAACAAGAAATTAATAAATGCTTTTTGGGCAGACAGGCTGACCACTAAGAAATCTATTTGAACTCGTCCCTATCAACTAGTGTATGGGATGGAAGCAGTTTTCCCTTCATCATTGGGAATTCCAGTAATGAAACTACTTCAGGAATCCCAAGTTGAGCCAAATGATATTCAAAGGAGAATAAATCAGACCATCCATTTGTAGCAAACCAGAGAGGAAGTATACATTAGAGCCCAAGTAATGCAGGAAAAACTCAAGAAAGTTTTTGATAAAAGAACCAAGGCAGAAGACTTCTATCTTGGTGATAAAGTGTTGAAATGGGACTCCAGAAGAGAAGATAAAGGGAAACATGGGAAGTTTTACTTCCTGTGGAAAGGTCCATACATTATATATATGCTTTCAGGGGTAATAATGCTTACTTTCTTAAAGAATTGAATGGTGCAGAGGTAGAAGGAGGACCAATCAATGGTCAAATGTTGAAGCACTATATTGAGCCAAGTTACTATTTTTACCAATTTCAGTTGTACATACTATATCCTTCGTAATGTTTAGAGTGGATTGGATGGTAAATTTTGGGAGTTGAAGCCCAAAGAGAAGTCCCTAAGCTTCAAAAGTGTCACTGTCATAAATATCAATAAAACAGTAGAATAAAAAATTGCAGAATAAAATCATAGTCTTTCAAAAGGCCATTGATCTATAGTTCTTGACTTTCCACCAAGGAAAGCCATCCCCAAGGGGGGCCACTATTATGTTCCTATACCAATAGGTGTCATAATTTATGATTGACTTAGATTATCTCTGTAATATGTACATACCTTTGCTTTTTGCAAATGTTTTCCATATTTGTAAAAAATAAAAAAAAAATAAAAATGTTAAGAGGGTATGTCCTAAAATAAAATTAAAAGACTAAAAAAAGAATGAAAAAAGGTCAAAAAGATGAAAAGTGAACCCCAAGAAGAAAGAAAAAGACCATGAAAGTGTGCAAGTCAAAATGCCACTACCATTTACTTTGATGTAGAATAAAAATATTGTGTGCAGCTTGTTACCTTTGCCACAATCCATGGATAGTCAAACAGTGTAAACTTGGCTATTTCATGTTTTGAATTTTTTGTTTATAGATAGAGAATAAAATCTAACCAAACTGTTTAATCTTGGTAGATAAGTAGATAGGTAGAGAAATAAAAGGAGCTCAACAGTTTAATATGAGCCTTTGGATGTAATAAGGATAGACTTAGATAGATTTCCACTGTAAAAGAAAATAAAATTTTGATAAGGGTTTGCCAGTTCAAGTGCACCCTAATAAAAAGTAGAAAAAACGGTAGGATGTGTAGGTGGGTAAGTAGATGAATGGTTGCAGAATTACGTATGATGAAGGTTTAGTTAAAACATTATATCATTTACTTTCATCATCATATTACTTTAAAAGTATGGATACAAAGGAGACATTTACAAAGTCAGGTGACTAATTTCCTCATTCATTTTACCACTTATTTCACTAATTTCCCACAAATAACAATCAAAGTACCTAAAACCTTAAGTTAAAGGGGCTCAAAGCATTTCTCTGACTTCTGGAGGGACCAGACCCTCAGCCCAATAACTTATAGGTTCTAAGTACTAAAGCCCCTTATCAACATTCACCCCCTCCATAATTCATTCATTTTCCCTAAAAAACCCCTTTTTCTAAGGTAAAATCACTATTTGGTTGGGAAAAAGTAATTAACCCCATATAAAAGCCCACAAATACACTTAAGCCTAAGTTATGATGTTCAAATGCAGAAATGTCAATATATTTCAAAAGCATTCTACATAGCACGTTTCCATTTCCATTTTCATATTAACATCTAATTTTATTTATATATTTAAATACCAAAAATATACCCCTTTCCCATATACATTATTAAAAAATTCCATATGTTAATATCCCGCCCCGATGGTTTGAAATATAAACCATAATAAAATAATTAGATGGATTAATTAATCGATCTGCAATTAATTAAGAGCCATAACCCTTCATCGCGTTAAAAGGGATTAATTAATCAAATTGTGATTAATTCATAACCATCCTCCAATCAAATCATCCTTGATGTCATTAAATCTCCCTAATTCATGATTATTATCCCATTGGGCCCCTCCATTAATTCCCGATCAAGTCATTGCCCCGACCACTGTATAATCTGACCCCTTCAGATCTGACGGTCGATGCTCATATCGGGTAGCCCCCAATGCCTACCTTCGCCCACCCGATGTAAGCTTTATTACTATTCATTCCGCTGCTATGTGTCTCCCGATTAATGGCATCGGGGGGACCTTTCCAAATGCCATCAAGATCTCATAAGCGGTGCGATAGATTCCACTTACCGCCTTCTTTTACCACCTCCACTTAACAACAGAATGTCACCTCCGCTAGTTGCCACCAACTGTAGATTTCCATTATACCCACCAAAAAATTGACTTTGCAAATATAACCAAAAATACTCATTATTTTTATTTCACCAAGAAAGGAACCTTTCGTTCTCCATGCATAAGTAGAGTACGTCTAAATTGTCACCTTGTTTCCAACCGTCAACCTCTAGAAGCCATTGAACTCTAGATTATCATTGCAGACCTGTACGCTCCCTACGAAAAGTGCACCAATGCCATTTTTCCCTTCATACAACCAAAACCAAGTATTTACCCCTTTTCAACTAAGAAACCCTGCTTTGATACTGAACTTGAGCTAAATTGCTGTAAAGATTAAGTAATTCAGTGAAATTAAGCTATTTGATAGTCTTGATACTCTCTAAGACAACCCAGTTTTCCATAGTTCCCTGTAATTCTCTGCCCTCATCCTTGAATCCACATGAACCAAGGATGGACGTCCCAGTCTCCTTACATGTCATGCCAGTTACCACTCCTCACAGAGATATAGACCATCTTCCCCTGGCTCACAAAGATTTTTAGATAAAAGACCTCACCTTCGATGAAACCCCTCTGAAATTTTATTGCAGATATCGAGACAATTATTTGAACCATGCAGATAAGATAGGCCTCTGGGAATCAAACCTACCCAAATATCAATTCCCCAGTGTTCATGTCTTCCCGGAAATTATTCACTACTGTCATGCAAACTATGACCCTACCATGAGAGATGTGTTGTCCACAGACTAGAAAGTCCTGTTCACCATCACTCCTGAATCTATAAATGAAATGTTACAGTTACAACCTGGTCAGTATCTCACCCCCCCTACCATTGTTGATTTGCTTGAAATATTCTCTAAGATATCAAGTTCTAGAAGTACCCAAATCCTCCAGACTTTCATTATTGAAGAAAAGAACATGCCAAAAGACTCCCCTCCTTATGTGTCAGTTGTCTTTTCTAAGTTGGGCAAGGATATTACAAAAATGATATCATGCATTTTAGGTTTTACCACTAATGAATATGTGGATGAGATTATTTGTGCCTACATGTCCATTTTTACCCCTGGTCAATGACCTGCAGTCAAGTTTGATTATGCAAAATTCAGAGTAGATAAAATGTATGATCAAGTTATGAGATTAGAAAATGAAAGTCTTCAAATATTCATCAGTCCTATATCATTTGTTTCTGTACTATCAAAATGATAAGTTTCCCTTCCCTGTCCAAAAACTTGATACTAAAGGGAATCCTAGATCTGTCATCTTCTGGACCTGTCTATTCCATAGGTCAAGTTCTTCTCATTATCCATACACATATTTTATTCACCTATTTCTACATCCAGTGACTACAATGTTATTAGGAAGTCCCCCTCCCAGTATTAGTGTAGACATTAAGAGGGTTCTCCAACTATCCAAACAATACAAAGTAGGGGATTGGTACTTGTACCAAGACCATATTGAAATCAGAATTTATAGGTGTGAGCTGCCTGCTTACAAATTACCTAGATATCTCCCCATGTGATTATTTTCTCTAGAGTACTATAGGCAAATGATCAATTATGATGAGATTCATTTTGTCAAAACCAAGAAGAAGGCCCAGCTAAGAAAAAAAGATCATCTAGGCCCATTTATTTGTAATAATAGAGAAGTAGGAAAGGAGGCAGATGAAATCCTCCAAATATTGAGATTAAAATAGAGTTTCATCTAGGCCTATGACCCCCACAGCTTCATTTGTAACAAAAGGCAGAAACATAAGCTATCTCCTTATATCCACCATAGGATCCTAGAAATTGAACAATATGCCAATCAAACTGAATGGGTGGAAGGCACTTTGGTAGATCAAGATAGCACACAAGTTGCAGTTGACAATGTATTGGTGGATTTAGAAAGAAGGCTTGATGAAGATTCATTTGTATAGGTGCCAGGAGAAACTTCATCACAAAGGCACTCATAGGAACACAGTGGATAGACTTCAGAATAAGCAGGGCCATCAGGCCAACCAGAATCATCAAAACAACAGAAGCTGTCAGAACAACAAGAAGAATCTAAACAACCATAATCTCAGAGGAGCTTGCTCAGTCTGAACAAATCATGAGAAATCCTCCTATTTTGCAGACTCCTCTCAATGAGGAAATAAACCTTGAAAGAGATAGAGAGGAGGCCACTCCTTCTAGCAGGCCCATTGATCAAACTTTTTCTAAAAGGCAAAGGTTAAACCCATATTTAGAACAAGAGTACATTGAGGAAACAACAAGCCACATAATGGCAGAAAGGACAGGAAGTGGGCACACTATCCCTTCATTCACCATCCACCTCATATTTCTAGGTATTGGAAAGACGACAGAGCACACATGTGTCTTCATTCAGAGCTCCTTCAAAACAGAGCCTGGATATTAAAGAAAAATATAAAGAAATCAAAGCAAGGAATGAAAGATTAAAACTGCAAAGTTATGCCAATTATTTGAAGATGGCCCAACAAACCAAACAAGGCTGATGTCAGCCTTTGATATAAAGGAAGGAAAGATGCAGATGAGCTTCCTCAAGCCAACTGTGCAATAGCCAAGATCCATGGTTGATTATTTAAAGACTGATTTTGAATTTTTGGCAAAGGATATTCATCCTATTGACCAAATAGAACTGCACAAAAAAACTCGTGAGATCGTATATTCTACATTGACTAATAAGGCTATCATTGCACATCAATTGCAGAACTCATTGAACAATACCACTGCACAGCTCCAACTGGAAAAATCCTCCTCTCAGGCTAAAGACATCAGGATAAAAATTTTAGAAGATTTGGTGATAGAGTTGGGACATGATCCCAAGGATTTCAAAGCAATAGAACAGTTGATTAAAAATAAAAATGATGATATAGTTGCATTGAAGAAGCAGCTTAAGATCCCTCCTCTCCACCATCCTCAAACTGCATAAGTTATAAAGAGGCAAAAAGAGGAAGAACTTATGCCTAGTCCTTAATTTAAATGATCAATTGAAAGAAACTGAGAAGGAATTCGAAAGCGCAATACAGTCAGAGTAGAGTGAGTTGGCCACCGCTCGTGAGACTGCCATACCTATAGTTTCTACAATAGTACTCTCCACTCTGGCAACTTCCTTGGCGCCAACACTTCCACCAGTGACAACATTACCAATAGCAGGAACTATTTCAACCAAAGATACATCAACCAGTGCAGGAACATCAGCAGAAAAAACAGATGAAATGATTAAAGCCATGGAACAAATGAGTATCCAGGCCATAGAATTGAAAAGGATCAGAGAACAAATGGCAAGTTTGGAAATGGACTACGGGCTTGCACAAATTTAGAATAAAGAACAAGAACAAAAAAACAGAGGGGTGGAGGAAAGAATCAGAGTCCTGGAGAAGGATTTGACATTAGAAAACCATTGGGAGACATGAAACATATATTGTGGGCCAATATCGTTGATTCCATCAATGATATTTGGCCTTCTATCCATGTAATCTTTAAGTAAACTGAATTAATGAAAGTAGCTATGGAAGCTATACAGAAGACTAAAGAAGAACTTGGAGATAAACCTGAAGAGGCAAACCAGTTGATTGATCTTTTAAATAGAAAAAACAGATACCAGTTGGACGAGTTAGAGATTGAGGATAGAACAACTACTATTATTGAAATAAAGAAAGTTCTTACTAAAAGGAACTTAATGCCTAATTTAGAGGAAAGGTGTCAGAGTATTCAGGCAGACATAGATAACTTCATGTTGAAATATGGCATTTGAAGAGAGAAAGGCCTTCCTAGCCCAATGGTTATACATGACAAGTTAATGACATAGGAAGACTATATCGAGAGATTAGAGAAATAGTCTAAGAGTTAAGCAAGTTCTTTAGTAGTAAAAGCATTACCTACAAGAAAGGTACTTTATGATGGTCTGGAGAATTTATTCTACATAGAGCATGAAGTAAAACATCTATTCACCAGCAAAACCTATTTTGATAAGTACACAGAAGCTGATGAAGTTTATAGGAAGATGATCATGGTGAAATTACCAGATAATGAATGGTGGACCAGTTTGACTGACTTACCGGAGTAAAATATGTTTACTATGGTAAAGTCTGGTAATACATGATGAAAGGATGAAACAGCAAAGGTAAAGAGTATCAGTAGGTGAATATAAGAGTGAATCTGACACATAACTACCAAGGCAACTGCAAGAGCCAAACCCAAGTTCCAGTATCCAGCACATTCACAAATAAAGGGATAGCAAACAATCTATTTTCCATCTGTCTCTATCTTTGTGTTGAAGATATTTTTTGTTTCCTAGATTAATTCTCATATAGTTATGAGATATTTTGTATCAAATTCCGTATAAATACTTCATAAGTTGAAGTAATTAGTGTGGATTTAAAAGAATTTCTGTAGACTTTTTGTTTCGAGCTAAAGAAGCAATTGTAATCAAGGCTGAACTGGTTTATTGCATTAAATAAAGCTGAGGACATTTCACTCGATTCATGTGCACTGTGGGAAACAAATAAGTATCATTTATCTGAGTTTGATTATTGTTTTCCTTTATGTTATGAAATATCACATGTGTTTCTTATAATTATTAAAAGTAAACAAGAAATAATATCATTAGAACTAGCTTAAATTCTCTCTTTTTTAACTGTTTGCCTCTTTAATGTTTTCTACTAAATTGCTTAAGTCTAGGAATTCTTAGTTTGTCCCTTACTTCTGTAATTCATTCCCCCTATTGGCCCCTAGTACAGGATTCTTATTTTCTCTTGCTATTTTCCAATCCTCCCTTCTTCATCTTAATCCCTGTCAAGGATTCTTCATCGCCCTTGGCCCTGGTTAAGATCTTCATCCATTGATACCTTCAGATTTGTTCTTGCTATGCTATCTTGCCTTGTGAACTCTTACCTCAGTGATTAATCAAATCCTGTTAATCCTTTCCTACTTGACTCCATAGCCCAATGGCCTGAATACCTACTCTGCCCATATGTTTGCTTAATTCCACCAAGCAAATCAAAACAAATTCCTTAAGCATTAATAACTAGCCTAATCTCATATAAAAAAAAAAGTTAAATCTTAAAGAGAGAACCCTCTCTGGACTTAGGTTAGCTAGAACCTAAGTCTAAAAGATTGTTTTGTGGTTACCTCAGATTATTCCTTCTTTAATAACTTCTAAGGAAAGAACCTGAGTGATAACATAGCCAAACTGAAGCCAAGCCCTCATGCTGATGATATATTTGGATCGGTTGATACAATACGGTGAACCTTTTGAACCAATTGCAACAGTTGTCTCTACAAACTGCTTCTTCTAACCAAGCTGCACCGTCTATTCCTTTGCCTTCCCAACCTTCTTCCGTAAATGTCGTTCATGCCTCTAACCCTGAAGGAAATCAACAATCCGATGGGAAGAAGAAGGGACGAGGTAAAGAGAAGAATCAGGAAGGGAAGGTTAATGCGAACAAGCCCGACAACGGTGCCGGTGAGGGTAGAAAAGAGTCTAAGAAAAAGGTTAAATTTCCATGCAAGTTATGCAATGGAGATCATTTGACTCATCTCTACCCGAAAATTCAAGATGCTCAGCACTTGTTAGTGCAGCAAGGGTCTTCTAGCTCCCAAGCTATCTTAAATAACCCTTTCCCCCAAGGGCAACAGTTACTTGCTAGCATGAACTCAAACCCTGGTACCTCTACAGGGGGAAACCGGGAAGGGGACAAGTTCTCAAATATTTTCATGATGAGTTCTCATGTCAATGTGGCTACACGAGCACGTGATTATGGTGAAACAGAAACATCTAAGGATAAATCTTTTCCCGAAACTATGGAGGCACTTCATATTGAGCGACCCTCTGTCGATTCTATACCTTAGATACCGAAAGGTTTCGTCAAGTGCGCAACTATTAACCTTAATGTTAGGACAGCCCAGAACTACTCAATCATAGAAGATCTGGCTCAACGTCCTTGTGCTATGTCTGCTTTAGAGGTACTCAAGTCATGTCCTGCTCAGCGAAGTGCTTTGGTTTTAGCGATCGGGGCAGTAGATCCAAAAAATTCTTTAGTGCTCACTTTTGATATGCTCAATGTCAAAAAGAGACTTCCTCACCATCTGGCTTTTCAAATAAAATCTACTTACCAAAAAAATAATATTTTTCAAACAGTTATAGATGAGGGAGCTTCCACATGCGTAATTTCTATGTCATGTTGGAAGGCCATTAGATCGCCTTCAGTTGTTCCTTCACCCACTCTCTTGACATCATTTGACAGACATTCTCATAGGCCACATGGGATTATCCCACCCTTTCTTATATGTGTTGGAGGAAAGGCCATTAATATCGAAGTAAAAATCATTAATGCCAACCTGGATTACAATCTCGTCTTGGGAAGGAATTGGATTTATGAAATGGATGCCATAGTGTCATCTTCATTCCACATCTTTTGTTTTCCTCATGAGGGGAGAATTGTTAAAGTTTATCAATTGGATTATTCTTTAGGTGACCCTCATGCAACTTCAGATTCTACGGTTCCTTTGGTCGATAACCCCCGTCAACCTATCGATAATTTAGGAGTTGGGATGTACTCTTCATTGATGGGTATATTTGATCTTCCCACTCCTATAGTTAGAATCAATTCCATTTCGTCCTACAAGGAGTCTTCATGGGAAGAGTTCTTTTGAAAATGTTATTTTTTAGACCCTTGGACCATACCTTCGCCTACAACCACAGTAGATGAAGGGCAGGATGGTGGAATGGCATTTCTTATGTCTGCAACAGAGCTTAGATATCAATCTATCATTAACTCTGCAGACAACCATCCTACTCCTTTTTCAGAGGAGGAGTTAGATGGTGATGTGGCTCCAGCTTGGATGCTTGACTCTACTTCTATTATGGATTGCTTAGATAAGGTTTTACCATCTAAGGAAGCAATTTTAGAACCAATGATGGGTGTAGATCAACCATGGGAAGATTTACATCATCGTTCATATTTTCTTCCTCCATTGCAGGATGTTGAATCTAGGTTCTCCAATCTGATTACTAGTGATGTTTGTACGGTTTCAAATCCTTTGGCTCCAACACACATACATGCCGAAGGTAATATGTCAGTTATATAAAAAACTATATCAATAAACATCTCTAGGAACCATAACATGATAGAAAGTGTCTTCATCAAAGCAGACTGTTCCCCTGAAGAGATTCAAATTTACACCGACCTCTTTAAAGAGTTTTAGGATGTATTCACTTGGTCTTATGAGGAAATGCCTGATATTGATCCATCCATTGTTCAGCATGCGATTAAGACGTATAAAAACGCAAAGCTGATTCATCAGAAACTTCAGCCGGTCAATCCTAGGAAAGAAGAAGTTATTAAGCTAAAGTAGAAAAGCTACTCAAGGCGGGTTTCATATACCCCGTTCCTCTAACGGAGTGGGTTTCTAATCCAGTCCCAGTTGATAAAAAACAAGGAATGATCCGAGTGTGCATTGACTTTAGGGATTTGAACGAAGCTTGGCTGAAAGACAATTACCCCACGCCATTTATCCATTAGATAGTTGATGAATGTGCGGGTAATGAGATTTTCTCGTTCATGGACAGATTCTCTGGTTATAATCAAATATCTATCTGTCTAGAAGACCAGCATAGGACAACTTTCATTTATCCCTAGGGTACCTTTGCATACAAAAAGATGCCTTTTTGTCTTAAAAATGCTGGAGCTACATTTCAGTGGGCCATGTCTTATGCTTTCCACAACATCAAGCATGTCATCGAAGCATACTTGGATGATTTAGCTTCTCGTTCTCAAAAGAGAAACAATCATCCCAGCCACCTTTGGTTAGTTTTTGAGAGATGATGTTTTTACAAGATCCATTTGAATCTGAATAAGTGCATTTTTGCGGTTACATCTGGTCGTTTGTTAGGGTTCATCATATCAACTGAAGGGATTCGAGTTGATCCCTTCACGGTTGAGGAAATAATTCAGTAGCCTCCCTTGTCTTCCATCTGACAACTTCAAAGTCTCCAAGGAAAGGCAAATTTCTTGAGACGGTTTATAGCAAACTATGCTGAGATAACTAAAGGATTTATGCATTTCCTGAAGAAAGGAGTTCCATTTTTATGGGATGACTTTGCACAATGATATTTTGATGCTTTGAAGCAGGCGTTAATCTCTGCGCCACTTTTGAGTCCACCGGATTATGGTAGAAATTTCCTTTTATATCTTGCAGTAGCAGAATCAACCATAGGTATGGTTCTGGTTCAGGAAGATGATGCTCTCACGGATCATGTGATTTACTACTTGAGTCGAGGCTTCGTAGGCCCTGAACCACACTATTCTCCAATTGAGAAATTGGCCTTGGCAGCTATCCATGCTGTCCAACGGCTTCGTCATTATATTCTGCTATGTAAAACATTCGTCTTAGTGGTAGTCAATCCTTTTCAATTTGTCCTCAGTAGGCAAGTGATTGGGGGAAAATATAATCAATGGATTGTTATCTTACAAGAATTTGATATCGAGTTCTTGTCAGCCAAGTCTGAGAAGTCATTGGTTTTTGCGGAATTAATTTCTGAGCTACCTTGTTAAGAAGATATTATTTATGAGGAAAGTTTCCTAGATGAACATCTATTCCTCATCTCTTCACAAGATACCTGATATGGAGATATCATCATATATCTCCAGACTTCGAAGTTTCCCCCTGATTCCTCCAAGGATGAACGTCGAAAATTACGTCACCTTGCTAAGAACTATGTTATCATTAGTAATACATTATATAGTTGAGGGGTTGATTCAATCCTTAGGCGTTGTTTAACTTTGGAAGAAGAAGAGTTTGTACTCAATGATTGCCACAATGGAGCTTGTGGTGGTCATCTATCAGGGCTTGCAACGGCCCAGAAACTATTGCATGCCAACTACTTCTGGCCTTCAATTTTCAAAGATTGTATTGAGGCAGTCAAATGCTGCCACCCTTTTCAAGTCTACACTCAGAAGATGTGTGTGCATCCAACTCCTCTTTTCCCTGTTATCACTGTCAGTCCTTTTACAAAGTGGGGCATTGACTTTACCACTTGTAAGCCGCCTTCAACGGCGAATCACAAATAAATTATAGCGGCCATAGACTACTTTACGAAGTGGGCTGAGGCCATGCGTACTTATAAAAATGATAGTGAAACAACGATATTGTTCCTCTTCAATCCAATTATTTCACGTTTCGGTATCCCGAGAGAGATTTTCACTGACCATGGCAGTCATTTCCAGAACCAACTGATGACCGAATTAGCTCTTAAGTTGGGCTTCCGACAGGAGCATTCATCTCCATGTTAGCCTCAGAACAATGGGCAAGTTGAAGCCATGAATAAGTCCCTCAAGACGATCCTGTAAAGGACAATCGACAAAAATTTCTCCAATTGGCACATCATGTTGTACCCGGATCTCTGGGCATACCGAACCTTAGTAAAGACTACCACCGGTTTTACACCTTTTCAGTTAGTTTACGGGTTGGAATCTATTTTTCCTATTGAATGTGAAATTCTATCCCTTAACCTAGCTGTTAAGCTTCTTCCAGAGACCTCTAGTCTCAAAGAGCACCTCATTCATTTGGAACATCTCGATGAGCAGCGTCGAGATGCCACCATAATAAACAAGGCCCATAAGAAAAGGGTTAAAACTCAGTATGATAAAGCTGTCCATCCTCAGGTATTTTCTAAAAGCGACCTTGTCTTGGTCTATGACCAAGATAAAGACGCCTTGGGGGCAGGAAAATTCAAGTCTATGTGGTATGGTCCCTTTATAGTAAAACGAATTTTAGAAAAAGGGGCTTATGAATTAGTCAATTTTGAAGGGAACAAGTTGGCGGAGCCCCAAAATGGGCTCTACCTCAAGAAGTATTTTGCTTAGGTTACGGCCGAGCAATGGCTTCTTTGTATATTTTGTATTTTTGTACATATTTTGTCAGGAATTTTTGTGATATCGACACTTTTTTTATCTGCTTTGGCAGGTGTTGATGGATGACTTGGTCTATTTCAGATTCACCGATGGTGCTAGTCGGCACACTCAGAATGTCGCTTCCACAGCTTGGGTGATTTATTATCCATCTGGTCAGTTGATGGTGTCAAGGGGAGTATGTATTAGTTCTGCTTCAAATAATATTTCCGAATATACTTCCGTTATTAATTTACTACCTGAAGCTATTTCTTATGGAATTGATTTGTCGGTAGTGTATCTTGACTCACAGCTGGTAGTGTCACAATTAAATAACATTTATCGGGTTTGGGACCCTTATTTATATCACCAATTTTTTAGAGTAAGGGTGTTGCAACGATCATTTGTTTATATTACTTATTTTCACATTCCACGATCTGAAAATTCATTAGCAGATTCTATCGCTAATCAAGCATTAGATTGGCATATCAATCATTCATCAAGTTAAAAACAAACATCAAAAATTTGGAACTATATATATATATATATATATATATATATATATATATATATATATATATATATATATATATATATATATATATATATATATATCATAAAACTACTCGTGTGTACATAAAATGTTTAAAAATAATATACAAAATCAGGACTTAATGCCCATAATCATGTCCAATCTATCTATCGACCCGGCTTAGGATGAGCGGCTAAGAAGGTAACTACTGCATTGCCCACATGCCGAAGTATGTGGACCCAGTCCTGTGGTACTCCTACCACGCGGTGCTGCATCTCCTCAGGTAGGTCCTCTATGGCTACCATTGGTACCTAGTGAGTCAATATCACCAAGTTTCTTTGGACTGTATATAAGACCCTCTCTGTCTAAGCAACTGCCTCTTTGGCACCTCTTTTGCGATGTCTTTGCCGCAAGAATCCATCTAGTTTACCGGACCCACATCTAGAACATGATTATTATGTCAGTATTTTAATCCCACCAGAAATATTTCTAAGTTCATTTTCATATTTAAAAAACACAAAAAAAAAATTCTTAAAAATTGATAAAAATTTAAAAAATTGTTACCTATGTCTCCCCACGCTGCATTTTGTTAGGTAAACTTGACTCAGGATAGAGTCAAAGTTGACCAGGTTAAACAGTGATGGTTTTGGGGCACATGGTATTGTGCACCCATAGTATTCTTCCCGTGGTTTTATATGTAATGGAGCTTATAAAAGGCTGGAAGGACTTCATTGTAATGCAAGACCTGGAGGTGAGCAGTGAAGGCTCACTTGGTCGGATTGGCCAGGGTTTTGGCCAATGCAAATGAGATCTTATTAGGTTGGGTTTTTCCTTGGATTTGGGGTTTTCCCGGATAAACATTTGTATTTATGTGTTTATGGTTGTTGCTGGCTATTTTGTTATATATATTCCTTTCGGTAATTATTTATGTTATGCAGTAAATTTCTTAAAAACTGGTATCAGAGCCAGATATTGGCTTCAAAGGGATTCTTTGATGCCAGGGGTTTATAGTGCCTGATGAGATCAATGCAGCCTTTTTCCAGATCTGAGTTTGGAAAATAATGGTGGAACAATCGTACGCAGAAGAACCTCAAGTAGAATGTGCAGAAGATAGTGTTGTAACTGTCAGGGATCGTAGTGCATTTGCGATATTTACCAGTTTGGAACATGCTGACGAATTGTACGAGATTAATGCGGCTTCGAAAAATTTTCGTTTTCTGTTATGTGAGGCCACCAGTGCTGGAATATATGAGGTTCTCGTCGGCTCACAGTTGAAGCGGTTTGATAGAAGTTTTTAAGAAAATCAAATTGAGAGAGGATGGATCAGAATCGCAGCAGCAATAAACAAAAAAAAAATAATGAAGTCCAAATTATTGCATGTAAATGGGCATACTACTATAAGACTTGGTAAGGCATGTGTACCCCTCGGTGATCACCAGTAAAGTCTGGGTTAGACCTAGGTGATAAGGGGATGTCGGGTTAACAATACCCTAGGTAAAAACTCTGAGGGGGGTAAGGGCTAGAGTGAGCGGGATTGTCTCACTTAGCAGGTTTGGCTGGAGTTAGTCAAGGAACCCCAAGTCAAGTTTAAGGGGGCAATTGTTAGGTAAACTTGACTCAGGACAGAGTCAAAGTTGACCAGGTTAAACAGTGATGGTTTTGGGGCAAATGGTATTGTGCACCCATAGTATTCTTCCCGTGGTATTATATGTAATGGAGCTTATAAAAGGCTGGAAGTACTTCATTGTAATGCAAGACCTAGAGGTGAGCAGTGAAGGCTCATTTGGTCTAATTGGACAGGGTTTTGGCCAATGCTAATGAAATCTTATTAGGTTGGGTTTTTCCCCGAATTTGGGGTTTTCTCGGATAAACATTTTTGTTTATGTGTTTATGGTTGCTGTTGGTTATTTTCTTATATATATTCATTTTGATAATTATTTATGTTATGTAATAAATTTCTTAACACATTTGGTGGCAGAACCAAGTCTGGATCTCCTCGAAAATCCATACCAGCGTAGGTGTAGTCATCAACTACAATGATTTGTTGTTCCCACCAGGCGAAGAACTCATCATCAAAAGTAGTCCTCAGCACGTCCCCGCCTCCAAGGTGTTTCATCAAGTTGGCCCACCTACCCATTTGAGGATCTCAGCGACAGCTGATAAAGACAGATACCTTGGGACGTAGCTCAGGTACCTTCTCAAAGAAGGAGCATAAAATGGTCCCATATCCAAAGTTTTTTGTTTGACCCTTCTTGATGGAGGTCAGTTGGTTCTTCATGTTGGCTAGAAGAGGTGTGCACCAATCAAAAATAGTGGTTAGGCATTCCACTGCTAGGCTCGATCCGAATCGGATCCATAAAGAACTGTCAAAAGAACCATGATTGTATCAGGTCAGGACAAACATTAAATAATTCAAAACAATGATAAAAAACACCCTGAACCAGTGGCAGTGGCATCCAATGTGGAATGACGAGGACCTCGATCAAAGCACACTGACCGAGGCCCATGGAGACTGCGGGGGAGGCAAAATTAGACCCTCGGGGGCCTGGATCAAGAAATAGAGGAGGTTTTCGATGTGCGATTGGAGATCCGGAGAACCGAAGGGCGAAAGGCGAAAGGGCTAAAGCTAAAAAGTGAGACCTGCTCTGAAACCGGTGGTATTGATTGGGGGCTCCTTGAATAGTAAGTGGTTTTGGATGAACGTGGAGCGATTCCACTTAGCGAGCGATGCATGGCAAGCAGAGGAGAGAGAAAACCATAACTCATCACGGCCTAACGATCAATCAAGTCAACCACGCAAAATGAACAGACGACGTTGGATCTGGGGGATCCAGATCGGACGGCTAAGATCACGCCCGATGGGGAAGAGGAATCGATGAGGGAATAAGCCGCAGTTTTTAAAGATTTGAAGTCTGCTTTGACTGCCACGGTGGAGGAAGACTCATTCCACGACGTAACTGAATAAATGAACTGACGAAGCAGGCTGGCGCTTTACAAGACATGTGGCCACTCTCTGTGAGCTTGGTGATGACGCCGAACAGGGAACTCCAAATGCAACTGCAGAAGGCGATTCAACAGAGGTGGAAGAGGAGTTGAACAACCTTGAGCTCAAATGGCTTAAAGCCATGAACAAAGATAGAAAACATACAAAGGGGAGGAACCAGAACCCCGAGAGGAGGAAGACATAGAACAAAAGAAGACAGTGAAGCAAAAGTAGAAAGAAGATAGAGGGCTGAGCTGACCAGAGGCAATGTCGAGCACCAGAGAGCTTGAGAGATTCAAGTCATCCGAGTGAGGATCTGTCCAGATTGAGCACCACATTGGGCTCTCTCCATTGTAGACCAGAAGGTCACAGAGTTGGTAGGAAAAAGAGTGTGTGCACTTCAATGGCTTAGGGAATCCAAGAACCACCCTGCCAAGCGATTCTACTTCAAGAAGCTCACATTGAGCTCCTGCATTGTAATTCTCTATTTAAGACATAATAAAATAAGGCAACCACTGAGAACTGGACCAGAGATGTAGCCCTGGAGAATAGGGTGAACTCCTTATTAATTTCTTGTGTTCTTGTATTTGCTTACTGTATTTCTCTGTTATCTTTCCATTTCAAGTGTCTGTGTATTTGCAATCTGATCGATCTATTGCTTAAATAACATAGACACACACACCAGCACATGAGTCTGTAATACCTTTATTCAATAAATCTTTAATTGATGTCACTCATAGGGTGATTATCAGATCAAGTGGTATCAGAGCTTTAGGTTGTAAGGTTGGACAAGCTTGTGTTGGTTTAGCTGTTGAATTCTCATTAGATCAAAGCTCAAATTAGGAGAAGGAGAGTTGTTGGAAACTAATCCTGAAATTGGGAGAGTCTATCCTTGGAAGACAATGTCAGAGGAAGGTTCTGTGGGGCCAGAACCTTAATTCATAGAAAGTTTCCTAGCTATAAAGTCTTTGGTAGAAGAAATGTATAAGGACTTTAGAAAGCATAAGGATGAAGACTCCTCGGGTTCTAAACAAGATAAAGAAGAAGATGATTCTCATTTCCAAGACCACTCCAAAGGAAAGGGGAAAGAGGAAAGCTTTCTCACACCTCCTAATAGCCCTATGCATAATAAGAAAGCATATTTGATCAAGCTAGATGTTAAGTTTGTTTTGCCTATATATGATGGAGAGCTAAATGCTGAAAAGTTGGACAATTGGATTAGACAAATTGATGTGTATTGCAGGGTACAGAACATAGACTCAGACAAGAGTAAGATTTAGCTAGCAAGCCTACACCTAGGAGGCACTACCTTGGTTTGGTGGGAAGGAAGAACCCAAGATGATATCAAAAGACATGGTAAGACTATCTCTATCTGGAGTTAATTTGTTTCTACAATCAAAAAGTAGTTCTATCCATTGGCCTACATGCAATAAGCCATGATGAGTTGGCAAACTCTTCGAAAATTGAAGGGGCAAAGTTTGCAAGGGTATACTCAAGAATTTAGAAAGAGAGCATTGACGCTGGGTATCTCATTAGACTCACCAGAGACTCTTTTGAAGTACATTGGTGGTCTACACAGCTACATGAGGCATACCATCCTCATGTTTAATCCCACTAGTATAGATGAGGTATCTGTACAAGTTACTCATCTAGAAGCTAGAGGAAAGAATGGAAATCCAGAGGTTGGGGGACCATCCCAACCCACTGCAAGCAAGAGCAAAGAGAAAAGAAAGCAGATGTGGAAAGCAAAAAAGGCTAATGCTGCACAGAAAAGCAAAGCTTCATGCACTCACTGTAAAAAGGATGGGCATGATGATGAGCATTGTTGGATTCTGCATCCAGAGCTGAGACCTAAGAAGTCCGAGGGCAAGAAGAAGAAGACTGCTGCAGCTATTCAGAAAGATTTGGGGTCAGACTCAGGAGATGAAACAACTATTGCAGCCACAAGTATAAAAGGTAAGAATTCGGAAGCATCTACTAGTAATTCTGCTCAATCTATTATTGATGAAGAAAACGAGAGAAAAAGACATGAGCTTTTCCATATTCAAGTTATTTCCAAAAACAAAAATATTGATACTCTGTTTGATAGTGGCTCACAAGTAAATCTAATTTCTGAAGAAATTGTAAAGAAATGGGGATTAGCAACTACACCTCACAAGAAACCATACCCATTAGGATGGTTGAATGATAAAGCACAACTACAAGTGACTAGACAATGAAAACTCAAGTTTTCTTTTGGGTCAGCATTTGTAGATGAGGTTGAGTTAGACATAATTCCTTTGGATATATGTGGAATTGTTTTAGGAAGTCCTTACTTGTATGATAGAAAGGCTATCTTCTATAGAGCTGAGAACAAGTATCTGCTTGTTAAAGATGGAATCGAATACTTTGTAAGAGCTCATAAGCTCAAGAATAATTATGCTGTCATAAACTCAGGGCAGATGAAAAGAATGATAAATTCATGCAAAAAATTCTTATTGGTGGTTGTAAAGGAAAAGAAACATGATAAAACCAATGTATTTGAGGGCTGTAATGCTGACCAACAAGCTGATATAGAAAAAGTTGTTTCAGATTATGATGTCTTATTTCAAGAACGTAAAGGCATGCCACCCAAAAATGGAATAGTACATGATATTATTTTGTAGCAAGATGTTCCATTGCCTAACATTGGGATGTACAAGTTGTCTTCTCTAGAGAATGTTGAAATCAAGAAGCAGGTGCAGGAGTTGCTCGAGAAAGGGTTCATCAGGCCTAGCACATCACCATGTGGGTCACCAATCATTTTGGTGAGAAAGAAAGATGGCTCATGGAGAATGTGCATTGACTACCAAGCATTGAATAAGATAACAATAAAAAATCATTATCCCCTTCCTCGCATAGATGATCTTTTAGATCAATTAAAGGAAGTTGTTTATTTCACCAAGCTGGATTTGCACAGTGGATACCATCAGGTCAGGGTTGCAGAGCAAGATGCATGGAAGACTACTTTCAAAACAAAGCAGGGATTGTATGAATGGCTGGTTATGCCTTTTGGATTGACCAATGCTCCTGCTACTTTCATGAGATTAATGAATGATGTACTCAGAACTTTTCTTGATGATTTTGTTATTGTGTACCTGGATGACACTCTGATTTTTAGTAAAACATGGGAATAACATTTAAAGCATGTTAAGAAGACATTAGATGTTTTGAAAAGAGAAAAAAATTATGTTAAAATCCCAAAATGTGAATTTGGCAAAACATCTCTAAACTACTTGGGTCATATAGTAGGGGAAGGTGAATTGAAAATAGATCCCTTTAAAGTGGCAGCCATTGTAAACTAGCCTAAACCCAAGTCTGCTACAGAAGTGAGAAGCTTCTTAGGAGCAGCACAATATTGGAGGAATTTTATTTCTAACTTTTCCTCAATTGCAGCTCCCTTACATGCTTTAACAGGATTGAACAAGGTGTTTCAGTGGGGAGGCAAACATCAGAAAGCTTCGACACCTTGAAAGAAAAGATTAGTACAACACCTGTACTAGCACTGCCAGATCTACAAAGACCATTTGAGATCAAAACTGATGCCAATGACTATGCCATGGGAGCAGTGTTGACACAGCACGTAAACCCATATGTTATCATTCTGAGACTTTTAATCCTGCAGTAGTTAACTATCCTACATATGATAAAGAATTGTATGCATTAGTTCAAAGTGTGAAAAAGTGGAAACATTACTTAATGGGCAAAGAGACAGTAATACATACTGATCATCAACCACTTCAATATTTGCACTCCCAAACTAAGTTGCAGCATTCAAGACATTACAGATGGATGGGTTTTCTACAACAGTTTCATTTAGTCATCAGATATAAAATGGGCATACATAACAAGGTTGCAAACATGTTATCTAGACCCATTATAAATGCATCTACCATAATTAAGCATAATTCTGTACTACATGAAAGCTACATTGAACAATATGCTAAGGATATGGACTTTAAAGATGTATATGAAACTTTGAGTCAAGGCAAAAGAGTAGAAGAATTGGACTATCATGTGAAGGACCGACTCTTATACCATTGTGGGAAACTCTGCATTCCACAAAATGAGAGAGTAAAGATAATTAGGGAAGCACATACTTCTATGATATCAGGTCACTTTGGGGTAAGTAAAACAATTACACAGCTACAAAGGTTTTGTTATTGGTCGAAAATGAATGAGACAGTTTCTAGATATGTAAGAGGGTGTGCTATGTGTGATAAAAGCAAGCCCAACAATAGAAAACTAGGCTTGTACACTCCCTTTCCAATTCCTTCTCACCCTTGGGAAAGTGTTTCCATGGATTTTGTTGGAGGACTGCCTAAATCTAGGAAATTTTATGATTATCTATATGTTGTTGTGGATAGGTTCAGCAAATTGTGTGTTTTGATACCTTGTAATAAACAGATTACAGCTGAACAGACTGTAAAATTATTCTTTGAACATGTATGGGTTCATTTCGGATTACCCACTTCTATTGTATCTGATCGAGACACTCGATTTGTGGGGAAGTTTTGGTCGAGTCTATGGGAACTAATGGACACCAAACTAAAGAAAAGCACAACTTTTCATCCATAAACAGGTGGCCAGACAGAAGTATTTAACAGGACAGTGATCCAGTTACTGAGAGGATATTGCAGCAAACATCCTAAGCTTTGGGATGAACACTTGTGTTATGTGCAGCATGCTTACAACAGAGCGAAACATTCTTCCACACAGAGATATCCTTTTGAGACCTGTTTTGGTTTCACACCAAGGTCTCCTTTGGATTTTGTCTTTGGTAAAGATACCATGGTTGATGGACACAGTGATGTGGACAAGGCAACTAGGTTCATTGAACAGATCTAGGAGATCCACTAGGCAGTACAGTGAACAGCTAGAAAAGAGCCAAGCCAAGTACAAGGCTAGGCATGACAAGCATCGGATGGAGCATAGTTTTCAAGTTGGTGACCAGGTCTGGCTATATATCAGCAAGGACAGGATGCAAGGTGAAGGTAAAAAGCTAAAGCCTATTAGGTATGGACCCTTTAGGATACTTGAGAAGATTGGTGAAAATGCTTTTCGCCTTGATCTACCAGCTTACATGCACATCTACTCAGTCGTAAATGCAGATTGCTTGAGACTGTTTGAACCTTCAATGGTTGAGGACCCTAAAGAGTAATGTCAATTGCCTTCTATTGATGACCTGTTACCTGAATATCTTAATGAATTGTAGGAAGACACAATGTTGGACAGGAAGGTGAGGACGACATGCAGGGGAGATGTGGAGTACCTCAGGATTGGGCTCAAAGGTTCAAAGCCAAGCAGTGCAAAGTGGATTGAGATTGGGCAAGTGAGAAAACAATACCCTCACTTAGTCGATGCTTGAAAACCAAATTTTGGTGGTCCAAACGCTTCTTCAGTGGGAAGGCCGTGATCTGAATCGTATCCATAAAGAACTATCAAAATAACCATGACTGTATCAGGTCGGGACAAACATTAAAGAATTAAAAAGAATGATCAAAAACACCCTAAACCAGTGGCAGTGGCAGCCAGCATGGAACGACGAGGACCTCGGTCAAAGCGCACTGACCAAGGCCCATGGAGATTGCACGAGAGGCGAAATTAGCCCCCGAGGGGCACGAATCGGGAAATAGAGGAGGTTTTTGATGCGTGATTAGCACATCGCTAGGCAAAAAGGCTCGAAATGGAGAAGCCCCAAGCACTCGGTCACATGGAGAGCCAAAGAACCAAAGGGAAAAAGGTGGAAATGGCTTAAGCTAAAAGGTGGGACCCACTCTGAAACTGGCAGTATTGATCGGGGGCTCCTTGAATGATAAGCGGTTTTGGATGAACACGGAGAGATTCCACTCAACGAGTGACGCGTGGCAAGCGAAGGAGAGAGAAAACCGCCGCTCATCGCATGCTAATAGTCAAGCAATTCAACTGCGCGAAATGAGTGCATGGTGTTGGATCTGGGGGATCTAGATCAGACGGCTGAGATCACGCCCGATGGGGAAGTGGAATTGACGAGGGAATAAGCCGGAATTTGTAAATATTTGAGGTCTGTTTTGACTGCCACGGTGGAGGAAGACTCATTCCACGATGTAACCGAAGAAATGAACCAACAAAGCAGGCTGACGCTTTACAGGAGGACATGTGGCCATTCCTTGTGAGCTTGGTGATGACACCGAACAGGGAACTCCAAACGCAGCTGCAGAAGGCGATTCGACAGAGGTGGAAGAGGAACTAAACAGTCTTGAGCTCGAATGGCTTAAAGCCATGAACAGAGATAGAAAACATATAGAGAGGAGGAACCAGAACCCTGAGAGGAAGAAGACAAAGAATAGAAGAAGACAGTGAAGCAAAAGCAGAAAGAAGATAGAGGGTCGAGCTGACAAGAGGCAGCATCGAGCACCAGAGAGCTTGAGAGATTCAAGTCATCCCAAAGAGGATTTGTCTGGACTGAGCACCACATTGGGCTCTCTCTATTGTAGAGCAGAAGGTCACAGAGCTGGTAGGCAAAAGATTCTATGCACTCTAGTGGCTTGGGGAATCCAAGAACCATCCCGCCAAGCAAATCTGCTTCAGGAAGCTCACATTGAGCTCCTGCATTGTAATTCTCTGCTTAAGACACAATAACATTAGGCCACCATTGAGAGCTGGACCAGAGATGTAGCCCTGGAGAATAGGGTGAACTCCTTATTAATTTCTTGTGTTCTTGTATTTTCTTACTGTATTTCTCTATTGTCTTTCCATTTCAAGTGTCTGTGTATTTGCAATCTAATCAATCTATTGGTTAAATAACATAGACACACACACACCAACACATGAGTCTGTAACACTTTTATTCAATAAATCTTTAACTGAGGTCACTCATAGGGTGATTATCAGATCAAGGCTCATAGACACCCATGAAGCCTGATGTAGTGAAGCTGATCCGTTTATCCTAGAAATGGTAAACAATAGAATCCTGAGTGATAAACTATCCACATGTTTGATTGGAATCTGACTTCCAATCTTTTCCCGATGCCCAAGACAGTATATGTGTATGTAGTCTTCTACTGAAAGACTACTCTGTGTCTAGTCGGTCGAATGCACAACCTCTCCTCTTCAGGAGAGACTTGTGATAAAATAAATATCTTCCACCTCAATCCTGAGAGGCATCTGGTCTATCATGAAGGCATCATCCTCCACACTCTAGTCGTGGATTAACAGCTCGAGCAGGTGTATGTTGGCTTTCATGTTGGGCATTTTGAAGAATTTCAACAAGCCACACCCTCTCAATGCATCTAGTGCCTGTTGGTCATTCATTACCTCATCGTCAGTTGTGGTATGCTCTCTCTCTCTCCATGTAATGGTCATCCTGAAAAAAATTGAGTTTCAACCGTTAGATTTTGTGTTTGAACTTCAACTCGCATACATGTGGGTTCCCTTTACAGACAATCACGTGTAGGGTCGTTGTTTACACAGGTTGATAACATCCAACCCGCATGTACACAGAGTTGGATTTTTTGACATAATTTCCACACTCTAGTCGTGGATTAACAGCTCGAGCAGGTGTATGTTGGCTTTCATGTCGGGAATTTTGAAGAATTTCAACAAGCCACACCCTCTCAATGCATCTAGTGCCTATTGTTCATTCATTACCTCGTTGTCAATTGTGGTATGCTCTCTCTCTCTCCATGTAATGGTCATCCTGAAAAAAATTGAGTTTCAATCGTTAGATTTTGTGTTTGAACTTCAACTCGCGTACACGTGGGTTCCCTTTACAGAAAATCACGTGTAGGGTCGTCGTATACACGGGTTGATAACATCCAACCCGCGTGTCCACAGAGTTGGATTTTTTGACATAATTTCCAACGGTCAAATCTTAATAAAAACTTCTAAAAACAATCACAAAGCATTGCAAGCATGAATTTAGGGTTACCTGGTAATTTTGGTGCAATTTGAATGGTCAAATTCTTCAGAGGAAAGTTTGTTCCCTTTCGATCCACAACTTTTTTCGAAATGCAAATGAAAAATTTTTGAGTCTAAAAGTCCATATATAGCTCTAAAATTTTAAAATTTTGTCTCAAAATTTGATTTTTTGCCTCATGAATTTTTTGACTTGTGGGCTTGGATTGTCGAGAGTAGGTATTGTTTCAGGATATTTTGGAAACTTCTTCGAGATTTTATTTCAGTTCCATGACCACTAACCCATCATGGAAGGTATCATTTACTCACTGGCATATTACATACTAGCCTCCATTTATCGATACACTTGCTATAGGGTCGACCCCATTGTGTCTTGGTTAGCAAACCATGTTCACTCACTGATTTTTAAATCATGATGCAATGATAGAGCCATCCTTTACATGGGCATTGTAGTTAGCAACTCACTGACATTTGTTTCCCATGTTGTTATATTGACTAGGCTCGAGAGTCCTCTTTAGTCCCGCCATGACTTGTGCGTTGAAGAGTCATTCTCTTTACTTCTTCGCTTAGTTTTGGCCTTATCCTTCGAGGCTCCTTTGTGTTGAGTTGTATTTTTGCATTGCATTTTGACTATTTGCACCTTTTGGCCTTAAGTCGGCTTCACTTGGACTCGTGTTTAAGCCACTTATTTGACCATGTCTTCTGCAAACTCAAACCTGCAATCACTTAGCTTCTACAACTTAACACACCCTTTCATCTGTGTAAGGAACAACCCTTTTAGTGTCCTTGACCAGTTTCACCTCCTTGCATTGAGCATAGGATTGTTCCCATCCCAGGAACTAGATCATCTGTTTCACTAACACTTGTTCTTTCCACTGTACTATAGCATTATTTTATTCTTTTTCCAGCTTAAAGAAAAAGACAAAAAAAAAATTATATATTCGAAAAAGAGTGGGAACATGACAACATTTCCATATATTGTTGGCAGCTAGGGTTAGTCGTTTTGCCCTTGAACAAAGCACTCAAAAGAAAAATCTCTCCTCCATTTTGGGTGGGATTTAGTTTGACTTAGGTACACCTTAACCTTGTTATTGAGTTAGTTCTCCTCCGATTGGTTATCTCTTCCAATCATATGGAGAGTTTGCTCGTGCCTCCTGCATGACGAACTAATATGGAGTTATCATATGTTGCCACATAGTCATCATTGAGTCTTGCTTTTGTTCAAGGGAAGTAAACCTGAGTCAGCCTCTCTGTGGTGTATCTTGACCTATTTTTCAGTCGGCCATCCATGGTTGTTATTTTCATGTTTGTCATCACATCAATTATATTGGTCCTTTGCTCATGCGAGTTTGAGAAGGTCTCCATTGACTTCTTGATGGCAAGTCTTGTCCTTATTGACGACGACATATTTCTCTGAGGGCAGGCTTAGAGCCACACCTTGGCCCTATTTTCATTATTGGTAGGTCATCTTGTGCTCAACATTGATCAGTGTCATGGGTCTTTGACTGAGTGGTTTCCCTTGTGTTCAACATCAGCTTTCATTATCACACATTGGGATTCGTGAAGTGCCTTGGTTTCCATTTGACCCTATCGGTGGATTCCTCGCCTCTGTGTCAGCTTTCATTATTAGTTGGTTCAAAGGGTTTCTATCGTGCGCTAGCTACATCTTGTGTACACTGAAAATGTGCTTCGGTTGGGTTACTACATTTTTTTTGTTCGATTCCTTCCACATTATTGGCCTATGGGTTACACTCGTGCTAGATTGATGAAGGATACCTTAATTCCTTCCTTCTAGTGGATATTTTCCTATCGACTATGGCTCATTTCTCTGGGACAAAGATCTAGAGTCCATTTGGTAGTACCTTGGGGTTTGCAATCATCAGTGGCAGATTCCTTTGCTATCGACAGTGGGAAACCATCATTGTCCCCTCATTGATAGATTCTTCCAGGTGTTTGACTTTAGCTCATTCATTCGCACTTGTTAGATTGTACTGGGTACCTTGACTCTCATTATCATTATCGGTGAGTAGTCTCGCGTTTGTTAACAGTATACATAAATAACCGGTAATCAAACGATTTCTCACATGGTCAACTTCAAATCATTTATTCCTATTGTGTAGAAATGTACCATGGCGGTCGGTGAAGACCTCGGGTTGCGTCAGCATTCTTTGGTTCACTTGTCAGTTGCTCCTATTGCTGCTAGTCGACAACATCCACATTATATGTTGGAGTCCTTCATAGCGACATCTTATATGCTGGCATTTGAGTTGCGATGTAGTATCATATTATTCCATCATGTTCATTTGGTACTATTGGGATCAATTTTTGACATCAGTGATCAGCTTCTTCTTTTAGCTTCATTGATCATCTTCTTATATGTGATATTTAGACATGTACTTGTTCGATCACAATCAGATGATCCATTATGTATTTTCAGTTCTTTATAATTGTATACATAGTAGATCCACTTGTACTTGATATGCAGACATGCTTTACTTTCTCTGAGCATGGGTATGCCCGCCTCAGACAACTGCTTCTTTCTGATCTTCTTTTAATGGCTTTGCAGGCTGAAATCTGGTGAAGTCCTTCTCAGTTTCAACAGGTTTCCTTTCCATATACTTAATACATTCCAGCCATCATGTACCCCTTCTGACCTCATATATTAGGGGGCATCTGTTATAACTCCAAATATCACCCTTGGTATTTCTAATGCTTGGTTTATGGCCTAGGGCAAGCCCTCCTTCCAGACTTGGTCCAAATATTTTAAAAATAATGTTTTACTCCCTGTACGCTACTTTTCCCTGTGATAAAAGAATGTACACGTGGGTTAGTCAATACCCAACCCGCATATATGTGTTAAAACACTTAAAAAATTAAATTACCTTAATTATGGGCAGAGTTCATGGGTTTTACCTGTTGATTGCTTCCTAGTGCCCATGGCCCAATTGTTTCCCAACTAAAAAACTAATTGGGAGAAGTATAAATAGAATTCTATGGGAAGGCCTTAAGGAGGAGAAGAGATAGAGTTATTATACTAAGATTATCCCCTGGCTGAGTCTGAAGTATCCCTGTGCTTCAAGCACTTCCCCAAGTTTCAGGAAACCCTTGTTTCCTTGAGTGTTGATATTCTCCCACTTACTTGAGATATCATGGTATTGGTTATGGAAGGAGGTTATTGAAGACTGGGACTAGACGGACTTGGAGGACGGTTCTGCTTTGAGCTAGAAGGAGAAGACTCAGGTAAATTCTCTCCATGTTTGTTATAGCTTTCTACAATAAAAAGAAACGTTGTCTTGTTCCTGAGATTGACCTTGTTTATGCATCAGATGTTGTTGTAATTCATGTATGAATGTCATTTTTACGTATAACTAATCATCTTACTTATATGATATAAATTTGATTTCATTAAAATGCCTTATCTATATGCTTCTATGTATGTTTGAATTGGTTGATTTGCAGATTCGATGATCATCAGGAGTTGCAGAGGGTCTGAACCCTGCTGGAACTACTCAAATGAAGGACATCAAGGACATCCGGGTATGTTCATCCTTGCATAGTTGGTTTATTTAAGCATGTTGCCTAAGTTGTATGTGTGTTTCTTGCTATAGATTGCTCTTGCTCTGTTGGGGTTCTAACCCAAAGCCCTAGGGTACTTATTCCCATAACACCTTAAAAGTTATTTTCTTGGATTTTCATTCTTCTAATGCATTCCTCTTATCTAAGGCTAAAATGTGTTTTTTTACAGCTATGGATTCTTTCATGTTTTCTACCAAAGTTGGTTTGGCAGCTCTATCAACAAAAATAGTTGTGTTTAAGGGAAGGGAAAAAATGTACCATTCATTTTGGACTTCATTGCTGGGCTTAGATGACATTAGGATTTTATTCAATAACTTGTTAAAACATGAATTGAAGTCCTTAATTACTTCTCCAGGTTCAACTTTGAAGTTAGAGAGATCATTGATAAGAGTATCCATTGATCTATCATATCCAAACTTGGTTAGGAACTGCTCTTGAAAGGCATCCCAAATATTAATGGAACCCGATGGTAATGAAAAGTGCCATGATCCTACCAATCCTTGTAAGGTATAAGGGAATAATATTACAACTACATCTTCTTCTACTACTTCATTGAGGTTTATGGACAACATAAAATTGCTTATGTGTTGTTCGGCTGGTAAGCCATCATCAAGATTGAACTTTGGTAACCATTTTTCTAGATGGGCGGGCAATGGATGTAAGGGTCTCACCATCTGAATATTTGTTGGATTTGTCCATGGCCTTTTAGCCATTGTAGGTATCTGTGTAGAGGAGTATGTTCCTGTATTTGAAGGTCACTAGGTAGAGGAGGCTTGTGCTCCAGTACCAGTGAAAGCCATGATCTAGAGTTGTGAGGCAGATGGTTGATTTTGTGATGAAGTGGATGGAATGAATGAGGATGTTTGAGGTGATAATGAGAGAACCTCACTAGGGGATTCTGATTATGTCTTCTTAGCTCCCTTACAGTTTTGTAGAGGGAATTCAAATGGGGGTATCCCAAATTTCTCGCTCTGTGCTCTAGTTAACCTTTGAGATGAGGGAAACTAAGAAGAAACGCTAGCTTGGGATAACTTAGATTCTTCATGACATATTGAAGCCCCCTCTAGCTTATGGATCAAAGACTAGACTTCAGGGGTTTTTATAGAAGAAGATTGATCTGACTTCTTTGAGATCACAGTAGTGGATTCTAAAGGTTTATTTACAACTTCTCGCTTAGGATTTGGAGATTTGGAATGTGATCGAGAAGTTGGAGGAGATGGTGAGGGAGTTTTACTCTTAGAATGGCCTATTGATTTGAATGTACCTGCCATTCATAGTTAGGCCCTCCTTCTAGTGCCAAGATGTTGAAGCCTCGAAAATCGTTGCGACAACATGGGAGAAAGCCATCCAGTCCAGAACTTGGTTAGCAGCTCCTTTTCCATTTGGTGTAGTGGCTTCGACTATGGATAATGGGACTAGTTTCCCGTAAAAGATTTTGATAGTGTTGGTGGGGTGATATATGATGTGATGGGAAAATGACTAAGCTGAGTGTGATCTAATCTAACTAATAAAGACATGCATATATCCTAGTTTAACGCTATTTAGCTATAAATATACCCACGAATTAAATAAAATATGCGATCTACAATAATGTCCTACAACAATTGGTAATAAAGATCATTCAACTACAATAATAAGTGAAATCATTTAACAGTAATTGTTTTGGATAAATAGTTAGAAAAAAATATTATGAAAGATATATCGCATACAAAATCATTCATGTATTCAGAATAGAGTCAAAGGTAACATCATACAAAAGCGCAATAATGCTAAACTATAATTCAGACTTTCACACATATTGTTTTTAAAGAAAAGTATTGCATGATACATAGATAAAACAAGATCATAAGATAAAAGTACCATATATGACGAGTCCTGCTCATGTGTTTCAGAAATATTAACCCAATCTCAATCAATCCAACACATTCTAAGAGTACAAAAGTGCATTTCAGTAGAGCATGCTAGATATTTGAAAGAAAATAGATCCTATTCCATTCATTCCATCAAAACCTCCTCAAAAGTACAGAAGTGCAATGTTTCGAAGAATGTTTCTGATAAAATTTCTCAACCCCTCTCTAAATGTATGAGAGGGGTTTAAATACTAAACTATAGGCCCTAAAATAGATTATTACAAAAAATAGCCAAGGAGGTTTAAATGGCCTTCCTCATATTATGCAAAAATAAAACTAAAATAAAAATAAACCAAATGACTAACTCCTTTGTACTTTATCTCTAAGATCACAAATATCTGTCATAGGCTTGAGATGAGTCTATTGGTTAATCACAAATTTTATCTGTGTAGAAAATATAGTGTCTGTTAGTGCAGGCACCATCTTTTGTGTTGAGGTTGTTAAGCACCTCAAAGTAATCCACTCACTATATGGTTTCACTAAAAGCTGCTAGTATGCTTCCTAAATCAGCCTGCTTAGCTGTCTGATCACCTCTTACTTTTCCTGTGCTGCCTACCTCCACTACTGCTCTAAAAGAAATATTGGTACACTTTCTTTAACCATGTTGGCGCCATGCAGATTTTTGTTGATGGATTTAATTATGTCGTTCATTGTTATCATTGTTTCCCTTTCCACTTGTTTTAACCGAGAATCCCATTCTGTGAAAAGGATGTCTTTGTGAGATTCCTCTAGCTTTGGCAGATCAACCTTTCTCCCATCCTATGATTCTTGCCATGTGATAAATTCAGAAATCATTTTATGGATTTCTTCATACTCAAGTCCCATGTCAGCAACTTGGCTTGTTAGCTTATCACTGGTTTCGCAATAAGGACTTATTTGTGAGATCTTTTGGCAATGTACTTCCTTTTGCTGCATTAGTTGGGAATTAATACCGAGTGCTTCCTTTATGAACTCATGATTTGTGGATTATCCTTAAACTTATATGTTATAGCTTGTATCCGTGCATCTCTTTCTACTAAGCTAGCCTAATGTTGTATTGTCATATGTTTAAATTCCTACTGGAGCTGGGCTACTTGTAATTCTGCTTGTTGATTGGATTTTTCCTAAGCTAATTGTTGTTCTAACAGCATAATTATTTTTTCTTCTTCCTTAAGTAGCATTTGGACCTCTGTTGCTTTGCAATAGTTGTTGCGGCATAGGCCCATGCATATTGCGACAATTTTTTAAGATTTTCAGACGGGTCCATGGGCGAGTCCTTCCAAACGATGTCCATTGGTTCATTTTTGGAAGTTGTAACAGTTACAACGTCCAACTTTCTTTTCTTTCTCTGTCTCTTGACTACAACTTTGTGGGTAGGACTATAAAATACATCTAGTGGAGGTATTTCTTCAACTCTCAAAACGATTTCTAAAGTAGGAGTAATAAGAATGATTTCAATGTCCTGAGTGCCCTTAACTCCTTCCTCTATTATTTCTAGATTTAGCTTGTGTTGTGTTTGATTTGGAGTCAGTATCTCAGATGTTTTCTCAGGATTTGAATCTGTGTGAAGATTTTTTTTTGAATTGTTCCCATTCCTATTCCAAGTCAATAATTAGACTTTTACCTGACTAAGTTAATGAAGAGACAATTATTCTTTTTTCTTTGCTAAGGTTTGGTCGGTCATTTCTTCTGTAGTTCCAGTTGTGTCCTTCTCAGACTCTTTATTTATATTTCCTCCTCCATTTTGAGACTGGTTCTCTAAGTGCTCTGACTCATGTGTGGATCTCTCTTGGGTATCTTCTTCAGAGTTTTCTTTGTAGTTGTCCTCCAAGCTTACCCTAGGAGTTGGCTCCCTTATTGATTCTATTTGCAATAGGTCCAATGGGACATTCAATCATATTTTCTCTCTATACACATGGAAATCCCTAAGATCATCTGGGGTTAAACGTTCCGATGCCAAATGAAACACTTGTGAACATGTTTCTACCTGTAGGAAGAGGTCATCAAAGGCATCCCCTTCGTGGGTGAATGACTTTACTTTTACCATATTAGTAAAATTCTTAATAGTTTCGTTTGGGTCATACTACCTTCCTGGGATTGTAGCAAATTTCAGAGACTTAATTATATTTTCTTCTCTGCATGCATGTCCAAAATCATGTAGCGAAAATGCACCACATTGTAATGGAAATGTAGGCCAAATGGCCTTCTTCTTCTCTTTCAATCCTCTACTTAATCCACCTTCCCCTGTTGTTTGGTAGGTTATTTCTCTGGCCATAAATTTGTCGAGGACATAATATGGGAGAAAATGTTGTGAAGTGATGTTCCCAAATACTTTGATGTAGGTAATGGTTTCTTCCCCAAACCATCTGGCTACTGGCAAGATATCCACTTCGGCCTATTTAGAAAACCTAGGGGTAGATCTATTGTGTACTTCTTTATGGATGGGTAGCATAAATCCTTAACAAATTTTATAAAAATGGGGGTGAAACTGAGATTCCCACAAAGTCTTATGGTACACATGGATAGGAAGCGGGTCTTGTACAGTCTAGTTCCATTTCATGATGGGAAATTTAGAACTAAAACATATTGCATCTATTACAAAAGCACTCATGAAAAATGGGGGATAAACCTTTAAAGAGGGACTTCCTTTTATCCTATATTCCATTATGGCCTTTTCTAAATTATCTGACAAAATTTGAGCCCAGTTCGTTATCGTTGCATTCACAACTTCATATATTAATGGGAGCCATTCTGAGGAAAACTTGGTACTATCGGGTTTACCGAACAATCTACATAGCATGGCTGCTAAAAAACTATGGGGAGGAGAAATAGATGTCGTAGAGTACATAGCCATTTTATCCTGTTTGAGCTTTCCTTCATTTGTTGTCTAGGTTTGTGTGACGTTTGTTTGGTCTTCATTTTCCTTGGCAAATTTCTCAAGGAACTATTTATTGTAGAGCTTTTACAGCTCTGGTAACTGGTACATGAGTCGTAGGTTGTCTACTGAAAAAAACCCCATGACCTCTTGCCTGTGATTCCTAACTATTCGGTTTGCAATATATGCCTCGTCAATTACCCATTTGACCATGTTCGTGTATGGGATTATATTTGGTCATGCACCTATGTGGTGCAGGATAGAGCATGCCATCTCGAAATAGGAGGCGTCGGATGACTCTTGGGAATCTACAATGGCCTAGGATGCTCTTCTTTTAACAAGTTGTACATGGCCTCCCATGTCATAGTTCCTCCATCTCTGCTACACGTAGTATCAAAGAAAAGAGGAATCATTTTTTATTTCTCAGACACAACCCCCTTTCCCTTCTTCCCCATTGTTTCTAACAGTGCTCCCTGTAATTTTTTCTTGAAATGGAGCAAAGTGAAAGTTATCGGATAAACACAAGTAAGAATGACAATGAGAATTAATAATATAGATAACGTGAAAATGTGACAAGAAAGGATTTTTAATCAAACAAAGATGAAAAGATATCACATCATGTCGAGCTAGTTTTTAACATAAATGTCATTAACCTATATTAAATAGCCACTAAAGGTCCCTTATCGTTGCCTTTATTGCTCATTAATGTATCGCATCGCAAAATAGGAAGGAGAACTTTTAAGGTGGCGGGCTTAAGTTGTGAGAATGGCGATTTTGTGATTGCGATGCAATGTCGCAAATCGCATTATCGCATGTTTGATTGTGTGCTTTCTTAAAGTTCCTTAGGTTCTGTGGGATGTGAGATGTGAGATAAGCAGTGTGTTCTTTGTCATTTAAAGCTATTTATAGTATAAAGAGCTTTTCATTACGCGATGGACTTAATCACCTTTTATGATATTGGCTTCTATCGAGTTCAGGATTTTATCGCATTTCACAACATCATGTAGTTCATAAGATTTTAGAACTTTCTTTAAGTGTTCTGGCGTGATGCGATAAGATCAAATTTTCCTATCGCAATATCACATTGCGTACGTCTCAACATGTTTCAAGGGTTTGCACCCTTTGTGAATGTCGATGTGCGATTGTGATACAGGCTTTTTTAATAGGAAATTCCACAGGCTTTAGCTTAAAAATAAAAAGCCCAATGATATTTAAGTTAGGCGTGGTGATCCTTTTGATTTCTTTACATGGGTTTTGCTTGTAAATAAGGATTTTGACACACTTGGTCCAGTGGTATGCGAAAAGGCAATAATTGCTATCTTTCAAAGGGTTTTGACTTGATATATCTTTTTATTCTTTAAATGCTTAAAAGAAAGTGTCTAAGTGCTAAATTTATTTTTGAAGGATTTTATCATGGGTCCCCATTTATTAATAGAATATTATCTATTTTACCAATAAATGGGGGGGTTGTTGAATATCACAACAAGTTCATACAATATGTTCTTGAGGATGGATTGGTTATATCTTCATAGAACCAAGGTTGACTGTTTTGACAGAGCTATTGAGTGTGTTGATGACAGTGGGGAACCAAGAGTCTTGCAAGGTAAGAAGAAGGTCACATCAGTTAGGATGGTGACAACTATGCAAGAAAAGTGTAGCCGCATGAAAGGGTGCAAGTTATTTGTAGTACACATTTCTAGTGATAAGGGTAAGGAGGTTGATGATGCAGATGTGTTGAACATGTACCCAGTGTTGCAATAGTTCAAGGATGTATTTTTTGAGGACATTACAGATTTTCCACCTCATATGGAGGTAGATGTTTTGATTGAGTTAGTGTCAAGGGCAGCTCCATCATCAAAAGCACCTTACAATATGAGCACAGCTGAGTTGATGAGTTGAAAATGCAGCTAAAGGAAATGTTGGACAAGGGATGCATTAGGCCAAGTGGATCTCCTTGGGGCACACCAATCTTGCTTATGATGAAGAAAGATGGTACTATCAGATTATGCATTGATTACAGGCAGTTGAACAAAGTGACTATCGAGAATATATACTCCTTGACGAGGATTGATGACTTGTTTGATCAGCTGAAGGGAGGAACAATGTTCTTGAAGATTGACTTGAGATTTGCATACCATCAGGTACACATCAAAGAGGAAGACATTTACAAGATTGTGTTCAGGACCAGGTATGGGCATTATGAGTTTGTTGTTGTTCCATTTGGCTTAAGTAATGCTCCAACTACATTCATGTGTTTGATGAATAGTGTGTTGCGTCCATAGTTGGATAATTTTGTTATTGTGTTCATTGATGATATACTGGTATATTCTAAAGATGAGGAAGAGCATACTGAGCACTTCGCAACTGTCTTAAGGTTGTTGAGAGAGAATCAGTGGTATGTTAAGCTATGAAAATGTAGTTTCTTTTAGATGAAGGTGCACTACTTGGGGCATGTTGTCTCCAAGGAGGGAATTGCAGTAGATCCAGAGAAGATAAGGACCATCATGGAGTGGGTAGCTCCTAAGACTATGGATGAGGTGAGATCTTTCATGGATCTAGTAGGCTATTATAGGAGGTTCATCAAGAACTTCTCATAGATTACTTATCTGATTACATCATTGCAGAGGGAAGGTAAGAATTTCGAATGGAATGAAGAGTGTGAGGCAAGCTTTGAGCAACTCAAGCAGCTGCTAACACATGCACCGGTGCTATAGATTGCAAATTTGGACAAAAAGTTCATAGTATGTATAGATGCTTTTAAGAGAGGATTTGGTGGATTCGTTATGTAGGATGGACAGGTGGTATGTTATGAGTCTTGAAAACTGAATGAGCACGAGCAGAGATACCCGACACATGATCTTGAGCTAGTATCGATTATACATGCATTGAAAATGTGGAGGCACTATCTTCTTGGTAGGCGGTTTGTGCTTATGAGTGATCACATTAGGTTGAGGTATTTGTTTGACCAGCCGAATATGAATGCCAAGAAAGTTAGATTGTTGGTCACGATCAATGAGTTTGACTTTGAGATCAGGTAAATCAAGGGTAAGGAGAATAGGGTAGCAGATGCTCTCATCAGATGGTTACAGGTACATCACTTGGCAGCTATGAGATCATATGGGATGGGATTACAAGATAGGATCTTGCATGCAGGACAGCAGGATGTCAGGTATATGGAGATTGTGCACAGGTTGCAGCAGGGTGCTGGTATAGGTATAGGTAATATTAGAGGTACAAGTCATGGTATAGGTACAGGTACATGTAGTGGTATAGGTACAAGTGGCAGTATAGGTACAGGTACAGGTGGCAATATAGGTACCGATATAGGTGCACAGGGCATGGACTATTGTCTTACACTAGAGAAATTGGTTAGGTTCTGAGACAAGATATATGTGCTAGATAGCAGTGAACTCAAGAAGGTGATATTGAGGGAATTTCATGCGAAATCTTATTCAGGTCACCCAAGTTATTAGAATACACTCACAACAATGAAGATATATTATTATTGGAAAAATATAGAGAGGGATGTAGCAGAGTTTGTGGCTAGATGTTTCAATTGCCAGCGAATGAAAGCAGAGTGCAAACATCTAGGTGCACTGCTATAACCAATCATTATTACCGAGTGGAAATGGGATGTAATTTCCATGGATTTCGTCACAGGGTTGCCGAAGACAGTGAAGCAACATGATTCCACCATGGTCATTGTGGATAGGTTAGCAAAGGTCACACACTTTGTTCCGGTAAAGTCTACATTCTTATCTACTGACGTGGCACAGATATTCATCTGAGACATGGTTAGACTACATGGTTTTCCAAAGAATATTGTGTCAGACAAGGATGCGAAGTTCACTACCAAGTTTTGGAAGACGTTATTTGCAAGTTTGGGCACAAATTTGGCCTTTAGCACAACTTATCATCTACAGACAGATGGACAGATAGAGAGGTTCAATTGGGTATTAGAGGACAATATTGAGGATGTATGTAATGCATCATCAAAGGAAGTGGGAAGAGCATCTCCCTTTGGTCGAGTTTGCATACAACAATGGTTATCAAGAGTCACTGAGGATGAGTCCCTTTGAGGCATTAGATGGGTGGAGTTCTAACACTCCCATTAGTTGGAGTGATTTGGTTAGTATGGTATTGATTGGACTAGATATGTTGGAAGACATGGAACAGGAGATGCAGATGATCAAGAAGAATCCCAAGGCAGCACAAGATAGGTAGAAGAGTTATGCAGACAAGAACATGTTGTTCAAGGAGTTCCAGGTTGGGGAACAGGTGTACTTGTGCATCAAACCAAAGAAGATCTCCTTACTTATTGGCTCATGTGCCAAGCTGGCAACATGGTTTTGTGGACCCTTCAGTATCATTGAGAGGATTGGGCCAATAGTTTATTGACTTGCACTGCCTCCGACAGTGAAAGTCCACGATGTTTTCCATGTATATTTACTTAAGAAGTATGTTAAGGATGTTTATCATGTGATTGACTGGTCTATATTGCAGGCAAAACCAGATGGATAATTCTAGCCAGAGCCTCAGTGTATATTGCAGAAAAAGGTGCTCATGCTTCCGAACCAAGAAATAAAGCAAGATAAAGTGTAATGGAAGCACTTTGGGCCTGATGAAGCTACATGGGAGATGGAAGATTAGATGCGGGCTATGTATCCTTGTTTTTTAGTTGAGGCCAAGCAACCTTGATATGGTGGTTTGGTGATTTCTTATGGTGGTTTGGTGATTCCTTATGGTGGTTTGGTAGTTGCTTTATGGTGGTCTAGTATTTTTTTATGATGTCTTTGTATATGCTTCATGGTGGTTTATTATTTTCTTTATGTTCGTTTAGTATATGCTTTATGGTGATCGATATATGCTTTATGATGGTTGATATATGCTATATGATAATTTGATGAATGCTTTATGATGTTTTGATATATGCAATATGATGCCAGTATATGTTTGATATATGTTTTTCTATACGATTTGACATATGTTTTTCTATATATAATTTTGATGGTGTTGCTATATGTACACCCATGCATGGATGTAAATATTGTAGCGAGTTGTGTTATAAAGCTCCATTATGTCGTATAGTTGTCGTATTATTATGACTATGTTGTTAGGTTATTATGTTATCATGTGGTTATGTTATCATGATGTTATGACGTCATATGGATTGGCACTCAATAGGATGATCATTGTAAATACTATAATCAGTTGTGTTATAAAACTCCATTATGTGGTATGTTGTCATGATGTTCTTCCCTTGAGCACATCTTTCATTGTAAATATTGTATTGAGCTTTGTTATAAGTCTCCATAAGAAGTATGTCTTCTTTAAGTAGGTTTTTGAGGTTTTCAGGCCAGGAGGTAACTCCTCAAATGAGATTATATTATTCATTTAGGTTGTTCATTATTATATACATGAGGGAGTGACTATTGAGTTTCATCTCTCAATGACTCTCCATTTTCTCTATTATTTATTTACATTATTTACAGTTGTTCATCCAATCCCTATGATTAGGTGTCAACATTCCCCCCCTTAATATGAAGGGATATTGGTGAGTCCAAGCATCATTCTGAATCTTTCAAGCTTTTCTCTTCCAAGCACTTTGGTGAAGATGTCTGTAATCTACTCATTAGTGGAACAATGGCGAAGATGGATTACTTTGGCCTCAACATGATGTCGAATCAGATGATATTTTGTATTGATGTGCTTTGTTCGATAATGGAACTTTGGGTTTATGGCCAACTTTATTTCTAAGGTATTGTCAATCATGAGTGGAGTCGAATGTACTTGTTTTACCTGCAAATCTTCTAGAATTTTTTTGAGCCACGGAATTTCTTTTCTTGCCTCAGTTGCTGGCACATATTCTGGCTCTGTTCTGGAATCTACTAGAATTGATTGTTTGCGTGATCTCCAAGAGACATCTCCTGATCCAAGAAACATAGCATAACCAAAAGTAGATACCCCAGTTTCTTTGTCTCCATCGAAGTCTGAATCATATTATCCCATCAAGCTAAAGTCTCCCACATGTGTATACTTGAGTCCAATGTCTTGAGTTCCCTTCAAGTACTTTAGAACTATTTTTGCAGTAGACCAATGTCCCTCACAAGGCTTTTCCATAAACTTAGAGATGATTCGAACAACAAACAAAATGTTTGCTCTCATAGTAGTTAGGTAGTTGAGACTTCCTATAAGTTGTCGATACTTTGTTGCATCCTCAAATTATTTTCCTTTAATGGATGTGAGCTTTAAGTTTTGTTCCATTGGAGTAGTTAGAGGATTGCATTCAAACATGTCAAACATGTTCAACAGATCTCCAATGTACTTCTTTTGAGAAAGAAATATGGACTTTGCATGTTGAGTTACTTCAGTACCAAGATAGTAATGAACATAGCCCAAATCAGTCATTTCAAAACCTTTCCTCGATTCCTTCTTTAAGGATGAAATGTAGCTCTCATTGTTCCATGTCATCAAAATATCATATAGATATACCATGAGATATACAATTGTTTTTCCAACTTTCTTGACAAACAAAGTTGCATCATCAAGATCATAATGTTTGAAATTGAGTTTTAGAAGATGCTCAGTTATTTTTTCGTACCAGGCTCGCGGTTCTTGTTTGAGGCCATACAAGGATTTCACAAGTTTGAATACTTTATGTTTATGTCCTTTCACAGAAAATCCTTCAAGCTGGGACATAAAAACATTAACATTTAGATCTCCATTCAAGAAAGCAGTTTTTACATCCACTTGATGGACTTTCCAACCATTTTGAGCTGCTAGGGCAAAGAGTGTCTGGATGGTAGCCCATTTTGCTGTGGGGACAAAAGTATCCTCAGAATCATCCCCTTCCTTCTGTGTAAAACCTTTTGCCACAAGCCTGGCTTTGTGCTTTTTAAGTGATCCATCAGCTTTATACTTGTTCTTGTAGACCCACTTGCAGCCAATTGGTTTGGTTCCCAATGGAGGATCAACCAGCTTCCAAGTGCCATTATTTATCAAGGCATCATACTCCTTTTGCATTGCTTCTTTCCATTCGTCATGAGAAGAAGCTTCTTTGAAGGAAGTTGGTTCAAAATCTGTAGACAAATTCAATTCACAATCATAAGAATCATCCATATCAACAGGTGAATTAGATTCATCTACATTACCTCCATTTTTTCGGGTTGAATTTCTAGTTCCTATCTTTCCAACCTCATCAGGATGAAAATTTTCAGGTGTCTTTTTCAACCACTTTGAGGGACCTTTCTGAGATGGTCCAGGCTGCTCAGTTGATTGAGTTGGGATTGAATCAATATTGAGTCTCCCAATTCTATCAATCACATCACTTAAAGTATCATCCGTTGTTGGAGTTTCATACGGGGGAGAGAGTGCTTCAGAAGAAGATTCCACGGGTTAATCTAGTATAGGAATCCCCTCTTCAAGATGTGCAATCTGATTATCAAATTATTGAAATGATTTTACATTTGTGAATCTATCCAAGCGATCAAGTTTCTGCTCAACAACATTGTCTATTTTGGATGATTCAAGAAATATTGCATCTCTAAATACAAAAAAAAAATTATTGACCTCATCACAGAGACGTTATGATTTGGAGGTGTTTGAATACCCCAGGAAGATACACTTACAACTTCTTGCACCAAGTTTGTTTCTATGTACCTTTGATGTCAAGGCATAACATGTGGAACTAAAGACCCTGAGATGCTTTACCAAAGGAATGTGTCTATACTACATTTCATAAGGAGTCTTGTTTCTAATAGAATTATATGGACATCTATTCTTTACATATACAACACATAGAACTGCATCAATGCAAAACATCAATTTTACAGTTTTGAAAAACATCATGGAGCGCACCATATTTAAGATTATCCTATTCATTCTTTCAGCTACTCCATTTTGTTGGGGATTATAAGGAGCAGTCATTTGATGTTTGATCCCATGTTGGTGAAGATAGTTTTCAAATTAATTTGAAGTGTATTCTTTTCCATTATCAATGTGAATAGAGCCAATATGAGATTGTGCATCATTTTCAATCCATGTATGAAAGTTCTTAAATGTTTGAAAAGTGTCATATTTGTTCTTCAATAAATAAACTCAACACATTCTGGTGTAGTCATCCATAAATGTCATCATATATTTATTTCCATTTGCAAAAGGAATAGGCATTGGACCACATAAATCTGAATGACTGAGTTCAAGTTTTCTATGTGCTCTAGAATGTGAATCATAAAAGCACTGTTTGTTATGCTTTCCTAGAATGCAAGCATCACATTGCTTAAGTTTCCTAGGAATTGTAGGCAAACCAGTAGCACCATTTTTCTTCAACAAGCGAAGGTTGTCATAGTTCAAGTGTCCAAATCTAGCATGCCATAATAAATTTGATGGAAATGTACCTTCACCATAAGGAGAATTGTATGAGAAATTTTGTGCATGAGTAGAGGTACCCTGCAACTTGAGAAGCCTTTCTTCTTCTATCCCTATCATGACAAGTGAGTGGTTTTATGCTTTTCTTACCTCAACCTTGCCATCAAACATGTGAATGGAGTGTCCTTGTTGGTGGATTTGGACCAAGGATAGCAAGTTTCTCCTTAGCTGTGGGAGATATAAAACATGATGCAGAAGAAAGTCTGGAAGACTAGGTAATTTAAGCCTAATTGTGCCAAGCCCCGATGGCTTGAGTTTTTATCTTTCTGCAAAGTATACTGCTCCATCAACATTTTTAGTAAATTCTTCAAAAAAATCTCTTCTAAAAGTCATGTGGCAAGTTGCTCTTCAATCAAGCAACCAATCATTTTTCCAATAAGCAAGTGAAGCATTAAATAAGTCTTCATTTAATCCAATATTACAGTGTGGCACAACATAGTGAGTGGATTCAGGTGCTTTACCTTTCTCTTTGTCATTAGTTTTACCTTTGGGTTGGTTTCATTCCTGCTCAATTTTGTCCCAAGGCAAATTGCATGTGGATGCATCATGTGATCCATCTCTTTTGTAACATATGTAATGTAAATCTGACTTTTCTCCTTGAGAGTGTCTTCCTCTTCCTCTTCGACCACCTCTTCCTCTGAAAGAGTCTTGAGAAAGATTCTTCTCTCTATGTGCAAGACACACAACCTCTTCAGAAGACTTAGGATCTGTCTTCTTCCCAAAATCTTTCTCTCTTTCAACAAATTTTTTCACAAGGGAGTCAAAGTTAATATCTTTGAGGTTTCCATTTGCTTGCAATGACTCAAGATAGTTTTAGTAAGTGGGATAAAGTGCCTTGAGAAAAGCTATCATAGGAATGTCCAGTTCAACATTAGTTACTTTGATATCATGCATAATAGATTTTACTTCTGATGCAAGAGTAAGAGGATCATCATTTTTTAATTCAAGGTTGAATAATTTAATCATGAGTTGAACAACCTCAAGTGTAGAGTATGAGTCATAGAGTTCCTTCAGCTTTTGTAAGGCTTCGAAAGCATTTGAAAACGGTGAAATATGGCGACTTACCTCTTCATTTACTAATGCTGCAATCAATGCATAATATTTGTTGTTCTTATTTTCCCAAATGGTGAATTCCTTGTTTGAGGTAAGTTGTTCTGGTTCTTTATCTCCATCTCCAACACACACTCCTTTCCACAACTCATTAAAATGAGAGTGTGTTTAATTTTCCTTGACCATTCTGGATATTTCTCTTTCCCAGAGAGAACTACTACAACAATAGATATTAGTGAACGCATTCCCAAAAAGAATATCTACTTTTGATTTCCAAAAAAAACACAACCTTTTTGGATATCTTCTGTTTAGGTGGAAAACAAATCACTATATTAATACTTTTAATGTAGCATATATTCCTCCACTCACAAATATATTATATGATGTTTTCAACATATAAACCATATAATATATATCTGAAAAAAATACCACCCAAAATTCTCATTTTATTATCACCATTCAAAAATCTCAACGAATTTTAATACTGCCACCATTTTCAAAGGAGTTGAATGGGCTTCACATCATATACATTGACCATACCTTGAACTTTTGTCTGCGAAACTGTAGCAGTGAATTTGTAACCAATTATAAAAATACCCCAATAGTCTTCGACGTTGTGACAACCGGAGCTATGGGAGTGGAGCAACAGTATGCAGCATTTTCCAGCAATCTCCAAATATTGATATAATGGAGGGTCGTTTGGTCTTCTACCAAACTTAGAACGTACTCAGTCAAACACCACGCTTCAGGGAATAATAGACTCAAATGCAGTTGCAGTCATAGTGTTGGCTATAACACCATGCTTCCAGCTGCGCCACTCTTCCAGCACACAGTACGCAACACTTCCTGGCATCACATGACCATTCCACAGCTCCAATATTCACAGTAGGAAAATCAAAGCCTTAATGCAGCAAATCAACCCTTCAACACTCCCACTGCATTTAGACTACTGAATTCAATAATGCACAAAATCTTGCAGGGATAAGACAGAGAAATCACCAGCACAGGTGTATAGGATGCAGAGAAGGTGACAATTCTACAAAAATAGGAAAAACATAAGGGACTTATAGAGGGAGGAAAGATAAAATTAGGCCTGGCTCTGATACCATGTCAGGCCAAGAGGTAACTCCTCGAATGAGATTATATTATTCATTTATGTTGTTCATTATTATATACATGAGGGAGTGACTGTTGAATTTCATCTCGCAATGATTCTCCATCTTCTCAATTATTTATTTACATTATTTACAGTTGTTCACCCAAGCCCTATTATTAGGTGTCAACAGAGGTATATGTGTGATTGAAAACTAAGGAGAGTGTCCCCCAAGGGGGAGGGTTCTGTAACAACCCTGGTGAAAATTTCATGTAATAAATGTTAAAAAAAATAACCACGGATGACTCAGACACTTATTCCAAGCTGAATGTTGGGAAGGACATCCTAGGGAGTGTTCATTTGGTGGTTTATGGCTAAGGAAATTGGAAAAGGTAATGGCTAAGGCTTTGTAAAGGAAAAATGGCATTTTGGCACAATTATTTATGAAAAAATGGAAATTAGGAGAAAAAGGAGGTGAAAGGTCACATGTTCCATGTGAGGAGGAAAATAATGGAAAATGAAGAAAATAAAGGCCTCATTCACAAAAAGGCTTCTGAGGATCAGTTGGTAACGTTTTCTCAGTTCAGTTTTGGAGCACCCTCATTATTATCTCTCTCTCATACTCTTGGACACTTAGAGTTTTTTTCTTGGAGCACTTTTGCGTTGAAGCGAGAAAGGTAAAGAAGGAAAGAGGAAGAATAGATCAAGTGTGAAAAGGCAGGATCAAGAAGCTACAATAGGCTTCATTACTGGGATCGACTTGCATGTGTATTTTCCTTGCTATATTTGGCATGCATGGAATTGCATTGGTTCTTTTCTATCATGGAATGGGTTTTGCGAGGTGTAACAATATTTTTCAGACTAGCCTTTCCATTTCCAGATAGCCATGGTGTGATGGGGTTCTCATGTTTAGTTGAGCTAGATTTCTGGATGAATTCGAAGCTGAGTGAGGTGGATCTCCGAAATGATAGAAAAAATGGCATAGTAACCCCTGAAATAGAGTGTAGGTTGTGGTAAAGTCAAATTTTGTGTTGCCTCGGATGGCCCAGGAATCCTTGCCGATGAATGGAAGGATATACGATAAAGCCTAGAGGTGGTTTCTCTCCATTGGGCCTAGTAATCTTGGGTTTGGGATATGCAGTAAAGCCTGGAGAGTGGGTCTCGATTTAGGGCTTAGTGATTCGAGTTTGGATTACGGTAAAGCCTGAGAGACTGGGAGACAGTATAATTCCTCACTGTGTAGGAGGATAAATCCAGTGGAATCCATGCTTGTTTGGCCTAGTGATCGGTTGGAGTTCACAATAAATCCTGTTATGATGTGTTCATTGCATTGGCCTAATGATCTGGGATGGATTATGGTAAAGCCTAGTTTCTATTGATGAGGGTGAGGTGGTTTAGCCTCGGTATGCCATAGTTGAGTTCTTTTGGTTTGAGTCCCACATTCATTCTTGGAATATGGTAGGGGGGTGATTGGCTGAAGAGGGACTTAGCATAACCAATCAATGATCGGGTGGAATGTGGTAGTCCCATCTCTGATTGGTTCATTGCATTGATTAATGAGAAATTCATTCCATTTATTTTCATGCAGAAATGTACTGGTGTATCTATGGATTTTGATGGTTGATATGTTTATTGTAATTATGTTCCTATTATGTTGGTTATATGTTAATTTTATGGCAGCATCTATTTTTAGCTCTCAGCATGTTTTGACTTGTATTTGAATGGATATTATATCGATGACCTAATAAGTGATAAGGCAACAAATTACATGAGGAAACAATTGTTCATGGTGATTATTAGATAAGTATCAGATCCCGACACTTAAATTTATTGTTTACACCTGTAGGTTACATGTTGATGATATGTTTGATGAAATTCCTGCCATGGATAGTAGGGGTTTGGTTAATGCCTTGATCAACTATTTACTTTTGCATCATTATTTCCATATACCTTACTTATTTCTGAGCTTTCATTCCATTATGAGCTTTGGGCCTGAAAAGTGGCTCAAATCCCAGATTCGCTAGCACAGAACTGGCAAGTTTCATCCAGAGTCACTGGCATGCAGGCCCATGAGAGTGACTTTAGGTATCTGGTCACTCCCTTACCCATATTATGAGAGTGAATGAGCCTTAAATTGTCTAGAAAAACAGTGGGACCCAGGGACAGGCTCTATGAGTGGTTGACTTGTCGCTTGAGGGTTCCGTTGATGATGTTGGATGCCTGTGTGTGATGTTTCATCGATTCCACTTCCTTAAGGTAACCTAGGAGGTAAAATCTTATCATTGTAGTCTCTCATCTCATGTTTACGCAGTTGGCATGGTTACTTGGGTGGATGTGGGAGGAGGGTGTTAGAATTATCACTTGGGTTAATATTATTCCCTTCAGTTTATAATCCCTCGGGGTTTTATTATTGACCCCTTGGGTTTATAATATCAATACATTAGGTTTATTAATCTAAGGGTTCATATTTTTAGGGTATAATATTATTCATAGGGTTGTAATGAATATTAATCCCCAGGGTTTAATATTATTCCGTAGGGTTTATATTTTCTTGGATTTTTAGTATTAAACCTAAGGGATTATATGGTTTAGCATGCTTGACCATGATTCATTTTCAAATCGAGAGAATATTTGTCACAATGCGACATTGCACCATGTTTGATTCTCATATTGAGACAATATTCATTACAATGCAATGTTGGACCATGGTTGACAATTATTGAATTTATAAAACATGGTTGACCATAATTGATATTATAAACCCAAGGGAATAATAAACCCTAGGGATTAAGACTAAAAAAGCAAGGGATAATAAACGTAAGGGAATAATATTAAACCCTAGGAATATGAACCCTTACATTAATAAACCCAAGGGATTGATATTATAAATCCAAGGGAATAATAAGACCAAGGGATAAAAATTATAAACCCAAGGTATATAAACCCTAGGATAAATATTATAAACCCTAAAATAAACATGGTTGACCAGGGCTAACCACGTTGATTTCCATGTTGAGATAATCCTTGTCACAATGTAGCATTGAACCATCATTCAACATGCTTGACTATGACTGATTTTTAAATCACGATAATGTTTGTCACATCGCGACATTGGACCATGGTTAACCATGGTTGATTATGATATTGAGACAATATTCATCACGATGAAATGTTGTATCATGACTGAATTTATAAAACATGGTTTACCATGATTGAATTTATTGAACATGGTTAATTTTCATATTGAGACAATCATTGTCACCATGTGACGTTGTACCATGTTTAACCATGCTTAACCATGGTTTATTTTCATATCAACACAGTCCTTGTGACAATCCGGTGTTCGACCATGATTGACCATGGATAACCATGTTTGAGCATGAGTATCATATTTAGACAATCTTTGTCATAATGCGACGTTGGACCATGGTTGAGACAATGAGTTATTTTCATATTGAGACAATATTTGTCACAATGTGACATTGGACCATTGTTAACCATGATTAACCATGGTTGACAACGATTGATTCTATAAAACATGGTCATCCTTGGTTGAATAATACTAAACCCAAGTGTCCAATATTCTAAACCCAAGGTATATAAACTCTAAGATAAATATTATAAACATTAAAATAAACATGTTTGATAAACATTATATACTAAACACTAAAATTTTATAAATATTATAAGCACTAATGTTGTATAAAACTTGTGATTAATATTATAAACCCAATGGATTAATATCAAAAACCCAAGGGATTATAAACACAAGGGAATAACATTAAACTATGGGATTAATTTTTATTCTAAGGGATCAATATTGAAAACCCAAGGAACTAATATTAAAACTCTAAGGGATTAAACTATAGGATTAATATTATAAACCCTATAAATAATATTATACCCCAACAACATGAACCCTTAGATAAATAGATCCAAGAGATTGATATTATAAACCCAAAAGACTAATAAACCCAATGGATTAATATTAATTCCAAACCCAAGGGATTAGTATTAATCCCTTGAGTTTATTAGTCCTTTGGGTTTATAATATCAATCCCTTAGCTCTATTTAACTAAGGGTTCATATTCCGAGGGTATAATATTATTCATAGGGTTTATGATATTAATCCTACACAAGGGAATAATATTAAACCATGGAATTAATTTTAAATCCAAGGGATTAATATTGAGAGCCCAATGGGTTAATATTAAAATCCCAAGGGATTAAACCATAGGATTAATATTATAAACACTATGAATAATATTATACCCTACTAATATGAAACCTTAGATACATAGAGCTAAGAAATTGACATTATAAACCCAAATGACTAATAAACCCAAGGGATTAATATTAATCCCTTGGGTTTATTTGTCCTTTGGGTTTATAATATCAATCTCTTAGCTCTATTTATCTAAGGGTTCATATTCCGAGGTTATAATATTATTCATAGTGTTTATGATATTAATCCTAGTGCTTATTACTCCTTTGGGTTTATAACATCTATCCCACGGTTTATTAGTCCCTTGGTTCTATAATATACGTCTCTTTCTTTTATTAATATAAGGGTTCATAATATTAATCCTAGGGTTTATAATATTAATCTACGAGTTTAAAATATTTATCTAAGGGTTCATATCCCACGGGGTTTACAATATCGATCCTAGGGTTTAATAGTCTTTTGGGTTTATTTAATTATTAAATTAATTAAATAATATTAAATAAAAATTAATTCACTAATTATTATCATTATTTTAATAAAATAACTATTTTTAATTAGTTTATTAATTATTATTAAATAAAAATGAACTAACTAATTAATATTATTATTATTATTAAAACATTGGACTAATATTATAAACTTTATAAATAATATTACACCCCAACAATAAAGATTGATATTATAAACCCAAAGTACTAATAAACCCAAGGAATTAATACTAATCTCAAACCGAAGAGATTAGTATTAATCCCTTGGGTTTATTAGTCCTTTGGGTTTATAATACCAATTCCTTGGTTCTATTTATCTAAGGTTTCATATTACTAGGGTATAATATTATTCATAACGTTTATGCTATTAATCCTATTGTTTATTAGTCCTTCGGGTTTATAATATCTATCCTAGGGCTTATTAGACCTTTTATTTTAAAATATCAATCCCTTGGATTTATTTATTTAAGGGTTCATAATATTAATGGTAGGGTTTATAATATTTATCTAAAGGTTCATATTCCTATGGTACAATTATATTCATAGGATTTACAATGTTTATCATAGGGCTTATTAGTCCTTTGAGTTTATAATATTAATTGTAGAGTTTGTTAGTCATTTATTAATTATTAGTAATTGTGATTAAAAATAGTTAATATAACTAAATAAAAAATAATAATAATAATAATAATAATAATAATATTATTATTATAATAGTTCATTTTGTAATATTGTTATTATTTTTATTAGTATATATTTATCAATATGAGTATTAATGTTATGATTAATATTATATCTATACGATTAACAATCACAATTATTAATATGATTGTGCATGTGATTGATATATGCCTTCTACATATATCAACCACATTTGCTTGAATCAATAGTGTTGAATTTGAGAAAACATCAAATAAAAAAGTTTATTAAATATGGAAAACTTATCAATATTTATATATTTTCTTTTAAATTTTGATAAATATATTAAAATATTATTATTGTAATTAAATAATTGTATTAATATCTCATATGTAATTAAATAATTATATTAATATCTAATAAGTAAATAAAGAATGATTTAAATAATAACCTATATTTATTTTTGCAAATATAAATATATGTTCTTTCGAAATGATCATTAAAAGAGTGTTTAAATAAAAATGTAATCATTACCCCCAATTTACATGACTACATGATGTAATAAAGTAATCTCTATTATCAATTTACTTAGCATGGTCTTTGAATAGATTAAAAATGTTTAAGTTCATCCATTTACTATGTTTTAAATTTCCTATGTTATTTTCTAATACTCCTTAAGAGAGTGTTTAAATAAAAACGTAATCTTTACTCCAATTTACATGACTACATGATGTAGTGAAGTAATCTCTATACTCAATTTACTTAGCATGGTCTTTCGATATATTACAAATGTTTAGAATCATGCATTTACTATGTTTTAAATTTCCTATGTTTTATTCTTTGTTTTTATTGTTTACCAAGATTAAAGTTCATTCTTGCTTCTATCCAATTAATGTCTATACTAATAGAGTTTGTTTTAAATGAATGGATAAATAAAAGAAAAATCAAAGTCATAGATGTAAAACCCATTCTATATCTTAGAATTAGTATAAATAATTATGTTATTATCACCCATAGTAATATTTAAATTTCATCATTATGAAAACTCAAATTGAATGTTTAAAGATAGTGTGTATGTAAATATTCTTTTAATAATAAAAAATGATGAGAAACCCATTGGGAATGCGAGCATCAATATGGACTATAATACTATGAATGAGAACTCATAATAGGGTTATGGAAAATTAGCCATGAATTTTATTGCTAGGAAAACCTCACCCAAAAGATGTACATAAAAATTGGAATTCAAATTTGCAGTTTTGCTTTTTTGCACTCAGCTATAGTTCATTGAATGAAGTATTAGGTATACTAAGAAAACACGTGTTGTATATTCATTGGGTAGGATGGGAAAGTAATCAACTTGAAATTAAAGGGTTGGCCCACAAATGGTTTGGGAGGATGGGAGAAAAAGATGTGGAGTAGACATCCATGGGAAATTCAACCATACAAGGAGAGAGAAAAGGCACAAGAGTTATTGTAGCATTAATTTCATGAGTAGAATATTGTCATTGCCAAGTGGAAATCTTGTTGGAGTTTTATTGGTGATTATACTAATTCTTGGGTGTCAAAATACACTTAGAAAAGTTGCAATCATGCATTAGAACAAGGTTGGTGTATTCTTAAGCTCTCTAAAAATGGATTTTTCATGTTAAGAACTTAGTTGAGTAGTGGAGGTCGCAACCCGATGTGAGGGCCAAGAATGATAAGAAACGGGAAAGGAAATTCATTAATATTTATATATTTTATAAATATTAATTGATGAATGACATTATTATGATGCCCATCCTTGTTTCACATGTGAGCATCTAATTTGTTAGAGGATATTTATTTATTTTGGTGTGAGCATTTAATTTTTGTTAGAGGATAAATATTTATTCTAATTGTTTAAATGATAATTTCTAAATATATAAATAAATTTAATATATAAAGTATATTAAAATTATATGAAATTATGATGCTCATCCTTGTTTCACATGTGAGCATCTAATTTGTTAGAGGATATTTATTTATTTATTTTGGTGTGAGCATTTAATTTTTGTTAGAGGATAAATATTTATTCTAATTGTTTAAATGATAATTTCTAAATATATAAATAAATTTAATATATAAAGTATATTAAAATTATATGAAATTTTGGGCCTGTTCTGAAATTGTTTTTGTTTGGTAATAGATGGTTTTATTTTGGAAGTAAGGAAACACTTTATTTTCTCTAACACTAGTGAAAGCTTACTCCCTTAAAAACCACTAGATGATATAGTTTTGCTTAAATATCAGTGACCTATATTAACAAATAATAGTTAGTAATAATAGTCAATAATGATTGTCTTTACTGTTAATTTGATAATTGAATTATAATAAGGTTTTTTTGGCTATATAAAAAAATTATATAGAATTTACGATTAAAATTTTCAATTTCAATTATAAAAAAAATAGTTGAATTTAAAATAAAATGAAACTACATAAACTCCAACATTTATATTGGGTAAGATTACGATACGTATCTAAGCTTAATGGATAAAATATGAACAAAATGTATGGAAGATGAAATAAAGAACAACCGGTTATTTAGCGTTAATGACTGCATTAAAAACCTAGATGAACTAGTTTTTTCGCTTTTGATAGTAAGAGCAAGAGACATTGCCATGATCACATGAAAAGAAGTAGCAATCACCATTTACAAAAAGTGGCCATCGTCGTCACGCATAATATCACTTAGACACGTATGGGATTCTTTGCATGTTCTTCTTTTCTATTAAATATATATTAAAATCAAGCAAAAGCAGTACTGATTAGGTATGAAAGGAGTAATTCGTATACTAGAAAAGAAAAATACATGTAAGTGGGATGTACATGAGAAAAAAATACTTGCACATACATGCAATACGTAAAAACAAATTAATTTCTCACATGCACACATGTTGCTTATGTTATCATGTTCCCACTGTTGTTTCACAGCCTTTTGGTTTGTCCATTATAAAAAATTCTCCATGATACTTAGTGCCTGAAAATACAGTGTACGATATTCCATGTCTAGATTCAGGCAGAGAACCCACTAGAGTCATTTCCAGGCATTCTCCTTTTAAAGAGTCTGATGAGATGAGGAATATTTACTTGTCTCTCTCGGAATTTGGATTCGCCACCATAGTTGGGTCCATTAATATGTATTTTCTTCAAATTTTTTTGGGGGATATAATAGAAAAATAAGTCTCCATGTCGAATATCGTATATACGAAGTCCTCGCTCGCTTCAAAACTTTATTGATGAATCATCGTTATCAACAATGTAAAGTACTCACGAGTCACATGCACAAATGCTTCATGTGTTTGTTTGTGAATATTCTAATCATATTTTGTGCATTGTTTTGTGGTCTGATTTACTTTAATGGCCTTGTATGTTTGAACGATAGTAACCAATGGGACCCAAAACAAAAGCTTCCAACTCATGAGTGACTTGAAAGAAGCAATATAACAAGTGGTCGCATCGGGCAAGCATTAAAAAGAAAATTTATGAACTTACATAAGCATCGTTGTAAAATTTATACACTGATATAGCCACGGTAAACAAAGTCTGACAAACCTCATCTTGAGAATAAGGATTCTAGTCCCTGGAAAAAAATAATAGTGTTTTACATTAACCATTGAAAGATAAAATGTGAACAGAATTGAAAAGGAGATGTAGCTCACAGGTGTGGCCTGTACTTGGAGACTACACTCACAAAACAGAGAGATCGCTTTCGTACACTCTATTACAATCAATGAAAAGATTACATCATTAAATACAACTCTGGAAATCAGGAAGTTGCAACCACACTCCTAAACTCTAAGAACAAATCCTAAACTAAGGAGATACGTTAACTATGTAACCATTTCTCCATTAATACAAAATAATATTAATTATTTTCAACTCCCCCCCTTAATGGAGAAAGGGTTCTCCTGAACTCCTAACATCTCTCTAAACAATTCAAATTTCACTCGTGCAAGAGGCTTTGTAAAAATATCAGCCATATTGTCACAAGTTTTACAATATTCAATAAAAATTTCTTTTGACTGTACTTTCTCTCTGATAAAATGGAGCTGAGTGTCTATATGTTTGGTGTTTTTATGGAACACTGGATTGTGTGCCAATTTAATGGTGCTCTGGTTGTTGCTTTTGATGGAAGTAGAATTTAAGAAGCCTTCTCAACCAGATCACTTCACACGTCGCTGCACACAATGCTTGATACTCAGCTTCACACGATGACAAGGCTACAGTACTTTGCTTCTTACTGCTCCATGCTATGACCCCGGATCCTATGTTGAATGTGTAACCTGTGATGGACCTCCGATCATCTAAGTTACCTGCCTAGTAAAAACCTGCTAGAGTAACATCAGATGCGTCAATGTATAAAATACCATAATTAACAGTACCACAAAGATACCTCAACATGCTTTTTGCTGCTACCTAGTGACTTTCAGGCGGTTTTGACATGAATTGGCTCAACACACTAACAGAGTATGCCATGTCAGGTCTGGTTGTTGTAAGATATATCACTGCTCAACTTCAGATCCTGCTGCGAAGGTGTCGCTGCTGATCTACACTGATCCATACCAAACTTTTCCAACAGATTTCTAGCATACTTCCCTTGGGTAAGAAAAGTTTGTCCAGTATCTCTGCATACTTCTAATCCCATAGAGTAATGAAGGCTTCCGAGATCTTTCATCTCAAAAATTTGTGCCATAAGCCTTTTGATTCCTCTAATTAAATCATTTGCATCTCTTGTTATAATCATGTCATCCACATACAAAGAAATCAAAATAATCTGCCCCTGATTATTGTACTTGGTATACAAATTTGGGTCATTTAAACTTCTATAAAAGCCATGCTCTAAAAAGAAAGAATCAACCTTTTCATACCAAGACCTTGGTGCTTGCTTTAAACCATATAAAGCCTTTTTCAATCTGCAAACAAGATGTTCCTGCCCCTACTTTACAAATCCTTCTGGATGTACTAAGTAAATTTCCTCTTTTAAATCACCATTTAAAAATGTAGATTTAACATCAAGCTGGTGTAATTCCCAATTACATTTAGTAGCTAAAGCAATAAGCATTCTGATTGTATTTAACTTTGCTACAGGTGCAAAAGTATCATCAAAATCTATACCTTCCTACTATGAATATCCTTTTGCAACCAGCCTAGCTTTTAATTTCTCTATACTTCCATCTGCACTCATTTTTGGTTTAAACAACCATTTACATCCTATGGGTGTTTTATTCTTCGACAGCTCAACTAAATCTCAAGTATCATTTCTAAGAATTGATTCCATCTCTTCATTCATTGCAGCCCTCCACTCCTTAAATTGACTAGCTTCTTTGTAATTAGTGGGCTCTACAATGTTCAAAACCTTTGACATCAAAGCATAGTCTCTCAATTTTAATGGTAATTAAGTCTTCCTACCTGATCTCCTTGGTAGGGGACTTACCTCAAATTTGTTTTCTTCTGCTATAACTGGGCTTGCATTATCACCTTCTTGTTGTTCTTCTTTTTGCTCTTCTTTCTGCTCCTGCTCTCTTTCATCCTCGCTGCTTTCCTCCAACAACAATGGAATGTGCCAATTGTCACCAACGTCAGCTTTCCCTTCCTGTACCTGTTCATGAAACACTACATCCCTGCTTGCAAATGTCTTACGAGACTCAGGATTGAATAATTTATATGCTTTAAATTCTATGCCATAAGCAACAAAGATGCATCTAACTACTTTAGGGTCTAATTTCTTCCTATCAGCTTTAGGTATATGGGCAAATGCTTTTGACCCAAATACTCTTAGATGGTTTACTGCTGGTTTAAATCCATATAGAGCTTCAAAATGGGTTTTGAATCCAAGATACCTGGTAGGACTTTTGTTCTTCAAATATACAGCAGTGTTAATAGCCTCTGCCCAAAAACTATTAGACAGGCCCTTACCTTGTAACATGCTCCATGCGCACTCTACCAAGGTTCTGTTTTTGCGCTCTGCAACTCCATTTTGCTGTGGTGTGTGTGGCACTGTATACTGCTGAACAATCCCGTGAGATTTGCAGAATTTCATGAATTTCCTTAGCTTGTATTCTCCCCCTTGATCAGATCGGAGAATTTTTATACTCTTACCAAACTGTTTTTCCACCAAGGTTTTAAATTCTATAAAGCACTGGAAAGTCTGACTTTTCTTGTTCAAAAAATAAACCCATGAATATCTAGTGCAGTCATCAGTAAATAACAGAAAATAATATGCTCCTCCTAGCGACTTTGTCTGCATAGGTCCGCATACATCAGTGTGCACTAGTTCTAAAATATCTGTTTCCTTCCTCTTATCATGCACAGGAAACTGTTCTCTATGTATTTTTCCTAAGGCACAACCATCACAATTTAACTGAATGTTACGAAAGATAGGAAGCCCCTCAACCATACCTTTCTTCTGCAATAACATGAGGTCCGGCAAATTCAAGTGACCAAACCTCTGATGCCAGAGTTGTTCGGTTGTCGATCCTCCTGCAACCATGGCTTGCTTTGGTATACTTTTTGCATCCAGTCTGTATAGGCTTCCAACTCACATGCATGTTGCAACTATTTCATTCCTGCAATCCTTTATCACACAATGAGTCTTGAAGAACTCGACTTGCATATCTTGATCAGCTATCATGGATACAGATATCAGATTTTACTTAATTCCAGGTACATATAAAACATTTTTAAGGTGACTAATTTTTCCATTTGGTAACTTGACTGAAATCACCCCATAACCTTTAATCTCGTATCCACTATCATCTCCTAGGTAGATTTTTGATCCATTTATACTTTCTTCAAGACTATCAAAAAATTCCTTTTTACCTGTCATGTGAGAGGATGCTCCGGAATCGACATACCAAATATCGTCCTCATTAGATGCTGAAAGGGCACAGTCGACTGTGAACAGTCGAAATTCATGACTGAAGTCTTTATCTTCTTCTTCAACGAAGTATCCTCTGTGCTTTGTATTTTCCTGCTTCCTCTTTGCATCATCAGCCTGCTTCTTATAACATTCACTCTGTATATGACCCTTCTTTCCACAATAATAACATTTCTTTTCAGAATGATTTGCAAGCATACCTTTATGTGAATGTGAATTCTTATGTGATGTTCCTCCTTTCTGCTTTGATTGCTGTTGTGATTACTTTCCTCTGAATGATTGTCATTTCGCCATTAGCGCAAGATCATCATTCTGGGGGTTCAGGTTCTGACGCCGCTCCTCCTCTTGCAGCAAGATCCCTGTCAGGTCTTCAAATGTGGGCGCTTTGTCCCTTGCTGCCAATCCAGTAACAAACATTTGGAATTCATCACGCATCCCGCTCAGTGTGATTGGGACGAGATTAGAGTCAGACACTGTCTCTCCGATGGCCCCCAATCCGTCTTTCACATCTTTAATTCGCGCAACATATGCAGTAGCAGTCTCCCTTTCGTCCATCCTCATTAAAAATAGCTTGCTTTTAAGCACCATAATTCGACTGGTGTTCTGGGTCTGATACAGGCTTTTGATGGTCGTCCATATCTCCGTGAACATTTTACAGTCTCTGATGTGGGGGATAACATTGTCCTTCACGGGTATCTTCAACAAGACTTTGGCCTTGTTCTCTCATTTTTCCCAATCTTGCTCCTGTGGCCCTGCGTTCGGCTTCTGCTCATCGCCTGTAACTATGGACCAAGCATTCGCACCCTCAAGCAAGGTTTGGATCTTAAACTTCCAATTCGTGAAGTTAGACCCATCAAGTTTACGAGACTCATGAAGGTAAGATTCCATCGTATTACTCATTCTGATCAGATCTACAAAATGAATCTACCCAACAACAAAAAAAAACGATACCTGTCAGATCGATCTATCACCTCTGCCACCGATCTACAGTGTCTGGCAATCCCGCTCCGATGAGCAAATTCGGCGTTTTCAATACAGCTAAAGAATTGATCTGATCAAAATTGATCCGATCTGCCTCTCCCAGATAGATCTGCAACTTCTCCGATCTGCACCCCTCGCAAATTTCCAAACGAAGATGAGGCTTCCCGCAGATCCCCTTGAAGGTGAGTTGGCACTCTCCCGAGCGAAAATCCCACGCCAAGATAAAATCGGTGCGAGTTAAAATGTCTGGCGCGATTTCCCCCTTAAATTCCACGCCAATCCAGTATTCTGGCGCAATGGCACGCTTAATAACTAAACAAACATGCCAATCTAGAATTCTGGCATACTCCCGAGCCAAAAACCCACGCCAACCCCCTTCTACTCAGGAAAAAAAAATTTCCGAGTCTGAGCCAGGTGTTCTGCAGTCCACTTGCTCAATTGAGCACAGAGCTCTTGTGTACACGCGGCCACAGAGGCACTTCAAGCCACACAGGCAATTCTACCACACAGGCAAGCTAGCTACAAAGGCACTTCAACCACAAAGGTGATAAAAGATCAGGCTCACCCAATCTGAGCTCTGATACCAAGATAAAATGTGAACAGAATTGAAAAGAAGGAGATGTAGCTCACAGGTGTGGCCTGCACCTGGAGACTACACTCACAAAATAGAGAGATCACTCTTGTACACTCTATTACAATCAATGAAAAGATTACATCATTAAATACAACTCTGGAAATCAGGAAGTTGCAACCACACTCCTAAACTCTAGGAACAAATCCTAAACTAAGGAGATACGTTACAACTATGTAACCATTTCTCCATTAATACAAAATAATATTAATTATTTTCAACTTTGAATTATAAATTACATTCACACAAGTTTCCGGGAAGAGCCGTTGAAGACTGCCTCAAGGAAAAAGAAGAAAAGAACTAAAACCCTAACTCATAGAACCCTCAGGGTATAATAAAAATTGTAGCCCACATGTGAAAGTTTGTCATAACCTTACTCTAAAAGAAACAATTGCTTACAACCCTGTTAAAGGATTCACAAAACTTGGGTAGAGAAAAGAAAGAGCACCTGGTTAAATAATGAAAAATGGAACCTGTAATTAGTGGATGGATCTGGAGATGCACAGAGTAAGACATTAACCTGCAGTTAAAAAAAAAACGGTCGAGATATATTAAGAACCAAGAACTGGCATTAGTGTTATTACATTAAAAAAAACAATTTAATCATAAACTTAACAGCGGGAAGTTGAAAGTGTTTACATGTTGGCTGAGCCATGACGAGAAGTGGATCGAACCCTTGAAAGAAAAGTCAGGCTCATTGGGGCGGCTGGATTGGAGAACGAGCTAAATGGAATCAACTAGTGAGTTTGTAACCCGGGCATGCACCCAGTCGAGGTGAAGAGGCTAGAGACTGTGGTGTGGCCATGCCATATGGATTTTCCTGTCAGGGTTTGAGCTGGCATAAAAAAAAAAATGAAAGAAAACAAACTTATTGAATCCAGGTAAGAAATGTTGTAAAAATAAGAAAAACCTCAAGAGATTACGTGGGTCAATTTGTTGAATCAAATGCCCAGCAAACGCATGCCTTCCTCCGTTAAAAATCTGTAGGGTTCCAAATGAGTTGCAAAACTCCTACGTGGGTGAAGCGGTGAAGCGAATGGCTGACAATCGTAATCGGCATGGGAGGTCGTTACCCTAACTCCCACTCGTTGAACCTAAACCGTTGGATCTCTTCCTCCAAAATCGACCGTGTGGATTGTGCTAGATCGTTGCCTTACAACTTGCCACCGAAGTGTAAGGGTACAACTAGTGGAGTTTGAGAGTTTTCCACATGAATTTCCGACGGGATTTTAAACTAGAATTTGCACCTAATGTTGCAAAGGAAACTCTGTAAGGCATAGTGTGTGGAAGAATATTGAAATGTGATTGGGCTTTTTTGAAAGTAAGGGTCGATGATAATGAGTTTGATTTGAGGAAGCCATGTTGAAAACCCTATTCGGGGGTTAAAGTGGCTATGAAATAGAATAAAAGTATTCATAAATATCCATTGAACTTGTTTAGATACCTTAAAGATTGCCTAATTGAAGGTGAAGTTAAACAAATGAATTCACGCGAACAACAACTAGGTATCCATATTGATATACAAAATTTTAAGGAGAGGTATGTTAATCTTTTCAAACAACATTCTAATGTATTTGCCTAGAAATATGAAGACCTTAAACCATATCACATTGTGATGAACTGAATCCCTGCCAGGATATATTCCTTATGACGCAGAGAAGCCACAGGTGGTTGATAAGGAGGTGAAAACAAATGCTTGGGCTCATGAAGGAGCTCTGTATTGTCCTCCAGCCCACACTGTTCCTATGCCTATTAAATTCCATGGCAATGTCATACACAGAGACATCTCTTGCTCATTACTCCTAGTATGGTAATATTGACTAACTCTGCCTGTGTCACAAATCATATAAAAATGGATTTCAGTTAGCTCCGTGGTCCTTGGAGAATAATAATATATACAACTTTCATCCATCATGGCCTCTCAACAGTCCAATTACTTAGCTAATTGCAGACCTATCTTGAAACATTCTATATGATGCCACTTTTATTACAGGGATGCAGAAATTAGATTTTAGAATGGGAATTGTGCTTCAGCATTATTTTCATTCAAGCGACATTTGTGCCAGCTATGTCTTTTGGACAATTATGGTTATTCTAAATGGTAATGTTGTGTCAAGTAGTATGTGCTAGCATTTTTATTTTTATGATGAAAGCTGCATATTATATCAGTTTAAACAAGCATAATCTGATTTTCATGCTACACTGCAATTTTTTTCATAGGCATTAAGTTGTTTTTTTGTAGAGTATCCAGGAGTCTGAATGCCCTAAAGAATTAGAGCCAGCAGAGTTTTGGCACTTTTGGAGGGTTTTGGCCAAAGGTTTGTTTAGAATGAGAGTAAGAATGATGATGAGCAAACTTGGAATAGCTGCCCATCCAACTATGGCAAAAAGGATGCCAATTGCTGCACAAATTTGCAAAGGGATGGTCCAACCCCAATGCAGCCACCACGGAAACTCTCCAAAACGATATGCATCTACAACTATGTAGTTTACAATCTCACCAGTGGCATGTCTTCGTCTTCCTAGACTGGACAGCCGAAGTTGTTTCTGATATACAACTGCCATCAAGGCCGAACGCATTCACATACCTGTGCGTCTGGAATTGAAGTATTTTTTTTTCTGTTTGCTTAGGTGGGCCAATGCATGTTCTGAATGTAGGGAAGTCTGAAATTCTGTTGACTGTCATTCAATGCGCTTAGGAAGTTTTGCTGTTGGAAAGTTTGATTGGGCTGCATTGAATTAAGCAAGGCTGAAACATTATTGTTGACGTTGTAGCTGTAGTTGTTCTGCATGTTGTTGAATCTCTTTGCAGGGTTGGTTTCATCGTCCCCATATGCTAAGGAGAGGGTCCTCTTGAGAGAATTGAATTTGTTGTCATTCTCCACTGCTAATTCTTCTTGTTTTGGGACAACTTCATATCGGCAATCGCTATTGTTGTCATTGTTATTGCTGAAATTGTTTTGAGAGAGGTTGGAGGACTAGACTTGAGGTAGTCTACCGCTGTTTCCATTGCCATCCATGGCTTCATCGTTTAAAAAACCATCTATGAAAGGATCGTCACTCTCCAATAACCCACTGAAAGAGGCAATTTTGGGCAGTTTCAGTTTGTTTTGCTGATCAATATCAGGCAAAGAAGCCATCACTTCATCTGCACTTGGTGATTCATCTCATTCTACCCCTTGTACTCTCTGAGAATGACCATTTTTCTTGAAAATTCGACATAGCACCCAATCATCAAGCTGGACAACAATAGTGCCATCAAAATCAAGAATACCAATTTTAGTTGAATGAATCAATTCCTATTCATAAAGAATCAAAACACAAGAACTGTGAAAGGAAAATCATTCATATTGATCAATATTCAAGAAGACATCACTTTGTAGGGTGTGTTATTTGTATTTACACAATTGATTTTTTTGGAGTAGTCTACCTAGGTGAAGGAATTGCCCAGTTTCCGTCGTCGCCCAGAAAATCGTCCAGCTTCGGCCGTCGGCAATCCCTCCATCCTCTGCCACCCTCCCCTAGCTCTGCCACCCTCCGTCCACCGCTCCGCATTCATTTCCTGACAGATCGGATCAGAGCTGGAAATCTTGACATTCTCTGACAGATCGGATCGGCGTTGGAATTGCCGTAGCGGAGAGTTGATGTCATTTCCAATTCGAAATGGAGGAATTGCTAAACCGCGGGCTGCTCCCCCAACCAACACGACTCGACCCCTGCAGCTCACTCACCTTCCTCCTCGACTCGGCGCCTGCAGCTCACCACAAAACTCTGACCTAGGCAATTCCTCCGATCTGCAGCTCACCACGCAGGGGACGTCACCTTCAAGTTCAGGCATAATTGTGTGAGTGCCGATTTTTAATATTTGTTGGTAAATTGAACAGTGGGTGCTTCACAAGGACTCTATCCACCACGAGGTGAGTAGAGTTCATTCTATCCACCACATGCTAATGTCGAGCCACAAGGACATACGGTTAAGATCCATTGTGAAGCCAAACCAGAGTATTTCTTAGCTGCTCGTGGTGATGTTACAGTGCTTGCGCTGGAAAACCCACATGATCCTCATCAGGTATGTTCATCAGTTTGAGCTACTTTATTTGAAGCTCGCTGAAAGCATTTGTTCATCTAATAATTGATGATTGATCACTATCCTTATTCCCCTGTTTGATGGAACCTTTTGTCAGCAATGGATCAAAGTAGATTCATGGGGCCTTCGAGTCAAGGATGAAGCTGGCTTCCCAGCGTTTGCCTTTGTGAACAAGGCCACCAAACATGCTCTGAAACACGGGGATAAAGAATGGGACCAGGTAAAACTTTCTATTTCCCTTTTCCTTTTAGTTTCATTGTTTAATATAGCCTCTCCTCTGGATATGTAGAGAAGTCTTATTCACTGCAATGCTATAAACCACCTTAACTCAGGGTTTCGGAATGCCAGGGTCTTGGGCATTATGGGCTGCAACAGAGCTGTTTACAATGGTGGTCCCCTAATCCATAGTTTTTGTTGAATGTTATTGAACAGATATACTTGGCAGATTATAATCATGACAAGGCAAAGCAGTCTGTTCTGTGGACCTTAAGTGCAGATGTTGGAAATAGGTATCAATGTCTGAGGCCTGTGAACAACATTAATTTGAATATGGATGTGAAAGCTGTAGATAGCCATGTTGGAGGAATACGTGATGGAAATGAACTCATCCTCTTTGAGTGGAAGAAATAGAGCAACCAGAAATGGAAGCTCCAGCCCATCTATTGTAAGAAATCTAACAATAACAAGTTGTCATTCAAGCTCTTTATTGAAAGTAGCATCATTTCTGTAAGTTTATCAATAGAAAGGATGGAGGGTTCATGCTACTTGAAAGTTTATCATTTCTGACATTTTCTGTAAGTTTTTCTGGCATCATTGTCCACATTCTTTTGTTTGCAGGTTTGGTTGTTCATCATAAGTTTGCTTGGCCTTGCACCTCTTGCTGAACGTATAGGCTTTGTCACCGAGTAAGTGAAAAATTGCATGTTATATGTACATAGGTTACGTGTAATCTATACCTTGTACTACAATTGTTTATACACTTGGAATGGTCACTGCAATGCAGTGACTTCATAAAATATTATGTTTGTTGGTTCTACAATCTAATGTTTTGTTGTAAATTGTTGCAGACAAATTGCATTCTACACTGGACCAACAAGTGAGATTCTTATATGTATATGGACTATGTAATCATATTTGTAGATACAAGATATGAGCTAATTGATATATATGAGAAAGTGTTTGACATTTCGAAGTAACTGATGCAAATATATTGTTAATTAATTCTCCTATAGTTGGTGGGCTGCTCAACGCCACATGTGGAAATGCAACAGAGATGCTCATTGTAGTGTTTTCACTTTACCATGGCAAGACCAATGTGGTCAAGTATTCTATACTAGGCTCTGTGCTTTCCAACTTACTTTTTGTGCTTGGCACATCTCTCTTTTGTGGAGGAATTGCCGACATGAAAAAAGAACAACGGTTTGACAAGGCATGTGATATATTTTTATTTTTTCTTTAACAACCTAGGCCACCAAAACAAGTCCGACCTGCTCATGATATTAATTCATTAGGGCCTAACCATGGGTTTTGTATCGCTATATGACGTAGGCTATTTCTGGAATCGACTCCAGTCTTCTCATGATGGCTTCACTGTGTCTCATGCTACCCTTGGCGCTTCAACAATCTATGGCATATAGTGAAGCAGTTGTATCAACATTACAACTGTCTAGGGTCAGCAGCATCATCATGTTGATAGCTTATGCTGCATATTTGTTCTTCCAATTAAGGGCACACAGACAATTGTTTGAAGAAGGCCCATAAACAAAGGAGCTTTTTCTTTGAATCCTCAGCAACAAGAATTCTTTGTCTTGGGTGGTTCCACTCCATCCCCATCTCCATATACATCCATAATTTTAACTCTGTTGAGAGACAATTAAGACTTATAGGAATCTGAATTCAGCATATTCTTACTCACATTAGTGTAAATCTCCTTGACCACAATTTGGAATGCATGCAATACATTTGTATTATCCAGAGCGAATTCATAGTCAAATGAATCCATGCATGATTGACTACAAGCAATGGCTTATCTAATCATGATTCAGAGTTTGGAGGCTGCCAATTTGACTCAGAGAAAGAGGTAAGTGACGCTCCAATGGTAATTGGGGATCTCCTTCTAGATTTGCAGGACACTGGCTTGGAGCTTGCAGCTCTGGATGAATCTACGTCAAATGGAAAAATTTTGTATTGTCTCAGATCGAAACTACAATGTGTCTTGGAAAGGAGAGGCAAAAATGGTGATTTTTGGCACTCTAAATGTCTCGATTTCTTAGTGGCATTGTTTGATAGACGAGGCGATCATGTTGAAAAGTGGCTTCACTGCAACACTGCAGAATTTTCTGGGAATGCTGATGTACAAAAGTTGCAAATGGAGGCAATTTTATCACTTGCAGAACTGAAATAGGGACTCTATGTATGTGTTTGTAAATGCTTTGTATGTTTTTGGTGATGTGTTCTATAGAAGGGCCATTCCTCTGATCACTCTTGTATGGGTAACCATTGTTGCGATGAAAAGTGCACATATTGCTCTCTTGAATCACACCAAGGAAATGAATTGGAGGAATGCCGAAATTTGGCAGGTCATGATGGGAGTCATGATTGCAAAAAGAAAAATCATACATGTATGAAGCTCTATTCTTTATTTGATAAATCATCTAATTGTAACAAATTTTGTTGCTTGAAGGTTGGCCATGAAGGATACAAATTGCTACAAATTGGAAAATGCCTACAAATTGTTCATTCTAATAAAATGAAAAGTTATTTGCAGGTGGGATGTTGTCTTTTAACAAGTATACTTCCAAGGGTTGCCAAACTAAAGTCCCCATATGGATTATTAAGCAATGATGCATTTGAGATTAGGACAAATTCTATATCCGCATATTATTATACAACCTTAACTAATGCATTGACTAGCTTTTCCACTAGGCAATCAACTAGTGTAACAGATTTCACTTCGAGTGAATCTTTTCCAATATAATTGACTACAAGAAATGGCTTATCTAATCACTTGACTATGAATTCTCATGGTGAATCTGATACAAAAATTCCATCTATAAGGGACATTTGTCTTCTCCAGTGGTTGACTAAGACAATTGAAGTTGTCGATGTTAATGTAGGTACGATAAATGACTCAAGAAAGACTTGATAGAAATAGTGTGTTAGTGTTGCTTTCATGGCATGTATCCTAAAGGAATTGATCTCAATAGACATTCAGATGCATAAGTTTAATCTCAATGGGAGAACAATATGACTAAAGAGTGCAATTCCTTTGATGAAAAATAAAAGTTGAGACTTAGTTCCCCAGGCATAAAGAAATAATGTGATGAAATGTCTAATGGCCTACAAGACTAAATTTACCATCTGCAAGTGTTATTGAGAAACATAAATTTACTCGTGACAAAAATCTTCTCTCAACAAGATCATATTCATATTGACTACATTGAAATCTTTGCACCTATTGCAAATATGAACTCTTATCTACTTATTCTTTCACACATTATTCATTCTCTATAAGAGTTATAACATACATCAATTGGATGTCAATAGTGTTTTTTTACATGGTGTTCTCACTGAGGAGATTTATATGGACCAATTTTTTTACATGGTGTTCTCAATGAGGAGATTTATATGGAGGAACCCAAGGCTTTGAGAAGGGCCAAAATCTTGTTTGTCTACTAAAGAAGTCCTTTTACACTTTGAAGCAAGCCTCGATAGTGTGGTATAAGAATGATTGATTATTAGTTTTGGTTTCAAGCATCACGAATTTGATTGTAGTGTTTATATTTTCCAAATGATGATACTTACATGTTGGTGACTTAATCATAAATGTGCAAGTGATAATACTTACATGTTGGTGACTTAATCATAAATTGAAGTAGTGTCAACCTAATTTTGGGTTTGAAAAAACAATAAATAGAGATATTTAGAATTACAAACCTGAGTGTGTTGTATTTTTCCTTATGGAAGCCAAGTTTTGCAAATGGATAACAATATATTTATTTACCTAAATATAAATCCCCATTCATTATACATGTTTAGGATGGAACACTATAAACCATTTTTGGCACCATATCAATCAAGAGAGAAATTGACTGAGTGTGCCCTTGAAAATTAATGGTACTCTCTACAAGAAGACTACTAGAGCCTCATTTACTTGATTCATAGCAGATTTGATATATTATTTGATGTTAGTGTGGTCTACAAATTCATGTAGGATATGAAAGAGAGCTGCTTAGAGGCCACAAAAAGGATTGTTTATGAAAGATACTTATTAGCACAGTATGAAGTACTGCATTAAGAATATGAAACTAGTCAGTTACTTTGGTCTTGTAAGAAGCAGGCAGAACTATTGACCACTAAAATTGAATATAAGGATGCATTTAATGTTGACAAAATCAATGTGAATCCACATAATGGATGAGGTTGGCTCCTCGTTTGAGCAATAGATTCCAATGTATTATGCAAAACAAAATCTTCTTGTTCATAGTAAAATAGTGTATGTGGAGTCTTCATGCCCATTATTTGACAAAATAAAGATATTGTGAATCTTCTTGTTCATAGTAAAATAGTGTATGTGGAGGCTTCATGCCCATTATTTGACAAAATAAAGATATTGTGAATCTTATTTATTGCAAGATAAGTGATCACATCATTAATATTTTTGCAGATTCATTAACAAAAGACAAGTTTACGAAACTTTAAACTATGTTCTGGATTTAAAAAATTGCAATCATGGTAGAGTGTACATAAGACAATTTCACCTCTAAAAAGTTTCAGATAGTTGTGTTGACAAATGAGCTTTGAAACATCAATTTCATCATACAATTTGACCTTTTATGGATATTGTTGATTCACAATGGAAGGTCAAATTACTAATTGGTTAGATTCGTCCAAGGTCGCCCAGTTATGCAAGTCGAAGTATCTAAGATAGGTCCCCAAGCTTTGCAAGTCAAAGTATCTACGATAGGTCCCCAAGCTTTGCAAATCAAAGCATCTGAGATAAAGATCCAAATCCATTTAAGATGATTAATGTTGATTGTTTTTCCTATTTTAGATGAGTTACTTTTAATTTCAAGCCATATATAAATCATTCTGATTGTCTTATCATTAAAATTATTTAGTTATCCATTTTATATCAGGCAATGCTTACTTGTACTTAACACTGTAAAGATATCTTTGAACCCAACATTTTCTTGAAATTCATTATTCTTCGTTCCTGTAAGTCCACGGCTCTCTAACAACCATTACCATTGACTTGAGGACATTTAAAAAACATTGTGATATACTTAAAACCCTAGTTTTAAAAATAAGACATAAATTCCTTGAGAATTCACTTTCTTTAGATCCTTTGAAAGCTCATTTTCCATAGGAGTTCACGATTTGTTGTTAACTATCCTTGGCTGCACTTGGAGATGATACAGCGCATAGCAGCCTCCCATGAAATAACAACAAAAATCTTATAAATCAGACAGAGCAAATCAACATTGCCACAAAATACCTGAAGTATCATCATCGCGGTTACTTCATAAAAAGTGCCAATCATAATACAAAGAACAATAGCACAAACAAGCACCACACACATTTGTAATAAACTTTTATTATTATGGGCTGATAAAGAAACAGAGGATACAGAGCTATACAGAGGCCAACCCCCAGTCAAGTTGATCACAAACAATGAACTATGATCATCCAGAGGCCAACTCCATTGAATTTGCTATACAATTATTTACATATTTTACATCATCAATACAATAGTATAAGAAGTGCAAGTGATCAGAAGTGCCAGTGGATTCAAATGATTTAAGAAAGAAGGGGGAAGCACTGTATTAGCTGATCCAGCAAAAACATACCACTGACCAGGGATCTCTAAACAGAAAGGAGGGGTGCAGTTCCTATTCGATGAAGGAAAGAAAAAAATACCAGCAACTACCGCCAAATTTTCACCTCGTGCTGTACCAATCTCCTACCAAATCACACTCCTTTCAAATTCAGATGTTTAGCCAGAAGTCCAGTAGTATCCAACACCTTCTCCATCAATTTGCCCAATTCTTGCAGATAGACTTGGGATCGTGCCTTCTACTTTTCAAAGGAAACCTCTAGTGGCTAAAAGGAGTATTTTACTTCCTACAAGGCCAAGAAGTGCTAAGAATCTATGTCAAGCACTAGAATCTATGTTAACACTGTGATCCATCAATGGTCTTTACCTGTGTAGTTTGAAGAGTTGTCATTCTGTAGAACAAAGACTATTTATCAGCTTGTAATTTGTACAACTTGTATAAGCAATTCTAGATTAGGTGGATTTAGTTCCTTTCTCCTACCACCACTGTAATTAGCGTTGTCTTCTTTCAGTTCTACCAATTTTTCACACTTCTCTATGATGAGGTCAATTTCACAATTCCTGGGTCATCAAATGACAGGGCCATGTTCGGCCAGTGTGGTGAATAGTTCTCCATTGCTGGTCTTCTGTTCGATGATCAACAAATCATATTTGGAAAATCCTAGTGGTATTGTGCTTTCCAGATCCTGGCATTGCTGTACCCAATTTCTGTCTTTACCAAGGTAATTGTCACAGTGGAAAACAGATGAACGACGATGGTTTTTAGAGAACCATCGTCCATACATACAACCTTCAAAGGCAATTACTTAATTCCATTGCAAGAGGCCCAAAATACAACATCTAAGAATAGGATTTTATCAATCCAAGACTGTAGAGAAAACGCTCTGACTTTGATTTGAAGAGATCACCAAGGGAGAATCGGATGGCAGGTTCCCTTGGAGGAGATTTTGTATGCATACAGTCGTCTTTTACTTGCAATATTGTTAGTCCAATTTCTTGGCGAACAGCTTCTACTGTCTTGGCATCAACGGGGTTTCCAGCTATATCAGTCACATAGAACACATCAGCTACCTTATCACCCTGCGTTGACACCTCTTCTTTTGTAACTGACATCCCATTTTCTCTAAATATGCGAGTCACCTCCGATAGAAGCCCAACATGGTCGTTGGTGCAGAGTTCCAGTCACATAACCTGAATTCATAAAATATCATCAACAAAACTCACACTAAGCTGACTAAAATTTAAAAAGGATCAAATTTGAATGCACCGGGAATCCCAAGTCTTAGGGTTTTGAATAAATTTCCACCATGGATTCGATCCTTGGACTCATACCTCTGATGTTCTTCGTCTAATGGTAGCCTCCAAACACTGAATCACACGCTGCTTCTCTGCTTCTGAATACATGGGGCAACCATCAGTATGCCTGATGTAGCACTCCTGTATCACAAAAGAAAGAACGGAAATAGATACCCCAACTCTTCTTTGACCTAATTTAGATTCAATATTAATCCCATTAGGGATGTGATCTAAAACCACCTATACCTGGTTTAACAAAATCAAATTAGGAAATAAACATTTGAAAAAAAACAAAAATCCAATGAAAAATCAAGTCCCTTGTAAGAAACCATAATGATGAGATAGTAAAACCGTATAGTGCATATTCAGATTGCAATTACAGAGATCAACAGAGAGCTCATTGAGAGCAACAGAGATCCAGATCAAAAAGCAAACAAGTTTACAGAACATAAAATACCTTCTGTCCTGCCAATTACCAAACAAATAAACTATATAATCCCCTGAATCTCTATTAACTTGCAGCTCAGCTGTTCCATGAACAATGAGACACTTGACAAATTTATCACAGCCTCTAGCATGTGGACGTATCCTTGGCAAATGTTTGAACTTGGCAGTGAGAGGATTGACAACAAATAAAGTAAAGTCAGACCGAGCCACCAAAAATAAACCATCACAGGCAGCGTTGAGACCTAGGGTCTTCATGCCCATTATTTGACAAAATAAAGATATTGTGAATCTTCTTGTTCATAGTAAAATAGTGTATGTGGAGGCTTCATGCCCATTATTTGACAAAATAAAGATATTGTGAATCTTATTTATTGCAAGATAAGTGATCACATGAATAATATTTTTGCAGAGTCATTAAGAAAAGACAAGTTTATGAAACTTTGAACTATGTTTTGGATTTAAAAAATTGCAATCATGGTAGAGTGTACATGAGACAATTTCACCTCTAAAAAGTTTCAAATAGTTGTGTTGACAAATGAGCATTGAAACATCAATTTCATCATACAATTTGACCTTTTATGGATATTGTTGATTCACAATGGAAGGTCAAATTACTAATTGGTTAGATTCGTCCAAGGTCCCCAAGTTATGCAAGTCGAAGTATCTAAGATAGGTCCCCAAGCTTTGCAAGTCAAAGCATCTAAGATAGGTCCCTAAGCTTTTCAAATCAAAGTATTTGATATGAAGATCCAAATGCATTTAAGATGATTAACGTTGATTGTTTTTCCTATTTTAGATGAGTTCCTTTTAATTTTAAGCCGTATATAAATCATACCAATTGTCTTATCATTAAAATTATTTAGTTATCCATTTTATGTCAGGCAATGCTTACTTGTACTTCAACACTATAAAGATATCTTTGAACACAACATTTTCTTGAAATTCATTATTCTTCATTCCTGTAAGTCCACGGCTCTCTAACAACCATTACCATTGACTTGAGGACATTTAAAGAACATTGTGATATACTTAAAACCCTAGTTTTAAAAATAAGACATAAATTCCTTGAGAATTCACTTTCTTTAGATCCTTTGAAAGCTCATTTTCCATAGGAGTTCACGATTTGTTGTTAACTATCCTCGGCTACACTTGGAGATGATACAGCGCATAGCAACCTCCCGTGAAATAACAACAGAAATCTTATAAATCAGACAGAGCAAATCAACATTGCCACGAAATACCTGAAGTATCATCATCGCGGTTACTTCATAAAAAGTGCCAAACATAATACAAAGAACAATAGCACAAACAAGCACCACACACATTTGTAATAAAACTTTATTATTATGGGCTGATAAAGAAACAGAGGATACAGAGCTATACAGAGGCCAACCCCCAGTCAAGTCGATCACAAACAATGAACTATGATCATCCAGAGGCCAACTCCATTAAATTTGCTATACAATCATTTACATATTTTACATCATCAATACAAAGGTATAAGAAGTGCAAGTGATCAGAAGTGCCAGTGGATTCAAATGATTTAAGAAAGAAGGGGGAAGCACTATATTAGATGATCCAGCGAAAACATACCACTGACCAGGAATCTCTAAACAGAAAGGTGGGGTGCAGTTCCTATTCAATGAAGGAAAGAAAAAAATACCAGCAATTGCCCCCAAATTGTCACCTCGTGCTGTACCAATCTCCTACCAAATCAAACTCCTTTCAAATTCAAATGTTCAGCCAAAAGTCCAGTAGTATTCGATGCCTTCTCCATCAGTCTACCCAATTCTTTCAGATAGACCTGGGATCATGCCTTCTACTTTTCAAAGGAAACCTCCAGTGGCTAAAAGGAGTATTTTACTTCCTACAAGGCCAAGAAGTGCTAAGAATCTATGTCAAGCACTAGAATCTATGTTAACACTGTGATCCATCAATGGTATTTACCTGTGTAGTTTGAAGAGTTGTCATTCTGTAGAACAAAGACTATTTATCAGCTTGTAATTTGTACAACTTGTATAAGCAATTCTAGATTAGGTGGATTTAGTTCCTTTCTCCTACCACCACTGTAATTAGCGCTGTCTTCTTTCATTTCTACCAATTTTGCACACTTCTCTATTATGAGGTCAATTTTGCAATTCCTGGGTCATCAAATGACACGGCCATGTTCGGCCAGTGTGGTGAATAGTTCTCCATTGCTGGTCTTCTGTTCGATGATCAACAAATCATATTTGGCAAATCCCAGTGGTATTGTGCTTTCCAGATCCTAGCATTGTTGTACCCAATTTCTGTCGTTAGCAAGGTAATTGTCACAGTGGAAAACAGATGAACGATGATGGTTTTTAGAGAACCATCGTCCATACATACAACCTTCAAAGGCAATTACTTAATTCCATTGCAAGAGGCCCAAAATACAACATCTAAGAATAGGATTTTATCAATCCAAGACTATAGAGAAAACGCTTTGACTTTGATTTGAAGAGATCACCAAGGGAGAATCGGATGGCAAGTTCCCTTGGAGGAGATTTTGTATGCATACAGTCATCTTTTACTTGCAAGATTGTTAGTCCAATTTCTTGGCGAACAACTTCTACTGTCTTGGCATCAACGGGGTTTCTAGCTGGATCAGTCACATAGAACACATCAGCTACCTTATCACCTCGCTTTGACACCTCTGCTTTTGTAACTGACATCCCATTTTCTCTAAATATGCGAGTCACCTCCGATAGAAGCCCAACACAGTCGTTGGTGCAGAGTTCCAGTCGCATACCCTAAATTCATAAAATATCATCAACAAAACTCACACTAAGCTGACTAAAATTTAAAAAGGATCAAATTTGAATGCACCGGGAATCCCAAGTCCTAGGGTTTTGAATAAATTTCCACCATGGATTCGATTCTTGGACTCATACCTCTGATGTTCTTCATCTAATGGCAGCCTCCAAACACTGAATTACACACTGCTTCTCTGCTTCTGAATACACGGGGCAACCATCAGTATGCCTCATGTAGTACTCCTGTATCACAAAAGAGAAGAACGGAAATAAATACCCCAACTCTTCTTTAACCTAATTTAGATTCAATATTAATCCCATTAGGGATGTGATCTGAAACCACCTATACCTGGTTTAACAAAATCAAATTAGGAAATAAACATTTGAAAAAAAACAAAGATCCTATGAAAAATCAAGTCCCTTGTAAGAAACCATAACGATGAGATAGTAAAACCGTATAGTGCATATTCAGATTGCAATTACAGAGATCAACAAAGAGCTCATTGAGAGCAACAGAGATCCAGATCAAAAAGCAGACAAGTTTACAGAACATCAAATACCAAGCCCCGGGACAATAACCAGCATATAGCTCTACCATCAACAGGATTATTACATGGTCTTTGAAGAAATCCAAAGAAGCAAATAAACAAAAATAAAATCCACCGAAATCCCTCAAAAATCCTAACAAAACCAAACCAGTATCAGTCGTCCACCACAGGTAACAAAAGTGGGCAGTGAAACATTACAGTAACATATCTTGCCATGACGATATTCGAAGTCCATCATTGCCGGCCAGAGGGGATTTGATTTCAGAGGGGTTCTCAGGCTGAAAATGAAACCCCTTTCGCTGCCATGAGAGCTCAGCATTCGTCCATGGATATGGCGAAATCGAAGACCCCATGGTTTTTTCAGAAACACCTCTGGTTCGTCCCCTGGAAATCACATACTCTGTTGTCGGCGGTTCTTCCCAGTGTTCACCATCGTTTCACCTGTTGAATATCATCTTCCCCATAGTCCTACAACAACAATAAGAAACGCACAAAGAATTGATCCAACGATGGCAAACATTTTAATCGTCTAACATGAGATCGGAGGGATCATAGTAAGACACGTAACACAAGAGGGGAGTTGATTTCAGAGGGGAACGCCTTATGGCGTAATTATTTTTTTATCACGGATCGTAACGCACAAGGCGCAACCATGGATTTCTCTCAGGCAAAGCATAATCAGAGGAATATCAAATCCGAACCTTTGGTTAAAATGTTGACATGGGTTAATTAACCCGAGGTTGAAATAGGAAACCTTTGAATAATAATAAGCATGGTTTATAATTTCTATTGTATTGTGAAAATACACTACACTCTATAACATTAGAGTGGATGACTAACTTTTCCTTTTCAACCTAATTCGCCACTTTATAGAATAATTTTTCATTGTTGCATGTACCAATCCATGTAGATTCTCAGCCTCCGTGGATTGGTATCAGTCTCTATCACTTTTTATTTATTTCTTGTCAAGGAAAAGGGCTCCATGCTCAACACACCAATGCTTGCTATCACTTCAATGAATAACAGTACATTGAGTGATCCGCTCCGTCTCAAAGTCAATGAAAATTGCAAAAAATTTAGAGTTTAAACATTTCCTATGTGTACACTTGCTTTGCAGCTTGGTCTAATGCATACACTTCCTCTTGCTCTCTCTTAGTTCTAATGCATACACTCCTTGTTCTAATTGTCTTGAACAAGGTCGGATGAATCCTAACGTAGTAGCAATGATGTGAACACATAGGAGTAGTCCTCTTCCTTTAATGACGAATGCCTAGGAACAATTATGTCTATATAATTTTTTGGTGTTCATTTGCATCAGTAATAGGAATATCTACACATCCATATGTGTTCTTTGAAAAAAGTTCAGTTACCACAAAAAAAAAAAAAAAATTGGTTGATTTATAAAGGAAAAAGGAGAATGAAGTTACTACACTATTGATAACTACACCAATATGCATGTTTATTTTAGAAAAGTTATTCTATAACTTTTAATTTAACTAACAATAATTATTAGTTGAATGGTATGGACATAATTTCCATGAAATATTCTCTAATATTCATAGTAGTATGCACAATTAAAAGTTGAGATTTATCTCCAAAGTAGTTATGTATTATTTTCCCTTTTAATTATTTAATTAAAAGGAAATCTCATATGAACTGAGTTATGAATTTTGGGTATTTGGTATTGATAAGCTAGAATATTGGCCCATGGTATTATAAAAAGCATAAAATCTCCATAGTGAAATAAGTTTAATTGTTTTGATACCTATTATAGATTGATGCCTATAGAAATTTACTTTTCATTTACTTTATATTGCTATACTACTTTAATACATGTTAGTGGTTCTAACGAAACCAACTCATTATAATAGTTGATATGACCCCTTATAATTCAAAGGTACCAAATAATCCACTGAAACCTGTTCACTATCTTTGCCATCTTATCTCAAGGTTAGAGATACAGAATATGTTGTCATATTTCTCTAGTAAAATAAAAAATTTCTACTTCCAATTCAAGTTTAAGAAGGATATCATTAAATTTGTTATATGTTCACTATCTTTGCCATCTTATCTCAAGGTTAGAGATACAGAATATGTTGTCATATTTCTTCAATAAAATAAAATAAAAAATCTACTTACAATTCAAGTTTAAGAAGGATATCATTAAATTTGTTATATGGTGTTTGGAAGTTGAAAAATCCATTTGCAATTTTAAGATTGTGAAATTTTCAATTTTCAATTCTATTAAATTTTTAATAAAACGTATTAAAATTATGTAGGAAGAGTGAAATGAATACCTTATCGAATCATTTTGGTATCACAACATGGTGTTTAACTCCTCTACATATACATGAATGGAAAAAATGAAAATTTAGTCATATTGTAATGCAAGAACCTTAGAAGCAAAATGTAAGATGTAGCTATTGCTAGTTGACGAGGTAATCTTTTGGTATTTACTACATTGAACAATCAACATTGGAAGAACTATAAGGTGAATGATGGCTACAAATGCCATTTCCTCTTGTAAAGGACGAATGCTTCGAGGCACCCAGTCTACAATTTATAATCATACATCGTCAATTTTCTTCCTGGTGAAGTGGAAATGAAAAGAATATAGTACTAATGAGAGGTCATAATATGATCCATGTCTACTTTAGACAATGTGTAATAGCGAAAACAATAAAAAAACATAGACCCGATATCATCTTCGATTAAGACATCCATACTGTTACAGTTTTTTAGAATTATTCTTCGAGTTAGTAGTATAACCATTGATAATTATCACTATGGTCTTAGCTATAAGAAAAGAAAATCCTATAATCATGCTACGCACTTAAAAAACTTATGTTTTTCATATTATATTTTTTTTAATGGTCGAAGGTTTTTTATTTTTATTTTTTAAATCAAAATGTAGATTAATTTTTAAGGGAAAATGTTCAATATATATTTAGCTTTAATATCTATGAATGATTGTAGTGTATTAAAGAGTTTGTTAAATTGCATAGAATTTTAATAAATATTAAAAAAAATAGATTTGTGGCTCCCTGCCACCAATTTTTTAGGGATTTGAGATTATTCCAATTTTAGTAAATTCCTCCTTGATAAGCTTCTCAGTATTATTTATAACATTTATTTATATATAACCCAATATTATTTAGCAAGGTCCATTACTTTTAATAAATTTAATAAATTATATTTGTAGCACCTAGCTCCCACCCACCATTTTTCCAGGGATTTGAGATTATTCCAATTCTAATAAATTCATCCTTGATAAGTTCCTCATTATTATTTATAACATTCATTTATAATTCCATTTTTTTATTAAGTTAAAGTTGACCCATAACCTTTTTATATGTGGTTAATCATGTAAATGTGTGCATTAGTAAGGAATTCTTTGTGTTACAATAGTTTTTTTAGTTATATTTATGAAGTCTTCCGCTATATCAACCACACTAATATTTTTGATGTGGCTGTACTAGTATATATTATAATTATATTTTACAAAGACTATGTTTCTCATACCATGTTATAGATAGATGTGTCTATTTCATAATAGGTCTTAATTTCCAAAAATTATTATGGGGATGGTATGAACTTATCCTACATAAAATATTTTAAATTTCTTAATAGTATTCACAAATCAAAGGTTTCGATCTATCTCCAAAGTAGTTATGTCATTTTTTCCCTTGTAATTAAATTGATTAATTAGAAAAATAAATGTCATATGAGCAAGTGCAATTTGAAATGAGTTATTGTTTTTATGACATGTGGTATTGATAAGTCATATTATTGTAACAAATCCTATTTACATTTTAAGAATTTCCATGATAAAGTGGGTGTGTTTCTTTGTGCTTAACAATCTTATTACATGTTTTTTTTTCTAATATATATGTTCAACTTATATAATAATAATATAATTTAGTTAATGTTTAGGGCAATGGGCATGTCTATTTTGGAATAGAGCTTACATATATTAATTTAATTATCAATAATTATGAGGTGGATGGTAGAGATTTAAGCTCCACAAAATATTCTATAATATTCATAATGGTATAATCACAAAGAATGAGATTTATCTCCAAAGTAGTTCGTATTTTTTCTCTTTTAATTAAATTGATTACTTAGAAAATGACATATGAACAAATATTGTATGAAGTGAGTTATGGTTTTTGTGCATTTGGTATTGATAATCCATGATGTAGGTCAGTCATTTTCTTCATTCAAAATTTGATGATGAAATGCAAACTAGGTATTGATTAAGGCACAAATTTTATACATGAACTCCTTGCTATATATTGAGACGCAAGGATTTCCCTTTGGATGTATGTGTATTTAAAAGTCATTTTGGACTTGATCAATGGAAGAACTAACTTAAGGGTCCTTTATTTGGAATCATGGAAAACAAAAATTTGTCAACTATAGAGGTAATATGATGATGTCAAAGTTATTCATACATTAAAATAAAATAATACCCTGGTGGATATGTTATTTGAGAAAGCTTTGATATTAGATGTTGAGTTAGTTTCCATATTAGAGGTGTCTAATGGTAATGTGTTATCTGTTTTGTCCTTTAATTTTTTTGATCCAATTCAAATAGGATTACGTTAACTTTCAAGATATGTTTGAGGTCTCAGATATATTTATGCCATAAAGCATTCCCTCTCAAATCAACTCCCCTCTTGTGGCACCTGTCTTACTATGATTTGTCTGATGGGATATTAGACGATTCAAATACTTTCCATCGTTGGATTAAAGATCTCGTTATAACTGAAATTTATATTCCCTCCTTGAAACTGAAACCATATGAATTGCAAGTTGATGCTCGATGACCCTCCTCGGAAGCCTTGCTCAGAGGATGCTCAATGCCCCTCCTCGTAAGCCCACCTCTTTCCCTATTGAAGGAAGCATTATTACTCTCTCTTCTTCGGTAGTGGGAAAAGATTCACTAAATTCACACGATGGATCAAATCGCTTCGATAAATTTTTTGAACAGACTTGTGGGTTTTTTCCCGAAAAGTATTATCTATTGCACAAGATGCATGATTTAATTGAACGCAGAAACGGAGATCCATATACCCTCGCCCCAGAGCTGGGAAAAAAGTACTTACAAAACCAAGAGCTGATGTAGTAAAGCTTGAAGTCAAGGAGGGTGAGGCCAGCTTGAAGTCAAGGAGGTCAAGCCCAAGTTGGGTGAATCCAACGCAGTAGATGTTGCATGCCCACAAATGAATTTTCCACTATAAGCATCTTCTATGAAGCCTCCAAGCAGGGGAAAAACTATTGTGGCCCCTGTCTAGTAGTTGAAATTTGTAGTAGAGGCTACAACCCCTTCATATAATACATTGGTCAAATAGATGATGAAGTTTGAGGCAAGGGCATAGTAAGTGATCCTCTCTCTAAATTCAACTCCTGCACAATGTATCAATCGGTTATAACTACAACTGTAGATTGTTGGTTGGCTTAGTAAGCTATTAGAACGATTTTAGTTAAATTATGAGTGTTTTTACAGTTTCCTACAATGCTTCTTTTCATTGACTCACCTAGCTCCATTGTTTATCTTCTTAACTATGGAGTTTTTGCTATTGCTATAGATCATGTAAGACAGTTCCTCATTGTTATAGACATTTTTGGGCCCTACAACCCCAAGCATGAAATGTCCATAAATCAAGGGCTCCTAAGTCCCTAAAAGTGTTGTTCTAACCCCTAAAGGAACAAGGTCAACAGATTACAGCTTCTCCCAGAAGTTCTCCATGAAAAACTGCTCAGAATTGGTCAAAACAGGATCATTTCAGCTGCTCCACTGGCCAAGTGCGTTGCATCTCACCTAAATACACTGTGTGGGTGTGTTGCATTTCAAAAATCCCTTCTATGGGGTGTGATGGGTGAGAAATGACAAATGGCAGTGTCATTCTGCGAGGTGGAGAGGCAATGGAAGCTTCCAGAATCTTCTCCTGTGACACTGGCCTCACTGAATTCGACCAAGGATGAGTAAGAGATCATCAATCTCGAAGTGGAAGCAAGAACTATCAGAGGGAAGACACTAATCAAATCATGAGCTGACTCATCTCCATTACAGAAATCTATATATGGATCCCTCATCCCAGAGATCCAGAGGCTGGAATTTTGCATATTGTAAGGAATTGTTGTTGGTCTCTTGAGACAAACATCAGATTGTTGGGTGATCTAAGCTTTGTTTGAGGTGAAGAGGGGATTTTTAGCTAGGAGGTTGATGCTGGGTCAGAACAACTGGTTGTAACTCCTCTTGGCTCTTTCTTGTTTATCAATAAAAGCTATTCAAGTTTTCCTCCATGCTCTAGTGTCATTGACGCTTGATACATTTGTATGGTCAATTTACATCTGATCCTAGATTGTTTATGATTATAGATCCATGTCTTTGTATAGTGCTATGCTACTATGATCTTACATGTACTTTGTGAAGCTGGGCATGCAAGGGAGTAGGTAGTTAACGACTATCAAAGAAGAGAGGAATCAAATCAGGAGATTAGCGTAAGACAGAGGTTGGTCTTTCTGTTCCTCTCTATCTATAATTCGTAAAGGAAAAACAAAAGTAGCTTTTCTCTGTTTGTTTCTAAGGCAGCTGTCACACCTTAGTGGGATAGAGCAGTTCTATATAGACACTTTTCCCTATAACAAAATGGCGACTCCACTGGGGATGAATTAGTTTGTTTGTTTATCATTCTTTGTTGTCTGTTTCATAAACTTACAGGTAGCATTTGAACTGCATTTGCCATAACAAATGCAAAGTCGATAAATGCTACTTCAATCCATCTACTGGATCTGTTTATGATTCAAACAACTGATTCACAAACTATCTGATTGCCGTTGTGATAGCTCTTAGATCCTCCTTAGATCTACCCCTGATTGTTGCATTACTGATTTCTTTTTGCTCGGCCGAAACCCAAGAATTGAACTGCAAACTGTGACCCGGAACCCAAACAGAATCTCGTTTCTGGCCCAGAACAGGTACTGTTTAGAGAATCTGAACTTCAGCGCACTTCCCGAGTAGACAAGGTGCGCTGCATTTCAAATTCTCTGTGTTACAGGTGCGCTGATCAGACTAGGCTCTGTGCAGTTTTGGTTTCTGTGATTCATTCTTTCCAGTTCTATTCCTGAATTTTGCTGCCTATGATCAGTATATGTCTATTTGAAACCCTTTTTCCTTGTTGTTATTCCGCCTCCTATGTACAAAAGAACTGTAAATGTTTTTGTGTGTTTGTTGAGTCATTTTCAGTTCTCCTTTGCAAAAGTAGCATAATCGTACTGTCGTCCTTTGATTTGAAATTGTCGCAAGTGTCGATTTCAATCGTAGGAAAGAGTTTGATTGTTGTTGATGGTCGATTATCCTGTTACTATTGTTTTTGGTCTGAATTTGCAATTTTCTAGTGTCAAGAACAAGTATTCATTTCAAAATTGTAAGGTGTTGTGATCGTCTCCATTTTTTATTTCGAAAAGAAACTGGTTGATATTTGTCGCTTGAAAAGAAATTCAGATTTGTGCATCAACTTTCCTTTTAGCATTCATATACTAAGAAAGTCGAAAACAAATACATGCATGTGCATTTGCATATAGACAGTCTGATTGGCTTGATTTAGGAAAAGTGCATTTAGAGTGTTTTCTTTGCTCTTTGAAAAGATTCTGTCTTTCTTTCCTTAGTAGCTAGGATTTTCATTGCACAAAGAAGATAAAAATTTTGTTTATCATCTTAGATTGCATTTTAGGAATTACATCTACATCTCACGGTGAACCTGAAAGGCAAACTTCATAAACAAGATCAACTTAAAATAAATTCAATGAATCTAACAACGCTTTGGAACTTAACGCACAACATTTAGAAATCTAGGCTAGAGACGTATTCTGGCGTCGTGAAGCCTGGTAATTGTTGTTCTCATTGATGGTTGGGTGATTCCTCCACTTTGAAGCGATAAGTGCCAGTACGGACTTGTGCTCCCACGTACCGTCGAGTATATTTTGGGAGACCCCAATAGGCTTAATCCTTTATCCATAGGAAGCCATGTCTGCCGCCCTATCGATCGCAATGCACTGAACACAACATTCGGGAAGATTGACTACCATACCGTAAAAAGTATTCTGCAGTTTTGCGATTAGTTTGGTAATCCCTCTACCTAGATTTCCAGAGCAGTCCCTTTCGTTCCTTTTCAGACTCCTTAACAGAAAAGGTCCATCTGAGCACTTGTCACTTCAGGCTCATTAAAAATTGAAGGAGACTAGAGTCATCTTTTGTTTTTTCTCGACTCTTAAAATTTGAAAAAACAAGTTGTGTCAAAGCGTCTAAAATTTATTTTAAACGGAATACTCATTACCCTTTCCTACGTTGATCTTGGGTTGAGAAAATGGAATCCACCAACCAAGGAATTCCCCTTGGAGGAAATCCTAGTCCCTTCTCCTCTTAGCGAGATGTTGATGCGCCCCATATGGCCACATTGTCACTTCCAGGACTGACAATCGGCTTGCCTGTATGGCTCTTCTCAACCTCTGTCATTCAGAACACCACAATTCCTGAACAATCGAACCAGCAACTAGACGAGTCCAGAGTTACCCACCAACCTTCTACTTCCTCTAATTCTTCCTCTCCTCCCTCCTCTTCGCTTGATGGGGCTGGTAAAGCCAAAAGTCAAGTACTTGAGAAGAAGAAGGAAAAGAAGAAGAAAGAGAAGAAGAAGAAGGAGCCAAAAGCGAATGGGGGCAAACGAGTGTCGTCTAGCAAAAATCCACACACTGCACCGACCAGGCCTAAATCGCCATGTGTCATTTGCAAAGGAGACCACTATCATAGAGATTGCCCTTGCATCCCTTGAATCTTAAGGGACTGGTCTCCTCGTTTGCACAACCCGGTGTCGTTAACCTCTGATGATCATGTTGAAAGCACACCGTCGACTAGTGAAAGTGAAGCCCCATGACAAAAAGGAAAATATAGATTTCCTTGTAAACTGCGTGAAGGCGATCATGCCGTCCACCGTTGTCCCTTCTTAGACGAGGCTAAAAGAGTTTTGGACGATCGTCCGGTTCAACGTTACGACTTCCTCCTGGATATAAAAAATTCTTGCCAAGTCCGTCACTAGTTGAAAATCCGGCTGGCCCGCTCAGGTGGTCGGCTGAAGCATCTATCATTGAAGACAAACCATCTGAACCCATACCAGACGAAAGTCAAAAGGTCGAGGCGGCAGTTGACCCGGTCTTGCCTTCAGAGGTTCCATCTTCAGATGATACAATCACCGATGAGAACAGGGATGACACCGTCCAAATTCTCTTCATAAGCACAGACTCCAATGAACATGGGGGCAATTTACCCATTCCTTTACCGCAGGAAGGAAGTTCGTCAGAGTCATACCCGGCCGTCTATTCGGTTCCACCTCCAAGCAACCTAGTTGTCTCCTTCGACTGGAATCAACTAGGCAGACCCCGTTTACCAGCTAGTGTACCATTCTGAATCATTGTTCAAATATATAGAATGGTTATGGCTGGCACCATCATAGATGAGGGGGCTTCTGTGAGTATCCTTTCCTCAACTGCTTGGAAAGCGCTTGGTTCACCATCACTTTTGCCTGAGATGAGAAATCTAACAGGCTTTGATAAAGGAACCAGTCGACCGTTAGGGATCCTTCCCAATGTGCCCATAACATTGAGAGGGAAAACCATTCACATGAACGTAATGGTAGTTCAAGGACCCCTGGATTACAATCTACTCCTTGGACGAGACTATATTTATTGCATGAGAGCCATTGTCTCATCACTCTTTAGAGTGATATGTTTTCCGCACGAAGGAAGAGTGGTCAAGCTCGTAGACCAGCTTTCATTTCCCAGATCACGCATAGCAAATAGTCATACACCATCCCTAAATGGTCTTTTCACACAAGAAATGTCTCAATATCCAGTCCGCCCGCTTGATGAGCGCGAGTGATTCGGGGGACATGACTGAAACCCAGGGGGCATGCACCACGGTTTGCTTCGGCAGGAAAACTTCGGGTATAGGGTAGGTTTCCGTGAGAGAATATGACTAGTCTATACTCCCGTCCGTGATTGGAAGAGGGGGTTATTCTAGAACAAGATTCTCTTGTCAAAGTTACGTGAGTGGAGTAGCCTCCTTCACTCACCTTTGTCTATTTCGGTAAACATCGCCGAGGAAGTGTTTTGTTTGCGCTGTGAATAAAACAATCTTTGGGTAACCTGTAAGAGGTAGGCCTCTCCCAGTAAAACAAATGTTTTGACGGAAAGAAGAAGGGGTAACCTTGAAATTCTGTTTTATACCTGGGGGCATGCAAACCTTTTGGCGTGCAAGCGAAGAGTGACTATTTATTTTTTAAATTTGTAGGTCCTCTAACCTTTTAAACTCGTAGGATTGGTCATTTCCTAACTTGCATAAAGAAAGGATGTGGGGCAAAACTCTAAAAGTTGTCGTTTTTATATGAGACATTCTTATCACACGACTGGATTAATCGAGCAGTTTTAGCACATAGTTCAAGCTCATTAAAAAATAAACATAAGACATGAGAAAATGTTTCCCCCCGCGTTTAAGCTCATTAAAAAATGAACTATTCACCAGTAAATAACCATTGTGAATGTAGTACTTCAGCCATTTAAAGCCTTGGTCATGTTTGCACCATCACCTCCACTTTTTGCATTGGCCGATCATTCACCCCCATTTGGTTGTTTACCCATTTTGAGGAACAGTTGCGAAGAGTGATTTCACTAGCCATCCTTGTGACACTGCCGTGATTGGAAAATTCCAAACCTTACCTGGAATCAGTTGCTATCCATTTTATCACTCATTGCTCAAAAGATGAGTCTCCTTTAAGCTCTTTTCAACTGACTCGTAAAATGTGAAAAGATTGCCGAGCCATTGGCCTCTCTAGCTCGTTAAAGGGACCGGAAGTGCTATCTCTCCTCTAAATTTTAATCTTTTTGGACCTGAGAGATTATTACACAAAAAGATCGAGCGCTTGTTTTGTTCGACTCGTTAAAAGTATCGAAAATTCATCCCTTCTGTATTGTTTTATACTTTTTCAGACTTAAGGGATTAGATGACGAAAAAGGAATTTTGGATTTACCTTTACATTCCTTTTCAGACTCTCTAACATTGAAAAGGACCGAGTTATCTTTGTCATTAAACTCGTTAAAAGTTTAATAGCGACAAACTTGTCTATAGACGAGAACGAGTTTCACTATCGCTAGGCTCGTTAAAACATAGCGATGGGTTTGCCCGAAGGGCGAATTACAGAACAAGCATATGTTATCCTCCTCAAGCTTGACAAAAATAAAGAGGTACTGGTCAGCAATGACTGGGGAAAATTGGGAAGAAAACTTGAAGAAACTTTGTTGGTAGCAATTCGCTCTTGAACATGACACTTCCACTTCGCGTCCGAGTCGGGTTGGGTTGTTTCATTCACCGGTCACATCACCATGGTCCCATCATACCATCCACATTTGGGGTTAATGCTACCGATCCATCACATCAGTGTTGTCGACATGTTCAAGAGAAGTCATTCAGAGAATTCACCTGTGTCTCACCCACTACCATACATTTATACTCCATTCTTTCATGACCGCCACCCTGAACCTTATATCACCAGATCGTTTTCACCTCCATTAAAATCATTTGCTCGGTTTCGTGTCATTGATGTGGGATTCATTAAGGCCCTCCTGTGACGGATCGCTTCTTGTCGACATCAGCTCATTATCCACGAAGTTGATCTAGGAACACCCCATTCAGTACTTTGAAGCTTGCATGCCTCAATGGCAAGTTTCTCACTTCCGGCGACAGGTTTACATCAATGGCCTTCGACCAAAATATTTCGCGTGGTGTTTGACGCTAAGTCCTTTATTCACACCACGTGAATTGTACTGTAGTACCTTGAGGGTCATTATCATTATCGGTGATTCCTCTCACGCTTGTTAACAGTTTACATCATTGGCTGGTAATCAAGTGATGTCTTTCCATGTTCGACTTCAGAACATTTCTCACATGGATCGACTTGTACTTCGAGTGAAGATCGAACGAGATTGAAGACCCCGGATCTAGTTTCATCCATCCGGGCTGCAATATATACTCAGGGAAATAAAGACATCAAATGTACATCATTGCCGCACAGATAATCATCCAATCAAAAGGATGATGGCTCTACCAGAATCATTAGTCTACACTCAGACGATTATCTGTCCTATGTACATGAAAATGAATTTATAAAGCTGAGCATGGGAATGCCCGCCTCAGCTAGATCATGAAAATATTATGAAGATAATGTATTGTATTGTATCTTATTACAGGTCTCCTCCCAGCTTGAAAGAACTTCGGATCCTCATAATAAAGCATTTCACCCGACATCAAAAGATTAACGACCTCATGCTTTAGGGGGCAACTGTTATAGACATTTTTGAGCCCTACAACCCCAAGCATGAAATGTCCATAAATCAAGGGCTCCTAAGTCCCTAAAAGTGTTGTTCTAACCCCTAAAGGAACAAGGTCAACAGATTACAGCTTCTCCCAGAAGTTCTCCATGAAAAACTGCTCAGAATTGGTCAAAACAAGATCATTTCAACTGCTCCACTGGCCAAGTGCATTGCATCTCACCTAAATACACTGTGTGGGTGCGTTGCATTTCAAAAAGCCCTTCTATGGGGTGAGATGGGTGAGAAATGACAAATGGCAGTGTCATTCCGCGAGGTGGAGAGGCAATGGAAGCTTCCGGAATCTTCTCCTGTGACACTTGCCTCACTGAATTCGACCACGGATGAGTAAGAGATCATCAATCTCGAAGTGGAAGCAAGAACTATTAGAGGGAAGACACTAATCAAATCATGAGCTAACTCATCTCCATTACAGATATCTATATATGGATCCCTCATCCCAGAGATCCAGAGGCTGGAATTTTGCATATTGTAAGGAATTGTTGTTGGTTTCTTGAGACAAACATTAGATTGTTAGGTGATCTAAGCTTTGTTTGAGGTGAAGAGGGGCTTTTTAGCTGGGAGGTTGATGCTGGGTCAGAACAACTAGTTGTAACTCCTCTTGTCTCTTTCTTGTTTATCAATAAAAGCTATTCAAGTTTTCCTCCATGCTCTTGTGTCATTGATGCTTGCTACATTTGTATGGTCAATTTACATATGATCCTAGATTGTTTATGATTATAGATCCATGTCTTTGTATAGTGCTATGCTACTGTGATCTTACAGGTACTTTGTGAAGCTGGGCGTGCAAGGGAGCAGGTAGCTAAAGACTATCAAAGAAGAGAGGAATCAAATCAGGAGATTAGCGTAAGACAGAGGTTGGTCTTTCTGTTCCTCTCTATCTATAGTTCATAAAGGAAAAACAAAAGTAGCTTTTATCTGTTTGTTTCTAAGGCAACTGTCACACCTTAGTGGGATAGAGCAGTTCTATATAGACACTTTTCCTTGTAACACTCATCACTTGTCAAAAATCAATTTCCTATAGTGGCACATGTAACTCTACCCACGCTTTAAGTGGAGATAAATTGTAATGTATAGGAGGAACTTGAATCAAAATGATTTTGGGAATCTCAAGCTTATGAAATTTTCTACTTCCTTATTGCCCAGTTTGGAGCTTCTTTCTATTTGAATTTTGAGCATGTGGTTTTCTATCTAGTCAGTTTTAATGTCCATTTGCTGCCAAGATTCCTCAAATTATAGGGTTCCACAAATTTCTGTGAGAAATGATATTTTATTTCTATATGAGAGGTTTAATTCAATGTTTATGGAGGAATCAAGAATCTTCATCTGAGCATAGTAGTTATTTTCAAAACAAAGGAGAGGGATAATATTAGTGGCAATCCAAATAGTGGAGCCACTTCTTTTTGGAATCCTAATAGTCTTTAGCCTACCTTATTCTTGGGCTTATCTGGTTTCTCCAATAAATTTTCTTCAATAATAATATATTACATCTTAAAAACTACACAAAAATAGTGATATCCCTTGGAATGCTTAAGATGACCTTTTGGTATTTTGAATGGTTTAGATTTACATTGTTACATGAATATGTTTTTTAATTTAAATGTCAAAAGACTGTAATTGCATGAATTTTAGTTGATAAAAAAGTCAAATCTAGTCACCATTAAATGTGATTATGAGTAGGTGACATGTGGAGAGGCCTCTAGCTCCAATTGATCCAAGACCATCATTTTGAACCACCATCAACTTTTGGGACAATACACAACATACCTTCTTGCTAGTAAAAACGAAACCAGAGATGATGATAGTTTCCTGGCAGATATTGAAGGACATATTAGAGGTAGCATTATTGTGTCCAAGACATCAAAGGAATTCAAGCTACTATGGTACCTGAGGCATAATTGTAGATACTACCCCCTATCACCTACACTTATGTCACTGTATTAGATCTCAATGGATTAGAGTTGGCACTAAGGGAAATGAGAAATCATCACTATCCCGTGGGCCCATAGTGGATGCATATTTCCAACTACACCACCTTAGAAAAGTACCTCTGATCCAGTTAGCAGCAGGTCCACCAGGCTCAATGGATGCAGTAGCCTCAAGCATCATCATCTTCTCAGGTAGTCTCTCAACAACCTACCCAACCTACTCAGCCCTCTCAATAGTCACAACTTGCACCACAATTATTACAACAGCTATATCCACAACAACAACCATAGCTTCAACAACAATTTCAGATATAGGTAAGACCTTAGCAGCTTATTGCAAGGTAGCAGGGATCTCAAAGAGACAATAGACAATATAAAAGACATCAGCCAAGGTAGCATGGAAGATAAAAGACAAATGATTAACTAAAGGAAAAAATCAGAGACAATTGTCTTAATACATTTTGTTTCAAAATTCTTTGTTGTTTTAATGTAAAAAAGGGTGATTCTTAAGTATACTGATATCCAAATTGTATTCATGTCTTCTTAATATTAGAGTGAAATTCATTAATTTATGTATTCTAACATTATTATATACTTTAGGGCTTTGTTGGAAGATTTTTCACCCTATGCCCTGCTCAATACAATGTGTGTTGGAAGATTTTTCATAGCCAAAGATGCATGACACATTGTCTAACACTCCTTAGTTGCAGACAACTGTAGATTGTTGGTTGGCTTGTCTATTGAAAATTGAAACATTTGTTGCATTAAAAGCATGAGACTTCAAATTCTTCAGTAGTTAGTTTCTTAGTAAACTATTAGAACAACTTTAGTTAAATTAAGAGTGTTTTTACAGTTTCCTACAATGCTTCTTTTCATTGACTCACCTAGCTCCATTGTCTATCTTCTTAACTATGGAATTTTTGTTATTGCTACAGATTGTGTAAGGCAGTTTCTCATCACTTGTCAAAAATCAATTTCCTATAGTGGCACATGCAACTCTTCCCATGCTTTAAGTGGAGATACATTGTAATGTATAGGAGGAATTTGAATCTCTATGATTTTGGGAATCTCAAGCTTATGAAAGTTTCTACTTCTTGCCCAGTTTGGAGCTTCTTTCTATTTGAATTTTTAGCATGTGGTTTTGTGTATGGTCGATGTTAATGTCCATTTTCTAGTAATGTTCCTCATGTTATAGGGTTCCACAATTTTTTGTGAGAAATGAGATTTTTTGCGCATATTTATTACTTTGGATATTTATGTAATGGAATTATATGTAGGTTCTTGCAATAGAAATTTGAAAGGGTTGTTTCATGATTTCGATCATTCTATTTGGTAGGTTTAATTCAATATTTATGCAGGACTCAAGAATTTGCTTTTGAGCATTGATGAAATGGAGCGTAGCATTGGACTTATTGAAGCAATTATTTTCGAGACAAAGGAGAGGGATAAGATTAGTGGCAATCCAAATGATGGAGCCACTGCACTATGTTGTACTCGAGAGCTTGCCAAGTTAGAAGGTTGTAAAAATTTTGAGATCATTATACACCGATCTGTTGATGAGCCAAACTGGCCTTGCTGCATTCCTTGTATTCGAGGGGAATAATTTGGAAGAAAAGATAGAGATAGACACCATATATATCACAAAGTATGGCATGTACAACATTTGTTTTATGTTATGTGATCCACAAGTGAAAGGTACTATTATCAATGGAAACATTATCTAGAAGAATCCAACAGACTATTTTGCGGGTAGGTTAGCACCTTTATTTAAATTTTAAGCGTTTGCCTTTAGCCTACCTTATTCTTGGACTTATCTAGTTTCTCCAATACGTGTGCTTCAAGAATCATAGATTACATCTTCAAATATGTATAGCACGAGTGATATCCCTTGGAATGCTTGAGATGACCTTGTTGTATTTTGAATGGTTTAGATTTACATTGTTACATTTATCTATTTTTAACTTAAATTTGAGTATGTTGGGTATTATTTTGTGGACCAGTTCTTCATCCCAATTTTTCCCAGTTCAATTGATGCAGGATGCGTTGGAATTGACTGATTTACCCACCAAGGGTATTGAAAGATATACTAAATCATTGGAAGACGTAGCTAATGTAGCTCACAAAATTAATGAAATTCTTAATTCCTTGCACATATAAATATTGGATGCTAATATGATAACTAACAGGGTCACTGTAATTGAGCATACCAATAGGGTGATTTCTCAAAGGATGTTAATTAACAAAGTGCAAACAAAAATACAAGAGGTTATTGTCCACATGAATGCCTACAAGAATGCTTTCAGGGGCCTTATAAACTCCTTGGGCCGGACAAGAGGCCATATATAACTTAGAATACTATAAGGAGATGTTGCATAGAGACAGAGATGATGATAGTTTCTTGGCAGATATTGAAGGACCTTTCAGATGTAGCATTATTGTGTCAAAGACATCAAAGGAATTCAAGCTACTATGGCACCTGAGGCAGAATTGCAAATATCTACCCCCTGTCACCTACACCTATGTCACTGGATTAGATCTCACTGGAATAGAGTTGGCACTAAGAGAAATGTGAAATCATCACTATCCCATGGGCCCACAATTGACACATATTGCCAATTACACCACCTTAGAAAAGTACCCCCCATCTAGTCAACAATAAGTCCACCAAGTTGAATGGATGAAATAGCCTCAAGCATCATCATATTCTCAAGAAGTCTCTCAACAACCTGCCCAACTTGCTCAACCCTCTCAGCACTCACAACTTGCACTGCAATTGTTACAACAACTATATCCACAACATCAACCATAGCTTCAACAACAATTTTAGATACAGGCAGGACCTTAGCAGCCTACTGCAAGGAAGCAGGGACCTCAAAAAGACAATAGATAATATAAAAGACATCAGCAAAAGCAACATGGAAGATAAAAGGAAAATGGTTCACTAAAGCACAAAATCAGAGACAACTTTCCTAATACATTTTGTTTCAAAATTGTTTGTTGTTTTAATTTAAAAAAGGGCTAATTGGCCTATATAAGGACCAATTTGACTCGTTGTTAGAGTCAATCATTTGGAGGAGCAAAAAAATTTTTGTCTCTTAAAATTAGGAAACCACTGTGTATTGTAATTTAAGGTTTTTGAAATAATAGAGTTGTGTTTATTATTTGTAAAGAAGTAAGGCCTTGGTAGATTAGCATCTTAGCAATTTCAATAGTTCTATCATAAATCTTAGATTCTGATAACCATTAGGTTCTTGTTTGAGTTCTAAATGATACCCATCAATTTCGACATCTTCCTTAAAAAACTCCTGAACTAATTTAGATGATCACTACATTATGCAATAGGCTTCTTAACCATTACTTATCCCAAAAATTCTACGGTTATCTTTCATTTATGTTAAGAAATTTCTTTCAATTTACAAAAATTATTATTGTCCATAATCACTCCAATAATCAAGTTGAGGGTTGCTAGCCTTAGAAGCTATGAGAACAGTTTGATGTCTGCTGCCTTAAAATTCAAGGTCAGATAGAGAGTTCAAGTTGGGACATCACAACTGAAACCAACACAAAATATGCAAATATAGGGCCTAAGATGCATTTTCTTTCTTGATTATTGGCATATATCAATTCTTAAAACAAGGAGAGTGTCTTTCATCAGGTCCCTATAGAAGCGAAGCCTCTGTGTCAAAAGATTCTAATTGCAGGAATTTCAGTTGATAGAAAAGTCAGATCTGCTCACCATTAAATGTGATTATGAGTAGGTGGCATGTGGAGAGGCCTCCAGCTCTAATAGATCCAAGACCATCATTTTGAACCATCATCAACTTTTGGGACAATATACAACATACTTTCTTGCTAGCAAAAAGGGAGCTAGAGATGATGATAGTTTCCTCGCAGATATTAAAGGACCTGTCAAAGGTAGCATTACTGTGTCAAAGAAATCAAAGGAATTCAAGCTACTATGGTACATGAGGCAGAATTGCAAATATATACTCCATGTCACCAACACCTATGCCACTGGATTAGATCTCACTGGATTAGAGTTGGCACTATGCTTGAGGTGTTTTTGTGTTTGGAGGGCCTTGTATTACCAAAAAATATATTGCAAAATAATGCACAAGAATTGTGCATAAGTTTAGAGCCACATAGAATGCAAATGCCGTAGAAGATTGGTGATTAGGCCGTCTCTGAGATCTGCCCTTCAAAACTTCTACTAGGTCAACAATATGCACAAATTAATCCCCAAGTATATACAACATATCCTCGCTAGTCTAAGATGCCAAAAAACAAGAGACCAAAACAAAGGCATTACTCTTCTTTGTTGGTTCCTTCAACAAATCATAGAAATAACCTTCCTTACAAGGATGAAATCAGAATCTTAATGTACTCCTTCTATCTTCAATAAATTTTATGTGGTAATGAGACAAGGATGAAGACTGCATAATCTAGGGAATGGGAATAAACTAAGATCCTTCAAACTATACCATTGTAATGCTTCAGAATAGTTGAAGGTTTAGTCTCGAAATGCTTTGGTTAGCTCCACCACAGAGTTTCCAAATATGATCGCAAAGATTGGCCCTACAAACACAACAATAAATGGTATCTTATGCTTAGAATTTATCCCTTTATGAACCATACAAAACTTCTCATGTTCACGACTGCAGTTTTAGCTATACTAGTTAATGCTCCTTGCTGATTTGAATAGAGATGAAACACTGAGATGGATGAAAACTTCTTCAACTAAACGAGATCAAACCCTTCTAAAACCTGTCACTATACTTGAAAATATCCTGTGATGTAAGGTCTTTGTATTACCAACAAGTGAAGGCCAAAAGTTGCACAAGAAGTGAATCGTAAGTTTTATTTGCAAATCACTTCAAACAAGCTCTTTAACAATTCTGCACTTCTGAATGAGCCATACAATGCTCAAAATTTTTTCCTTTAAGTGAATTGAGAGTTGGAGATGTAGAATAATATTTGCCAAACAAAACTCTCTTATAATCCTAGGACTGATATCAATGAAACCTTCTTCCTATATAAACAAATCCCAGAATGATATCCAAACCACAAAACCGACACTTCAAACCCTCTCATCTGATTGTTCAATCCTCCATAGGGGCCGAGATTATTTCAGAGCACAAATGATTCAAAAGATTTTCTTTCAATGCATACCATGAAGGTGAGATATTAAAGCCTTTTTATAGTTTTTGGAGGGCTTTTAAGAAGGCAACCAAATTCCCTTTTAGAGGGACAATTTTAAATTTTAAATTCAATTGTTGAAGGAAAACACCTTAATATGCCTTTCAAGCCTAAAACCTAAAACCGTCACATGCCCTTGATTTTACAGGAAATATTATTTTAAGTCTTGGTGAGGGGCCTCATGACATGATCAAGGAAGAGGTGTCACATTATCACCCTTTGGGGTTTTGCCCACTAGTTGATTCCTTCTTCTTCAAACAAGCATAACTCATAAACCATGAGGGCTCTTCGAGCGTGCGACATGCCATCCGAATTAGCTTGACGAGGAAAAACCATGAATTGCCATGCCATTTTTGTCAACAAAAGGTGGGGCATCTTCTACTGCTGTTTGGGTTGACATTAATGACAAGCTCCACATTTCAATAGAATGACCCTAAAATTATTCTCCCCTGCATGCATTCGACATAAGCAATTTTTTTTCTTGGAAAAAAATTGGCAATATGCCTATTCGTTTCAATTTAAGAAATGGAACACTGGATTCTACTAGGCCTCTTTAGAAATTGCTACACAATCTAGATTTCAGTTGATTACCATTAGATTCATATTTAACAAAGTTGTGAGAATTCTCTTACAAACTTGTTAAATTAGCACCTAGATTCAATTTCAAAGAGTAAAAATTTCGCTTTCTTTGCTACAATATCCTTATAGGAAATGAAAAGTTCGAGAGCCTTATGGGCTAGATTTTAAATCTTAAATCATCACACCATTTCAAAACTTTGACACAATTGGAATATTCAACTTCTTCAACAATAATGGCTACAAGCAGATATTTGTCAACAAGCTCAACCAAAGAGTTACGCATTCAGGTGAAAGCAAACCAAATTTACAAAAATTGAGCCAAAATTAAGTTTGGATGATGGAATTCATAGAAGAAAATTAACATAATGACAAGTGTTTTATGCCTTTGGAGGAAATGCAAACCTCAATGCTTTGATCCTCCTCTTGGTAGATCTCAGGCTCAAAATAAAGACTCATATGTATGCTAAACCACACAATAAATCACTATGCCAAGCCTCGTAGTTAATTAAATGGAATAATAAGTTTCACTTTCTTGGGCCTTGCCCTCAATTTACTTATTTATTTTTGGCTCATTGTAGTGGATTATATATACTCTTCCATGAAGATCAAACCTTTGGATGTAGATCTCTTACAAACTCACATTTCTAGCAACACAATAACTTCACAAAACCCTTACACCTTTCACATACCATAAGATCCTCATGGATCTAATACTATTAGCATTTCATAACTCTGCCACGGCCTTATTTTCAACTTAACAGAACTTCTCAAATGTCAAATTAAAATTACAAATCCTCCATGAAAATCTATCATAGCATTATTATGCCCTTAAGACTAAACATGTTCTAATATCATGTTAAGAACTAACATGGGCTAGTCAAGCAAGCAAAAATGGTGAAAAAGGCTATTAGCCTATGTGTTGTTTTTTGTTTACCCTATGTGTTGTTTTCAATTGATCTCAAAATTTCCAGGAAAACCTTTAGGACTTGCATAATTTCGTGGAAAATTTTACATTTATCCTATGTTGCATGGGGATTCATACCCAACATTGTGAAATTTCAAGGACTTGGGGACCCCTAGGAAACATTGCAGAACTATGAGGGACTTCGTTGGGGACTCAGGCACTTGCTAGCAGTTATGAAGAAGTTCTGATCTGATTTCAGTGATGTTCTAGGCATATTTTAGGGACATCATAGGCAAAATTCAGGGGAGTTCTAAGCAGATTTTATGGATGTTCTTTCCGTGTATCTTTCTTTTTTACAATGGGCATTGTTGATTGGACGATGTGATCACTTTTCCCATGCATTTTTTGTCATATTATACCAAACTTGTACAAGTTTATACTCAAAACATGGGTTTTGTATGATAAGTTTTCATTTAGATTTTTGGTTATCCTCCATGTCAACAAACCATGAAATGCAACATCCTAAAAATCTGATCCTTGTGATCAATGCTCTTGTTCTTCTCATTTTTAGAGTCACATATATCCCAATCCCAAAGCTTTTAGTAGTGGCTTCAACACAACTGTAAAAATCAACAAAACCTATGGAGAAAGGAATTTTTTTAACATAAATGTCATAAGGGAAGAAAGAAATATGAGGAAAGAGAATATGTTATAGAGATAACATTCATCTCATGGACCCTTCATGAAACTTATTGCAAATTGAAAATTGCTACACTTGAGTTTTCTAAAGCCAAACTACATTTCGCTCATTACCTAATGCCAATAATGGAATGCCACTCTGTCCCTTTCTTAATTGCCCAAGCTTTTTCAGAACTAGCATGTGTAAGGGTCGTGCATAATACTAAAAAGTGCATACTATTGTGCTTACGAGAAACTACAAATGTTTATGGTGAATTCTAATTCTTTTTTAAATTTTTATTTAATATTTGTTATTGTTGTAATATTATTAGTAGTGGAAAAAAAATAGTATGTAGGTGAATGAAAAGAAAGGGAGAGAAGATGGTAATCTATAAGCTTCCTTCATTGATTTGAAGATGATTAATCTATCATTCAAGAGGCTGAAGTGACCATAGAACTAAGTCAATGTCATTTAAGGAATCCCAAGAGAAGGTATTATTATTGGTATTACTGTAGTCATCAACATGGCATCCCCTTAAAAGGTTAGGGATGCCTTCTAGCATCCTGGAGACCCATCACCATCTCTGCCATTCCCCATGCCAAAAACCAATGCAACATTTCATTTCTTGAAAATGATTACTTTTAAAAGGTTTTTTTGAAGTGCTTCGTTAAAGTCAAGACATGAATTATAAGCAACCTAGAGTGGGCAAGCACAAGAAGTGGGAAATGGCCCGAGGTAGTTTTAAACTAGACAACATCTAGATTGCATAACATATCGCATCTCTATTCAACTATGTTCTTCCATATGCTACTGCCCTACAACGTTTCCTTTCCAACATCTGGTGCAATTGCTAGTTTAAGTTAAGTTTCAAGATATGTTTTAGGTCTAAGATATATTTTGGATTTATTCTCATGTCAATGATTTAAGTTATCAAGTGAGATGCTAGGTAGTCTAAGGGATTGTACTTTTTGATTTCTTATGAAATATCAAAAGTATGTTTTTTGTTTTCTTATGAAATATCAAAAGTATGTTTTTTGTTTAAAAAAGAAAAAGCCATGGTATTGCAACAATACCTATATATAGATTAAGAATCCCCATAGTATAATAGGGATAAATATTCATGGTTAACAATGTTGCTCAATGGTTTTTTAAATGTATATATGTTTGACTTACATAATAATAATAATGCTAGTTTTTATGATTTTTTTTTTTAACAATATGAGACATATCAAAGAATAAGTGTTTTGATGCTTGTTATGGATTGGTTTATGAGCCTTTTAATTTATAATATAGTTGTCCTAGTTATGACTCTTAATTTTAGCAATGTGAGGTGTATCACGAAGTAAGTGTTTTGATACTTATTGTAGATTATTGCCTATCTTTTGGTCATTTAATTTGTATGGCTGCACTAGCAATGTATTCATGGGTGTTTCCGTTAATAGGTTTAAATGTAATCATGATCATTTCTCAACTATCAACAATACAAACTTTCTTAAGTAAAAAGAGCGACATAATTCACTAAAAATTCACTAGCAACTTACTCTAGTTTAACTATTAAACAATCTTAATTTGCTCTAGGAATATTTTTTGGTTAATTTTGTTTTATTGACTATTTCATCACACGGTAAACTTGAACTATATAATTTTAGACAATCACAATACCTCCAAAAATTTTGAAAACACTAGATTTAATTGTACATTAAAAAACATTTTAAACCATAAAAAAATCACAATCTTAAAAGAAGTATGAAAAATAAAAAATAAAAACATATAATAATTAAATGACTCTATTCATCACAAATCACATGTATGTAGAAAGATCAATGCTCTAAGAGATTAATTGATGACTCTATTCACCACAAATCGCATGTGTAGAAAGATTAATGCTCTAAGGGATATACAAAAAGTGCACACTTTTTATTAATTGGTCATGTGCCCTTACAGGCAGAAGATCTCCTTGGCGACGAATGTTGGCAAGTTGGAAAAGTTTGGGATGAGACAGTTTATTAGTGTATGGCCATAAATAAGATGCTTTATTAGTGTAGTATGCTCAAAAATATTTTCCTTTTAATTAAATTATATGAATTTTGACATCATCAGCCATGAGCATGGCTGTCCATCTTCCTCTGTTGCTTCATCAGCTAGTTATCTTATAGATATATGTACATTTTAATAAATGTACAAAAATATTTGTAAGAATTATTTTTCTTCATCTATTGCGAATATGATGTCCCCTGAGATTCTATTGTTTGTTGTGTATTTTAGGTGTTACGCCACTTTTTTTTTTTTTTAAGGAGTACACAATAACAAAGATATGATAACTCTTTAATATGAGTGTTATTGGATTTAGAAATTCTGTGAAGGTTAAGGAATACACAATAAGGAAGATATCATAACTCTTTAATATGAGTGTTTTTGGCTTTAGAAATTCTGTGAAGCAAGCTTTCACCTTGAGCACTGAAATTGAAATAGAGTTAGCTAACATTTACATAGAAAATTGAACAAACTGAATAAATAAATTTGTAATGCCACACCACGTACAAAACGTTAGGAACATCTCCAAATGGCGAGCCGAGGGTGGAAATTATATGGAAAAAACTTTATTTAAGTGGCTATTAAGTTCAAGAAAGGCGAAAAAAAGTGGTTGGAAAAGGTGTATTGAAAATGATGTGCATTGAAAAAAGCACAGCGATTTCGGAAAAAGGCGCATCAAAAAAAGCATAAACGTTGAATACGTGAGAAAACCAGTAAATATGGGTGAAGGGAATTGCCATTGCAATATTCAAATTTGAGGTCGGAATCCGATCTGGTCTGTAGAGGTCTCTAAGGGTTGTGCTGGTCAGTAAATGGGAGAAGCGGCAGGTGGTGCTGACATGAGCTGAAGAGGTGGTCGATGCGCTGCAAGATGCGCGATGGCACATCCTGCCGGATGGACATCGTGCCGGATTCCTCTACCTAAAAAGGTGCATGCAGAGGGTAATTTTTTGGGGGAAATGCAGAGGGTAAGTTTCTGGGGAAACTCTGCCTCTGACTATTCATCTTAAAGCCCTCGTGGATATTGTGGGCGCCCAAAGAGTGGGCTCTGGGACTGCTGAATGGAAGCTGCAGAGAAGAGAAGTGGTAGTGGTTGTGTCGAGCACTCAGAGTGGGTAGTGGGTCCGAGGCTGTGTGGCAGAGTAGGCGGCTCAGGCGGCTGAATGCTCTGTGCAGCAAAGAAAGTAGGCAGCGACAGTGGCCCATCAGGAAGAAATATCTTGATATTGGGACTTCTGGGGAAAGAAGACAGCAGATTTTATTTCTGAAAATGTCCAAATCACCTTCAACCTCATAGCTATTTATACCTGTCACATCTATTCATTAAATTACTTGTGCTCTATGTTACGCGTCCCTTCTGTATTTAAAATGTGTACAGCAAAGAAGTCCATTGCTACAAAGTTTATACCATTATTGGACTTTGTAGATTTGATATTTGTATTTAGGTTTCTTGAACATTTTTTTCCACAAAATTTATCTACATGTTTGTTGTGAATGTGTGATGTGTAACAGTATGATATACAAGATGAAATTCATCAGGTAAGATTATAGTTTTAAGAACAATTTTTATATCACAAATATTGGAAGAGATTATTTTAAGCATTTTTTATTAAAAAAAATCCGCTTCATTCTATTAAGGTGGTCATAAAATTCATATGAAAAGACAAAACCTCAAAACATCTAAACCACAAATGTAAAACACAAAACTAATCTTCAAAGAAAAGATCATTTTAAAGTCATAGCTACCTTTCACTATAAGGAGGCAACTTTTGACACAAATAAGAAAAACTTTGCTATTAATTTTGTCCCCGATCACAAGAAGATATATGGGAAAGTTTACATATTTCTCAGAATAACCAGAGGTTCTAAGAGGAAAGGAAGAGCTATCTCTAAATGATTTGGCTGAGTTATGTTACATTTTTTCCTAGTGCCAAAATTCATACTTCTCCAACTGTAGACTCTACAAAATTGGTCATTAACAAAAATAGATTTGTATGGATTTGTCATATCTGAGTGAGGAGGTTCAATTTACATCTAGTCTATAGGAGCTCTACTTGTTGTGCTTCTTGAGTCCTCATTGCTCCTCTGGGCTTGGAGATGATCTCGTTGAAGGCGCATCCCATCCATATCATCCTTCGTGCATTGAATTTTTACTATTGACTTTGAACAATTTATGTCAGTACCAATATTTTTTGGCGTAGATCTGTGACCTCCGCAGACCAATCTAAGGGCGGGTATAGACACAGGTGGAAGTGGTGAGCCATTCGAATTTTTTGTATAGGCTCTTTGACTGGTTGTGTTCCATGAGTTGTCGAAGTCTTCAAAACAAAGGCCCAAAAACCACACAGGAGCAGGGTACAATGACCGTCCACTGCAATTACCAACCCTACCTTTGAAGCTTAATGTCAGATTTTGAGTTGACTTTGGCCCACTCTTCACGCTTGAACAAAGAGCTCAGGGGAAATGTGGTTGGAGAGTTACTTCTAAGGATGTCGATGCTCCTAGGGATGCTAACTATGGGGGAATGCTAAGCTCTAACCCTTTTTTATTCCTCTGAAGAGCGATTCTAAAACTTGGAACATAATTTATAGGCTTAACCCTTTTTTAATGGACCTTTAGGTGCTCGACTGTTAAGGAGAGGGAGAGGGAGAGGTGCCATAAGGCCGCTCGACCATAAGCCCCCCACCCAATAAGCAAACCCAAACCGGCAACGCGACCAACGGGAGAGGACTGGCAACGGGGCTCGACTGATAAGGAGAGGAACTTTGAGAGAAGCGCTCCCTCGGCAAGGCAACACTCCGTTAGAGCTAATTCCCTCCTAATTGAGGCCTAGGGTGTCGGCCCTATCTCAAACAGATATAGAGACAGACATGTGCTTCGGCTACGCATTGTTCAAAACTTCACTGTATAATGCCCGTTCGTTGGTGAAACCAACAATTATTCCTAGTTTTCGCTGAAATCGATGGCGGGCTTATCAGTCTCCTTTCAGCGAAGTGAAGTCTAGTTTCCTGTCCTACCGGAGGTCTTGCGCTTCCGAGGGCTAGGAAACTAGCAAGAAAAAGAATCTACACAATTAACATATAACAGATCATTATGATTCGTCGTTTTCTATTCTAGGTGGAAGCCTTATCCATAAGGGCTCGACCCTTCCATACTTTTCGCAAGGACGGGGCTTGTTATGCTCTTAACCTGCAAAATGATACCCAAATACAGAATATGCGAAGAAAAGATACCCAGAACACAGAATAGCAATGATTTTATTATTCAGAGAGTAATGTTCACTTGCCTCTTCGAGGGGGTAACCTCCAATAGAGCAGAGCTCGACTACAAAATAAGACACAATGCTCCTCGCAGGGAGTCTCTATCCTTTATATATGACTCATACATGCAATACCACGGGCCAATACCGTGGGTTTTATTAATACCATCTATCTAATACTACGGCCCATTTGCAACTAACTGTGGTCCCGTCATTAATTGCGGGTTAACCACTTACAAATATTAATATGGGCTTTATTGACTCTTGACTATGACGTGATCCCATGACATAAATAAGGGGGTTAGGGTGGGACCCTAACATGCCCTCCCCCTTAAGACTAGCCTTGTCCTCAAGGCTGAAGCTGTGGAAACTGCTGAAGAATAGTGGCTGGTTCCCAAGTTGCATCTTCCAGAGAGGTGTCTTTCCATTTGACGAGGACTTCCTTAATCATGCGGCCGCGCAGGTGCTTGTCTCGCGTGTCTAGAACCTGTTCGGGTTGAAGCCAAATTGACCCTTCTTCGTCCAATTCAGGTAGACTGGTTTGAACTCGGCAATTGTTCCCAATCACTTTCTTGAGGCACAATACATGGAAAACTGGATGGATTTTTGCCATAGGTGGCAAAGCCAACCTATAAGCCACTTCTCCAATGCGCTGAAGTACTTGGTATGGTCCGTAGAATTTTGGAGAGAGCTTTTGACAACCCTTGTCTTTGAGTGATGTTTGCTTATATGGTTGCAGCCTCAAAAAGACCTGATCCCCTTCTTGAAATTGGCGCTCTAAGCGATACTGGTCGACCTGTTGCTTCATGCAGTTCTGAGCTTGATGAAGATTCTCTCTAAGATGGGCGAGCATGGTTGCGCGGTGTTGTAGGAGTTGATCCACTGCTTGTACTTTGGAGCACCCCTTGAGATAAGAAGTAGGGGAAGGCGGAAGTTGACCATATACTGCTTCATAGGGAGTCATTTTGGTGGTGACATGATAGTTGGTGTTATACCACCATTCAGCCAGAGGTAACCACTGTACCCAAAGGTGTTGCTTTTCTGAAGTGAAACACCTAAGGTAGGTTTCTAGACATTTGTTGACGGCTTCGGTTTGACCATCTGTTTGCGGATGATATGAAGTACTGAGTTTGAGTTGAGTGCCCTGTATTCTGAAGAGTTCCTGCCAAAAATTACTGGTGAAGATCGGGTCGCGGTCGGACACAATAGAAGTGGGCATGCCATGCAATTTGAAGATCTGATCCATGAAAGATTGAGCAACCAAAGTTGGTGTAAACGGGTGGGATAGGGCACAGAAATGAGCATACTTCGATAGTCGGTCCACAACCACCATGATGACTGACTTGTTCCCTGACTTTGGAAGACCTGTAATGAAATCCATAGAAACCTCCGTCCAAATTGATGCCGGAATGGGCAATGGTTGTAATGTGCCTGGTGTGTTGACGGTTTCCCCTTTGTGGCGTTGACAGACATCACATTCTGCTACGAAGGTAAGGATGTCCTTTTTCATGCCTGTCCAAAAAAATGATCTTCTGGTGCGAGCATACGTCTTCTGAAAGCCCGAATGTCTTGCAATGGGAGATGAGTGCAATTCTGCCAAAATGCGACTTTTGAGGGTGGATGTTGGTGAGATTACGACTCTGTCCTTGTAGCGAAGAATACCATTCTGCCACGAGTAGCCCTTGGTGGAATTAGGATCTACCTGCAATTGAAAAATGAGTTGGGAGAGCCCGGGGTGTGAAAACCATTCCCTGCGAGCCTCTTCAATCCAGTCTGGAATGGGGAGGGAAATTGCGAGCAGAGTACTTTCCTCCTCAAATTGGAGAGATAATGCATCTGCTACACTATTGTCTTTTCCTTTCTTGTAAATGATCTCATAATCATATCCCAGCATTTTGGCTAACCATTTATTTTGTTGTGGGGAGGATAGGCATTGCTCCAAAAAATATTTAAGACTGTGATGATCTGTGCGGATTTGGAAACGTCGCCCCAATAAGTAAGGTCGCTAGGTCTCGACTGCATGTAAGATGGCCATCATTTCCTTCTCGTAGGTAGATTGGCCCAGATTCCTCCCACTGAGTTGTTGGCTTGTGAAGGCCAACGATCGCCCTTCCTGCATTAAGACCGCCCCAATACCTGTACCCGAAGCATCACATTCAATGACAAAGGATTTGGTGAAGTCAGGTAGTGCTAAGACTGGAGTGGAACACATGGCGTTTTTGAGAGCAGTAAATGCCTGTTGTGCTTCCTCGTTCCAGAAGAAGGAATTTTTCTTTAGGAGTTGAGTGAGGGGCTTCGCTATGCGGCCATAGTTGCGGACAAATTTACGATAATAGCCTGTGAGACCCAAAAATCCTCTCAAGCTCTTCAAGGTCTTAGGTTGAGGCCATTCTTGCATTGCCTGGATCTTTTTGGGGTCCACCTTGACACCTTCATGCCCCACAATGTGGCCCAAATACTCAACTTCTTCCATGCCAAACGAACACTTGGACATCTTGACAAATAATTTATGCTTGCGGAGCAGTTGCAAGAGTAGATCTACATGCTGAAGATGTGCCGCCCAAGTGCCACTATAGATGAGGATGTCATCGAAGAAGACAAGGACAAATTTTCTGAGATATGGTTTGAGAATGTGATTCATAAGGCTCTGAAAAGTAGAGGGGGCATTACAAAGACCAAATGGCATGACCAGGAACTCATAATGGCCTTCATGAGTTCTGAAAGCCGTCTTGGGAATGTCGACTTCCTTCATGCGAATTTGGTGGTAGCCTGAGCGAAGATCCAACTTAGTGAAGAATTGAGCCCCATTGAGTTCGTCCAGCAAATCGTCAACCACCGGGATGGGAAATTTATCTTTGACTGTCAACTTATTGAGGGCCCTGAAGTCGGGACACATCTGCCACTCCCCATCTTTCTTGAGCACCATGACCACTGGGGATGAATAAGGACTAATGCTGGGACGAATGACACCTGCTTCCAACAGTTCCTTGATGATTTTTTCTATTTCATTCTTTTGGGTGAACGGATATCTGTATGGCCACACATTTGGGGGTTGGGCCCCTGGAACCAAGGTGATGCTATGATCATGTTCCCCTCGTGAGGGTGGAAGCTCATGAGGCTTGTCAAAGACCGTCCGATGGTTATTTAAAATCTATTGCATCTCATGATGAATTGGCAGAGACATGGTTTCGACTACCTGGATGGCATTAAATTGAGCTACTACTCCATGATGGCCCTTTTTTAACAATTTTTCCATCCTATGCGAGCTGATGATAGAGGGGGCTCCCGCCTGGAGTCCACGGAGGGTATGTGTGGAGTTGTTCTGCTTAAAACTCATATATAACTCCTGGAAATCCATTGTGATTGGCCCAAGAGTGCGAAGCCATTCAGCGCCAAGGACAATGTCGCAACCCCCCATGTGTATGGCAAACATGTGGGTTTTGAACTGATAATCCCCCATTTGAAGTTTGACATTTTCACAGCGACCTTCACATTTCATTGTGCCCCCATCTGCAATTTGGACTTGGAAGTTAGAAACTGCTCGTACAAAACAATGTGCTGCTTCTGCGATTTTTTGATGGATGAAATTATGGGTACTTCCACTATCAATCAAGACTACTACTGGGCGATGTTTAAGAAAACCCTGGATTTTGAGAGTTTGAGGGGAAGAAATCCCTGCCAACGCATGCAGCGAAATAACTGGTTCGTCAGAGACATTCTCCTTTGGGTTGTCTTCTTCTAGCGCCTCATGTTCCTCAAGTGGTGGATCTTCCTCTGTTGAGCTGTAGTCAGTGGCATCTATTTGAAAAAATTTGGGCTCCTTGCATTTATGACCTAGGGAGTATTTTTCATCACAGTAGTAACATAGTCCCTGCTTCCTTCTTTCGGCCATTTCCGCATGTGACACCTTTTGGACCTTAAGTGTTTGAGTCGTGTTGTGAGCCTGTGGGGGACGACCTTTAGCAGGGAAATTTGGGCAACTGTATTGGGCTGCTAATGCACGTTCCACCTTACGAGCTACCTGGCAAGCCTCTGTCCACATGGGAGGGTGGTGAAGTAGAACTTGAGCTTTGATGGCTTCTTTAAGACCACTGATAAAACATTCCGTGTAGAACTCATCTGTGAGACCCCTAGTGCGGAAGGCTAAGGCTTCAAAAGTGGTAATATATTCATCCACTGTACCAGTCTGTCGGAGCTTAGTGAGACGACCCAAAAAAGAGTCTTCATGTTCAAAGCGATCTCGAAGAGCTTTGGTAAATTCGGTCCAAGTCCTAAAAGGTCCATTGCAACGCTGATGCCATTCCCACCATTGCCACCATTCATTGTCCAAGTACATGCTCCCCAACATAAGCTTAGTCGCATCCTATGGGATATGATTCAATTTGAAATACTGCTCCATTTGTGCTAGCCATGCGGACGGGTGAGAACCGTCAAATTTATGCACATCCAACTTGGGAGGTCGCTGACTGGGTGGTGGATGGGTGTGCCAGACGTGAGGAGAGTGGCTAGACTCACCCTCATTGTATTCATGGCCATTATACGCCTCCTCGTGGGCTTGCTCCTTGCCCTTCGGGAGTAATTGCTGTATCTGGAGACTTAGTCCGCGAATCTCAGTTTGGATGGAGTTCACAGTTTCTTCCAGTTTTTCCATCCTTTCATTGGCCATCGCTTGAGCTCTAGTTTCTACCATACACCAACCTGATGAAAAATTGGGACCGCCTAAAAATTTTTACTAATAAATTGAATGGTACCACCTTGCTCAGCTCGTCGTCCTGATTCTGATGGGCTAGATCACCAATAAGCGCCCCGGAAGATCTCAGACTCGTTTTTTTTTTTTTTTTTTGAAAACTCCTAACGGAGTTTTACTCCTTCCTGATCAATACTTCCGTCGCCAAATCCTCAAAATGTCAATGCTGCCAAAAGTCCTGCGAAAAGTATACCCCGGTATAGGAACCCTTCACAACAACTCCGATTTGGTGGGTCTGAGAGATCTGAATGGCGGAACAATTGCTACGGCGGATCTGATGGATCTGCGGGACTGATGTCTGCTGCTGCTGCACCTCTTTGCACACGCGGATCGGGAATAGATGATGTGTGATCCCCCGATAGAAAAGGAAACTATGGTTGTGAGGAGTGTCAGGTGCTACAGATCACAATATACATAAGGGTCTGGCAGTAGTACTCGGCCCAATGTTTCAGGGCTCTAACTAAGGAGGATCGACCGTACCCTTAGCCGTACAACCTGACTTCCCTATCGTACGGGTGAGTAATCTCTCCGAGTGCTGTTCTCGGTGTACTGTAGCCACAAGACGGCCGACGGTTTATCTATGACGAGGTTTCAAGGGAGCATAGGGGGCTTCCGATATACCCAGAGGATACGTGGAAGACAGTCCGTGCGCGGTTCTGTCTAATGCGCTACTACTCGAAGGGGTACCCATAGGGGTTACAAGGGAGTCCAACAGTCATGACCACCTCTTGTATTTCCTGCGTGCATGCCTCCCCAAATCCACAGGTTTATGCGCTCAACGACAGATCCCGTGGTTTAAAGACGCCGGAACACGTCTCTAGCCGAAATTTTTTTTTTGCTAAGAATTGGAGATCCCACCGGCCCTGGAATGTGCTCTGATACCACTTGTTATGCTCTTAACCTGAAAATGATACCCAAATACAGAATATGCGAAGAAAAGATACCCAGAACACAGAATAGCAATGATTTTATTATTCAGAGAGTAATGTTCACTTGCCTCTTCGAGGGGGCAACCTCCAATAGAGCACAGCTTGACTACAAAATAAGACACAATGCTCCTCGCAGGGAGTCTCTATCCTTTATATATGACTCATACATGCAATACGACGGGCCAATACCGTGGGTTTTATTAATACCATCTATCTAATACTACGGCCCATTTGCAACTAACTGTGGTCCCGTCATTAATTGCGGGTTAACCACTTACAAATATTAATATGGGCTTTATTGACTCTTGACTATGACGTGATCCCATGACATAAATAAAGGGGTTAGGGTGGGACCATAACAGGGCTAAACCCCCCTGCTTTTTCGCAGAGATCATCATTTATGATCCCCGACCAGTTGAGCTATCAGATATCTTTTTTTGGATAATGAAATATTTCAGAAAACCTTTGGTATTAATCATAGCTAGAAGCAGTGCTAAAGTTACTGGGTATCCGGATAGACCCAAATTTCTGATTGGGTTCAGACCAGAAGAAAGTCTAACTCATGACGACTTCTTTTCGATCATGGATGAATTCGTTCGGAAGCAGTGGTGTACCACAAGCCTTCATACAAAGCCGCCGTTCTTCGACTTGAATCTGCTCTGCGCAGAAATGTCCAAATCAGATATATACGACGCGGTGTGCTGGGGAATAAGTTTCGAGGAGTTTTGTATTCGAAATTTGGCGATCAAGCACAAGCTCTCGCTAAGGAAGGGTGCAAAACTATATTTCCAAAGTGTGAACCTTTCCAAGGAAAATAACCTCCTTGAGGCCAAGGCTGAAAAAGGGGAGGAAAATAACCTCCTTGAGGCCAAGGCTGAAAAAGAGGATGACCCAAAAAACATAACCTCCACCCATGAGAATCGCGTCGAGGACCAGCAGGGTGAGCCTGTCGAACTCTCGACAATAGAAGAGGGAAAGGGGAGCAAATGAGATTTCTTAGATTTCTATGGAGTGACGTAGACGGAAACTTCTGCTTCATCTGTCTCTTAAGGCCCCCAGGTATAGATGGATAGAGCCCGCCTATACCCCTGGGGGGGGAAGGGAGTGGCGGCGGGCCCTTCCCATCTATTTGGTGAGATCAAGCCTTTACCTGGGCACGTCGCACGTAAAGTCTTGATCAGAGAGGCGGTCGTTTCCTCTCTCTTAAGTCCTATACTTAAGTTGCCTATAAAGACCCCCGCAGGGTCTGCCGATTAAGGCATCGTCTCAATGGGGAAGACGCCCCCCCTCATCGGGGTGGGAAATCCTGGTTCAAATCCAGGTGCTTTATGTGCCCTTTCACCTTGGCGGAGGTTTGAACAGATTTCTCTCCTATTCTTGCCATTTTAGGAGGCAGAGGTTTGAGCGCTCCCAATGGCTGCCTTATCAGTCGAGCCGATGGCGGCCAGTTGAGCATGCTTACGCATTCTGCCGGTGATGGCGGCCTTATCAGTCGAGCATGCTTACGCATTCTACTAATTTGGCCATTTTAGCTTGGCGGAGGGTTGAACAGATTTCTCTCCTATTCTTGCCATTTGAGGAGGCGGAGGTTTGAGCGCTCCCGATGGCTGCCTTATATTGGGCCCCCCCTCTCCTTATAAGTGAATTTGGGGGGGGCGGCCTTTTAGTCGAGAGTTCGGCAGGCTCACCCTTACTGACTTCGATCTCTGAGAAGCCGAGCTATCAATTAGGTACGTTAGTGACTTTTTTAGTTACTTATTTGATAGGGGGGGCCCACCCATTTGATAGGGGGGCCACCCAATAAGTAAATTGAAGGGTACGAGTCAAATGAGTCAAAAAGCAGAGTGTTTTTTTATATATGTAATTACGCCATCTCGCCGAGGTGCACATCTCTCGCTCTCAATATAAGGACCTTTAGGGTGCGTAAGCACGCTCGACTAATAAGGACCCTTTAGGGGGCTCGACTGATAAGGAGAGGAGAGGTGCTCAACCATAGGACCTTTAGGTGCTATTCTTGCCCCACGAGGAGGCAGAGGTTTTGGAATATTGAGCAACGAATGAATGCATAATGACATATATAATGAATGTCACTCTCTATCGACCATAATGACATATATAATGAATGTCACTCTCTATCAACCATAATGACATATATAATGGATGTCACTCTCTCTGGTCTCGAAGTCGAAAATGAATGACGTAATTACGTATATAAAGAATTACTGGAATCACTGGTCGAAATGACATATATAAAGGTGTGAAGCCGCTTGTCCCTCCGGTCCTCCCTTTTCCCACTCATTGAAGGCCAAGCCAAGTGATTCATCTGGAAAACCGTTTTTCATATATAATATAGTGAGTGAATTCTGCTAATGGAAGAAGGCATTTCACTAAAATGATCCACTTCGATCAGATATTTCCGTCATTTCGCTATGATCATTTGAGGGTTGAAATGACATATATAATGAGTGTTTCCTCCAGCTGGAAAGAGGGTATACGGCTCGAATCTGATTGATCGATTCATGGTAGGCACGGGCATTTCGTAAGTGTGAAAGATGCCTCCCTGGCCCCCTACTATATAGCCTGGGCGTGTTAATTCCCTGCGGGGACCAAAAAGCCCGTCATTCTCTCTTGAAAGCCTACCCCTAGCATTCTATCTACCTGAAAGGGAAGCGAGACTCGAAGAGCATGGTATGGGGGATCGACCATAATGACATATATAATATCTGCCCTCAATCTCTCTCATTTTCTCTGGAAGGGAAGGGTGGGAAACTATTTACCCACCCACCCCAATCCCCGTGTGAAAAAAGAAATATGGGTGAAACCCAAAACCATAATGACATATATAATATCTGCTATCAATATCTCTCATTCTCTGGAAGGGAACGATGCATCGAAGGATAAATCCCCTTAGACATCGAAAAAAGGTTCGGGGGCATCTCGACGACATAAGTAAGCGTATAAGGAAATCTGAATGGCGCTTCTCCAATTGTCGGGAAGGGAAAGAAACCCTGAAACCTAAATGGCATTCCAACACCATGCTTCATGGGTGGGAGAGCAATTCTAAAACTTGGAACATAATTTATAGGTATCAAATATGCATGGGGAAAGGTCTAGGGGAAGGATGACTCTTTGCTGCGAGGGAAATAGAGCCCACCTATAGAAGTTGCCAAATTTTATTTTTTCTATCTCACTAGCCATCATATTTAACTATGTTGATCAAATTTAGTAGCCTCAACATGAGCTCAACATGCATGATCATCCGCCTTAGATATAGGATTTCCCATGTTTTCTAGATTTCCATCGATGCCAAAAACTGGGGGAGTTGACTATCAATGTCCATTTTGCAGAGTACAGTGCCGTGTGAGAGGTATTGTGAGGAGTTTGAAATTAATTTTTATCCATCTCCTTTATGCACACAGTCAATGACTTCGGATGAGGTAGATGTCCTTATGAAGGATCTTCCATCTTGTGATATTCATCTGGATAATTTCACAAGAACATGGAACGCGTGCGAAAATTGGAGCGATGTTGCTAACTTTTATCTCGATGAGGAGGGGGGTCTTCCTACTTTATAGGTGATTAAAAATGATATTTTCAATGGATAAGGTTGGTACATTCTTACTTAATGATTTTAGATTATTGATGAAGGAATGAAGCCAAAAAAAATTCCTGATCATGGGATATGTTTACAAGAGAAATGGTCATTAATACTTAGTGTCCCTTCTTCAAGCTAGAAATTCTGATTGTGGAGGATATGATGAAAAGAATTATGAGAGCATGATTCCAATTTTCTAGAGTATTGCGGAGAAGAAGAGAGATCACATTATTCGTAGGGTGATAAGACGAGTATAGTTACTTAATAATTATAAAAGAGACCCCTAGAATAATAATAAAAGCAATGCTTAGATCTTTATATAACTAAATTCCCAGAATAAGACCATACATTTTTACATGGTTGTTCGTTCTTTTCCCTAGGCCCCAAGAAAACTTGGTTTCTATTTGTCCTTCATGATTTATGATAATACCTTCCCCTCCTACCACCCTTGGGTTCCATTTAAATGCGCCATCAAAGAATAACGATCATTTCTTTTGTTGCATCCTACAATTTGTAAAGTCTGCATCAGACAACCTAATATTCCAATGCAATGGAGTAGGGCTCGTTGAACCACCCTTTATGGTGAAGCCGACCATAGGAACTACAAGATTCTCCAACCATTTCTTCTCCTAATGATATAAAATGAGATCAGGATCTTTAATTTTTAATTGATTTGTCTTTGCACAGAGTGAGAGAAATTTGGCAGCCACCAACCTTGGAGGAGTTTTCTTATTCTTGAAGATGATGTTGTTTCTTGAAAGCTAGATCTGCCAAGAAACAAACTTGGAAGCAATGTCCATATCCATTTGAATCCAAGATTTCCCATGAAAGAAACTACATATTTATTAGTCCAATTTGTCAACAGAATGGATATATCATTTGGGATATCTAGAGTTAGGATGATAGGTGACCAACTACCATATTCCAAACTTGAAGAGTCAAAGGGTAGGATAGGAACAAGCGGGGGATCGATTCCTTTTTAAGGGAGTAAAATGGGGAAATGGGATGGACCACAGATGCCTCTTCTTTTGTGTCTTTCCGTGGTAGGAATTTTTTTATGAAGGAGGGTCCAAAAAAAGGAGTTAACTTTGGGGATGGCATTATAGGTCCAAAGCTTTTGCCAAAGGGAGGATTTTGGAGGAATGTGTTCTTGGAAAAGTAATTCTTCATAGCCTACCTTGACTGTGTACACATGGGCTTTCCATCCCAACTTATATTCTACCTGGCGATCAATGGGAGCACAACTAAGAAGCTTGATATTAAGCATAATATGTAGGTCAGTGAGGTTAGGAGGGAGATTTCCTAGCCATCAACCAGGGCAACTTCCTACTTTAGATCAGTCACTTATCTGTGCTAATGTATTGATTCCTTAGAGAGTTAGATACTATTGCAAAGGAAAAAGAGATTCACATGCTCCAAAGGTGGACAATTAAGGATGGAGTCGAACCATACGTTGATTTTGGTCCCACTTCTAGGTGTCCAACTAACATGGTTGTTAATCATGGAGGATGAGGCCAAGGTAAGTCTCCATATAGGCGAGTGTTTTCTAGGCAGAGTATCAATACTATTGGCACGATTGACGCCTAGGTATTTGTTAGATAAAACTTTCACACATCAAGATTCCTTGTTGTTTTTCCAATTTCCAAGCCAATTTCACTCCCATTGCTTGGTTCATAAGAGTTGTATCTCTAATCCAAGACCTCCATGATTAGGAGGGGCTTTACTGGTCTTCCAATTAATAAGATGGAATTTTTTGGAGGATTCTTTACTTCCTTCACAAATTAATTTCTCAATCACTTTTCTAATCACTTACAAGATGAATTTTGGGGCTGGTAAAGCTAAAAATTGCAATATAGGAATGGAAAATAGGACGAATTTAATTAGGATGGTTTGGCTTGCAAGAGTGAGTCACATCGTAGCCCACAATTATAATTTGGATTTGAATTTCAAAAGGACTAAATTCCATGCATGAGAGGAGAGATATTTTAGGCATATGGGAATCCCAATGTATTTGAAATTTGACCTTTTTTTCATAATCAAAACCATAAATGCTATTGATCTAAAGACATTTATCAGCAAAAATGTTCTAGGAGTAGATATGTGATTTGGATGAATTCCTTGAGCCCCCAGAGGCTTCTAGAAAATTATTGAGGACTTTCTTGAATTTTTGGGATATAGTTGTTGAGGCACCTCCCAAGAGAATATTATCATCAATGAATTGGGAGTGATTGATGTTTTAGATGGATTGTTTAAATGTGATACTCAATAGGTTGCCTATGCTATGCTCATATTGCAATTTTCTACTCATCGTCTCCACCACCAAAATATAGAGAAACAGAGACAATGGATAACCCTAACACAGGCACCTTGATGCAGGGAAGAAATTAGTCCCTCAACTATTGATTAAAGGAGAAATACCAAGAGAGCTTATGTAGTTGGAGATCCAATGAATGAAGGAGCTACAAAACCCTAACCTACTCAAGACTTTGAGTAGGAAACTTTGTCAAAATTCATCAAATGTATTGGCCATATAAAGCATTAGTTCCATTCCTTTATCATCCCTTTCTCTGCTAGAGAGTATTTCCTCCTGAAGTAATATAATATTCTCAAACATCTGTCTCCTCAGGACAAACCCACCTTGATTTTCTGATATCACTTCAAGGAGGAACTTTTTTATCTTTTCTGCTAATGACATTGAGATTATTTTATAAGAAACATTACATAGAGAAATTGGGTGAAATCTATAAAAAGGATGGGGGATTAGATTCTTTGGGGATCATAGCAAGGAAAGAAGAATTGATTCCCCCACCCATGTTACCATTCTTTAGAGACTAAATAATCATCTGACATCGATACCTCTTGATGAGATCCCAAAACTGCTAGTAAAAGTGAGCAGAGAACCCATCTGGATCAAGGGCCTTTTCTGTGATGAATGAGAAGATAGTTTTTTGAATGTCTTCTTCTAAAGGGAGAAGGATTAGATGCTAATTCATTTCTTCAATGATGGGTTTCGAAATGTGTTTCAACATGAAGTTTTATAACTCCTCTCATGAAGGCTCCTGTTGGGAGTATAGGCTGTTGAAGTGGGACACAAACTCATCGTTTATTTTCTAGAAATTGTTAACTTCGAATGAAACATTGATTGTGATTTCTTAAGTGGTTTTTTTTTTTTCGCTCTCCATTTTTGTCTTTCTTATGGAAGTCTTTTGTGTTTTTATCTTCTGCTTGGACCCAAACACAATGAGACTTCAAACACCAATATTATTCTTCCTCCATTAACAATGCACAATATTTTTCAAACGAGTGCTTACCTTGTATTAGTTGCTCCTCTATAACCTGATCCTCTTCCATGGAGGAATGTAACTGGATAATCAAATTTTCTATTATCTGGGTTTCCGTTTGTTTTCTATATTTTAAGAGATTGGGACCATTCTTTTTGGTGAATTTTTAGTTTTTTTAATTTTTATATCCCAAACTATAATAGGGCTACCCATTTCCCATAGTTGCGAGGATTGAGCCACAATATCATGGAAATCAAGGTGCTAAAGCCAAATTGGGTTAAAACTGAAGGGGATGGGGCTGAGTTTTATATGGGGAGAGATATCAAGACGAATGGGGCATTGGCCCAAACCATTCAAATACAAAATGAAGGATATGAATACATTGCGGCAGAGGAAGTGGTATAAAATGAGGAATTTATCAAGCCTAGCGACAATGTGATTAGGACCTACCCTTTTATTAGACTAGGTGTATTTAATTCTAGTCGATTTAGTCTCCATTCAGCTAGCCATGGAAACAAAATCCTCCATTTTCTCGTGAAAGGGATCTTTGAAAGGTGGTCCTCCTTTCTTCTCCCCGTTGTTCAAGGTTGTATTAAAATCCCCCCATATAGACATAAATTCATCCTTTTTAGATCCCATAACATTGTAGAGAGAAATCTAACACTCTAGATCATCTCTATACTGTACTGGCATGCAAACGTTGATAACAAGGCATACTTGATTAGAGTAGAGCCCTATAAATTTTTTCACGAGCCAATGAACATGTGATATTGAGTTAATGAGTCAAACTTGTCAGAAGTTGTAGAGAGTGCAAATTCCTCTATAAACTATGCTTGTGCTAACTATTATTATTCCACTATTGTACCCAAATTTGATTGATGAGATATTGTTTATTGTTCCTCCAATTTTGTCATGTGAAATAGAGCTATGGAGGGCTTCCCTTTTCGGATTAGACAAGTTACTTCAGATTTTCTTTTCTTGGATCTGAACCCTTTACAACTCCAGAAGAGCACAATAATTGCTTTGAATTGGAAGGGGCCCATTTATTTGTGGTAGATTCTATGTATCTTTTAGGCCCTTTGTCGCATACGCCTCCCATTTGGATGTGTTTAAGGGTATTTTTTTGGCCCAATTATTTTTCCTTTTCAGCTTGTTCTATTCTTCTTGATCTGTTAGATTTTCTTCTAAATCGATAAGATCAATGATCTTTTTCCAACGCGTTCTTTATTTATACTTCTCATCCACTGAGCTTGCAAAAGGGGCCCTAACTGTGCCATCTCTTGGAGAGAGAAAGTGATCTTCAACTTGTGAGGAATCCTCTTGGCTCAAATCTAATCTTCCTTGATTTTGATGTCTAGATGTTCTTGGCCAAGCCTTGAGGAATATGTTGTGTCGAATTCATATTTAAGATAGGAGGATGGTTGTGGGATCTCACCTTCTCCTAGATCTATGGTCAATGCTTCACATCTATTTCCCGAGGGCCTAGGAGAACCATATTTGTTCAACCCCTCCATAATATCATTGGGGATGATTTTGGGGGAGGATGGAATAGCACCTTTTGATGAAATATGCCTTTTATGTTTAGAAGAGGGTGGTTTTTACTTCTATTGACCCTTCTATTTGTTGGCTTGGTACCACCGATCACTAATATATCCTTTCTTTTTTGGCTCCTTAGGTTTCTTGGGGCAGTTTCTAGTGAAATGGTTGTAATCATGGCATATCTTGCATTTGAAGGGGAGCATATCATAATCCACCACCTGAATGTGTGAGCAGTTATCCATATTTAAGTTGAGTTCTACTAGAGGGCCCTTCTCCATATCCACATAAACACATATTCCACTTTAGGAGAAAAGACCATCTGGGGTTATGCACATTCCAAATATATTCCAATAGCATTGCCAATCTTTCTAAATTTTGAATCATTTTGGTAGTGGAGAGGAGAAAGGGGAGCTTAACCCAAACTAGCACAATGCTGGGAACATCACAATCCAAGTTGAAGTTGGGGCTCCATAGATCTAGATAAAGTTCTTGGGCTCCCATAAAGTATGGGCCATTGCAAAAAATGTTGTCCCAATCTGATCGTTTCTACAAGAACAAAGTAAACAAGCCCTTCGTTCAAAAGGAAGAGGCAACTTCACCCTCAATTAAAGGCTTCTAGTTATTCATGACCCAATGACAGATTATTTTTAGGGAAGGCTATAGCCCCGTGAATTGACTGACTAATCCGGAGTCAGCCAACTGAAGCGCACAACATCTAACCAGCGGTGCAAAGATCTCAAACTTTGGGGTCTCATTGAGCTTCTTCATGAACTAAGAAATTGAATATTTCTAAAATTTAGGCCCACTTGAGACCACAATGTTGAAGGCTACAATCTCTTGTTCGAAAGAAGAGCGAGAGGTCGAATTGGCCATACCGAACCACTCAGCCGAAAGATCCCACAGGGTTATATGTAGAAGAGGATCTGTCGAAAGAAGAGCAAGGGAGCCAACGAAGCAAGGGGAAGACATGGGAAGGAAGGAGGAGCAAGGGAAGCACTAGCCAATCATGTGAGGCGAAGCCTGTGATGACTAGCGAGAGAGTCAAGATGGATCAAGGAGGACTCAGAGTTGCAAGGTCACAGAATTTGTATGTTTTAACTTTCCAAAACATACACACTCTCTCTTCATCTATCGCTTGTCACTCCCTCTCTCTCCACTTTTATCTCTCTATGTCTTTCTTCTTCACTCCCTCTGTCCCCTTCAAACTCCATCTCTTTGTCCCTCTCTCTTCGTACTTACCTCTCTCCCCCTCTCTCTTTTTCTCTCCTACCTCCCTCTCTCTCTCTCACCATTCTCTCCCTCTCTTTCTCACTCTCTATCACTCTTCATTCCTCCTCTCCCATCTCCTTCTTTTGATCTCCATCTCTTCCTTTTCACTCCCTATATCTCTCCACCTCTATCGCTTTATGTATTTTTTCTTCCCTCCATATATATATATATATATATATATATATATATATATCTAGAGAGAGAGAGAGAGAGAGAGAGAGAGAGAGAGAGTTAATATATATACCATGATATATTAATATATATTATAATATAACAAATTTATTGTATTAATCCAAAGTTATTAAATTTAATAATATTTAATAATGTTTTTTATGGCATGATAATAAAATGACATCAAATTAATATTTGCAAATATTATAACTTTGATGTGGAAATATGTATGTCTTTAAAGAATTTAATATATCCATAGGATATGGTATTTCCATAAGGATTCATTTTACAAACATTTAATTAAAATAAATATTAACCTTTTTTCCTTATATTTAAGAAATGGTATTGACTTTAGTAAATATGAGTAAAGATGTTTAATATTTTACCTAATTTGGAATTTTATTGTGGTAATTTTTTTTGTTAAAGGTAAATTTATCATCCATTCAAATTCGTTTATATGATAAAAGGAACTATTAAACACATGAGATAATTTACGATCCATTCAAATTATATATAATAATACATGATTGTATTTTAATAATTAAGCTTAATCCGTTAATAAAATTAAAAAATTATATATCATCTAGGTATTCAAGTTAAATATAATTTAAGATTCAAACTAATATTTTAGTGGACATTAATAAAAATTATTTTTATTATTTTTTGAAAACATAACATACTTACTCATAAGATCATACTAAAGTATAAAATACAACCTCTCAATACAATAATCTTTTAATTTTCATATTTTATAATAAATCATTTCTATTTCTAAAATAACCTATTACCTTGATGTCAAAGTATACCGTGTACTCATAAATAAGCATGGATCTTCCTCCAAAGTGGATACCCTTTGTGGCATGTATTCTCTAATATTTAGAAAATTTGATAGACACGAGTAAAATAATATCCTACATCTATAATGCTTAAAATTTACAAGTGTAACTTTACTAAAACATTTTTAATAATATCATTTATTTTCTTTTTAAAAATTCCTCTGTTCCTGTCATTCCTTGAAAACTTACATTTATTAAGCCTGTGCTCAAATATTTAAAATGTAATTTTACAAACCATGGTTAATAATATCCCTTTTCCCTTTAAAAAATGCTTAAAATTAAAGCGCTACAACTTTTGTGCTTTAAAAAATCACATCTATTAATGCCTTAGCTCTTAGAAAAATTAAAGGATCTTTAAACGGTGCTTCACATGCATTCTCTCCATTCGGTTCATCCAAATATCAAACGATTATTTTGGTCTCTTTCGACTTTTATCGCCAAAAATGTATTTTATTATCAAACAATTTAATAATAAAACGTAACTACTAGATCCCAACCCGGCAGATACATCGATGTAAATCTAAACGCCACCGTTGACATTACGCTGATATAGCTGAACCATGCAGAAGAGGAAAGTTCCTCTTCGATTCATCGATGTGGGTTACAGGGATAACTATTGAATTCATTCTTGAGATTGACATCGCGAGGGATTTTATCTCACATTATGTGGTCGAAGCGATAACGCTGCAATTGATGCCTCAGCGTCAAACATATACGTTGGATGGTCGAGTGAGGGACGGAACATCTGTGAGCCAGCATATGCAGCGGTTAGAAAAGTCCCATTACGCTACATCTAGCTTGTAGTGACGGCTATCCTGAACGCGTTGCACGTTTATTGGTTGGATCTGCACATTTCTATGCACATTGTCGTATGTCTTTTTATTTTTGATAGTTTGAGGAGTGGTAATTCCAGCTAATGCATTATAAGATATAGCCTGATTCATTTCTTTTTCTCTCGGGTTTGATCCTAGTGTATATCCTTTACTTTTGACGTTTCTTGTTTTTTTCTTCTTTCTCTTTACACGATCTATGTAAAATAATTTCTTCTCATCACACTTATGACCTTTAGTGTATTTTCTATCACAACTATAACAAAGCTTTTCTACTCTATTTTCTTCCAATTGTTATTGTATCAACCTTGTAGATTGTGGGAAGCTACAGTGAACAACACTTCCTTCTTTATTTTTCTTTCCATTTTACTTGCCAACCTAAATGCTTTCCCCAATGTATCAGGTTCCCAAAGACAAAGCTCATGTTGGATGTTATCCTTTAAAGTCCCTTTGAACACATCAATCATATGCTCCTTTAGAATATCTTTTACCCTTATATTCAATTTTTGAAATTCTTCAATGTGCTCCATTATTGAATCCTTTAGTTTGAGATTTATCAATTGTCTAAAAAAAGTGTTGCTTTTTGTATCATCATAATGGGCTATTATTTTTTCCGTAAAAAATTCCCAAGTGACAATTTGTTTACGAGAGCAAAGCCATCGATACCATACAAACTACTTTGATTCCAAATATAAAGTTGCAATACGTACCTTTTGTGTGTTTTGCACGTTATGGAGATCGAAATATTGCTCCATCTGTAGTATCAATGTTACGGGATCCTTGCCATCAAACTTCCTCATATCGATTTTTAAAAAATAGTGGGTCTTCAATCCATGTTAGAGTCTATGAAATCATGATTAACATTTATTTTGTTCCCATCATGATTTTTTTCTATTACCTTTTCACCATTAGGATACCTTTCTTGTAGCAACTTTGTCAAACCTTCCTTCAAACCTTCCACATCTTTCTTCAAATATTCAATGTTGTCATTCTTTGAATCATGATTAACATTTTTTTTTTTTATTCTGAGTTTTCTCTACTACCTTTTCGTCATTAGGAAACATTTCTTATAGAAACGTTGTCAAACCTTCTTTCTAACCTTCCATGTTCTTCTTACAATCTTAATTGTTGTCTTTCATACCATCCATTTTAGCTTCCACATCTTTCTTTAAACCATCCATCTTATCTTCCATGTCTTTCTTTAAACCATCCATCTTTACTTATGTTACTTTTTGTGAGAGTGAAATTTGTTGCACTTGGTCTCGTAATTTTGATATATCATGTTGCATTTCTTCCTCTTCTTCATAAGTCATGTTAGAGCTTTCAGGTTGCTTACTAGGTGCTTCCATTTTCTTTCTTCGGGGTATCAATTAATGATAATTATTCTTCACTATGCCCTTTGAATTCCTTCAAACTAACTTTTCAAACCAAACTTATGCAAAATTTAAAAAAAACTACACACCTTTTTTCACTTTGTAGGAGCTTGATATTCAATCTGATGTATCTCTGAAATTTCGGATCTCCAAGGTCTAAAATTGCGAACTGTGGTAGCCCTCTGAGTCCTATTTCCAACGCCACTAGTCTCATCAAAATTGGATTCTCCAAGAAAGTGTTATGCCCAATCTCCTAAGATGGCCTGATTATACACTTTTTCAGTACAATGAACTAGTATGAGTGTCGCGTGTCACTGTTTCAATATTTGGACTTGAAAACTATGCATAGAAAACAACAGCCCATCCTCTTTTTGTAACTTCTTACGCAATTTCAATATGATACTCAGAGAGAAATTTATGACGATTTTCCCAAGGTCACATGTTTGGGATGTAATTCGGGAGCCTGCAAAAGCCCTAACTTCCTTCGATCATATCTCCGAATATATAGCGATACAAGATCTGAAATTCAGACCCAAGGTTCATCGAAATTTCATCTCAAATGGATATTTTTTTAGATTTTGAAGTGTCACAAAAAAAAGGTTATCGCGAAAATGCCGCGATGATATGTTTTGGAGCAATGGAACCCTAGAATCCAAAGCTTTGATACTGAATGTTATGCAACCAGCTCATAAAATAGAAGAAAAAACAGATCAACGCCTTCAAAATTAGCCTCTTCGAGCGGGCAACCTCCTTTACATTACACAAATTAACAATTCTTTGATGATACAAATGACAAAACTTCATTTTTATATATAGGAGTCTAAGGGGTTATAATATAATCAAAGTTGACATAACAATAATAATATAAGAGCACAATTATAACAATAGTGGGCTTCTATGGGACACAATAATAACAATATGGGGATAATAGGGACACAATAATAACAATAAAGCTACAATGACAATAGTAATGGGTGAATCATTAGTATTATAGGACCTAACAGAAGAGGATCAATCAAAAGAAGAGCAGAGGAGCCAACGAAATAAGGGGGAGACGTGGGAAAAAAGGAGGAGCGGGGGAAGCGTTAGCCAACTCTATTAGGCCAAGCGTGCGACAAAAAGGGAGAGATTCAAGATGGATCATGGAGGGCTTAGAGTTGCAATGTCGCAGATTGTGTATGTTTTGACTTTACAAAACGTACACACTCAGTCTCCATCGATCCCTTGCCACTCCCTCTCTCTCAAATTTTCTCTCTCTATGTCTTTCTTCTTCACTCCCTCTCTCCCCCTCCAACTCCATCTCTCTTACCTCTCTCCCCCTCTCTCTCAAGTCCTCTCTCTAGCCCTTCCCCTCTCTCCTTTTCTCTCCTACCTCCCTCTCTCTCTCACTATCTCTCTTCTCTCCAACCTTGTCCCTCTATCCCCCTCCATATTTGTGTCTCCCTCTCTCTCTCTCTTACCATTCTCTCCCTCCCTCACTCATCTCTTTATCACTCTCTATCTATTTTCATTCCTCTTCTCCCATCTCCTTCATTTGATCTTCATCTCTCCCTTGTCACTCCCTATATCTCTCCACCTCTATCACTTTATGTATTTGTTCTTCCCTCCATATATATATATATATATATATATATAGAGTTAATATATATCATAATATATTACAATATAACAAATTTAATATCATATTAAATTTAATATTGTATTAATCCAAAGTTATTAAATTTAATAATACTTAATAATGCTTTTTATTGCATCATAACAAAATTTATAATAAAGCTACATCAAATTATTATTTTCAAATATTATAACTATGATGTGGAAATATTTATGTTTTCAAAGACTTTAATATATCCATAGGATATGGTTTTCCTCTAAAAATTCATTTTACAAAAAATTAATTAAAACATATTAAAAATGGAATTGTTGGACTAACCTTTTTCCCTTGATGTAAAAAACGATATTGACTTTAGTAAATCTAAATATAGATGTTCAATAATTTACCTAGTTCAGAATTTTAATGTGGTAATTTTTTTGTTAAAAGTAAATTTATCATCCATTCAAATTCACGTATATAATAAAAAGAACTATTAAACACATGAGATAATTTACTACCCATTCAAATTATATATAATAATACATAGTTGTATTTTAATAATTAATCTTAATCCATTAATAAAATTTAAAATTATATATAATTTAAAGTTCAAGTTAATATTTTAGCCTATATTAATAAAAAAATAATTTTTTTTTCTTGAGAACATAATATACTTACTCTTCGAAGCCCTACTAAATTATAAAATACAACTTCTCAACCGAATAATTTTTTAATTTTATATTTTATAATAAATAATATATTTTTCTAAAATAAACTATTACCGGAATGGTATACAGTGTACTCATAAATAAGCATGGATCTTCGTACAAAGTGAACACCCTTTGTGGAATGTATTCTCTAACATTTAGAAAATTTGACAGACACATGTAAAATAATATTCTACATCTACAATGCTTAAATTTACAATGTAACTTTACTGAAACATTATTAATAATATCATTTATTTTCTTTTTAATTTTTTCTCTGCACCTGTCATTCTCTGAAAACTTACATTTATTAGGCGTATGCTCAAATTTAAAATGTAATTTTACAAACCATGGTTAATGATATCCCTTTTTCCCTTAAAAAAATGCCTAACATTACACCACAACTTTTATGCTTTAAAATGTTTTCTATTAATGCCTTAGCTCTTAGAAAAAATAAGGTTCTCTCAACGATTATTTTGGTAGCGTTCAACTTTTATCGCAAAAATGAATTTTAATATCAAACAATTTAATAATAAAACGTAACTACTAGATCCCAACCCAGCAGATGCATCGATGTAAATCTAAACGCCACCGTTGAGATTTGACTGATATAGCTGAACCATGCAGAAGCGGAAAGATCGTCATCGATTCATCGATGTGGGTTACAGGGATAACTATATAATTCATTCTTGAGATTGACATCGCGAGGGATTTTATCTCACATTGTGTGGTCGAAGGGATACAGCTTCAAATGATGCCTCACCGTCAGCCATATACTGTTAGATGGTTGAGTGAGGGACGGAACATGTGTGAGCCAGCATATGCAGCAGTTAGAACAGTCCCATTAGGCTACATCTAGCTTGCAGTGACGGCTATCCTGAACGCATTGCACGCCCATTCCTTGGATCTGCACATTCCCACTTCCACTGTCCCTGACCCGTATGTCGAAGATACGTTGATCTACTTCATTCTGCTACGCAGCCCTGTTCTGAAATCTGGGTCTGAGAACTCAGACAGAGACAGATAATAGAGTATCCCTGATGTAATGTATGTTGCTTGTGCCAACGCAAAAATTCTGAGCTTATATCACGCCTATAAAGGAGGAAAATAAATCCTGTGGGTTACGTAGATCACGTTTGCATGAGCACATGGTTGTTGGTCAATGCCACTTGCTCATTGTCTGTCAAACGTTACACTTTCATAATTCGTCACAGCGAATACGTATAAATCTTCTTCTTCCATTATCATATATATATATATTCAGATTTAGGTTTGGTTTTATTGAGTTTTATGGTCAAATCCCACGCAAGGCTATTGTATACTTCAGAGCTGTTTTAGGCATGAATTTTTTAGGAAAAAAAAATATCATTCAGATACAGAAACGCTTTCACTAAGTAGAGTGAAAAAATTTCCACATGCTACTGATTAGTTTGTAGAGTGAAAGAATTTGGACATGCTGTTTGATGTGTCATTGGAATTGTTCAATTGGAGAGCCTCATGGATTTTGGATTTCGTGAACTATTTAATTAGGTTGATAAGTTTATTTATATTTAAAAAAAGGAAAAGTTGGAATTTATTAATATAAATATTACATGTATATTTGAAATTTGATAAAGATGAATATTTTTATTGTTATTATTAAATTTATTAATATAAATATATTATATATATTTAAAATTTGATAAAAATGAATATTTTTATTGTTATTATTGAATGAAAAGTTATGGTTAATTTTATTAAGTTATTTTTTTTTGAGAGAATTTATATATATATAGTTAGTTACATATTTTTTTTTGGGTCTGATCAGTATATATCTCTGTCTTACCGTTTAGGGAGTTATATAATGAATCTTTGTCCAAAAATATTTGAAAATAGTCCTTAGAAAAATTTATTACGTTACTTGGACTTTGTAAATGGTGATCTGTTTTAAAAAGTTTCTAGGTTATATGGGCGACTTTCGTTTTAAAATTTAAATTCTTGATAACTATTTATTGGTGATTATTTCTTTTACTTACATCGTATCTTAAATCTATTATATTTTATTAATTATTTATTATATTTCATTAATTATTTAGTTTATATTAAGATATTTATATAAATTAAATTTCTAGTAAAAATAAATAGGCATTAATGTATAATAAACACCAAAACAATTACTTCATTATATATTTGAAATTGTTAATAAAATAAAAAATAAAATAAAATAAATAAATAAAAGTTGATATTTATCTTTTAATAAAAAACCTGTAACAAGGTCTTATTAGGGTAGCTAGCTCAATTGTTAATGGCAGTGAAATGAAGTTTCACTGATTTGGGAGTTTTGGGTTCAAATTTTGTGCTATCTCCCCATAGAGGTGAGAAGTTGAACACAATGAAAATGTAGTCTTACCAAATTTACAAAAATAACCCTTGATTCTCCTTTAAGTTTAAGGTATTCTGCCTTTCAAACCACATGCTATCGCTTGTGCTATCTCCCCATAGAGGTGAGAAATTGAACACAATGAAAATATAGTCTTACCAAATTTAAAAAATAACCTTTGATTCTCCTTTAGGTTTAAGGTATTCTGCCTTTCAAACCACATGCTATCGCTTGATTCTCCTCTAGGTTTAAGGTATTCTGCCTTTCAAACCACATGCTAGATCATCATAGTGATTTATTTTCTGAGCAAACATGACTTCCAAAACCCTAGTAACATATAAAAAAATGCCACTCGAAATCAAACATTTGTAGTAGTGATGATAAAAATATGCAGAAGACAGCATTTTCATTTCAACTATTCCTCCAGGTTAAACCTGAATGATAACACACCAGCACCTTCACCCATGACAAATCCATCACATTTTTGGTCCCACAGTATTGACGCTGAGATTCTCCATCCTCGGCCACAGCAACATCGACACATTGAGGGCGTGGGTAAACTGACACGTTGAGGATGTGGGCAAACTGATATCAGCAGGGGCGTTCATGGTAAGGAGCAACTCAAACTGTGGAAAAACAAGGGCTTGTAAGCTGTAAATAACTTTTGCCTCATAATAGGCGAGAACGGAAGTAAAACGAAGTAAAAATAAATAACTTCACCGCAATTCCCTGTTGAGAATGTGCCAGAAGGCTTATCCATTCAAGGATAATTCTCAATCCCCTGGCAGTAGCCATTTCCTTCAAGATTCTGAAATCCTACATTCCATACTGAGAGCCAACCATTGTTGAATCTCGCTTTCCCTCCTGGAATCTGGCGATGGAACCAAATAACAATCTGCAAGCCAAAGTGGCGGAAACATGATAGAATGATCTCTGGTAGTGGATGCCCCTGGCGCGATTAGTAGAAAGAACTTACCAACCATCTCCAGAGTAAAAGGTGCATAATCAGACAGATTCTCCTTTCACGGTTGGCTTCTGTTAGATATCATGTAACCAGGGTGTATGGAACTTCGCCGACGTTGCCGGAGCCTGAAGACCCACCCCGTGAATGTAGTTCGCCCTAGAGTTGTTCCCATCAGAATGCATCGATTGAAATCAGCTTAAAGACAGAGCCACAGTCCCTCTCTTTCCCTACAACCCACTGAGCGTAGCCACTGAAAAACTCTAAAAGAAATCCTCGCAGGTTGTACTCAGTTTTCTTTCTGATTGATTAACCGGAGTCTAAAACAACACAACGCATCCACTGCTCACAGATCTCTGAAACTGAACACATTTAAAAAAAATTCACACATATTTACAATACATTATTCTCTCACAAAATTTAGGAAAAATAATTTCATGCCAAAAAATATTTTGCATGTATATATATATAATTAACACAATTATATTTATCAATATGATTCATATATAGTAACCATATTTTCTAATATAATTAATATACTTTATATCAACCACATTAATAATTATTATGTATATTTTAAAAAAATTAATTATTTATGATTATTAATAATTATATAAATAGTAACCACTCTATTCTTATGCATTTATATAATTATGATTATTATATTAATATTATTATCATAATATTAATTAAAATTAATAATAAATGATAATAATATTATGTTATAATAATAATAATAATAATATTTATCTTATATTATATTATTATAATAATAATATTAATAATACTAATTAACAATAATAATTTTAATAACAATAATTATTTTAATAAATGTGGTTGATATATTTATAAGATTTCATTTTTATCTATGATAGAAACCATAGATAAATATATAATAAAAATAACAATAATAATAATAATTTATTACTCATTTTTTATAAAACGTAAACAAATAATTACTTATTTTACTAAAAATAAATAATTTTTACTATTTTTTTTAGAAAAAATGATATCTACAATAATAATAAAAATGAATAAATAATAGTTAAATAGTTAATTATGGTTAGACAAGAATAATATTTTTTTAATTAATTATGGGTAAATAATAATAATATGAATATTAATTAATTAATTAAAAATAATAATAATTAATTATTTGTCACAATGTGATGTCAGATTATGGTTGACCATGGTTGAATTCCATATTGAGACAATCTTTGTCACAAAGCAACATTTCAGCATGATTGACCATGGTTGAATATGATTCACCATGTTGACCCAAAGGAATAAAAAACCATTGGGATTAATACTAAAAACCCAAGATTGACCATGGTTGTCCATGATTGACCATGTTTGATTCTATAAAACATGGTTGACCATGATCAACCATGGCTGATCATGGTTGATCATGACTGTCCATGATTTTTATATGGATACATTTTTTGTCACAATGCGACGTCCCAACATGGTTGGTTATGGTTGACCATGATTGATATTATAAAGCCAAGTTAGTAATAAACCCAAGGGATTGATGTTATGAACCCAAGGGAACCGGATGCAATGAGTGCTAAGTGGACTATTCAAAAATCATGAGAAATTAGTGAGTTACGACTACCTCTCATGGAAAAGGCCATAGATGAATGACTTTCTTAACGTAGTTGAAACCCAAAAAATGATATCCATAATAATAATAATAATAAAAATAAAATTGAATAAATAATAGTTAAATAGTTAATTATGGTTAAACAAGAATAATATTTTTTTTAATTAAATATGGGTAAATAATAATAATATGAATATTAATTAATTAAATAAAAATAATAATAATTAATTCTTTGTCACAATGTGATGTCGGATCATGGTTGACCGTGGTTGACCATGGTTGAATTCCATATTGAGACAATCTTTGTCACAAAGAAACATTTCAGCATGGTTGAGTATGATTCACCATGTTGACCCAAAGGAATAACAAACCATTGGTATTAATACTAAAAACCCAAGATTGACCATGGTTGTCCACGATTGACCATGTTTGATTCTATAAAACATGGTTGACCATGATCAACCATGCCTCACCATGGTTGATCATGATTGTCCATGATTTTTATATGGAGACAATTTTGTGACAATGCGACATCCCACCATGGTTGGTTATGGTTGACCATGGTTGACCATGATTGATATTATGTTAGTAATAAACCCAAGGGATTGATAGTATGAACCCAATGGAAAAACAAACCCAAGGGATTAATACTAAAACCCGATGATTGACCATGTTTGACAATGGTTGACCATGATTGATATTATAAACCTAAGGGAATAATAAACGCAAGGGATTGATATTAGAAACACAAAGAAATATAAACCCAAGGGATTAAAACTAAAATCGCAGGGGATTATGAACCCAAGGGAATAATATTAAACCGAAGGGACTAATATTATAAACCCAAGGTATAAAAACCCTAAGATAAATATTAAAAATACTAAAATAAACATGGTTGAGCACGATTGATTTTCATATTGAGACAATCCTTGTCACAATGCGACATTGGACCATGGTTGACCATGGTTGATTATGGTTAACCATTATTGAATAATATTAAACCCTAGGAATATGAACCCTTAGATCAAGAAACCCAAGGGATTTATATTATAAACCCAAGGGAATAATAAACCTAAGGGATAACAATTATAAACCCAAGGTATATAAACCCTAACATCAATATTATAAACCCTAAAATAAACATGGTTGACCATGGTTGATTTCCATATAAAGACAATCCTTGTCACAATCCAACGTTGGACCATGGTTAACCATGGTTGACCATGATTGATTTTCATATTGAGACAATCTTTGTCAGAACGCAACATTAGACCATGGTTGACCATGGTTGATTTCCATATCCAGCCTTGTTTGAGCATGGTTGAACATGGTTGGTTATGATTGACCATGGTTGACAATGATTAATATTATAAACCCAATGGATTGATATTATAAACCCAAGGGATTAATACTAAAACCCCAATTGATTATGAACCCAAGGGAATAGTATTAAACCCAAGGGATTGATATTATAAACCCAATGTATATAAACACTAAGATAAATATTATAAACACTAAAATAAACATGATTGACCATCGTTGATTTTCATATTGAGACAATCCTTATCATAATTCGATGTTGGGCTATGGTTGACCATGGTTGACATCATAATAAACCATGGTTGAGTGGCGAATAATAAATCCAAGCGATTGATATTATAAACCCAACAGAGCAATAAACCCAAGGGTTTAATACTAAAACCCCAAGGATTCATTTCCAAATAGAGACAGTCCTTGTCACAATGAAATGTTAGACCATGGTTGACCATGATTGATTTTCATATCGAAGCAATCTTTCTCAGAACATAGCATTGGACCATGGTTGATTTCCATATCCATATGGTTTGACTATGGTTGAACATGGTTGGCTATGATTTACCATGGTTTACCATGATTAATATTTATAAAACCAATGGATTGATATTATAAAACCAAGGGATTAGTACTAAAATCCCAAGGGAATAAGATTAAACCCAACAGACTAATATTATAAACCCAATGTATACAAACCCTAAGATAAATATTATAAACACTAAAATAAACATGATTGACCATGATTGATTTTCATATTGAGACAATCCTTATCACAATGCCATGTTGGACCATGGTTGACCATGGTTAATTTTCATATCCAGACAATCTTTGTCACAATGCGACGTTGGACCATGGTTGATCATGGTTGATTTTCATATTGAGACAATCCTTATCACAATGTCATGTTGGACCATGGTTGACAATGGTTAATTTTCATATCGAGACAATCTTTGTCACAATGCGACTTTGGACTATTGTTGATCATGGTTGATTTTCATATTGAGACAATTTTTGTCACAACGCAACGTTCAAACATGTTTGACCACGATTGACCATGGTTGACCATGTTTGATTCTATAAAACATGTTTGACCATCATCAACCATGGCTGACCATGGTTGACCATGATTGTCCATGATTTTTATATGGAGACAATTTTTGTCATAATGCGAGATCCAACCATGATTGACCATGGTTGGTTATGGTTGACCATGGTTGACCATGATTGATATTATAAACCCAAGTTAATAATAAACCCAAGGGATTGATATTATGAACCCAAGGGAAACATAAACCCAAGGGATTAATACTAAAACCTCATGAATATAGTTCGCCCTAGAGTTGTTGCCCATCAGAATGCATCGATTGAAATCAGCTTAAAGACTAAGCCACAATTCGTCTCTTTCCCTACTACCTACTGAGCGTTGCCACTAAAAATCTCCAAAAGAAATCCTCACGGGTTGTACACAGTTTTCTTTCTGATTGATTAACAGGAATCTAAAACAACACAATGCATCCACAACTCATAGATCTCTGAAACTGAACACATTTAAAAAAATATTCACATACATATATACAATAGATTATTCTCTCATTATCCTTAGCACTCAGAGTAGCTTCTAATTTTGATATCAATTTAGGAAAAATAATTTCAAACCAAAAAATATATTTTACATTACATTCAGCACATGTTTAAATACATCAATTATTGATTTAAAATATATATATTATCTTAATTATATAATTAGTTAGTTGAGAAAATATCTTAACCTAATAAAAAAATAAAACTAATTAACAACCAAACAACTTACTAAGAGTTGCATTTATGATAAAAAATCTAATTCAATACTCACAAAACATTAGAAATTAAGTCTCCCACAAATCCAAAGCCAACTACCATGTTTTCATAGGAAGCATCTCGCTTTTGTGTTGGACCAGGAGCTTAAAAGATGGGGCAGATAGTAGCTTACCTGGGTTGTGGGTTCAATTACTGCAGACTGCCCAATGAAAGCAAAAAGCCTCTTGCGGCACATTTGAGACAATCGAGGTTTGTTTGCATAGGATTCATGGTGAAGCTAGTGGGAGACGGACAAACTCCAAAGCCTGAGATTAATCCGACGTCGATACGATGCCCATCGAAATCCATGGACAAGTTTCTACGATTTAAACCTCAATAGATGACGATTTCATAGGGAAATGTTCTGGGAGCTCGAACGCGACGACGGAGGCGTTGTCCTCTTAGTCAGTTGTTTCTGTGAAATGCTCATTATCGTGTTTTCTCTTCTGGAGAAAAGCCCAATGTCGAGCATGCTTAAGGCTCAGGTGAAATGATTTGCTATATTGGCATTTAAGCAAGCTTAAGACAACGGTGAAATGGTTTCCAATCTGGGCATTTACGACGATTCAGACGGCGGGGGTTATTATTCACATCTTTTAATATGATAATTTATGGTAAGAGTTTTTTAAAAACATGGTAAAATTTATTCTTATAATTTAGTGGTTAAATAAGAGTAGAAATAATCATTATTGTTTGTTATTTGTTAATGTAATTTGATTCATTACTGTTATTTTATTATGGTTAATGTATGTTAATTCAATAACGTAATTTTTGGAAAACTAAGTTATCTGTAATTTGGTTGGTTCTTAAACAGGGAGAATCTCATTCTTGCTACTGGCCATTGGATCGGAGATGTTTAACAGATTTATAAAAAAAAATAAACATTTAGTCAAACAAAAATGATAAAAATTATATTCAATAATTTTTGTTTTTGAATATTTAATTTATTTTACAAACAAATATTAAATCAAATAAAAATATATTCTCATTAATAACTAACCATCAATCTCAAAATAAAATATTATATTAAAATTATTATTTTTTTAATTTGAAAAACAATCAATTGAATATAAATAAGATTTTGGACGTTTTATAATAAATTTAGCATTAAATAAATTTTGTTTTCGGTTTAAAAATTAATTAATTTAATATAAATAGAATTTTGGAATTTCTAAATTAAATAAAAGCTAAAACATATTTAGCATAAAGCAACTAGTATAGTAATATAAAATTTAAATGATAGATAAATACAGATAGGGATCATTCATAATATATGTTATGATTTGCATTGACTTTGAAAACTAAAAAATACTATAAACATTAATTTATTTATAATTATATTAAATTACCATTATTATAATTAATTATAAGAAAAATATATCATAAATAGCTAAAAATATTTAAATAAATTTGTAGATAGTGTAATTATATAATTTTAATGGTTGATAAATAGCTATGTTGCATGAGTTTATGAAATATGGGAAAATTGGGAACTTAGATACAGGTGTCGGGAATGGTTCAACGTTTTTCCAAAATTTACACAAACAGTTAATCATAGTAATAATATTATATAATAAAAAAATAAAAAATAATTTTTTTTGGGAAAGAGTTCTGAGGCTCAGTGAAAGAGTTAAACACGTACTTTATATATACACTTCCTCACATTCTTCATATATTCTTCGGTGAAAGAGTTCTGAGACTCGATGAAAGAGTTAAACACCATGGGTATGACTGTTAACACTGACAAAACAAAATTTATGATTATCAAATCCAAGAAGAACACTTACGCTAATTTTATGTATGACAATAATAACTTGGAGGAAGTGTATTCTTACAAGTACCTAGGAATTGATATTCATCACAAGCTCAATTGGAACCATAGCATTGAGAAAATGATTAATGGGGGGTGGAAAACTTATTTTGGTCTTGAAAATCACTGTAAAACAACAAACTTCGTAATGTGGGATAAAAAGAAGTTCCTCTTTGGAACTTTAGTCATTCCTGTTATCTTTTGGCTGTGAGGTTTGGGATTGCAGCATCTCTAGAGAATCATGGAGAAATATTGAGCAAATCCAAAAGCGTTTTATAACTTATAACCTGAAAATTAAAAGCAATACACCCTATCATATTCTCCTTATAGAAGCAAGCCTTTCGACTATTGAGAGCCTAGCTATGATTAGGTTTCTGTTGTACAAGAACAAAGTCAATAACATATAGGATCATAGACTTCCTAAGCTAGCTTTAAATTCCAGCCAAAACCACCTAAGGCTCAATCGGGGGTGGCATAAAGACATAAGGGCCTAGTTAAACTATTGGGAGATCAACCAGAATGATGCATTACAAAACATTAATAACATTAAAGATATTGTTACTTTTAAGTTCAAAGAAAAAATGTGGTGTGAGAAAGATTTAGCGGCTAAAAGAAAATTAAGTTATTATAAGAAGGTCATTAGCCCCACCCTAGAAGATAAAAAGTATCTCTCTATTTTAACTAGCTCAAAGAAGAAAATTAATATAGCAAAGATTAGAACGAATTCTCATGAGCTCCATAATGAAACAGGGGGTTAGGCAGTTCCTAAAACACCATGGATGGAAAGGATGTGCCATATGTGTGAGAATAGGGACATCGAGGATGAAAACCACTTCCTCTTAGAGTGCCCCACATACAACCACAATAGATCTCAGTTTCACAATCTTTCTTACAACACTGACCTTCCTAGCCTTTTACAATATCAAAATTATAGGGAGCTTGGGAGGCTTCTCTCCAAGCTTTTTGAGCATATGAATAAAATCTTAAATCAAAACAAATAATTTGTTTCTTTAGGTCTGATAGACCAAGTTTGGTCTCAGCCGACGTTAACCACAACCACCACCACCACCACCACCACCATCATAATAATAATCAAAATTAATATTGATTCAAAATATTTAAATTAATTTAAATATATATATAATAAATATATAATCTCTCTTATATATAAATATATTCTCTGGGTGTCTCTCAACCTGAGTCCCTCCCTTTTATATATATAAAATGTCAAGCTCATTATCAGTTCTCTCACATATTTCTCTAGTTATTCTTACTAGAAAAAACAACTCTAATGTTTAAGCATTGACTGCAACATACAATATGCAGACACAATTTTGTGTGATATATATACATCAACAGCAAAAGAAATACTCATCAACATGACATCCCAGAGATTACCCTTACATCTAGGTGCCACAGTATTCTATAACCCATGAAGAGATTGCTCAAGTTTTTCAATTAAGGATATTGTCGTTAGGGATGTCTTTGGCCTTTCCTCCAACGAATGTTTAACCATAGGCTCATGTTCTGTGGGTAGTTCAACATATTTCTCTACAAGCTTTGTATTCCTGCTGAAAAGGTAACCTTCTCATACAGTTCCCAAGCCTCAGGAGTGCGAGAACCATTGAAACAAGTTTCCCACCTCTCGAAAATGGTTAAGGTGTAACAAAGATAAATAGTTTAACTGTGAAAAACCAAATCTTATGAGCTAAATTCTATTCCAAAGTTCTAAACATCCTGACTTCATTTATTTCACAAAAGCAACCGCATAGTGTGAAAATGATCGACCTAGCAAATGGGCTGAGGATTGTGAGAGGAAAAGGTAAGTACCAGAGGAGCTTGATGAACAAAACCCTGGTTTCTGGGTAGCTTAAGATGGGTGATTGGAAATGGCGCGAGGGCAGAGATCGGTCTGGCAGTCACCAAAGGTATGCCCAGTATTAATACATTGTCACTTCCCCTTATGACCTTTTTACAGAACAATGGCTTTTTCTTATTAAATTATATTTTCGTGGACAGAGGCCTAGAGTTACAACTTAGCTCTTGGAGAGAGGTAGGGGGCATAGGTCTTTCTGATGGTTTAGCTGGTGAGCGGAATGCATACATTCTCCTCCTTAAGGATGGTAGGTATCACTTTAACAGTGAAGGTAGATCGGATGTCATGGAACGATAGTATTCACAAAGGGCAGTTTATAGTGAAAGAAATTTACTCATACTTATAATGAACGAAATTTACTAATACTTATCTCATGAATACTCATTGGATCCTCGAACTGGTTGGTTTGAAGTATCATGGAAGTGGGACATCCCATAGTAGTTGAACTGTTTCTATTGGTTGGTGGTCGATGATAAAACCCTCACAAATCTGCTCAAGAGAGGCTTTCTGAGGTTGGAATCACTCTTTGTCGGGAATTTTTGACAGACGTTAACTATCTCTTTTTTAAGATCTCTTTTGCAGTTGTTTTCTGGAAGGAATTCTTAAATATTCCACATATAAATTCATCTCGGGATTAGTCTAGTGAGGGTTTTTGCTTATCAATGTGGTTCGTGGATTTTAAGGAATATAGATCTCTTCCTTTCTATTAATATATAGAGTGTGAGAAATGCTAATTTTTTAACCAACCTGAACAAGATATGAGGGGCTCCAACATTAAGATATCTGGTTATTGTCAATATGGTTCGTGGATTTTAAGGAATATAGTTTTTTTATATATATATATATAATATGGGGTATATGGAGAGTGAGAAATGCTAATTTTTTAAACCAACATGAGCGGGTATATGGAGATATAATGTGGGGTATATGGAGAGTGAGAAATGCTAATTATTTTAACCAACATGAGCAAGATGTGAGGGGCTCCAACATTAATGTGAGGGGCTCCGATATTAACAAATCTGGTTACTTTTTTGGGTTTTATTATTAAAAAGAATTCAAAAAGCTGCATTATTTTGAAGGAAATCTGGAACAGGTTCCCGTAGGCTTTCTTAATGAGGCATCATTTTCAGGGAGATGTGGGTGTGGGGTGACTATCATGAGGTCTGGTGATATCTATAAATTCAAATGATGTAGTAGTAGTGGTTGTAATACTAGAGCAAAGTTACTAGTATTATGGGATATTCTCTATTGTGCTAAGTGGTTGGATATCTCTGAAATAAATGTATTTGGAGATTCCAAAGTTAGCATAGAGAGGGAAATTCACCGATCCTCTTTACGGGTTGCAACTGTTGGAATTTAATTCCAACTGCTACATAAACAGCTGGACAGAAATCCGATTTGCTGTAGATATTACAGATTGTTGGATGCCTCAAAGCCGTGCTTGATATTTTCCACATTAATGTGCATTAAATTTTCAGAATTAAATTCCCCTGCAACAACCGACTTCATTTCTTCAAAAGGCATCACCACTTGCTGCATTCAATACGTAGATAAGCTTTAGAATATATTTTTATTATCTTATTATTTAAAGTCAAATATGTTTTTAACATATAAATGTAATGAACAGCAGTTTTGTTTTATGTTAGAAGAATGATAGAGAGTTCCTTCTTTGTAATGCACAGCAATGCTGAAACTGTAATTTTCTGAGATAGTGAAAATTGGTTTGTGAAACTGAAGCATTCCTATTGTAATCCCTCTGTCAAGAGGAAGATGCTCTTCAGCATAATCTTTTGTGAAAATCCCTCTATGTGAGGAAGACAAATTTGTATCAGTTGGTTTACTGTTTATAAATAGAAGTTTTATTTGCGTGTTGCTGTTACACCGTAACCAGAAAATAGTCTTGACGTCAAAACAGAGTGTTGCTGATACACGAGTTTCAGCATTGCTGAAACACCGTTGCTGATACACTGCAAACAGCAACTGACGAAACTGCGTTGCTGAAACACCAGTTTCAGCGTTGCTGAAACACCGTATTCCGCAAACGATTTTTATTTCCGCTGTGTTAAAACAGAGTATTGTTCTGTTTTTTCAGTTTTGTTTAGAATTATCAGAAATTCCAACACGGTATCGGAGCTGGTCTAGGCACTCAGTGAGTTAAAAATAGAGTTTGTTTTTTCACTGTAGGAGTTGTAAGAAGCTTATTGAGCATATTTTCTCCAGCAGAGAAAGTTTTTGCCTGTTTTTATTTATACAGTCAGTATCTCTTCTTTATTCATACAGGTTAAGATGGTAGATGTTGGAACAGGTTTGACAAATTCCCAACTGCCACAGTTTAATGGGAAAAATCACAGTTATTGGTCCATAACAATGAAAGCATTGTTTGCCTTCTCAAGGAATATGGGAGCTGGTTGAAACTGGCTACGCTGAACCTGCAGATGCAACAGCGTTGGCTGCTTTGACAGTAGCAGAAAGAGACCATTTGAAGAGTGACAGGAAGAAGGATGCCAAAGCCCTCTTTTCTCTCTTCCAATTAGTACATGAAAGTGTTTTTTTACGGATTGCAGTAGCAACAAAATCCAAGGAGGCATGGGATATTCTCAAAACTGCCTATCAAGGCATGGAGAAGGTGAAGACTACAAAGTTGCAGATGTTGAGGAGAGACTTTGAAACACTCAGCATGAAGGAATCTGATACAATAGATTCATTCTTCACTCAGGTTATTGGGTTGATAACCCAGATAAGATTTCATGGTGAGATTCTTGAAAAAAGAAGGATTGTAGAGAAGATCTTGAGAATTTTACCCTCAAGGTTTGAATCTATTGTGGTAACAATAGAAGAAACAAAGGATCTCTCACAGTTCACAGTAGATGAACTGAGTGCTTCTCTTATATCTCATGAACACAGACTGAGTAGAGGAACAGATTCCTCTTTTGAGCAAGCATTCAAGACTCAGATGTATTTTGGCCAAGGAAAAGGTCGAGGCAGAGAAAATAACAGAGGTCATGGAAGAAGCCAAAACAAAGGCAGAAATAATCCTGCAAGCACAAGCGGAAGGAATTGCAATCAGAACCAAGATGAAGGTTCAAGCAAACAACAAGCTCATGGACAAAGGTATGACAAATCCCAAGTCCAATGTCATTATTGTAAGAAATATGGGCACTATGCCAATGAATGTAGGAAAAAACAAAATGACATGAATAGTAGGCAGAATGCTAATTTTGCAAATGAAGAAGATAAGAATCCAAAGATTGTGTTGTTAGCATGTAACATTGCACAAGACAAACAAGAAGATTTTTGGTTCTTAGACTCAGGTTGTAGTAATCACATGACTAGAAATATTGAAATGTTTGCCAATCTGGATGAAAATGTGAAATCTGAGGTAACAACAAGAACTGATAGTAAGATATCTGTCAAGGGTAAGGGCATAGTCAGTATCCGAGCAAGAAATGGAGAACAGATGATTGTGCCAGAGGTATACTATGTACCTAGTCTGAAATGTAAGCTTTTGAGCATTGGACAGCTCATTAACAAAGGTTACAATGTGTTCTTCAAAGATGATATGTGTACAATCAGAGACATACCTCCAAGTAATAAGATCATTGCACAGGTGCAGATGACCAGCAATAGAATGTTTCCTCTCAAACTCAGGGCAGATTTGAAGGAAGGAAGAACTATTGCAGCTGTTACACAAGAAGTCTTTCAGGAACAAGTGAAAGATGAGAATTGGTTGTGGCACTTGAGATTTGGACATCTCAATTTCGGAGGCTTGAATCTATTGCACAGAAAGGGAATGGTAAAGGGATTGCCATTGATCGAGAAACCGGACAGCCTTTGTGAAGGCTGCATCTTGGGCAAGCAACACAAAGAAAGCTTTCCAGCAGGAAAGAGTATAAGGGCAAAAGCACCCTTGGAAATTGTTCACTCTGGTGTGTGTGGACAGATGCAAATACCATCATTTGTTGGAAATAAATATGTTTTAACTTTCATTGATGATTACACCAGAAAGACATGGGTGTATATGCTGAAACAAAAGAGTGAAGTGTTTGAGAAATTCCACCACTTCAAAACTCTTGTTGAAAAGCAGTGTGGGCATTATATCAAAGTGCTCAGAACAAATAGAGGAGGAGAGTACATCTCCAAAGATTTTCTACGTTTTTGCAGAGAGAATGGCATACAAAAGCAGTTCACCACGAGGTATACACCTTAGCAAAACGGTGTTGCCGAAAGGAAGAATAGGACCATTCTTGACATGGTCAGAAGTATGTTGAAGGCAAAACACTTTCCGCATGAGTATTGGGCAGAAGCTGTCATTTGTGCAGTTTGCATCTTGAATAGATGCCCAACAAAAGCTGTCATGAACAAAATACCAGAAGAAGCATGGAGTGGTCAAAAGAAAATTGTCACTCACATGAGAGTATTCGGTTGTGTAGCATATGCACATGTACCGGATCAGCTAAGGAAGAATCTTGACAGTAAGGGGGAGAAGTGTGTCTTTATTGGCTATTGTGATGAGTCAAAAGAATACAAACTTTATAATCCATCCACCAAGAAATTAATAGTAAGTAGAGATGTGCAGTTCATTGAAGATGAAGCTTGGGATGGAATCTTAAAGAAGACAGTGAATGTGAAGACAATTGTGTCTCACGAAGAAGAAGAGGAAGGGACAGTAGAAAATAATCCTTCCTTGGTGGCTCCTCCTCCACCACAACAAGTACAACAAACCACACCACAAGCTGAAATTCGAACAGCCTTGAGAAGTCAAGGAAGTGCTTCTCCAAGCACACCACAGGGATCAGAAATACCCTCAAGTTCGGATGGAACTCCAAGCACACCAAGAGGACCAAGATTCAGAAATCTGAATGAGATTTATGAATAAGGAGAGGTAAGTAACAATACCGGTCTGAATTCATTATTCGCTTTGTATTGTCATGTTGATAACCCAGTTTATTTTGAAGATGTTGTAAATGAAGATAAATGGATTGAAGCAATGAATGAAGAAATTGGTGCAATTGAGAAGAGTAAAACATGGGAGTTAGTGGACCTCCTTGAAGGCAAAGATGCTATTGGAGTTAAGTGGGTCTATAAGACCAAAAGCAATGCTGAAGGCAAGATTGACAGGCACAAAGCAAGACTTGTTGTGAAAGGCTACAAGCAGCAACAAGGCAAAGATTATGATGAAATCTTTGCACCAGTAGCAAGGATGGAAACAGTCAGAACAGTGTTGTCTATTGCGGCTCAACACAAATGAAAGATTTATCAGATGGATGTTAAATCTGCATTCCTAAATGGAGTGTTAAAAGAAGAGGTTTATGTTGAACAACCTCTAGGTTATGAAGTTGAAGGCCAAGAGCATAAAGTCTGCAAACTAAAGAAGGCTCCTTATGGGCTAAAGCAAGCTCCAAGAGCATGGTACAGCAGAATAGATGCCCATCTAATTGAGAATGGGTTTGATAAGTGTGATGGTGAACCCACACTCTACATAAAGAAGAATGACGGTAAGATTCTTATTGTTGTTTTATATGTCGATGATTTGATTTTTACTAGCAATGATGCTTCTCTCATTACTGATTTTGAAGCAGTAATGAAAAGTGAATTTGAAATGACTGACTTGGGCTTCTTAAGATATTTTTTTGGAATTGAAGTAGACCAAAGTGAAAATGGTGTTTTCATTTCTCAAGTTAAATATGTAGAAGCAGTGTTGAAGAGATTTAACATGCAGAACAGCAAGTCAGCTGTGACTCCAACTGTAATGGGGTTGAAATTGACCAAAGAATATAGCAACAAGGATTTTGATCCAAAACTGTACAAGAGCATAGTTGGCAGCCTTATGTACTTGACTGTAACTAGGCCGAACATCATGCATGCTGTGAGTTTAATCTCCAGATTTATGGAAAGACCGAAAGAGACTCATTGGCAGGCAACCAAGAGGATTCTAAGGTATGTGAATGGAACGAAGGGGTTTGGTATTTTATACTCCTCTTCTGAAAGTTTCATGTTGATAGGTTACACTGACAGTGATTGGGCTGGAAGTGATGATGATAGGAAAAGCACATCGGGATATGTGTTTCATATGGGATCGGGAGCCATCTCATGGGCTTCCAAGAAGCAACCAGTTGTGTCTTTGTCAACAGCAGAGGTAGAGTATGTGGCAGCAACAGCAGCAGCATGCCAAGCAGTGTGGCTGAGAAGAGTTCTCAAAGATTTGTGTCATGAACAAGAAAATGGCACAACCATTTACTGTGACAATAGCTCGGCAATAGCATTGTCTAAAAACTATGTTTTTCATAAAAGGACAAAGCACATAGACACCAAATTTCACTTCATACGTGAATTGGTTAACAATGGTGAGATTGTTTTGCAGCACTGCAGAACAGAGGATCAGTTTGCTGACATCTTGACAAAACCATTGGGAAAGAAAAGTTTTGATCATTTCAGGAAATGACTGGGTATGCAGAAAAACCCAGCAGTTGAAATTAAGGGGGAGTGTTGGAATTTAATTCCAACTGCTACATAAACAGCTGGACAGAAATCCGATTTGCTGTAGATATTCTAGACTGTTGGATGCCTCAAAGTCGTGCTTGATATTTTCCACATTAATGTGCATTAAATTTTCAAAATTAAATTCCCCTGCAACAGCCGACTTCATTTCTTCAAAAGACATCACTGCTTGCTGCATTCAATACACAGATAAGCTTTAGAAGATATTTTTATTATCTTATTGTTTAATGTCAAATATGTTTTTAACATATAAATGTAATGAACAACAGTTCTGTGTTATGTTAGAAGAATGATAGAGAGTTCCTTCTTTGTAACGCACAGCAGTGCTGAAACTGTAATTTTCTGAGATATTGAAAATTGGTTTGTGCAACTGAAGCGTTTCTGTTGTAATCCCTCTGTCAAGAGGAAGATGCTCTTCAGCATAATCTTTTGTGAAAATCCCTCTATGTGAGGAAGACGAATTTGTATCAGTTGGTTTACTGTTTATAAATAGAAGTTTTATTTGCGCGTTGCTATTACACCGTAACCAGAAAATAGTCTTGATGTCAAAACAGAGTATTGCTGATACATGAGTTTCAACATTGCTGAAACACCGTCGCTGATACACTGCAAACAGACGAAACTGCATTGCTGAAACACCAGTTTCAGCGTTGCTGAAACACCGTATTCCGCAAACGATTTTTATTTCGGTTGTATTAAAAGAGAGTATTGTTCTGTTTTTTCAGTTTTGTTTAGAATTATCAGAAATTCCAACACCAACCCTTTTACATTGGAAGAATAAGATGAGTTCTCTAATGAGACATTTCAAAACGATTTCAGTGTCCCACAAAACATAAAAGCTGATAAATTGTTAAAAGAAGGCCACAACTAGGTCCCTGGCTAGATACTAGCCATGTTACTCTGTCTTCTCCAATGACACTTTTAAGAAGGCCGCACATATAGAAATATGAGGGTACTCTCTCCGGAACTCTTTGTCCTTTTTGTGCTATAATGGCTTAACCCTGATTGCATAGATAAGTTAATCGACATTTTTTTGTTTTTAAGATAGTTTGCGGATCTGTCATGGTCTGAATTCTAGAGAGATTAGTAGTATATTGAAAAACTATAGATGAATGTAACGGATTTCTGTAGGTTATCCCTGTTTTATTTTCTATAGACTGGTTAAATTTTGGTGGAATGGATACTTCGGAAGGAATGCTATGTAATTGAAAACTCCTTTTAATGAAAAGAGAGTTCGTTTTTTCCTTCTGAAAAAAGTATGTGAAATAAATCGTAAATAAGCCGCAGGAAGGTGACAGGTGCAATAAATCGTAAATAAGCCCGAGGAAGGTGACAGGGAAAAGTGAGGGTGCAATAAAACACATTTAGACATATTACCGTATGAATAAAAGTTTAAAGGCGGGTAGCGGTTGTCTTTGCTTAGGGAGAGAATCAGCTTTCTAAACTTCCGTGGATATCTAGTTATTCGATAAGAGTATCTTCGCTCAAGAAGAAGGCGAGGAACGGTTGTCTTTGTTTAAGGAGAGGATCAACTTTATAAACCTGAGTGGATATCCGAGTAGGGTATTTCACTCAAGTGTATATATTCAAGAAGTGTAAGTATTCAGTGACGAAGTGATTTTATTCAAGAAGTGTATATATTCAGTATTATAGTGATTTTGGATATTCTATACGTGGATTTTGGAAAAGGCTTTGATTTATATGGGTTTCTTTTTTAAAATAATTTTTGAAAAAAAATATTATTTTTAATATATATATATATATATTATTTTGGAGAGTTAATAAAAAACCAAAATAAATATAAAAAATACGAAGGAAAAGAAAATTAGAAAAATTATATTTAAAAATAAATTAAATTGTTAAATTTTAATAATAAAAAAAATATATATTTAATAAATATTAGATATTAAATGTCGTATTAATTATATATTTAAATTTTTTAATTTATAGCATTAGAACAATTAAATTAATAATTTAATATAATTATTTATAAAATCACTAAATTCTACTATTAAAAATATATTATTAATATAAAATAATTTATATTTTATTATTAATATAAAATAATTTATATTTTAATATAAAATCATTTATATATGTTACAAGAGATTTTAAAATGATAAGAATTTTTTTTCAGGAAGAAAAAGCAAGATAGTCTTATATTCATATAAGAAGATTACATAATGCTAGAAGCATATGCAGAAACGTGGACAGAGCCACTTACAACAATACTCCATAAGAAGTATCCAGAAATGCCCTCAGACCAGGCATCAAATAAAGGTATAAACCCCAGTTAATCTGCATAACAGTGCCCAAAATAAACCCCAAAAGGCCAATATTGCACAGACCTGAAGAGGCAACCCATCTATTACAAGAAAAACAACATAATAGTGCAGAGGTGCAGGAGATGGCACCAATGCACCAAGCAGCCAAGCTTCAGAGGATAGAAAAAGAGAACATAAAGCACTAGATCTGTCCGCCCAATGCAAAAGGAGAGGCACGAAAAGAGGAATAGAGCAGCAAAGGTAGCCACTCCTTCCCCGCCCCCTCAAACTCTCCAGCCGAATCAGACGAAAAACAGAGGTAGAAACACTGCCTCAATCATCCACATCTGCCTGCAGATAAGGACCAATGGAAACATCCATAGATGCGGCACGAAACAGTGCAGAGCGCCTCTGTTCCCTCAACGCGCCAAAGGAAATGTCGCGGCCAAAACGAAACCAGACTGCCGCCGAGAAGGAGAAGATCCACCGGAGCAGAAGAGAGGTCGGGGGCAGAGGCGGCAAGGGCAGCCACCTCGCCCCCGCTCAGAGAAAATAAAAGACCAGAAGACAGCCGCTGCGGCGTCCCCCTAACACCCTTGCGATCCCTGTTCCTTCAGCTGGAGATGAAACTCAAAGGAGCCCTCACTATCAGCCTCGCTCCACGCGCAAACCCTCTGCGCTCACGCTCCTCCCGCCCTCAGTGCTTCACTCCACGCGCAAACCCTCTGCTTCTCAGCTCCTCACAACTCCTTGCAGCTCTCAAAACTCCCCACAGCTTTACACAACGCCCCTCACACAGCTCCCCTCGCTGCGGCTCCCTCGCCTCTCCCCTCACCGCAACTCCCCTCGCCGCAGCTCCACGCGCAAACCCTCAGCACTCACGCTCCTCCCAACCTCATCGCTTCGATTCACAGCTCCGCCCTCACCACTTTGCTTCACAGCTTCACACAAAGCCCCTCACACATCTTCCCTCGCAGTGGCTCCCTCACCTCTCCCCTCACTGTAGCTCCCCTCGCTGTAGCTCCTCTCCCCTCACCGCAGCTCCCCTCGTTGCAGCTCCACACAGCAAACCCTTAGCGCTCACTCCCTTCGCAGCTCACACAGCAAACCCTCAGCTCCCCTCGCCGAAGCTCCTCTCCTCACCGCAGCTCCACACAACGAACCCTCAGCCTAAACCCGCAGCTCCTCTCCCCTCACCGCAGCTCCCCTCGCTGCAGCTCCACACAGCAAACCCTCAACGCTCACTCCCTTCGCAGCTCACACAACAAACCCTCAGCTCCCCTCGCCGAAGCTCCTCTCCTCGCCGTAGCTCCACACAGCAAACCCTTAGCCTAAACCCGTAGCTCCTCTCCCCTCCCCGCAGCGCCCCTCGCTGCAGTGCCACACATCAAACCCTCAACGCTCACTCCCTTCGCGGCTCACATAGCAAACCCTCAGCTCACAAAGCAAACAATGACGATAATATTGTGAGACCTTCAATCAGATTTTCAATTTTCATTAGGACCAAGTCGTGGCAGTGATTCATTTTTTAAAATGATAAGATTTGTTTCATTGATTTTAAAATCATAAGACTTGTTTCATTATTACTTTTAGTATATGTTTTTTTTTTTTTTTTAAAGGAATTATGAAATTTTAAAGAATAGAAATACATGTTTAATAATATATTCACAATTGTATTATATTATTTATAATTTTTTTATAATTTGTTAATTTATTTATGATTTGTGGATCTTGTTTGTAGTATAAGTAAATTGTATTATATTTTTTATAAAAAAAAAATTAATGTTAATTTATTTATGATTTGTGGATATAGTTTGTAGCATAAGTAATGATGATACGAGTTTTAATTCTTGAATTATTTACCGAATGAATTGGCTTTTTAATTTTTATAATTTTTTTATAATTTGTTAATTTATTTATGATCTGTGGATACAATTTATAGTATAAGTAATGATAATATGAGTTTTAAATCTGGAATCTTTTATCGAATGAATTTGCTTTTTAATTATTCAAATTTTGATTGTCTTATAAAATGAAATCTCTTTCCAATTATCATGAGTTTTGAATTTTGAAGCCAAACTTTTTTTTTAATTATTTTCTAGTCTCGAATCTTGAAATTTAATATCCTTGCCATTACTATGAGTTGTGAATTTGAAAATTATCATGAGTTTTGAATTTTGAAGTGAAACCTCTTTTTAAATTATTTCTAGTCTTGAATCTTGAAATCTAATATCTTTGCATTTGCTATGAGTTTTGAACCTGAAAATATTATAGCCTAGTGAATTCTTAGTTTGTTATTATTGTATCATTGGATTAAATCCATTTCAAACATAGGAGTAAGATTTGACTCATTTATATATACACAAGCCTTCTCAATATCTACCTCAAATACCTATGACTTCAAAACTAGATCTTTAAGACTATATATATATATATATATAAGTCAGAGTCATTTTCATTATGTCAAAATCTTATATAGAAATTTCTAGTTTTTCAAAATCCTGCTAGTCTCATTTTTATTGGAGAGAACACATAAACCAGTAAACATCATGTAGTCATCGTATAAGAAGCAGTTACTGGTGTTAGATTCACCAAGTTAGAACTTGGTGGTGGAGGCCAAGGGAATATTCATTGGGCACATGTTACATATAAATTTGTCTCAATTAGGCAAATAATGCCAAAATATGGGTCTTTCATAATCTTATGAACTATGGTAATAACTCCCCTTGAAAGATGGAAGGAATACCTTTCATAGTGTATAAGAATCCTGGATTAAATATCTTAAACACCCTAATCTTTTAGGACATTGTGAGTCATTAGTTTACAACCTTCGATGATGCATGTTGCATAGTAAACACAGAGCGATGTCATCGTGGGCTGCATGTGTTTAGGTCATGATGCTAGTCTTACAGAGGTAAACAATAAAAAGTACAAAACTTCCACTTCTATAAGCCTCGTAGTGGTATCTAATTTGAATTCGTTGAGATTGAGCTCGAGTTTCCCATATCCTTGGCCTCCTTCCTCCTTTAGTGGGTCCATCCCACTCATTGTGGATATCTATCCTCCCTTCATGGGTCTCTCAACTTCCTTTCCTTCTTATAAGTACAATGCCTTCAAGGAGAACCAAATTGTGATTTTAAACTTCTGAACATACCTACATGTTGCTCAAATTTCCATTAGATTTATTTGATTGCAAGGGCTTGGATTGAAGATCATTGTAAGGAGGCTTCCAACATCAAGGCACTTGCTTGTAATTCTCGTTCTCTTTATTATTAATATAAATACTTGTTTATTTCCCATATGCATTCGATATGATGTATATTGTATGATTCCTTGCTCACTTACATGGATTATGGTTGAATCAATGATGTATTATATGCTTTATTACTTGTTTGTTTCTGTCTTTGTAGGTTTCTGCTTGGATAATCAAGGGAGATAGGTTGAAAGCTACAAAAGATAGCAGTGAGGATGATAATCAGGAATTTCATCAAAAGGGATGAGCTTTGCATCCTCTTTGTATCTGTGATTCAGTGATAAATTATAGAATGTTTTCATGTATTTGTCTATTTGTTTCTAGGCTTGGTTTTCAAGCCTAAAGATATTTTCCATGTCCATGGGATGATATTTGTCCGCTAAACAATATGCCACTCCATATGCTCCAAAAAAACATCCAAACAGTTCATGTGAGCCTCTAAGTGCACTAGACTATCCTGCATCTACCATTGATTACTCTGAATGTCATTGAGGAAGGAAATTATTTCATTACAATCCTCATGTTTTTCCTTGAGGACATATCCCATAAAAGTATTGAGTCGTCGCTCTAAATTAAAAAGATAAATGTATTAAAATCTCCTCCCCTTAGTGTGATCGAGGTCTAGTAACCAATGAGAGACTTCACCAATAAGATTTAAATAAGAGAGAGATTTTATTTCTGTGTTCACTGCCTATTCGAGTCTTTGAATATCAGCATGGGTGCCATGGGAGGTTACATTTTGAAAAGAAGTAGCCACCTCGTGAGCTTGAACCTCAGACTGAGACATACTGGGTTGAGCACGTCTAGAGTTTCTACATTCCCCCCTTCCCTTTCTACATCTACCATGGTTGTGAGTCATTTTGGGCAACCCGTTAGTCAATGCCACTAGCATAGTTTGGCTAGAGATAAGAGGTAGAAATAGAGGGAAACTCTTTACAAGACTCCTTATCACAACCTCCTTACCACTAAAAAGTCCAAGAGCACTTGAAATCATGACTCGCTGCCGAACCCATAGAATAGTGGCCCCCTCCTAGAGGCCAACGACCTAGTAGGAGGGTGGAAATTGAAGCCAATATAGAGGCAAACTAACTCAACCTGGAAAATTTAGGAGAAAAACCTCAATTGAAGCCCCTAATTGAAACAAGTCATCCACCTAGAGGTACATAAAGAAAACATATATTGTAGATAAACAATATTGATCTTGAACACCAGTGCAAACTAGAAAAACTAAGCAACAAGAAGGATACCCTTCAACATAAGATAATTACGAGAATAACCATGAAAATAATATTACCTCCAAAAGGGGGTGACTCTACCCTATGGCTATGGTCGAATTTGCACTATCGAAGATTCCCTACCATCTTGGGACAAGGTATCTAGAATGACAGACTTCCTTCAAAAGCACTTTGGAATTGCAAGCTCACTTCCCCTTCTAGCCCAGACTACGCAATAAAAAATGCCAAAGAAACCCTTTCTCAAGGTTTCACCACCCATGAGGCTCTCTACCACATGAATTTGTCACGAACTCCATGAAAACCAGCCACAAATGGAAAAGGAAAAAACCATAGTGGATTACAAGCACAGAGGACTAAAATCCTAACCACCATAAACTTCCCTCCATCACATTACCTCCATCGAGAATGAGAGTGAAGACAAAGAAAGAAACCTCATTTAAGAAACATAACTCCACACATAGTCCCTCCATCACATAACCTCCATCGAGAACAAGAGTGAAGACAAAGCAAGAAGCCTCATTTAAGAAACATAACTCCACACATACTCGTGCATGGGGGACTTTACCCCCACCTTATTTGTTGTAGAAATTGGTGGGGTGACTCGTACCCAAGAACCTTATGTTTTTTTCTAAAAATAAAATCAATTTTTAGAAAAAAAAAAAAATTAAATAATAATACAAATTAGATTATTATCAATATTGATGGTTACCCACACACATATATATATATATATAATTTAGGGTCTCAAAAAATATTCAAAATTAATACTGTTAGCTTTGCTATGTTCTTTGACATTTGATGGATAAAATCAGGTCAGGTAGTGCTGGTTTGGGTTGAAAAGGGTTTGCAATAGTTTATTTCATCCTTTCCTTTCATTTTCCCTTTTCTCCTTATAACTCCCACACCTCTGTTTCCTCCTTCCCTTTCATTCTCTTTATTCTCCCTATCTTCATTATTGTTGTTAACCTTTATAAACCCCGATAACTTTATAAAACCCCAATAACCTTTATAAACCCCAATAACCTTTTAAAACCCCGATAACCCTTTAAACCCCATATTAACCTATTTTTTCATTTTACCTCGGCACTAAGGCTTTAACACATATAACTATGCACCTTCGCCAATCGCATAACCTTTCGGCGGGCCCTCACCTGTCACGTCATCCAAAGCACATGCTTTAATTCTAGGCCATTTGATCATCCCGCCTTATCATCTGACGGTGTTCACAAGCCCTCACCCCACAAGTTGTGCACGCGATAGCCCGCGAGGAAGGCGGTTTCTCGCCGGACCTGCCTGCCACGCGGTGCATTATCATTGGATCGCTCCTCCATGTACCAATACCGCCTTCTCCTAAAAAGCGGTGCGGGGAAACCGCTTGCCACCCTTCCGGTACGGCTCCCTGCCCATTAAGCCGCAATCATCTCTACCGCTCGTCAGCCGTCCGATCATCCATCCCGCGATCAGATGACCCATGTTCCTCCATTCTTGTTTGCTCCCGATGGCTTCTGTAATCCAATCCCTGCCGTCTGATTTTCCAGATCTAACGGCTAATAATCAACTGCGCCTCTGTGTCTTCCATTGCCTCCTGCCATCAGATCTAGGTCGTCCATCTGAGCCATCCAACGACCAACGTTCTTTCTCGGCTCTTCATCCATTTTCAATGCATTTTTCAGAGTTTTTGGCTTGTCCCATGCGCGCGAAGAAGGAAGAGATGATCCGGTACTCAGTGCATTGAATCCTCATTCAAAGAGCAGCACGACCAAGGATGAGAAGGCCGATCCTCGAACAGTTCAATGACTGCAGCAGTTATTGAAATTTATTCAGATAATACTTCACTTGTTCAGGAAGGACATCAAAGTACTAAAAAGGCCAATTTTGTTCATTTAAACACTCAGCTTGTAGCAGAAATCCATATCAAATTTTAAATGCGGTTGGTGGTCAGTTATGACCCCTCCATGCATAGGTTAGCAGAGATTTTTGTGAACAAACTCTATATATACCAAAAAGCAAGATGTAATTAGGTTGATAAATGTTATTCTGATTGTAAAGTTCAACTTTTGGAGACTACAACTATTGTTGATACCTGCAGCTTCTGGTCTTCATTTCCAGCTAATACAAGCTTCTTTTGCTGTTGTTTTCTCACTTTCCACTTCTTCTTCTTTGTTCCAGGCTGTGCTTGTATGCATTTTTCATTTGCTTTTGATGCTTAGCAGTAGAGGGGTTGTCATCCCACCTCTCTGCTAGAATCTAGTTAGCATTATCAAATATGTATGCAGGTTTCTATTGTCTTAATGCCAGAGAGCTGTCATCCTGTCTGTGCATTAGGAAATAGAATTTACAAACCTTTTAACTGGTTGCAGTTGGCCATCACAGGGTCCTGTGTATCTGCTAGTGTGATCAGTGTTCTCCATCATCACATTTCCCTTAAAACTATGAGTAATTGGTGGTCTAAAGCCTTGTAGTCTAGGGGTGTTCACCCATGTTTGGGGTTAAGCATAGTAGAAGTGGTTAGCTGGCTTGAATATGCAGCATTTCTTTCATTCATCCACCAATTTTCTAACATTTTTTTTCAGTTTGTAATTTTCCCGAGCATCTCTGATATACAACCTAGGAGAGTTTCTTGGGGTGATAACATTAATTTGTGCCATTGCTGGGGAGAGGAGAATTGAAGCTCAGCTTCCTTGGGAAAATGATACAGCTTCAAGCTTTGATGATAGACAAGGTTTGAACATAGTGTCTGGTTGTAATCATCTATCTGACGACTCCATTGGAGGCAGACCATCCTTTGGCGACTCCACATTGAAGTTTTGGCTCAGTTTGTGAGACATACTCAAAGAAATCCTTAGAAATCACCTGTTGAATCAATGCCTGACCCTGAGAGGACTTTCAAATCGAAGAAAGCATCACAGAAAGGGGCATCAGGATCAGGCAAACCTAAAAAATCTCATACATCTCTAAAAAATAAAGTTATTGCTGAAGACATACAGTTTGAAGATTTAGAGCACAACTCTGTTAATAAGGAAATTGCTTCAGAGATTAATTAGAAACTTGTGCAGTTAGTTCCCCTTTGAATCTCAGTCCAAAGAAAGCTTCCCATTTAGTTCAAAACATCCCTTTATTTCTGCCATCCATCACATTATTTCATGCTATTCAATCTGCCAGTATTCTTCCAAATACTTCAGTCATGGCAGGACAGCAAGCACCTATGAAGATTGAGAGAATTTTTGCTGCTAGATATGGACCTTTAGTCTTGCCTATTCCTCTAAATCCTATGCCTGTGGGAGAATATCAAAAATATATGCCTAAATTCATTGGAACAGAGGGAGTAACAACAGAAGAGCACCTAGAATCTTTTTACAGTTATGCTGATAATTTAGATATAAGTGAAAATGATGTGTGGATGAGAGTTTTTGTCCAGAGCCTTGATGGAGAGGCTAGGAAGTGGTTTAGAGAATTACCTCAGAGATCTGTAACTAATATTGAAGCATTAGATGATGCATTTTTGAAGCAATGGGGAGATAAAAAAGACTTGTTGTATTACCATACTAAGTTTGGTAATCTGAAGAGGGAAAATGGTGAATCTTTGCCTGATTTTAATAAAAGATTTAATCGAATGTATAGTAAAATACCAGCTGAGGTAAAGCCTACTCCCACCTCTGCCAAACTAACTTATGCCAATGCTTTGGACTTTGATTTCTGCCTGTTATTGAGAGAGAGAAGGTGTGCCACTCTAGCTGATATGCAGGATGCAGCATTAGAAGTGGAATCTAATATTATGGCTGTAGAAAATTTCAAAAGTTAAGCTGACAGGAGGAGACAGAGAAATCAGGTTTCTACTTCTACTACATCATCTTTAGAGCCTAAATTAGACAAAATGACTAAGATGATAGAGTCATTGGCTGCTGAAATTTCTAAGCTAAAGTTTGAGCAGAATTCAGCAAAAACAAGGCAGCATAACATATTTGCTCCAAGAAATCCCAATCCTTTCAGAAGAGCAAATGAGCAGTTACAAATTATGCATAGCGGTGAAGAATCAAAAGAAGATCAGAAAGTTAAAGCTCCTTTCCAAAATGTAGTCATGGATGAGGAACAATTTGAAGAAGATGGGGATGAAATTCACTACATGGAAGATAAAGGCAGCGTTGCATTTTTTACTTTGGCCACTTATGAGGAGTCTTTGTTGCAGGAACAAGACAGTCAAGAATGGGATAGAGAAGTTGTCCTACAAACTGAACAGAAGCAGAGATACAACCTGAGGTCAAATGCAAAAAATGTCAATGAGAATCCTGCACAAAGAGTTGCTGTCTAAACAGAACCACATAATATCAAGCAAAGAAGACCAGCAGCTGATCCAGTCATCCTCAAAGCTCCAGTTCAAGACGTAAAAAGTTCTGATAAGTCATCTTCTTCTTTCAGCTTTGAGTCAGAAGTTCAGAAATTGAAAATATCTGTGCCTCTGGTTGAGTTGGTGAAGAGTGAAGTATTTAAGAAGCCTATCCTTGAAGCCCTTGAGCTAGAAACCAAACAAACCTCCACTGACTCTATTAATTTGCAAGATGACAAGCCTACCATTGTGATCAGCCCTATGATTGAACTTGTTGATAATAATTCTCCATCTTTTTATGTCTCATTGACCATTCATGACAAAATCCTCCACAATTGCCTGCTAGAAACAGGGGCTAGCCACAATTTAATGCCTAAAGCTGTCATGGAAGAGTTAGGCCTTGATATCTCTAGACCCCATCATGATTTATTTTCTTTTGATTCAAGGAAGGTGAAATGTCTTGGATTGATCAAAGATCTGGCCATTATCTTAACTCAGCTGCCCATGAAGAGTATGATGATGGATATTGTGGTAGCAGATGTCCCTCCTAAGTTTGGCATGTTGTTGTCCAAAGGGTGGATTAAGAGACTAGGTGGCACATTACAGAATGATTTATCTTATGCCACTGTCCCAGTGTTTGGAGGAGAAAGTAGAAGATTGTATAAAGAAGCACAACTGGCATACATCATCAGTGATGAGAAGAATCCTACAAATCATCCCATATATGCAGTGGACACTGATTTTGGAGCTTGTATTCTCCAAATAGAAGAGTTTCAGAAGGCTTCAATGCAGATCAGGAAACCAACAGTTCAGGCTGAAGAAGAGCAAGGAAGTTAAGTTTGAGAAATGTTCTTTGATGGAGCATGTTCCAGAGACACTGCATGAGCAGGGGTGGTGCTAGTGTCTCCATAGAAAGAAAGCATTTAGCTGTTTTTTAAGCTGGTTTTCCAAGTCACAAACAATATAGCAGAGTATGAGGCTTTGTTGTTGGGCCTTAATTCAGCAAAAGACAGAGGAATCAAGAATCTAAAAGTGTTTGGAGATGCTGATTTGATTATTCAGCAAGTAAATAAAACATTTCAAGCAAAACACCCAAGGCTGAAAGCATACAAAGATGAGGTATGGAAAATCAAAGATTCCTTTGAAAATTTCTGTATTTTATATATTCCTGGAGCCCAAAATCAGCTTGCTGATTCCCTTGCTGTGTCTACTAGTTTGTTTATCCCTCCTATGCCTCCCAGACTAGTGTATGAAGTCCAAATGAAGTATAGGCCATCCTTGCCTGACAATGTCCACCATTGGAAAGTTTTTGAAGATGATGATGAGATAAATAGGTTCCTTCAAGTCATTGATGAGTTTTCCAAAATGCAAATTGACCAAGAAAATGAAGCCTTAGAAGAAAGCCACCAGCCCCAGCTTAGAAATAAAATTGGTAAAGACCGCATTGTTCAGATTCCTAGCAATCATATTCCTAAGGGTCTAATTCCTCTTGAAAGACTGTTTGACCAGAATGATGTGCTTTACAAAGCTACCCAAAAAGAAGACCAATCTGCAGTCTGTAAGCATGATATAGGAAGTCAAGATCAGCCTAGGTATGTGAATTTGTCCACTCATTTGTCTACTGATCAAAGTGCTGAATACTGCAATTTAATGAGGCAATTTGCTGATGTGTTTGCCTAGGAGTATAGCGATTTGAAAACATATGATAAGAACATAATCCAGCACAAAATCCCTCTGGGGAAAGACACAATACCATTCAAACAGAAGCTAAGACCAATAAATCCTACGCTTCTTCCACTGCTTGAAAAAGAAATTAAATTTTTTTTGGCTTCCAAGATCATTGTTCCTCTTAGATATTCTAAATGGATAGCCAATCTAGTAGTGGTGAGGAAGAAAAGTGGAGAAATCAGACTATGTGTTGATTTCTGAAACTTAAACAAATGCTCCAAGAAAGACACTATCCTCTACCCAAGATGGAGCATTTGCTGCAAAAAGTTTCAGGTGCCAAAGTAATGTCTTTTTTGGATGGGTTTTCAGGCTTTAATCAGATTGCTGTGCACCCAGATGATCAAGAAAAGACTGCATTCACCACTCCTTGGGGCACTTTTATGTATGCCAAAATTCCTTTTGGGTTGATGAATGCTGGAGCCACCTTTCAGAGAGCTATGGATATAACGTTTTTGGAAGAGAACGATAAATTTGTTCTAATCTACCTTGATGACATAACTGTATATTCCAGCAGCCATCAAAATCATTTACAACATTTGAAAAAAGTGTTTCTAAAGTGCAGGAGGTTTGGAATTTCAGTCAATCCCAAAAAATCTCAATTTTCTTTAAATGAAGGCAAGCTGTTAGGACATATTGTGTCTGCTGCAGGTGTTCGAATTGACCCAGAAAGAGTCAAAGCAATTCAGACTTTGTCTGTCCCTAGATCAAAGAAGGATATTCAGTCATTTTTGGGCAAAATAAATTTTGTAAGGAAGTTTATTCCAAATTTTACTGAATATGTGAAGCACATTACCTCCATGTTGAAAAAAGGGGCAGAGATTAGATGGACTCATACAGTAAGAAAATCATTTGATTCCATCAAAAAAGCTATTATGGAGGCTCCCACATTAATAAGTCTAGACTACAGCAAGGAGTTCCACATATTTTCTTTTGCCTCTGAAGACACCATTGTAGCAGTTTTATTACAGGCAGATGAAGAAGGTTCAGAGCATCCAGTGGCATTTTTTAGCAAGAATTTGAGGGATGCTGAATTGAGGTATGATATCATTGAAAAACAGGCATATGCTCTTATTAAATGCTTGAAAGCTTTCAGAGTTTATATCTTGCATTCAAAGATAATTGCATATGTACCCTCGGCTACAATAAAAGATGTCTTAACACAACTTGATGCTGATGGAAGAAGGGCAAAATGGATTGCAAAGATAATAGAATTTAACATAGAGCTGAAGCCCACTAAACTGGTCAGAGGTTAGGGGCTTGCCAAGTTATTGGCTGAAGAAAATTGCATGCCTTTATATATTGATTTCTTGTGCACAATTGTAGAAAGTGGTTAGACAAATGAAGAAAAGGAAACAGCTGAAACAGAGAGAAAGCAATCAGTGGCCGAGAATCTAGCTTCTTGTAATTGGTATGTTGGAATAATTAATTTCTTGCTGAAGTTAGAAATCCCTTTAGGCTTAAGCACAAGTCAAGCCAAAATTTTAAAACTCAGGGCAGCTAAATATTGCATCAATAAAAATCTGCTCTACTGGAGGGATCCATCTGGAATATTTTTGAGGTGTCTAGACAAAGAATAGTGAAAAGAAGTTATGCAGCAGTTTCATAACAGCGTGTGTGGAGGGCACCATTATTGGAAAACTGCAACCCACAAAATTCTCAAAGCCGGGTACTATTGGCCCACTTTATTTTTTGATGTATTTGTTTTTATTAAATCTTGTGACAGGTGCCAAAGATTTGAAAGAAAATAGTAGTTGAAATCCCTGCCCTTAAAACCAATATTTGTAAAATGACCTTTTCAGCAGCGGGGCTTGGATTTCATTGGAGAAACCAATCCACATTCCAGTGGCCAACATAGATGGATATTAGTAGCCACTGATTATTTCACTAAGTGGATTGAAGCAGTCCCTACAAGGAAGGCTGATCATAATGTGGTCATGAAGTTTTTGACAGAGAATATCTTCAACAGATTTGGTTGTCCACATAAATTAATAACAGATAATGCAGCAGCCTTCAGGGCAAAAGCGCTGGTGGAAATGTGTGATTCAATGGGTATCAAACTTGTTCATTCCACCTCATATTATCCACAAGGAAATGGTTTGGCTGAATCCTCTAATAAAAGTCTGATCAGGATAATTAAAAAGTTGTTAGAGGACAATAAAAAGAATTGGGATTCAAAGCTCAAGTATGCACTGTGGGCTGACAGAGTGACCATTAAGAAATCCACAGGTAATTCTCCTTTCAAGCTGGTGTATGGCACTGAAGCTGTATTTCCAATTCAGCTAACTCTTTTTGTGGCAAAGTTCCTTCAAGAAGAGCGGGATGAGGAAGAAGACATGGCAAAGAGGATCACTAATTTAGCAAAAATACATTAGATTAGAGAACGGCTAGTTGAAAAAGCTGTAGCACATCAGAGAAGGATCAAGGAAGCATTTGAAAAAAAGGAAAAAATAAATAATTTTCAGATTGGTGACTTGGTTTTGAAATGGGATGCACTAAAGGAGAAGAAAGACAATCATGGGAAATTTGATGCTTTCTGGATAGGGCCTTTCAACATTTTACAGGTTTAAGGGAACAACACCTTCATACTGAAAATTATGGGGGGAGAAGCAGTTTTTGATGGCCCAGTTAATGGGCGGTTTTTAAAAGTTTATGTTGTTTAAGGTCTTTGGCCTTAAAGCTGTAAATATTGTGTTTTTATCAGTTTTAGTATAGATGCAGTAGACTCCATGCCCAATGGAACACTAGGAATTTTGGCTAATGTGTTTTCAGCTGGAAAGGCAGTGGTCTGCAAGTTCTTGAGACTTCACAGGGAGGATCTCATCCCTAGAAGGAGCCAATGTTAGCTCTGCTATGTTCTTTGACATTTGATGGATAAAATCAGGTCAGGCAGTGCTGGTTTGGGTTGCAAAGGGTTTGCAACAGTTTATTTCATCATTCCCTTTCATTTTCCTTTTTCTCCTTATAACTTCCACATCTCCGTTTCCTCATTCCCTTTCATTATCTTTATTCTCCCTATCTTCATTATTGTTGTTAACCTTTATAAACCCCAATAACTTTATAAAACCCCAATAACCTTTTAAAACCCCGATAACCCTTTAAACCCCATATTAACCTATTTTTTCGTTTTACCTCGGCACTAAGGCTTTAACACATATAACTATGTGCCTTCGCCAATCAAATAACCTTTCGGCGGGCCCTCACCTGTCACGTCATCCAAAGCACATGCTTTAATTTTGGGCTGTTCGTTCATCCTGCCTTATCATCTGACAGTGTTCACAAGCCCTCATCCCACAAGCCACGCACGTGATAGCCCACGAGGAAGGCGGTTTCCCGTCGGACCTGCCTGCCACACAACGCATTATCATTGGATCGCTCCTCCATGTACCAATAGCGCCTTCTCCTGAAAAGCGATACAGGGAAACCGCTTGCTGCTCTTCCGGTACGACTCCCTGTCTGTTAACCCGCGATCATCTCTGTCGCCCGTCAGCCATCCGATCATCCATCCCGCGATCAGACGGCCCACATTCCTCCATTCCTGTTTGCTCCTGATGGCTTCCGTAATCCAATCCCCACTGTCCGATTTTCCAGATCTAACGGCTAATAATCAACTGCGCCTCTGTGTGTTCCATCACCTCCCGCCATCAGATCTAGGCCATCCATCTGAGCCATCCAATGGCCAATGTTCTTTCTCAGCTCTTCGTCCATTTTCAATGCATTTTTTAGAGTTTTTGGCTTGTCCCATGCGCACGAAGAAGGAAGAGATGATCCGGTATTCAGTGCATTGAATCCTCAGCAACTTTATTCAAAGAGCAGCACGGCCAAGGACGAAAATGACGATCCTCGAACAGTTCAATGACTGCAGCAATTATTGAAATTTTTTCAGATAATACTTCACCTGTTCAGGAAGGACTTTAATGCGGTTGGTGGTCAGTTATGACCCTTCCACACATAGGTTAGCAGAGATTTTTGTGAACAAACTCTATATATACCAAAAAGTAAGATGTAATCAAGTTGATGAATGTTATTCTGATTATAAAGTTCAACTTCTGAAGACTACAACTATTGTGATACCTGCAGCTTCTAGTCTTCATTTCCAGCTAATACAAGTTTTTTTTGTTGTTGTTTGTTCACTTTCCACTTCTTCTTCTTTGTTCCAGGCTGTGCTTGTATGCATTTTTCATTTGTTTTTGATGCTTAGCAGTAGAGGGCCTGTCATCCCACCTCTCTGCTAGAATCTAGTTAGCATTATCAAATATGTATGCATGTTTCTGTTGTCTTAATGCCAGAGAGCTATCATCCTGTCTGTGTATTAGGAAATAGAATTTACAGACCTTTTAACTGGTTGCAGCTGGCCATCACAGGGTCCTGTGCATCTGTTGGTGTGATGAGTGTTCTCCATCATCACATTTCCCTTAACATTGTGAGTAATTGGTGGTCTAAAGCGTTGTAATTTGGGGTGTTCACCCATGTCTGGGGTTAAGTATAATAGAAGTGATTATCTAGCTTGAATATTCAGCATTTCTTTTATTCATCCACCAATTTTTGAACATTTTTGTTGAGTTTGTAATGTTCCGAAGCATCTCTGATATACAACCTAGAGAGTTTTTTGGAATGATAACAAATACATCGAAAAAATATTTAAAATTTAATACTATTTTCTCAATTTAAATAAAAAATAATAAACTGTAATGCCCCACTTAAATCTTATCCTACAAATTTTGTTAATATTTACATTATCTGAAAATATTGAGAAATATTGGTCTAATATAAATTTATCATTTCCATTATTCAAATTCCCCACTTACCTTCTCAAATTGAATATTATGTAGGATATGGTCTCCTTCCATTAGTTCAAAATATATGTATTCATTTCACATTCCCCAATGTATCCTCACATTTACTTGGGAGAAGACATAGTCCTCTCCATCTTATCATCAATATATATTTATTCATTTCACATTCCCCAATGTACCCTCACATTTACTAAGGAGAAGACATGGTCCTCTCCATGTAAGTACATTTCACATTCCCCAATGTACCCTCACATTTACTTTGGAGAAGACATAGTCCTCTCCATCTTATCATCAATATATATTTATTCATTTCACATTCCCCAATGTACCCTCACATTTACTAAGGAGAAGACATGGTTCTCTCCATGTAATTACACTTCACATTCCCAAATGTACTTTTCATATTTACTTGGGAGAAGACATGATCCTTTCCCATTAAATTCTCAATTTTTATTCATGTCACAATTCCAAATGTACTCCTAGTTTACTTGGGAGAAGAGAAGTCAACTAAGGATGGATGAGAAGTTAATGACATTAATGAGAGGTGGTTGAGAAGGAGAAATGAAAGAGGGTATAAAAAGGGAAGGGGGAAGGAAGAAAAGGGGGGGTTGGAGTTTTGCTTAGGATTGTGGGGGTTGGTTGTGATTGTTTGGCCTTGTCATGATTTTGGGAGACCTTGGAAACCTGTGGAGGTTTCTTGGGTTTGAGAGGAGGAAAGTATCATTATCTAGTTTTGCACATTCTTCTTGAGGACACACTATATCTGGTTGGACTTGGGCACGAAGGGCTAAGGAACCTGTGGAGGTTTCCTGGGCTAGGAATTTATTTCCTAGTTGGCTGGGAGGTAAATCCGGTTGGGTCAATGAGAAGGAGCATTCAACAGGAGCTATAAGACAAAGGTATCATCATCAACCACCGGAACAGGTATTTTCCATGGACCACTCTTGTTAAGTCGATATTAATGGAATGCTCACCTTAATTTATGTTGCTTATGATAAAGTGATAAGATGTTAAATGTTTAAATCTATGTAAGAAGGTCAGCAAGTTCTTTTTTTAACAATAGGAAAATAGATATGTTAGTGTATAATAGATTGAGACTCTAATAACAGGAATCAGGACGCTTACACATGGTATCAGAGCTTTGGTTCAAAATCTGGACCCGAAGCCCACTAAACCCACAATTTATACTTTCCACAAGTCTCCTTGTCATTTGATGCGAATCCCCACCCATGACTACTGGCCTTTACTTCTTCCAGAAGCCCATATTCCATTCGCATTTAGTTTGACTTTGCCATTTCCTCCAGCAATCTGATGGCTAGTCTGAGAAGTTTCTGTGTTTTATAATTGATTTTTTTTGCGCTAGCCAATTATCTGAGAACAGCATACGGATTAGACTCTTTGCAAGATAAATCTGGGCATGTGCGGTTCATAGAGGGACCAACAAAGTCTAGCAGAGGCGGTCAACAGTAAGCTGAGCTTCCCGTCTTTTGTGATTTTATTTTACCACCGCTGAGTGCTTAAACTTGGCCACAAATGCCTGGAAATTGAAATATTTAGAGCGTAATTTGGTGGAAACTTAATGCCAGCGTTAATGCATCAGGCAATTGGTATAGCTACTATACTACAAGGCTCTGAATTGGAAAGCCGCCACAAGAATTTTCTCTAATTGTGGATTCAGGAAGCACTGTTACATATGTTCCCTGTTTAACCTGTACACGATGTGGCAATCACAGCAAGTATACATTGGGTCCACATCAAGGGAGTTTAAAAGTGAGACTAATGTCTACAGGTTAAAACTCATTGTTTGGTGAAAATTCTGCCTAGATTCCGTAAATAATAAACAAACTGACTTCTACTTGGCTAATTCTATCCATCATTGTCGCTTACCAAGGTGTAGAGAGAAATTTGTTACTTGAGAAACAAATCATTGTATATCTACATCCAGAACATAGTAGCTTTCCATGGACTTTCACTTGTTTTGTGCAGTGTTGGGTTGTGATGTCATAAAGAAGGCATTGTTGCTCTGAGCATATGTTCATATTTATCCTTGATGTCTCAATTAACTGAATCCTTTTGAGCTACAGACTATGAGGAGGAAGTAACTTTTACGATTGGGTTACAAGAATAAGCGAGAAGCAAGCTTTTATTATCATAATGAGATTTAGCGTCAATGGGATCTTGACTGCTTGTAGTCTTCGAGTTCATTCGGTCAATGATTTATTGTTTTGCAGTTTACGCCCATTCCTTAGCATTGGATTTTGTTAAGTTCCTCTAAACTCTTTGATATCTTCGGCCGTCCCAAAAGCTGGTAGCGAGGTGTAAGTTGTAGCTAGTAACGATTAAATCCCAATTATCCAGATTTGATGAAAGGAAATGTTGAAAGTTAGTGCCGTAAGAAGAAATTCAGGAGTAAAAACTAAATTCCAGACGACCTTTTCATGCACATTGCAGCCAAGCACTTTGAGTTTGCCAAGTAGGTTACATAGTGTGTTGGGTTAAGTTTCTGTTTTAAATGGAGGGTGACAGGCGTATTATTCTAATGCAAGCCACTTTTATGCAGCATATACTTATTATTTGTGTTGTAGCCATTTGTATGAAGTGGATTATGATAGAGAAGTTGCTGGAGACTCATTTAATATTTTAATCCATTCAGAAGAGAATATGTACCATTTCACTCAGTTGTTTATATATATATAAAAGAAAATCAGAGCAAAAATTAAATTCCAGATGACCTTTTCATGCACACGCAGCGAAGCACTAAGAGCTTGTCAAGTAGGTTACCTACTGTGTTATGTTAAGATTTTGTTTTAAATGGAGGTATGTAGATCAATGCTTTCATCAATGTGCTAGAATATGAGAAATTTCCAGCCCGGAAAATTCTGTTCATACTCTATTCTATTTTGTGCTTGAGTAGCCATTTCAGAAATTTTCAACATGTGGAACTCTGCTTTTGAATTGTGTTTATTCTACTGGGTACTTTATTGCAGTTTAATTCGGTACTCGGCTTGGTACTTGATAGGTTTCCTGGCAGTGGAAATTACAGTGAGTTCACTTTACTCTTTGTCAATGAAAAATTGAGATTTATGAAATGCAACACTGTCTTTCTAATCCAACAGAAACAACATAACATGAACAAGATTCTGATAATGGTAAGTGCTAAGAAGCAAATATAAGAGACAATGAGATATACCTGTAGATTATAACCCTTGTGTTGATAACTTCAAAATAGAGAGCAATATTCACAGGCCTCTTGGAGGGAATAATCTCCTTTGATCAAAGCTTCAATATAGTAACATTCCTTTATCAAACATTACATACAGCTGCCCCAGTGGTTGTCATCCCCATAACTTTTGCTTGTCTTAGAATTTGCAGGTATAGCTTACGATCAAGTTGAAGTAACCCATCACAGACTTCCTTTTATATCTCAGACAAGCGATGCAGTTCCCCTTCAGCATTTTCATTGGCTCTCTGCAACCAATAATTATGAAGCCCGATCCTTGATTTTTTTTGGTAACAGCCATACATCCTCGGAACCAAGGATTCTTTCTAGAGAAGATTTATTAGCTGGATTTGCAGGCACAACTTCATCATCATCAGCAGGAGGAATAGCAATAGACTCACCTTTATCATCATCAGCAGTAAGAATAACTCTAGGTTCACCATCCTCATCAGCAGTAGTAGGAATAACATTAGGTTCATCATGATCATCAACTTTTCCTAGTGAAGAGAATGCACTATAAACTTTCATTTCTTTCCAGAGTCTTTTCTATAATTGACCTTGTTGAGTTTACTTTGCTCTTGCAATGCAGAAAGTAAATTGGACTACTCATATGACTTGCCAAATCTGAGCACAAAATAATAATTCAAAAGAAAACATATGTTTTATTCAACATAGTCAAGCCACACAATAAGAACAAATACTCGTATGTGAAGAGGAAGGAAAGGGAAACTTGCTGGAAGAATTATTTAACCCAAAATTGCGGCAAAGAGAGGTGAAATTGGCTATCAACCTATCCTGGAGCATAGAAATAACAATTAAGCATAGAAGTATAGCAATAAGTTGCCATCTAAATCTGTCTGCTTAATGCTCTGGTCATAGACTTGAAGCATAGACAACACCCGCCTTCACAATGGAAAATTACCACATCATTAAAGTTGAGATTGGAAGGATTTTCATCCATGTTATACCTGCTCTTGTACCCACACCTGCACATAGCAACACTTGCAGAACTAATTTTTATTATTTTCTGCTATGTTGATAGTTGATTTCTATGACCATTCAATTCGATGTATTTCACCCCCATTTTATTAAGTGCTAATCTGCCCATCTTATGGTACCATCCTGATTATCTTGACTTGATGCAGTACCTCACTTAGCCACACCCCCAAAGCATTTTGGCATATTGTTTCCCCCCCCAACATTCTAAACTAGCTACTGTTATTGATCCTCAATCTGATACCAACAACCCAACCCTGTGAAAATTAGTTGTGAACCCAAACACGCAATTTAATCACTGATGCCTTCTAGAGATGTTTATGTTGACATAATCTCCTTGCTGATTGCGAGAGCATGTACACTAACAATATAGAAAATTTATGAGTGAGAAATATAGACTTCTGCAAACAAGAAAGACCATGTCAACCAAAAGTCAAGGGTGGAATTTATAGCAAAAGTTCTGCAGTTATGTTTAATCCATAGTACTTTAAGCTTTGGACTTCGCTGTTAGATTCTAGATAATAATAACTGATCCCTTCTATATTTACATATACCAGGAAAGTAAAAACAAGCAAATTCTCTATCATCTCTGCTTGATGCTTATTGATAGCACTGACTTCTCAAGAGTCAAACCATATAACAGAGTTCAAAGACTTGAACCACATTATGAAATGATCAAAATGAAGGTATAATAATGCAATAGCTTATATTTATGTTGCAATATGTAATAGTACAATGTCTTCTACGCCAAGAATCCAAAACACGAGAAAATTAAGGGAGCTACATTAACCAAGAAGCCAATTTCAGGTATTTGTGTATTTGACTACCACTAAATCCTTAGCAACGAAATATTTCAAGGAAAGGCGAGTAGCCAATTCTTCTTTTGTTGCTTTGTGATGGGTACCCTCTCATTCCAAACCTAGGAAGTTCATTATCACCAAGTGAAGTGCAAAATTGCACAAAACAAAACCTGCAAATGCTCTTTCTGGAGGAAGATCCTTGAATCCCTTGTTTTCTTCGTTGACTTGCATCCGCAAACAAACTGCAAGCACAGCTGACCCCGTGCAAGATAGAACTCCTGAAAGAAAAGCATTGAAAGGAAATGATCCAACTATTTCCATGTAGACAACCTGCACAACTGCCATGAGAACTGCGTAGACCACATACAGATCGATGATCTTCAACTTGGTAGGAGTTGCAGAGTATGCAGATCGAAGGGATGCAACGAGAACTTGTGCATCCTTAGCTGCTGAGGTTCCCATTTAACATTTTACATATAATGCAAGTTTTCAATTCTAATGCATTTCAAAGTACATATGATGGTACATACTACAAAACAATATGGATTTTGGATGTAATAAGTCGATTTGAATTAGAATTGTCAAGTCAACCTAACTCATGTTTGACTTGGGAGTTTGAGTCCTCATTGCGACTCAAATTGATGAGTTTGACTTAGGATCGAATCATATTTAGAATCAATTCGGCTCTGCTTAATTTCCTCATAGAATGGAATTAGACATAGTCTTTCACTTGTAGTCAAGGAGGATGGTGACACTTCAAAAAAAAAAACAGGATACTTTTTCCATATTGATGACCTGAGCTGCAGGTAAATTTGGGTTTCTAGCTGGACTAGAAGAGATATTATTTCAAACTTCCAAAACATTTGCCAGGTAACACTTTAATAGCTCTTTGTGTAATCAGCGATGGAAGGAACAATGTACATTGATTAAATGAGTAGAGCCATGACTCCATGGACCACCAATTGGCCTGACCACCCATTATGTCTTGATCTGAACATGTTATTGGCTCAATGTCAAACAACTTCCCTGAGACTATAAAATTAATCGACATTGGCATGATCTGTTCACTTCATGGCATCCAAATCGTCATAACTTATGGAAGATGAGCAAGAACATAAGTTATTGTTGACAGACACCCAAGAATTTTAGTGCCAGATTGAAAATTTTGGAAAGCTCCTCCTTTCCTGCTATATACATGCAATTCTTGCTATGACATTAGATACGTTGTTCCATTATTATGCTTCACTAATTGAGTGTTTCTGATGAAATTAATTATGTAGTTAATGGATATTTGCATTTTTAATATTTATGCTAGTTTCGTTGTATTAGCTATGTCTTTAGTTGCCACTAAAAGCAATAATAAAATGGCAGAATTTTATGGATACATAGTTATAAAGTAATGGTGGTTCGTGATGAGTCCTGACATGGAGTAAGGTATACTTGCAAGTATGAAATTCCAGGAGAGTGTAAACGTATATTGAATATTCATTTTCTCAAGGGGGTTGCATGTGGAGTGGGTCTAACCCTTAATTACCCTGAATTAGCAAGTTGTTTCCGTGTTTACGGCAACTGTCCAATTGTGAAGCAATCAGTGCATGCACAATCAATTTACAGCACTAATCGTTTTTCACTGCTTCCACAACCAATGACAAATGATAGCCACTTGTTTGACATTCTTTGTGGCTGAGACGCAAACACTCTGTTTCCATAGTTTAACTGCATATTATGGCACATATGCATTATAATAAGGGTTAGAATTTGTATGATTATCTCAGTGGTTGTTCAACACAGATATGTTTCATATATTTAATATATGAGCTTTCATGGGCCAAGACTTATCTGTTTTCCTTTGTTGTCTGCAACACACATATACAACAGCAATGAAAGTGCCCTAAGGTATGATTTTAAAACTCTTCTAGTTTGTCAGGATTTTGTCTTTGTATTATATTTGGCCAGATTGCAGATAAGATAAGATAAGTACATTAATGTCCACAAAATGATACATCCCGTGTGAATACAATGTGGGAGTGCGAAAGCAACTCCTAGGTAACACTGGAAGCAAGATAAATAAAGCTAAAGAAAAGTACAGCATAGATAAGTATTTAAGTATGCCAATCACTTAGTCTAACCAACACAAGTATATATATCGCAGTATCATAGGTGTGGTGATACAAAGTGAAAGTTTAAGACTGGAAAACTGGATATTTCAATACAAAGATATATGAGTTCCACACATAATCCAATCAGTCCCAATCCTCTTTCATTCCATCTTAACTTACATTAATACATCCTTGATGTGTATACTGAATTCCGAAAGACAGTGGAGTCAAAGTGCAAAATCCGACCTTACTATAAGCTGCCCACCTCACTTGGACCTTTTTCAACGAATGGTGTGGGTGACCTTGATGAGTGGAGCAAGGTCCCAACACTTGATCAACTTGGATTGTCGACCAAAGGTCAGGTAGGAAATTTTTATTATCATGTTATTTAGGTATAAAATAAAATTTCACTTATGAGGCTCAATAAATGGAAATATATATATATATATATATATATATATATATATATATATAGATATATATATATATATATATCTATATATATATATATATCTATATATATATATATATATCTATATATATATATATCTATATATATATATATATATATATATATATATATATATTATTCTCTAATCAGATAAAATAAATTTATGGCCGAAAAGAAAATGAAGAGTTGCTGAATTTAAAACTTACCTTAGATTCAAACAAAATGGCTGCATTTTGCCATCTTTTTCATGACGTCAATAAATTGCCATTTCTTTGTTCCACTGCCAATCCTTTGGATTGAGGCTAGTGAGATCCTCAATTGTTTTTTTTTTTTAATATAAACTTTATTAGAAATTGGAAGAAAGGAAACAATGAGTAGTACAAACCTTAGAGGAAAGCATGCAAAGGGATATAGGATATTTATTCCATGGCCATTTCTTGAAAATGTTAAATTTTCAAATAGAATTTGATTCTTTCAAAAGAAAGTCTATGTTGTATATGTTTTCCCCTCATCTTTTCTTTTACTGGAATGATTTCAACTTTCATAAATATTTGCATATGCTTGCATTTATTTCCTTTTGATACTATTAGTGATCAAGATCAAAAGAACCAACCTTGCAAAAGACAATTGTATTGTCATTCAGTGCAAGTGGCCGCATAAATCTATATGTTATCAATCCTATAACAACTGCCACGAGGATCCAAGAAAGACAAATGAAAAACATAAAGATAAAGTTCTAGTTTAAGAGAGCTGACACCATTATGTAATGCGTATCTTTGATCAAATAAATCAACCTAAATTTGGGTTAGTAGGCATAGATGACAATGTTATGGAAATGGCAACATTGCATTGGACTAGAGCGTTAGCGTTATTCAACATGGCAGTAGAAATGTTATGACACCAGCACTGGCCAATACTATATTGGCATGAATCGTTACACAGTCTGGCGTCTACATTTGTATTGACAGAGTTGTTACCTGTGTAGAGAAGGCCCAAGTAGTTACTATTCAAAGGAAATCCTACGTTAGTCTTCAGACCTGTGTGGAATGCTACATAGATACCAATGAGTACTTACAAAATTCCATTAATAACCCTGAGGCAGAGGAATGCATAGTTATGAGTTACGATGAGCTACATAATCTTCCAAATAAGCGAATCTAGAATGGTTGCAAAAGTCAGACTGCAACATGTGTTACTTAATTGCACACTAAGAATGGGGCAGTTACAAGAATAACGAATTCAAAGTGTACAAACCTGGGCATATTGCTAGGGAATCAACAACACAAGTCAGAAGATACCAGAGCTATGCATTATTGTTCAAATTAGACCTTCTTTCCAAGAACAGTATGCATTAAGATTATGCCTTGGAATGCCAGAGTAGAGAATTTGAAATATATCAATTCAATTCAAGAATAATAGCATTCATGAACAGATAAATACTATCCATATAATTGATTAAGAGTCTAAGGGTTAAGTGAATATGTCAAAGAAACCATGCAATATCAAGAAAAGTGAAGTTAACAATAACGAGAGTTGTTCTAGGCAGTACAATGATAGAAATGGAATATCATGGATCTAGTAGTGAAGATCCATCAAGGTGACACCTGAGAGCACACAGATATGTATATATCACTTGAGAATAAAAATCCATGATAGTATTGATAATGAGTAGTACAGACATATCGACTCAAAAGTAGAGTACACCAAATCAAAACCCTAGGTTGGGACAATAAGATACACAATGCTGACTTGAGAGATGTGATCTGAGAGCAAGGAAATCACCTGTATACAAAGCAACTCAATGAGAATCAAGACCTAGGTAGAAAAATCATGTGAGACCTAGAAAATTGGTACATTAAGGTGGTCATGGAGATTTGTAATATCCACTGAGTGATCTTACTTGAATAGAATAACAATGGATGGAAGGAAAATGCCTAGGAAGAAGAAAACGAGTCAACGATGGTCTTTCAAATATCAGAAACTATGAACATGCCTTGTATTAGACATGTGGAAATTGAAGCTCAGGTGTTAAAGAAAGTGTTTTCCAGGCAAAAATTAATGGGGCAACATGAGAGTTGGTGGAGACAATCCTGGAAGATGTCACTCTGTTGAGCGCAGGACTAAGCTTAAGAAGACCCGTCCTAAATCTCAACCTGGCAGAGATTCATAACCTGATTGATGTATGGTTGAGTTGATAAATGCTAAATATTTTTATCAATAGTTGTTTGATGTTGGTTGTAGAGATAGGGAAATAACTGAATCAAACTCTTTCAAGGAATATTTTATGTTAATTCTTATTTCTCTCCTGCATTGTATTCTTTTCTTGTCAATGTTTGAAAGGATTTCTCATGTGGATAAGACACCATTGTTGGCCATGAAAAGATAAGACACTAAACCAAGAATGCCAAAGACCGCTTCATTATACTACTATTTGTGAGGGGGAGGACAATGGTCCTTCTTTAAAGGAAAACAATGCTTATGCCTCATAGTTTATGCCCCTCACAGTGATATGACAGAAGAGAAAACGTATTGGTGCATGCAAAGCAAGCTTTCCTCAGCTTGCAAATGATTAAAACTCTTTCAAAGACCCATCCAATTGTGCCATATTGTTGGGAAATCACAGTTTTATGATAGTTGGAAACAAATGCTGATTTGAGGAACCGTCTAAAGATTTGGGATTTTAAAATGGAAGCTTATTTAGTTAATAAAAGACCAATGAAAATATTAGAATACACTCTTACCCTAAAAAAAAAAAAGCCGTGAAAAATAATGTGTCTCTAGTTTTGGATAAAAGGACCCTCAACTTTCTTCACAACTTTTGTGGTCACTGGCCACTTGTGAAAGGAGTAGGCACCTTTAGAGATGCAGTGCCATTGGGAAGGGAAGTACTAATAACAACAGGGCAAAAGCAATTATTCCATTCATTTAATTATTTCTCATTTGTCTGGTCATATTGTGAGCTGCATTATATATCATGAAATTGTTTTAGTACTAGTAAACAATGATTAAATATATAATAAATTTGAACCTTTTGGCATTCAGAGGACATTTCTCTCAATTTACAAAAAAATAAAGTATGAAAATCATGTTGGAAATAGTTTCTGAAGTTTTGAGTCGTTTATTTCCAAGATTAACTAAATGGGTTTGAAAGATGAAAAACCATCAAATTGGAAGAGTGCGACTTTTATATTCACTAAGGTTTTAAAGAAATTATATGCATAAAACTTATACTAACACCTTCTAGTGAATTGATAGTGCACTAATCCGTTGCTTGCCATTATTTTGGTTTGATACCACCTTATAGGATATCCGGGTTCGAATGCTACTTTCCATGATGGATAGTTGAATCTATTTCAACTCTAATTGTTATTGACGGGTTCCACAATGATGTCGCATAAGCATTTATGATGCCCCCTTTTAACGTAGATAGCCACCTATGTTAAGGTTCTATTTTGCAGTTCCATGTTGTTATTTATGAACATTATACACATTTGGTTGGACACGTGAAAATCAATTGATGGATTTGGTATTGATGATGGAAATGTTGGATGTATGACCAAATGTGTGACTTACTTGGTTACAATTTATCTAGTGCATGACTTGTCAGAGTTATTGTTGCATCGTATAGGCTTATATAGATATGATTTATCTAATCAATGACTTAGTGAAATTATGATTTATCTGATGTAAGATTTATTTCCAGTATAAACAACATAAATTGACACGTGGACACTGGGCTTAATAAACATGATGTTTAAGATCATGTATCTATATCTATTTTGTGGTTGTATATATGCATGGATGAGAACTAAACTACAGGTTGGAAAGAACCGTATGATAACCAAGATCTACTATTCCATTGGGGAAGGTTGAGACGACCAATGAGGAAAGGTACGATGTACATTGTTCTATTACATTTGGTATCTACTTGATATGCACTCTTATGACATGAGTAAAATGCAAATGACAGGTGGCAAGATGACCTGACTGGATTATTCGATGACAAGTCCAACCAGCTCTGTAGTGTGGTCCGTGCTCTGAAGGAGGGGTGGAGGTGTTTCCCACCTTGTATCCTCTGAAACCTAGAATCGTGGAGAGGACAGCTGAACGCTCCCCCTAGACGTGTGATGACGATTGCCAGATTCTTGCTGGGGAAAGTTTGGTCGAGGCATTCGACGCTCCCACCATGTTGGTTTTATCAGTGGTCAGTATGGCCTTTGCCACTGATAAGGCAGCAGAGGACGGATAGGGCGGGAATGGAAGTAGGCCAGGGTGGATAGAAAGATATAGATCAGTTGGAGACTCTTGATGGGAAGTAATGTCATTGTCTGACTTATCAAATTTTAATGCTATAACTCTCTCTGGTTTGTTATGCTTTCAAACTCCTTGTATCTTTTCATTCTAACTTCGGGACGACGTTTTCTGAAGGAGGGGTGTATGTAATGCCCCACTTAAATCTTATCCTACAAATTTTGTTAATATTTACATTATCTGAAAATATTGAGAAATATTGGTCTAATATAAATTTATGATTTCCATTATTCAAATTCCCCACTTACCTTCTCAAATTGAATATTATGTAGGATATGGTCTCCTTCCATTAGTTCAAAATATATGTATTCATTTCACATTCCCCAATGTATCCTCACATTTACTTGGGAGAAGACATAGTCCTCTCCATCTTATCATCAATATATATTTATTCATTTCACATTCCCCAATGTACCCTCACATTTACTAAGGAGAAGACATGGTCCTCTCCATGTAAGTACATTTCACATTCCCCAATGTACCCTCACATTTACTTGGGAGAAGACATAGTGCTCTCCATCTTATCATCAATATATATTTATTCATTTCACATTCCCCAATGTACCCTCACATTTACTAAGGAGAAGACATGGTCCTCTCCATGTAATTACACTTCACATTCCCAAATGTACTTTTCATATTTACTTGGGAGAAGGCATGATCCTTTCCCATTAAATTCTCAATTTTATATTCATGTCACAATTCCAAATGTACTCCTAGCTTACTTGGGAGAAGAGAAGTCAACTAAGGATGGATGAGAAGTTAATGACATTAATGAGAGGTGGTTGAGAAGGAGAAAGGAAAGAGGGTATAAAAAGGGAAGGGGGAAGGAAGAAAAGGAGGGGTTGGAGTCTTGCTTAGGATTGTGGGGGTTGGTTGTGATTGTTTGACCTTGTCATGATTTTGGGAGACCTTGGAAACCTGTGGAGGTTTCTTGGGTTTGAGAGGAGGAAAGTATCATTATCTAGTTTTGCACATTCTTCTTGAGGACACACTATATCTGGTTGGACTTGGGCACGGAGGGCTAGGGAACCTGTGGAGGTTTCCTGGGCTAGGAATTTATTTCCTAGTTGGCTGGGAGGTAAGTGCGGTTGGGTCAGTGAGAAAGAGCGTTCAATAGGAGCTATAAGACAAAGGTATCATCATCAACCGCCGGAACAGGTATTTTCCATGGACCACTCTTGTTAAGTCGATATCAATGGAATGCTCACCTTAATTTATGTTGCTTATGATAAAGTGATAAAATGTTAAATGTTTAAATCTATGTAAGAAGGTTAGCAAGTTCTTTTTTTAACAGTAGGAAAATAGATTTGTTACTGTATAATAGATTGAGACTCTAATAATAGGAATCACGAACCTTACATAAACTAAAAATAGACCAAAAAATCGGCCCCCCTTATCCCGTTTTAATTGAAAGACTCGCATTCAGATTTTCCATTTACACTGAAACATGTTATTTTCATTCAAATACATTTATATTTGGATATCCCATTTTCGCTCAGATATTTTATTGCGAGGTCAATGACCCAATTTCGACCCTGAAGCGCAGCCACCGAAAGAGAAAGTATATCCTGAAAAACCATTGAATGTGAAAACGTATCCGTTTAGGATCTTGAGAAAGAGGTGTGACATGTGATACATGGAGGTGGCTTTTCGTTCGTTTACTGAAACAAGATTACTAGATTGAAAATGTTCCCAATAGCGTTTGGATGTCATTTATTGAAGAGAAGGACGCATTGGCAGAGAAAGGAAATAATTTTGTTTAATTGTGGAGTGAAAGAAACTCCATCTAAAAATAATTCAAGTTCAACGATGGACTGAACAGTCCGCAGGAGCAAAGCCGAGAACAGATTGCTGAACATTGTACTGAAAGAAGAAATTTTGCTGTAAAAGATTTCCAATAACACTTGGCGACGGTCCTGTAATGGGTCCGAGTCCCAGGCATCTCACGTTGTCATCTACCTGCAGGATATAGTTCTCTGGTGGTGGAATAAATGTTTTTCCACCTTCCAAAACTATTGAGAACTCTGGCAATTTCAACTCAGTTACTCCGGAAGTGTTGAAGCAGAGATCAAATTGCTGCGGAGACATTGTTGTAGCCCTTGGATATGTAATGGCCACATTCAGGGCCTCCAGTATTATCTCATAGGCCTCCTCTGCTAAATAGGTGAGTGAAGTCCCAGAGTCTATTATTGTCCCACCATTGCCAAATTGATCCATCTCCCAAGCACTGGTAGATATAGGAAGTTTCTCTCCATTGATGGCGATTTCCTCTATGCCCACGTAATAGAATGTTGATGATCCTCCCTGAAGAATCGGAGTATATTGAATTGGCTTTCTCAGTAACGACGGAGCTGAATCTTCGACCATGTCTCCAAATACCAGAGAGCTTTTCACTGTGGTGGGCTGTAGATAGTCTCCTAAACAATAAGAGAATTTGCCTCCATATAAACTGGCCGTCTGTATTGCAAAAGAATTGGGTCCTTGACCTAACCCTAGCACGCCTTCTGCACCAACCTCTGTCTGGCCTTGGTTGTCCAGTCCACATCCCATCAAAACATTATGTGCCTTCAATGGCTTCCCCATGGTGGAATTCAACGTAATCGTTTCCCGGATATACGGTCCACTGGTGCTGGAGTTGTCCATGTATCCATAGCTGTACTTGCAAGCCATTTTAGGTCTAAAAATGCATGATAATATTGGAGATAGGGCATAGCATTCTCTGGAGTAACAACGAACATACGATAAAGAAGAGGATCTCTCGGGATTGAATGGCGGGAAAGTGCTGCAATTCTGGCAAGGTTTGCAGTTCACCCAGAAGAGATCACTGCCGGTGTCTGCTATAGGCAGGATTTTTTGAGGAGGAGTCCCGACATAAAGCTCTACGAAATAAAGAGCACTTCCTAGAGTTGCACCAGAGGCTACTGGCATCTGAAATGCAGTATTGGGTCCGAGGTTCGAACCCGCCGGAGGCAAAGCAGACCAGTTATCAGAACTATGGTGCACATGAGAGCTTAATCTCAGAGAATCCAGGCTTATGAGAGCTTGTATGGCCTCGTACCTGCTTGCAAAGTGCCTGTAGAGAGGACTATGTATGGAGAAGCGGTGGATCATCTTCATCTCCATTTTCAAGCTATATCCATGAAGGACATGAAGCAGAAATAATGCCAACCCAAACAAATTATATTTCCCCATTGCTAAGCATTCATGTAAGATATCTCGGGAAGTACGACTGCTCGAATCTAGGATTGATAAAAATACTGATACTGTTCTGCAAAAACTCTAGACCCGAGGATAAAGATATGATTGATGAAGCCAGAACTAACGCAGTCATACATGGACAGAAAGCCACTACAACTTGCACTTTAATCCCATTGGTTTTATAACCATGTCGAAGTTAGAATTGGCGTAAGAACGAAAGAAAGGAAAGTGGGTCAATTCGAGAAGAAATAATAAAAAATCAAAACGTATACGAGACTTAGGCCCTCAGCAAACAATAGAAAATCTAGAGGCAGGCCAGACTTACGTGTTCAACAGTACACACATTGTGTATATAAAATTTGCAATTGTATTTTCTTCACTATTTTACACTTCTTCTATGTCACAACTCTTTTCTGATGTCTGATTCTACGGTATTTTATATTATATACAGTATATGTCCACCATTTTTTCCCTGTTCCTTGTTCTCCAAGACTCCATAACGCGTTATTCCGCCCCATGTCGTTGCAACTCCTAGTCAAATACAGAATTTCCAGGCAAGGAGTTTTCAGCGAGACTTTGATCTGTACTCGGTTGATGACACCTGTATGAACACTGTAGATTGACGAATCCATGAAACCATGTGGGTGCAATTATGTAACCCTCGTGACTTAACGTATAAACTTTCCCTGGCTCTTTTCCCGGAATGATCCTTTTATCCACAAAAAAGCATTATTTTCTTTCCTGCACAGCCGATCATGTGCAACCTTTGACTATCCCTACTATTATGGATCGATTGATGTATGCATGAATTTGCTTTTCTAATTTGATGCTTTTGCAATGGGGCCCACGGAGGACTAAACAGCAATTCCGAGAAGTTTTCTTATTTGATGCTCTTGCAGTCGGCCCCCACAGGGCACTAACCAGTAATTCCGTGAAGTCAGGTGCATGATTTCAACCAGAATTGATATCATCATCTGACATTTTGTTGAAGTGTATCACTCATTTCTGACTTCCTCCCTTGACAGGAATGGCAGTGAAGGGGGCACAGGAATAATAGTAGAGGGAGATGCTGGTTGTAAAGCATCGCAGTGAGATTTTGTTGTTAGACCAAGTTAAGAAAGAATCGGGTCATTTATTTTAACAAGTACATTTAATGAGTTATTATGGCTAACAGCGATTGTGGTAAATATGTTTTGTTTTCAAGTTACGGTGAGATGGAGTTTGATATCCAATAGGATTCGCTCAAATTGTAAATTTGAGTTATATAGTTGATATAATTGAAATGTTTCGCATGTAATTTAAATAGCCATAAAAATATTATTTCATTTAAAAATTTTAATTAAAAAACAAAAAATTTAAAACAAAAAGTCAAACTACAACCTCATAAATCTCCCGAGATGAGACAGATAAATGTGAGGAAGGGGCTATGCACTGCGATAACGACAGAATTATCCGGCTGATGGAGCCGTGGGAATGGAACATAGGGCCATGGATTGTAAATTGAACATGCTTAACACATTTCACCAATAAATTGTAAATTGAACGTGATTAACACATTTCACGAATAGACATGAATAAGAGGAAAAATTGTGATATCATGATAACATGATACTTTCCATCTACCAAAGACGAAAATTGTAGAAAATTTGTCTTATCGAGATAATATCATACTTTCCGTTTACAAATCAAATATAATATAATTTAGGTTAGTTTTTAGTATATTCATAAATTCATATTTTCAAATTTCTCATGTTCAACATTACAAACAGAAATAAAACTTAATCTACTCATGCAAAATCAGAATCATTTGACTCGAAACAGATTACTATATATCTGGCAGTTATAATAACACTGTAAATTCGTTCGCAGTCATAAAGTGCTTTTCACATTGGTTACTTATTTGTTTGGTCAAATTTATTTAAATGAGTGCTATTGCAAGGATTCGTTCAGTTGAGCAGAGAATGATCTAAGAAGTATACTTATTTGTTTGGTCAAATTTATTGAAATGCGTACTATTACAAGGCCTTCTTCCTTTGAGTAGAGAATTCTATAAGAGGTATGGGGAGAATAGTGTTGTTTTAAATTCGCTCAGCGGACATAAGATAGATGCTCAGAGTACGGAGTTGGAAACACATTCATAAATTGCTGTTCAGATTGAAAATATGAAAAGTACTTTCCCAAACGAGTAGTTAGGGGTAGTTAGAATTTTAGTCAAATTTATTGAATTCAGCGCCATGGAAGCTAAGGCAGATATATTTAAAAAGTAACCATTTATTTGACCAGGGTATTCTGATAGAAATATCGAGAGAATAGTGCTGTTTTCATTGCCAAGCTCATTATAATGTTGTAATATAGGGAAATGTTGGAAAATTCAGTAATAATGTCTATATGGTAGCACCACCCACATTTTGATATAGACCGATAGTTATTTATCCACGGCCCACCATATTAATAATGGGTTAAATATATTTGGTTAAATGCTAATTATTTCTCATTATTAATATTTATATAAATAATAATATTCATATTATTTGTTTTTTATATAATTATATTTCTTATATTAATATTATTTTGTATATTAATATAATATTAACTGTTACATAAAATTTTGCTGAGATATTAATAGTTATATTTAAAACTATAATATAATTCCCATCTAACATATTAATAATATTATATTAATATTATAAATTATATATTAAACTGAAATATATTATATTGTTATTTAGAAATAAAATTTAATATAATATAATAATATAATATAAATGTAATAATATATATTTAAAATAATATATTAATTAATAACATAATATGTAATAATAATATATTATAAAATTTAATGAGGAGGCTAGAGTGGGAGAGGTAATAGTTAACCTCGAAAAAAACAAAAATAAAGTTTACATGGGACTAGGCACTGCGATGAACAATCAAGTTGAAGCTCTCTCTTTGGCAGGGTTTGAATATTAGCGTGACTAATGGTATCAAAAACTTGATTATAGTTGGTGACTCTATGACGATTATTCAAAAATGTTTGAAGCTCTCCAAGAACGAGAACCTCCTCGAAGCTGAACCCTCCTCAATCATGATCAGGATAAATTATTTTTTAAATTTTTTTGAAAAGGTTGATATGTTCCATGTGTTGTGGGCTAACAACCAATTGGTGGATGCGCAAGCCAACATCGGGGTGGCCTTGGAGCAAGGCTTATTAAGTATCAATCAATCCGTTAAAATATGTCACATTCCCTGATTTGTATTAATTGCTCCAGGAAGGCGCTATATTGTTTGGGTACGGGTCTTCAACATATCAAGTTGGCAGTTAATAAGGTTATATCCCTAATGGCTCTTTGCAATGCAGTGGGATATGGGGTGATTGGTAAGGAATTATGGCATAGGTGTGGCAACATTAGATTGAAGGTCATGTGTGAGGACAGGTGGGCGTCGCGTCCTTGGTTATTCATCTGGAGTTTCAATATAGTTACATTCGCATGGGAGGTTGGTATCATCGCAATTTGTTCTAGGTTAACTTTGGCAATGGAGGAGATGGAGGGTATCTGCGTTGACATGACTCTGAATCACTTAGCATTTATGAAGGACAAGGCGAGGAAGAATGTCATATTCAACCAAGCCATTATATATTGCAGTTGGTTGCGAACGATAAACCAAAGGATTGTGTTAATTATGGGCAGAAGTGCCATGAAGATGGCTTCTGCAAGCAATGACAGTGGTGGAGGAACCGACTCAGGATGCTATGGGAACATTGAAGGTCTGGTTGAGAGTTCATGTAAACAAGTGGTTAAGGAGATTAACGAAAATATGGCGGTTCTTTACACCCATTTATCGGATTTGGAAAAGATATGGAGCTTCTGTAGAAGACTATGGAGAGTCTATGCATTGACGTGATGAGTCTCCAATAAAAGGTGGAAAATATTGAAATTAAATTGGAGACTGCAATGGTTAGGGTGTTAAAGGAAGTCTATGGTTAGGGTTATTAATATCTTGGGATCAAATTTAAAGCACAAAGGATTAATAAACCCAAGAATTAATAAACCTCAAGATTTAATATATGAAAGTTTAAACCCAAAGGTCTTTAATACTAAACTGTAGAATTTTAATTTTATAATATGTTATTTTTTATTTTTATTTTTTTTAAAGAAACGAGTAGCATTTTCATTATAAAAATATGAAAAGGCTCAGGTCCCATAAAATCTTGGAGAGCATTCTCTCAGAAATATTCATCGATTTAAACTGAAGAAGGACCTTCTTACTACCAACCTTATTTACATATAAGCTTTGTACATCACTTATACTATAACTCTCCAAAAAAACCCCACAATATTCTATAGATTGACATAACATAATTATGACTTTAAAATGAAAATCATAATTATGTTATGTCAATCTATAGAATATTGTGGGGTTTTTTTGGAGAGTTTATAGTATAAGTTGTGTACAAAGCTCATATGTAAATAAGGTTGGTAGTAATAAGGTCCTTTTTCAGTTTAAATCGATGAATATTTCTGAGAGCATGCTCTCCAAGATTTTATGGGACCATAGCCTTTTAATATTTTTATAATGAAAATGCTACCCGTTTCTAAAAAAAAAAAAAAAAAAAAAAATAACATATTATAAAATTTAAATTCTACAGTTTAGTATTAAAGACCTTTGGGTTTAAACTTTCATATATTAAATCTTGAGGTTTATTAATTCTTGGGTTTATTAATCCTTTTTGTTTTAAATTTGATCCCAAGATACTAATAACCCCTAAGAATTAATATTTTAAACCCAACAGATTAATAAACATAAGGGATTAAATTATAAACCCAAGGAATTATTAATATTATAAACAATATTATAAACCAAAGCAATTAATAAACCCAAAAGTTTAATATTATAAACCTAATGAATTAGTTAAAGCAAAGGATAAATACTATAAACTTTAAGGATCAACAAACCCAAGGAATTATTAATATTATAAACCAAAGGGATAAACATTATAAACCTAAGCGATCAACAAACCCAAAGGATTTATAAACCCAATAATTAATATTTTGAACCCAAAGGATTGATATTCTAAACACAAGGGATTGATAAACCCACAAGATTATAAATATTATAAACCCAAACACATTAGATAATATGGTTGAAAACTTCCCTAAAAATTAATGGTATAAATCTAATATTAATGATAAAAGTAATACAAATATTGATTAATATATAATAATAAAAATAACTATTATAATAAAAATAACTATTATAATAAAGATATTACTATTATAGTAATTAAAAATAATTATTAGTTTCTATTAACAAATTATTGTTAGGTTAACAAATTGTTATTATAATCATTTTAAATAATTATTGTTATTAATATTTATTAATCAATATTAATATTAATATTTTTATTTTAAATTAAATTTTATATTATTATTAATTAATAAATATTGATAATATTCATTAATAATAATAATTAATTTATTCATTTTTTATTAATAATTAATTAATATTATTATTTATTAAAAAATTAAAATATTTTTCTTTCATTTTTTATTAATTATTGTTAATCAATTAAACCTAAGGGATTTATATTAAATCTAGGGATTAATATTATAAACCTTAATTTTACACCCTAGGAATATGAACCCTTACATTAATAAACCCAAGGCATTAATATTATAAACCCATGGGAATAATAAATCTAGGGGATTTATACTAGAAACCCAAGGGAATAATATTACACCAAGGGATTAATATTAGAAAATCAAGGTATATAAACCCTAAGATAAATATTGTAAACCCCAGAATTATCATGGTTAACTATGGTTGACCATAGTTTCTTTTCATGCTGAGACAATCTCTCTCAGCAATGTGACGTTGCACCATGGTTGACCATCATTGATTTTCATATGTAGAAAATATAGTCAGAATGCAATTTTGGACCATGGTTGATTTTCACATTGATAAAATATTTGTCGCAATGTGAAATTGGACCATGGTTGACCACGATTATAAATGAAGAGATTTATATTAGACCCAAGGATTAATATTATAAACCCTATGAATAATATTAAATTCTAGGAAAATGAACCCTTATATTAATAAACCCGAGGGAAAAATAAACCAAAGGGATTAATACTAAAAATCCAAGGGATTATAAGCCCTAAGGGACTAATAAACCAAAAGGATTAATACTAAAAACCCAAGGGATTATAGACCCAAGGGATAAATATTATAAACCCAAGGTATATAAATCCAAAAATAAATATTATAAGCCCTAAAATAAACATGGTTGGCCATGGTTTACCATGGTTGATTTTCATTTTGAGACAATCCTTGTCACAATGGGACATAGGACAATGGGTGACCATTTTTTACCATTATTGATTGCCATATCAGCACAATCTTCATCACAATCTCACATTGGATCATGAACACCCTATGAATAATATCGTATCCTAGGAATAAGAACCATTAGATTAATAAACACAAGGGATTGACATTATAAACCCAAGGGCCTAATAAAGAAAAAGGATTAATACTAAAAAACCCAAGGGATTATAAAACTAAGGGAATAATATTAAACCCAAGGGATAAATATTATAAACCCAAGGTATATAAATTCCAAGATAAATATTATTAACCCTAAAATAAACATGGTTTGCCATGGTTTACCATGGTTGATTTTTATATTGAGACAATCCTTGCCACAATGCGATGTAGGACAATGGGCGACCATGTTCAGCCATTGTTGATTTCCATATCGACACAATCTTTGTCAAAATGTGACGTTGGACCATGGAAACCTTATGCATACTATTATACCCTAGGAATAATAACATTTAGATTAATAAACCCAAGAGATTGACATTATAAACCCAAGGTACTAGTAAACCAAAAGGATTAATACTAATAACCCAAGGGATTATAAACCACAAGGGAATAATATTAAACCCAAGGGATAGATATATTAAACCCAAGGTATATAAACCCCAAGATAAATGCTATAAGCCCTAAAATATATATGGTTGACCATGGTTTACCATGATTGATTTTCATATAGAGACAATCCTTGTCACAATGAAGGGTATGACAATGAGTGACCGTGTTTGACCATTATTGATTTCCATATCGACACATTCTTTGTCACAATGCGATATTAGACCATGGAAACCCAATGAGTAATATTATACCCTCGAAATAAAAACCTTCTTAGATTAATCAACCCAAGGGATTAACAATATAAACCGAGGGGATTAATAAACCAAAAGGAATTATACTAAAAACCCAAGGGAATAATATTAAACCCAAGGGATAAATATTATAAACCCAAGCTATATAAACCCCAAGATAAATATTATAAACCCTAAATAAACATGGTTGACCATGATTTACAATGGTTGATTTCCATATTGAGACAATCCTTGTCACAATGTCACGGATGATGATGATTGACAATGTTTGAATATTAATGATTTCCATATCGACACAATCGTTGTCAAAATGCGACATTAGACCTTGGTTGACCAAGGTTGATTTCCATATTGAAATAATCTTTGTCACCATGCGACGTTGAACCATGATTGATTTCATACAACATGATTGACTATTGTTAACCATGGTTGGCCAAGATCGACCATGGCTGACAAAGATTGGCCTTCACTGACCATAGTTGATATTAAACCCTAATATTAAACTAAATATTATAAACCCTAACATCATAACCACAATATTTTATAACCCCTCACATTAATATTATAAACCCAAAGGTAGATATATGAAACTGTAAGTTTAATATATTAAACCCTAGGATTATAAATCCTCACGTTATCATTATAAACCTAAAGGATTGGTATTATAAACACTTGTGGTTAATAAACCCTAGGATTAACAAAATAAACCCCAGAATTATAAACCTTAAGATTATAAATCCTAAACCCAATAATAGAAACAACATAATCACTAAATCCTAAACCTAATATTATAAACCATAATATTAACCCTAATTTATTCAATGTCGTCATGCGACATTGAATAAATTGCAATGTAATGCATAAACACCAATATTAAAAACTCTAATATTATAAACCGTGATATTCAACCAAATTTTGTAATTTTTCATTACGATGTTGAAAAGGTTTTGATGTAATGTGATGCAAGAGCATCTAGGCCTAGCCAACAATGTGATGGAGTGGTCACAGGTTGTAGCTAATACAAGTTTGGAGGAAGACTTGGTTGTTAAATTTGTATTAATTTCAAATAAATGTAAGTAGTTAAGAGTGGCCTAATTCTGAACAGAATTGGGAATAAAATGGCAAATGATCCTCCCTACATGGAGATCAAGCCAAGTAGTCTAGTTTGTTTAGATTAGGATAGGATTTGAATTCTAAATGTATAATTTATTCCTCCAATTGTGGAGGAGATGGTTAACTTAGCATATATGCAATTTCCTTTGTTTTCTGAAGGGAGATGCGAGAGGAGAGACAGAGAGGGAGAAGACCCGAGAGCTTTGTAAGCCTACCGGCTGTGTAGAAGAAAGAGGCCATTAATTAGATTAATCAAGCCAGAGAAAGGAGAGAGCCTCAAATACAACTTTGTGTTTATGCTTTGAACACAGAGGATTGATTTTGAGGGTTGAAATGTGTAATAGATCGCATTTCTTTTGAGACAGTGATGTTTAATGTTGTAATCTGATCAAAGCAAGTCATTGTAATCGATTCATTGTGAATAAAAACTAGTATTGCATGTATAATTATACAACCGGCCTGTGGAGGCCTGAAGGCTTGTTTTTCTCTGTATGTGGATGATTTTGGCATTGGTCCTGTTGTTATAGACATTTTTGTGCCTTACAGCATTGAGCATGAAATGTACATAATCTAAGGGATCCAAAGTCCCTAAACATGTTGTTCCTACCCCTAGAGGAACAAGGCTAACAAACCACATCAATTCACAGAAGTTCTCCACCAGAAACTGCTAAAAAACAAGCCAATTCAGGATCAATTCAGTGGCTCCACTAGCTGTCTGCGTTGAATGTCAAAGTCAACACTGGCTACCTGCACTGAAACGCAGGTAGAAGCACTACCAGGGTGCGCTGAGCGAGAGTTGACAAATGGCAAGTTCATTCCAAGAGGTGTCAAGACCCAGGAAGCTTCCAGAATCTTCCTCAATGACACTTGCCTCAGTGAATTCGACTAGTGATGAGTAAGAGGTTCCCAATCTCCAAGTGGAAGCAAGAACCTCTAAGTGGAATCAAGAACTGACAGAGGGAGAGGACACTAGTCAAATCTCAAGCTGACTCATCCTCTCTCCAAACATCTATATATGGATCTCTCCTCCATGAGATCTAGAGGCTGGAATTTTGTTATTGCAAAGAATTGTTGTTGGTTTGAGATTGGAATCATTGGGTGCTTAATGCTTTGAAGGGGGTGAAGATAGGAATTCCATTTGCTGGGAAGGAGATGCTGGATTGGAGCCCTCTGGGTTGTATCTCTTCCTGAACCTTGTTATTCATCAATAAAGCTATCTTGGTTTCTCCTATATGCTGATGTATCTTTGATGTATGATTGCATTAGTATATTTAGTTTATTTCTAATCCTGAACTAGTTATGAATATGAATCTATGTCTTTGTGTAGTGTTCTCTTCTTGTGATCTTGCAGAGACCTGTTGAAGCTGGGCGAGCGAGAAGGCAAGTAGCTGGGAACTCTCAAAGAGAAGGGAAACTGGATCGAGGGAAAAACGGAAGACACCGGTTAGTCCATCCATCTCTCTTCATTCTTAATTCATAAAGGAAGAATACTAGAATAGCTGTCTCTGTTTGTTGCTAAGGCACTGTCACACCTTAGGTGGATAGGATCGTCCTGCATAGGCATTTTTCCCCACAACAAATTGGCGACTCCACTGGGGAGATATGTTTAGTCATTTTATTTGCGTCTCTATCATTGTTTGTTTCATAGACTCAACAACAACAATCGAACTGCATCTGCTATTCTCAGATGCAAAGTAGACAGCTGCTGCTTTGATCCAATCACTGGATTTTTCTATGATCTAAACAATGGACTCACAAATGATTTGATGATCCTTTGTGATAGATCTTAGTACTCCCTCAAAGCATCCCTTTGATTGTACCTTGCTTGTTGCTTTGATTTGGCCTGAAACTGTAGATTAAATAGCAAACTATGACCCAGAACCCAGTGAGAAACTCTCATTTCTCCTTCAGCGCAGACCCTGTGAAGAGGTTCTGCATTTCAACGCAGGTCCCGTGAAGGCTACCTGCGCTGAATGTCAAAACCCCTGTGTTGAGGTTGCGCTGATCCAGTTAGGCCTTGTGCAACTGGGGTTCTTTGCTCTGTTTTGCCTTGTTTTGATCTCTGATTTTTGCAGCCTGTAACCAGCATAGGTACCAGTCTGATAACTCCTTTTCTCTGCTTAAATTCCTCCTCCTTTTGTACAAAAAGACTGTGAGTGTTTTTATGTGTTTGTGGCGTCATTTGCAGTTTTCCTTTGCAAGAGTGAAATAATCGTCCTGTAGCCTTTGATTCAGATCTGTTGATTGTGATCTTAGGAGAGAGTTCATTGGCTGATTACAGTTGATTATACATTTACTTTTGCTCTTGGTTTGAGTTTGTCTCTTTTAAGTGTCAAAACAAGTATTCATTTCAGAAATCGTTAAGTGTTGTAATCTCTTCTACCCTCTCTGATTTCGAAAAAGTAAACTTGTTTGTATTTGTCATTTAAAAGCAAATTCAAAGTTGTACAAAAAGCTTTCTTTGTAGGCATCAATACTAAGAAAGCGGAAAACAAACACCTGCATTGTGCATTTGCATCTTGATAGTTTGCATGTTTGATTTAGGAAAAGTGCATTAGAGTGTGCTGATTGCTCTTTGAGAAAAGATGGTGTCTTTCTTTTCCCTTGGTAGCTAGGATTTTCATGGTTGAAAAGATATATAAAGCTTGCTTATCATCTTTAGACTTCATTTAGGAATTGTATCATACATCTCGTGGTGAACCTCAAAAGGCAAACTTTTAAAAAGATCAACCTAAAATAAATTGAATGAACTTAACAACGCTTTGCAACATAACGCACAACATAGAGGTCTAGGCTAGAGACGTGTTCCGGCGTCGTAAAGCCTGGTGACTGTCGATCTCGTTGATGGTGGGTGATTCCTCCTGAGAGACGATAGCGCCAGTACGGATTGTGCTCCCACGTACCGTCGCGTATATATTGGGAGACCCCTATAGGCATAAAACCTTTATCCTTAGGAAGCCGTGTCGGCCGCCCTACTGATCGCAATGCACTGAACACAGCATTCAGGAAGATCGACTGCCCGTACCCTAAAAAGTATTCTGCGGTTTTGCGAAAAGTTTGGCACACCCTCTACCTAGAACTCCAGAGCAGTTCCTTTTGGCCTTTTTCAGACTCTATAACGGAAAAAGTCCATCCGAGCATTTGTCACTTCGGGCTCGTTAAAACATCGAAGGAGACTAGAGTCATCTTTAGCTTTTTCTCGACTCTTTAAAAGTGAAAAAGAAAGTTGTGTCTAAAGCGTCTAAAAAATTCATTCAATTCGGAAACACACTTTCCCCTTTTGTATTTTGGTTGATCGAGTAATCCGCAATCGTGGAAGAAAGTCAATTGAAACCCCGTCGTTCGCGGAGGCTTACGAGTCAACCGTCTTTGTCTCCGGAATCGAAAACAGTACGGACAAAGTGAACTCGTTTAACCGGTTCAAAATCTCCTATCAAAGTTAGAACAAGTGTTCCAACGACATCTGAGATTCCGGTTACTCCAAACATTTCTAGAAACCCTGCCTCTATAGAAGAAGTTCAACAGCCACAGAGGGACAGTAACACTGATCCTAGTCTGGGAGCAAATACTTGCGTTACTGAACCAGTTCCATCTGTAACCGGTTCAGAGAGTCTTGCTCCTCAAACAACTGTCGCTGTCGATTCAACCCCTTCTTCGGCACCAGAAATATTTTACGGACCTGACGGTCTTCCCCTTCCACCTGGTTTGATTGCGATAGAGGAAATTGTAGAAGATCCGCAAGCAAGCACTCCAACACATTTTGGAGTCGGGGTCACTCTATTTCCTTCGACATTAGAAGTTAGTCTACCACCAATGGAAGTTCCTGTAGAATCGCTAGGTAATCTCTTGGATAGACTCAAAATGTCTGAACAACCGTCAACATCTAGGACGGTGTCGAATGACACAGCGACAGCAGAACTCCTTGCCGTCACTCCGACAATGTTTGCCGGCACACCATCTGTCCCGACTAGCTCACAACTGCTAGAAGGAGTCCACCCAGGGACTATTTCAACAGTGTGGTCCGTTCCAGTTTGTTCCTTCGGAATAATATCCGGCAACTCTTATGTTGAAACTCGCCAGATTGATCCATTTGGAGGTCAATTTGGGCAATCTAGTCCCCAAGGACAAACAATTCCCTTGAGTTCCGGATTGCCACCGTATGGGGGGCAGTATGCCTTTTCATTACCCCCTCCGGGAGGATATCCATACGGGAGTTCACAACAGTATTCAGGTTATACTGGAGTTACATCAAGTGGTTGGGTACCTATGCTACCTCAGCAACCAAGGATTGTGTATTCTATGCAACAATGTGTACCTATGTCGAACATCCCGACCACACCGGCTATTGTGACAGTGTCGCAAGTTCAAACGTTGCATGTTGTATGTCAACCTCAGATTTCTCAGGTTGTAATGCAACAGCCCCTTGACCCTGTGACTCAACCACAATTGCCAACTGGTGGGGCGACACAGGTCCAAACGGGTACAATTACCCCACATCTTGGTCCGACAGTTAGTATAGCACAACAGAGCATGGCTTCACAACCATGGCTGGTGCAATACCAACAACCAGAATTCCAACAAGTGTACCAAGGTTCTGAGCAGCAGATCTTTGCGAACAGTGGACAACCGTATATTCAAAACGGTCAAAACCAACCGCTTTACAGTGGTCAAGTCCACCAACCGTATCAGTCATACCAACATCAATTACATTATGCTGGTATGCAAAGGCCTACTGCTCAAGCAATTCCATTGTACCCTGGGTATGCTTCACCTAACCTGAATCAACAGTTACCATTCGTGGCAACTTTAGAGTTACCCAATTTACATCGGTTAACAAACGATCCAATTGCTTACGCCCCTTGGTGGCCAGCGATTCCTCACAAACTTCCTTCGGACATTCCTAAAATTAATGGAAATCCAGGTGAAGATCCATCGAATCACGTGATGACCTTTCATCTATGGTGTTCATCAAACACCTTAAACGATGATTCGATAAGGCTTTGCCTCTTTCAGAGGACATTAACGGGTCCAGTGGCTAAATGGTATATTGAATTACCTAGAGCTTCGTTCGACAATTTCAACACCTTAGCCACGACATTCTTAACCCATTTTCAATTACCGATAAGGTATTAAACGGGAACGGAAATCTTAACCAACTTCAAACAGACAACGGCCACTCACATATCTGATCATATACATGAGTGGCGACGTCGTCGTAGGATGGTAAAAACGTACGTTCCCGATCAGTTATTAGCTGAATGGTTTATCAAGTCGTTACTTTCTGCTATAACAGAAGATGTGGCAAAGGGGGGAGTCGTAACGGAAGAGCAAGTTATCGCTCGTGCGCAGTATCTGGACTTAGTCTATACTCAGTCTGGCACGCTCTATGACAAAATACCTGACGCCCCTAGACCGGAATTTTCAATTCCTCCTCCTCCTAAATCAAACAATGACTCTCATGCCGGCGATGGCGTGATTGGCACGACAAACGCGAAATCGACAAAGGCTTCGTCTAAGAAAGCCCGTAAGACTTCAGATCAAAATGCAAAAGAAGAAATTCTTGCTTCGGAAGTAAATGCCGTATCAGCAGATAAAGGCAAAGAAACCAATCAACCAGGAAGCAAGAAGAAGCAAAACAAAGGGAAGAAGAAGAAACAAGGTGAGTCATCTCCCGAAAAAACTTCTTCAAACCCTCCTGGGAAAGGGAAACCAAAAAATCCATGTTTTATATGTGATGAGGATCATTGGACAGTCGATTGTCCATACAGAGCTGAGCTTAAGAAATTCTTTAAGAGTTCGCAAACCTCAGCTGTGTTAACTGATCCGTTTCCAAATCCAGGTACAAATATGGTTGATAGTGGAAATTCTTCCCCGTCGCAAGTGCTTATGTTGTCGATCTCCAAACAACAAAATGATGCTTTGATTTCGACAAGGAACAAAGATTACGAGAATCCGCAGCTGTCGAACGACAAAGGTAAAGATCAACCAAGTAGTTCGACAACAACTTTGACAGAAGTTGTACCGCCCATCATTCCTGAATTAACAATAAAACTGCCAAAGGGAGTAGTACACAAGTCGACATTTAATCCTCGTGCCAGAGCGGCACAACATTATAACATAGTGGAAGATTTGGCCCAATCGCCATCCGCTATGTCGACTCTTGAAGTACTATAAAATTGTCCATCCCAAAGGCAGGCTTTGTTATCGGCAATTGGTGGGGTTGATCCTAAGGATTCCAATCTTGTATCCTTCGACCACAAAGGATACGATCCTCAGTTACTAGCTCAACTAGCTTTACTTATTCAAGTGAAAGCCCTCAACAAAACTGTTCACCGAACAATCATTGATGAGGGGGCATCTACATGTATTATGTCGATGAGTTGCTGGAAAACTTTAGGGTCTCTGACCTTGTCGCGATCTTCGACGACATTGAAAGCATTCAACGGAAGGACCTATACCCCGTGCGGTATCCTAAATAACTTGAAAGTTGAACTGGGGGGAAAAACAGTAGAAATAGATGTTGAAGTCATCGATGGGAATCTTGACTACAACATCCTACTGGGAAGACCGTGGATATATGCCATGGCAGCTGTAGTGTCGACTTATTTTAGGAAGATCGCATTCCCTTTTCAAGGAGGGATTACGATCGTCGACCAACAAGACTTCCTCCCTAATGGTTCACAAGTTACAGGAAGCATTCCCATGATCCATGGGAGCAACCATTCACTTCAAGATATTGGAGTAGGCCTACTAAAAGACCCCACATTAATGGGAACTTTCGCACTTCCACCTCCAATCTATATAGGAGAAGTAGCGTTGGTAAGAGCCTGCAACATGATATCTTCCACGAAGATCTCAGAAGACGATATCAACATGGATCATGAAATGGTTTTGCCCCCAAGCCCTATAGAAATATTGTAGCAATCAATGTTTCGGGCATGGGAGGCGAACCCACATCAACGCTCATCAAGCGTTTGGGTAGATAGGTCTAGAGAATATGGTACCCCATTAGATCCTTGGTCGAGAATACATGGAACCGACGAAGGAATCCTACAATCAATGTTGATTGAGGGGGCACCATGGAATGATTGCCACCATCGTTCCCTTCTTCCGGATTATGAAGAAGATACTCAACATGACCTTTACCACCCTTCAGTTTTTGAATTCCTATCAAACACTTTAAATACGGTGGATTCCGAGCGAAACTTATCCAATATTGAAGAGACTATAGCCATAAATATCTCGACTAAAAAAAATGTTGTAGAGAATATTTATGTCGGCAAAGGATGTTCTCCTTCAGAACTGGAAATATATAATGCTCTTTTTCGCGAGTTCAGAGATGTCTTTGCTTGGTCATATGATGAAATGCCAGGCATTGACTCGAGTATCGTTGAACACGAAATTAAGATGTATCCTGATGTCAAACCAGTAAGACAACGGCTTCGGCAGGTGCACCCCAAGAAAGCCGCTGCCATTAAAGCAGAAGTTGAAAAGCTTCTCCATGCTGGTTTTATCTACCCGGTTCCTCTAACCGATTGGGTATCGAATATTGTCCCTGTTATGAAGAAACAAGGGACAATTAGAGTGTGTGTCGATTATAGGGATGTAAACCAAGCTTGTACGAAAGACAACTACCCTACACCCTTCATCGACCAGATAATTGATGAATGCGCCGGATGTGAAATCTTTTCATTCATGGATGGATATTCTGGGTATAATCAAATAAATATCCGCCCACAGGACCAGTCAAAGACTGCATTCATTTGTCCGTGGGGCACATTCGCTTATCGAAAATTACCCTTTGGTTTAAAGAACGCAGGGGCGACGTTTCAGAGGGCAATGAATTATGCCTTCCATGACATCAAGAACATCGTTCAACCATATCTCGACGACCTTCCGGCTCATTCGCGAAAGCGGACTGATCATCCGCAGCATCTAAGAGCGATATTTCTACGTTGCCGACACTACAAGATAAGACTCAATCCGCACAAATGTGTATTTTGCGTCGGTTCTGGTCGTTTACTTGGCTTTGTAATCTCTAAGGATGGGATTCGTCTCGACCCTTGCAAGGTTCAGGCAATCATTAATTTGCCTCCACCTTCAAATTTGCATCAGATTCAAAAACTCCAAGGGAAAGCAAACTTTCTGAGGAGGTTCATTCCAAATTACGCAGAACTTGCTAAAGGTTATACTCGTCTTTTGAAAAAGGATGTACCTTTTGTCTGGGATCAGGTGGCGCAAGCTTCTTTTGACGCTCTGAAAGATTCTCTAGTAAAAGCATCATTAATGTATGCCCCAGACTATCAAAGAGATTTTAACCTGTATCTGGCTGCAGCGGATACGACCATTGCAATGGTTTTAGTTCAAGAATTCGATGGAGTTGAACATCCTATATATTATTTAAGTAAAAACTTGAATGATACAGAAAGCAAATATTCTTACGTTGAAAAGCTAGCACTCGGTGCTGTTCAAGCGATTCAAAGATTTCGACATTATGTCCTCTTTCGGAAAACTACCATTTTATCAGATTGCAACCCCATGACTTATATATTGTCGCGACAGTTGCTGGGGGGCAAATATTCAAAATGGATAGCGATCCTTCAAGAGTTTGATCTGGAATTTGTAAAATCCAAATCAAAGAAAGCTTTAGTTTTCGCAGAATTATTGTGCGATCTCCCATCGTCGTCCAATGATGAAACATCCGAAGAATCAATCATGGACGAGAATTTGTTTCTGATATCTGCAAGCAATGAGTGGTATGGAGATATAATAATTTATCTCCAAACCCAAAAATTCAGGCCTAACACCTCTCACTCAGAACAAAAATGTATACGATACCAAGCAAAAGACTACATGATCGTCGGTGATACGCTTTACCGTCGTGGTATCGATACAGTTCTGAGAAGGTGCCTCACCCATGAGGAGGCCGAAAAAGCCCTAAATGAATGTCATTCAGGCGTGTGTGGGGGGAATCAATCTGGATATGCTACAACACAGAAAATCTTACGAGCAGGATACTTCTGGCCAACCATGTTCAAAGATTGCATAACCGCAGTCAGAAGTTGCCATGCTTGTCAAATTTTTGATAGCAAAACCAGAAGACCACCCGCACCTTTACAGCCAATAGTTGTTGTTGGGCCTTTCGCCAAATGGGGCATCGATTTCATGACATGTAACCCCACCTCGACCGGGGGGCATGGGTATATTATAGTTGCCGTTGACTATTTTACCAAATGGGCCGAGGCGATGCCTACATTAGATAACACTGGTGAAACAGCTGCCCTTTTCTTTTTCAATCATGTAGTCGCCAGGTTCGGCGTACCACAGGCTATAGTTACAGATCATGGATTGCATTTTCGCAATCACATGATGGTTGAATTAGCTGCCAAGCTAGGGCTATCTCACGACAGCTCTACCCCGTATTATCCACAAGCCAACAGACAAGTTGAAGCGATCAACAAGGTCTTGAAGCGTATGTTGCAAAGGATGATCGGAGTTCACAAAAGAAGGTGGCACCTAATCCTGTACTCAGCCTTGTGGGCTTACCGAACATCGGTAAGGAATGCGACCGGGTTCACACCTTTCCAACTAGTGTATGGCCTGGAAGCAGTCTTACCAATCCAGTGTGAAATCTCGTCTCTTAAACTCGCAATTGATCTCCTCCCCGGCACTTCGGAAGAAGAGGCCCGTTTCTTGGAATTAATCCAATTGGATGAAACCCGTCGTGATGCCGCTTTGGCTAACGAAGCCCATAAGAAACGAGTCAAGGCACAGTTCGACAAAAATGTCAAACCCCGTGTCTTCTCAGAAGGTGACTTGGTCTTGCTTTATGACCAAGAATCCGATAAATTGGGAGCAGGTAAATTTAATTCTTTATGGATGGGCCCCTATATTTTTAAACGAGTGTTAGCAAAAGGAGCCTACGAGTTAATGGATTATGACGGAATTCCACTGGCGCAACCCCGTAATGGGTTGTACCTCAAGCGTTACTATGCTTAAATAGTAACCTGTATGCTTTTGTTGTATTTTGTTTTCGCTAAAGTGTTTGTTTTGGTCGAGTAATCCACCTTTTTACATTTATTGCAGATGTCGAACCTTCTGGAGACATGTGTTGGATATGCCGACGGAGCGAGTCGTAGTTCGCGGAATCTGTCCTCCGCAGCCTGGGCCATTTTTGATCCAAGCGGCGAGTTAGTAAGTTTCAGAGGTGTATGTGTCGGGCAATCAACGAATAACATCGCTGAGTATAGCGCGTTGATAGAACTACTCTCTGATGCCATCACCCATGGTATACGCCGACTAATCGTCAGGCTAGACTCACAACTCGTAATACTACAACTCAATGGTATATATTTCGTCTGCAACCCAGCTATTTATCGCATGTTCCTAAGGGTTAAGATTTTGGAAAGACAATTTGATTTAATTCAATACCAACATATTTCCATAAACTTAAACACATTAACCAACTCATTAGCAAACTATTTGTTAGATAGACATTTGCGACATTTATAAAAAGAGACACATTATCAATGTTGTACATATGGATCATATAACTCAACCAGAATAAACCCCGAAAATCAAAATATATATATATAAGCTGTTTATCGTTTATACATGATGTTCTGTAACCAAGACAAAAATCGGTCGCATGACCCAAAAACTCAAAAAGCTAGGGGGCACCCTAGCCTAGTGATGCTCATGATAGCACGTCACGGCCTGTGCAATCATGCGTAAGAGACGAGTCCATCGTCTAGGCACACCAGTAGTATGCCGCTGCAACTGTAGAGGTAACTCGTCGATCCTCACATCCGGAATGCCGAGAGTAAGGCTCTCAACCTGCTCCTGCACAGCTGTGAGGGTCTCGGCCACATCAAGGTCATGAAGAATAACCCTCCCAGCAGTCTCCCCTGCTGGAGCAGCAACTGGCGCTCTTGGGCGAACTGCTGGACGAACAGGACCAACATCTACATGCACACATGAGTTTGATTAAAGTCTTGATAGAATAAAGCACAAGGACATTATAAATAAAAACAGTAAACAGTGATATGGTCGAAGATTTTACCAATAGCGCCCCACTGTTAGCCATCCGGCAGTACCAAGTCCGGATCACCTCGGAAATCCATGCCAACATATGGATACTCGAAATAGACCATCTCCTGACGCTCGAACCACCTGAAGAAGGTATCAGTGAAAGAAATCTGAGATTGACCAGCATGCCTAGACATGTGATCAACCCATCTCTGCATGCGTGGCTCGGTAGGAGAAGGCAAGTCGAGTGCGATATACTGAGGCTGCATCAGTGGTATCTTCTCCAAGGCAAAGGCAGTCAAAATAGAACCAAATCCAAAGTTCTTCAGCTTCCCGTCCTTTACCTTGGTCAACTGAATTTTCATCTGAAGAAGTACTGCATCACACCAGTTGAATATTTTCGGTTGGAGGCACTCCAAGGCGTGCTGCACATAGGATCTGTTGGCAACATGAAGAGATGCACTACCGGCCATCCTACCAATAGTATACAGAATGGACCTGAGAGACTTGTCAGCAATCTCACGGATAACGACCTTGCCGTCTCTACTCGGCTGAGATCCTTCCCTGCAATACTGGTGGACATAATCTCTCACAGAGTCATTCCCTCGGGCCGAACCTGACAAAGAAATGGGGGCACCCCGCCTCGACAAGCCAGTCAAGAAGTAAATGTCTACCACGGTCAAGGGGATAGATTTGCCCCTAATCTGAAATACTTGGTTGATAGGATCCCAAGCATCAAGCATATACTGCAGTAGGGAGATCTGTGCTCTCATACTAGAGATACGGAAGAACTTCAGCAGACCACAGTTCCGCAGCGCGTCCACCGTGACAGGATGATGGAGGGAAATCATGTCCTCTTCTTCATGTTCTCGTTCTCGCCATGTAAGGGTCATTTTGCTCCAATAATCTCTGAAAAACAAACATGAGAGGAGTTAGATCCTGGATTTGATGAGAAACTGGCAAAATTTTCATCAAAAACTGTGCAAAAAAACTATTTTTTTGTGCCCAACGCAACTGGCCAGTGTTCCACCTGCGTTGAAGGTCAAACTGCCTTCATGCAGCTTGACATTCAGCGCAGGTTTCGAGTGAACCAGGTGCGCTGATGGCAGAGCGCCCTAACAAAACCCCAGGGGCTCAGGGAAACAGGAAAAGGGAAAAAGGGGGAAGAGGCACCTCCAAAGCTCCAACAAACCAAGTTCAAATGAAATGGTAAAATGAGAGGTAAAAACACTTTTTAATTGCTTTTTACGTAATTCAAAGTGAAATATTAGGGTTTTAATCTCGTTTTTCAAGCAAATGTTATTCATTTCTAACTAGTTTGATACAACAATTGAGGATACAGTACGATCTTTGAAAAGGGCAAAGCTAGTTATGGTAAAAAATCAAAATTTGACCATATAGATTCGAGCAGTTTTAGCACACAGTTCATGCTCGTTAAAAAATAAACGCAAGATCCGAGCAGTTTTATCGTATAGTTCATGCTCGTTAAAAAATAACCATAAGATCGAGCAAATGTTTCCACCCGCGTTTAAGCTCGTTAAAAAATGAACTATCCCGGTAAATAACCACAGTGAATGTAATATCATCAGCCATTAAAGCCCTGGTCGTGTTTGCCCATCACCTCCACTTTTCCATTGGCCGATCGTTCACCTCCATATGTTTGTTTACCCATTTTGAGGAACAGCTGCGAAGAGTGATTTCACTAGCCATCCTTGTGACACTGCCGTAATTGGAAAATTCCAACCTGTACCTGGAATCAGCTGCTAACCCTTTTTATCACTCGTTCCTCAAAAGACGAGTCTTCTTTAAGCTCTTTTCATCTGACTCGTAAAATATGAAAAGATTGCCGAGTCCTTGGCCTTCCAACTCGTTAAAGGGACAGGAAGTGCTATCCCTCCTCTAGATTTTAATCTTTTTGGACCTGAGGGATTATTGCACAAAACGATCAAGCGCTTGTTTTATTCGGCTCGTTAAAACTATCGAAAACTCATCCCTTCTGTATTGTTTTATACTTTTTCGGACCTAAGGGATTAGATGACGAAAAAGGACCGAGTTATCTTTGTCGCTAGACTCGTTAAAATCATTAAATAGCGACAAACTTGTCTTTAGACGAGAACGAGTTTCACTATCGCTAGGCTCGTTAAAACATAGCGATGGGCTTGCCCGAAGGGCAGGTTATAGAACAAGCATATGTTATCCTCCTCAAGCTTGACAAAAATAAAGAGGTACTGGTCAGCAATGACTGGGGAAAAATTGGGAGAAACTCAAGAAAACTTTGATGGTAGCAAGTCGCTCTTGAACATGACACTTTTCCTCCGTACCACAATCGGGTTGGGTTGTTTCATTCACCGGTCACATCACCATGGTCTCGCCATACCATCCATATTTGGGGTAATGCTACCGATCCATCGCATAAGTGTCGCCATATGTTCAAGAGAAGTCGTTCAGAAAAGTCAACCGTGTCCCATCCACTGCCGTACATTATCCTTCATCCTTTCATGACCGCCACCCTGAATCATATGTCACAGATCGTTTTCACCTCCATCAAAATCATTAGCTCCGTTCCGTGTCATTGATGTGGGATTCATTAAGGCCCTCCTTTGACGGATGGCTTCTTGTCGACATCAGCTCATTATCCAAGAAGTTGATCTAGGAACAACCCCTTCAGTACTTTGAAGCTTGCATGCCTCAATGGCAAGTTTCTCACTTCCGGCGATAGGTATACATCAATGACCTTCGACCGAAAGATTTTGCGTGCTGTTCGATGCCAAGTCCTTTATTCACACCACGTGAATTGTACTGCAGTACCTTGAGGGTCATTATCATTATCGGTGATTCCTCTCGCGCTTGTTAACGGTTTACCTCACTGACCGGTAATAAAGCGATGTCTTTCCATGTTCGACTTCAGAACATTTCTCACATGGATCGACTTGTACTTAGAGTGAAGATCGAACGAGTTTGAAGACCCCGAATCTAGTTTCATCCATCCGGGCTGCGATATATATTCAGGAAAGATAAAGACATTGACATGTACATCATTGCAACAGATAATCATCCTACCCAAAGGATGATAATTTCATCAAAATTATCAGTCTACCATCAGACGATTGTCTGTTCTATGTACAAAAAAATGAATTTATAAAGCTGAGCATGGGAATGCCCGCCTCAGCTAGATCATGAAAGCAGTATGAAAAATAATGTATTGTATTGTATCTTATTAAAGGTCTCCTCCCAGCATTGGATGAACTTCGGATCCTCCTGATAAAGCATTTCACCCGATAAACGGCCTCATACTTTAGGGGGCAACTGTTATAGACATTTTTGTGCCTTACAGCATTGAGCATGAAATGTCCATAATCTAAGGGATCCAAAGTCCCTAAACATGTTGTTCCTACCCCTAGAGGAACAAGGCTAACAAACCATAGCAATTCACAGAAGTTCTCCACCAGAAACTGCTCAAAAACAAGCCAATTCAGGATCAATTCAGTGGCTCCACTAGCTGTCTGCGCTGAATGTCAAAGTCAACACTGGCTACCTGCACTGCAACGCAGGTAGAAGCACTACCAAGGTGCGCTGAGCGAGAGTTGACAAATGGCAAGTTCATTCCAAGAGGTGTCAAGACCCAGGAATCTTCCAGAATCTTCCTCAATGACACTTGCCTCAGTGAATTCGACTAGTGATGAGTAAGAGGTTCCCAATCTCCAAGTGGAAGCAAGAACCTCCAAGTGGAATCAAGAACTGACAGAGGGAGAGGAAACTAGTCAGATCTCAAGCTGACTCATCCTCTCTCCAAACATCTATATATGGATCTCTCCTCCATGAGATCTAGAGGCTGGAATTTTGTTATTGCAAAGAATTATTGTTGGTTTGAGATTGGAATCATTGGGTGCTTAATGCTTTGAAGGGGGTGAAGATAGGAATTCCATTTGCTGGGAAGGAGATGCTGGATTGGAGCCCTCTGGGTTGTATCTCTTCCTGAACCTTGTTATTCATCAATAAATCTATCTTGGTTTCTCCTATATGCTGATGTATCTTTGATGTATGATTGCATTAGTATGTTTAGTTTATTTCTAATCCTGAACTAGTTATGAATATGAATCTATGTCTTTGTGTAGTGTTCTCTTCTTGTGATCTTGCAGAGACCTGTTGAAGCTGGGTGAGCGAGAAGGCAAGTATCTGGGAACTCTCAAAGAGAAGGGAAACTGGATCGAGGGACAACGGAAGACACCGGTTAGTCCATCCATCTCTCTTCATTCTTAATTCATAAAGGAAGAATACTAGAATAGCTGTCTCTGTTTGTTGCTAAGGCACTGTCACACCTTAGGTGGATAGGATCGTCCTGCATAGGCATTTTTCCCCACAACACCTGTGTTTTCCTTCTTAACAGTAGAAACCCCGTGGCTAAGGCAAGTTTAGTGTAATTTGGGTCCGCAAGCGGAAAACCCATTTACACAGAGAAAAGGCGTGAACACTTAGTGAATTTGGCAAGACAGATTTGAAATATTGTAAATATTAATTTTTCGCCTTATCTGGTCCGATATGATAGTCGCATCGGCATATCAGAGAGGGAGTTTATTAAGTGTTAAGCGCCATTGCAAATCACGGATAGCGATCAGCGATAACACATCGAACTGGGGAATAGCACCGATATATGACCCTTGCGACGTCCGACATTGCGATCAAGCGACATCTCCAATATGCGATGAAATGTGAGCTGTTGGATCGACAAAGGAAATGGACGGTGGAGGTTCGTCGATCAACGATCAGTGAAAGCGCAGATCAGAGCATTGGAACGGAATGAAGGGGAATGAACAGACCTGAGAGATATATGAATTCATAATTACAATTTTTGAGATCCAGATAAAAAGTCCGGTGGGGTTTTTCCTGAGTTCCTGTGTATTGCAATATTATGATAAAATAATGGTACAGGGGCAATGTGTGAACCCGATAGGGTTATGCAAGGCGTTGTAATATTTTTGAAGTCCAGGTAAAGGCTGAAAGTGAGGTTTGCAAGAATTTCTGTGTATTTTAATATATACCCAAGGAAAGGTATAGTCTTGGGTTTTACAAGTATACAACGCTTCCGATATTTATGTATATGGGGCATGGAGGTATAAAGAATTAATAAGGGACTGTTAAAAGGGAGAATTAAGTCCTGATAAGGAGTTAGGTTGTAAAAACCTTAGGGTTGCATCAATTTTGGTATCAGAGAAAGAAAAGGAAGAAATTTCCTGCAAGGAGATGTTTTTCTTATGAGGATTTAAGACTACAGAGGTATGGAAACAACAACATGTTGAATGAATGAAGTTTGGTACTAGATTACAATAGTGAAACTGTAGAAGAAATTTTGTGAAGTTCTTAGAGATTGTAGCAGAACGTGTAGAAGCAAGAGACAGAGGAAATCCATTCAAACACAGGTGACAACATAAGAAAGTGTGAAGACTGCAACACTATAGAACAAGAGAAGCTGTGAGAGACGAACCAGATGTGTTCTTAAAAGAAGAGCAGGGAAAGCACCCTGAAATGGTAGTGAACCTGAAGAATCCAACAAGCGATTAGACAAAGAGGACGGCTGAAGTGTTCTCGAAAGAGAGAGTGAGAGATTGTAGAAGCCTAGAAGGAGCAAAGGTGTTGCTCAAGAGGAGGTTCCAGATAGAGGACCGTGCTTACCAGAAGATTGAGTGAGGAGATCTTAGTGAGGTAAGATCACAGTAAGGAGGACTTGCTCTTGCAAAGGATTGTTGCAGAAGAGTGAGGAGCTCATTGAAAGAGAGGAGAAGAAGATAACTACTGATAGTCATAGTAGAGGTTCAGAAAGAAGCCACAACATAAGAAAAGATGCCAAAGCAAATGGCATAAGGATGAGTCAAGAAGAGTTTGATAGAGAGAGAGCTAAGATAGATTTCTAGATTGGAATATTGATGGAGATGTTGTAGAGAAGTGATGAAGACCAGAAGCATGGTTGGACCATGAGAAGGAGAGTAAAGTGGCAGAGGCTACAAGAGAAGAGAAATTAGCAAGTGAATTTAGAGACAGCAGAAGAGTTGAGGAAGATTGAGCAGATATTGAGTGCTCAAGAGGAACCAGAGGAACTTAGAGAAGCAGAAGCATAAATGGAAGTTTCCATTTGTAGACTAGAACAAGGTGAAATGTTGGGTGAAGATGATAATGAGAGATAAGCTTAAGATCTCATGGAATATTGGCATGGTTCAAAACAATTAGAAGATATGATGACAAGGGAAGCAGATGAGGCAATGAAGCCTTGTGATTTTAATTCTCATAGTTTGTGTATGTTTGTAGGATATGCAGAGGATGATGTATAGTCTGGTGAAATTGTCACAAGCAGGAATGAAGCTCTTGAGGTGAAATATGATGGAGAATTCCTTTTAGAGGAAGAAGGTGCTAATCTATTGTAGCAGAAGGAGTTCATAGATGAAATATGTTTGGTGTGGAACTGTCAAATGAAGATTATGTGAACCAGAAGTCTAATGACAATACCATAGTGGTATTGCAAGAAGGTAAACAAATGAATTTGTTTAATGAAACTGATGAAAGAAGCTTGCAATATGATAGTGCAGAAGGTAGGATAACTCAGGAGGATTCCCAGAAGAAGGGTGAAGCTGAGAATGGAAATTGTGATGAACTGCTAGAGAGATTTCACAAGGAAATAGAATTCTTGGAAAGACTGCTCAAAGAACTTGAAGAAGAAATGAAGCTTTCAGAACCTGATGAAGGAAAGGATATGGTTACTATGCGTGATAAGGATGAATTGTCTCTAAAATTTATAGAGTTAAGTAAATGTTTAGACTCTTTAGTTAATGATGTGGCTGCAGGTGTGGAAGACAACAGTAGTAAATATGATGCTAAAATCATAGAAATTGAACAGAGGTTATTTGAAGGTGAGATGAAAGATCAGGAGAAACAAGGAAGTTATGTCGTCAGAGACATGAAGAAGATAGAAGTATTAATCCAGCAAGATGAAGATGGAAGGAACCTACAATTTTAAAAGGATGATCAATAACATGAGAATGGATTTGAGGAAGGCATTAGACTACAGAAGTATAGCAACTAGCAGCAAAATGGAGAACAAGAGACTAGTCTGGCAGTAATGAGAGAAGAAGTGAATATAATAACAGAAGGGCTACAAAGAAATAGAAGTGAAGACCGAAGATATAGATGGAGAATGAAGAAAAGAGTCAAGTGGAAGCTATTGCAACAGAGGTGGAATGGCAAGTTTATGAACGAGTTCAGGGAACTTGAACAAATTCATATTGATTTGTTAAAGAAGGAAAGACTCAGAGAAATGGAGTCACAGCAAGAAGGATCTACTGAAATCCAAAAGATCTATGATGGAGGATTGGTGCTTGAAGCATAAAAAGAAGATGAGAGGTATTGTATTTTGAAAACTGAAATTTGTTGTGTGTTTGCAGGTCATATAGACTTGAGGAAAGACAAGCAGTTATTGGAAACTATTATATTAACAGATGAAAAGACGACTACTCATAGTCATATGCAGAAAAAGGAGAAAAAATACAGCCAAGTGAAAGAAGATGTCCAGTCAGATGAAATCCCAAGGATAAGTCAAAAGGAGGATGGCAAAAGAATTATTGAGATCAAAGGATACACTGAAGTAAGGTGACTATTTAGTGTTGTCATAAGTGAAGGGAACAACGCAGATATGATTTTTCAGAAGTTAAAGGAAGGAAACTCACATAATCATGTGATGCAGAGGGAAGAGCAGCTGTTAAACATAGCTGAAGTAAATTGTGTAGATATTACACAATCATTGAATATCATTGACCTTGAAGGAAGCCAAAGTAAAGAAGGATTAAATATAGATATTGCAGACAATGTAGTTAGTGAAGATTGTGCAGAACTTTTGAGAGAACTTCCAGATGAGATGGTAGATTTGTGGCATAAGTCAAGTCCTTTGAAGAGGAAGCAAGGTAAATTATTTGTGTCTATTGAATTGATTAATTATGATGAAGATTTATATGCAGGAAAAAGGCAATGTGAATTCAATCTGAACCAAGGAGTTAATTCTGAGGAACAGATCGAATTAATGAAGGGTGAAATCAGAAAGTCTTAGAATGATGAAATGGTGGTGAATCTACAGTATGAAAATGTTGAACTGGAGATGAGTACAAGAAATAATAGTAACATAATTACTATTATACCACAAAAATTTATTGATGAAGAAGAGGCTGGAAGTGACATTTCAGGGGTAGACAAGTATAATGCCATAATCCTTAAGAGTGCAGAAATAAAGTTACTGGAAGAAGAAATATTCCAAGTAGCTAAACAAGCAGGAAGAATTCTGAGTTTCCAAGAAATTTGTGGAGTTACAGGTATGTTGGAATTTGAAGTAAGGAATGATGAAGTCATGAATGAGAAACCAGAAGAAGGACCTGGAATTATTGCAGAGAATAAATGGAGAAGGCATTTTTACATTTCAGAAATGTATATGGAAGGTTATTGGCACATGGATTATGATGTTTTATTTCAAGAACACAATCAGTTGCAGGGGAATAGTATTCAACATAGGAGAAGTGAAGTGGACAAAGAATTGGATGAGTTGTGGAAACTCATACAACATCATTCCAATAAAACAAATACCGAATAAATGAAGAAAGGAATATTGGCTGGAAGGAATGGTACAGGTGAAGGGAATGGAAAACTGTGAATTAAGGTGAGCAAAACAACAATAAGATATATGAAAACAACAACAACAGACAGTGAAATCATGATCAATGGGGCATTACAGCATAAATGATGGAGACTTGAGGGACAATCAACAACAACAGTAACCAAGGACAGACTACCAAACCAAGTATGGGATCCAGGAGGACATAGATTAGAAGTGCATGATCAGGAGATAATGATTAATTTAAACTTTGGGAGTCTAATGCAGGAGCATCTAGGCCTAGCTAGTAATGTGATGGAGTGGTCACATGTTGTCGCTAATACAAGTTTGGAGGAAGACTTGGTTTTTAAATTTGTATTAATTTCAAATAAATGTAAGTAGTTAAGAGTGGCCTAATTCTGAACATAATTGGGAATAAAATGGCAAATGATCCTCCTTGAGTGGAGATCAAGCCAAGTAGTCTAGTTTGTTTAGATTAGGATAGGATTTGAATTCTAAATGTATAATTTATTCCTCCAATTATGGAGGAGATGGTTAGCTTAGCATATATGAAATTTCCTTTATTTTCTGAAGGGAGATGCAAGAGGAGAGACAGAGAGGGAGAAGACCTGAGAGCTCTGTAAGCCTACGGGCTGTGTAGAAGAAAGAGGCCATTAATTAGATTAATCAGGCCAGAGAAAGGAGAGAGCCTCAAATATAGCTTTGTGTTTATGCTTTGAACACAGAGGATTGATTTTGAGGGTTGAACTGTGTAATAGATCGCATTTCTTTTGAAACAGTGATGTTTAATGTTGTAATCTGATCAAAGCAAGTCACTGTAATCAATTCATTGTGAATAAAAACCAGTATTGCATGTATAATTATACAACCCGCCTGTGGAGGCCCGAAGGCTTGTTTTTCTATGTATGTGGATGATTTTGGCATTAGTTCTGTGTTTTCATTCTTAATAGTAGAAACCCCGTGGCTAAGACAAGTTTAGTGTAATTTGTGTCCGCAAGCAGAAAACCCATTTACACAGAGAAACGACGTGAACACTTAGTGAATTTGGCAAGACGGATTTGAAATATTGTAAATATTACGTTTCGGTCTTATCGGGTTCGATATGATAGTCACATTGGCATATCAGAGTGGGAGTTTATTAAGTGTCAAGCGCCATTACAAATCACCGATAGCGATCAGTGATATTGCATCGGACTCGGGAATAGCGCCGATATATGACCCTTGTGACGACCGATATTGCGATCAAGTGACATCGCCGATCTGTGATGAAATGTGAGCCGTTGGATGGGGAAAGGAAATGGACAGTGGAGATTCTCTGATCAGCGATCGGTGAAAGCGAAGATTGGAGCTGCAGAAAGGAACAAAGGGGGATGAGCGGACCCAAGAGTTAAATGAAATCATAATTATAATTTTCGAGATCTAGATAAAACATCCAACGGGGTTTTTCCTTAGTTCCTGTGTATTGTGATATTATGATAAAACAATGGTACAGGGGTGATGAGTGAACCCGATAGGGTTATGCACGTGGTTGTAACATTTTTGAAGTCCGGGTAAAGGCTGAAAGCATGGTTTGCAAGCATTTCTGTGTATTTTAATATATACCCAAGGAAAGGTATAGTCCTGGGTTTTACAAGTATACAACCGCTTCTGATATTTATATATATGGGACATGGAGGTATAAGGAATTAACCGTTAAAAGGGAAAATTAAGTCCTGATAAGGAGTTAGGTTGTAGCAACCTTAGGGTTGCATCATAATGTAACATTGCGACAATCATTGTTAGATTGGTTGTCGCATTGAAACAATGCTCATCACAATACGACATTCCTCACATTTCTATACCATTTCAACATCATGATATTAATCCCTAATATTAAATTGAATATTATAAACCCTAACATCATAAACGCAATATTATAAACCATAAGATTATAAACCTAAGTTAAATATATTAAACCTAAGATTATAAACCCTAACGTTAGTATTATAAATCCAATGGATTAGTATTAATAAACATAAGGGATTACTATTATAAACCCTTGCGATTAATGAACATAAGGTATTAATATTATAAATCCAGAGCATTAATATTAAAAATTCAATGGATTAAACTCTTGGTTTTATAATATTAATCCCAAAGATTTATAATATTAATCAAATAAAGAAAGACTCTTTTTTAATATTTAATATTTATAATATTAAATATTTTTTAACTATCAATATTATTAATATTATGTTACAATTTAACATTATTAATGATTTTAACGTTATTCTGTTAATAAAATTAAACGTTAATAAATTTTCAAAATTATAATGATTAATAATATTATTAACATTATTTTTTTAAACAAGATTAATATTGTATTAAGGATGTTATCGATTTTTTTAAATAATATTACCAATAATATTAATTTTAACTTTAATGTTATTGTTAATCACCATTTTTAATTTTTAATTTTTAAAGATATTATTTATTTTGATAATAACTTTTATTAAAACTTATAAAATATTTACTATAAACTAATTTAAAAGTCTAACAATAATATTATAAACCTAAGGAATTAAACCCATGAGTTTTCATATCAATCTTTTAGGTTTATAATATTAATTTAAAAAATTTGTAATATTAATCTAATAAGTGATGGCTTTTTCTAAAATTTAATATTTAATATTTAAGATCAAAAGTATCTTTCTGTTTTAACTAGCTCAAAGAAGAAAATTAATATAGTGAAGATTAGAACGAACTCTCATGAGCTGCATAGTGAAACGGGTTGTTGGGCAATTCCTAAAACACCATGGATGGAAAGGTTCTGCCATCTCTGTGAGAATACGGACATCGAGGATGAAAATCACTTCCTCTTAGAGTGCCCCATGTACAACCACATTGGATCTTAGTTTCAAAATCTTTGCTACAATACTGACCTTCCTAGCCTTTTACGTTGTCAAAATTATAGTGAACTCGGGAGGCTTCTCTCCAGGATTTTTTAGCATAGGAATAAAATCTTAAATCAAGCTAAATAATTCGTTTCTTTAGGTCTGATAGACCAAAGTTTGGTCTCAGTGGACATTAACCATCACCACCATCATCATCATCATCATTAAATATATATAAATATATATATATATAATATATATATATATATATATATATATATATAGTATATATATATTTATTATTTATATTATTATTTATTTATTTATTTAAAGTTTAATATTATTAATATTAATGTTAAGATTCAAATAATATTAATAATATTTTGTGATTATCTTAATAACATTAAATGTTAATAATTTCAAAAAATATTATGATTAATAATAATAATAATATTTCAAATAATGTGTCTATACCACTTAACTTATTATTTATTTTTTAACACACAATTAAAATTGTATTAACGATGTTATTAATATTATTTATTTTTTAACACACAATTAAAATTGTATTAACGATGTTATTAATAATCACATCTAATTATGAAATGTTATTAATTAATCATAATTAATAAAAAAATTAATAGTTACCATATTCTTATTAATTATTAATAAATCTAATTTACAAAATGCTTATATTAATATTTATTAAACTACTTTGGTCAACCATACCACTTGATATAATATATGAAAACCACAACCTTACTAATGATTTAATCATATTAGGTTTATCATTATTAATAACCCAATATATATTGATAACCAAGTATGTGTTAATAACCACATTATATTAGATTAATGACATCACGAATATTATTTTTAAATATTATTAATATATACTAATGACATTATTATAACATTGTTTTCAATATTAATTTGAACGTTATTATTATTATTATTAATTATATTTATTAATATTACAATTTTTAATACTTATTATTAATGTTATATAATAAACATTAATAATATCTAATAATAACATCAATTATATATAATAATAATATTAATAATAGTTATTGGTTAATAACTACATTATACTGGATTAACCACATCACAAATATTATTTTTTTAATATTTTTAATATTTACTATTAATATATATAGTAAACATTAATAATATCTAATAATATATTATTTGAATATAAATATTAAAATATTATATAAAATTATATTAATTAATATAAAATCTTTTTTAATAAAAATAAATAATATATTTATTTAAATTTAGAATAAAAAACATATATAATAAAACTTAAATGTAAAACTAATATTATTCTTAAATGTAATATCAAAAATGAAATATAATATTAAATCTTAAAATTTAGTATCAAAACTCAGTATTGTATTATTATGAATTTCAGCATTTCTGATTAAGTGACTATACGATTGTATAACATATTCTTTACTGGTTTATGCTCAGTTGAAATTGATGGATTTTTTATTTCTCATTATTATTTATTAAATCACATAAAATGAATAGCTTATTATTTTTGGGAATTTAATTTCTTTAAATTTAAATTTAAAAAATTTACTTATAATATAAATAAAGATGTCAAACATTTCGACTTTAATATTAAAACTTAATATTGTATTTTTTTTTTTTTCAAGTATTTGTAATCGAGAAACGATATCCTTGTATAAGATATTCTTTTTTAACATATTTAAATATTTTTTTAAAGTATTTGTAATCGAGAAAGGATATCTTTGTATAAGATATTCTTTTTATAACATATTTAAATATATCCTCTTTTTGTATAACATGATCTTTGTATAAAATAATGAAATATATATATATTTTTATTAAAATTTTAACTAAAACTTTTGTTAATAAAAAATTAAAATAAATAATATATTTATTAAAATTTAATATGGAAATTTAAAATAAAATAACCGTTTATTCAAACATGAATTTGCAAATCCGAATATTCAAACGTGAAGAAGAAACTCAGGTGGAACTCATTAAAATTTAATATTAAAATCCAAAACCTAATATTATATTAATAACATATTGATTTGTAACAATATTTTTGGTAAAAAATTACATAAAATAACATCCCGTCGAACTAACCAGTGTAGTTTATCATCAAGAGAAGATGAGGAATCAGATCTACACAATGGAATAAATAGATTATGAAAGCAGGGAACTCGCCATTAAAAATAACAATTAATCTAACTAAAAAATTGAAATAACTAATTAAACTTTTAACCCATAATTAAAAATAATTTTAATTAATAATTAATATTATTTTTGAATTAAGAAACAAAAAGATCAATCAAATAATTCCATTTTAATATTAAATAATATTAGTATTATTAAATTATATTACAATATAATATCAATAATAATTTTGAGATACAAAATAATAATAAAAATAAAAAATAATTAATTAATTAATTAATCATATATATATATATATATATATATATATATATATATATAATTCTGATAGATCAATAAAATAAAAAAATTTGAATAAATAATAATAATAAGACTAAAAAATTAAAGAATAGGAAGATAATCAGGAAAACAAGAAAAATCTAGGAAGAAAAAGCAGGGATCCAATACCTGCTAATACTCCAACCATTGTCTCTGTTCAAATTCACGGGCCTTTGTTTGATCTCTAAGGCCTCTCTAAATTTCCAATGATGAAAGTGGTCAATCCTAGCGATGACCTTCGCCTCTTCTATGCAAATGTGATGATTGGTTTTTTCCGCATGTTCAGCCAATGTGGAGGAGCGAGGCCTTCCATGCTTTATGTTTGCAGCATGCTCACAAATCCTTTGATTGATTGACCGACCATTCTCACCAATATAAGGATTCCCACACAAACAAGGAATCATATAAACACCCTTCCCATGCTTAGGGTTAATAGGGTCCTTCGCCAAATGAAGAGAACTTCGAATAGTGTGAAGGGGTCTAAAAGAAGAAGGAATATTATGATTTTTCAGGATCCTCATGATTTTATTCATGGTCCCTTGAATAAAAAGAATATGAACACCGAGAGATCGATCCTTGGGATCAATCCTTTTCTTATGACCTCTTTCTGCATTAAGGAAAGATTTACAACCCTCGAACTTAATATAGCCATTATTAATAAATACCTTAAGGAGGTGAGATTTTTCATTATCAAGATGATATTCATTAGGAACTCTCAGCCCTCGAGTAACTAAGGTGTTGAGAACACCTAGCTTCTGGGCAGGGAAATGATGGGAATCAGCATGAAGGTATTGCTCTGTGTGAGTTTTCTTCAGAAAAACTTGGGGCAGTGCGACATGCGACAGCGACGTGAAGGGCGGACCCGATAAAGGAATTGGTCATGTTTATGGACCTTTGAAGTCTGAAAAGGACAACGATGGGCGAGATTCAACAGTACTACAGCGTTTTCATTGTTTATGACCCGAATAACCACAACAACAGAAAAACATTCACGGCTATCATCTGAAAGGGACCGATACAGGGATTTCATAGGCACGATAGCCACTCCATTGCTGGTTCAGGCGGCAAGTCATCCTTAGAGGAGTCTTGCAGTCATGTTACATACCAGAAGAAGGATTCGGCAGAAAGACGACGGCCGGAAAACAGAGCCCGGAAAGGGAAGGAGAAGGGCCACTGCACGCCTCAACCCAAATCAAACAAAATCATGGAGCATTAACAGTCCTGCCAGCGCAGCAGTCATCCTAACAAACATGATGGGGCATCTTTGGCACGAGAGAGCTCCCAGGCATCACAGCAGGCTGCCCAAAATATCTGAATATGGTCATTCCTCTGTCAGAAGAGGAAAACCTCTGAGCCATGCCTGCCTATTGAGGGAATCAAATGGTTAAGGGACAGATCAGACAAGCCTAAGACTCTGAGCCTTCTAGAAAGCTCAAGAGCATTGTAAAGGGCCTATAAAAGGTAGAAAACTACATGTAACAAGGGTTCAACTTCTGGAGACTATTGAGACTTTGCTACTCAAGCTTCTCATCTTCATTCTAGCAATATAAGCTTCTTTTACTGTTATATGTTCAATTTCCATTTCTACTCTGTTCTAGGCTATGCCTGTTATGCATTTGTTCATGTGCTCTTGATATTTAGCATTAGAGGGGTTATCATCCCACCTCTGTGTTGAAGTCTAGTATGTATCATTGAATGTGTTATGTAGGTTTCTGTTTATTTAGTGCCAGAGAGCTGTCATCCTGTCTGTGCCTTAGGAAATAGATTTGCAGACCGTTTTACTGGTTGCAGCCGGCCATCACATGGTCTTGTGCATCTACTGGTGTGTTCAGTATTCTCCATATTCACCTAATCTACAAACTATTGAGCATTAGTGGTCTAAAGCCTTGTAAAGCTGAGGGTGTTCATGCATGTCTTGAGTAAAAACAGAGTTGAAATGGTTATCTGGCTTGATCCAAACCATCTTTCATTCCAATAGTTCAGAGAACAATATTGAAGATTATATGTTACCAGGCATCTCCGAGCTGCAACCTAGGAGAGTTTCCTGGAGTGCTAACATAATTGGCGTCATTGCTGGGGAATCGAGATTGAAGCTCAGTTTCCCTGGGAGAACGACACATTTCCAGATTTTGATGATAGACAAAGCCTGGTGCATTTCTGGTTGTAATCATCTATCTGGAGACTCCACTGGAGGAAGACAAACCTTTGGCGAGTCCACATCACAGTCCTAGCTTAGTTTGTGAGGCATACTCGAAGAAATCCTCAGAAATCACCAGCCGAACCAGTGCCTGACCCTGAGAAGATTGTCAAGTCGAAGAAAACATCATAGAAAGGAGCATCAGGATCAGGTAAGCCTAAGAAATCTTATGCATCTCTGCAAGAGAAGGTTATAGTCGAGAATACGCAGTTTGAAGAATTAGAGCCTAGTATTGCTAGTGAAGAATCACCTTCAGAGATTCATAAAGCTCCTTTATCTTTTAGTTCCCCTTTGGATCTCAATCCAAAGAGAGTCTCCCATACAGTCCGTCATATTCCCTTGTCTCTGTCATCCATTTCATTGTTCCCCACTATTCAATCTACCAGTATCCTTCCACCTACCCCAGTCATGGTGGGCCAGCAAGCACCCACAAAGATGGAAAGAATCGTAGCTGCTAGGTATGGACCCCTGGTCTTGCATGTTCCTTTGAACGCCATGCCTGCAGGAGAGTACCAGAAATACATGCCTAAGTTCACTGGTACAGAGGGGGTAACAGCTGAAGAACACCTTGAATCTTTTTACAGTTATGCTGATAACCTGGATATTAGTGAAAATGATGTGTGGATGAGAGTTTTTGTCCAGAGCCTCGATGGAGAGGCTAGAAAATGGTTCAGAGAACTGGCACCTAGATCTATTGCTGATATTGAAGCCCTAGATGATGCATTTTTGAAACACTGGGGAGATAAAAAAGACTTGCTATACTACCATACTGAGTTTGGAAACCTGAAGAGGGAAAATGGGGAATCACTGCCTGATTTTAATAAAAGATTCAATCGTATGTATAGTAAGATACCAGCTGAGGTAAAGCCTACCCCCACCTCTGCCAAACTTGCTTATGCCAGTGCCTTTGACTCTGATTTCTGTTTGCTATTGAGAGAAAGAAGATGCGCTACTCTGGCTGACATGCAGGATGCAGCCCTAGAAGTAGAATCTAATATTATGGCTGCAGAAAAACTCAGAAGTCATGCTGACAGAAGGAGGCAGAGAGGTGAGGCTTCTTCTTCCTCTGCCTCATCTTCCGATCCCAAATTTGATAAAATGACTAGGATGATCGAGTCATTGGCTGCTAAATTATCTAAGCTGGAGGTCGAGCAGAACTCTGGGAAGACAAGGCTCCCAGGCACATTTGCTCCAAGAAATCCAAATCCATTCAGAAGAACAAACGAACAATTGCAAATCATTCAGAGAGGTAAAGAAACAAATGAAGATCAAAAGGTTAAGGCTCCTTTCCAGAATTTAGTCATGGAGGAGGAGCAGTTCGAAGATGAGGATGAAATTCATTGCATGGAAGATAAAGGCAGTGCTGCATTTTTGACATTGGCCGCATATGAAGAATCGTTGCTGCAGGACCAAGACAGTTTAGAGTGGGACAGGGAAGCTATTCTGCAGACTGGTGAACAACAAAGATATAATTTAAGGTCACAAGCAAACAATGCCAAGGAGAATCCTGCCCAAAAAGTTGTTGTCCAAACTGAGTCACTGAATGCCAGACAGAAAAGAACAACAATCGACCCACTCATCCTCAAAACACCAGCTCAAGAGGTTAGAGGTCCTGACAAGTCCCCTTCCCCTTTCAGTTTTGAATCAGAAGTCCAAAAGTTGAAAATATCTGTACCTTTGTTAGAACTTGTAAAGAGTGAAGTGTTTAGAAAGCCTGTCCTTGAAGCTCTTGAGCTGAAAGCCACACAAACCTCCACTAACTCTGTCAATTTGCAAGATGATAAGCCTGCCATTGTGCTTAGCCCCATGATTGAACCTGCTGATAATAATTCTCCATCTTTTTATGTCTCATTGACCATTCATGACAAAATTCTCCACAATTGCCTGCTAGACATAGGGCCCAGCCACAATTTGATGCCTAAAGTTGTCATGGAAGAGTTAGGCCTTTACATCACCAGACCATATCATGATTTGTTCTCTTTTGATTCAAGAAAGGTAAAATTTCTGGGATTGATCAAAGATCTAGCCATTACCCTAACTCAGATGCCCATGAAGAGTATGATGACTGATATTGTGGTTACAGATGTCCCTCCCAAGTTTGGCATGCTGTTGTCCAGAGGGTGGATTAAGAGACTAGGTGGGACATTACAGAATGACCTATCTTATGCTACTGTCCCAGTCTTTGGAGGAGAAAGCAGGAGATTGTACAGAGAAGCACAGTTGGCATACATCATCAGTGATGAAAAGAATCCTACAAATCATCCTATATATGCTGTGGACACTAATTTTGGAGCGTGTATTCTCCATATGGAAGAATCCTAGAAGGCCTCAATGTAGCTCAGGAAAGCAATTGTTCAGGTTGAGAAGGAGCAAGGAGGTCGAGTTTGCGAGATGTTCTTTGATGGAGCATGTTCCAGGGAGACTACAGCATCAGGGGTGGTGCTAGTATCTCCAGAGAAAGAAAACACATAGCTGTCTTTTAAGCTGGTTTTTCAAGTCACATATAACATAGCAGAATATGAGGCTCTGATATTGGGCCTTAACGCAGAAAAAGACAGAGGAATCAAGAACATAAAGGTGTTTGGAGACGCTGATCTCATCATTCGGCAAGTGAACAAGACATTTCAAGCAAAGAACCCAAGGCTGAAAGAATACAGAGATGAGGTATGGAGACTCAAAGACTCTTTTGATAATTTCTGTATTTCATATATCCCTAGAGCCAGAAATCAGCTTGCTGATTCCCTTGTTGTGTCTGCTAGCATGTTTATTCCTCCCATGTATCCCAGACTAGTTTATGAAGTCCAAATGAAATATAGACCATCCTTGCCTGATAATGTCCAGCATTGGAAAGTTTTTGAAGATGATGATGAAGTGAATAGGTTCCTGCAAGTCATTGATGAATTTTTTGAAATGCAAATTGACCAAGAGAATCAAGCCTTGGAAGAAAACCCCCAATCACAACTTAGAAATAAAATTGGCAAAGATAGCATTGATCAGCTTCCCAACAATCATATTCCAAAGGGTTTAATTCCTCTAGAAAGACTGTTTGACCAGAATGACGTGCCCTATAAAGCTGCCCAAAATGAAGATCAGTCTGCAGTCTATAAACATGATGTAGGGAGTCCAGGTCAGCCAAGATACATAAATCTGTCCGCCCATTTGTCTGCTGACCAAAGTGTTGAATATTGCAATTTAATGAAGCAATTTGTTGATGTCTTTGCCTGGGAATATGGTGACCTGAAAACATATGACAAGAAGATCATCCAGCATAAAATCCCTCTAGAGAAAGACACCAAACCTTTCAAGCAGAAGATGAGACCAATAAACCCTCTGCTCCTCCCCCTGATTGAAAAGGAAATAAAAAAGTTGTTGGCTGCCAAAATCATAGTCCCTCTCAGATATTCCAAGTGGGTGGCCAACCTGGTAGTGGTGAGGAAGAAGAGTGGAGAAATCAGGCTTTGTGTTGATTTCCGAAACTTAAACAAATGCTCTAAGAAAGACAATTATCCTCTACCCAAGATGGAGCATTTGCTGCAAAAAGTCTCAGGAACCAAAGTGATGTCCTTCCTGGATGGCTTTTCAGGGTATAATCAGGTTGCTGTGCATCCAGATGATCAAGAGAAGACTGCATTCACCACTCCTTGGTGCACTTTATGTATTCCAAGATGCCTTTTGGGTTAATGAATGCTGGAGCCACCTTTCAGAGAGCTATGGATATAGCATTTGTGGGAGAGAAAGATAAATTTTTCCTTATCTACCTTGATGATATAAGAGTATACTCCAGCAGTCATCAAGACCATTTACAACATTTGAGGAAAGTTTTCCTGAAGTGCAGAAGGTTTGGGGTTTCAGTCAATCCTAAAAAGTCATAGTTTTCTTTAGAAGAAGGCAAGTTGTTGGGACACATTGTTTCTGCTACAAGTGTCTGAATTGACCCAGAAAGAGTAAAAGCAATACAGACCTTGTCTGTCCCAAGATCAAAGAAGTACATCCAGTCCTTTCTGGGCAAGATAAATTTTGTAAGGAGGTTTATCCCAAATTTTGCAAAATTAGTGAAGCATATTACCTCCATGTTGAAAAAGGGATTGGAAATCAAATGCACTGAGGCAGCCAGAAAATCCTTTGAGTCCATTAAGAAACTTATTATAGAGGCTCCCACTCTAAGTAGTCCAGATTACAGCAAGGAGTTCCATATATTTTATTTTTCCTCTAATGACACCGTTGTAGCAGTTTTATTGCAAGCAGATGAAGAAGGATCAGAGCGTCTAGTGGCATTTTTCAACAAAACCTTAAGGGATATTGAACTGAGGTACGATATCATTGAGAAACAAGCATATGCTCTTATCAAATCTTTGAAAGCTTTCAGAGTTTACATTCTGCATTCCAAGATAATTGCATATGTACCCTCTGCTGCAATAAAAGAAGTCTTAACGCAACTTGATGCTGACGGAAGAAGGGCTAAATGGATTGCAAAGATGATTGAATTTAATATAGAACTGAAGCCCACCAAACTTGTCAGAGGTCAGGGCCTCCCAGACTATTGGCTGAGAAAATTGCAGAACATTGGACATAAATCTTATAAGCACAGATGCAGAAAAGGGTCAAACAGAAAGAGAGGAAGCAGTTGAAGCAGAGAGAAAGCAGTTGGTGGCAGGAAATCTAGCTTCTTGTGATTGGTACTCTGCAATTGCTAATTTCTTGCTTAAACTAGAAATCCCTCCAAGCTCAAGCACAAGTCAAGCTAGAACGATTAAACTCGGGGCAGCAAAATATTGTATTAATGAAAATCTGTTGTACTGGAGGGACCCATCTGGAATGCTTTTGAGGTGTCTGGACAAAGAGCAACCAATGGAGGTTATGCAGCAATTTCATTCCAACATGTGTGGAGGACACCATTATTGGAAAACTACAGCCCACAAGATCCTCAGAGATGGGTAATATTGGCCCACGTTATTTTCTAATGTCTTTTCATTTGTTAAAACTTATGACAGGTGCCAAAGATTTGAAGGAAAACAGCAGTTGAAGTCCCTGCCCTTAAAACCGATACATGCAAAAGGACCTTTTCAGCAGTAGGGCTTGGATTTCAATGGAGAAATCAATCCACATTCCAGTGGCCAGCACAGATTGATATTAGTAGCCACTGATTATTTTACTAAGTGGATTGAAGCAATCCCTACCAGAAAGGCTGATCATAATGTGGTCATGAAGTTTTTGACAGAGCATATTGTTAAAATTGGCAACTAGGGCAGAACTTCATGTGAGTCATCTTATTCATGGCTGATAATATTTTTATTAGATTCCTCTCGTTGAGAGGTGTAGGATTGATATAAATATCATCCGATTTTGATAATTATTCATGGAGATATGAATTTATTTTGATTATGGAATTATTATCAAGCCGACCTACAACTCATGTAGGCTCAGAAGCCCAACAGTCGCATCTATTCACCCACCAACGTTGTGTATAAATATAAGAGGAATTTTCCTCATTTGGACTCGCTCATCTCATCACATCTCTCTCTGCGCAGAAATGAGTCTCTTCTCTACTGCGCTGAAATGGGTCTCTCTCTCACACATGTGAAACCGGAAGCTGTTGAATTTGAAACTGTAACTGCAGAAGTAAAGATTGACTTGCGTGGCCTAGAAGATCTCCTCATCTGAACTGCGCTGTAGGTTCATCTGAACCTCCTCTAAAAACCGCAACTTTTGGTGGTGGAATGAAGTCAATCCGACGAACGGTTTGCAAGATATCGACTGCCCTAGTTTGAAGCCGGAAACTGCTGAAATTGAAGCTGCAACTGCAGAAGTAAAGATTGACTTGCGTGGCCTAGAAGATCTCCTCATTTGAACTGCACTGTAGGTTCATCTAAACCTCATCTAGAAGCCGAAACTTTTGGTGGTGGAATGAAGTCAATCCGACGGTCGGTTTGTGAGATATGGTCTGCCCTAGTTTGATAATGAAGCCGCTAATGCTGATGCTGCTGATCTAGGGTTTGCTACTGCTGATATGAATCAGATTTATTGTACTATTTCTCTCTGCTGAATTATTGAAGATAAAAGAAGATTTGATCAAAGGGTTTCCCCACACATTGTGGGGTTTGTCCCTGGCTAGCCGCCACATCTTGTGCCTCTTGTCTTGGCTTGTTTTCTGTCAATCGTTTAATGTTCTATCTGCACTTTACTTTATGTACATGTGATTGCTAATCGGTGAAATATAATAAGAAAAAGAAGTAAACTGTTATAAGCATAGAACATACCATAACTTAAACATGGAATCAGAGCTGAGGTGAAGACAAAGCCCGAGCAAGAGCAAGAGCAATCATCGAAGAGAATATTGGCAAGGCTATCCTAAAAGAACTATGGGGTCCTCAACACTCTTTCCTGCTGAAGACAAGCTCCATGATAAAGCTGACTATCATGGATGGAAGATGTCTATCGATCTAACCCTTGAGAATCAAGGAGTGTTGGATCATGTGAGAGGCAATATTGTTGAGCCTCCATCAAATGTATCCTGCTGCTTGGAACAAATGAAAAAATGGAGAAGTCAAAACAATAGAAGATCATCCGGGACTCTGTCGATAAGCACTTGGTGGCTTACATCTCTGAACTAGACACCTCCAAGGAAATCTACGATAGTCTGGTGAGTTTATTTAAAGTTAATGATGCAAATCAAGTTTTGTTTCTAAGAAATAAGCTGAGGGAAATCAAGAAGGGTAAAGATGAAAGTATGCAAGCATACTTCTTAAGAATCACCGAGATCAAGAACGATCTCCTATCTATTGGGGAAACTATTACTGACAGAGAAATGGCATTCACAACTCTTGGAGGATTTCCATTTGAATGGTATGTGTTCAGGACTACTCTTTTGAACTATAATGTAATTCCTGGTTTTGAGGAATTAATGGTTAGATGCATTCAAGAAGAAACAAGGGAAGAAGTGCAAGAAATGCCCATGCCTAAAGGTCCTCCTGCTGCCTTTTTCTTCTCATGCAAAGAAAAGAAATAATTCCGGGACTAAATCAAAAGGAAAGGCTAGACCTAAGGCTAGAAGAAAATGACGATGTTACATTTGCGATAAAGCAAGTCACTATGTATGAGATCATGAGCATCATGATGAATGAGATCATGGACATAAAGGGCAACATGAGATCATGGACATATAGGATAGCATGATGATGATGCACACTAGTTTGAGCAGCATTATGATGGATAAAATCATGGACATGGGCAGCATGATGATAATCATGATTAGAGAAGCATGGTACAGTATGCAGTGGTGCAACTCGAAATCCCTCTGATGGCAATCAAAGGAATGACAAATTCAACAGCAAAGGTAAGAGGAGATTTGGGAATCAAGGAAGAGGACAAGCATTCAAGAGGGATAGAAATTCTAGGATGTATTAAATGCACCTGACCTCAAAAGGAACCTAGTGTCCATCTTGGCAATGGAAGACAGAGGCTACAAGGTAACCTTCAGCAATGGCAAGGTATGTATATGGAAAAATAATGTTAAAGATGCCTTTACTCTTGGGTTTAGTGTTGATTCATTATATCAGGTCGATGGAAGTCCGTTAGGTGTCATGTCTTGTGACACAACTCTTTAGTCCGAACTTTGGCATCGGAGGTTTGCCCACCTTCATTACAAAGCTCTACCCGATGTAAGACAAATGGTAACAGGGATGCCCAAATTCCAAGTAGAGAAAGAAGGTGTATGTCTGGGATGTGCCAAAGGAAAGCTCAAAAGGGGACCATTCCCCTCAAGCCAAAGCAAGACCTCTGATATATTACAATTGGTTTACTCAGGCATACCTGAGGTTGGCATTAAGAGGGAGACTTCTACACCACATACTCCTGAGCAGGATGGTGTGGTGGGAAGGAAGAACCACACGATGATGGAAGCTGTCCGGGCCATGCTACATGATCAAAGACTTCCAAATTTTCTATGGGCTAAAACTACAATCACCACTGTATATGTACAAAATCGATGCCCTCATCAAGCATTGGGTTCCTAAACTCCTGAAGAAATGTTCACCACTGGTCAAAGGGAAGTCGTGATTAGTCATGATGTCACCTTTGACAAAGATATGGCTCTCAGCAAGGTGGACAATCTGCTAACTTTGAGTAGCTCTCAAGAAGCCGACACCAGGGAACCGAAAGAAAAGGATGATGAATCAATGCCTAATGTAGAAGAACCCATGGATCCGATTGATCCTCATCCACATGAGCCTTCCTCTTCTAGGAAGAGGCCTTCATGGATTAGGGGGATACTTGATGATGTTGAAGGACATATTGCACCCTGAGGAACCTAACAAGTATCAGGGATACCTGACCATCATGAGCACGATCATACAAAATGAACCTTCATCATTCTCAGATGTCATCAAGCATTAACTATGGAAGGATGCTATGACCATAGAATATGAGTCTATTATGGAGAATGATGTCTGGGAAGTAGTTCCCAAACCCTGGACAAGACAATTGTTACTTCAAAATGGCTTTACAAGATAAAGCATGCAGCAAATGGAAGTATGGAAAAGTATAAGGTTCATTTTTTTGCTCATGGTTTATCCCAGAAGGGAGGTATAGACTACGATATTTGCACCTATTTCCATATATAAGACCATCCGATTGATCATAGCCCTTGTGGCTTCACAAGGACGGAACCTACATCAGATGGATGTTAAGACCGCGTTCTTGCATGGTTCTATCAAAGAAGAGGTCTATGTGGAGCAACCTGAAGGATTTGAGATTTATGATTGAAAATCTCATGTATGCAGGTTGAAGAAGGCTCTCTATGGGCTGAAGCAAGCACCCCGAGCATGGTATGAGAGGATTGATAGCTACTTGATGAAGCTGGGATTCACTAGGAGTGAAGCTGATCCTAACCTTTAATTTAAGGTTGAAGATGACAAGCCTCTCATACTGGTGTTGTATGTGGATGACCTCTTTCTAACAGGTGCAAACCCTCTCATTCACAAATGTAAGAGGGAGATGGCTTCTGAATTTGAAATGAAGGACCAAGGACTTGAAGTGTGGCAGAAGCCAAGGAAATTTTTCCTATCTCAAGGAAAATATGTGGTAAATATATTGGAAAGATTAGGTATGATGGACTGCAAGCCTGTGACTACCTCGAGGATCTTAACTTTTAGAAGTTATATGGTAGTGATGTCGGACCAGACTTGGGAAATGCCTCTAAGTTTCAAAAACTCATTCGCATTGATGTTCTCTTGAGAACCTCCATCCGAACATATGTTTTGTAGTTAGCATTGTGAGCTCATATTTGGTTGAGCCTCAATGGATTGATGCCAGGAATCTTCTGAGATGTCTTCAGGACACAATCTCTCATGGATTAAGATACACTGCCAGAGATGTGAGACTACTTGGATATACTGATGTTGATTGGGCAAGCAATGTGGTGGACCGTAAGAGCACTTCCGTGTACTGTTTCACCTTGGGATCTGCTTCGATATCCTGGATGAGCAGGAAGCAGAAGTCGATGGCTTTGAGCACCGCCGAAGCAAGATATATTGTTACTAGCATAACCTCGTGTGAGGCAGTCTGGTTGCGAAAGCTCTTTAGTGAGCTGTTTGGATTTAAAATGGATACCACTGTGATTCTCTGTAACAACCAGAGGTGGGATTCGATTATTGAGGAATCCCGTATTCATCAATTGCTCCAGCAGATAGACATCATCTGGGATATCATAAGTCGATGAGCAAGGAAACTCCATCACATTAAGATGATGTACAGGTTGATACACCTTGTCAAAGCCCCGAGGAAAGATCTAATCTGTGATTTTCCCAAACGACTTAGAGTCGGCAAGAAACCCTTGTACAAGGGTCCTGCATGTTGCATACATTGAGCTCTGGGAGCTCTGAGGGCTTGCGGTTCCTACTAGAGCAACATATGACCACAGGGTGACTCACCCTCCCCTGGTGGTACACACTGGAACAAGATGATTCGCTCTCTTGTGGGACAAGATGATTCGCTCTTGTCGAATAAGATGATTCGCTCTCCTGTGTAGCAGGATGATTAGTTCTCATATGAGGCCTAGATTGATGTGTTCTCCATGGTAACCTGGATTGATGTGTTCTCCACGGTGATTGTAGTAGGATTGATGTGTTCTCCTGTGAGGACAGGATTGATTAGTTCTCCTGTCGAGGCATCCTACCCATGCAGTCTAGGACTCATGGGAAGTACCTTTCATCTGATCAATGAGCAGGGAAATGAAGTTAGGGACCATAGTAGTACCGATGGACACATCGTTGTATCTACCGTACTCCCTACGCTAGGATGACCTCCATTGATCTGGGATCAATGATACTGGTCTAGGACTAGTGGTAGGAGTTGTACCATACTATGACACTGACTTTGGGTCGGTTGAGACTGGTCTGGGACCAATGGTACATACTCCGAGACTGACTTCGTGTCAGTGCAGTACTGGTCTGGGACCAGTGAGAGTGGTACATACTATGACGCTGACTTCGGGTCGGTTGAGACTAGTCTGGGACTAGTGGTACACTCTCTGAGACTGTGATACTGGTCTGGGACCAGTGGTAGGAGTTGTACCATACTATGACGTTGACTTCGGGTCGGTTGAGACTGGTCTGGGACCAGTGGTACATACTCCGAGACTGACTTCGTGTCAGTGCAGTACTAGTCTAGGACCAGTGAGAGTGGTACATACTATGACGCTGACTTCGGGTCGGTTGAGACTGGTCTGGGACCAATGGTACACTCTCTAAGACTGCGATACTAGTCTGGGACCAGTGGTAGGAGTGGTACTTACTATGAAGCTGACTTCGGGTCGGCTGAGACTGGCCTGGGACCAGTGGTACGCACTCTGAGACTGACTTTGAGTCAGTGGAGGATGATACTGGTCTAGGACCAGTGGAGTTGTACTCACTATGACGCTGACTTCGGGTTGGTTGAGACTGGTCTGGGACCAATGGTACATACTCTGAGACTGACTTTGAGTCAGTATGATACATCCTCGATCATTTTTCTTCTTCATAATTCGGACAAAAGTAGAGCAGAATAGAACAATGCAAGAGCAGAGCAGAACATAGCAAAACAGTACAGATCAGTGCAGGGCAGAACAAGACAAAGCAGAACAGGCAGAATAGAGCAGAGCAGGGCAAGGATCAGGCTGTACAGGGCAGTGCATTTGATGGATGAATAGTAACGACCGATAGATAGATTGTAGATGAAGTTCTCCATGGTTGAGAGGGAGTGTTAAAATTGGCAACCAGGGAAAAACTTCATGTGGGTCATCTTATTCATGGCTGATAATATTTTTATTAGATTCCTCTCGTCGAGAGGTGTAGGATTATATGATATAAAAATCATCCGATTCCGATAAGTATTCATGGAGATATGAATATTATTTTGATTATGGAATTATTATCAAGCTGACCTACAACTCATGTAGGCTCAGAAGCCCATCAGTCGCATCTATTCACCCACCAACGTTGTGTAATAAATATAAGAGGACTTTTCCTCATTTGGACTCACTCATCTCATCACATCTCTCTCTCTCTCACTGCGCAGAAATGAGTCTCTTCTCTACTGCGCTGAAATGGGTCTCTCTCTCACACATGTGAAGCCAGAAGCTGTTGAATTTGAAGTTGTAACTGCAGAAGTAAAGATTGACTTGCATGGCCTAGAATATCTCCTCATCTGAACTGCATTGTAGGTTCATCTAAACTGCACTGTAGGTTCATCTGAACCTCCTCTAAAAGCCACAACGTTTGGTGGTGGAATGAAGTCAATCCGACGAACGGTTTGCAAGATATTGACTGCCCTAGTTTGAAGCCGGAAACTGCTGAAACTGAAGCTGCAACTGCAGAAGTAAAGATTGACTTGCGTGGCATAGAAGATCTCCTCATCTGAACTGTGCTGTAGGTTCATCTAAAACTCCTCTGGGAGCCGAAACTTTTGGTGGTGGAATGAAGTCAATCCGACGGTCGGTTTGTGAGATATGGTCTGCCCTAGTTTGATAATGAAGCCGCTAATGCTGATGCTGCTGATCTAGGGTTTGCTACTGTTGATATGAATCAGATTTATTGTACTATTTCTCTCTGCTGAATTATTGAAGATAAAAGAAGAATTTGATCAAAGGGTTTCCCCACACATTGTGGGTTTGTCCCTGGCTAGCCGCCACATCTTGTGTCTCTTGTCTTGGCTTGTTTTCTGTCGATCGTTTAATGTTCTATCTACACTTTACTTTATGTACATGTGAATGCTAATCGGTGGAAAATAATAAGAAAAAGCCGTAAACTGTTATAAGCATAGAACATACCATAACTTAACACATATCTTTACCAGATTTGGTTGTCCACATAATCTAGTCATAGACAATGCAACAGCCTTCATGGCAAAAGAATTGGTGGATATGTGTGATTCAATGGGCATTAAATTAGTTCATTCCACCTCATATTATCCTGAAGGTAATGGTTTAGTAGAATCTTCAAACAAAAGCCTGATTAGGATAATTAAAAGCTATTGGAAGACAACAAAAAGAATTGGGATTCTAAGCTCAAATATGCACTATGGGCCTGTTAGCCTCCTATACCAATAGGTTTTCATTTCTCATGATTGACAGTGGAAGTGCCAAAAAATGTTCATCTCCCGTGGTACTAAGTTCATTTTTGTGAAAGAAACAGACAGTAAAAAATGTAAAGAGAATGTCCATAAAGAATAATCAAAAGGCAAGAAAATGAACTGGTCAAAGAAAAAAAAAATGAAATGAACCCCAAATAAAGACCATGAAAGTGGCTAATCCAAAATGCCACTGCTACTTTGATGGGTGGTCCAACAGCTCAAGCTCGGCCATACCATGTTTTAAATTGCATGTTTTAGACTAGAAAGGAAGTAACCTGCTCAAACAGTTCAAGCTTGACAGATGACTAGGTGGATAAGAGAAAGGAAGGAACCCAACTGCTTAATCTGGGCCCAGGAAGTCATAAGGGTAGACTTGGATAGGAGGACAACAAAAGGAAAAGAGAATTATCAGGGTTTGCAAGGCTAAGTGCACCCATCCAAAGGAAGAAAGGATGTTTAGGCATATTAGGCAGGGTAGGCAGTTGAAGGTGT